>OZ007587.1:373036535-374487785 GCA_963931845.1 Maratus michaelseni
ATTTCTTAATTTTTAATAACTATTTTTCTTGACCGAAATCGCTTTAAAAGTAATTCTTTACCTTATTTAAACCATTTTTGTAATTAGAAGTATGCATTTGGACCAACGGTTGCGAAAATAAAGATCGGTCATTTATACGTGGACACCCTGTACACATTCACACACACAAGATTTGCTAGTATTATAATATACAAGGTTATTCTAAATGATGGACCCCTTTTCCAAAAATTGTATTATTAAAGTACAAATCCAAAATGAACAATCTTTATACCAATGAAAAGAGGAAGTTTCAAAGTTTATTTTAAGACATTATAAATGTTCAATGTGTCCTCCGTTTGTTCAATTCTTGCTAAGACAAGAACGCAGAAAACCTTCTGCTCCACAGTAGCTATCTCACTCACAACTGACAGTGAAACGAAATCGCGGCCTAATGATGCGCGACCTCTACCGGCCGCCTTTAGAATCATCACCGCTTTGAAAGCCGTGCACTCAGTAACAGTAGATACACTTTCTCGTGTGTGGGACGAGTTTGGCTATCGCGTAGATGTTTGCCGTGCAGCAAACGTCGGACACATTGAACATTTATAATGTCTTAAAAAAACTTTGAAACTTACTCTTTTCATTGGTATATAAAATGGTTCATTTTGGATATGTACTTTAATAAATACAATTTTTTTAAAATGGGTCCATCATTTAGAATAACCCTGTATGATACGATATGATAACAGATTTATGCCAATTTTTATGATATTCTATAGTATTGGTGGAAAATAAATGAAATGAAACTTATGTTCTTAGCAATTAATGCGCTGTTCTTATTTAAATCAAGATTAAAAATGCATTTTCTCTAAATTATTCCACAAAATACATTCCCTTTATTTTAAAAATAATTCTTAATATACAGATGTTATAAATTATTTCAATAACGGATGCATAAGAAAATGTATTTGAGAAAAATATTTAATGTATTAAGGGAAGCAATTTAAATCAAACTGATATGCGCTACAGAAGAACATGTAATGTAATTTTTGTTTATCCACTAAATAAACAAATAAACAAAAATGTTAATTACTTCTTATATTCAGAAAGAACAATCTATATAATCATTGGAATCATCTGAGTTTTATAGATGATGCTATAATAAATTAATCATCAATAGAAAAATTATCTTTAAAAGTTTAGAATTTTCATTTCTGTATGTTACGTAATTAATCAATATTTATACTTTTCCTACGGATACAAACATATCAGATCAAAAAATCACATTTTCACGAATTTACTATTTATCTTTATACATCAGCAAACTAAAAGAGAGAAAATAATTTTTCATTGTGATGTTCCATCTCGTTTTCAAAACTTTTCAGGAGAGAAACAGAAAACTCATTAATTTCCTCTTATGCATCTCCTAATGCAACAGTTTGAATATAACTCGTCTAAATTCATCTAAAGCAGTGACAGATAAATATCTAGTCAAAACTTTATCTGATTTATTTCATTTGTTCAATTTCAAAGATTACTTTAATAAATTAAGGCCAATACTGTTCTGTGCTTTTTGTACATGGAATGGGAGAAGAATAAATGAAACTTTGATTCCTGATAAGCTTATGATATTATAATTAATCGCTTCGACATTTTAAACTTCGTACAATCGTATATGCATGTATGCGAACATCCGAGAATAAAAATGCTACAGATAAAACTGTATAAAGATGTTTATTTCAGCTTGCTGACTGCAGCTCGTTCTCCCATATATGATGTGCATATCACAAATTTTATTGTGTTCGGATCGACTCATTGTTCCACACACACGAAGGCTCGTTTGATACAGTTAATTCAATAGGCTGCGTCACATTTTCGAAAATAGTTTTAGTGATAAGGCTTTTGGTATATATCACAGATTTGATGGTACCGATAACAAAACTGGCAATCAGCTGAGGCACAAGTTGGTTGTTGCCATAGTAACATCGCACAGCCCTCTGCAATGTAAAGTGATTGGCAATTCGATTTCTAATGACTGTCCATGAACCAAGGTAATATCAGTGATCGGGCTGTCACTCATTTCACATGTTGCAATGGCACACCCCTACTGCTGCGCCACGTGAGTGACAGTTTCGTTATCTGTATCAACTTATGTATCATATATACCTAAATACTCGACACTAAAATTGGATGCAAAAATGAGACGCTGCATCTTGGAATATGCCTACTGATTTTATTTGACAAATTCTCCTGCTGACACACTTACGATTTATTCATGAGTTCCTATTTTCCTTTGCGATTGTTTCTTGTTTTCATATTTTTGAATCTTAAAAACTTTGTACAAGAAGTTCCTAATCCGAAGAAGTTATTATCCAATTAGAGACCTTGATTAACTTATCAACCGTAAAGTAATCAAATTGACGTGTTTTGGTAAATATTTTGCGCAAATAGAAAATTCGAAGCGTCATTTGAAAACAAAACAAGCTCATGACAGAAATATAAAGTTTTGATTTTATTTGAAGATAGACTGTGTAAAAAAATTACGGTGTCAGGAAACGAAATTTTGCAAGCGAAAATGAAAATTACAAAGAAAAAACAATTTTATGACAAAATGCAGTAATTTAAATGATAAAATATTTAGAATAAAATAAAAAAATTCTAATAATTAAAATATGTGACATTAAAAATATGGTTAATTGAACGAGATTGAGTTGCGAGTACCAGTTATAGTGCAGATAAATAATAAAATACTGTCATGCAGGTGTTTCCTGACAAGGCCACTATCACTTTGGTCGCCAATATCTATGTATTATATTGATGTAACAATATCACTCTAATTAGGACGTTAGAATAGACTGAGCATAAAAATAAAATATTGCCCTGAAGATGTTTTTTAGAGCCGCTAGGATGTTTACAGCTGAGTTCAAAATCTGTAAGATACAATTTAAGATAGCGTAACTGTAATTAGAAATAATTTTGATGTAATCGGACCACTAAACATCCGATGGCATTTCTCTTCAAAAAATAGTCAAATATACCACGAATTCATTATTCAATGATTCAAATGCAACGTCATATAGCACAGTACTTCTGTATGCACTATCAATCTTAATAAGTTGAACATATTTCACACGTTGACAACCAGATTGAGTAGAATGAGCTATTAAGACAAACTAGCAAAAGGTCAAAGAATCAACTTGTTTACTTTCCGTCAGTACAATTCGACTACAAATTAAGCAGCGTATTCTGCGATACATACCACAGAAATAAGAGTACCGACATATGCATAGAGCGCATGCTCTGACTAAAGTTTCTGTCTGAACTATCGCAATTCACTTTTCACAGTTTGGCAGTACTTGCTTGGATGAGATCGATTAAAAGAGTGAGACAAATAGACAAATATTAACTTGGCGATAATGGCAGAAACTCTAGTATGCGTGGCAGTTTGTTTCGTCCAGAATCGTCGTGACAAATGAAATTGATTGATGTATGTTGCTTCTCTACTATAGAGCTAACCCACAAGAAAAAACTTCTCGTGTTTTCTTGACTGATCTTGCAACACGCGAGTTAGTATTTTGGAAAATAATTTTTTCACATATTTTGTAAATTTATGAACAATTTTGCTTCAAATATTCCTTCCTATTAGTTCTAGCTATTGCTTGTAACACAGTATTAACTATCGGACACGGCTACAACAGTTTATAGGAGACTACCACTTTAAGTTCCCACCACATATACTGACATGAATGTTTTGTTTCAACATTTATGGACCCGGTTCACCTAGAAACATCCATGTTTTCAGTCATTTAGGATTCTTGTAATTAATATAATTGTCAATCTCTTTAATTACTTGATACAAAACACATTTTTAACGCTTTCCAACATGGTTTGAAAAGTGTTTATGAATTCGGTTTGTCTGTCTGTCAGTCTGCCGTCTGTCTGTATGTCCGTGCTCTAACTCGCGTAAAGATACTCTGATTACCATGAAATAAATATGTTTTTCAAGTTTACTTTGGCATGTTCTGTATTGAATATAAAGTGTGTAGCATTTATAATTCGTTTACAGGGACACTCAAAATAATTCCATTACATTACGGTTTATAGGAAAAATCGGTTGCGGTGTATTTTAGTAATGCTACACTCTTTCAAACATATTGAAATTGATATATACTACCGAGGTGCACTACAAGAGGCTTACTATAAATTATGGTATGCACAGCTTTCATCGTTCAGACACACAAAAGAATTCCGACACAGTACAATCTATTAACAATAATTCCTCGATGTGCGTTTTCAGTTGTGGTTCTCGTTTCCAAATGTAACCGTTTTTTTGCCTATTACTTGGTGTGTATAAATTCTATAGATCATATACAGGGCAGCACGAAAGATCTCCAGTACATTTCCGTTTGCTTATAGAAATTGCTGAAATGGAATTTTCGACTATGCCCTGCGTTCCCTAACTGAACTAAATTTAATATATTATGCAATATATATAGAAATGTATAGATCATATATAGGGCTGCAAGAAAAACAAATTGGATATTTTCCCGACTATTGGTGGTGATTCCTGAAATTGGATTTTAAAATGTGTTGTCAGTTTTCCAAATTGTTTACTTTTCAAGTTTTTTCCCAAATAAGTCTTTTTATACACTCTATGCTACTATTCAAGCTATGCTTATTTCCTTTGACATTATCGTACTTATTAATTGTTTATCGTTCAATAAGTGAGCTATTAGTTGTTTTGCATTTATTGTTTTCTCTCAACTTTAATAATTATATTGTAAGGCTTTGCCGCATAGTAAACAAACCTGCTGGGCAGGACTAGTTGAGCTTAAACTGAAAGGTAGGCCTCCCCGCCTGGTTTGATTTTGACTTTGTTTACTTAAAAAAATCTTTCACCTTATTAAACGATGAAGTTTTGTTAAAGTATTCTGGAAGTGTTTAATAAACTATACTTGACGCATGATCATCCCTTCTCGTCTATTCTGTCTTTAAATCAGCATTTAACATATAGCATTTCAAAGTTTTATGTTTATTTCTATCAATTCATATGGGACTCATATTATTTACTTTCGACCATGCTCTCAGTATACCGAAATTGCGAAACATTAACTGCAGTAAACAATTTCGATTGTGTTTGGCCATGGGGGACCGCATCATATATATATATATATATACACCAAACATGTGATAATGATTAAGATTACATATGCTATTATTTAAGCTCATGGCAATATCTATAATATATGGTGTTAGTGTTGTGACTATTTTATGGTGAACAGTATGCTTTAAATGATGTGAGCTTGTAATGACTGGCATGGTGGTTCGAAAAAGATGGACAGCTTGTTCGATGCAGACAATAAATTTCCATTATACGCATTGTTAGAGTTAGATATTTATTTTATTTCCGAATATTTTTTTAATAATTAATTTTTTACATTTCTTTTACTGATACTTAAAAATGAAATATTATGAATGTAAACATTGTTAAATGTATTAAACATAAAAATTGTTAAAATTGTTAAAACTGTTTTGTTAAAACTGGACACGTTGCCAACAATTTTTTTATGTTAAATGAAAACAAAAAATTATTCATTTGAAAAAGACACATAAATTGTATACACTATGAAATTGACAAATGTTGTTTAAATAACAGCTATATTCCAAACATCAGTTTTCAACTTCTAATATTTCTAAAAAATTGTAGCAATGTTATTTTCTGAAACGGAAATAAATTTATTGTGCTTTAAAATAATAATGATTATTTTTTTACAGAACTGTATGCACATATTCACCTGCATTTGCTTAAACTCTCCAGTGTTGATTTGAACTCTATATATATTTTTTAAATTCTGAGCTCATTTTAAAACCACAAACTATATATCTAGAATAATTATTTAAAAACAACATAAATGTCAGAAAACACATATGCATCATTTAATAAAAAACTTTACTTAAGGTGTTTTTAAAAACATACATAACTGTATTTCACATTGATAAAAAACCTAGCGCTTTCAAACAACCTTAGCTCATCATCAGGTTTAAAAAAATACCAGCACGTAGACACACACAAAACAAACCTTGATGATGAGCTAAGGTTGCTCGAAAGCGCTAGGTTTTTTATCAATGTGAAATACAGTTTTGTATGGTTTTAAAAACACCTTAAGTAAAGTTTTTTTTATTAAATGATGCATATGTGTTTTGTGACATTTATGTTGTTTTTAAATAATTATTATAGTACAAAGGTGAATTGATTCAAATGAGTGTTAATTTTCATGACTCAAGTTTATTTTGTATATATCTAGAGTTGTAATATTTTCCTGTCATTGTTGAAATTCAAGTGTAATGAAAAATACTAATGAAATTAAAGTGTTTAAAAAATAGTTTAATATTTTATTATGTTTAGGCGCTTTAAATTTTTAAACAAAAAGATTGTACAATATAATCAGTATTATTATATTAAATGCATATAAGAAGCACATGTGTTTTCTTTCCAGGAATACTATTAAATTACACAAAATATATTACAGAATATTTTTAAGTTACAATTAAGTATTTTTAATGGATACACTTCTTCTGTAAGAAAATATAATTGTTTTTTTCGAAACGCTCTGATGAATTTATTATAAGTAGACGTAATATTCTCTTGCCATTCTTGGCTGAAAAGTAAGCAGACTCTGACAAGATATTATCATAAGTTACATAAAGTAGTAATTACTTCAACCTTCCGAACCTAGAATGTGATTGTTTAATATTTACTTATTTCTCGCCAACTCTTTCGAAACGAATATTAATGATAAGCAGTGACATAAGATGACATAAAGCAGTGTTAATGCAGTCGTTGTAACAAAAAATGTGAAGCTATCTCACGTTAGTAATGATGCTGATATTTGTTTGCTGCTTATGAATTCTTTAATCCATACATGTAAAATTCTATAATGTTCTAATCTGAAAATATAAGTTTAGCTTAAAATAGGAAAATAGTGTTTCATATAAAATTTATGTATATATAATGATAAAAAGTTTTATAGAATTTAAAACCTTAAGCTTCAAAGTGTAAAAACGGTGATTACATTATAAGTGTAAATATTACACGGAACATATTTCTTAACAAAGCAGTGAATTTCATTCACAATGTTATTGAGATAAACGAGATTGGAAAAGTAAAAAGTAATGAAATATACATAAATTGTAACAATTCTATGCGTTAGTTGAGTTTAAATTACCAATTGAATCACTAAAAATTTTTTAACTGATACTAGCTTTAGTTTGAAGTGTATTATAATGCAAATTATTGCAATGTTTTTTTATTCATTTTTACAAACTAAAAATTGACGTTTTAAATAATAGCTCTGTAATCACATAATTAAATACTTAAGTACATTTAATACGACATTAAGCACAGATTTTTTTATTCTAAAGTTAAATTAACAATTTTTAAATGTAAATATCTTTTTTTAATCTTTATATCAAAAAATTAACTTATTGAGATAATTATCATCTGAATTTTACACATTGCGTACAGTTGATATCAATTACAAATATTTTGACATCGATATATACTCATTGAAAATCGTTTTAAAATCATTATTTCCCTAATGACTGTATTAAAATAATTCTTATTGTGTTTTCTATTCATTATACAACAATAATTGAGACTAATTTGAATGTACTTAAAGATGCCTTAAACAGTATTATACCTATTTAACCATAATTATATATTTAAAATCCTCCTCGGCAATAAGTATATCTACATTCAAATTTAATTGGTAATCCTTTCCTAAATTGAATGTACGTAAAACTTAATTAATAAGCTAATTTAAGCGTTCTTTAATATATTCTTGTCTTTTAAAATATGGGTTTACGATATGTTAAAGTTTCAGTTGGAAATTTGAAAATGAATCATTAGTTTTGGAATAGTCTTCAAGAAAAATAGTTGTATGGTAAGAGAACAAGAAATAGAATAAAAAAGCAGAAATATAATGTATTATTAATAAATAGAACTAATAAGTAATTGTAGTCATTTAGCGAAGTTTTGATTTAAAAGTTTATCTTTGGAACATAATTCGAATTATTCATTTATTCTCACAAGTGGAAAACAAAACTCCATTTGTAGATTTAGTTTTGAAATTTACATTATTCATTCGGCCTGGCTGTTATTATGAATGGCTGCACTGTATAGTTTCTGACGATGAAACGGACGATCTAACACCAAGAATTTTACATCGAATTAGTATTTGAATTCAACAGATGTATGTTCAGGACACACACACACATTTATATATATATATATGGCATATGCATCTATATATATATATATATATATATATATGCATGGCATGTTAGTGGTCAGCGCGTCGCGCTACCTCTCTACAGGTTCAAAGTTCCACTTCGGACTTGAGCAAGTTTCAGTCAACCTTTCATCCCTTCACGGTCGATCCATAAACTGTGTAACAAGCTTGATTGGGAACTAAACACTGAGTGCTCCGCGTTAGGTTGACCACATGACCGACAACATATACAGTACTTTGCGACCCATGGTCAAGAAAACAGCGCTATGCGCTGTAGGCCAAGATCCTTAACGGATTGAGGGGCCGCAAAATTTAGTTTACACACACACACACACACACACACACACACACACATATATATATATATATATATATATATATATATATATATATATATATACATGTCTGTATTGTGTATGAGATACTGAATAATAATTTATCTTAATAAAATAAATGTAAAAGTTTAAACTCACTACATTAAATATAGTACATTTTGCAGCTCTAATTATGTATTAATCTTTTATTTATTTATTTTAAGAAGCTGTTTGAACTGATTATTATTTTAAACAGAATATCAAACACATCATACAGACCCCTTGAGAAATAAAACTTGGTGTGCACGACACAATCTAAACTCTACTGTTGCAGAGGAAAAAAAAAACCTCATTTCAAAATATAATATTTTTTTAGTGTTTGATCATTTAAATTTAGTCGATAACTATCATATATTTTTTACGACGATTTACAATGACAGTCATTTTAAAGTCAATGACAGTCATTTTAAAATCACTAGTATCTACATAATTACTGCATTTATATATTTCTGATTATATATGCGGTTTATTACACTGTAATACTTAAGTTTTATTCGAATGTAATTAAATGTACTTTTAACAGTATTCTATCTGTTTAGTCTGTGTTTATCCGTGATTATATATTTAAGATCCTTATCGTTATTTTCATTAAGTAGCTACTCAGTTTGCTGCTTTAATTTTTTTTAAAGTGGTTTACGTAAGTTCAAATATATGTAAATAACTTCATAATTTTTAATATTTGGTTATTGCATGAGGATGCTGCTTTGACACCGGTTAAAATTTTGTTTGAAATTTAAATGTTCTTTGAGGTTTAGAATAATATGTGAGAAAGGGAATAACATTTGTATCTATAAATGATATTCTTTAAATTTAGATCTTTTTCCCCAAAAAGGATTTTAATTAGTAACTACGGTTCAATAAAAAAAATTGAAATATCCAATAATTGTAAGATTCAGAATGTGTTCTATTTAATCACTGTAGGGATACAAATTACAAAATCTTATATATGATACTGATTAAAATAGATTAATTCCACATCATTCTTAGATTTTAAAATAACTAAAATTCGTTGAACTTATTATGAAAAAAAAACGTATTACATTTTCTACACTTACCTTGATATTCTATAAATGTGCCAAAAATTAAATATCTTAACGGAATAATAATAACATCTATTATAATACTTGATCGCAAAACTTGAACACTCGAACAGATATGCATTTCTGTAAGAGGCAGTGTTGTTTGTATTCTAAATTGTTTTCATCACATAATATAGCAAAACAAATTTAACTGAAAATATCAATTGACAACATTAAACTTTGCATTTTTCTCTAAGGATTGTCTGGTTTTTTTAACTGAAACTTTTCAACTTGGGTACCTTGAACTGTACTCTAAAGAGGATTTTATCAACCTTTTTTTAACCTATCGGAACACTTGAACAGACTATTATACTTCTGCGGCATGCGTAATCATAGAAAGTATGCGGCATATTTAAATTATAACAATTTAAAATAAACACAACAAGAACATAAAACACATTGGACTAATAAATAAACCT
The DNA here is from genome assembly GCA_963931845.1 of Maratus michaelseni. Classification (NCBI taxonomy): domain Eukaryota; kingdom Metazoa; phylum Arthropoda; class Arachnida; order Araneae; family Salticidae; genus Maratus; species Maratus michaelseni. The sequence continues at coordinate 373,046,678 of OZ007587.1, forward strand.
TTTTCAAACTATTTCTCACCCGAAACAAAACTTTTCATCATAGCGAAAATAAAAATATCAAAAAAAAAAATATTGCTATGTATTATAAAAATGATAATAAAGATAATTCTTGAAAATTTATTCTTTTATCTCTGTTCAATATACTCGAACTTTTAATTACAAAGCCGATCTTTATTTGTTTTTTCTCCTTACAATATCTTGATTTGCTGGATCCATTTATTCGGTTACACATACATTTTACTATTCTTCCAAATATATACCCGAGATCAATGGTTGTTTATGATTTCATTTGTTATTCTTCATTATACCTTCAATGTGTTCCGTTACAAAGCTAAAAACTGAAGATTTCATTTGTAATATCGGCTGATTTAAAATTAAGAGAAATCCATTATATATTGTAATATGCATTGTCAAATTGTTTCATTGTAATATTCTGTTATATCTTATTTTAGATAATATTTTCTATTATGAAATATTTACATATCTTGGCATATATGCGCACGCACTTAACGATATTTTTTATCTAATTGTGAGACGTTGTGTCGACAGCGGAAATAATTCTTCAAAATATAAGTATGTAAAATTGCAAAATATATCCAATAAATTATGCTCCCATTGCCACAGTTAAATGGGCTTTTGCAATTCATTATTTGTATGTAAAAAAAAATCATCACAAAACTTTAAGCATTCCCATTTTATCCAATTATACTTAGGCATATCAAATTGACTTTCTCTCATAGTAATGATTGTATGTTAATGTTTCCTTTAATTTATAAACCATATTCCTCACTTAAATTGTTGAGTGATACTTTTGTCATTTTTTACATTAAAAATTAATGAGTCCCTGACATCCCCCGTCATTTATATGAGGTTCCTCCTGATATATCCCTTGGTAAAGAAAATGTTGCTGAGGTTTCAGCTTTGCTATATTAATCAACAAATTTGTAAAAAGCAGAAAATACATATTTAACAAAATTTTTAATAGTTGAGCCACATTAAATTCTACAACTTACTAAACATATATTGAAAGTACTCACAGAAGCTGAGACTAACAGTATGAACAATTTAATATTTCATTTTTATTATAAATATATTTATAATAAATATATTTAAAAATTTCTTTGAGAAAATAATACATATTGCTGAGCAATGCGGAATTTTTCTGATGCCATCATAAAATCATTTTACAGGGGCGTGAAAATTACAGACATTAATATACAAGTGTTTAATAATCGAATAGAGTATTTCATTTTATATAAATGTAGTACATATTTTAGTGGTAATCGGTTGTTTCCCAATTAAGACCTTTCCCTAACAGCTGTGTTTATAAAATTGGTTTAACTATCCAACTCTGACACCATTTTACAAAAGATCGTTACAAAATTGTGTATGATTTCTTAGTATATGAATCATAATAGCTGAAAATTTCGTGCGTATACGAATGAAAATGCCTTCATGAAAGCGTAAGACAATTTGGATTTGAGAAATCCATTGAATAAAAAGCAAGAACGAAGAATTATGTGCCAAGCATAGATTATGAGACACTTTCCAACACATTCAGAATACTCGAACAAAACTTCACCGTTTAGTAAGATGAAAGATGAAGTTTAAATAAACAATTTGGAAAACACATGACATATTCGAAAGCCTAATTTCAGCAATTACAATCAATAGTAGTCTAAAAAATATTTGAATTATCTTGTATAGACCTGTATCGGATCTATATATTTGTATATATACTACATACAATGCTATAATTTGTTCCACTTACGAAACGTATAGCATAGTTAAAAAGTCCCTTCAGCAATTTCCATCAAAAACGGAAATGAACTCGAGATATTTTTTGCAACCCAGTATATGATCTATAGAATTTGTACACACCAAGTAATATGTAAACAATTGTTAAATTTAAAACGTGTGCAAGAACTTTAAATGAACATTTACAATTATTGTTTACAAACAGTACTGTAACCGTATACTTTTGTGCGTCTCTATAAATGAGCGATGAATGCTATGCACACCATATTCTATATTATGCACCTTGTGGCGCACCTCAGTGACATATATCAGTTCCAATATGTTTCCAAAAACATTTAAATAGTAACATCATTAAAATACACCGCAAACAATTTTATCCCATAGATCGCAATGTAACGAAATTATTTTGAATGTCTCTCTGAACGAGCTTTAAATGCTACAAATTTCATTTTCAATACAGAATATGATGTAGCAAACCTCAATAATATATTTCAATTGCATGGCAATCCGAGTATATTTATGCGAGTTAGAGCACGGACAAACAGATGGCAGACCGGTATACAAACCGAATTCATAAATCTACTGTTCAAGAATCTTGGAAAGTTTTGAAAAGACAAATAAAAATAAAATTCACCATGTGATTATTTTTGTCTAAATATCCAACAATATTCGGTCAGCCACTGTTCAGTATTTGGCTAACCGAATATTAGGCAAAAGGCCCAAGTACCGAATAGTGGCCGAATATTCATTACATCCGCAACATGAACAATGTGTAATATTTACAGGATATAAATAGCATTTAATAAAACGCTGTTGAAAGTAACGGCAGCGCAAATATTAATTGAATTGTAAAGTGAATTATTGCCATTAAAATGCCCTTATGTCTATCTTTTGTATCACATTATTATGTTTATAACAAAATATCGTTTTAATTATTATTTAAAGATTCGCAAGATTGCTTACTAAAATTATTATATCTATTTCTGCGATTTTACTGTCTGATTACACAATGTTATACCTTAATGAAAATTATATGGAATGTTCTGATAAGAAGAAGTATTCATTGCAAGTAACTTTCAAGTGATTTAAATTTTGGTAATTATTGCATTCACATAATTCTTACTATGCACCCAGATAATTAGGCAGTATTATTTAAGCTTAATTCGAATATAATTAAATGTGATATTACCGGCATTCTATCTGTTTACTTGTAATTATATATTTAAAAGTCTCATTAATAATAAGTAGCCACTTATGCTTTAAAATTTAAGTTTAATTGGGAAAATATTTCCTAGCCAGATACGTGAATAATCTGAGAGTTCTTAAACGCAATGCTACGTTTTTCAAGTGTTGTTTTAAGACTTATTAAAGATTAAGTTTTAAAATTTACTGAGGATAATGATATAATGTCTGAATATTTTTTCTATATTTATCATTATATAATCTTAAATTATAATAATAATAACTTAGGTTTTTTCAATGTATACATGTATATCTATAAATATGCAGGTTGCGTCAGAAAAATGTATACAGACTTTGAATGTGTTATAACTCCAGTTTTTATTAACATTTTATAAATATTTAAATTTCAAAAGAATCTACATAAAATAATAACATTTCCTTTTACCGCGGATGTTCAAAATTATTATCGTTCTCGTCAAAACACTGCTTATAAAGTTGACTATTGATTAACAAACTTCAACAAACATTTCATTTGGGGTTGTGGCACATTCTTGCTCAAATGCGGTTCAAGAACGTTGTCTGTGAACATCCATTCGTTTCGAACTAATATTTTATCCCATGTATTGCAAGTCGCATAGAGGGATTAGCCTGAAATTACCTGGGACATTGTTTTTGTATACTTCTGTTTTCGTATATTTCTTATTTCTAATAGCATTTAAAAATAAGTTTTCTTTTTTTAAATGTTAATCTTAGTCGACTCATTATTTTCAATGAATTACACATTGAAAACAAAAAAAATTAGAAATTTATAACCCATAATACATTTTTCTTACGCACCATGTATGTATATATTTTACATATACTATAAGCTAGTTTGTTTCAACTTGTAAATAAAAAATTATATATTTTACATATACTATAAGCTAGTTTGTTTCAACTTGTAAATAAAAAATTATTTAAGAATGATCTTTAGTTATTTTAAATCAATTAAATGGAATTAATTTCACTACAGAAGGTATAAAATGTAAATTTATTGTTTAACATTAAATTATCTTACATTGCAAAATAAAACTGTTTGGTACAAATGTATGATTCCGCCCTTGTCGTTTTTACGGTAAAGAAATTTGTGTTTATCAAAATGAAAGGTGAATTTATTCAACGTATAACCTACAAAAAGTTAGAATATTTGCACATCTATCAGGTAAAAAAAGATATTCCGAAAATAGATTATGGATGGTTGATTGGGTGAAATGATATCATGAAGTGAATTTTCGATTTTTGTAAAAGCACTGAAATGTTTTCTTTTATTCGCGATAATGTTTGGAACGGATTAAATGGAAATCTAAAGGAGCAAGTGTGAATAAATAACACACTGTGAGGTAAAATTTTGCCGGTCTCGTCATAAAACGTAAAAAGTACGAGCAGACGGTTTTCTGAACACTACTGTGACTTGAAAAGATTTTTCTGTTATTTGAAAAAAAATCCATATATTGACTGGATAATTTCATGAAATTTGGAGCTTCGGTTTGCAATTTTTCACGGAATTTGTTTTTGGATGAATTATATAGCCACTTGATTGAATATACTTTAAATAAATCTTTCATATATTTATATATTCTTTCATATATTTATATATTCTTTCATATATTTATATATTCTTTCATATATTTCCTTCACTCGAAAAGAGCGGAGTCATATTTACATAATTAATATTTAACCGTCTATGACTCAGGTTGCATATGTGTTACCCTCAATGTCGCTAATTTAGTGCGCTTTTTTTATTCAGATATTCTGAATTCATACCAGGAATTCGGAATGAAAATCTTTGGTTTATTTAATTACAGACATACCGTGATATATATATATATATATATATATATATATGTGTGTGTGTGTGTGTGTGTGTAATTTCTGGTATGAATTCGTTTGATCTTATTTTCGGAAGTTCTAGCACGCATCCCGCCATGGATAATGCCAAGCGTTAATTTCGATAATGCATTAAATCTGTCTACATTATTTAAGTTTTTAATTTTGGATTCTTATTTCTTTATAACTCTTATATTACAAAAAAAATCATTTACATTTTGCAGTGCATTTTTAAGCCGTGAAAAATATTTTAAAGTATTGTAATTAAGCGACAGAAGTTCCTTGATACAAATGTGTTTGTAGATAACAGATAAAGATATAAATCATAGTTACTAAAATCTCTAGTATATAAATAAAATTAGGATGCTTTTTTTGTTTTTTTTATAATTACCTCTTTGCCCCCAATAAAAGTTAGCTAAATTTTAAATAAATTCAGGAGTTTAAATTTATTTTTAAATATTATTTTGAAGTTTTAAAAGTATAAATGTCATAAAATACCTATATTTTAAAGAAGGAGACAGTTTAACACAACTTTTATAGGTATCTTAAATATATATATATATTTTTCGTTGTCTTTGCGACATACATACGTTCATTTGTTTTATATTACTTTAAAGAAAAATTTTTTACTGCCACTGATTTTCGCAAACGTTTCAGAATAGTTTTTATGCGTATTAATCAGTCTTTTCAACTTGTAATATAAGCTATCAATTTTCAGGTAAATGTTTTCATCATCAATAAACATGTGTTACAGAGAAACATTATAAAATAACAGAATTAACAATAACATTAAAATTAACATTATTTTGTCTTTCTTACGTACATACATTCAGTTAAGTAACTGAAAATGTTTAATTAAGAATTGATAGCCTCCGAAAGACCTAGATTCTGGTTTGAAAAAAAGAACTGATTAATAAACTATACAATGTAGTCGCAAACGTTTCCGGAAACAGTGGCAGAAAAATAAATTTGTTTTAATAGAACCTTCTTTAAATGTCGAAAATATTTTGGTTTCTGATATTTCTGAATACGAAGAATGGTATTCTGTATGTGGGCAACTAAAAAGTGGCTATTGTATATATTTATTTCGTTATATTATATTTTTATTGAATAAGATTTTTTTTACAGTGATTGTAATCCTCATACCAAGACAAACTATATAAAGATTACGTAAGTTATTTCCGCCTTATATGATATAATATATATTATGTCGTAAACCGGTGCATTTTCATATCTATAGATAAAAGTATCATTGAAACATAACAGATTTAAAATACAAAAATGGTGAATATTTAGAACTTACAGATACCAAAAATATACAAAGAAGAAACAAATTGTGCTCTGTTATGTACACTCTAAACAATTTGCAGCAGACTAACCGGTCATTGGACTGTTTTTATAAAAAAAAAACAGTTACATAACCGTAATTTAACAGTATTCTGACCCTAATATTAGCAATATTATGGTCAAAATAGCATTAGATCCCGGTTATGTATGGTTAAGTACGGTCATTTGACCGTTTTTATAGAAAACGGTCTAATGACCGGTTACTTTGCTGCAAAATTTTTACAGTGTACTAATGTGTTATTTTAATTGCATACATGAAAATATAATTTATTAAAGATTTATAATCTAGGATATTTTACGCATCTGTCCCAGTACATACAGTATCATGTGTTTTATAAAAAAAAATAGCGAAAGGTATTTAGTTTCATTGAAAAAGAATTTATAAAAATTCTCACAAATTAGGCGTGTTTACATACAGATCGATATTACTTAAAAATATATTAAATCTAAACAACGAAAATTTTATAAACTTATTAGCATTCTCCAATAGTTAAAGAAATATGCATCAAAGTTTAAAATTTTCGTTTTGATTTTTTTGTACTTTATTTAAAATAAATAAATAAATAAATAAAGAATCAGTATGGAATAAATGAAAAAAAAAGTATTCCACAGATAATACTGAATTAAGTGGGTAAACCTAATTATTTTATTACTTTTGAAGGGATTCTTTTTTAAGTTTAAGGCGATAGTTTCAAGAGAATTTTATACGATGCTTGTCAAAATAATAATAAAAAAATGTTTATCTATCGTTTTATAATAAATTTATTTATAATAACTTTGATAGTTTTAGTTCTCTTTCCATTTTGTTGTTTTCGATATCTACAAAAAGCATTTGACAATGAAATAAAATAAATTTTAAATAAATATTTTTTTCTAGCTTAGTAATTGCAAAATAAGTTCTTTAGCCTATTTTAATTTTTAAAAATAGCTATTCCATTTTTTATAAACTTCAAAACAGCTCTCGCATTAGTGCCTCAAAGAGAAAACTTGTACAATAAAAATAAATATTGTTTTTCGAAATAAACTTACACATTTGAAAGGCATAACAAATTTTGAATAATAAATAATTAAAGTAAAACAATAACTCCATTAAAGATCTTTAAAATGGTATCTTCTTATTCCTTTAAATTTAATCGGTGCAGTATAAAAGAAACATTCATTATAACATTTTCATTCTTATTTCATATTTGTTTTGAGGATTTTAAAAAAATAATTAATTTGTTAATCATATAGATTACCAACATGAAAAGGATATTTTTTCTAAAATTTCTTATTGATAAAAAATTAACAGATGCAGAAGTTATAGCTAAAATTTATACAAAATACTCAATAAACAGAAGTTAAAATAAGTCACAATATCATTTGGGCAATGTTTAAAATTTTCTTTTTTACTCATATTTACGATAAAATATTTCACTAATAATCCAAATCTGTTAAAAACAATAAGCAGTAAAAATGTATCTATAAAATTTAAATATTTCAAAACTTAATATTTTTTCAAGAAATTTAAGTATAGAAACATGACCTTGATTATTTGATTATTTGTTGTACTGACTATATTTTTAAATCTCTACAAACAATTCATCGATGAAGAGTAAACATATTGAAAAACTATTCTACAAAATAATATTTGGTTTATTTTTCAGCACACATTTTTGTTAAAATCTAACTTTTTAATCTAACTATTAATATTTTTGTTAAAATCTAACTTTTTAATCTAACTATTAATATTTTTGTTAAAATCTAACTTTTTACTCTAACTATTAATATTTTTGTTAAAATCTAACTAATAATATGAACGTTATGGTTAACTACAAATATCACTTCATAACTATTCTGTCAACTATCCAGTATTTTAGTACAAGAAGAAATAAAAAAATGTGTATATTTTTACAGAAATGTTGATTTTTTCATTAAAAAATAGTATAATTAATTTTATAAATTTAATTTTTTCTCACTAAAAAAAATAACAGTTTTTGAAAAGAAAATCTAATCAAAATAGTTTAAATTGATATAAAATAGAATAAAATTTAATTTAATACATTTTCATGTTCACAAACCAAAAAAAAGAAAAGAAAAAAAAAGAAAGAAAAAAAAAGAAAGAAAAAAAAAAGAAAAAGAAATCATACTTTTGCTATATGGTGTATAAATATTTATGTATAATATAAAACTCAACACAAACATTGCAACATATAGTCGATGTTTTGGTCGGTACGTACGACAATCTGCAGTATTATGATTATAATTTAAATTAGAGTCTAAAAAACAAAGACCGCCATTTTTGTACTCCTGGAGATCAAGTTATGAATAATTTGTTTTTGTTTTTTTAACACATGGGCTGATAAGTTCCCGGTCTGGCACACAGATGGCGTTGCAATCGCCGAAACGATGCTTTTTTTAGTAAGTACTAACCTTTAAAAGGTAGCAGAAAAAATGTCATGACGATTCGCCGTGTGGATAAAACGTTAGAGGGGTTTTATTTGAACAACTTTGTTGATAAACAAAAAAAATGGATAAACAAGAATTTCAAGAATTGTTATTTGATGGGAAAAGACACCGTTCGAACAAAAGCTTGGCTTGATAAGCGTTATCCGGACACTGCACCAGGTAAATCAACCATTATTGACTGGTTTGCTGAATTTAAACGTGGTCGTACGGACACCAGTGATGCACCACGCAAAAGAGGTGGTTACTCCGGAAATCATAAAAAAAGTCCAAAAAATTGTTTTGGGGAACCGTAAAGTGAAGTTGCAGGAGATAGATCAGTCTCTGAAGATATCCAAGCAACGTGTAGGATTTATTTTGAATGAACATTTGTCTATGAAAAAAGTTGTTGTCAAAGTGACTGCCGCGCGTGTTGACTTTTGACCAAAAACAAAAACGAGTCGAAGATTCTGAACACTGTTTGGAGCTTTTTCGTTATAAAATTGTTATTTATTACTAAATTACTATTATTATTTATTTATTAAATTATTATTATTATTATTCATTTAATTATTATTATTAATATTCATTTAATTATTATTATTAAATTATTATTATTTATTATTAAAGTTATGTTATTTATTAAAGTTATAAAATCATAAAGTTATAAAGATTTGTTAAAAAGTTGTGTTTTCTTTAGTAGACCGGGAACTTATCAGCCCATGTGTTATTATAAATTTATCAAATTGAAATTTTTTTTTAATCTTCATTAATCATTTCTTATATTTTTATAATGCATAATATTATTTTCTAACTCATATGTTTTTAAAGGGTTTCACTACCCTTCACTTTAATATAAACATAAATGCAGGATAATTACGAATGTATTTACGCAAATTAAAATTTTTTAAATTAAATTCTAAACTGCGTGATTTAATTTAAAGAAAAACCTACACAAATATAAAGTTCAATATTTTCAGTATTTTATAGGCTTCTAAAGATTTTTCTATATTTATTTTTTTTATATTAGCTTTAATAATTTAATCTAATAAACATCATAAGACAAATCGGAAAATAAGTGAAACTATATTGTTCCTCCCTCTGTTATAATAGGTATGAATTATTTTATGCACTTCAAATACAATGTTAAATAAATGTTTCCCTGAAAGAACTGTAAATCAATATTAATTGCATGGAGTCTTGATTCCTATATTGTTTAAAACACTACTAATATAAATCAAACCCCGTCTTCCGCATGATTCATCTAATGCGTTTCCAATATCCTTGCATTCGTGTAATATATTTCTAGCGAACCTATTTCTGTTCTGGCTCCTATAAAATGGAAATTCTGATTTATTTCTACAGTAGTTCTACAGTTCTACAGTTATTACTACAGTAGATTCACGTTACAACGAACCCCACGAAACTGCTAAAATATTTCGGTAAAACGAGTTTTTTGTTGTAACTGAGTTATTCCTAATTTTTTTAATGCATCATTTATATGCGTTGATTAAATATGTAAAATAGATTTACCTCTCATTATACAGGATGTTAATGGAAGACCAGTTAAGTTAATATAAAAAACATAAAAAAATCCCTATAAATAAAAATTTGAGTCGCTTTTATTAAGCTATAAATTATAATATTACGCCACACAAATCAGCAGCATATATTTTTTACAAATTAGATAATTATCAGCTATGGTATTGCAGTAGAAAATATATTTAGTATTTATAAATATTTTTTGTTTGAATCTTTAAATATGACCAAAGGATTTTCTAGAAAGTTTCCCACTAGATAAACCGCTGAGAAATGTAGTTTAGACTTCAAACACAGAAAATATACTAGCGTAAAAAATGAAGAAATATACTACTATGTACATTTTAAAATTTATATTTAAAGACGAATTATTATATAGAAACATATTTCTCTATAGTAAGTGTAGCTGTCATTTCTTATAAAATCATAATAATATTCTAAGACGCATATGTCAGCATACATAATTAACTCTCAAATTTATAGGCGGAATTTGTGAATTTGAATTTTCGGTTTCATGAAACAATATATTTCGTAAGACGTAGAATGGTTTCATATTTGAAGAATCTTCTCCAAACTACTATCTAGAAATGCACAATCTTTAGATATTTCAAAACATAAGAATATTTATAAGGTTTCCAAATGCTCGAAAAGTTCTGAAAGATTCCTTTCGCAATGAAAAATGCAAATAGACTCTAATACAAAATACTTGCAAAAATTTCCGCTTTTAAAATATTTCTCGTGTTTATATATGAATAACGTTTAAAGGTAAAATATGTTTCCATTATTTCAAGCATACAGTTTTTAAAAGTCTATTCTTATGTTTACATTTATACAAATGGGTATTTTTTAAGTAATTAATCCTTTTTTTTCTTTTAAGAATAAAAGTATTTTTTTATTCTTAAAATACAAAATTCTTAAACACATTGATGAATTGTTGTTACTACAGAGGTGCCATAAAACAAAACACAGTTTTAAAACTATTAGATGTTAAAAATCCATAAGCTTTCGGCCAAACATTAGCCTTCCTCAGATGAACACAAGCCGTCGAGAAGACGCAGCTCTGAATGGCGCGCTCTGGACAGGTCCAAAATGGGCGAAAACAATCCACTATGAATTGGAGGGAGTGAAGGAAAGTTGGGGGAATACCATTACAAGCTGGGGGGGGGGGGTCAGCAAAAACCAAAAACCCCAGTGACACCCAATACATTATACCATATACGAGGGATCTGATAAGATAATACATCATGACATGCATTTTCACCTCCCTCCAATTCATAGTGGATTGTTTTCGCCCATTTTGGACCTGTCCAGAGCGCACCATTCAGAGCTGCGTCTTCTCGACGGCTTGTGTTCATCTGAGGAAGGCTAATGTTTGGCCGAAAGCTTATGGATTTTTAACATCTAATAGTTTTAAAACTGTGTTTTGTTTTATGGTACCTCTGTAGTAACAACAATTCATCAATGTGTTTACATTGTATTTTATAAATTTGAGAGGGTGAATTTGTCGTTCGCATTATATGAAATTTTCTATATATTTTATTACTTAAAATTGATTTTTGAAGTAACTCTAGTTAGTTTCTCTCCTCAAGTTATTAGTGCAAATCCAGAAATGTAAATGCTTATTCTCCCATTTTCTAGAATTGTTTCTATGTTTTAAACAAATATATACTATAGAAATTGAAATATGTATGTTTTTTTTTAAATAATTTAATATGTTTCAAGAAGTTTGTATTTCCATTCTGCTTGTTGCAAAATGAAAAGGAACCACCAGATGGCGCTAAGCGCGTAGAACCTTTAGATTGACTGACTGTTTTGTTTACTTTACGTTTGTACATAGCTTGCCGTGTATTCGTTCTGTATCGTCTTTAAGTGTGTCTACCTGTCCAATAAATAATCTTCATTAGTAAAAGATGTTTCTACCTTTAAAGAAGCTCATAGAACACGAACCAGAAAATTAGGTGAGATCAAACCTTTTATTTACTTTTATTGTCTTGTATGATTAAAGAAAGTTTAGGAATTCTCTTTTATGGTGCCGAAATTCCCAAGAGTTGAAATTTAGAAAATGGCGCTACCTAGCGAATTAGATAAATCAAAAAGTATGCGTAAGTCTCTTAGAACATCTTTAACGAAGATTATTAACAAAATAACTGAATATTTGGCAGGAGACGAAAAAGATATAGACGAAATTGAAGATCTTAAAATTCAATTAATTGAGAATGCAGAACAAGTTTACAAATTAGATTCAGAAATTCAGAAACTTGTAGATAACTTAGAAACGCTAGAAAAAGATGTATCATCCAGTCAAGAATATCGCGAAAAAATTACGAAAACGAAAGCTAAAATTGATCGATATTTAAAGCGTAATGCTTCTAACGAAAGTAAAATAAACTCTTCTATTCTACTGTCCACAGGACCTGATGAATCAAAGAATTATTCTCACGTAAGATTACCGAAGCTTACAATACAACCTTTCGATGGGAAATATGAAAATTGGCAGGAATTCTGGGGGTAATTTGAAGTAGCTATACATGAAAATGTAAAGTTAACTAACATAGAGAAGTTAAATTACTTAAAGAATTTCTTAACAGGAGCAGCTTTAAAATGTATTCAAGGTTTAGCTTTAACACAAAATAATTACGATGTCGCGATCGGATTGTTAAAAGAAAGATTCGGAAAAAATGAATTAATAATACGATCGCATGTAAACAAGCTATTAAGCCTAAATCCTGTAAAATCTGGAGCGAATTTAAGAGAGCTTAGACAATTGCAGGATACCTGTATTATTCAAATCAGAAGTCTCGAAACAGCCGGAGTAGAATTAAATAAATATGGGGGAATTTTATTCGCTATTTTAGTCAAATTAATTCCTGAAGAAATTGTGCTCGGATTTAATCGTTCCGCTACAGGCGAAGATTCTTGGAACTGTGCCAAATTGTTAGAATTTCTAAAACATGAAATCGAAACGCGAGAAAAAACGTATATGTTTCGAAATGATGAAGTATTTGAAAGGAATAAAATTAAAGAGTTACCTTATCGAAAACATGAAACTCATAAAAATATACCCACCGCAGCTACATTAAATACTCTTATCAAGAAAGACTGTTTATTTTGCAATGGGGAACACGAAAATTTTAACTGCCCCTTAACAATTAATGAACGAAAATCAAGTCTTTTACGAAAGGGTTATTGCTTTCTTTGCCTTCGCAAATCACATGTATCAAAATTTTGCCGCGAAAAAATGCGTTGCAACATTTATACTCGAAGACATAATGTTTTAATTTGTGACGAAACTGAAAAGCAACATAACAAAAAGGAAAGCGTCTCAAAGTCTCCCGAAAGAAAAAATGATTCCAATGCTCTGAGTTGCGCAACAACTGCAGTAAACGAAAATGTATTTTTACAAACAGCTGTCGCCTTTTTAAGTAATAATTCTCAGGAAAGAAAAATAAAAATTATCATGGATTCGGGGTCGCAAAATACGTTCATCGATAAAACGTTATCTCGTAAATTTAATTTAGAAGTTATAGGAAAAGAAAAATTAGCAATTTATGCTTTTGGGTCAAAACCAAAGAAATCTATTGTAAGAAATAGGGTAAAAGTAAATTTACAAAGCATTTATGATCCAAAGAAAATTATTTCTATAGAAGCAATTGAAACATCTTCCATATCGGAAGCTGAAATTCAAGGTCCCAGTAAAGAAATTCACAAATTTTGTAATGAAGCCAAAATACAGATAGCTGATATTGAAGGGTCTGAAAATTTAAGGGTTTCTCTTTTAATTGGGTCAGACTATTTCTGGAAAATCGCTACAGGAAAAGTCAAAAGAGTGTCCGGTGCTTTAGTAGGAATGGAAACGAAACTAGGTTATGTATTTAACCTTCTCACCGCCGCGACCTGATATATCCGTTCACTATGCTGTTGGTTTCACAGCAATACAAGGTTTGTTTAAATTAATATAATTTTACAAATATAATGTATTTTTAAAACATCAAGTAATGATTGATACTCTCAAGGATTATACTTATATACGTAATTAAGTTTTTTATCTCAAGTTTAAAAATTCAGATTTTTTAAGCATTTAAAAGAAATTACAGAGAAAACAACATTACAAATTTGCCCTTTTGCTCGGCGGTCAGGGAGTTAATGGTTCTGAAGCAAAACGCAAGGATTTTAAGGATGTTAGCGTAATGTATGTTATAGTGCGTAATCAAAATTTAGAAGAATCAGACATTTTGAAAAGATTGTTCGATTTAGAAGGTTTGGGAATATCGCGTAGTGACAATCTGAATGAAGATGACGAAGTTATGAAAAAATTTGAAAATTCTACGAAACTAATCGAAGGTCGCTACCAAGTTAAACTACCATGGAACGAACATTCTGAGTCGCTACATGATAACTATAGTAATGCTAACAACCGTTTGCGAACACTTGACAAAAGATTTAAGAAAAATCGAAATTTTCATAGTCAGTACAAAGACATTATTTCAAAGCATCTAATTCAAGGAATAGCTGAAAGGGTCAATGAAAATGAATGTGGTGATAATTCTAAGATCTATTACATGCCACATCACGCAGTAATACGCGAAGATAAAACAACGACGAAAATGAGAATTTCGATGCCTCCTCGAGTGAACATAATTTTCCGTCCCTTAATGACTGCTTGAATCCAGGTCCGAATTTAACGCCCGATATCCTAATACTTCTTTTGCAGTTCCGTCTGAATAAGGTTGCCATAATGGCGGATATAGAAGGTGCATTTTTGCAAATTGCCCTGGCGCCAGAAGAAAGAGACGCAGTTAGATTTCTATGGGTTACGGAAGATTTAGACGCTGAACCCGAAGTTTTGAGGATGACGCGTGTAATTTTTGGAGCAAGATCGAGCTCATTTTTACTGAACGCGACAATTAAACATCACATCAAGAAGTATGAGGATGTTTATCCAACTGCCTTCAGCGTTTTGAACAGTAGATTGTATGTAGATGACCTTATACACAGTTTAGAAGACACAGATTTAGCGTACACCGTCCACGAACAAATAAGGCTCATTTTGGGAGAAGCAGGCTTTAATATGAGAAAATGGAAAACAAATGTACGCTCATTGCAAGATCGATTTAAGGAAGAAGTTAACGAGGGATCCACGTTATGCAAGGTCCTTGGCTATTGCTGGAATTCAGCAGATGATGTCTTAAGCGTTGATAGTGATAAATTTTTAAGGTATAAGGATATGGCAGAATTAAAATTTACGAAGAGAAGCGTAATAAAAACTATGGGAAGAATCTACGACACGTTGGGCTTAATATCACCATTTGCAGTTCGAGCTAAAATACTACTGCAAGACATATGGAAGAAAAAACTCAATTGGGATGATGCTTTACCAACCGACTTAGCAAATATATTTCAAGATTGGTGTGAAGAATTGTTTTATTTGAAGCAGATATCTGTACCAAGACATCTATTTTCAATGAAAGGAATGGAAGAACTTACGGGCTGTCAATTTCACGTCTTCGTAGATGCCAGCAAACGAGCTTACGGATCAGTTATTTATGTACGTTTTCGCAACTCTGACGGAATTTTCCATTCCAATTTAGTCACTTCAAAGACTAGGGTTGCACCAGTTAAAGAAATAACTCTGCCGAGGTTAGAGCTTCTTGCTGCACTTATAGGAGCCAGAATGTTCGATCATATTCGACTACATTCAAGTACACCGAAGGATACGAAGACTATATTTTGGTCAGATTCCACGATTGTTCTTCACTGGATCAAGAATAATTCTCGAAAATTGAAGATGTTTGTCAAGAACAGAGTAGATGAAATCAAGAAAATATCTGAACCTGATTGTTGGAATCACTGTCCTGGGAATGATAACCCTGCTGATATTTTAACACGGGGTGAAAACTTAACCAGTCTAAAGGACCTGGAGCTTTGGTGGTTTGGGCCACCGTGGCTAAGGAAGTGCGAAAGTCAATGGCCACAATCCAACGTTCATACCGATCAGGAAACCAACTTAGAAAATAAAGAATATGAAGTGGTGAATATGCTTCTGGCAACGAAACTTGAAGATCTTTTCGATATCCGAAGATTCAGCAAACTTAAACAAATGTTACGAATTACTTCATGGATTCAAAGATTCATCCACAATACAAGGACTCTTTAGAGTAAGAGAAGTGGTCCCTTAGCTACAGAAGAACTTGAATTTGCCGAAGAATACTGGATTAAACTTACACAAATGGAGCATTTTCCTGAAGAATATTCAGCGCTGACGCAAGGAAAACCAGTACCAGCAAACTCAGTTATTCGACCGTTCAATCCAATTTTAAATGAAAGAAAAATAATCTTGATTGGTAGACGATTACATCAAGCTAATATCTCATACCATGAAGCTCATCCCGTTTTACTACCTGGTAAATCCCATTTATCAAATCTTATCATCAAAGATTGTCATGAAAAAACATGGCATGGTGGTGTATCGGAAACTTTAACACAACTCAGAGAAAAAACTTGGATATTGAAAGCAAGACAAAGAATCAAGAGTTTGATATTTAGATGCAATTTATGTGAAAAACTTCGTGTTAAACCTGCCACCCAGATTCCTGCACCTCTACCTGCCGACAGAATAAAGGAAGCCTATCCATTCCAAGTTACAGGCCTAGATTACTTAGGTCCGTTGTACATTAAAGATCACAATGAGACTAAGAAAACTTACATATTGCTCTTCACATGTGCTGTAACAAGAGCAGTACACCTAGAATTAACCCCGGACTTGACCACAAAAACGTTCATTCAAGCGTTCCGAAAATTTGTAGGAAGACGAGGAATATGCAGCACTATCTACAGTGATAACGCGAAAACGTTCCATAAGGCAAAACGAGAATTAAATTTACTATGGAAGATTATGAAAAATGAAGAAGTGAAAGATTTGTTTAGTGGATTGTCCATCAAATGGAATTTCATAGTTGAAAGAGCAGCTTGGTGGGGAGGTTTCTGGGAGCGTCTTGTAAGATCAGTTAAAATGTCTCTAAAGAGAATTCTTGGAAAAACTTCAGTTTCCTTTCAAGAACTGGAAGTAATTGTGATTGAAGTAGAAGCGATTCTCAATTCAAGACCTCTCACCTATGTATTCAGCGATCCTCGGGAGCCAGAACCCCTCACACCTGGCCATTTCTTAATTGGCAGAAGATTGCTAACTCTACCTCAATCAAAGATAACAGTTCCCCAATCCAATGAATACCAAATAATAAATATAAGAAAATATCAAGAAAATATTTTGACTCAAATTTGGAAACGATGGAAATCCAATTATCTGTTAGAATTATAATCTGCTCACCAGCACCAACAGGTCGATCGACCAAGTGAACTTAAGGAAAACACCGTCGTTCTTATAAAGGAAAACACCCCACGCCTCATATGGAAAATGGGTGTTATAATCCAGACTCATCCCGGACGTAATGGTTGGACAAGAGCATGCACAGTGAGGTTGCCAAACGGAGCCATCATCAGAAGACCGGTGCAGCTTTTTTGCCCTCTTGAACTTTCAACACTTTCGTCTCCAGACGAACTTCGCCCGGCGGAAGTTGTTGTAAAATGAAAAGGAACCACCAGATGGCGCTAAGCGCATAGAACTTTTAGATTGACTGACTGTTTTGTTTACTTTACGTTTGTACATAGCTTGTCGTGTATTCGTTCTGTATCGTCTTTAAGTGTGTCTACCTGTCCAGTAAATAATCTTCATTAGTAAAAGATGTTTCTACCTTTAAAGAAGCTCATAGAACACGAACCAGAAAATTAGGTGAGATCAAACCTTTTATTTACTTTTATTGTCTTGTATGATTAAAGAAAGTTTACGAATTCTCTTTTACTGCTGAAAAAGAAGTAGATGCATTTCAAACATGGCATTAAAACAATAAAAATGTATGTGTATTTATCTACAGTAGTACTGTTTTTTTAATTCAGTTTAAACTTAAATGGTTCTCAAAAAATAGTAATTTATTCATTTTTTTATTTATTTATTATCTTTTGTACTATGTACGCATTTTAAAGCACTCACAACAATTGAATTTTCATCATGTTTAAAAAAAATTGCTTGTTTACTTCTTCAGTACTAATCTATATTTTAAGATCGTATTGTAATTTTCAAAACATATACTCCTTTTTTTATAATACTGTATTGTAATAAATAAACAGCTGGATTTAATTTTTTTTTACAAAGAGGGTTATCTAAATCCTAAAAATATTTATCTGAAACTTTTTCACACCGAAACGGTGAGTAACTTCGTATAAACATATGACATAAATTAAATATTCTGCAATAAAAATGTTGCGTTTTATAAAAGTTTTTATATGTTTTTTATATGTTTCAATTTATACGCAAATTATTCCTACTGTATCAAAATTATACCGAAAAGTGACATACAATTCCAATACTACGTTAACTGTTTTGCGAAAAAGATAAATAGTCACATATTAGACAAGATTCGCAAATGTAATCCAAGCTTAAATATTTTTGATATGTTGACAAGCAAAAACGTCATTTGTGAAAATTGGATGGAGTAAAGAAGGTTCATTAAACCTAATTTATGATTCCGATAATGGCGTTTAGTCAAAATCATTTAGTTTATAATGGGCAAATTTTTTCATCGTGTGAAAGATCGTTTTATATTGTGGAAAAGTGCCTAGATAATATTTTATACTGGTAATCGAGTGGAAAAATGTGTGCATATATATCCCCACAAATCTGGTTGACAGTTATTTGGGGAATGATATGTTAATTAGGTAACTGTAGTTGTATAGATGATTGACATAGTGTGGTAGTAAATGGTTTCAGTGAATTTGAACCGCATCTTGCCCATGGGTTAATTAAATCTGATAATTAAATCATGGAGTTTGAGCCATGTGTTAACTTCAAATGTAGTCTCCAAATGGCTGATTTTGACAGTGTCATTCCTTGTGTATTTTTCTCAATTTGGTAGTAATTTAAGCTTCTATATCCAATAAAGAGTTACCAGAAAACTTGGGATTACATTTAATGTTATATTACAGTCAAAAATGAATTTCTGAGATTCCTGTATAACGAACGGTAAAGGCGGAGTTAAATGAGTTAATGCAACAAGTGTTGGGAAACAATTTTCATCCTCTGAGGTTTACGTAAAGTGAGCTTATTTTTGATCGTCTGAATTAAAATCAACCTGCACCACTGTTAATTCCTTGCTTACTGTTATACTATCGACTTATATATACTAGTTATATTTAGAAAAATTGTTGTGTTTTAGTAAAATCTGTATCATGGTCTCATTTCAAGTTGTCATCCCCGGCAGGCATGTCACAACATTACTTAAACATCTTACTCACTTTTAACGACTAAAACATTAAACAGTTTTTTCAATTAAATATTTTCCAAATAAAATCTTTTTATAGTTATTTATTTAGAAATGTACAGGCAAAATGCTTCATGTTGTTTTTCACATGTAAAATATTAATTTCTAAGAAGTATCGATGCATTGGATGTAAAAATTCAATCTATCGATATACATCAGGAGGCTACCGTTGGTGTCAGAAATCGAAATATTTTAGTCCATAAAACTAATTTTAAACTGTTAAGCCTTGAAGCAAAAGAAACATTTATTTCAGAAATGCGTCTATAAATCTCCGAAATCTATTGCTTTCTGGTATATTTGTAGATAAAAGAACATTTTTACGAACCATGGATAACTTGTAAAAGGGTATATTATTTTTGATCTACTTTCTTTCTAAATTAATAAATGTATCTCATTTTTAAAATTATACATCGTTCCGTGAATTTTGACTCATTTTTTTCCATGCTGAAGAAAAAGTACATAATACATATTATCTATAAATAGAAAACTTATTTCTACTCACACATCACAGTTTAAATTGTATCTTAATCGTAGACTTATGCGATAGTATAGAACAAATAATTAATTCTATTTGAAAGTAGTGGTACTTGAAAATCTCGAGATCTGAAATCTCTTTTCCGTGCGCAAAATATGAATATATCACAATCATACATCAAATATCCCACGAGCATAGGACTAACAGGACCGTAATCAAAATTTATTGCGAGTCATGTCCTGCACCTTGACTCATGTTTCCCCTACTAAGGATGAAGTCATGCATTAAGTATGTTGGGGAATTCTTCCAACCACTGAGCTACAAAGACTCAATTTTCAAAATGAATGGCTGGATACGCCAGATAAATATTTCTATCTATGTTTTTGTGTAAAAAAGCAATTGGATAAAATGTATAGAAGTACAGTGTTAAAAAGTCTGAAGATATAGTAATTTAGGCATGAAAGTATATATGGAAAGTTCTTATAATTATTATTTTGTATAAAATTCAGCATAAAAATTGATAATTATTAAAAAAGTACAATTTCTTATCTCATTTTATATAGAATAAGTTTTTACATTTTCTTTTCTTTTTATTCGACTTAATAGTCTGGATTATTAAAAATGAACAAACATTTTATCAAATATTAAAACCCCCTGACCGCCGAGCAAAAGGGCAAATTTGTAATGTTGTTTTCTCTTTATTTTTTTTTAAATGCTTAAAAAATCTGAATTTTCAAACTTGAGATAAAAAAACTTAATTACGTATATAAGTATAATCCCTCAGAGTATCAATCATTACTTGATGTTTTAAAAATGCATTATATTTGTAGAATTATATTAATTTAAACAGACTTTGTATTGCTGTGAAACCTACAGCATAGTGAACGGATATATCAGGTCGCGGCGGTGAGAAGGTTTTAATACAATGAGTTTAACAAAAAATCAATTTAAATCTGAAATCTGAAGGAATTGTTTCGAATATAAATATGATTATTTAAAAACATAGTATACATTTTTTAAAATATTTTATGACGTAAAATGTGTTTTCCGCTAAAAGCTCCTAGAACAAAGAAAAATAAATACGTTTTAATTAAATTTGCGGTACACACTTATTAAAATTTCAGATATAAATTCGGATTGGAAATTTATTTTTAAGAGACTAATTTTAATTGTGTGTTCTATGCATTTTCATAGTGATTTTATATATTCACGATATCAGTCGATCTTGAAAAATCATTTAAGTGTATTAAAATTGAATGTATTGTAATTTATATAATTAAACAAGACTTCTGGATGATAGACAGAAATTCCATTAAGAAAAAAAAATAATACAGAAATACTGTGCTATTTCCCAAAACTTTTTTTCTGCTTTATGTATTCATTGATATTAATGGCATATAATAAAAAAGTTTTTAAATTTGTGCAAGTTTGAATTATATTTAATATACAAGTATCATTATATTAACGATGCAAATTCGATTTAAATAAAATAATGTCGTAGAAATAAATCTATGTACTTGACTTGTAAAATATATCATTGACACTGTCGGTAATAATATGTAAGGAACATTATATGAATATCCGTAGTCTACAATTCATTATATTTGATAAAAAAGACATTTTATTTATAATCGACGCTGTCCCTTGTATAAACCGAAATTTTCTTAATGGGTTATTGAAGTCCACAGTAAGTTAATTTAAAAATAAAATATAAAATAAGAATTTTTTATTTAAGTAAGATGACTTTATATATATATATATATATATATATATATAGGGAGGGCAAAAAGCAACCTTTAAAACCGTAAAACAACAATTCAGTAATAAATAACAAATATTTCTTCATACATTAATAATGGATATCAAATAATGCGCGGTATGCTTAAAGTGCAGAATTTCAAGAATAATTCTCGAAACAACTGTGTTAACTTCAGAATAAGTGTGATCAAGTTGAAAATTTGATAGTTTTATTAGAATTAATAATATATTTATATTAGTATTATAAATATCGCTGAAGAGAAAGAAATATTTATCCTAGCATTAAAGTTATTTCACCCATAACATTTAATGTGCTGTAACACCATAAATTTCATGAAAAACATAAAATCTTAGAATTACAGACATAACGAGTATTAAAAACACCTACCACAGAGATGAAATTCGACTAATTTTGTGTTTTGCATACATTGTTATCATTTTAATCATTGTTCAATATTAAAATACAAGCTATTGATAAATATATAACTAAATATTCTGCAGCTTACCGCCGGATATTTAATGCAGCTAAAATTATATGCGATATTTCTAATGAATAATTAATCTTTAACCTTATATGTCTCCGAAAGATTTAGTTCTAGGGAAATTAACTAAGCTAGATTTCTTTCAGTCTCTAATTATTACGTCTCATTAAAGATTAATGTTGCCGGGAAACCTTGATGTCATCTACTTAACCTTAGAAGAAAAGGAATTCCTGCAAATAGTACCGAGTCCTTCAATTTAGAATTAAATATAAAGAAAGTAAATAAGTAATTCTTCTTAAAATCGTAAAATTATTTTGAAATATATAACTTATCAATAAATCATATAAATGTTTTAAACTAAAAAGAGCTCGGCAGTTTAGTGTATTGCAAGGCAATTTGTAAAACACAATAATATTAAAACAGTAACATATTTTTAATTGCGTTTGCTACTTTAGAACTTATTAAACTCAAATAATTAATTAAAGGTATCAATATTTTTTATTCCAATAAGGACTGTTTCTTAGAAATCCGCACAAATTTTTCTTGATGGGAAAGCTATGAAAAAACGATATAAAGAACACAAATGAGCCCTGTAAGTCAACTTTAATAACCACATTATTCTGTAAAACAGTTATCGGGTTTCAATTAATCCTTTACGTCCAACATGACTGATTTTACTTTTGGTGGTACTTGCTAGACGTTGTACAAAATCTATGTCCATAATTTTGAGACAATACTTGATTCGATTGATCAATTTCTGGATGTTATCTGCTTTCCAACCTTTAGCATACAGTTTAGACTTAAGATACGCCCAGAACTGCTCAATTGGTCGAATTTCGAGAACGTTGGCCGGGTTGTCGGACGTCTCTACGAAAGTAATGTTTTGTTAATCAGATAATTTTCTGAACAAGCGAACACACTTCGTTTTGACGGCAACCATTCTGTTTGTTTTGGTATGATATTTTTCTTGTGATAGTTTTTTGGTGATTGTCTTATGTAGATAGCCGGTGAAACACTAAATTTGGTAGCCGTTGGATGAATTGTTACTCGTTCGTTCTTGACAAAGTCTTTTAAACTGTTGTAACTTCGGCTTGATGAATTTTGGGGCGTTCCAACCCAATTCCGGTTGTAGTTCGGCTGGGATTCCATTCTTGTAACGTTGTAGAATATCGTATATCTTTCATATGGGGGTGAAAAAATGGTTCACGTTGAACTTCCTCCCATGATGAATATTGCCTTTGTAAAATTTGTACACACGCGTACGCAGACACTCCTCTTTCGACTACATTCTCGCAAAACACAGATTACTTAATGAATTATCAGCTAACAGGCGTGCCCTTATGTACGATAACGCAACACTTCACGCGAAAGATTCCCCTAATTCGTATTCGTTTGCTATTTTGCATAACTGAAAATTTGTGCGGATTTCTATGAAAAAGTCCTTAGGTGAATTTCATAGTTTTTAAATTCAATTCTAAATTCTTAATACAACAATAAAACATTTAAACAATAAAACATTTAAACAATAAAACATTAATTTATATATGAATGTTGCACTGACTTGAATAATGAAATTTAACCTTTAAAGACGCGGATCTTTTGTAGTAACATAAAGACACGTATCTTTTGTAGTAACACAAAGACGCGGGTGGCGTACTGCATGCACCAAGGCATTTTAAAACCTAAATAACAACGTTTAATGATATCCTTGTTTAATGCAATGCTCAGCATGTAACAAATGTCAATTTGTTAATGGAATGCTAATTTAATTAAAAGTAATATAACGTGGACTGTTTGTAGTAACATAAAGAGAAGGACGGTGTACTCCAAGCGCCAACGCCTTTTAAAGACTGAATATTAATTTTTATGCTAATCAAGAATACTGTCTATTGTCTAATAATAGTATAAAAGTAATGGAGGTCAAATTTATGAAAATTATAACTTAATTAAGAATGAAAATAGAATAAAAACTCAAATACATGGGCAGCGTATCCCGTACGAAATGGTGACTGAAAAATAAAATTAGTAATAGAGAGAAGAAAAAATTGCTAATTTCAACTTTAAACAGTGGTTGAATACCGGAGGGTTTTGAGAAGAGAGTAAATGAAGTGCAGATGTTAATCACTTAATTATTTACGAATTCGCAACTGTTTTTTTCACTGACTACATCACTCAGTACACCGTACATATCGTTAAATATTAAATTCTCAATAGATTTAATTAAAAAAGAAGCATTTATGAACAGCAGTATTTTTAAATTGTTACAAGATTGCATTTTTAGTAAAATAAATTAGCACAAAGTTACATTCTTAAATACAAACTAGCTTAGAAAATTCATAACATTTAAATTACCTGCCAGAAAATCTATAATGTGAAAAATAAATTGTATTTTATGTGAAATGAATACGGTTGGAAAATATATAAATAAAATATGTGAGGAAATTTTAGCCACTGGCATAGTAAAACGAGATCTGAAATAATATAACTTATAAAACGACACGAAAATGTGGATATGAAAACACGGTTTCTTCCAATACACATCAAAATAAATAATTTAAACACAACAAAAGGAATAATTGAATTGTTTGTGTAAATCAAAATACAGAAAATTGGATTCACATCATTGAGATTCCGTTTAATTAATTGAAAAAGTAATGGCAATTCTAAAATATCATATAATTGAAGCAAATACTTTTCTAAATGAGAATGATTCTTATTCTTTAGAAGTTATGCTTACGCTTCTATATGGTTATTATTATTATTACAAAAAATGAATATGCGAATACTATATGTGAATAATTTTAAAACATTTCACCTATAAAAGGATTTTTTTATAATTTAGGTAAATATAAGTAATTAATGATATTAACAGGATTTATCATAATGTATTACACGTGTTGAATATTAAGTGATTTAGAATAAAAAATATACTTTGCAAATTTATCAATATTATATTGTATTTTTTATTTTTTTTCTATCGTAAAGAAACTCAATTGCAATAATTTTTATTTGAAAAATGACCTCCCTAATCTCAGTGCCCTTGCGAATCTGATTGTGTAAGGCATGGAAAATTTGTAAAACGGGTTTTGAAATCCAATATCTATAACTGTATAAAGTAACATATAAAAATTAAATTTTAAAATGCGGTATTATTTATTTATTTATTTGTTTATTTTGCTAAAGACAGCTGAATTTCGTTTAGCTAAGAAAACAATTTAGAAACATTTACTAAAATTGAAAGAATTAAAAAATATTACTTTGAAACTAATTTTTAAAAAAGAGAAAAAGTTTTTAATGAAAATAACTAAACAATAAAAGTGATCAGAATTTTTTTTCTAATTGTACAATTTTTATATTAAATACTTTTAATTTAGACTATTACAATGCGTTCCATTTTGTGAAATGTATTTAATTTACGGTATAATAATTGAATATAAATAAACCAGGCATTATCATTATACATAGAAACGAGAAAGAAATACTATTCATTATATAAAATAAATACATTTTTAAAGTAATTAAATTAATATTTACCAAAAAATAAAATATTCTATTTAGTACTAAACATATTAAAAATTCAGTGCACATTCAAAAATTACGCTTATGGCCAAATAACAGTCCTGTTCATAATTGCAAATTATATCCCAGGGAGAATGTACATTTTAATGATATTCACTGTAACAAAGCCATGTGGTTTTCATAAAACTCAAATTAAGTCAATATTTTAAACATTAAAGCATAATCTAATTTATTATAACGGTTACACATTTTCTGTGTTTCACGGACGAGCATACGTCTTTATATCCATCTTCTTTTTATTAGATTATATAAACCTAAAAGAAGCTTAATTTAAAAAGGAAAACTGGAGTTTTATTGAGAAAATTAATTTTTTATACATAAAAGCAATTTGTGATTGCGCATTAAAGCAATTGCTTTTTTCATTATTTGCAAGTGAAGAATACGTATATTTTTACCATATTTTTTTTTTTTAAAGCACTACTGTGGTATGTCATTAATAAAAACACATAAAACGTATGGTAAGGAAAAATAAGTGTTTCTTATTTTAATCAGTTTTCCAAATTGGTACAGCATAAAATATGAAATAAATCTAAATTCTGGAAGAACGTAAGCATTTCTTATTACTATAGTCTAACAAACTGGAATTCATATTTAAATGAAAAATATTATTGATTATTATCATTGTATATAAAGAAATAAAATATTCAAGTTTTTCTCTGCTACAGTTATGAAATATAAAAATAGATATCATTAGGACTTTAAGTAAAATACACAATAAAACGTGTTACGAATATTTATAATATTGCCCCAGTATTAATTATTATAATTTAAAATTTTAACAAATTGCTTCATAGTGAAATGCATGATCCGAAGAGAATATAACGGAAAATACTGCTATTGTAGATATTTTTTTTTATTTTTTGCTCCTTTTGGCAGAATTTTCTGCCTGCATATGTATTCATGATTCGTACCACTAATTTCAAAGATAAATATTTGTCTTACTTATCAAGACAAACTAGCAATAAAGAGAAGATAAGATTGTTTTTTAAAAATAAATTGTATTAGTTAAAATCAGTTATTAAACAAGTACATTAAGTTAAAACAGTATGAATTGTATTGATTTTTGCATCTACGTCAAATATATAGACTTTAATAGCAACAGAAATTTATTCTTCTACTTATTGGTATTTCATCACTATTACATTTACTTTTTATTTTCTGCATGAAGTCTAATTACTGGATTTGACGTTATGAAATGAACTTTAACGTCTTTAGCATTTGACTGCGCTGTTTGCAACTGGAATATTTTCCTGACATGGACAAATATATGTACTTCAACAATAAATCCCAAATATCTCTTCCGACTGTAATAATAGATGACAAAGAAAAGTGTTCCATGTTTCAAATGAAAAAATTCTAAAAAAAAATATTTTTCAATGCAAATGGGTTAAGTATCTGATGCGTATAGTGTAGGTAATGGTAGACAAATGCTGAAATGGAAAATAAAAATATTTATTATTTTATTATTATATATTTCCAAAGGATTCCACATGGAAAAAACTGTGTGAGATTTAGAAGTGATAAAGTTACAGATCTAAATAATTGTAGAACCAATGGTACTTCTTAAGTTTCAATTACACGTACTATCGTACGATCAGAAATGTATGCAATTTTTTCTTGCTTGCTTTTTCGCTCTGATATACGGTTAATTTCAAGACTGTGTGAAATCTGCAAATGTAAGCAACACGTGGAACATTTCGCGAATAGGTTCTAGCAAGTATTTTAAAAGGTAGTATAAACCGCGAGAACTTAAGACAACAATTTTTGGAGCACTCTTTTTGGGGGCATCCGGGCTTATATATGTAGTAGAAAACACAGACAGCAAAGTTAAGAGAAGTAAACTATCACACAGTGTGTTTTCGACCACTGCGCACTTAAAAAAATTTTTTATGAGGAAATAATTCACATTGTATATTTTAAGATATTACGTATGATCGCAGTTTTAAGCCACTATCCCGCGTACTACAACTGTGCGATCTAAAATATATGCTATTTCCTCTCGCTTGCTTGGAGTGGCTCTTTCGCGCTGCAAATAGGGTTTTAATCAGGACCGATCAGGATCCGCAAATATAATTATCATGCGAAATATTTGGCGAACTATCACTTCTAAGTGTTTTAAAAGTAGTGTAAAGTAGAGATGAAACGGGCTAAGCCCGAGCCAGATCATAACACAGGTTCGGGCTTAATTTTATAAAAGTTTCCAGGCAGGCTCGGGCTGAAAGTTAAAATTTTATTTATTCCAAAAATTAAAAAAATTAAAAAATTGCTATTTGAATGAAAAAAATGCATTCTAAGTTTCTTTGAGTGTTTTACAATACTTTAAAAATAAGTTTGAAAGGGAATTGATTTGTTGTTGATTGGATAGAAGGAGAAATATTCTACCTAATTCTGAAGCCTTAAACAGTCTTAATAAAGAAAGAGTTTCTGAGATATCCCTTGTCTATACCTGATGTCTATTTGAAGCCCATCCAAGTCAGGATCCACAAATATAATTATCATGCGAAACATTTGGCGAGCTATCGCTTCTAAGTGTCTTAAAAGTGGTGTAAAATAGAGATGAAACGGGCGAAGTCCGGATCAGATCATAAAGCAGGCTCGGGCTTGATTTTATACCAGTTTCCAGGCGGGATCGGGCTAAAAGTTAAAATTTTATTTATTCCAAAAATGAAAAAAGAACGAGAAATTGCTATTTGAATGGAAAAAATGCCTTCTAAGTTTCGTTGGGTGTTTTACAATACTTTAAAAATAAGTTTGAAAGGGAATTGATTTGTTGGTGATTGGATAGAAGGAGAAATATTCTATCTGATTATGAAGCCTTAAACAGTCTTAGTAAATAAAGAGTTTCTGATATATCCCTTGTCTATACCTGATGTCTGTTTGAAGCCCATTTACAGAATTACTGGAGAATAGAAATGACGTCTACCTGCCATAGTCGTACAAAGACATTTTAAATTAATTATTATTAAGAGCAAACATTATTATTATCTACAAATATTTTCGAAATAATTATAATGTTTGTCTTGCAATAAGTAACGCAGATTTCCAATATTAAAATCCTTTTTAACATATAAAAACAATTAATTACAGAAGGTTTGCAAAAACATGTGCGTGAATTTCATTTATATTATTTTAACATAAAATTATTTAAAAAAAAATAAAGTGTAACAGTGAATTCTATTCTAATGTCAACAGTTTTTCACTCTTCAATATGTAAGTAAACTAAATAAATATTATTTATCTATGCAAACTGTTCCATGTGACTTTCACAGTTTAATAGTAGCTTTCACAAATAATTATAATGCCAACAGTTTTTCACTCTTCAGTATGTAAGTAAACTAAATAAATATGGTTTATCTATGCAAACTATTCCATGTGACTTTCACAGTTTAACAGTAGCTTTCACAAATAATAATAATGCCAACAGTTTTTCACTCTTCAATATGTAAGTAAACTAAATAAATATTGTTTATCTATGCAAACTATTCCAGGTGACTGTTACAGTTGAATAGTAGCGTTCACAAAAAATCTCTCAACAAATGCCAAACATAACGAGCGGAACATTGAATAGTGCAATTTTATTGTCCTACTCATTTAAATAAAACTTTATTTTTTAATAAATGGCAAACATAATCAGTGAAACATCGCATAGTTCAATTTTACTCCGCTCCTCGTTTTGAAAACTCCCCAGCGAATCAAATAGAAAACTCATTAATTTTCTCCACTGAATCAATTTAAATTTTGCTCGTTTTAGATCGTAGAAAGCGGTAATTTATAAAGATCTAGAAAAGCGTTATTTCATTTTAAATTTTCTTTGAAATAATGATGTTTGCAATTGCTGTACCTTTTGCGTATCTTATTGCCTTATAGTAAATGATGATCTGATATTATACATGCTTTATACATTTTATCGCCAATTCATTGCACGACAGGTAACGTATCAGTAACTTTATAACATAGATATAAAACTATTATTAGAATTTTTTATAAAAATTTATTATTTTTAGTGATAATCAAGCAGCAAAATATGAATAATCTATTGCTACAAAAAAGAAAGAAACTGAATAATATAAAATTGTTTTAATAATTTTACCATTAAAAGACAGCATAAGCTAACTAAAATACATTTATGCCTCTTATGTCGTAGCTTCTAACTCTATTATAGACTCTTTGGCGAGCAGACGACAAATGTGTAAATTAGACTCTAAGGAACTTTTGTTTATTAAGGTGTTCTAGTACTCTTTTTGAGCCAGAAGTTGGATCACACAGTGATAATGTGCAGAAATTTATTTCCTGTAAATATTTTATTGTTTTTTGATTTTAGTGTTAGTTTCGTATGAAATTATAAGGGTTTTTTCTTTTCTAAACATGCAATATTTAATTTGAAAATAAGTTCATAAAAGTTCATAAAAGTGAATAAAAGTTCATAACCCACGAATGAGGTAAGAGAATTTTTATAAGTTTATTATTAAGAAAAGATAATTCTCATTAGTTAGATTAGATTAAATAAATGTATTTAAATCATCCCACGAAGGGTAATCTATGGACCATATCATAATTGTAAGTTACCTTTCACTATTACAAATAATTATCGTTTCCCAATCAGAAACATAATAAGTGAAACTGAATATTTCATTTCTATTTATTTTTAAGCTTTTGCTTATAAACAGCAAAAATGTTTCTTTAGTGTATTTCAGTCATTCATTAAAATAGTCACTCATAAACAGGAAAAATATTACTTAAATATATTTAAAACGTCATACCAAGACCGAACTGTGTTGTTCATGTAGGTAATTTTTGTATCATATAATAATTATTACAAATAAATAAAATAAAACTGATACTCTTTATAAATGATTTAAGCAGTTCATTGTCAATAAAAAGCACATTCTTTATGAAATATTTTATAAAGTATTGGTTTCTTTTATATTGAAAATAGCTCTTATTATAAAAGTGATATTATATGTATTCATCTGTATTATGATCTGAATTAAAAGCATATAAAAAAAAGTATTTGCAAAAATAGAATAAACGAAATATAAAAAAGAACTTAGTTTTGTAACTTATTATTATATACGCACAACCCAATAATCAAATAAAAAATCTAATTACTGAGATTTACAGAAAGGACAAATCCTTTTACCATTGCATTTGTGAGGCAAAAAATAATAATACACAATCTGATACATCAGCGTTAAAATGTCACATTCACAATAATTGCATTTTTATATTTAAACAAATCAGCAAATACGATTAGTGAAAATTTAATTTTTCAGTTTGATCTCCGTTCTCCATTTAAAAGTTTTTCAAGAGAAAACAGAAAACAGATTAATTTTCTCTCA
Organism: Maratus michaelseni; assembly: GCA_963931845.1. Lineage (NCBI taxonomy): Eukaryota > Metazoa > Arthropoda > Arachnida > Araneae > Salticidae > Maratus > Maratus michaelseni. The sequence goes on from OZ007587.1 coordinate 373,077,798, forward strand.
TGTGTCTGAAACTGCAACAGTTTAAATTTATGTCGCCTAAATTCATACAAAGTAACGACTGATAAAATCTAGGAAAGAATTATCTGATTTATTTCATCCATTCAATTTCAAAGATTACTTTGATAAATTGATGTGAACATTCGTTTTATAATTTCGAAAATCAAGAATGGCAGAAAAATTAGTTGAAACTTAGATTCTCAACTTATGCTATTACATATGCAAGTTTAAAATGCAAAATTTATAAATAATTTCTCAGTATATATGTATATATGTTTTTACTGTTAAATATCTTTTTAATACGAAAATGATAAAAATATCTTTAAAAATATATACACGACAGTGAAACCTCTATAACTCGACATCAGGATAACTTGATTTCCCTTGTAACTCGACATTTATTATAAACGTGGTTCGTGTTATGTTATTTTAAATAAGAAGGAATTTCGCTAACTTGACACATTATAGTAGAAAGTCTATTAAGTAGACTACAGTTTTTATTATTCTTTCGTAGCTAATATTTAAAAATTGTCCCTTCTTTGATCAATACTTTCTCCTTAAGATTAACTAAAGTAAACCCTGTGTAAATGGAACCTGTTTTTAATTAAACTAGTCGTTGGGTGCCACCGTAATTCTTACCCATCATGGATATGCATAGTATAACATATGAAAATAAAACATGTGTAAAATATTTATAAAATGCATTGCAATTCGAATAAAATCGTGGCGTGATGACGTCATAAACTTTAAATGCTCTATTACTCAATTGCGTAAAATAAACATCCTTATAACTCCAAAATTGATAATCATATTAACTAGCGGTTTCTGCGACATATTAAGCGTCTCATTTCCAATTAAAATATAGCTTTGAATTGAAATTTGAATGAAATACAGGGTCATGAAAATTCGAAGAGTGTGGTAAATAGGATTACAAATATCTCAACAACTCATTATCCGATTGACTTCATGCTTTATGCAAAATTTGTTTTTTTATTGTTTTTTATATTCACACCTTAAAATAAACAATTTCGAATTTTTTTATATACTTTTATCAGAACGAATATTTCGAGAGTCCGAAAAAAATAGTTCCGGACAATCGAGGTTACTAAAATTCAATAAACTTATTCCCATTATTACATACTAAGTACATATCGAATTTCAAGTCTCTATCTCAATTATTTCGGGAGGTAGAGCGTTTACAGACGCACACACTGACACACAAACACACACACACAGACAGACGGCATTTTTTTTTCTAAAAATATGTTTTTTGGAATCTCCAGTGACTGAAACGTGTAAATCAGTCAAAAAGTTATTTTCGATTTTCAAAATGATTACAAGACTTACCCTATACTACGCATGATGGGTAAATAAAACATTATTTGCTCGACAGAAATAGTTATCTATAATTCTTCTTTCGTAAGACGGAAATATGGGTAAAACGAAATTTACATCCTGTCCCTAGTGATTCCGTTTTCACAGATTGTTCTGTATTTCTTCCTATAGTCTTACATAACTTCTTATAGAGGTTGACCATAAATTATTGTGAGGGAATTCTTTCCTCATAATTTTTTATTCAAGAACATGACGAAAAATATTATTATACATTCGTAAACTACAACTCAAACATTTTTTTTTAATAACTCAAACAAAGTTAAGTATTATCCGCCAATTTATGTGACAACCATTGTGGCGTCGTATTGTGGAAGACTGCGACTTCAGAATTCAAAATTGCGAGTGCCCAAGAGAAAGCAATTGCGTACACACGGAAGACTAACATGTGAAAATTACCTATTGTGCTCATAATAAATTATTAATTTTTGATAAAATTTTAACATTATTTATTATTTAATTATAATTGTAATTTGATTTATAAGGTTTTGAGTTGCATCTGTACGCATATGTAACTTTGTGTTATTATTTTTTTTTACTTGTATTTTACGAATATGCAATGATATTTTTCGTCATGTGCTGCAATCAAAAGTTATAAGATAAAGAAGCCCCAGCAATAATTTATGGATATCTTGTATTATTTAAAAGCTATCTCTTATATTCAAGAAACCTTTACTCAGCTTATTCCTTATCAGTTATTCTAACTTACCGAGCTAGAAATAGATGGAGATCAATTTAGGAAATGGAGTCTATTACAACTGTTGATATTAATGCATACAACTTATTTATAATGTATATTTTCGGGTTTAAATCGTAATGTGTAAACGATCTTTAAAATATCGTTTTAAATATGAAAATGTACTGAACCTTGCTAACTCGACGTCTGTTTAATTCGTCATGATTTTCATTATTCGTGGAGTACCACGTTATCGAGTTTCTAGAATAGAATGTGACTTGGCACTCTTTGTATGAAATTTGCAAGGGGGTCAGTAAAATAACAGCAAATAATATTCACAAACTAACATTAATTCACTTTACTAACAATTCAGATGTGTTGCCCCACTGCATAAACATTAGAGAAAATAGCGCTGTAACTGTTTTTCTGGATCTTCCAGAAAAGTTTTCAACACGTCTCTCAAAGCTATCATTTTGCTTTCGTTCCTAAAAATCCTCTGATTCGCGCAACCAAATGTGCAGATTTCAGAACATGAACAAATCAGAATCATTTTGCTTTAAATCCGTTTCCTATATAAATGGTCAGAAGCTTATCAATAGGGATTCGCTGTAATGTATAGGAGGTACATTTGAACCATTTCAAAATTTGTGCACTGATGCAACCCTATACATTTTTCAAAACTGCATTAATGATATACGATAATTCCTTCTTCTGACTTCATCTACCGGCACTCCATGCCTTCGACGTCCATCTGGTATTTTAAAGTGCCGGAACACAAAATATTACTATTTTATTTGTAAATGTTTTTTACACATTTTTTTCTTGAAATTTAGATTTACATCTATATTTCTTTATAAAAGTAAAATATTTGTTTTATAATTATTATTTATTTTTAATAATTAAAAACCTTTACACTGGGGCTCGGACAGCATCTGTCCGGCTTTATCATGCATTCTTGAAAGACCCTTTGTCAAAAGGTTTTAAACATAAAGTTGAATCATTCTTTAAAATAAATCTGAAAGAATTCCCTTTGCATACTATAAGTATCGAAAATAAAAAATATATATATTAAATTACAATAATATTTATTTTCAGATATTAATAATAATAAAAAAAAATCTTTTTTTTGTATAAATACTTTTACTATGAGGATGATATTCTCAAACATTTCTCTTACAAATATCTGGAATACAATTTATAGAATATACGACTAGAAAACATTGTAGACAGTTTTACAACCTTATCAATTAGAGAAATATTGATGTATGAATTTAAAACTGTCAAATCTCGTAAAAGTGTAATCTGAGCTAAATTAAGATTTTTAAGTAATTTACATTAAATCTAGTCGATAACATTAATATATACTTTGACAGGAAAATATTTCGTTAAAAACCATTTTAAAATCCTTAGTATATTCTAATTACTGCATTCCGATCATTCTTATTCTATATGCGGTTCATTATGCAATAATACTTGATCTTTCTTTGAGTATAATTAAAGGTGCTTTTCAGTGTATTTTAACTGCTTATATATAATTATACATTCAAAAGTTTCATTAATATAGCGTGTGTGACTTCTAAATTTAAATTTAATTGGGAAGTTTTACAAATGTATGTAATTAGTCTTAGTGTTCTAAAACATTGTTTCATTTCATAAACTATTACTTTCGCAGACAGGTTAAAGCACGAGTTTTAAATTTGAAAATTATTCTTTAAGGGCTGAAATAATATGTTTATCAATGATTTTTTTTATTAAAATTTTAATGTGAAACTCTATTTTCAGAAAGTATTTAAATTATTAATATATGTTCTCATTGACAAATAAATGAAAAATCATTCATTTGTTTTAATTTCAGAATGTGTTAATTTTTTTTCAAAGGGATGTAAGAAATTGCTAAAACTTATATACAGGATGCGTCAGGAAAATGTATACATGCACTGTTTAACGAGTAATAACTTTCTCATTTTTCTCATTTTTCAAAGTGTAATTAATTTTAAATAATGAGTGGGACAAGATTCACTTTTGGAAAAATAAAATATATTTTAAAATACTGTTGTAAGTATGAAAATGTAGCAGAAATACAAAAACCATATCGCACGGAGTTTCCGGCAGTCCACCTATGCAACTTGCAATTCATCGCATTAAACGAATGGATGTTCATACACAACGTTTCGGAACAACAATTAAGCAAGATTGCGCCACAACAAGAAATGAAATGTTTGCTGAAGCTTGTGAATGAATAGTCCACCGTTATAAGCAGTGCATTGACTAGAACGGTCATAACTTTGAACATCTGCGATAGGAGGAAAAGTTATACATTTTATGTAGATTCTTTTGCAATTTAAATATTAATTATATGTGAATAAAAACTGGGAGTTGTAATCATTCAAAGTATGTATACATTTTTCAGACGCTCACGGTATTTTACGGAAATAAAATTTCAATGTTAAAATAAATAAAACATTTTATTACAGTAATTTTAATTTTATTTGTAATATATATATTTATAAACAAATCTGTTACTTTCTTCACCCTTATAGTCACCGTATAAATAGAACTTCTTTATATATTTTTACTGAATATCTATAATATATATCAAATCATTTGATGGTGAAACGCGAACGTACTTACATGTGCACATCACAATATGGACTCCTGTTTTCACCAAATTATGCACGTTGGCATAGATTGCAATATTTTATTAATATTTTATTAATATTTAATCAAACTTAACTAATAATAGCATTTCACATCTTTTAGTTACAATTATTTTTTGAAGTTATTCTGATTTTCTTATTAAACGTTTTTATCCTCATATCTAACGGTTAAACATTGGACATGTTTTCAGTTTGACACCAAACGATATTTTTAGGTGAATTCGTAATTATATAAATACGTAGCACCTATTGTCGTCGTCTGGTCCGTCCGTCTGTCTGTCCGTCTGTCCGCATATAACAACGCAAAAACTACCCAACCGAATAGTTTGAAATTTTAGATATATTATCTTTGCAGAATTTTGTCGAGTCATTTCAAATTTTATAAAAATCGAATCAAAACTTTAGAAAATACTAATAAAAACATTTATTAAGAAATTTGAATTTTAAAAAAAAATCAGTCGTTTTTTTTATAGGAGCTTCCGAGTTTTAACCGTCAAGAGACCGAGATACTTATTTTATGACAGAAATTAATCTGCAGACGATATAATTGATTTCACAGAATTAAAAATCATCAAGGTCTGAATATTTATATAACTAGCTATAGTACGAACGCACCTCATTTGTCACGTTTGACGTACAATTTCCAACTTGTTTACTATTGTTATATTTATTTTTTCTGGTTAATCGTTGCTATTTCTTATACATATCTAATTTTAAAATGCATTTTTAAATGGTAGTCCATTTGTTATTACTGTTTTCAGATAACTGCTTCCGAATGTGGCTAATCGCATAGTTATATTTCAGCTTAATTTAAAAAATAATGAAATCTTGTTAGTAATCATTAAAATGTACGCATATTTATGCCAATAACAGTTTGTAAACAGTAATTGTATTTGTTTTCAAAATTTATTTTGAGGGTAGAACACTAATTTAAACTTTCAATAAATTGGTTTTTGTACATTTTTATCATAGATTATACTGTCTATAGTCCAAGAACAATTCTTTGAAGTTCAAATTATCTCAAAAGTTACAACGACAAATTTAAAAATGTAAATATTTTTCGATAACCCAAACTTTAAACTTTAAACGTATTTTTTGGAAAACAGCATTTTGTTTTTACTTACACACTTGGATTGTTCAAGAACCGCTCAACAGATTTTCTTTAAATTTTAGTAGTACATTTGTAATTTAATTTTCTGTGGCGCTAAGTATGATATTTTATTTTAGGTCATTCTTATGAGGCCAAATTTATTTTGTTGTTGTTAAAAATGTCTCCATATTCACAATATTTAATCTTTTGAAAATCTTACGCTACGCCAGCACAAATACGCTAAATATTAATTTCATTAGGACTTTCTTTTTTTTTGTGTGTGTGTACGTTTCAGTAATGCTTGGCGAAAGAGGCCACCTGCCACAGCATTCTCGGAACACCCTCGCATACATGGATAACAAAAACGAAGTATGAAATTTTCTTTAATGAAAAAATTACGAAATACTCTCTAAACATAACGTAATAAATTACAAAACCACAACAGTTTACCTTTCTATTTTAATCCACAAAATTTCCTTAAGTATCACCTGTTTTTCGACGTTTAAACTAGTGCCTAATTTTACACAGCCCAAGAATATCTTAAATGTTGTTACGAAAACCTAAATTTGTATTTTTAAATATAAATTTTTTATTAAATATTTTAGGAGAAAATTACATCAGCAAAATATCACTTAGGAAGAAATATTATTACTAATTAGTTGTATGATTTATAAAACTTTTTTTTTACCTTTGAAACCTTTTATCTATCAAATATCTTGAATTGTAAAAATATATAAAGTTGTTAAAATAAATATATAAATATATTGTGTATCTTTAGAATAGATCTTTTGAATATTACATATAACTACAGGAAATACATAAATTGTAATCCTGGATATATTATATTAAATTTTATGATACTTTCTAAAGTTTGATACCTTTTAAGAAATTCTTATGATTAAAATAAAATCTACTTTTCGTAAAAAAACAATGCAACAGAAAGTACACTGATTGTATTATGAGAGTAAACATTTCTCGTCATTTTTAACTAAATTTTTTAAAAGAGCAAACACGAGGAACAGCTCATAATTTTAACAGAATATACATACTATCTCATTAAACGGTACTGAGATAATCTTCCAACGCTTGCAGGAGAGTTCATCAGAATGTATAGTTAATTATTGCATTTAAAATGTACTAAAACAGAGAATAAAATAAATTGTTTTATGTTTCAGATGATCATATTTTATAAATCTTATTTCCAGATTAAGTACAATTATTCATTAAAATTACTCTGGTATCTTTTACTGAGATTTTATTATCTGATTACCCAGAGATTAGCTTTTATTAAATCGAGATCGAATACTCTAATAAGAACACATACTCTTTCAAAGCCATTTTAGAATCAGAATATTTCCGTATTTATTGCATTCGGATAATTCTTATCTCATAAGCAGTTAATTAGACAGCGGTATTTGAGCTTAATTCGAATGTAATTAAATATCTTTTACGGATATCCTCTGTGTTTAGCGGTACTACATATTTATAAGTCTCATAATTATTAAGCTGCTACTTTGGTTCTAATATTTAAGTTTAATTGGGAAGAAATACGCGCTTATATAATTGTTAATAAACCATACGTTCTCAAGTGTGGTGCTTTCTTTCTCTAATGTTGCGTTAAGGTTTATTAAATTTCTAATTTTAAATTTGAAACTTGCCTGCTTTGGATTAAAATATAATGTCATAAATTGTAAACGATATTATTAATTATTTTTCTTAAACAATTACAATATATATTAAATGAATTTCATTAAAAAATATTGGTTTTGATTAGAGATTTCGAAATTGCGTGTCGCCAACCACTAGTGTGTTGAGGTTTGTGCTTTGGTGAACACAAAATAATATGCAAGCTCTCTAAAAATTTATAGATAATTTTAACTGCTGCAATCGTATCGTACAAACAATATGTTAGAACTTTAATGTGAACAATATAAATAAACACGTGAAACAATATACCAGGTGCGCCATAAGTTCGTCAAAACTTTAAAAATGCATTAAAAAGAAACAAATGATGCTAGAAAATGGCGGTTTCCAGGAATAAGATTAGACGGAGATCGGATTTTTTTTTTTTTTTAAACAGACAAATTTTGGTTCAAAAATTAGATGGCGGTGTATGCATATTATGAAACAGATTTTTGCATATCACTCTATCAATAAAATCCCCTCGATGCACACAGATTCTTCTATCGATGTCAGAAGTATACTATCCAGCGCCATCTATCGGTATATTCTTAACCACAACATTTTTTGTTATTCTAAACAAATGCTATACGCCTCTAATCCTATTACTGCAAACACCCATTTTTCAGCATCATTTATTTCTTTTTAATTAATTTTTAAAAATTTAAGGAACAATTGGCGCACACAGTAATAGATAAATACTTTTGTGAAAAGACAGTCTTTTATATTGAGGTTAGTATTGAGGTTAAAATTATAAAGTTTCAATCCCGACACAGTCTCTGGTGTTGGTGCGAAACAATACCATAAATGGGATTGGTTTTGAATATGTATTCTTTCTAATTCATTTATTAATGAAATTATTTTTTTACGTAGTGAAAACTTTAGATAACTTCAATTTTACATTGATATTACATGTTATTTTCTTGTGTACATGTTTTGTGCCAAAACTAATATTTTCCTAATAATAGGTTGTATAAAATATTATATATACAAGCATATAAGGTGATTCTAGTGATGGCCAGAATGAATGATTTTGATATTCATATGAATGATTCGGAAATACACAAAACTATAGTTGCCAACTTTGGTATTCTTTTTTAAAAACAATTACTATCAGATATTACGTAAAAACAAAAAGTAATATTTCGATTAAAATTAAATTAATAGCCCAAAAAACTAAAATTTAATTTTTCTTTAAAAAAAATCTGATGGTTATTGATTAAAAATATACGAAGGTTGGCAACTATGTTTTTGCTTTTTTTTATACATAAAAAGTTCTATGTTAATTGACAAAAAATAAAATACGAAGGTTGGCAACTATGCTTTTACACATGCCTAAGTGATTCATTTGAATAACAATATCATAAATTATGCCCATCACTGGAGCGTGGAAAATTTTGAATCTTTAAGGTGGATAGCTTTACAATAAAGTTTGTGAACTACTGGTTTAGATATTTATTCAAATTTATTTATAGGTATATATATATATATATATATATATATATATAGAGAGAGAGAGAGAGAGATAGATAGATAGATAGATAGATAGATAGATAGACGGATAGACGGATAGATAGATGATAGATTGATAGATATTATATATATATATATATATATATATATATATGTGTGTGTGTGTGTGTAAGTTAGTTCAGATACCCGACTCTTTACAAACAGCCTGAGATCTTTTCAGAGAGCCAGGCTAATTGAAACATCATCTGCCATTTTCCAACCATTTCGATACTTTTTAGGACAATTGCAAAAATCATATTCCGCTTCGGGGTAATTGCAAAACGATCATTTGTTTACCAATCAGCCTGATAAATTTCTGAATCATTGCAGTTTGCCTATGCAGCTTCAAGCTAATTAGAAAATGACCAACTATTTGTCCAAATAACATGGTTTCTTTCAGACTTATTACAGTATATCTAAAGTAGTGAATATTTATGCATAGTTTTAGTATAAACAATTGTAGCAGGAAATTAAAATGTTTTTAAAAATGTATAAGAAAACTATTTTATTGGCAGATTTGATTTACGCAGCTGAGTGCCTAAACTTGGTGAATGCTTTGTTTTTATTTTGTATTTCATGCGAACACCCCGTGCAGAAGTATCGATAAAGTCAAACGATAATACATATTTTAAATATTTTCCGAGATTTACGTAGAAATATGTATTTCTGAATGGAAATAATTATAAAAATAGAAAACAAATGGCTGTCTAAATAAAATCCACAGATAAGGTAGAATTTGAACGTTTTATGACATTTACCAAGAGAAAGTTTCTAAATGAATAAAAAAAAAGCACTCAAATATATTTAAAACTGTCTTATTGGTAGATATGATTTATGATCAGGCGTGCATGAGATTAGTGACAATTTTAAAAAAATCAAGTCTACAGCGGACTTAAATCGGAAATAAGTTCCTAATTCACCTGAGTGCATTACTCTAGTGAATAATTTATTTTTATTTTAAGTGCATATTTCCCCCTCCCCGAACGAAGATGTTTTAATGAAATCTGCTGACGAGGTATTTTTAAAATTATTTTCAGTTCATCTCTTTATAATTTTCCTTAGTTCTCTTTTCATAATTTGGATGTGTATGTTTTTCCATGATTGGAGTCATTTTTCGCCGTATATAAAATATATATCTTAAAATGAAAATATAAACGAGCATATTATTATGGCGTTATATTGGAAAAGTGTTATATTTAAAAGGAAAAGCACATTTCGTTAAAAATTTCATATTATTGCTCGTGCAGTAGTTTGCTTCGAAAATTATATCGATTCAATTAAACTTAATAAAGCAATTGCGCACTTTTCTTTAAAATAAATCTATATGCTAGGTTCTCTACAATAAGCCTGAAAAATATTAGGCTGATTAGAAGATCCTATATAATATTCCAGTTAGTCGAACTCGTTGAAATAGCTAGAAAAAGCTGTTTACTTAAACACAGATTTTAAATTAGCCTACTACATGCATGTTAAATTCTAACTACACGCGTCTTTAAAAAATTAAATTCATAAAAATATTTCCATTTATTTTCATAAAAAAATATATGTGATCGCAATAGTTCTTCATTTGAACTTCGGACTGCAAGGCACTGCAAATATTTAACTGAGGCTTGTGATTTGGGATCTAAGTTCTATGATTCCCGCACAATAGAAAATTGATGAGAAATACATTTTCATCGTGAGAAGATAGCAGATGAGCAAGAATCTTCGTCTCGGTCAGGGGGGCCGAGAGATTGCTTTTCTTTGTAATTTTTATGCCGGTCGGTGGATCGCGCAATTAACTGATTTTTAAACCCGACAGACGGTCGGAAAATGACATACCAGTTTAAATTATTATTGTAAATATTTTATGTAGTTATATTCTAACCAGGAGAATAAAAATCTATGAAATTAACTTTGAAAACTGTGTGGTCTTATTTTTCATTCCTCTAGACGCCGACCAAGATCCCACTTATATATGTCGCATATCACCCCACAGTGTGAAAAGTAATATCATGTAAAACTTACAGATATCCCAATTATGGAATGAAAAAAAAAGGAAATGTTACAAAATACACATATTTTCGGTCGGCGTCAAATGTTATATGAAATAACAAAAAAGGTGTATGGATCGTAATTATCAACCAGGCGCGTAAATGTAATCTTTAAATAAAGCATTTTTATTTATTCTTTTTAAATTAGTTTATTTCATCAAACCATCTTATCTACGTAATGTAGAGAAAATAATAAAAACCTGCCTCATCTGTGGATTTTATTGATACAACCGAGCAGATAATATAAAATATTCACTATTTTTATTTTAGGCTGATAATTACTTTGAATTCACTAATGTTAACCACTGAAGTCTTTAAATTAAATCTGAAAATAAAGCATTTCTCTTATACAGTGTGTTCCGACAAATTAAGAGGGATGATCGAAGGTATCAAGAGGAACTTATCATGGAACATGGTGTCTCAAACCGCGTTTAGTGGGAGAAAAGCAAAACATTCTAAATTACAATTTCTATGGAATCTCTAGAACTACCGAACCGATTTGAAATTTGGCGTTGTAGTTACTTATAAGATGTAAATGCTCTGTAAGAACAAAAAAATCGAAATTTAAAAGGGTGAAATGAGCGAAAAGCGTTCTAAAAACATTCTAAATTACAATTTCTATGGAATCTCTAAAACTGCCGAATCGATTTCAAAAGTGATGGTGGCAAATTGATGGTGAGAACCCCTGCTCCAACATAGGCTATATTTTATATCGGTGTCACTAACCCCAGGGGGGTGCAGGAGCGAAAAACGTTCTAAAATTGAGATCTTTTTTATACTGAAGGAGCTAGAAATTTGAAATTTGGCGTTGTAGTTACTTATAACATGTAAATGCTCTCTAAGAACAAAATAAAAAAAAATCGAAATTTAAAAGGGTGAAATGAGCGGAAAGCGTTCTAAAAACATTCTAAATTACAATTTCTATGGAATCTCTGGAACTACCGAACCGATTTCAAGAGTGATGGTGGCAAATGGATGGTGACAACCCCTGATCCAACATAGGATATATTTTTTGTGGGTGCCACTATCCCCAGAGGGGTGCAGGAGCGAAAAACGTTCTAAAATTGAAATCTTTTTTATACTGAAGGAGCTAGAAATTTGAAATTTGGCATTGCAGTTACTTATAAGATGTAAATGCTCTCTAAAAACAAAATTAAAAAAAATTCGAAACTTAAAAGGGTGAAATGAGCGAAAAGCGTTCTAAAATCATTCTAAATTACAATTTCTATGAAATCTCTGGAACTACAGAACCGATTTCAAAAGTGATGGTGGCAAATTGAGGGTGACAATCCCTGCTCCAACAGCCTCTTTAATAAGAAAGGTATGCCAAATTTCCCAATGGAGTACCATAGCGAAAACTTCATGCGTAAAAAGTCCTTCCGGCCTGTACCGGGAGGAAAAGGTAGCTTTCCTATATCTTCGTTTTACAATTTTAGCTAATGTTACTCGAAAACAGCAAGCTAAAATACAAAGAAACCGTTTACAAAAGATTCCTTAATACTGAATTTGAATAAGAAATTCCCTAAATTATTGAGCAATAGCCAAATTGGCTTCATTTATGAAGACTTATTTTGGTCGTCAAATTTGGCGATATTTCGCCAAATGTCGCAGAATTTGGCGCTAACGGATGTGAATATATAGTTTTATGCGTATGATTGGGAAAATTATTACAACAATGAAAATTTTTGTAATGTGCTGTCTTGTTTCAAAATGTCAGCCACCCTAGAATTTCAAACTGCTCTATCGCAGCCATTTTTTAAGATAGAGGTAAACCAAAAAATGCTCTGGAATCCTTTTATCAAGGCCTAATACTTAATTAAAAAATAAATTTAAATTTTTAACCTTTTTTTAAATATTTATTTTAGTTTTAAATTTTTAAATGGCTGCCATCTTGAAACAAAATGGCGGACTAAGCTGGCCAACGAACTCGGTCGAGACATTGGTGAGCTTAATACACACAATTGGTTTCATCGAAATTGATTTATAAATACGAGCGTTATCGTATGACATAGGTCAGATATATATATATATATATGTATATATAAATCAACATTTCAACGAAGGGTGGTTTTGGGGCCTGGGGGTCATGATCGGTAAAAATATATCGAAATTTTCCGGAACTGATTTCCTCCGAACGGCTGCAATAGGTAGCTTTTTACTTTTTGTATTGAAAGCTGCCTAAAAGATAAAGATAAGGGCGAAGTGTAATGGCGTGTATATTGGCTATAGCACGAGTCACAAATTATAGTAGCCTTATTATTCTGTTAAAATATAAAAGTGAATTATGAAATGTCAATATTTTGTTTGATTAAAAGTTCGTTATAAGAAATTAACCAGCGTAGCGGGCGTAGCTTGCTAGTTATGAAATAAAATAAATAGAATTAATTGTATTGCACACACTGTTAGATATTGTCTTATTAGTTATGATTTAATTATATTATTTCACAAAAAAAAATAATATTTTTTGTCATTGTATTTAGTAGAAAACTAATTAAAATAAAAAAGTGATTTATTTTTCTGATATAATGCTTTCAATCACATAGTAAAACATTCCATTTATTTTAAATTTCATAGTGTACTTTTTTTTTTTTTAAGATTTAATTTTATTTCCAGTACTGGTATCTTCAGGAGAAAATTACATGACTATGTAATATGATCAAATTTATTATTAAAATCAATTTTACATAAATGCATATGAATTAAGTATTTTCTTATACTGGGCGATGACAGCAAAACTATCCAACGACATATTTATTCTTCTTCGAATATTTCAATAGTTTAAAAAGTTTACTTTAAAGTTTCAAGTTTTTGATTTGATATTTTAAAACATTTTCTTAAAAAAACAGGAACAAAATAAGAAATACTTTCTTAAGAAGATCTCGAATTTTCCATCTATGCATAATTTCTTTTTACTTCTCTTTAAATCAATATGTCTAAACGTGTACGTAAATATTTTTAAAATGTATATTTATATTTTCATCAAGTACAGAGGTTGTTGTCTTATGATTCGTTTTAATATAATTAATAAACTTCTAAGCACTGAAAGGGAAAAGCTCATCAATATATTGCAGCATGCATCTTTCTCATAAATTAAATATTTTTTTAAAAACTATTTTAGAAGGCTTTTAAAATCTTTTTTATTACTGAACTGCAATATTTAGATAACTGGTAAACGAAAAAAACAAAACCAGTACGAATAAATTTGTACTTTACTAATAAATAATGTCTGTATAATATCAGAATATTTTAGAACAAGTAAAGGCAAAGAAACTATTTTATTCCTACCTCCTTTGGAAAACGTATGAATTATTTCAAGTATTTTATCACATGGTTAACTGAATGTTACCCTGAAGGAACTGTAAATCAATATTAATTGCATAGGGTGAAAATTCCTGTATTGCTTAAAACTCCTGCAATATAACAGAACCTCCCGTCTTCTGCATGATTCATTTAATGTGTTTCCAATAACCTTGCATTCGTGTAATATGTTTCAAGCTAATCTACTTCTGGTTTGGCTCCTAAACAGTAGAAATTTGGATTTGCTTTGGTGCAAATTAATTTTATTGTATAACGCATTTAGTAGCTATATATATGCATACAACAACATATATATTTTCCTTATTTTTAGTATTCTTCAAAAACAAAAAAAAAAAAAAAAAATAATAATAAATTATTAACTTTTTACAGTGTTTCTTATAAGTGTGAAATAATTTTTCGTAAAAGACATTTGCATTGTATTAATTTAACGATGATATAAATTTTATCTTATCATTTTTAAAATATTGATAGAATTTAAGGTACTAATAAAAATATATAAAACGTAAACATTTATTACACGTCTACATACGTATATCATATAGAAAAAAATTGTTTTAAAAAAGTTTACCTATAGGAAATTATATAATTCAAAACCATTTAAGGGGATAATAAATTTTAGTAATATAAACATTAAAAAAGAAAAGAAGAATAAACAAAAAGAAAAAGTGATTATAGTTACTGTTTATGCAAAAACCTTGAAGTAAAATGAGAAATGTGGTATACTTCTACATACAAAAATATACAGGATCCATAAAAATGTTCCTTCACTCTAAAAAAACTTACGAACGCTTATAGCTGTAGATGTGCATGTTTGCCTGTGTGCATGTGTGATAATAATATACTAAAGTGACTTTGCCCATCCTAATGCAACAGATAGCAGCAGTACCTCTACTGACGAGCTTTGGAAGTTACCGATTCTAATTCGAAAGTAAGTGACACAGAGAAAACAAAGTCACTTACAAAAGTTCAGAGCGTCCTTGATTTAGAGTGAAAAGATGTTTAGCATATAAAAATAACTTCACTAGGATCTCATGATTGGATGTTGGACTGATTGCGAAGATAATTATGTCGTTATAAAGCAAATGACCATTTATTAACAAATTTATCGAATGTAAGGAATGTACATTTTATTTTGATAACAGAATCCGTTTCAGTATTCTCAACGGATCCACCATCTGCTGCAATGCATGTAATTCTTGGCCATGCATGTATATATGATTGTTGGCAGTGGCAAACACATTGAGCGTATATAGTTTACAGAAAGATTATATTTTGCAAGAAGTATGATTAAGCCTACAATCCCTACATATTTTTCTGTCAATTAAACAATAAAAAAAATATTTGGTATAATTAGAATGTGTTTTTAAATATACTCTATATTATGATTAAAATATATGAACTTCCGACTCTAAAATATGTTTTTTATACAACCTAATACATTTAAGTACGTTTAAATCTGATACATTTAATGAAAACTAAAAATTCGTTTATGTGGCTGTGTGGATGTGTGGCTGTGTGTTATGTAGCTGTGTTGAATTTTTAATTTTTCGAATAATAAAATTTTACTTTTATAATATATGTTGATTATTTTAATCTTCTTTAATAAAGTTTTAGTCATCGATAATTGGTATTAAAAGTAATAATGAAATATATTACTCAGCCTGTAAATAATTTTTTTCTGAATAATTTGTTTTTATCGAATAAATCTATTAAATAACTATAACATCTAAAATATAGGTAAAAAAAATCTGGAAATGTTAGTATCAAGAAACTGATGAATCCCTTTAAAATAATCTACATGTAATTTGCTTCAAATTCAAATAAATTTTAACTCTATTGTAAAACTGTAACTTTGACTTGAGGCAAACTCTTTAGCCATTAACATTTATATATATTTAAACAACGTGTGATATTAGTTTATAAATTAGCATGTTCTTTTAAATCTCAATACTCTGTCTGGAAATGATTTATTTTTTAAGAAATACTTTAATACCTTGTAACATTTTCACTGCAATGAAAGCTGCTAAAGAAAGTCTGCTACAATTTTATTTCTCAAATAAAATAATTAACATATGTAATAATGTGAAGCCGTCTAGCTTTTGAAGTAATGCAGAAAAAATATGTAACAACAGATTTTCTAATTTCAAAATTTTTAAATGACAGTTATAGCACAAAGTTTTTATTCTAAATAAACTTTTTCGGGTCCAAATAAGAAAAGGTATTGAATCTGAAAACACACCCGCATAATTCAGTTCATGATTTTTTTGAGAAGGTTATCCGGAGTTAATTTTTTTTTTCTTTATTTATAGGCATTTTTTAATAAATATATTTTCTGAAAGTTGTCTTTCATTAAAAATCACTTTTCAAATTTAAAAAAAGTAACAATTTATAATTCTTTTTTTTTAATTTTAAATTTTAAAGTTATTTCATTTTTTAAATACCTCCTCAAACACTTGCCCAATTTACATACTTTTTTTATATTGTGTTTAGAAGCAATTTATTTTGAAGTCGTCTTAAGGATTTATAAAAATATTAGGGGATAGTAGTGTAAAACCGGGTAGACTTGTGAAACCGGGTACACTGTATCTCGCTGAGGGTTCTGCCCTGTGGACAGTATCCATCTAAATTACATCCCTTAGCATTCCTTAGCAATGAGCCTTCGGCTTTTAAAGTGAGTTAATCTCTGTTTTCGTGCAGTGATATTGGAATGAAATTCACATTAGCAGTATTAAGTTTTCGCCGTCTTTTCTGCTTTTGAAATAAACTCAGCCTGGCGGATCGATTTAAGTAAGTAAACCACTATTTTCTTTAGATTTCACTGGATATTTTGATGCCCAGTAGAAGTGTGGATGTTCAGCTATCCAGGAGAAAGACCTTGCTGACTTTTGGTCGTTTGTTGGGCCATTACCCATGGCTTTGTATTTAATTATGCAATGAATTCTTTCTTCACTCAACAGGTGGTGAAGGATGTATACAATGTTAAGTGTGCAGAGAGTGGGTATACAAGGAGTGCCAGCGGATACGAGAAGTAGAAGCTCAGAGAGCGATTACATGACAATAAAAAAAAATTGCTTGAATACCTGAAAAAAGGTTGCTGATCTTAAAATATATATACATGCTTTAAAGTTTGATTCAACTTTTGTTACAGTAAAGCTTTTTGTTATTGGAAATGTAAAAACTTAATTTCTGATTAGTTTTAACCTACCACCTAAATTTGGAGATGTTTGAGATTGTCCTAGAAAAAGATTTTTCCCAAATAGATAAAACGTTTCCTGTGGCAAGAGGTGTTGTTTTTCAATAGCCCAGATGTTACCAAACACTTTTTGGGCGTGTTCCGACTTCTTCATCTTTATAGAATTTCAGACTTTCTGGACAACAAAGGAAAAACCGTTAGGTATGCTTTTTTACTCTACTTTCTCCGAAATAAAATTTATAAAATTTTAAAAGGACAATAAAAGTACCTTTTTCACAGTGATTTTTATCTTGAGGCATATGTTTTCAAATCTGTCACATGAAATTAAAAATCCAGAAGAAATTTATCAAAAAGATAATTTATTAAAAACAAAAATTTCATGCACATATCAAGAGGTTTAGATGTATCCTCTTAAACGTAACAAAATATGAAAAAATCCATTTTGAGATAAATGGACTTAACTGTGTGTTTACATATACTAAGAGACAAAAATACATATCAAACAGAATTTCAATTTAATACGAGTATCTGTTATTCTATATAATCTTAATAATATTCTAAAACATATTTTTCAACATACATCATCTTCATGTAAATTTGTAAGCGTAATTCCTGAATTTGAACTTTCATTTTCAGGAAACAATATGTTCGTCAAAACGTGAAATGCAAATCATATTTTGAGAATTTTCTCAAAACTATTATGTCACAAAATCTTACGTATTTCATAAAGCTAGGAATATTTATAAGATTACCCAACGCTGTAAAAGTACTGAGTGATTTCTGACGCAATGTAAGATGTAAATAGACCCAGACAGAAAATATAAGTAAATTTTTATCATTTCGAAATAATTTGCTAGCTAAAATTTGAAGTATTATTTCGAAATAAATACGATTTCGTACGAATTTCCTTAATATGATACGAAACAGGCTTATTCTGTTAAAGTTGTGTCTTTTCATTTACATTCATGCAAATATGTCACCTAATATTTAAAATTTTTGTCGAGTTTTATGACATTGCTATAATTTTTCTTATATTGTATGATTAAACAAATGCATGAAAAAACCTTTCTAATTAAACAGTCTATTTTTATAAATAATAATGCTTATACAGGGTTAGTATAAATTAATGGCAGTATTTAAAAATATATATTTTTTCAAAACTATTACACATATTATAAATGAGTGATGTAAGACGTTAAAGAACTGCCTTCTATGTTTTTTTCCCTTTCAGTTACAAATGTTCCATTTGTGATCCTTTCGTAACACGACAAACATCTAATCTGTAATTAAGTTCGTTCCACACATTTTGCAGTTTTACACTGACAACGATTCTTAACCCTCTGACCGCCAATAAAAAGGGCGAAATTGTAATACTGTTTTATCTTAAATTTTTTTAAAAGCTAAAAAAAAACACTTATTTCAAACAGGATATAAAAAATTTAATTACGTATATAAATATAACCCTTCAGACTACTAATCATTACTTACAGTTTTAAAACTACATTATATTTGCAGAATTATATTAATTTAAATAATGCTAATATTGCAGTGAAACCTGCAGCATAGTGAACGGATATAATAGTTCGAGGCAGTGAGAAGGTAAGCTCTTTGAGTATTTTTGGCAATACTTGTTCATAAAGAAAGTGAAACCTGCAGCATAGTGAACGGATATAATAGTTCGAGGCAGTGAGAAGGTAAGCTCTTTGAGTATTTTTGGCAATACTTGTTCATAAAGAAAGTGAAACCTGCAGCATAGTGAACGGATATAATAGTTCGAGGCAGTGAGAAGGTAAGCTCTTTGAGTATTTTTGGCAATACTTGTTCATAAAGAAAGTGAAACCTGCAGCATAGTGAGCGCATATAATAGTTCGAGGCAGTGAGAAGGTAAGCTCTTTGAGTATTTTTGGCAATACTTGTTTATAAAGAAGATCTTCGATGCAAAAAGAAATCCCATCACGTAAGATCGGAGGATTTTGCGGGGCATTTGAATAAGAATAAATCATCGTTACCCACACGTCCAAACCAGCGTTGAGAAAAGTACGGAAAAAACCCCCTTGAAATGCTTTTCATTATTTATTATATTACTTATTATAATATGTGTAATAGATTTAAAAAAATTATTTTTTTAAATCCGATCATTCATTTATTGCACGGTAAGTACCTTTCTATCTGGCTTTCGCAAGTGTATCGGTATAAAAGGCACATAGCAAAGGACCAGAACGCTAAACGCTGCGCTCCATGAATTTTGCGGCGGTCGACGGGACGGACATAGAGCTGGAAGCCGCAAGGGTCGTTCGGTAGTTTTAGCAACACTTCCATCTTTTCCGAGTTGTTTAATTTGTTCATTTTTCCTTTTAATTTTTTCCGGTTTCAATTTTAAGAATTTTTTTCCCCTTTCTACCTGGCTTCCGCAAGTGTCTCGATATAAAACAGACGCAGCAAAGGACCAATACGCTATAATACCGCCGTAAGTACCTTTCTACCTGTCTTCCGCTAGTGTCTCGGTATAAAAGGGAGGTAGCAAAGAACCAGAACGCTAAACGCCGCGCTCCGCGATTTATGCAGCGGTCCTGTACTTAAAAGAATTCATTATACACATGGAGCGAAATGCTTTTTTTCCACAAAAAATTGTTCTTAAATATTTATTCATGCATTATATGGATTTCTTTTCAGTAATTTAAATATTTTTAAACAAACATATAAGCTGCAATGAATTACAGAGATGAAACTGCTGCGTCCCAGTGTGCCAATTGTCACGAATAACTTTTATTAGCATTCTTCGAATAACCTAATTTATAGAATTGCTGTCATTAAACAAGGCCTATTATACGTTCAGAAAATTTTGATGACAATGGCCACGTGTGTGAGGCAGTTTTATTCTTGAAATTGTGTCTTGTTTTGTTTGTTTAGTATATTTTAACATATTTATAGAAGCTTGTATGTTCCTTCTATTGAAGAAATGTATTACGAATGTATTATTGAAGAAATGTATTACTAATGTATTATTGAAGAAATGTATTACGAATGTATTATTGAAGAAATGTATTACTAATGTATTATTGAAGAAATGTATTACGAATGTATTATTGAAGAAATGTATTACTAATGTATTATTGAAGAAATGTATTACGAATGTATAATTGAAGAAATGTATTACGATCACCATTTGGTAATAATGTTTAATTCATATAAAATTAAAGAAGAAATCATAAAAGAAAAGCAACGTATATTTTAACCAATTCAACTTAACTTTATATGAATTTTATGTTCAACATAAAATGAAAAATCTCTATTTTCTTTGACAGATTTAAGTTTAATAACAAAATTTTCTTTCATACGTTTAGTCTTCTGTAATGAAATCCATAGCCAAATGTGGTTTGTCGCGAGAGTTTTCCTTTACACTTATAATGGTATTTACACTCATTTTAAATAACATTGCAGCAACGATGAAAACGCTCGGAAGTGGGCCCAAATGCGGATGTTTAATTGAATTCCAAAAATATACTCATTGGTGAGATATATTGAATAATACTCATTTAAAACTATTAAAAAGTAATCAAAATCAGTAAATTGAGCAACAATTTACTAAAGAATTTCAGAAAGTTTTTTTCCTCTTCGATTATGATGTAAAAATGTAAACAAAGGATAATTAAAATTGAACACATAAAATATGAAATCAAAAGTGGTCGTTGCCCACCATATTTATGACATTAATGTTTCGTGCAAAACATAAGGATACACTTTTAATATTAAGTGCTCATTTCTGACATTAACAGAAAAGTTTGTAAAGAAAGAAATAGAACATTGCTGTTAATAATAATAGTACAGTATAACATAAGTTTGGTAGTACTTCTTCAGCTTGAATTTGATTGGCATAAGAATATAGTTTTTAGGTTACTTTTCTCACACTTTACATCATATAAAAAGTTTGAGCATCCGCACACATAAGTGGTGTAAAATTTGATAGTTGTTCAAAATCGAAACGCTTCTTCAAGTTTAAGCTAATGAAGAAACATCAGTAACAGTTTTTAATTATAGTGCGTAGTCACTCGTTTCTGAATGAACATATTTTAATATTAAACAATTAGAATGATAAAGTTAAGAGAAACCGTACCAGAATCAAAAAGATCCCAAATCTGAGCTTTAACCTGGGCGAAGCTTAGCCAAAGTGACAACAAGCCCCACCAGACGGAGGAGCTCACCACCTAGCACAAGGAACCACACACAAGAGAGTAGAGCGGGAACTAGCAACCACCCACTAACATCTAGGACCGACCACTTCAGTGACCATCTGCAAGCACAGGCCACAAAGGAAGAACCACAACGGCCGCAACTAATACCCAAACTACGAAACAAAGACTGCCTTCAGGGAGGACTAGGAGTAGAGGACTAAAATTTTCGTTACACACAAGTAAAAACAATAAAAAAAACCATGAGCGGTCGCTGAGTCAAAGCCACATCACGACTACAGCATTAGACTACTCATGGAGCGGTCAAGGAGAAACAGAATCTGCTCCCGGTGATCTTTCACACCTATGTGGCTGAGTCAGGATCACATAGGAAGATGGGCGCCTGCCTCATTGACCGCATAGTAAATGACCGCGTTCGATTGTGATCCCATGATAGAACCCATGTGGTCACAACATCTAAAACCATCAAATGACGGCAATGGACTACTCATGTAGCGAGCAACAAGACCCAGCATTGTCACGCACGAAAGACTGTGCTCTTGATCATCTTCCACACTTAACCGAGTGTGACCGAGTCAGGAACCCACAGTTCCCTCGCCGAAGGGTAAACTGAAAAAAAAATGTTGAAACAGCAGTGTGAAAATAATTTAAAAGTACATATAAAAATTCTAAATGTAAACATTTAAGGGAAGTATTATTTGTATAAAATAGGTACTTACGTATATGAATTATTTTCATTATAAGTAGCAAATATAAAATATAACTTTCACTTAGCGGCTCACTTTACTTTTGCTTTGCTAAGAACAGTTCAAGAACTATCAATATTTGGTTATACTGTGCTTATGATTTGATTCAAGGCACATTAAAACATTATATACATTAAACTGAGTTATGCTCGAAAAAGGGAAAATTTGAGTTTTAGAATATTTTGTTCGTTATCTCACGTTCTTTATACATTACTAATAATGAAGAAATTATTTCATTTCCATTATTTATAAAATACATTTAAACTGAAAAAAAAAATCAGCAAATACACATTTGTGAATAATCGTTTTTATTAATTATTCGAAATTTAATGTTTAAATAAGTTTAAAAAAAATAATACAAAATATTTACTGCTAACTTGTATTTCTATTATTCATTCTTAGAGATTTCTTTCAGAAATGTAATTAAATATTCAAAATGTTTAATAACATAAGGATCATGCATGTAATACATTACGTGTATGACAGAACAAGAATTAGTTATAAAACTTTATTGTTCCACATTTCGTGAACATTGACTCATAATTTTCTCCGATAAAGATAAGATCGAGCTTAACGAATGCTAAAGAACTTTTTTCTACTAATTACACTCCAGATAAAATTTATGTCAACACAATTTTAATACATTTTCGACACACAATTGAATAAAAATTATATATATCTTTATCTGGTGTTTAAATTTTTCGAATATGATACAATACTACATTCAACAGGATATATGCTCAGGATATATGCAACAGGATAGATTCATATGCTTGACATGTCTAGCATATTAATCTATCATAATCATACGTGTGTTACGGGTATAAGAACAAGAGTCGTGTAATCAAAATTTATTGTGTCGCTGGTCGTGCACCTTGAATTATACCCTTTCTCAGCAGAAAATGGAGTCATGCATAAAGTATTTTGGACTGTTTTGTTTTTCAACTAATGCATTACAAAATCTGAATTTACAAAATGAATGCTTGCATACGCGAAAAAGAATGTTGGTAATATTTTATGAAAAAAAAAAATCTTCAAGTATATTTAAAAACTGTACCTGTTATAACATTAAAATTTGTAAATGGGAAAGTTTATATGGATTTTTTATGAATATTTAGCTTTAAAGATATTTTATAAAAATTGAATATCAAAATAACGATTCACTGAATAAATATATTAAGGTAATTTATATAATTAAAATATAATATTTTAATGTGTATAATAAAAAGGGGATACGCTTGCAACAGTTTATAATTATTATTTTGTAATTAATTATTATTATTATTATTTAATTAAATAGAGGAATTTTTTTCGACTAATACATTAAACAGTCTGACTTTCAAAATGTCCGCATACGCGAAATATATGTCGGTAATATTTTTATGTTAATTTCAATCTACAAATATATATAAAATCTATTTTTGTTATAGTATAACAAGTATAATTTGAATGATTATATTGAATATTTATAAATATTGATCCTTAAAGATTTTTATAAAAGTTGAATATCTAAATAATGATTTTTTGAATAAATACAAATGCAAATTGTGTAATTAAAATATAACATTTTGGTATATACAATAAAAAGGATATATACATGCAACGGTTTATTAAATTTAAAAAAAAAGATGGCATTAACGATAAGATGTTTAATGATATTCTAATAAGATCTTGGGTAATTATCAAAATATTAAAATTCTGAGTCCCAGGTGCATCGGACCAGGCTTTGGAATACCTAAATCAAAATTTTCAGACTTCTTGTTGCGCTAGATTTTGCTGGTTATCGCAGACAGACAGACACACACACAGAGTGAAACTTTCTTTTATTAGTATTGATACTTTTTACAAGCTTTAATTTGAATTTTAAACTGTTTAAAATGCTTCAGTTTTGAAAATGTAAGAGTAACTAAAGCACTTATTAGTTAATTAGTTACATCACATTGTTTTCTTTTTTTTCAATGATAACAAATGAAAACTTAAGCTATAAGTTAACATCTGTGATTTAACTTAATACAGCAAAGTTCAAAAACAATGCTATCATTATGATTTTCAAACAAAATTAAAAACAAATTGATATGTTATTCACAACAAATTATCTTTTTAATTTAGCTATAAAACTTTGCATTTTTTCATATTTAATTTGAAGAAATTGTTTAAAAAATGCAAGAATTATTATTATTTTTTTACATTGATACGTTAAATTAAATAAACAGACATTAATAGTCCTTTTTTGCCTTTACTATTACTGTATTTTAAATTACTGTGATTTCACAATGATGATTATGTATATAGAATATTTATCAGCATTAATATTTACGGTCAACAAATAATATTGAAAATTCAATTATTCTTGCATTAAAGTAATGAGTGAAATGTGAAATATTTAGTCTATCTTCGTAGTTAAATTGCTGTCAATTTTTAATGAGATGTGTAAAATATCTTTCGATATAAAATATTTTCAAAGTAATGAAAACATTGGTAAATTTTATTACAGACATTTAGTTTGATATATTTTGTGCTATATATAGATTATTCACATTTTAATTACGATTAAAATAAACGAATTAAAAATGTTAAACTAATGAAGAATATTTATTATTTTGTAACCTGTCGTTCAATATTTTAAATAGCTAAAATAATATGAGATATTTCTAATGAATAATTAATCTTTAACCCAGCATATCTCAGAAAGATTTATTTCTAGGAAAATTAACTTAGCTAGAACTCTTTTAGCCTCTAATTACTATTGCTTCGTATTAAAGATTAACGATGATGTACGAAAGACCTCTATGTCATGTATTTTGGAGAAAAGGAATTTCTGAAAATTGTACAGCCATTATTTGTTTTTAGAACAACACTTAAGAAAATAATTAAAGTACCCAGTAGAAAAACAAAATTACTTTAAGAATATAATTAAGGATGGAAACAAAACATATTTTAAACTAAAAATAGCCACGACAGATTAATGTGAAGTAACATAATAGGAATATTAATTTGATGATTATATTTACAATAATGATATTGTTATTTAAGTCATTTTCATCATTGATTAAAATAAATAAATTAAAAATGTTAAACTAGGGAAGAATATTTATTACTTTGTAACCTGTCGTCCAATATTTTAAATAGCTAAAATAATATAAAATATTTCTAATGAATTAATCTTTAACCTTGCATATCTCAGAAAGATTTATTTCTAGGAAAATTAACTTAGCTAGAACTCTTTTAGCCTCTAATTACAATTGCTTCGTATTAAAGATTAATGTTGCCGAAAAATCTCGATGTCATGTATTTTGGAAAAAAGGAATTTCTGAAAATTGTACAGCCATTATTTGTTTTTCGAACAACACTTAAGAAAATAATTAAAGTACCCAGTAGAAAAACAAAATTATTTTAAGAATATAATTAAGGATGAAAACAAAACAAATTTTAAACTAAAAATAGCCACGACAGATTAATGTGAAGTTATAAAATTTGAAGATTAATTTGATAATTATATTTACAATAATGATATTGTTATTTAAGTCATTTTCATCATTGATTAAAATAAATAAATTAAAAATGTTAAACTAGGGAAGAATATTTATTACTTTGTAACATGTCGTCCAATATTTTAAATAGCTAAAATAATATAAGATATTTCTAATGAATAATTAACCTTTAACTTTGCATATCTCCGAAAGATTTATTTCTAGGAAAATTAACTGAGCCAGAACTCTTTTAGCCTCTAATTACTATTGTATCGTATTAAAGATTAATGTTGCCGAAAGACATCGATGTCATGTATTTTGGAGAAAAGAAATTTATGAAAATCGTACAGCTATTATTTGTTTTTAGAACAACACTTAAGAAAATAATTTAAGGACAACTAGAAAATCAAAATAATTTTTTAATATAATTAAGGAATAAAACAAAACACATTTTAAACTAAAAATACCCACGACAGATTAATGTGAAGTAAGATAATTTGAAGATTAATTTGATGATTATAGTGCCAATAATGATAATGTTACTTATTTGACATTTATATTCACACTATTACTTAAATTAAGTATATTATATCCAATTTTCCATTCCTCTTTTACAAAATTACTGAAACTAAACACGGAATATGTATTCTACAGCTACAGTTATTTTATCCATAATTTGTAGTTTGGATTAAATATGACTATCACACAAACTTTTATCATGCCACCTTTTAAATTTTCAAAAGGTAGCAAACGTTACGAAATAAATTTATTTTCATATATTTTGAGTTTTATTCACACTATTTTCATTTACGTCATTGTTTAGCATAAATATAACTAAGTATTGAGCAATATCTAATAATTTTGTAGCTTATCGCCTGATGTTTGTAATAGCTAAAATAAAACACGATATTTCTAATGAATAATTAATCTTCAATCTTCTCTATCTCCGAAAGATTTATTTCTGGGGAAATTAACTGAGCCAGAATTCTTTAGCCTCTAATTACTGCATTCTTTTGATGATTAATGTTGCCGGGAGACCTCGATCTCATGTATTTTGACGAAAAGGTGTTCTTGAAAATCGTAAAATAATTCTTTGAATTTAGAATAACAAATTAGAATACATAAATAAAGTATCGTGAATGGTGTCACAAAATAATTTTCAAATGTATACAAATTCGATAAAAAAAAAGCATGTCTTAAAATGTATAAAGCACAATAGACTCATAAAAAAATAGTTAATATTCAAATATTCACAGATTATTCGGATTAAATCACATTTATTGTAAATGTAAGACACATGATTGCGTTTTAGAAACTTTTCGTCAACATTCATATTTAGAGTAATCATGAAAATCATTGTTAATTTGAAATTCCAATTACTTTTGATAAATTTAATGTGTAAGTTTATTTTCCTTTTATTCATTCCTAATTTACAATGCTGTATTAAATATATATTTTGTAATTTTAGCTTACATACTAATAACATAAAATATAATAATATAAATATATTTTTCGAATAATCTAAAATTTTATAATTTCAAAGGTAACAAGTAAATGAACAATTATTGCCACATAAACAAATAAGTTGGCATATTTTGAGTCTAGCGTACAATTTTATCATTTTCAGCATTATTCCACTTAAATGAATACAACATCTTAAATCACAGGATAGTATTTACGTGGATTATAGCCAAATATTTTAAATATCTTAAAACAAATGCGATATTTCTAAGGAGTATTTAATATTTGACCTATACTATTTCTCAAAGATTTATTTCTAGGTAAATTAACTAAGTCAGAATTCTTTTAACCCTTAATGACTGTGTCGCCTTGAAGATTAATGCTGTCGAAAGTAATGTACTTAAATCTTAGAGAAAAGGAATTCATGAAAATAGTACAGTAAGCCCTCGAATTTGGAAATAAATATACAGTAAATAATTAAGGATTTGTTAATGAAAGATCAAAATGATTTTGAATTGTATAATTAAACTATAATATAAAGTATATTTTCAACTAAAAATTGCATTGAAGATTTTTTTGTTTATAAGAATAGCATTTGTTGTTTGTAGGAGAATTTGTTGTTTATATCCGGCATCTCCGAGTTGTATCCCCTGATTATATTTTGAAATAGAAACTATATACCAATTAGCAGAAAGCTCAAAATCATTTAATATTTTAATCTACATTTAGAAAGACAATTGTATACGACTGCATATATAAAGGCAAATTACAATCAATGAGAAAATATATTTGTACGTTTAATTTACACACAGTGAAAATTTATTTTTGAAATTCTTCATTTATCATATTATTAGTTAATAAAAATTTCAGCTTTCAAAGCATTTTTTATGGAATTATAAAAATACACCGGACAATTTAATTAAATCATTAAATAAATTCGAGGACAATTTAATCGATTAAATAAATTATTCAAATAGCTATTTTTAAGGATTTTATGGAATATATAAAACTGTGCTCATATATAATTTATTTAAGATATTGTTTATGTAATGCATAATCATTAAATTAATGTTAAATAATGCACAATTACAGGCGTTACATATAAATGTGGAATTTTTTCAGAACTCAAATTTTTCATTGCATGTATTTGAACATGTAAAAAAAGCTAAAGTTATAATCGAAAGGAAATTATCTATGTACAAATATTTTGTGCTTTGTACAATGAATAATGATTTTGGAACAGGATAAAGAAAAAAACTCTAGAACTTATCCTAAATTATATTTTTGCTAATCGGTGTGTTACATACATTTTATAATAGTTTTTTACGGGACTTTAGAAAATCCGTCGGAGCTTAAAAGGTTAAAGTGTTATAAAAATATTTAAGCTATCTAGATACAGTTATGATAGGATAATTTTTCTTCCAAAAGGTATACATTTTCAAAAATCTACAACATCCGGAAAGTATTTTCCATAGTAAGTAACAGAAAAGGAAAAGGGAATGATATAAATCTGAGCACCGCCGTTAGGTGGGTCAAGCGCCATACCCAAGTTCTGAGGACGTTTAATGAGCACGACCAGGATGAGTACTGTGTGCTGTACGGCCGTTCGGGGCACCTCCACCTGTGCATCACCTCCATTCTTCCAACAGATTGACGACATAGTTGCTGTGACAGTATAACTAGATGTAAGTCGTGTCCTAAGGGGAACCACAGCGTAACACTTAGGGACGTGCCAGAGTCTCCCAGCAGCTTCAGGATCCAGACAAACAGAAGTGAGCTGGGCCCTAGGCTTAAAACTAGGTTTCCCCAGCACGTACTTGCTGTACCAGCCCTTCGAGACCTGAAAATCTGCAAATATAGTCACTAGTTCCTTTGCAATGGTTAAAGAGAATGATATACGAAATTTGATTAAATCTTTAATTATCTGGAATCATTTTAATAAATCGTAACATTCAAAAATTCTAATAAATATTTTTATAACTGTTATGTGGCTTTTCTTATGATAATATTTAAATAAAATAGTAAGTTTTAAAATTTAATTTTTTCTATTCCTTTTAATTTATTTTAAATACGATGGATTCTATTGTATTCTTATTGTTTGTATGTATTTATCGTTATGCTAAAGGGGAGGTGAAAAGTATAACTTGCTGTTTCTGAAATATTAAATATTTTACTAAAGTGCAATTTTGCAGAATGTAATTTTTTTCTCTTGTCGCTAATTTATAGAAAAGTATTTTATATTGCTTCCGATTTTATTAACATTTTACTTTTCATACTTTGCATTTTTATTCTCATTGATGTCATTTTAATTACTAGAGAAAGTCATTACGTTAGTCACAAAAGATAATTAAATAATAACTTACAATGATATTCACTTCAAAACTATTTTTATTTCTCAAAATATTCTCCACCAATATTTATGCACATATATCCCCGTTTTATCAGTGCCAAAACACCAGCTGCATAACATTCTTTGGGTTGCTGTCTCAGCCACATTAGGACTTCAAGTTGAACCTTCTCATCATCTGTGAACATCATCTTGCAACTTCTTCAACATACACCATACAGCTTCGATTTAGCCCCAAGCGATTTTCATCTGTTTAGTCCACTAAAAAACCATCTTGGAAGCAAGAAGAAGTTCACAGATGATGAAAAGGTTCAACTTGACGTCCTAATGTGGCTGAGACAGCAACCCAAAGAATCTTATGCAGCTGGTGTTAGTGGGGCACTAATAAAACGATGATATAAGTGCATAAATAATGGTGGAGAATATGTTGAGAAATAAAAATAGTTTTGAAGTGGATATCACTGTAAGTTATTATTTAATTATCTTTTGTGACTTACTTAATGCAATTTCCTCGTATAAGATGCATTTAATAGCAAAAGTAATGTTTATTCTTACACATAGCCTTTATTATTTTCTAAAATTTGTAATTAAGTACACTGTTTGACATTTTCACTTAATATATCAAGATTTGTATTATAACATTTACTAATATATTATACATAAAATGTGTTCTAGAAACTAAAATAATATATTCAGAAATTTTAGTAATGTTGCTATCATTTATATTATGGATAATAGATACTGCTAAAATATTTATACGATTTGCAGAAGGTTATATTTTTTTGTTATCGCTAATTTATAGAAAATTCTTTTATCTTGATTTTTTTTTCACTAAGAGTTTCCTTTTAATATTCTGCATTTTCATCATTATTGATATCATAATCAATTATAATAAGATTAATAAAAATTCTATAATATATATTCATATATATATATATATATATATATATATATATATATAATAAAAAATAATAAAATAATTTAATAAAAAATATAATATACTTTAATAAAATAAAAAAAAATATATATAATAAAAAAGGTTTTAATAAAAAAATATACATGCTTTATTATAATCATATTGCCTTCCTTATTTTCTATAATTTGTAACTAATTCCAGTATTTAACATTGTCACACAATATATCAAAATTCGCAAAGTAACATAGGTTAATATATTACATATAAAATTTATTATCTGGAAAATAAAATAATATTTACAGATTTTTTTCCATACCGTTTTCATTTATATTATGGTGTTTAGATACTGTTCAAATATTTTTACGATTTGCAGAATTTAATGTTTTGCAAAATGTAATATTTTCGGCTACGCTAACTTGTAAAAAAGTATTGTATCTTGCTTTTGTTTTTTATTAACATTTTGCTATTCATATTTTCATTTCCCTAATCATTGACATCATTATATTCACTTATAATATGATTTGTAACAGAAATTGAAAACATTTATTCGAAATATATTGCCTTTATTTTCTAAAAGTTGTAATTATTTTCACTGTTTGATTTTTCCACGTACTATATCAAAATTTGTATGGTAACATTTACTAATATATTATATATAAAATGTAATAGCTAGAAACTAAAATAACATTTACAATTTTTTTATGTCGTTATCATTTATATAATGGTTTATAGATACTGTTAAAATATTTGTACGATTTAACTTACACTGAATGGATATGAGATGTACATCTTGTGCAATGTAAACTAAATAGGAACACTGATTCAGTGGCAAAAGTTATAGATATACATATTTTTCTCTGCGAAATAATTTAAATATTATCCAATGAAAAACAAATATTTTGGACATTCATACAATGATTGAAACAATAATATTCTTCGATTTACTAACTTTCAATGTATTTTTATCATAACAAAATGTGACTCAATACTGTTTCTTTTATCTTTACTGTTAACGCATTTAAAGTATATCTTTCATGATATAAATATAATTATGAGCAACAGATATGTAATTATATACAAACTTGCATATTATACTAAATTAACTTTTTAAAAATAAACAAAATACATTTTATGAGTTCAAAAATAATAGAAGCATTTGCGGATGTTTATCATTAATATTACTTTTATACAATTATATGAACTAAAAGCAGTCGAACTCGGTTTATACTAAAAGCAAAGGAATTATAAAAAGTTCTCGCACTAACAGTTACTCGCAATACCCATGATAATACTAAAAATCTTAAAAACACACACATAAGTAAGCTAATTACAACTATGGTTTGCTCTAATTATATCAATGCTAAAATTAACGTAATATGATATATTTTTTCCAAAAAACTAGTTTGACATTGCAGTAGTCATCGCAATACTAGTTAATATGTTCAAGAGTCCATTCTTAAAGAAATAAACTAAATGGGTTTTCTTCTATGTTCTTCATTTACATAGCTCAGTTGTAAAATTTACAAAGGGTTGGTATTTGAAATTTTCTTATCTCTCCCTTCTTTCTTGGATTCTTTCAAGACCCCAGGATATTCCTTAGTATTGTCTTGGGTTAGTGTAGATCTTGAAGGTTAAAATCTTGCCTGATAAAACTGATAAATTGCTGCATTTTGACAGACAGTTGTAATGTAGAAATATTATCTGTGAGAGTGAACAGTGTTCGATAACAAAGGAGCTTCATCCCTAATTCTAACCCTCTTTTAGCCAAAATTACGTTGAAATGAAGACATTTTTTGCCGTTATACTGTTTTTTAGCTCTTAGAAAGCGTGAAAATCTTAATAAAGCTTAAATGATAACATATTCTTAACTTACAAATTGCTCGTTTTATCCGTGCTCGTATTAAGCTAGTTCTACAATATTATTTATTACTGCAAATAATATAATTTATTCAAAACCTTTAGGAACAATAAACAAACACTATTATTGGAAATAATAACTGTTGAAATGCACATTGAATGCATAAGAGTTAGCTATATTTTTGATATTTTAATGAAATATTATTCCTGTCTGATAGTCTTTTTTTTTTAAATACTGACAAGTTATTTAAAATTTGTTACGTTTCATTGTATTTTTTATAACTGTTGTATTATAATCCAACTATTCCAGAATAATGCATTAATACCGGTACTTTCTTTCTCGCAGTACAATATCGCGTATTTAAAAAAAAAAAAAAAAAAAAAAAAAAAAAAAACATTTTACACAGATTTTATACGTGGATAAAATAGAAAGTAAAGATTAATTTTCCAGCAAATGCAAAAGCTCGATTTTATAGTCTTCTTTACAATTTAATATGTCATTAAAATTTAATTTTACATGTGAAAATAAATAAACGCATTAACAGGTATTGAAATATACTTATGAGGATTATTTAGTTTAGGATTTAATATTTTTCATTAGTATTCCTTATGAAATATTGGTTAGATTAAGGATTTTAATTGTTTTAATAAGGAAGTACATTTTTCATCAAGATACTTTTAAGTAAGATCATTTTACTTCTATTTTAAATTGCCAGATTTTTCTTGTTTGTAAATTGCTATTTAACGTTCGAAACACATTAAAACATATATGTACGTAGTCTGCATACAATGTGATTCTTACTACAAAATTCCACTTTTAAAAATCAATACCAATATCACTACGAGAGAATGAATCCAGGAAAACGAGAAGCATCCCGTGAACAATATTGTATAGTGCACCCCCAGGCCTTTAATTGGCGATGATTCATTTTGAAGGAACGAGGAAGTAATGGGGTGAATAACACGGGCAATGTGAAATTTAAAGTGGGTGTTGAGGACATGTTTCCTCCCTTCCTTTCCAATATTGCATGTTCCGAAGAATGTTAGGGGAACGGGGAAATTAAAGATTTACACAACGTCATTAGTGGGAGTATATTACACGAGTGAATAAGAAAGACAATTTGAAGTGTTACTTCCTGAATAATAAATATTTGCAATCGTTCATGTTCCTTGTATTGCTGTCGAAAGGCAGAAGTTTGTGATTCGTGGCATGTTGCCATCCGAAGCAGCTTAAAAGTTTGGAGTAATTAGTCACGTTTTGTGCAATAAAGCTAGTGAAATTTGATTTACTTTGTTGCTAAAATGTGATTGTGTGTGTGCAGTTTTAATGTTATTGGTGAATCATGTAAATGCTTTATAATTTTATATCATTGTAGTTAATATTCGAAGACATATTGCCAATTTAGTATATTTTAACTGATGTAAATTTTCGTTGCATGTGATATTTAATGTTGATTAGTAAATTTCGCTGCAAAATGTTTGATGTGTTTAATGCTTTAAATATAAATTTACAAACAAGAAAAGTCTGGAAATTTAAAATTACACGAAAGTAAAAATGAAACATCTGTAAAAATATACTGGTGCAAAATATGTAAAAATTGCAAATTATGCTTCCTATTTAAAATAATTAGAATCCCACAATCTATCCAATATTTGAAAAGAAATATTTTTATGAAAAAGGTTAAATCATAAACAAAAAAATCCTCATAAATGTTTTTCAATACCTGAAATGCATTTATTTATTCTTATATTGAGT
Organism: Maratus michaelseni; assembly: GCA_963931845.1. Lineage (NCBI taxonomy): Eukaryota > Metazoa > Arthropoda > Arachnida > Araneae > Salticidae > Maratus > Maratus michaelseni. Next base: position 373,112,089 of record OZ007587.1, read on the forward strand.
ATTAAAAATTCAAATTTTAATTGCAAAATTAAATTCACAATTAAATGTTAAATTGTAGAAAAATACTATAATACAAAGTGTTTGCATTTGCTTATAAAAATAATTTTTACATTTCATTTTATGTACTTTGCGCAAAAAAAAAAAAAAAAAAAAAAAAAAAAAAAAACGCACCATATTTTATTGCGAGAAAGAAAGTACTGGTGTTAACAAATTATGTCGCAATATTTGGATTAAAAAACAATGCTTATAAACATAAAACGTAACACATTTTAAATAATTTGTCAGGAATAACAAAAAGTCATCAAAAACTAAGCATATCTCACTAAAATGTCAAAAATATACCTTACTCTTATGCATCACACTTTGTAACAGGGATACACCAAATATTTTAATTTCATTGTACACAAGCCTTTTTATTAAACGATTAACATCAATTTTTTATGACAGTTGCGTACAATGTCACGATCTTAGAAAGCAACGTGATCAAAAACCTGGCAGTTTTTGAGTTTACTATTAAGAGCGATATAATATATTTTAATCATCCATTTTTTACTGTTTGTGATGCTGTAAAGACCGTATAAGATAATTGTTTACCCCGGGTGTCACGGATCATCTGTTATTTGAATATTTCCTACATATAACCACTTATTCTGAATTCTTTGAATGTATGGCAGCAAAGGAATATTTTACTGTGTTTCCAAATATTTCCTAGATAACTGAACAATTATGTACATGATTGAAGCACTTACTATCTCGGATTTTGAAATCCTTATTACAACACGTTGCATGAACAGATAAAATTAACTTTGTTAGTTGGGAAACCATGTTACGTGTGATGCTCTATGAATTTGAATGTCGTAATTTAGTTTAGATCAATCAGAGTGTGATTAAATCAGCGCAAGGAAAGGTGCAGGTTCTCGTAATTAGAGTTTGAATCGTGTTTTGAAGATACTGAATAATATTTTAAATGAAATTACGCCACTATCATGAATTAGATTTGAAATTTAAGCGTAGTTAACATTTTACCGAATACATCATCTTCCTTCCAAAATTACCAACCGCTGTGTATAAAATTTTATGTTATTTTACAGTGAAGTGACTAGGCCAGAGAAGGTTATAAAAACTGTAGACATTTTCGTGCAAACTGATAGAAACAACAATTCGATGTAATAATGCAACAATGCTAATCCTTTTTAATGTTTAAACAGTGTTCAGTCCATTTAAATTTTGTGGACGGGTTTGATTATTGATTTGATTCGTCCATTTAAGTTAAATTTTAAATAACATAAAAACGATTTTTTGTGGAAGGTCTAAAATCCAGGAAGCATAGTTGCTAATCTGCCCATTTTTAAATACCACTATTTTTTATACAGAAATGTTGGCTTTGTATAATCGCAGAATTTATATGATCACATAAAGTAAACTTTTCTACACGAAAATAGTGACATTCAAAAATAGAGAAGTTACCAAATGTACATATGAGTAATCTTTAAAATTAAAATTACAGAAACGTTTTCTAAGTATGCAATTTTGATTATTTTTGACAATAATTATTGAGACGCATTGAATATTAATGTTGCCGAGATACCTTCATGTAATGTGCTTAAAAAAATATTTTTTTAAACCGTACGGTAATCTTAACACTTTACAATTACATCTAAAATAATACTGAATATACATTTACCGGTGTATCAAAATCATTTTCAAATGCATACCAATTTAACAAAAGGGACATGTTTCCAAACACAATTTACACGATAAATAATTAATATAATTTTGTAATTTCAAAATATTAAACTTTTCCTAAATTCGACTAATTTTTTCATATTTATTGTATTAATTTCTGGCAAATGATTCTATACTTGATATTTGTTTATCAACAATAGCAGTTAGAATCATCCTGTTAATTTGAAATTCAAATTACTAAGTTAAACGAAGATTTTTACACCAGGTTTTAAAGTACTGTTTTATGTGATATATATTTCGTGAAAAATTATGAAAGTTTTTAAAAATAACAAGTATATATATATAAGCTTTATAACCGTATATTAGCCGCTGTATTTTGCGTCAAGTGTATGTTTTTTTTTTTTTTTTTTTTTTTTTTTTGAAATTATTTGTAATTGTATTTTATATAATGAGCTACCGAGTACGAATAGTAAAATACTTTCTAGAATATTGCAAAACATTTTGAATAGCTGGGATAAAATGCGGCATTTCTAATGAATAATAATTATTTAACCTTGCCTATCTCCAAAATATTTATTTCTAAGGAAATTACTTGAGGCAAATTATTTTACCTCTAATTTTTGAATATTAAGATGCAATTTCCAGTGATTACACTTTGAATAAAGTTATATACTGTGTGATACCTCATTTTAAAACTACGTCGAGTTGTTTCTCCGAGTTCAATTTATAATGCAAGAATAGTTCATATTTTACCGAACACCTTATATTTCTTACAAAAGAACTACCCGCTGTTTTACGAAATAGATGTTGTTTTACAAAAGATTTCTCAGAGCAGAAAATATTTTAAAACTCGAGAAATTTTCGCGGAAGCTAAATCAAACAGTAACGCACCCAATAATTCAGCAATTTGAATCCTTTTCAATGTTTAAACAGCGTTCTGTATATTAAGATATATCCGGATAAATTAAAATAAATGTTTTTTGAGTCTGTCTTTTAAATTACATTTTATGTATAATAGAAACACGCATTTTTATGTGGCATGGCCAAAGCCAAGGGAGAAACTTTAGTCGAAAATAAAGGGAAAATTCATTGAAAATGCAATTTAAAAAAAGCAAATTTATTTCTTTAGCTCCTATTTATTGAAATGTATTACATATTAATGTTGCTGCGAGATCATGGTGCCGTGTACTTGAAAGGAAAAATAACTCTTAAAAATCGTATAGCAATTCTCTGAATTTAGAAAATAAAACATTCATAAAATAATTTAGGTATTTTAGTTGTATATTATGTTTTTTTAGATTTTTTTAATTTACTAAAACAAACATGTTTTTAAATTTAAATGTCCACGGAAGAAGATCCATGCAATAAGATAATATTAAAAAATAATATTATTAAAATATTCGAAAATTATTTTAATTTTTAATATTTAAATTATTAACTTGCAAACGAACGTAAATCATTTTCAAAGGATGTGTATTTGCAAGAATTTGTAAGGCAAGCCAAGAGAGTAATAAAACGTAGTCGGAATTACATGAAACGTTTTTTAAATATGTAATTTCCAAAGTATATTTTTGGCGATAGTTATTTTCTTATCGATTTGTTATACCTTCGCCAAACAAACTTTGAAGAACATACACAAATGAGTTGTTTCAATGCTTGTATGAGAGATTTTTCCTGCCCTTTCATTTTGATGAGTATTACGAACCATTAGACATATTAAAAAAGTTTCAAATTGTTCTAAACTATTAATTCTTATGGACAAAAACTTACCAAGACGGCTACTATTTGAAAACAATATCATTACATAGAAATTATATAGAAAGTAGATTTTAAATAGTTTGTTTAGTATGACGGCATGGTGGGTTTTGCTTTGAAAATGTGTTGCATAATTTAAAGTTCATTTACAAAACTCTTAAAACATTCAGAACGCATTATAGCAAGTATCAGAATCAAACCAAGTGGAAGCGACAACTTAAAAAAATTATATCGTCTGTATTCAACTAGAATTTATGAAAGAAAAATACACTTACATGTCTAACAATGTTATCGAATATACAGTATAAATCAAGATAAAAAGTATGAATAAAACTTAAGAATTAAAAATAATAGATGATAAAACGAAATTAATGAATTGCTGAAATTTTTTGAAGATGGAAATATAGAGAGATAGCATCATTAAAATCGAAATTATCGTTACAGTTTCTGTTGTGTATTGTTTTCTATTGCAAAAAACAGTTTTTAGTCATAAGTAGCGATAGTGCTTTATATATAATTTTAATTGTTTAGAAAGGCATACAAATTGTACCTTAAACTGTAATTTCTCTTGAATTCTAATTGTTTTTCAATAGGCTTCAGCTACTATGTATGTAATGTTTAGCGGCTCCTTTTGATTTTGCTCGTTACATTTTGAAAATGTTCTCTATTATTTTATTTAGAGAAGCAAGAAAGTTGCCGTGTCCACTTACGTAATATAGAATAAAAGTTATTGCAGATAAATTCAATGTTAAATTCAATGTTGCTTTAGTATACGATAAATATCAGGACTTTGAGTTATTTTAATAGACTCTAAAAGTTCTGACATTATTGATGGTTTCAAACAAGCTGTATTTTCTACCTGCTGCTAAGCTGTTTCTGGAGTAATATGTTCCCACAATCGAATACTTACCACTGAACTGTTTGATTGTTTGGAACCATTAAACATTATGGTGTCACAATTTTTATGTCTATATTTCTTCCACTGTAATGTATTGTTTGTCGAAAAACATTTTGAAAAAAGGATTTTTTTTTTTCCACGGTAATAGAATTGTCCGTTATTGTAGCTTTAAAATAATAATATAATAATGATAATTAAAATAACAATGTCTATTCTGTTAAGTGCGTTTTTGGAAGATATTTTGCAATTATTATTTCTGCCCCGCCATTAAAATAGACTTTACATTAAATAAGTGTTACTTATAAACCTTTTAAGTTAAATGTTATTCTTTTTTTAATCTAATTGTTACTATTTTATTTGATATTACTTGTTTTATTTTTTCAATTTTATTAATAGTTAGAAAAAAAGAAGAAATTCACTTCGAATTTATATATTAAATATCTTATATATTGTTGCTGAGACAAATAAAGTAGGGCTAAGCAATTGCGACATTAATACGCACAGTTTACAGCTGTGGATTTTACCATCGTCCAATTTAAAGGACCATAATGTAAAAATAAAACCAATAATGTTTTTGTAATTAGTGTAATTTCATGCTTCCTATGTTGTCTGATTACTCTTTAGTAGCAATATTTTGCGAAAATATTATTATTTTTATGCGTGGTAAAATAAAAGTAACATTAATACTAATTTACATCCTAATTAAGAAAATCGTTTAAATTTGAAATCCTGTGTACAATAATCTAAACTGCTAACTTAAAAAAATTAAAGGGAAGAAAAACATTATTTTTTATAAAAGCTGTTTGCTGAAGAGGAAAAGTTATTTTTCATAAAGCAGGAAGTTTCGTAAGGTATGATTTTGCATTGCATCCTGAGGCTAAACAGTGTAAAATAGCATCACCAGATAAAAATATGATATGATATCAGGTATTCATGGAATTTGGAGAAGAAAATGGAGGTAATATATATAGTGATATCACATTGTGAGTAAGTATGAATTTTTAAAAAATCGGAAATATGTATTTTTAAGTGAACAAATGAGAAATATAGTAAAAATGATGTTTATTGAAACTAGGGTACTTTTAATTTTTTCTCAAGATTTCAAATTAATAATTTTGTCTGCTAATATAAAATGAATTATACAATGATAAGGATAATGTGATGGTTTCAAATATGTAAACGCATATTCTTGTTTTAATAATTTGCCTAATAATTCACGTAAAAGTAACAAAAATATATATATACTTTCAACTTTATGGAATAGTTAGAAAAATACAGAGCGCAGTATTTTACATGGAATGCTACATAGAGATATATATTACTGTGACTATGTGATTAAACATTATTTTTTAAAAAGAGTATCACCAATGTACATCTATCACAAATTACATAAATGTCTGACTATGTCATTAACACTCAAGACATGATGTTAATATGCAAAAATCAGAAGATCATAACAATCCATTCCTTTGAACATAGCTGCTACGCCTCCTAAATTTTGAGCGCCGCTACTTCCGAGTAGAAATATTCGCGTTATTTATTGACAAAAAAGAAGAGATAAAAAAAGTCGAAAATTACTATTAGGTTATAGTGCTTCTCAAAAAGACAGCTATGGGTGTATATTTATACAGAGTAGAATTTGCGATTAAATAAGACCAAGATTAGTGTTAGAATATAGTGGCACTTGAAAATCAGAAAGCTTCACAGATATATTTGTATATAGTTATACAAGTAATAGCTGCAATATTTATATACATGTAGTATAAAAATTAGCAAGGTCAAACAAAAGAAAAAAACTACTACTGGGGCAAATACAACGAAACATGGTTCAAAAACTATTTAGACACGCATGATGGCATTCAATGCAAAAACCAAATGGCTCAAAATTTCATCATTAAAAGCGAAATACAACATGATTTCCATCGACTTCTAAACATCTCTACTTTAATTATGGCCTTCCTGTTTCACAATTTCACCAAAGTCGACGAGGTACATAGAAACATATTTAAAATACCCAATTCTGACGCACTTGTACTTGTTTAGGATAACAAGAATCATAATACAAAATAACAATATTGGTTAGCTGTTGAAAATAATATAAAATATAATATATATATAAAAATATTGTATAACCTATAAATGAAAAGTTCCATTTCACACTTTTTAAAACAAAATAAATAAGATACAGGTAGCAAAATAAATTAGACGATTTGAATGCTTTAAAAACTTAAACTACACTAATTGAAATGAGAAAATGATTGTATCCCCACATTCATTTTCTAATACACAAGTAGCATTAATTATCAAAAATTGTTTGATAAAGTAAAATCCTTATATAAAAAAGGAAAACAAAATATTTTCTGTTGTGTTTGACAGTTTACATTTTTAATACATATGTACGTGTATTTTAAATATGTATATTAAAAAATATATACATATGTAAATATATTTTAATAAATTTCAATTATATTTCAAAATTTCAAAACTGAAATAGCCAACACTTTTGATCTTCCATAGTTATAAAATCTATCTTAAAATCTTATATAAGATATTTTACATGACATTTTTTGCTATTCTGATGAAAGCCTAGTAACAAGTCACATGCAACAGAAAAAGCAAAGGAAATTTCCCTTTAGCTAAAAATGGCATCTGGCATAAAGTCACTTAAGTCCTAGTCTGGATTTTCTTTTTCTCCTCTTTATATTTGTTTTAATGTATTTTTCTTCCTCCAGGATGAAGACTTTACTTTAAGAGTAAGTTTTGTTTTTATTTATTTATATTTTTTCTCATGCTCTCTTTGAAAGAAATACTTTCAGATGACAAAACTTATATCCATAAAAATTTGTGAAAATTCATTCCTGTGTGTTTTTGTTATTTTTATTTAGCTGAATTAGCTGCGTAAAAAGCATTCCGTATCATAAGAAAATAATACTTTAATCATAGAACTATAATATTTTATTTGGTTTCTTCTCAGACTAAATCTATATTAAGACTAATTATAAATGAAATTTTCTATCATTTCATTGCCACGTATAAATAAATCTTTATTAAATACATTTGAAGTGTGATAGTCCAATATTTTTAAGATTACAGATGTTGTTGTTTGACGACCTTGATTCGAGGCAAAAATGAAAGTAACACTTTGAAATGTATAAAAGGGTATATCCTTGATAGATATAAAGGAGGAAGAACGATGAAAGTCCTTAAAAACAGTGCATGATTGGTGTAAGAAGAATAGTAATGAAAGTCTACACTCTTAAAACAAAGCACGATGAGTAACAATTATCTAACTATCTGTGACATAACCTTTTTCTCCCTTGATCCTCCATTTTTTTCTTATTAGTCTACAAGTTATGTGGTAAAAATATTCATCTAAACATTAGGATGTTGTAAACACTATGAAAAACTTTGCATCAATTTAAAAAAATTCCTTTGAATAAAGAATATTTTGAAAAAGAGTGCACTTTTGCGGCGAAAACGACGGCATTTCTTCGACATGATTCACGAATAATTCACACGATAAGAAGACAAAACGGACAAAATCTCCAATTTAAAGTTCTTTTTGACGCGCAGCTAAGATAATACCATAAAACTAACATATGTGAATGGAATTAGATTTAATTTTGGCATATCTTGAAATAAAGGCTTATTTTCAATACCGTAAAAGCAACTGCATGGTATGAGCAAGAAAAGTTTCTTGCGAAAACAGATTTAATTTAAATAAAAAATGTGCAATACACTAAATTTTCAAAAAAAATAAATAAATAAATAAAAATAAAAATAGTGCAATCAATATATCTGAGCATCCGCATGTGAGCAAACAGTTAAAAAGGAAACGAAAAAGTGAACTTTTAAAGATAAAAAAATAATATTAATAAAGTTTAGAAATAAAACACTTTTATGTATTCATGAATAAAAGTGCTGAACAATAAACATAATAGGACACGTGTTAACCCTTTGAGGGATAATGGGATGTATTATATCCCACCTAATTTTAATCCGATTGAAACCAGAAACTTTTAATTAAATTTTACTTTTTTAACTTTGACGGAAAAAGTTGAAAAATGGCTTTTCCTTATTTTTAAATAAATTCTTTCGTAAATATCGGTGAGAATTCAACGTTATAGGAACACAATTGCTTGCCCCTGAAAGGGTTAAAAGAAGATTTAAATAAATCATGTATTATGATTTTCAACAAAGTCTTTGTATACTACTTAATTTACTTTTATTTGATAACTTTTAAATACAGACTACAATAGTACATGTTGCACTCGTTGTATGCGGTTTCAGTTAGTGATATTGTTTTTTTCAGACGAAACCCTATATTAGTGCGGTAAAAAATTTCATTACTGCGAAAAGTACTGAATGGGTGATCCCAATTTGGAAGCCAAACGGCCGAATCGTTGTGGCAATAAAATTAATATCCTGAAAAAAATGTGACCAATGGTGTCATAATCGGACAAAGGTCGTCTTTTTGCTGAGGAAGTAAATTTTAATCGGCTTTTTAACACTAGAACTACACTCTCAGAAAAATCTGTAAATTTATGAGCGTTTGCCCTTCAATTTTCACGGGCAACAGCCTTATTTGATGAAAAACGGTCTGATCCACTAAAAACGCGGCCTTATCTCTTAGATACTTAGAAAATTAAATGCAATCCACATATTCTTACAGTTCTAGCCCATATGTTAGCAAAAATACGGTACGACCCCATACATTGTCCTCCGTTAGGGTGCAACCCTTCATTTTACTCGTTTTTCGAAAAGTTGAACCCGCCAAAACAGCGATTCTGTGATGATTATCTAACGTGCTACGTGCAACGGAACAGTAAGTGTTATTGCGTTTTAAAGTGCATTATAATGCTGTATTACTTTGGCCCGTAAAATTACGGGCTGCACAAAACAATGGGCATGGACTTTTTTTTTTTTTTTTTTTTTTTTTTTTTTTACGGGGTATGACTGGAATCTCTGCTGCCGGCCTCTGCCCGTAATTTTACTGCAATTTTGTTCTGAGTGTACAATGAGCCGTCATTTTGACGGTTACCAAATGGATATATTCCGTTTCGAACCAGAAATTTCGTTATAAAATAAATTAAATATAAAATGCACAGAAATACGTTAAATGAACAAGTTAAGTAGTTTTAAATAAAATTTGTGGTGTGAAATAGTTAAAAAAAACTTGAGTAAAATTTCCGGTAGTTCTAGTGTTAATACTCACATATCCGAACAATGATTTTAATACAAACATCTCTTCCCTATCATTATTTCTTATTTTTAATGAATTTTAATATTTTATATGTATATCTTGCCCAACCTGTATTTTAATCAGAATGTAATACCTTATGATTAGACAGAAAAATAAAATGTGATACAAATTAAATTAGATATGGCGTTATTTAAATCAATTTAAACATACAATTGAAAATATAATTCATAAACCCAAAATCGTTATTCAAATCATTTTTAATACTTTAAACATTTCTTCATTTTCTGAAATAAATATTATCGCTCTAGAAACTTAATTGCTTAATGTATGAAAGTGTTCAAACAGATTAAATTAAATACTCATGATTTTTTATTTTAAAGGAAAGAACGTATAAAAAATAAAATTGCTTCGGGAAAATATAACACTAAAATAGAAAAAGTTGTGTGATAAAATGTTTTTGATTTGTAAGTACATCTTTTGTATTAATGTACTTCCATAATTATAATTTAAATGTCTTGTACTGAATATATTTTGTAATAATTTTGGTGTTTTAATTTGAGACAAATCTGTTTTCATTTGTAACAAGATTTGATTCCAGTCAATTTTTAGAAATTTTTATAGCCCTACTATGAATCAAAGGAAAATTTAAATGGTTTCTTTTACATTGAAACCTTTCAGAAAGAAGAGGAAAATTTTGAAATTAATTTAATCTGTGTTCCTTTAAATTTTTACTAATTTCTTCCTTTTAAATGCAGCATATAATTTTAACATAAGTGCAGTAATTTTGTTTTACTATTAATATTGCAATTAATATTTTATTTCTCAATATATACAAGTAAATTTATTTCACAACTTTGTTGAAATATTTTAATTTCTCATATAAAGATGCTTTGCAATGTTATATGTCTGAAATATGGACTAAGGAGGTACAAAGTATTGCATTTACTTGAGAATTGTTCGTTTTCTCATTTACATATGTTACTTGTTAAATGCAAAACACATCCGATTTATCTGTTTCATACCATGCATTTTATTTTATTCAACTTCAGTGTATACACAAAAAAATCGTTCAGATCTGTGTTTATAAATATTTATTGTTTCCTTCTACAGATAAACATTAGAAGCAGATAATCTTCAGGTACATAGTTCTTTCAATCGATGAAAACTTCAAGAAGAATAAAGTACTATCTTGTTTTAGTTTAAGAGAGAGGAAGAAAAATGTAATATGTCATGTTTCCCATTTTTGCGTTATCTTATCGAAATAAAATTACAGGTTTACCTCGATTAGTGCAGTTAATTGATCCGCAAAATTACCTCACTAATCGGAGCTTACGTTCAATAGAAAAAACTACAATAGATCCAGAGCCTTTTTTCTTTCCACACATTTTCATTTTAGATAGTGTTTTGTAATATTAGAGAAATTGGACACAGTAAAATAGTATTTAGACTTATATATACAGTAGATTCCCGATTATCTGAGTTAACCCATATTTTACTATCGTCCTATATGTAGGATGCTAAATTTGGCGGATTTTTTTATTCAAAAATCTTAAAACACAATATACATAAATAAGCAATATAATAATGTACTATGATATTGTTTTGGTTGTTAGAAAGTACAAATAACAGTTTGATTTAATACTTTTAAAATGCAATTAATTCAGTTACATATATTTCCATTAACATCAATGTGTGATCTGATTGAAATAATGAGAATCAAGAAACATTAACACTAGAACTACCGGAAATTTTACTCAAGTTTTTTTAAACTATTTCACACCAGAAATTTTATTTAAAACTACTTAACTTATCAATTTAACGTATTACTGTGAGCTTTGTATTTAATTTATTTTTAAAAGAAATTTGTGGTTCGAATCGGAATTTATTTATTTGGTAACCGTCATAATGACGCCACTTGGTAGATCTACTGTTAATCAGCAACAAAGATGTATTAGAAATTTTCTTGGATAATGAGCGCTAGCGTTAAAGAGTCTTCTGGAAAAATGATAATGACGATTATTATACAAGAACTTATTTCTTAGCGGATCTTTAATTTGATTGAAACATAAATTTGGTGTGTAGGAAAAGTTACTCAGCAAAAGCTGCCTATGAATATCGTAAACGGAGAAATACTGCAACGAGCGGTTTACGAAAATTTTGACCTCAGAGACAGTGTATACAGACAATGTTTACTGCTCTATGTAACATTCGTGTAGTAACTTGCGCTACACACTAAATTGAAGAATGAATTGGAAAAAGTTTCCTTTCTATTATTCAGTTTTTTATTGATCATCGCCATTAGCTAATTTCTAGAAGATGCATTAGTGTTAGCGTCCTCTATCAGTTACTTTTAGAATGCGACCATGTTTGCTGTTAAACAAATTCTGCATTCTAAAAATGTATTTAATGCTTTTAGCACACTCCTGTATCATTATTTGTTCTCTTTTTATGAATTTTAATTATTTTTGGGGGTTTTTTTACCACTCTGTGTAACATTATGCTAGTATGAATATCTTTCAGTTTATAAGGATACATAATCTTCGTTTTTTGAAACATTCATAATTTTGAATGAGTATTTGATTTCCAAAATTTAATAACTTCCTTTACGTTTCAAAAACCTTTCTCACTTTACTGAATTCATTGAAAAAAAAAATCTAAATAAATTTTCAAAAGTTAATAAACAAAAGAAACTGTAGAAAAGCATTGAAAATATACATTGTAAAACACACTCACTTAAGACATTACAAAATCACAGAAAAAAGCCATTTCGGTTTTGATATTAATATTTAAAAATAAAGACCTTTTTTGTGTTATTCTATTTAATTTTATAGGAAATTAATCATGTGTATTTTTAAAACTTTTTATAACGCTGCATGGTGATTTGATGTTAAAAAAATTATTTGTTCCATTAAGATTCAATTACATTGTTCACATTGCTGATGAAAACTTAATGAATTAAATAAAGTAAAAGTAAAATTTAAAAATTTATTGAATATATACCTTTTATGTATTAAATTTTTTAGACATTAGAAAAGCACAGAAAAAAGCAATTTATGACGGGATATTGGTTTTCATATCTAAATTTCAGAAACATATGTAAAAAAAAATATTTTTGTTCTAAACATCCATTTTTCTATGCATGCACAAAACTCAGAAAGATGAATGTGGTATCATTAGAAAGGTTTTTGAACCGGCTACTGACATAGTGCACTCACATTTCATTAAAACATGTTTTTTGATTAAATTTGTAGTTAATTAAAAATTAAATAAGCATTGTTTTTATAAATGAAATGAAAGGTTTTTCTTATATCAGCGTACCCACAAAAATAACATACCGCATTATATCATGCTCAACAACCATTCACTATAAAAAAATATAAAAGTATTGAAAAATTTGCCATTTTTCACTCGTGTTCAGTTTACTGAATTAATTTGTAAGTAAGTCTGAAACAACGTGTTCTTTAATTAATTGTACCTTTAATAAATTCAGATGTTAATTTTTGTGCCTTAATATATTTATTGTGTGTCGATGGAATAATAATTTATTCATCTTTGTTCCGTCATCCTGTGTTGTTTGATTACTGGACAGTGACGTTTCCCAAGGTGATTAATAGTGAGAAATTGCCGACACAGGCTATTGGCCGGTTTAGCGCAGTGGTTAGAGCTACAGCACATTACGTTGTAGACCCAGGTTCATGTCTTGGCCCCGGCTAATTTTTCACTCGTGTTGGGTTTATTGTATTAATTTGTAAGCATGTCTCAAATAATGTGTTCTTTATTAATTATACATAATGTATTTTTTCTTTGTATCTTTATAAAGCTGTAAAAAGAAGCACATATTTTCCTTTACAACACTTTATATCCCATTTTCTGCAATAATAGGATAATCTGCATTTTGATGATATGTCAGACATGGCGACAAAAGATATTGTGCAAGTTTTTAGCTACAAAATCATCCAAATTATTTGTGTTTCTATTTTTGTTCCTTTAATTGTTCTCACCAATTTATTTCACGTAGAATTTTACTCATTCAACAAAATCACTCATTTTAAAAGAAAGATGTTATTTTAAAAATTTCGACTTCTTTACTTATCTAGAAAATACGTGCATACAAGCATACATCTTGAAATAAGAATATTCATTTATATTATATTTCTCTGTATGCGGGCTACACAGCAATCTACTCCTCTACACATCGCCTATGCTACATATACAAGAATCTTCAAAACCATACTTTTATAAACTTGTGTATCAGATGGCGCGTTAAACTTAATGAGGAGAAAACTGCTGCTGTTTATTTCTCTAAAAAATTACCATGCTCACTTTATAACAAGTAATAATGTTATCATCTATACTAAATGATTGAAGGTGACCCTTCATAGAAGACTTGCGTGGAATAAACATATCAATAAAGTCAAGCTATAATGTTGCTGGCATTTCTAAATCCCTTTATCTTCCCCTCAGTACCTTTTTCTATTAGAAATAAGCTCATTGTCTATAATGCTTGCATCTGTTTCATTCTTACCTGTGCTCTGATCTGAGGTTTTGCAACTAACATTAATCTCAAGTATCTGTACAGTACACATAAAAAATTATGTACTATAAGAAATAATAATAGATATTTAAGAAATACAGTAATCCCTTAACATTCGCGGTTTTAACATTCGCGAGTTTTGATTATTCGCGAACATGAAAATGAGGCAAACTTAACATTCGCGAGAATCTGACTTGATTATTCGCGATTTTTTTTAATTATATCTTTGCTTTTTCAGAATTTACAGTGGTTAAAGATTGTTTCCATGTGTTTTCTCAGTATGTATTTACAAATCAATTTTCAGTTGTCTACTGAAAAAGAAGCGAGCGTTGTAGGAAAACAAAATAATAACAACAGCAGGATACTCATTGCAATGGGGATATTAGAAGTGGTAAAGGAACGGAATCTTCAATCTATTAATTTAAAATGTGCTTGTGCAGTTTCTCGTAGAGATGGTGCTGAAGCTGTACTTACATAGAAAATAAAAGTATCTCTGAAGCATTTAGCTGTATTTAAATATCGTATTTTAATATTGCATTGCATATTGGTCTACTAATACATTATCATCTCTTTGCGAATAGAGAAAGTCGAAATTACTTTATAAAAAAAACATATGCCTTTTAGCTGTAATTATTTCTCCAGTCACTTAATTTGAATTATCTTCATTAAATAAATATCATATTTATGAACATGTCTGTACATTCCCCTTCTATATATATGTTACGCATAAAGTATTGTTAAATAAATATTTTCTTTTGTTCTTTGAAATGGTGTGCCACACTAATTAATGTTTTATAGAACGTAACTCCTTTGTTACACTGTAAAAAATGACCAATGTTTCTTATTTTATGAAAATATACTATAACCACGAACTAAAATGTAATATAATCTTCTGAGTTATCCGAAATTCCGAATAGCGTCTTCCATTGTCTTTTGAATCTCCAGAAACCAATACATTTCCAACATTTAAAGAATTATTTATAAAAAGAAAGTATTTTTCGCTGCCCGTATTTTTCAGAAATGTTTCCGAAGGGTTTTTATAGTGTACTAATTAGTGTCCTCAGCCTGGAATACCTGTTTTTCGAATGTCATCCATTCTCAAGTCTTCGCATAAGTTCATTTATACATGAAAGAGTAAAGAAATAATCTTAATTTTAATGTTATTGTTAACGCTGTTAATTTTGCATGTTTGTCTGTTTAACATATTTTTTGAGCATGAAAATGTTTACTTGAGAATTGATAACATTCGAAAAACAGGTATTCCAGGCTGAGGATACTAATTAATGCACTAAAAAAACCCTTCGGAAACGTTTTTGAAAAATACGGGCAGCGAAAAATACTTTGTTTTTATAAATAATTCTTTATATTTTGGAAATGTATTGGTTTCAGGGGATTCAAAAGACAATGGAACACGCTATTCGGAATTTCGGATAACTCAGAAGATTATATTATATTTCCGTTCGTGGTTATAGTATAATTTCACAAAATAAGAAACATTGGTCATTTTTTACAGTGTAGTGCAGAGAGATAGACTCGACATTCGCGAGGTTTTACTGGAACGTAACCCTCGCGAATGTTAAGGGATTACTGTAATACTATTCGTGTACATCTCTATACCACTTTCCTTAAAAAAAAAAGAGAATTAATTAACTTACAATTTCTATAAAATTGTATATAACATTCCAAATGAAATAATTGCCGAGTTAACAGACTACGAGGTCTCCCTCGTTAACCGTACACGCCGTAGATTTTGATTTTGTCTGTTGTCTAATGTTAAATGTTTTTAAATAAATATATTTTTTTCTACTTTTGTAATATTTTGTATTTTATATTAAAATGTATGATCACTAATAGGTATCGTTTTTTACGGTATACGGAGAGCCTGCAACTGCTGTTTGTTTTTAGTAGCTTAGAAACTATTAGATTTTTTTTTCTTTTTTTAACATAACCTTTACTTAATCTATAATCTTAGCCTTAATTTATTTTATTTGTCTGCAAGTTTTTCTTCTGTATTTTGTTCTTACATTTTAAATATTTTTTTTTAAGTTTTTCATTCTCATATAGTTTTTTACTACAGTTAGATTTAATTTTTTAAATGGCTTCTTTATGTCTCTGCAAGTTGCTTATATGTTGCCTGGATATAAAGTAGAAAGTAGAAAGTAGCAAGTAGAAAATCCATTAAGAAGCCATTGTTCATGTTTGCTACATCGATAAATTGTAAAATGTCCATTTTCCTATATTTAAAATATTTATCGCGTTTTTCGGAACAGCATTGGGCCATAGTTTAAATATTTTTTTTAACATAAAAGAACGACTGATAACAGCGCGGGAAGTAAATTTGGACAGAATGAAATAATCGCAATTAAAAGTATTTCCCGCCCTAAAGTAACTCCTATTTCTTTTTAACATTCTAATAGTGTAGAATGTGTCTTTATAATGAAACCGTAAAAATTATTTACTAAATTTATAAAATTGATCTTGAAATATCAAGCATTTTGTAACAAATATTACTGTATTATGTGCATGAGAAATGTTTATCTCTCCATTCACGTTACATTCTGTACAAAAGGTAATTGATGAAACTTCAGTCAACATACAAATATCTTAATATAAAGAAGCTGTTAATAATAACAAATGTATAAGATATCCAGAAAACATTAGAATGTAGCCATTATAAAAAAGTGTTCTTTGTATAAAATCCTTATACACGTTCACAGTGTTTTAATTATTGTAACCTTTGCATTATAATTTTCGCTTTTCCGGCATTTTCATAAAAATACTTATTAACCATAAAACATAAATTTTCATTCGCGGTTTAGTGCTAAAACATATTTCAACTGATATGATATTCCTGATATCAAGTATATAACTTAAAACATAACTGTCTTAAGAATATTTCTGTCTGCAGTCAATTTTAGTAAATTTCTACATATGAGTAAATACGGACAAGCCGTAAAATTTTCATCAAAAAGGGGGTTTTAATCTTGCATGTCATTTTATTGTCCCATATATAAAGAATTTTTAATTAAAATTTCATACTTTATCAATGAATATTCTTTTACATTACTTTAAACTTTTCAGAAATTTCAAAATTATTTTTATTTCAGGAGTCTTACATATACTTAAAAAATTGTCAATAAAGTAATTTATTTTCCATATAATATAATTTTTAAAAATAAACTTCTGTCTTTAAATAAAAGTTGATTAAAATTTTTTAATTGTAAATCGACGACATTCTAAAAATAATTAAACGTATCAAACAATCTCCAAAATGTCTTAAAACATACTTATTAGAAATAAGAAAATTGTTCATCACTTTAAATTTTTTTTACTATTTTATCTTTTATGAAATCACTTTGCAATAAATGAAAAAAGAAAAAAGTTATAATAATCTAATTCCGTAAGTTCTTGAAAAATTTCTTTGCCTGCTTAGAGAAATATTTTTTATGACATTCACGTAATTATTTTATTTTCCTAATTTTGTCTTTCATAAAAATCTAACTCACAGAAGGCATAAAAAGATTTAGCTTTTTCAACCGAAATAATATTATTTTTAGTGCAAAGGTAAAAATAATAAAAATGTATACATAAAAATATAATAAGTTTTAAGTGAATTCTTAGATGTTCCTAATGTAAAAGTAAAAAAGAAAAAACTTCGACGTGAAAATTATAATTACGCAAGAAAAAGAAAACAAAATCACATAATGCATTTCTTTTTCTATATGAAATATATTTAATATTATTAAATTTAATATTAGAAAAACATATTTCGTTCTAAAAAACTAGATATAATTTTTATTTCTTTAGAAATTTTCTTCATTTCAATAATTGGACATTACATAAATTATGAAAGTGCAGGAATTTTGATTGAATTCCTATTATAAGTTTAGTATTCTGTAAAAATTAAAAAAATAATTTTTAAATAATTTAAAAAAAAAGTCTAACAAGCCTCTGAATAAACACGGAATTATTAAATAAAATGCATTATACGTAATTATTTAACCATATTTTATATTTTAGTTGATAAAAATATAATAGAATTAAAGTTTTTTTTTTTTTTTGGTAATCAAATTACTAATTACAAAAATATACTGAATTATGTAACCATATTTTCTAATATAGTCGACAAAAATATAAAATAATTAAAGTTTTTCGAAATAAAAAAAACCCTATGCATTTGAAATTAAATATCATATTTGTAAAAAAATAGGACAGTTATGTGCATTATTACAATTCCAATTATCTCCATCATTTTCTTTGTTTAGTGGTGTATTTTCATACCTTTTAATAAACTGGTTAAAAACAGGATATTGGTAATATCTATTCAATTATAATTGTGCTATGAACAGTCTATAGTTTTCGTGCGGATCATGTAATTTCATATCCTGAGTAAACTATTATATATATGTAAGACATGGAGGTCGGAATATTTAATTGTTTTCTACCAAGAAAAGTTAATGGGTTATCTGATCGAGCAAATATACGCATTAAAAGGTTTCTTTGGTTTCTTTCTGTTTTTTCACCCAGACAAATTTTTAGCATGATGAACACAAAATGAGGACCTTGGGTCGACGTTCTCAGAGCGAAACCAACAATGTTTGGTCAGGGAGATTTTCCGTGGTTTTTCCGTTTTTTCTGTCACTGGAAATATATTTTGGGTTCATTTGAATTTCAAAAGCCCTCCCTGATGGATCCCTCTTTCAGTAATACGGTGAAAACTGCCCCAATGAATAACAGAATCCTTCCTCCACATTTCTGTTCTCTTTACATGGTAAAAATGTCCAAAAATTTCGTAAAAAGTCACCCACAGGTGTATTTAATTAGCTGTTGCATTTGTACAAGAAAAAAATTCACTGTAAGTCTACGTAGAAACAACACTTGCTTAAAAATTCATAAGTCATTCCCCTGTAATTCCTTTTCTAAATGTTCTGTTGTCATCAACTAAAAAGCAGGATCTCAACAAAAGTAAGAGGAGCAGCAATAGAGTCAAAACTGCCTAATTATTAAAAAAATCCTCCCTCACCATTTCTGTTTTACATGGTATAATTGTCCAAAATTTTTAGACTTTCTTTAAAGGAATCCTGTTTTAATCTTTTCGCCTAGCACAAACTATTAAATTTTGTCCTTTTGCGATTTTCGAATGTTTAGTGATATGTTATGCAATTTTTAGTTTTTTTCACGTTTCACGGCATTTTTTTGACATTCGTAAAAGAAGTCCAGTAAATTTAATAAATAATAAAGTAAATTTTGTTCTCTGTGATTTAAAAAAGTTCCCAGAATTTTTTATATGATTTTTCGTGTTTTACGCCAGCGCCTATTTTTTTACAATTTATTTCTGAAACGAACAGAACTCTCCGGTAACTATTCTAAATGCTGTTTGTGCTCATTTCTTATGCCAATTAAAGAAAAAAAAACGACCAGATTAAATAATTTGGTCGCCAGATTAAAAAAAAAAAACTTGGTCGCCAGTGGTGATATGGTGACCGCATTTGTCACGCCTTGGTCTGGATAGTTGGAAATATATTTATTGTTACAGTTCTCAATATGTTTAATTCATAATGTAAAGGACTTTGTGAAGCCCCAAATATAACAATTTTGATTTCTTGTGAAATAAACTACCAACCGATGGATGTGAAAGGCATGCGTTTGAAAATTCAAATTAATAAACCATGTTGCTATATTACATCTAATGGGTTTAAATCGAAAATTAAATTAGTTTTTACTTTTAGAACACATCTATATATATGTCTTACGTGACGCGAAAATAGGGCTGAATTTGTAACTTATGGTTTGGCAACAAATGTAGTTTCCAGAGCTCAGACCAATGAACAGACAAGATTGTGTCAGATAAGCTCCGCCTCCGTCCAATATGGCAGTCAGTGAGAGAGCAGTGAAACCATAGAATGAAACTCAAACTAGCAATTATTAAAAATAAAACAACATGTACGTAATCCAAAGCGTCTGAGATGATTCCTCATTTTAATTATGAGCAATATCGTTAATTTCAAATGAATTCTCAACTCTTATTTAGAATTCATTTACGAATTTCACTCACTCAAAAGACGGAGAAAAAAAAATCAACTGTCTAGATATCACCTGCCGCCATCTGTTGCTGTACTAATGAAGTAAAAAATAATTCATTTTGTAAAAATCTATAATCAATCAGAACAATAAAATGTCGAACTATCTTCCTATCACGTAGTTTTTTTTTCTAATGAATTTAAGTCGTGCTGTACAAAAGATCCTTTTTTCATAGTATTTAAATGATTTATATGCTCATTAGTAGCGGCAACTAAATGCATTTTCAGTTGTGTTTTCAACGGAGAATTACTTTTTTACATTCATATAAAATGTCAATTTCATATGTTCAAATGTTTTATGGTAGAATTTATTCCGGCTAGAATTGCTGAAAAAAAGGGGCGAGCGAGCGAAGCGAACTGTGACCGCGTAGCGGGCTAAATGTGAATTGCTTCGCAATTCACGGGGGGTTGGCGAGCGTTAGCGAGTAGGGGGCTGAGCCCCCTAGTTAGTTGAAATTAGCAGTACGTGTAGCAAGTGAACAAGATAACGGAAAAGGAAATCTTTGAGCAATTTCTGACGTGTATGGCTTATATTTTGTTCCATAATAGTTTCTATTAAATTCTGAAATTCTTCAAATATTCCAGAAAATGTATATCAATTTCCATGAAATAGACAAACAACTACAAAATATACGTTTCTTAAAAGTCTATGCGAGTGTTCATCTCCATTTATAATATGTTCTAAGAACCAAGATAAGTACTTTTATTTGATTGGAATTCAAGTTGTGTGTGAAACTTGTGTGTGCAATTTAGTTCTGAACAGCGAGTAAACATATCAGTGCTGAAGTTGGTAACTTTCTCAGAGATTAGTTATAATCGTGTTATATATATACTGTAAGATATTAAATTTGTGTTCACGGCATTATCCTGTGTAATTTTAATTGCATTTATATTTTCTCAAACATTGTCTCGTATTTAAAAAGGTCGATTTAGCTTTGTGCCGTTATATTAAAAATAAATGAGCAACGTGAAATACCGCAGATAAAAATATATAAAATGGCAATTTACAACCTTGATTTTTGGGAGGCTTATCATATACGGAAGAATTCGGGAATCTTAGTTAATGAAATGTCCAGTACACCAAACTTTTCAAATGTCTGGCTACCTTTCATTTAACTCATTATCTTCGTTTCCCTCCTCCTTTCTCTCATCCGTACTTAAACTCGCCCGGTCTGGCCGGGCGCTCCTATAGGCTCCTGCGTCACATGTGTTTCCTGACTTCGCTGTTGTTTTTGAAGAGTTCGCTGCCACTCAATCTTGGACTCGCGCGAGAGACGCAAGCATGTGTCTTAAACTGGCTTGAAGTTTTACATGGCCTAAACTTTTAAATCGGTTTTAATTTTTTTTAATTAGCACTGATGATGGAGCTTTACGGGCTCCGAAGCAGCTGTTTGCCATTTTATATATTTTTATTTGTGTTATTTCACGTTGTTAATTTATTTGTAATTGTCTCTTATTTACAAACACAGAAGTGGGTTTGTTTAAAATTAGATATTTGTCACAAAACTGGTCAGATGAACGATGATTAAAAAAACAAACGGAGGTAGTGGACTGAGCTACTCAGTCTGCGAAGTCTTTATAAAGATTAAATAAATTTTTTTCTTACTCTAATAGTTGGCACGCTAATTTTCATTAAAACTACTTTTTTTTACGCAAAACAGCACACGTAGGATGAAAAATGATCCATTTTAAATTGGAATCGGATGGATACCTTATAATTTATTTTATAACTAAATAGATTTTAAAGGTATATTTTTGTAGCTTTTTTTTTCATTCTATCATATTATGTTCTCTCACAAAAATTGTTGAAGAACTTACAACTTTGTGTCACTATTGCATTATATGCAATGGTGTAAGTAAAAGTTTTCGAAACAATTATCCCATTAGGCATCAATGTTCCCATTTAGGGAACAACTTATGCTTTCGATAATTGTGATTGATCTAATATACATATTAATTCCAGAATGATGGTGTTTTATAAAATATACAGTTATAAACACATTTTAACTAAAAAATATAATTTATATTATAAAGTTTTTTTTTTAAATATTTCTTTCGAATGCGACCAAAAAGGTTTTTTGCCTTTTTAACAGGTATTAAAAATTAGAAAATTCAAATGAAACATAAACAAAATCAGAAGTCAGATAATATATTCCAACTGCAAATAACATGAACTTTTAACCAATATATAAATGACTCACAAACTACAAATTTTAGAGAAAAATCCTAAAGCAATGTTCCCAATTTGCGAGCGATGGCACTAAAGAGTTTAACATAAATTATCATATTGTATTTTTTCAAATACTTTCTTGTTTTTTTAAAAGATACACAAAAAATTAAAATACATAGACATTCGAGAAAAAAATATACAGTTTTTTGCTAATAATATCAGCAGACAATTTTTAATTAGCAATTTGGCACTGTATAACTGTCTATATAATATATTGTGATAAGTACAAAGATATATTTAAGATAACTTATTTATATATACATTTTTAGATGCAATTAACCTGCATATTGCAAAAATAAATAAATTATTTTCTTAATTTAAAATATTTATTCTGCATATTATTGGAGTGTTTTACTTTATTATAGTAAGTTGTTTTGAGCTGTCTACTAGTAACTGTATGTGAAAAAAAATTCAATTAAGTAAATCAGCATAAACAATAACAAATTTAAATCGTATGAAGTGGCAAGCAACAGAATATATATATATCTTTTTCAAATATGAGTTGTAACGAATATAGAGTATAACTAAATTAAGTTACAACTTAAATTTAGCAGGACATGCAGCTGCATTAAAATATTTGAGTTTAATGATCTTTTATTGAAATGTAATTTACAAATGTAATTTATTTTCATATTATAAAATATTCTTCACAATTTCGTAAATAATCAGTTAATTTTCATTAAGTAATCTTTAAATAATTTGAAATATTCTTTTGATCTTTATATCATGCAAAAAAAGGAGTACGGGTTTTCTCCTCATGACAGAAATTGAACAATGTAACTAAACTGTACAAATACGAAACACAGATTTATTCTAGAAAAATATTTTTAATGATATTATTTATTTACAAATGATGTCGACTATCATTCAAATTAATAATTCATCAGTGTTTAAGTACTTGGAAAACTGTTCCGAATTTTATAAACTTGGAAGAAAAAACTAAATATCGTCAAAAGCTACGGCAAATGCTTTTTAAGTGGGATTTGAAAATATTTGTTTAAACAACGTAAGCTTCATCATTTAATAAATTTTATGATAAAAAAAAATGTTTAGATATTTGAAAAGTAGCTAAATATTATTTATGAAAAGTAAGCAAATTTTCCCAATGATAAGTAAATGTTGATTACAAACAAATATTTATCTTTTGAAAGCTTTAAAAAAAAAAATCGTTGATTTCATATTCATTTCAATTCATTTTTAAAGGGTCTGTATTATTTTTAATTTAGAACTAATCCTAGTGTGAATTCTATTTGATTTTTTCTAATAGATATACTTAAATAATTGCAATATAAAATAACGTGATTGCATTTTTGTCTTTTATTAAAAGAAATTTAATTGACCATACTCCAATATAATAAATTATAACACCTTGTAATAATACATTTCTTTTAAATGCTAAAAAGTGTAAATTAACAAGGCAATACGAATTAAAATAACTTTTATTAGGTTGTTTTACATGTTTCGACTCTCTCCTTGTCATTTTCAAAAACAAATGAGAATATTCCATAAGTGCACGGGCTTTTAAGTTATGATTTTCATGTACTTTTTTATTAAATTCCTACTATTAGCTCACACTCTCTCTATATATATCTTGTTGGAATTTTCAATCGTTAATAAAATATTTTCTATTCATCCATTCAAGTTCAAATACATTTTTTTAAACTTGTACTGGATGACTATTGATGTTAATACAGTTTTTTCAAATATTTATTCATTCATTAAATTTAATTACTTAATTTTAATTTTTATATGGGAGAAAGAAAATTCTCCCATTGTTTTCATAAATGAAATGAAAGATTTATCTCAAATGAGTGATGCCAACAAAAAATAAAATACCGCAACGATGATTATAAAATAATGTTCAATAAAGATAACGTGGGACATGAATGCTGCACGGGTTTATTTTATATATTTATGATTAAAAAGTAGGAATTGACTTTTTATATTACTTGTTAAAAATTATTATTATAAAAATTATTATTAAGAAGAAACCATCCAAATAAATTTCAATGAAAATAAAATAATATTTACCTCCAGTCTATACTATCCGTTCATAATAAGAGAAACCATAGGGATACGAACGCGCAAAAATACAATATGTAACGATGCGGCATCTTTTAATTTACCGAATCTGTCACTTGAGTTACTCCATGGTCACATATATGAAAATAAACAACCAAGTAAAAATAAAAGATAACTTGCGTAATTTTTAAAAAAATGTACATGAAAATAATAACTTCAAAGCCCGTGCACTTATGGAATATTCTCATTTGTTTTTGAAAATGACTCTTGGAATAAGTCGAAACATGTAAAACAACCTAATAAAAGTTATTTTAATTTGTATTATGTTGTTAATTTACACCTTTTAGCATTTAAAAGAAATATGAGCATAATTTTTTAGAATTTATTTTTATATTCTGAAATAACTTTTAAATAATAGGGTTTTCTATAAAATGCAGTAATATATATATATATATATATATATATAAATGTTTAAAGAACTTCAAATACTGATAAAATTGTAGGCCGATTTCGCTACCATTGAGCTTAGTGTTCTAAGCGAGAAAATAACAAAGGAATTGTGGATATTTAGCAATAAAGGAAATATAAAAATAAAGGAAAAACACTTTGGAGTAGCATCTTTCTGCACACTATTTCTGAGTTACAAGTCGTATCTATGATTTTTCTATTCTGACACTATGTCACCACAGTCGTATAACGTAAATCCACGATTTCAAAGTTTTTAATGGATGGAGACTTTTGAGTGTTATGAATTAAACGTACTTTATTTTCGAATTAACATTCTTCTGAATATATCTGATTTCAAAATCGCCGAAATACATTCGATAATATAATAAACCTTGCAAATAATGCCACCACCTATTGCATTTTATATCAAATTTACGATGCTTAATACGGATATTTTACTTTGACACTTTTATGCGAATGAGCGAGACGACTACTAAAACAACCAATGATAGCACTAATAAAACTGATATCACTACGTTACCACTTTGTCTAATATCGTTGATTTCTATGACAATGCTAAAAAATAATATTTTTAATGGGGAATCATAAATTCGTATCGTTTTTGTAATATATTGAAGATTAATTAATTAAAATAACTAAATACTTCAAATAATGAAAATAATGGGATTCATGAGTGAGGCATTGTAAGTAGAGGTTTAATATACAAATAACAAGACATTCCGTTTGCAGCACACACATAACATTCAGAGACTAACTATAGTACAATAAAAAATAAAGCATATAGATGGCGTTACCTTACAGACACATTTTCAATTAATAGTGCTGCAATCTAGAAACTATTATCTGTAGTACAGACACTATAGTTTTAATAACAATACTGGACTACCTTATTGTTGTTACTTTTAAAATTCAAACTTTTCCTTTCGTAAAAAAAATCATAGTTTTTGAGAAGACAAGATTATAGTATTTATAACCTTAATTTTCCGCTTCAAATTCTACAAATACTTCATATCATAACATACCTACTATCTGATATTGCTATTCTACATTGCCGTTTCTACTATTTGTAGCCTGAGGTGAAACAAGAAAAATCGTATACTTTAAGGAACTTCCTGTTTTATGAAAAATATCTTTTGCAGCTACAGGAAAGAGTTTTTTCAACATACGAAGAAAAAAATCTCTTTCGAAAATTCGTTGTTTAGATTATTAAATATATATGTATATTTTAAATTTTCTAGATTCCCTTGTATTATCTGAAAAAATAATAAATTTCAAAAAAATTTTAAAAAGTCCTTTTTTTAATTTCACTGCATAAAAAAAAACTCAAAGATTAAAATCTAAACAAGTTTATATATTAACAGTACATCTGTTTGATAGTGATAGATACAGTGCATCTATATGTTTACAGTAGCTCATGGTATTCTATAATTTGTTATTCTTATGGAACATGAATTGATTTAGATAAAAAATTAACACTTATTTTTTATTTGGTTCAAAGTTACGTCTGAAAAAACTGCATAAATTTTCCTTATTTGAAATAAGTTTAATAATTTAAGTTTACACATTACGTTGCAGTAATTTCAAATCTGAACTTTATTTATAACAACTCTTTATAAAAAAATACGTATTGAGCACGTGAAAATAAAATAAACTGCCAAGTAAGAAGTTTATATACCGAACATGTTATGTATCAAATGGACTGGAAATATGTAACTTTTTTAAATAGTTTTTATATGTAGTAAATGATTAATTAATATGTAGTAATTTATTTTCTTTTTCAGATGTACTTTAAAGGCTTCCTATTCATCAAGAAAAATCAACTGTTCGGTAAAAAATAGGCTAATATATATAATGGCGCCTAATGGGTTAAAAAATTCATAATAACGAAATTGTACAAAATCATTACCAATGAATATTTGGGAAAACAACTTTATTCTGCGATTTTACAAATCAGAGTTAACGCTATCGTTGGCATTTTCTTTTCACATATTGTATGTAAAACATGCGAGATTAAACGTATGAAAACGATGTGTTACATTCACGCAGCAATGTTTGTCGACATTTTACTGAGCCGCCAAACTACTGTTTAATACAAACATAATAAGCCAGGTTACAATTACCGGAAAAAATCCCCAAAGTTTACCCTTTTTTTCTTTTTTATAAACGATTAAAAAAAGAAAAAAAGGTGCGCGAGTGTAAGACATCATAGCCAAAAAAAATGAAGTTATACATTACATTTCAGCTCTGAGTTAAAAACCTGTATCATCCCACTATAAAACCAAACGATAACATTTTTATGCTGCAGACAGAACACAAAAAATATTAACATTTTATCATTGCAATCAAAAAATAATTTTTAAAAATCATATATTTTTAACCTGCATTTCATGCGATTGATTAAAAGAACCAATTTTATAGGAAAATTATACACATGTGTAATTAGATTATTTATTATTGTGTCATCTTTCTTTCCGAAATTCAAATAATTTTAATTACTTTTTCATAAAATGTACATTTTTTTTTCATATTGTTTATATACCCGTATTTTTTATTTTATTTTTATTTTTATATATTTTTTTACATTGCTTAACATTTTTCGATGATTAAAAATATCAAAATTTCTAATAGCTGACATACATTTCAAAATTCTCGGTAAAAGTAATTATTATTCTGCATATAAATTTTAAAAAAAAAAAGTTCTTTAGTTAGGAAAAGTTTCCAAATTTGTTTAACATTTTAAAATAAACTATCAGACAACCTTAAGATAATTAAACATATAAAAAATATATTTTTTTAAGTTTAATGTATAGTTATTCGAAATCAGAGAAATATTTTACGCCTTTTCAAAATTCAGTTATTTGTTATCTTCTCAATAAATGTTTACCAAATGAAAATAAACACACACACACACACACACACATATATATATATATATATATATATATATATATATATATATAATATTAAAATTTCTCAAAAAAACTCCATTCCATACTTAATTCCATTATGTTTTATTATATTCACCGCGTCCTTTTTTTCATTTTCTTAATTCAGTCTTTCATAAAATCTAATCAATAAAATGCATAAAAACAATGATTTTTTTTGTTCTGAATAATGATTTTTTTCGCTGTAGAGATAAAAATGTTAAATAAAGAATCAGAGGAAATTGAATAAAATTTTAATAAAATCTGTGATGTTAGTTAATATTTTACTGCAGACATATTAAGCAATAATAATATGAAAAATATTTTTATCAAGAAAAATGTTATAAATTATAATGAAACAAGTTCATGTCTTTGGAATCTTTTTTAGTTCGTATGGATGAAAATTTCAAACAAATTAGTGAAAATATAAATATTTTAAATAATTTTTTAGAAAATATTTTAAGTGCCTGGAAAAACGTCATGGTACTTTATATATGCATTCAGCGAAAACATATTTACAAATTAACGTCTTCCATGTTTCATATATATATATTTTTTTTTTTGCTGTTTATTTGTTCGAAAATTTCCCAAAAAATGCAGATTATTACTTAAATTTTGTAGGTTTGTCTGTACATACTTAATTGTAAAAATGTGAGAACAGTTAGATACCCGTACGTTATTTTTTTTATTTATTTATTTTTATTTTTTAAACAAATTTCTGTAGAAAAATATATAGAGGTTTATCTTTCGCAAAATGTTGGATATACAGTAAAGAAAAATGTAAAACATATATTGGCGTAATTATACTTAATCAAAATATACATTGCGGATCAATTCTGAATTCCATACGTTAAAAGAAAGAAGACCCATACTTTAGCTATGTTCATGGCCAGTACTTCAAATATTACATATGTTTGATTATTATTTTGTTTAAGAAAACATCAATTAATCAAAAGTATAATCCTTAAACCATATGAGTAGTAATTTTCACATCTCAGCAAAAATGTGTCCAGGCTGGTACTCGAACCCAGAGCCTTTGGCTTTAATGTCCAATGATCTTCCAATTGAGCTATCCGGACGACATCTCATCAAACACAATATTCACCCCGAACAACAATTTAGTCATGACATCTGGACTGTTATTTGAAACAGTATATCAGAATAAACCGCAGGTAAAAGTATTCCAACAAATTATGGACGTGTAATTACACGTTAACTATTTTTACGTTATTTTGATGTTAATTAAACCTTTTGAAACCCGCAATAGATGAAATCATCCCAATGCTATGAAACCCACGATAGCCCAATATACTTGAAAGTATTTTCCTTCCCCTTAAATGGGTACAGTCAAGTTGCAGCACATGGAGAAACAGTTTTAAAAAAATTGCATTTGAAAGTACACATTTTGTTCTTTTTGACAGTATGAAAAATGAAATAGTGGAATGTCTAGAAGTTTTTTAAAAAGGGATAAAAAATAGATTGTTCAGGTCGTTGCCACCGTCAATATGACGTCAACATTATTCACAGACATGTTTTTGCTTTATAATATAGATAGATATTCTATATCTTAGTAACATATTCAAATTCTTGACGATTGGTCACCATTTCACGAAAGTTACAGCCGAGAAAGCAGAACAATGACAGACAGACAAACATCTTGTTTCTGTATCCTGACGAAATTTGTATAGGATCATCGTGAAAATATACTTTTACAACAAAAATAAATTATAAAATTTGTGATAAATAAAATGTATTGAAATAAATACAAACGAATCATATAGCATCTCTTGATTGTAATCAAGTCAAAATAATAATGACACATTTTTTTTTCATAAATGACAGCAAATATGCACATAAATGTTGTGACAGTTATTTTCTTCACAATAGTTAATTTGCAATCAATCTTGTTTCCTCGTTATAAAAATAAAAAGTCAGATGTTCCTGATATCTGGAATTTCTATTTTATTTTGAAATAAATATTCAAGAAATATTAACATGGGAAGAAGATTATGTCAAAACAAATTTCAAAAACATCTGCTAACTTTCACATGCGAGGTAAATTGAAGAATGGATAGAAAATTATAGAGTTACATTTACCCATCATAACTTTTTTTTCCATCAGTATCAAGTAAATGATGAAAAAATATTGTTGTTTACTACACTCTTATCAACTGAAATTTATATTACAATGTATTAATTTAAAATATAGTCTATTATAAGCACTTTCGATATAAAATAGTACTTTAGTTAAAATACATTTATCCCTTTTCAAAAATTATAATTTTTAGAATTTGCAGAAATTAAACTAATTTACACGTTTCAACGTCCAAATCTAAATAAAATTTATACACATTAAACGGTTGAAACTGATAATAGTCCAGTTTTCTTAGATTTGAGGTGATAATATCATTTATTAGCTGGAAAGGTGTTTTACTCCTTGGTAATCTTGTAACGATGCAAAAATGAGCCTTGTTCTTTGAAAAACACAATTGAATGTATTCATAAAAGTATTGACAACAGTGAAATTTTATGCAAAAATCTGAAATAACTCGTATTGATAAGTTTTTGACTATGATTGGTGTTTCTCCTAATGCTATAAGCCGTTCATTTTAGTGATGGATTCCTAATATTTTAATGTTAAATGACCTTTGTTTTAATAATTATTATCATGCTTGAGCAAAAATATATTCTGTAATAGGGCATAATTCTGTAGGAATATCACTCATGGTATCGAAGGGAATTGAAATCCATGAGGCTTCAGAACTTCACCTGCATACAGCTGTCCTATCAGTGGCGCGGCCAGGAAAATGCAACCATAATTGAGGGCCTCTCTGCAATAACAAGGCAAGTGAAAAATGGAGTTTTCAGCCTCAAGGCTTTTAAATTTACTTTCAACATTTTCATTTGGAATATAACTTCTTTGCATACATTCCTATTAAGAAGAGTTTTCTTGCACATTTTTCTGCTTATCATAAAAAAATTTGTATTTTCTTATATGCTCAATAATACAGAATTTAAACCTGAAAATTAAACACTTACTTTATTGTTGCATATCCTGTGGTTGTTGGTGAAAGAAAAAGTACATTTGGAACACATAATGACTTTTGAAAATCTTTTATATAGTGCAACACAAGAGTTTACAAAATATGAAATCAAGTTAGCGTTTTTTGTTCAGTAAAAGTCCTAATACTCCTCTCACCCCTGTTACCAGAGTTGGAAACTAAAACACGTGAGAGTTGAAAGAGTTTTTACAAGCCATGACAATACGAAATAGATCCCAAGGAATAGCAAGATAGATCAACAAGTCTTCTGTTTACATGGTTCATCAGGAGTCAAGGTAACTCAATTTGCTTTGTTATTGAAGAGACCTCTCAATTTTTGTTTTCCCATGCAAGATTTTCTAGAATTGGGAAGCTTCTTGGTTTATAAAGATTTGAAGATTACTTTGTTGATAACGTGTTTGATTCGACGTTTGATGTTCGTTCTTTTTATTTGTTTCTGAAACAACACGGTATTGATTAAAGGCCACTACATTTTAACTATTTATGCAATTTATATTTCAAAGATATATATAGTTTTTTTTATATGAATCTGGTTTTCGGATGGTAGATTAAGCCACACCCAATCAATGCTACTACTCTAAGAAGTTACGTGTCCAAAATGACTCAGTACTCAATATAGAAAAGCCTGTATAAAAGTGGCTAAATATATCTGAGCGTAGTCGAAATACTCTTGTTGACAGTGCTTTAGGTATAGATATTGGCGCAGAAATTTGCAGTAAGTTTTTAGATGCTAAATGTACCAGAAAGGGCTGCACCAAAGAAATTTAACTTCCAAATTCTCTTGGAATTCAGTTTCTGTTAGAATATCTGTTCAAATTATGATACTGGAATTAGATAAGATTGCTGTGAAGTCATTTTAGGACTATTTTCATCTTGCTTCTAAATTTTTTGTTGTGTTATGCTGTATTATTTGCATAACATAGTTTATCCATAAATGTTTTTTTCTAGTATTTTCTGAAAAGAAGTATTGTATTGTTCTAAGGATAATTCTATTTCACTTTCAAATGGTTTAAACCTTATAATTGGAAGAACATTATGCTGACATTTTGTACATGACCTTATTAGTGTATGGGACACATTTTAATCATTGGGGAAATTTTTTGTACAGGAATCATTTAAATTTTGTATTTCTTCAAATTTAATCCCATGAAAATTTTAATCGATTTCATAAAATTCTGTAACTTTTTTACGTAACTTTGTAATTTATAATATATGTGTATGATCAATATTTAAAGAATAAAAGCCGAATACAATGTTTTTGGGACTCCCTTTATTTTTAAATACTATGTATATTATGTCAATTTGAAAAGGCTAGAAAAGTACAATTAGATGTTTTAAAAATATATTTCTCTGAAAATTATACTTTGAAACAAGAGATGAAGAAACTCATATCAATACCATACAAGAAAAATGTAATTTGAAACTATTTGTCTCTGATAAACATTGAAGCTGAAATATAAGTTTGTAAAAATGTACATGCGATTAACTGTTTTTTAAGTTTTTGTGTTTAGAGGATTTCGGATTTTAGGCAGGTGGTCAATGAATCTTTCGCCGATTTTCTTATATAAAAAAAACGAATAATCGTACATTGCAAAACTAGTAAATAATTAAATAAATCTTTGTATTCAATTTTTTAAATTGTATTCTAAAATAAAAAATCATTGTAACATAATACGGGAAAAAGTGACATTGTTAAAAAATTAAAACATTAAAAGGAAAAAAAAAGACATAATAAATAACGTAACAAGTTTGAAAATGTTCAGAGAATACTGCACAAAAAAGAACATATGAAATATCAAGTAGCATCACTCGCCTTTCCGAACACTTTACATAATACTATGCATTGAAATAAATAGAAATCTATAAATAAATAAAAACTGAGAAAGCTTTTTTTCGCTGGTGAAAATGAACACATGTTCTATATAAAATGTCCAAATTCATCCGTAAATGTAAAATAAATTTCTAAAATTATATCATAATTTTCCATGAGCTGAGATTAAAATTTATAATTTAAAATAAATATTGAATGTAAATTTACATAGCCATTAAAATGTAAGTTTTAATTTTGGTTGAAATGTAGATAAATCGACATTACTTCTAAACGCAATGCAATACTTAAATTTATCTACGCTTTTATCGGATTAGTAAAACTAGCTGTAATTTCCTTTCCCTTATTTAAGGAAAAATAAAGTTTTCATAGATAGTATGATGTTATCGTGAAACGTCATTGATATAAGACAAACGTGAGCAAAATACAAAATTTATTTAATTGAATAATTGAGTTTAGTCACAATATGGTTGAAACGTTGCCCTATTTGTTTAAAAATGTATACAGGTTTAGCAGAAGTGGCAATAATATATTTGCGAAATGAGAGTACAATCAAAAGCACCGTCTCTCAGTAAACGCACTCATTCACATTTCAGTAATTCCCTTACACCGTGGCTCTGGAAAGTAAAAAAATAACAGTTCAGGAAATATTCAGAAAATTCTTAAAGATAAAGAATATAAACAGCAAAAAAACTACATTGAATATTAAAAAATATTCATGAGTATCGCCGAAGGCATCTTGACGGCGACAACACACGATTAATAAATGTTGCTTTTGCTGTAATTTATTTAACTTCTAAACATCGCACAATTTCAATTTTTACACCATTGAATAGAGAAAAAAAATTCACATGCAATTAAAAAACAACTGTATCTGAATTTACTGTTTTTTTTTCTTGTTTAAAAATAATTTTCAAGCATTAATTATTTTAAACCTAACGCGTGCAGCCAAAAGATTAATACTTTTGCATTTAAAACAATTTAAATAGCCCAGCATTTGTTTCCGGCTAATATTCCATAACAAAATAAAAACTTCTTCATTAAATATATACAGTAATATGAATAAAATTCAAGTTTAACAGAAATGCAATCGAACTACGGGCACAAACCAGTGAAACTATCAGAATAAAAAAGGCAGCTCAAGTATAAAATTTTTTAGATATCTCTTCGGTTATTAACTCTTGACTTGGTGCGAATAAAAAGTATCTGTTTTAGTAAATTTCAAAACTTTGAATACATAATTTATTTTTTTTATATATAAATGTCTATTTGGTGTTGTTAGTGGACAGTCTGAAAAATATATATTAAATGTAAAAAATCTATTAGATTTTTCCATTAAAAAAATGGTTTTCATTTATGTCTTGTAATTCGGGAAGCTAGGATTGAATTCTGTAGAAATAATAATAGCAAAATAATAAAAAACATTCTAAGTGTTAAATAACAGACATTTTGTCTTCTATAATCTCCATTTCATAACAAAAATACCAAAGTAAAACAAAACATATAATAGAAACAATTTTTTGTTACATACTAGCATGTTAAATATTAAAATGGATCTTTGTTGATTAATATAAATGAGATTCATGTTTTAGTCTTTTAATATTTCAGTTTTTCTTTGATTTAAAAAAGTTCACTGTTGTTGAAGGTTTTGTAAGATAAACAATATTCAAACCATTTATTACTAGAATTTTGAACAAGTCTTCGCATGATATCAAAATAGTTACCCGTGGTAGAATAACGGAAACGCTGCATAGCATCGGAATAAATTACCCTTCCATCTTAGCTGCGGTGTATGTTACAAATGATTCTTAGGGTAATTCATGATCATTGCAATTGCGAGCGTTCCCTAACAGATGTCTGTTTACGACTTTAAAGGATGATTAGCGTATAATTATTGCTGAAATTCAGGACAGGAGGTTACACAGGCATAAATCAAATGCAAAACTTTTTTAAATATACACAAAAACAAGGGAAAAAAGAGACTTGTATTGGATTTTTAAAATTACTATTGTAAGATGATATTGACGTGAAATTTTACGTACATAAATAATGCAAATAATACACCATCCACCTTTAATTAGTTTCTAAAGTCAAATTCGGAGAAGGACGGTTACGAAATTTGGTATATTTTTTAATGTAGATTAATGCTGGTTGATTAAGAAAATAAACCAATTTAAAAAATAGATCTTAATGAAACATGAATAACAGAACAATTTTAGTCAGATATGGCGGATTTTATTTCCTGCTTAATACCAAAATAATTCGTGAACAATTTCCAATATCAAAATCACTGCGCAAGTATAAATAAATTAAATGAGAATTTTCGTTAGTCACTTTTAAAAATAAAAACAGTTTTTAAGTCTAATTAAAAGTAAAGAGGTTTTTCTATTCGGTTAAAAATATTTTAAAATGTGCATTAATTCTGATCGATGAAAAAAATTTAAAAAAAAACATTTATCTTAATGAAATATGCTTAAACAAACTCTCTTAAAACGATTTGTCTGATTCTAATATGTAATAATCGAATACTTCTTATAACAATTTCTTATATTACAATCATTGCACAGGTTTAAACCTATTAATCAGAATATCCTTCATTTAATTTTACGAATTAAAATATATTTTTAAGCCAAATTAAAAGAAAGAGGCAGCTTAATTTAAATTAATATTTTAAAAAGAGTGATTGGGAATCAAATTAGCTAAAGTGATTGGATAAAGAAATTTCGTGGTAAATTTAATGGGCTCTTGTGTTTTTCATTGAGAATAATAGACGACTAGAACTGTTTGCTGCTCACATTTTCTATCTAGGATATAAACGGCACCGAAGAAATTATTCGCATACATCTCAAACAAGTTTGAACGAAACAAATATAGTTGATCCTGTTTGATGACTGCCTCAAATTTGGAATAACGCTGGTTTATTAATGATATTTTATAATTTTGTTCTTAAAAAAGTATAATTAATAAATTTCCTATAACCTGATTTTACTGATCCAAGGACGTATGTAGTTCTAGTATAATCCATGCAGTATTTTTCAATATTCCAATCCACACACAAGTATAAGCCTATTAAATCACAATTTCTTTTTTTTTTACTTTTATAAATTATTTTTAAGCCATATGATAATAGTTTACGTACTTGGATACTATTTTTTGTGTTTGTTAACGCAGGTTTAATAATATTGTTTTTTTATTAAACTGAGTGAAATAGGATAAATTTGTCGAAATGATTCTATGTATTTTCTAATCTCAGAATGATTTTTGAAACATTTTTTAACATTGCGAGATGTATACAATTCTTCTATAGTATAATCTAATGTAACTTTCTATATTATCCTTCTTTTCAGTCTATTTTTATACATTCGTATGCTTGACTATATTTCGATTTGACACAAAACATAAAGAATGTACCTTTTAAAATAGAAACGGTATTTTTGTTAATAAAAATTGAAGATTCACAAATAGAACTTTCGACTTATTTCAACGAAGCGAATCTTTTGGAATTAAAAACTATTTTCATTTTTTAAATGTTTATGTATATAATTTTGCTTCTATTTAAGTAAATATTTTAACATTGAAGCTGACCCGCTTAATTTTTTTTCACGAGGAGATACGTGATGTATTTTTGCGGACAATAGTTGCGCTGTTACAAATGTAAACAAATACATAAGATGCATGTAAAACGCAAGATTTATATAAAACGAACAATTATACATATGAATAGCGAAAATTGAATTTAACTTTAGTTGTCATAAAATATGAGGCATTGCTCTCGTTGGAGAACTAAACAGTATGTATGTTGATATACATTGTTGATATACATACTTGCAATTTAATTGACATCATTTGTGCTTATGAACATTTCTACTATTACTACCGTTTTTTTGTTAGAAACTTGCAAGAAAGAAAGTTTTAAAGGGATATATGAAGAGTACACATCTGAGAAATGTGAGTGAAATAGATTTAGATGTTTAAAATCATGTTATTCAGTTATAAACATATGTACTGAAAACATCTCTAGCTTAAATTATATGTTTTTAGTTGATATATAGCACAAAAAAATTATCTATTCACATAATTGTATTTAGTGTTAATGTTTATATTTTACATATGTCTGTCTACTTGTTTATGACTCTAGATCACTCATGTACACTTTTTTAAAAAAATACAATTAAATTCTTCCCATAATGCATGAACTTCAAATTATATCAGAATAATAAGAATAAGCACTTTCAGGTTTTATCTAAAACATATGAATTTAAAAAATATATTTTGTGAATTACTCATAAAATCATTGAATGAACTATACTTCATTAACCCTCTGTAATTTTATAGTTACATAAATGGTTTTAGATTGTTTAAAAGAACGTAGCTATACGAGCATGTCGAGTTTTTATAGCGTTGATGTATTTTGTAAAAGTGTACTTAAAATTCTAAAAAAAAACACGCTGAGGAAAAAAAGAGCTTTACACACGAATGCGTAACATTTTTTGATAAGGACTCAAAGAGCATTTCATTTATTAAGGGTTTATATATTGTTTTACTATATGAATTGCATATTTTGGATTGTATCAGTCATATTTTTTTAAGTACAAAATTAACAATCTCAGAATTTTATTTCTTTGCCCTTAAACTATATTTTGCTGTTAATTTTCAGCAAAGCTATTATCATATAAATAGTTACAGTAAATTACTGCCAATCAAATTGGCAACATTATGCTGTTACAGATTAGTATTTATTTTTTTTTCACTCGGATTAATATTAAAGATCTATTCATTCACTATTATCCAAACGATAGTGTCTATATTGGTTATTATTGGCAAAATTTAACACAGATAGTGAATTAATCTCCAATACTAATAACAAAACAACATTAATCTTTAAACATTGCATACACCTAGGAAATATTTACAATCAAGTGAAATTATCGAAATATTTAATTTATATTGATAATCTTTACAAAGAAAGAACTAACTATTTTGAAATTTGATGATATAGACTTTGTTGAAAATTAAAATATAGGCAATAAAACATCGAAATGTTTCTAGAATTATCCCGCCATTATTCGAATAATGAAAACACGCCAATAATTAGGAAACATTGCAAGCCAATATCCCCCAATAAAGGCAGTATACCCGTTATACCCATTACATGAAATATTGACAAAAATGCCTTTTCTATTGCTACTAAGGTTGTTTCATAAGTAAATTTTAAAATTGTCTTTCAACTTCAAATATTACTATGTGAATTTGTAAATATTTGTAATGCGTCGTATTATTTGTTTACAAATCAAAGTCACGCTATTAATGATTTATATATTGTGAAACTATCTGAATTGCATATTTTGGAATTGTTTAAGTCTGATATATTTTTAAGTAGAAAATTGAAAATTTTAAATCTTTTACGTATTTTCCCTTAATTTATATTTTTCTGTTAATTTGCAGCAAAAAAAAAAATGTTTTAAACATACAAATTGTTACACTAAAATACTTGCAATAAAATACAGATTAGTATTTATTTTTGTCTCAGATTAATATTAAAAATTTCTTATTTTCTATTATTAAAAACAATATTACCGATATTGGTTATATTTTGGACCAATATTGCATTTATTTCAAATACTGACAATAAAACAACACTATTCGTTAACCAATGTTTCAACATTGGAAATATGTGCAATGAAAAGACATTATTGAAATATTTAATTTATATTGCAAATCTTTGAAGAAAAAACACATATTCTAGCTATATTTACATTTCATTGATATAGACGTTATATTTTAAATATAGGTAATAAAATGCCGAAATGTTATAACCATTATCCGAGAAATATTTGCAACTGTAAACATTCCAATATTTGGTCAATATTGCATGCCATTACTGCCAATAATAGCCTGCTATACGCTACAGACGCTATATGCTAACATGCTATACGCAGCACAAACAACATTACTTCTAAAAGAGTCATTTCAAAAGTTTTTTTGTTAAATGTCTTTCACCTTTACTTGTAGCTTCATCTTCAAATACCACTATGTGAATTTGTAATGTCCCCGCTTCTCTTGCATTATTTGTGACATTCAAAATTGGACTTGACGAGGGAACGGGAGAAAACAACCTCCCTTCTCAATTCTACCCTAAACTTAACGTTTGCAATATTAGTCACTCCATTACTTCTCCATTCCTCGAAAGTGAATCACATTTAATTAAAAATCAGGATTACAAAGTGGAATTGTTCGAGCAAGTATTTCCATTTAGTATGCTTTCATGTGTTAACACAACTAATTATTGCTATATTTTTGTGTTGGTATTTTTACATCTATATCGATTTGCTTATAAAAATTATTATATATTTTCTTAAATAGTGTTTAGTTAACACTCTGTATTTTATTGGTTAAAGTAAAAAAAAAAAAAAAAAAAAAATCAGATTCTTTTATGCATTAGAAATTTTCTTTTTAATTTGTTTAATTTGATTTTTACCTTTGTTAATTTTATGTGCAAATTTTATTATTAACAAATAAAATTTAAATTAAACTATTAAAAACGTTATATACACACATGCATATAATATATACTATATGCATAAAAATACATATTATACATAAAAAAATTTTACAGAAATGAAAAACATCACGCGTATACATCTGTAATTGAGAGTGAGTAAGATGGTATAATCCAAATTATGGAAACATTATGCATTTCACTGACTTAATTTGCAAAGATCTGTTAGCTGCAGTTACTCTGATTATAAGCATAAGTAACACTTTGATACTAAACGACATATTAGGACATCAGATAAAACAATAATTGCGACATATGAACTTAAAAAAAGGTGTAAAAATAGTAAGAAATACCGCGCATAATGTAAGATTAAATCTTGATCCACATAAACAAATACAATTGTTTTCGAAAAGATTGATACGTGTAGAATATCGTTAACAGCCAATTTTAACTGTGTAGTACAAAATGGAAGTTATCCCAATGATTTTACCCATAATTTGTATTATATAGTAGCTGGAAGGATTAAAAACGCAGGACTCTTTATTTAGAGAATCAATTTAAGATCATGAAACCTCTTCATTGCTAAAATTCACAGGTAACGAAAAAGAAAAATATATGGTTATACAGGGTGAATCTAAACTCTTGGGCAAAATTTTAAGGGTTGATAGTACACATCAAGACAAATAATATTAAATAGGAAACTGAGGGTCCCAATCGTCTTCCGAAGGAGATAGGCGCCATTTACGGTCCAAAATTTCCAATGTTTACGGTCCAAAATTTCCAATGATTATAAAAAACGGAAAAATTGGTCGATTCGTTTGCGGTTTTCGCTAAAACTATTCTTTATGTCAGTATTTTCTTGAAAATAAATTTTAAAGATAAAGTTCAAAAAATGCCGATAGAGGGCGCTTTAGACTTTGGAGTAACGAACAACTACTTTTTACCGTTATTTTTGTACCTCATTAAATGCTTCCAAAAGCTTAGACTTAAATTTAAATTTTGAGTTCAAAATCTGAATCGTTGGGAGTGGTTAAGTAGCACAAACTGAACTGTCTTCAAGAGTTGAACTTTGAACCCCCCCCCCACACACACACACACACACACTTCCTGAACACAGTTCAGTTATTCCCGATCTTGGTGTCGTAGACCAAGCAGAAAGTACTACCCCCTACACGTAAAATAAACGATAGAGGAATGACAAAATTAAATAAAAAATGAGCAAAATAAAAGGAATCAAATTGATGTAAGCACGTAGTACGCAATATGAATGAAGGTTGACACGTAGAAAATGGTGCACGCATGATGTTCATGCGGAATCACAAAAACTGCTCGAAAGAGTGCCCACCAGCAACGATATAGGCCTAACACCGCCGGCGAAGGGAGTTGCGAACATTATCGAATACCCCGAGCATCTCCCGGATATCGCCATCTTGGCAACCATGTCGGAGTCAGAGTCGACGGGGCTTGCGTAAACAAGACTATTTATATGGCCCCAGAGGCAGAAATCTAGGCAGGAGAGGTCAGGCGAGCGTGCCGTCCAATTTATTAGACCATCCCGTTCAACCCATTGCCCTGGCTATGCTGTATCTAATGCATTTCGCACATCCGCGGTGAAATGTTTCGGAGCCCCGTCATGTTGGAACCACATACCAGCCTCTACGTTGGCTGGAACACTTTGCAGTAGAACTGGAAGCACCTCCTGCAGAAATACCAGATAAGTACCGCCGCCGCCCAGGCGCCTTGGCAGAAGATATGGCCCGATAAAATGATCGTTGATAATTCCGGCCCACACATTGACGGTGAAACGCCGTTGATATGAATGAGGACGGGTGGCGTGTGGGTTGGTGTACGCCCAGTTGTGTGCATTGCTCGGATTGAAAATGCCTTCCGGACTGAAACGGCATTCACCGGTGAATAGGACGTGTGCGGCAAAGTCTGGTTGCGCATCCAACTGTTGGAGGAACCATCTTGAAATATCGACACATGGCAGATGGTCAGTTGCTTTCAAGGCGTGCACACGCTGTACATGTTAGGGTCGAAGGCCTTCAGCTCCTAACACTCCCCAAACAGTCATCTGGCTCACATTTGTGGCGGTGGATACAGCCCGGGTGCTTGGCTCCGGTTGCTTATCGAATTTATGAAACACATGCTCTTCAAGTTCCGGTGTCGTCGCACTCCTGGTACGCCCAGTGTTGTGCATCCCGCTAACAAACGAACCGGTTTCTCCGAGATGCCGATGCAACCGTTCAAAAATTGTTCGGTTCGGCAAGCGTGTCGAATGGAATCGCTCCCCGTACAATCGCCGGGCCTCCAGGGCATTCCTATCTGCACCGTAAATGAAATGCATATCGGCCATTTCCTGATTAGTGTAGCTGGTCACGAAACGAAAACACGATGAATGCGGACAACCAGCACTCTTATAGCAATTTCAATCACAGCGCCATCTGGAGGTTACATCTTTTTGTACTACACATTGCCGGCCAATCGGGTGACACGTACCGTTACTACGTAATGGCTACGTAACTGTAAACTATTTTTTGTTATTTTGCATAGAGAAATTGATCATGTCTGTTATGAATAATTTTTTTATTTAATTTTGAACATCTCTTTATCGTTTATTTCACATGTCGGGAGTAGTAGTTTCTACCTGGTCTACGACACCAAGATCGGGATAACTGAACTGTGTTAAGGAAGGGTGGGGGTGGAGGGGTTCAAATTTCGACTCCTGAACACAGTTCAGTTTGCGCTTCTTAACCACTCTCAACAACTCAGATTTTGATCTCAAAATTTAAGTTTAAGTCTAAGCTTTTGAAAGCATTTAATGAGATACAAAAAATAACGGTAAAAAATAGTTGTTCGTTAATCCAGAGTCTAAAGCGCCCCCTATCGGAATTTTTAAAACTTTATCTTAAAAATTTATTTTTAAGAAAATACTGGCATAAAGAATAATTTTACGAAAACTGCAAACGAATCGACTAATTTTTCCGTATTTTATAGTCATTTGAAATTTTGGACCCTATTTTTTAATGGTGCCTATCTCCTTCAGAATGGGACCCTTAGTTTTCTATTTAATATCGTTTGTCTTGATGTGTACTATCACCCCTTAAAGTTTTACCCAGGAGTTTAGATTTATCCTGTATATGCTTTACATTAAGATATTTCAGTGAAATTTCCGATGTGACATATATTTAAAGTAA
This sequence comes from Maratus michaelseni, assembly GCA_963931845.1. NCBI lineage: Eukaryota > Metazoa > Arthropoda > Arachnida > Araneae > Salticidae > Maratus > Maratus michaelseni. The sequence goes on from OZ007587.1 coordinate 373,154,475, forward strand.
TAAAGGTAGTTTCAAATACTTTCCACATTGGCCCTATTCCCGGTTCGTGTAACAATATCTGCTTTATTTTCTGTAGAGTGAGTTTATTTTTAAATTTCATCTTAATAAAGTACTATTTGCAGGAATATACTTATCTCAAAATTCTTCATGCATGCCTTCACTTTCTGCAGGGAGAAAAACGTGAGTCAAGTAGAACGACATGAGCTGCGCAATAAATTCTGATTATAGTATCGTTCTTGTTCTATATATGATATCGCATCTCTGATATTAAAACATGGATGTGCTTAGAAGGGGAAAATTCCTCTTTGTAATATTAAACACACTCTATATGTTGCCATATTTCAAAATGAGAATATAAAATAATATACTGCTCCATCTATTTATTAATATCTTTTTTTAAAATAGAAAACAAATGAATTTTATAAAAAAGTGACTATGTAAAATCTCATTTTTGGTGTTTTCTAGTATCTTATAACCATTCTCAGTAACAGTTTTCGTATTTCATGATTCATCATACATGTACAGTAATAAACTTTCAAATTAACTAAATTTTCTTATACTATATGCATCAAATTTGAATTTTTCTCTGTATTTAAATATAGCTCTTTAAGTTAATTATATTATAAAATTTTATCGATAAAGAATAATATATCTCCATAACGTATATTCCTAATGCCCCTAAAATCTCGAACAAATAACTCATAAATTGACTTTTCATATCATTATGTGAACCATTTAAATATATATATTTAATATTGTACGTTTTGCATCCTTGCTTATTTAAACATCTCTTAGAGGCATGTTTTCTTATGAATTCAATAAGTAACGTGTATGTCTATCTCACACATATAATATTTAATAGTAAGTAAACTTACAAGTATAGGATGTTTATATTTAAAACACCATATTATAAGTGCTAGCGAAAAAACTATACTGTTCAGAAAAATTGTGAAATTTTGTGGATATAATAAAAAGATGCAAATTAGTTTGAGTAAAAAAAAAAAAATATTTCGACGCAGCGGGCGTTGTTTAATGAATTACACATTTAGCATACATTTATGATAGTTTACAAATTTTATTACTAAGAAATATGTTCAAGAAAACTTTTTTTTTTTTTAAATCGGAAATCTCGAATTCATACTCAGAAATTTTGGTAGTTCATTTTATTCTTTTTAATTTCGGATATTACGTAATTACAGAAAGTAAAAAATCTTTCAGAATCTCTGGTTTGAATTCCAAATTTATGAATAATAAATAGAGGTCAAGCTGACAACTCTAATCTGAAATCGTCTGGTAAAATTCGCCGCCAGACGTGAAACATTACAATAAATATTTAAACAAAAATGCAAATAATATATTGTCAACATCACGCAGATTTTGATGGTTTTATAACAATCAAAATTTCGCGGATATTTTGCTTTGAATGTGCTTGCTATTGCTAATCAAAATGTCATTACGTTTACTAGATCGAGCTTGGTTAGCAAAATTGTTGTACAAAAACGGTAATTCCCCAGTAGTTGTTCTACAGAAATTTCAGACTTTGAAGGGGGTGCGAAAAAGTCCATTGACTGTTAAAAATATTCGATTAGTGATAGCCAAATTTGAAGAAAGAGGGTTGTTGAATGTTTGTTCTGTAAGAGGAAGCAAACCTGTTTTCACAGAAGCAATAGAGAAGGTCGCGCTTCAGATAGAAGAGGACAAAGCTTCCAACGTACAGACTAGTCCAACGTGTGGCTGAAGCATGGGATACGCCTCGTTCTACTATCCAGAAGATCATGCAGAATATCCTCCGGCATTATATGTACAAGCTTCAACTTCTGAAGTCGTTGCTTCCACGTGATTTCGAGTCTACACATCGTTTCTCACTTCAGTTTGTTGTTCGCATTGAGCTCAGAATGGCCTTGGAGCAATCTCTGGACAGATGAAACGTACTTCCATTTGGCCGTTTCCGTGAATACTCACAACTGACGAATTTGGGAACAGGAAAATTACGCGCTCAATCTTACAGGTTCCGTTACATTCACCAAAAGTGACAGTGTGGTGTGGGTTTTCTGCATAATTTACTCTCGGCCTGTACTTCTTCGAGGAATTAAGTACTATAGGTCCAGTAACATGGTCGATCACCAGGCAGCGATATGCATCGTTGTCACAGCATAAAGGTTTTCCGAATCTGCAAGCACGTTAGTGCCCTTCACGAACAATTTTTATGAAAGATGGAGCTCTGCCAGACATATTCCTTGTGTTAAGGACGTCTTCAAATATCACGTAACAGAAGAACATGTCATCAGCTGTCACTTTCGTAATATGTGGACTCCCCGATCCCCCAAACCTCATTTTATGGATCTTTTGGCTTTGAGATTTTGAAACATCTGGATAATCCAAGAACTTTACCTGATCATAAAAACAGCATTTCACGGCAAGTTCTTAGCATTTCCCAAAACACACTAACATGATAGCCGTCATGTGGAATATGTTTTGCTTTAACAAAATTGGTAAACTATTGTAAATTCGATTCCCTCTTCAATATGTCCTCCACAAAATTTGACAATTTTCTATACAATACTTTCGTCTGTAGACAACTGTAACATAAAGTCGTTTAATTCTGGACATCCTATATATAAGATATGTAATTTATACGTAATAAATCCATTTTATTAATATTTAGTTTTTATGATTTTTTGGAGTAGCTATATCGTATTTACTTGCGGATGTTTGTTTTTTTACTTTTATATGAAGTACGGTATTTTTACATCGAAAATTAAGTGTTACAGATTGCACAAGGATATGCGGTTTTATTACATAAGTAATATGTATTTTACAATCTCTTTATAACCCATATTATAAACTTTATATATTTATTTAATGCTAATTTTGTTACATACGTATACATAGTCTATATGAAATAGATTTAACTTAAAATTTGTTATATGAAAATTTAAAAAGGATCAAATATTTATTTGTTTATTTATTAATGTATCTATTTTTTATACTAAGCGATTGAAATTTTAGTTTGAGCAAAGATAATGTCATGAAAATTCAAAGTGAAATAAATATGAAAAACGAATTTATAATTAAATTTTACTATAAATAAAGATAACTTCTTTCCTGATCATAAAAACAGCATTTCACGGCAAGTTGTTAGCATTTCCCAAAACACACTAACATGATAGCCGTCATGTGGAACATGTTTTGCCGTAATAAAATTTGTAAACTATTGTAAATTCGGTTCCCTTTAATATGTCCTCCACAAAATTTGACAATTTTCTATACAATACTTTCGTCTGTAGACAACTGTAATGTAAGGTCGTTTAATTCTAGACATCCTCTATATAAGATATGTAATTTATACGTGATAAATCTATTTTATTAATATTTAGTTTTTATGATTTTTTGGAGTAGCTATATCGTATTTACTTGCAGATGTTTGTTTTTTACTTTTATATGAAGTACGGTATTTTTACATCGAAAATTAAATGTTACAGATTGCACAAAGATATGCGGTTTTATTACATAAGTAATATGTATTTTCACAATCTCTTTATAACCCACATTATAAACTTTATATATTTATTTAATGCTAATTTTGTTACATGCGTATACACAGTCTATATGAAATAGATTTAACTTAAAATTTGTTATATGAAAATTTAAAAATGATCAAATATTTATTTGTTTATTTATTAATGTATGTATTTTTTTTATATTAAGCGATTGAAATTTTAGTTTGAGCAAATATAATGTCATGCAAATTCATAGTAAAAGAAATATGAAAAACTAATTTATAATTAAATCTTCCTATAAATTAAGTAAAACTTCTTTTATGATATATATTCAATCAGGGGAATGTTATGTTGTAGTACACTAAACAAAAGCAAATGTATTGGGGACGTGTTAGATGAATCATGAAGAAAAGAGGGGTACTTTTGTAATAGATGTACTTTAACGCAATATAATGATTTGGACCCTACGTAATTAATATTGATTTACAATTCCTCCCAAGAAAATATTCCGTTCCGTTACGTACATTATAGCTTCACACAGTATGTTATTCCGTTTATAAATACACTAGGGAAACATAGTAACTTTTGGCAAGTATCACAGGTTCATCGTACAATCAAAATCAAAAGTTTAAAGTAATAGTGTAACACATTTTCGAATACGTATATAAAATTCATAAATTCTCTCTTTGTAAACATTAATATCAACATTTTTGTTTAGTTACAGAAAAAAAAAATAAGTTGAGAAAATGTAAAACTATATTTGTATGAAAAAGAAAACTTTATTTATGTATTTAAAGAAAAGTCTTAAAAATTTAATTTTACTACTAAATTTTTTTTTCATAGCTGATTAATTGAAATAAATATAGAATGACTGAACAAGTATTTAATCGAAAAATAATAATATCGGTTTTCAGTACTCTTCTTTTCTGCTCTGCTGTCGTAACATTGCATTGTAACAATGAGTTCCTTTAATTTTTTAAGCTGAAGTAAACAGTGTAAAACACATTTTTCCCTCTTTGTCGTTAGCCATCATTCTGGTGTAACCGTAAATAAAGCAAGTTTTCTGGTATTTGATGACACACTGTTATATTAGTTAATTAAGCATTTGTAAAGAATTTGAGCTTCGACATCCAGCTGCACTATGTGTCATTCTAGCATTTCCTGTGAGTACACTTAACTGCATACCTTCCCTCGCTATTTTTGCCTTGAAGACTAGCAGACGCCGAATGCTATTGTACTGTGAGCGGAAAGTTCGGACAGTGATGAAGTGGTAAGGCGTTACCCAAAGAGGGGTCTTATGCTTTGATTGTGGTGAGGGCAGACGGAGGCCAGCTGAGGCGAAAGTAAGGGCAATTAAGGAATTACTGGTTCCGAAATCGAAAACTGAAATTCGTAGATGTTTGGGAATGGCTGGATATTATTCCCGGTACATAAAAGATTATGCAGTGATTGTAGAACCATTAACGAGGGCGCTTAAAGGGAAAAATAAAAAAGAAAAGATTGCATGGAGCGACGAAATGGGAAAAGCCTTTGAGATTTTGAAAATGAAGCTTACTGAAGAACCGGTGCTTTACGCTCCTAATTTTCAGAAAGAATTCATTGTACAAACTGATGCTAGTGACTTAGGTATTGGCGTGGTTTTGGCTCAAAGAGAGGGATCGGAAGAGCACCCCATAATATATTTAAGTCGAAAATTTACTGATAGTGAGAAAAGTTTCTGCGCCACTGAAAGAGAGTGTGCAGGGATTATTTTTGCGATAAAAAAGTTAAGGCATTATATTGATGGACAAAACTTTTCTATCGAAACCGATCACAATCCTTTGGTGTTTCTAAAAAGAAATTCTGGAAATAATCCCAGATTATTAAGGTGGTCCTTAGCTCTGCAACCTTATAATTATGCCATTTCTCATCGCGCAGGCAAAGACATTCCGCATGTTGATTGTCTGAGTCGAGTTTAAGGAGATTTCTTGATAAACTTTTGTATATAATTATTTTAAGATTTTTTATTTTTTATTTTTTATTTCACTGTGTTTTATTTCATTCTATGTTCATGATTTCTTATCAGAGCGCGAAAAAAAAAAAGGAAGGTAGTATTATCTTATTCATGTATGTTTTATTTCTTGCCACTCTGATGTAATTTGAGCTTGCAATTCTTTATCCGACTCTTAGAGATTCTTAGTGTTTCACCCTTAAGAATCGTTTGAGGAGGAGGTGCTGTAAAGAATTTGAGCTTCGACATCCAGCTGCACTATGTGTCATTCTAGCATTTCCTGTGAGTACACTTAACTGCATACCTTCCCTCGCTATTTTTGCCTTGAAGACTAGCAGACGCCGAATGCTATTGTACTGTGAGCGGAAAGTTCGGACAGTGATGAAGTGGTAAGGCGTTACCCAAAGAGCGGTCTTATGCTTTGATCCTTGCCGAGTTCGTGGGAAAGAGTTCATCTGCGAGAGAAGCGATCTCTGCACACGATTTTTAGGTTTGCGCCCGAAACTTTGCCCTTTGTCTTAGAACGTCCAATGACGGACTTAGTGAAAACGAAACAGAGAGATCTCAAGGCTGCTAAGAGGCTGGAGAGTTTCGAGGGGCCCGCCTCGACAAAGCCCCCGCCCCCAGAAGAAGTTCTCCTGCGAGAATGAAAAAGTGAGAGAGGACAGTTTTTGGAGAGATCGAAAAGGAGAGTGTTGACTCTCTGGAGAAGGGAAAAGGAAACGTCAGTTTCTAACTCAGCGTGGTGTAAGCGCTAGTGAGGTCCGACCTCTAGAATTGATACAGCAGGTATCCGCTGAAAATCCCAGCGAAGTGAAAAAGCACACCAAGTGCGAGAGTGAGAGTTCTTAGACTCAGAATTAACGAGTATTAGTAGATCTTCCGAAGAGAAGGAACGGACGAGCCTTGGTCCGAATGAACTTTATTTTGTAGTCACGACTGTCTGTAATGTTTAGAGACTTTTGTTTGTTTCAGTTACACTTGGAGTCAAGAGGTCATTAATTTATAAGCGATTGACTCACGAAAAATAATTAAATGCTGTAATTAACTTTCTTGTACATATTTTCATTAGAATTAATATTGGTATGCAATAAATTCTATTTTCTAATTTATACGAGAAATTCTCTGTGCCAGCGATCCGATCTCGCTACCACTCACCATCTTTTATCGGGTCGGTATAGAGGAGTTACTACAACTGGTGGCTTGCGGTGATGGATTAATTAGCAAAAATTAATGACAATCTTCAAAGACAAAGAGTGGACTCCGAAATTTAAATCATCAAAGTGCTCCAAGAAAGAGTCTCCTTGTGACTTGTGACCTGAGTCTCCTTAGACGCCCCTGTGGATCAACACAGCATCAGAAAGAGTAATCTACCAAGAATTCTGGAGAGTGTTCCCCCATCAGAAAGAGAAATCTACCAAGAATTCTGGAGAGTGTTCCCCCATCCGAAAAGTGTGACAGAGAACCCCGTCTGTGCTCCTGAGAATCTCCGAAGTCTGTGCTTCTGACGCCCTGAAAGACTCTTAGTAATGGAGGTAAGCTCTTTTTATACTCAGAGTGGCTTTAATTGTTATTAGTGTTTGTATAGGTGTTGTAGGCTTCAAAAAAAAAGTTGTATGTTTATTTTTGTGAGAGTAAATTTTTGAGAAATTTTTGAGAAAAAAAAAAAAGCATTATGAGATACTTCCGAGATTACTGTAACTTATTTAATAGACAAATTTTGTAGTTAAAAATTAAATTATTGTTGAATTAATTTAATGCAAACTGAGAGTTGTGCAGTGTTACAAAATTTTAGCTGAATCTATAAATGAGAGTTCATTGAAAAAAAAAAAGTATCGAACGCATTTCATATTTTACGATAACAGAGTTGATTTTATATGTTTTTTGTGAATTATTCTAAATTTTTTTAAGAGTGGATGCAGAGATTAAGACCACCATTGATTTAAAAAAATAAAAAAATAAAGGAATTGAATGAGACTTTTGCAATTTAAAATATTTTTACTGTGCTTTTTGAAATTGAAATTGTTGTTTTGTGTAAAATTGATCCCATATGTATTTTATAACCAAATACCAAGGTGAATGTAGACGTTAGGATAGAGTTGCTTATCTTTATATGTTGCATATTTCCTATATTATTGCTAAGCGTACTTTTTTATGAGCGTATATTTTGGTAATATTTTGACGCACTTGGTAGGATTTGATTTAATCTTATTGTATTGTTTTATATTTGTGGGAAAGATAATTTCTAATTTTATACTTTAAAAATGTCGGAGCTTAAATATTTTAGGAAAGCTGATTTGCAAACGGTAGCTTACGAATTTGAGGTCATTTTAGAGGAAAATGATACTGTACCGAAAATTATAAAAAAAATAGAGTCGTCAGAGGGTTTTGAGAAAGAGCTAGCTTTAGCACAAATTAAACTTATAGAAAAAGATAGGGAAAATAAAGTGGAGCGGGAACATGAGTTAGCTAGGTTAAAAGCAACACAAGAGACAGATGACCGGAGTACCGCATCTAGTAGCATCTCAGTTAGAACGAGTAATTTACCCCTAAAAACAATTATGCATCGCTTTGATGAAAAGAATTCGGATATTTCGTTGTTTTTGAATTTATTCGAGAGACAGGCAAAAAAATGTAATCTAAATTCGGATGAGTTGGTGACGAATTTACTATCATTATTACCTGTGGGAATGGCCGAGTTAATTTTAAGAGAACCCGAAGACAAAATTGATGATTTTCAATATGTGAAAGAAAAACTGTTAGAACGCTATCGTTTGAATGCAGAGACATACCGACAAAAATTTAGTCAACATCCACGAAATCCTAATTCAGTTTGGAAGGATCTGATTTTCGAACTTAATAGTTTTTTAGAAGGTTGGCTGTCATGCTTACAAGTTTCGGATTTTGAAGGTTTGAAAAATTTGCTTGTCACGGACCAAATCAAACGGAGAGCGTCTCCAGAAATGCGCGAACATTTTATAGATAACTGGGCGGAGATTAAAGATCCCGAAGAATTAGTAAGGCTTTTAGATGCGTACGAAGCGATCAAACGCCCTTCTAAAAAAACGTGGAATCCTAAGCCACCGACAGAGAAGAAATTTGAAAGACCCAGAACTTTTGAAAATGGGCGAAACAGTAACAGAAATCCGGAGACTAACTTTAACTGGAGGGATCGCGATGATCATAAAGAAAGGGAAAGAGTTTACGAAAAAAGGCGAGAAATCAAGTGTCACGCGTGTTTTCAAAGCGGTCACTACAAAGTAGATTGTCCGGAAATTAAAAAGAGAGATGTTGCGCGGTCGGTCACTTAATAAGTAAACCGACACTTGAAGAAACCTTCTCCCCTTATTTGAGTAAAGTGTTAGTGAATGGAATTCAGACAACTGCTTTAACTGACACTGGGCGTGAATTTGATATCATCGCATACGACTTGGTCAGTCAAGATAAATTGAATGGAGATCACGTATGGATTAAAACTCCGCTGGACAGTAAATTGTACTGTTTACCTATAGCAGAGGTCACTTTAGAAATTGAAGGCGTGGGGGTCATTGAAACCAAAGCAGGAGTTAACAATAAAGATTCAGATATGTTTTACTATTTGTTGGGTAATCACACTCAAAAATTGTTAGAACAGGCGAAGAAAAAACCCGAATTGATGAATGCAGTTTTGACGCGGGCTCAAAAGAAAAAAATTGACCATACTCCAAAGCTGGAAGATAAGCGGATTATGTTTTCCGATAAGGAAGGGGAGAATGTTCACCGACACGATGAAGCGGAAACTTTGAATTCAGTAAAAGAAAAAGAAGGGGGAATTTTTCGCGAGTGCAGTGAAGCGGAAGCGTTGAATTCAAAACTAGAGGGTGAAAACCTAGAAAACCCTATTGAACTGGTCAGTGTGGATAAGGGATTATCGCCTTTGCCGATATGTGAGGGATCTTCGATCTTAGCAGAAATTGGAGGGAAAGATAGTCAAATTGATTTAGACAGAGATCAATCTCTCAAAGGGATTAGTAAAAAAACGGAAGGTGAAGAATCGCTTTGTAATGCAGGAGATTCTTTGATAGTGGCAAAAGCCAGAGAAAATCGCGTGAGTGGGAGGAAGCAGGTGCTTGTCCCATTGCCTTATCAGGTAGATATTTTTGGCGCGTGCCTAGAAAAAGTGTCATTACACTTAGGGAAAGGGAAGGTTAAAGGAAATGTGTCAGAATACTTGGACCTTGGGAAAAGATTGATAAATGATTTAGAGACCGCATTTCTAAAACGGTTCTGTGTTAAGATGAGAGATTCAATAAGCGATAGTATTGCATGTTGGCATCGAAAAGTTAGAAAGCTTTTGAAAGCGTTAGTATTTGGAGAATGGATAAGAGAAACGGAGGAAAATAAATTCGTGAAGGGAAGTGTGTTTAATCTCACGAACAGGTTAAAAAGAGGTCGAGTTTTAGCCGTTGAAAATGTGTCGGAAAAACGAGAAAAGAGGAAATTTTGGTTTGACAGAAAGGCGGTAAAACGGAAGCTTAATGTGAAAGATGAGGTTTTAGTTTTAACTACCAGAAAGCCAATTAAAATGTCAGATAGTCGGATAGGGCCGGGAAGAAAGGAGTCAATAATTACGGAAACAAATTATATTGTGAATGTTCCTGGGAGGCGACAGAAATCTCAGACTTCTCACGTGAGTTTAGTAAAGCCTTACAGAAAACGGGTGGAGTTAGCAGATATCTTAACGCGGGAAATAAACGCACTTAAGAATTTCTGTTTACCGTATCTAGATGATATGGCGATTTTTTCAGATAGTTGGGAGGACAATATGCGTCATCTTGAAATAGTATTAAAAAGTGTTAATGACGCGAAACTAAAAATCAAATTGGCGAAATGCAAGTTCGCTCAGAAAACCGTAAAATATCTTGGGCATATTGTAGGTGAGGGCAGACGGAGGCCAGCTGAGGCGAAAGTAAGGGCAATTAAGGAATTACTGGTTCCGAAATCGAAAACTGAAATTCGTAGATGTTTGGGAATGGCTGGATATTATTCCCGGTACATAAAAGATTATGCAGTGATTGTAGAACCATTAACGAGGGCGCTTAAAGGGAAAAATAAAAAAGAAAAGATTGCATGGAGCGACGAAATGGGAAAAGCCTTTGAGATTTTGAAAATGAAGCTTACTGAAGAACCGGTGCTTTACTCTCCTAATTTTCAGAAAGAATTCATTGTACAAACTGATGCTAGTGACTTAGGTATTGGCGTGGTTTTGGCTCAAAGAGAGGGATCGGAAGAGCACCCCATAATATATTTAAGTCGAAAATTTACTGATAGTGAGAAAAGTTTCTGCGCCACTGAAAGAGAGTGTGCAGGGATTATTTTTGCGATAAAAAAGTTAAGGCATTATATTGATGGACAAAACTTTTCTATCGAAACCGATCACAATCCTTTGGTGTTTCTAAAAAGAAATTCTGGAAATAATCCCAGATTATTAAGGTGGTCCTTAGCTCTGCAACCTTATAATTATGCCATTTCTCATCGCGCAGGCAAAGACATTCCGCATGTTGATTGTCTGAGTCGAGTTTAAGGAGATTTCTTGATAAACTTTTGTATATAATTATTTTAAGATTTTTTATTTTTTATTTTTTATTTCACTGTGTTTTATTTCATTCTATGTTCATGATTTCTTATCAGAGCGCGAAAAAAAAAAAGGAAGGTAGTATTATCTTATTCATGTATGTTTTATTTCTTGCCACTCTGATGTAATTTGAGCTTGCAATTCTTTATCCGACTCTTAGAGATTCTTAGTGTTTCACCCTTAAGAATCGTTTGAGGAGGAGGTGCTGTAAAGAATTTGAGCTTCGACATCCAGCTGCACTATGTGTCATTCTAGCATTTCCTGTGAGTACACTTAACTGCATACCTTCCCTCGCTATTTTTGCCTTGAAGACTAGCAGACGCCGAATGCTATTGTACTGTGAGCGGAAAGTTCGGACAGTGATGAAGTGGTAAGGCGTTACCCAAAGAGGGGTCTTATGCTTTGATCCTTGCCGAGTTCGTGGGAAAGAGTTCATCTGCGAGAGAAGCGATCTCTGCACACGATTTTTAGGTTTGCGCCCGAAACTTTGCCCTTTGTCTTAGAACGTCCAATGACGGACTTAGTGAAAACGAAACAGAGAGATCTCAAGGCTGCTAAGAGGCTGGAGAGTTTCGAGGGGCCCGCCTCGACAAAGCCCCCGCCCCCAGAAGAAGTTCTCCTGCGAGAATGAAAAAGTGAGAGAGGACAGTTTTTGGAGAGATCGAAAAGGAGAGTGTTGACTCTCTGGAGAAGGGAAAAGGAAACGTCAGTTTCTAACTCAGCGTGGTGTAAGCGCTAGTGAGGTCCGACCTCTAGAATTGATACAGCAGGTATCCGCTGAAAATCCCAGCGAAGTGAAAAAGCACACCAAGTGCGAGAGTGAGAGTTCTTAGACTCAGAATTAACGAGTATTAGTAGATCTTCCGAAGAGAAGGAACGGACGAGCCTTGGTCCGAATGAACTTTATTTTGTAGTCACGACTGTCTGTAATGTTTAGAGACTTTTGTTTGTTTCAGTTACACTTGGAGTCAAGAGGTCATTAATTTATAAGCGATTGACTCACGAAAAATAATTAAATGCTGTAATTAACTTTCTTGTACATATTTTCATTAGAATTAATATTGGTATGCAATAAATTCTATTTTCTAATTTATACGAGAAATTCTCTGTGCCAGCGATCCGATCTCGCTACCACTCACCATCTTTTATCGGGTCGGTATAGAGGAGTTACTACACATTATATAATAGCCGATTATACACTGTAAAAAAGAAAATGTTCCAAGATATACTAAACTTAATGAAAAAGTAACATAACCTCTTCTGAGTAACAAACGATGCCGAAAATTCGTTACTGTATCTTCAGAAATATCTGAAAACAATTGATTTCCGGAATTTAAAGTAGGATTTCTGAAAAAGGAAAGATTATTTTCCTGCCCATTTCAAAAAAGAAAAAAAAGTTCGAAACATTTCCGAATAGTTTTACAGCGTATTAATTAGTTTTCGCAACACGTAACATCGTATTTTCGAATACTATCAATTCTCAAGTAAATATTTTCATGTTTAACAAACACGTTCAACAGACACGCATGCTAAATTAACAGCATTAACTTTAATAATTTAAATTAACATTATTGTGCTATACTTGCATGTAAAAATTCTGCTACGCGGCTGAAAATGTTTATTTCGGAATTGACACTGATTCGAAAAACATATATTCCTTTTTAAGAAAACTAAACTAAATAATACACTGTAAAAATTACTTGGAGAATTTTCGGTTTACTTTTAAACGGACAAAAAAAGAAACTTTTGTTTCAGAAATTCTTATTTAAATCTCGTAAATGTACAGTTTTCTGAGCTGAAGATACAGGAACGTTTTTCGCAATTCTTAATAATTCGGAACAGGTTATGTAATATTTTTGTAAATTCTTGCGAAATACAGAAACATATATATATATATATATATATATATATATTGCATTGTATGTCTGAAGTAGTAAATTCTAAAGAGCACGACATAGGAAAATTTTTGTTATTATTCGTTGTTCGTTGTTTTTTTAACACTGTTGATTTGGTGCTCTCTGTAAAGAACCTTACGCAATTTTTATAACATATTGGAATGTCAAAATGTATACTAGTCTCATCACCGGTTATGATTTTAGAAATATTGCAATGCCTACCATCAGTAAGTCTTTTGACGGTTTTTTTACATATTTTGGCTAGCTGCGCTTCTTTATCCTCTTTTAAATTATCATTGATTCAATGACAAACTAATTTTTCATATGCAGTTTCCTCCTGAATAATTTTATGTTTAGCTGAGGATCCAATGTTAGGTTTCCTTTATATCATGTGGTATATCCAGCGATTATAACCCATTAACATATTTTATTATACTATATGTATACTATATATTTTTTATTATATTTTAACATAACATTTAGACACTTTCTGGGACTACAGCTGAGGGAGGTATTCCGGTGTGTATCCATCTAGGAGAGAATTTTGACATTTTCTAAATTCTGTAAACCATCTAAAAACAGTACCACGAAATGGATTTTAATTTCCATATGTTAATTATTGACTTTGAAGGCATTCTTATTAATTTTCCCGCAATTTAATTAAAAACAAAATCATAGCTCGATAATGCGCTCGCAACAACACAATTTTTTCTTCTTTGAAAATTTATTCTTTGATACTTTTTGCAATTGCTGCTACAAATTATCGTCTGCGCACATAAAAGTGTTCAAATTTCTAATTGTAAAAAAAAATTAAATATTAGTATTCTATACATTGCCCCATTTAATTTTATAATAACTTAAATGGGTGTAAATAGCTAAGTTATTTTTCATAAAATTATTATTAATAATTAAGTTATTTTTCAGAAAATTATATTCCCAAATTTATTTCTCGTTTAAAGATGGAATGTAAGCCATGACAAAAGGAAAAGTGCGGAATGGATCGGCCGGAAAAGTAATATAAAATATTTTCTCCGTTACATTGATAATAATATAATTTTTAAAATTTCTAACGTTTAAGTAAAGCTCAAAGAATGTAAACATTATCATTAAAATAATATTGATAAATATATTTACGCTTATAATATTTCACAATTTCATTCAACTCAAAATTAAATTTTTAAGAAATGAAATAGGCAAATCGTTTAATAATAATTTCTGCATATCTTACTTATCTAAGAATACTTTAAGAATTACACTATATTCAGTTTCTTTTCCGGAGCTTACCAAATTCATGTACAAATTTACCTTTCTGATTGTAATTAAACAGCAAATACCAGTTAAATAAAGCTCGGGAAATAGAACAGTACAGCATTAGTTAAAAGTTTATTAAGAGGAAGTATATATGGAAAATAAATATTTAAATGGTTTTTATTCTGGAAGATAAATGTAAATTCGTAATTAATGTTGAGTTTCATAAAATTCGTTTCTTAGCGTGAGGCAGATAATTATGTTTAATTTATTTTCATTAAATTATGTAAAGTTTAATTTTGTTAATTTTAGTCTTATATAAACTTCGTTCAATTTCCTATTTAATCCTTTGTTCTATTTTCTTAAAAGAATTTTTGTATCACACAACATATTTTAGGTTTTAAATTTGATGAGTAATATCCTAAACAATATATTTTTACAAAACAGTTAGATTGTATTTTAATTTATTTTATGCATACGTTCTTATTAATTTGCTGTAAGATTTTTATGGTATAGCTTTGAATTTAAGTTGGAATTTTGTAGCGTTTTTTTATCAACACTCTAAAAGCGACATTTTCAAAACTAAGCAAAATATACTCAAATCTGAGTATGTCGCATAGTCAAAATGGCTCCGAATTAAAATTACTCAAGTTCGAAACATACTCATTTCTGAAAACATGCACACACTCAAGAATAAAATAGCATGTGCTCCTATTTGAGTATGTCCATGTTTCAAAAATGAGTATGAACTGACTTCTATATGCTCATTTTTGAGTATTTCCATGTTTCAAAAATGAATTTGAACTGATTCTAACTATTTTTGAATATTTCCATGTTTCAAAAATGGGTTTGATCTCATCTCTATCTGCTCCGTTTTGAGTATGTCCATGTTTCATGTTTATTTGCTTATCTTTTTTACAAATAAAATGACCAATTTTATTGTAGCGTACACCTTGGACAATTTTTGTTGAAGATAACGCAATGATAGGACGTCCTAATTTGAAACGACATCTTTCTCCAATCTTTAAATGGACCACTGCGATTTCGCAGCGAAAGTCATTTAATTTTTTTTCTTCACGAGTTAATTTGTACAATAAATATGAGTTTACAATGGATATGCCAATCACTCTAGTAAAGAGGCACCAATACGCTTATTTCCTCCAATTGATATTGAGTATTTTTCTAAATACCAGTCATGCTGATCGACTTCTCCCATAAACGTATTGCAAGTATACACTATTAAAGGTTGTGGAACAGAAATTGTTTCTTTCTTTATCCTAAACCAACACTACTCTTGCACCACTGAATCTATTTTCTGAAAATAAATTCCTATTGTGACCAGCTTTAGTGTCATTCTATCTACTCTAGAAGAATTTCATTTCCTTCGATTAATTGATAGTCGTAATAGCCTATAGCTTATTTTTCCACCGATCTTAATCGGCACTTTGCAGTTCTACTGTATATGATAGTACCACGTGCCCTTTCTCCAGACATAGTTAATATTTCATAGCTATTAAATAAGTTATCATAAATACGACACGATTTGAATGGTTCTGACTTTCAAAAGTTTTAGTACAATATTGCTTCCTAAGTAATGTTGTGAATTTTCCTTTGAAGAGGATTTACTTCCATAGACATTAAATTTGTAACAGTATCCAATTTTTGAACAGATAGCCCATAATTTATCCCAAAATCTTATTGGTTTGCAACGAATGAATTGCTATAGACAATGATGACCAACATTTCTCGCGATCATTTTGTAAATGGAAATTCTGCAGTACCGGCAATATCATTCACTTCATCTATGGCACTGATGACATCGTCAAAATGTTCTTCATCAGTTAGCTCATCAGCAATAGGTGACATTACAAATATACCCAATTCAATTTGCTCGGAAAATAAGTACTTGTGCGTCTCTTAAAAAGTTTTAAATATTACTATGACATTTCTTGAGACTTAAAATAAAAACAAAAATACACGTTTGCAGTATTTTTTATTTACGTAAATATAATAATGAATCGTTTCTTATATTTAAATGTCAAATAAATTACGAAAAAATTCATTATTACATATTTATAACATAATATACCAACGTAACACAAAACGTGGGATCTAAAAAAAATTTTGGCTGAACGCTCAGCGTCCTCAAACGAGAACAACAAAATATTACGCAATTTTTTGGTAATACCAAAGCCGAATAAGAGAACTCAAACAGAATTAAACATAAAAAGGGAATATAATTAACAATAATATAACGATAAATTTTCCTTACTAGACATACGGATCATCTAATGACAGTAAATTCAAATCAGTCCACTAGTTTGCAAATTCCATGAAATAACAGAGCAGCCCAAAAGTACCAAAAACATCTCCCCACTAAATCATGAGTTGGAAAAGTTTGATGGTGCTTCCATCTAACATGGCATACCAGAATTAGTTCATTCGAAAAGAAAAAAAACATTGTTGAAAATGGGAATTTATAACTGTCTTCAATTTAGGATGCTGGGCGTTAATGGGTTAATTACGCAATCGATTTGTGTTTTACTGCAACTTTGTTACAGTCATTAACGATTTAATTCTGAAAACATCATGTTTCTTTCATGCATTATACTGAAATTTTAAAAGTGTTTGTAACAAAAATATGCATAATATATATTGCATGTATAATAGCACTAAATAATATCTATTCTTGTTTTACACTTCCAAATAATTCAAGCATTAAATTAGCTGAATAGATGTATAGTTAACTAACTCTCCTATGCAACTCAACACAACCTATTTACCCAATACGATTTGTGATTTACTGCAACGTATTTTTATTCCAAATGAAAGATCTACGAGAAAGATTTTTCCGGAACTCAACGACTTATTACGCCTAACTGAACTGGACCAGCTGCAATTCGGGGAGAAATACGAGAAGTAATCTAACACTTAATAGTAAATGTTCTTAATAGGCTTATAACTCTTCACGGTGAAACATATTGAAGGAAACTGTTTCATACTCTTATGTTTTGTTTGTCTCATATAAATAAACATTTTTTTTCTATAGCATTAAACTTCCTTTATAATATAAATGTTTGTTTCTTTGGATATTTTTAGTATTTTAGTAGAATAGTGCATATTAATCTGGATATTTAAACATAATTCTAAATTTATCTTAAAAGGCTTAACTATATATATAAAAAAAAAAAAAATAAGAAAAAAGAAAAAAAAAACTTTGTTATATACAATTCTCCAATTATACAAGTATTAAGCATGCGAAGATTCCAAATTAAATTAATAATAATAATATACAAATAATTATACATAATAATTATAGATAATACAGATATTCCACTTTTAAAAGTCATATCATGTCTTGAATGCTTTATTTTGTTTTATTGTTGTTTTTAGTATAATACTTTTGTTAGTTTTTAAAAATATAAAGACAAGTAAATTTTAACTAATAATCTTAATAAATAATGTATTTAATATTAATGTATAACGTAAAAGTGCCACCATATGGAAATTGTATATCTGTAATTAGAGCTCAAATAAATAATAAGCCATTGAAATATTGATTTTTTAACATCAGAACGTACTCGTTTTGCTCCCTTAATGTTTAAAAAACAAAATATTGTGTTCGTACACACACCATGTTTAGCTTACTACAATTTATTGTTATATGTATTAACATATAATGAAAAATTAATTCATATAATACTTTACGTTTAATTTCAGTAAATTACTCCAATTACTTAAGTTTTAATCACACATACTATATGCTATATATGCAATTGTGTATGGCTTAAATCAAACCTTTCTTTTGCGCTGCATATAGGGTTATATTCAAACGTTAACCGAATACGTAAATGCAAGCAACATGTTGAATATTTGGCGAGTAATCGTTGTTAAGTATTTTAAAAAGTAGCTTTGGCCCGAGAACTGACAACAATTTTTTCATAGCGTTCTGATTGGTAGAAGTCAAGCTAATATATATCGTGGGAGCCACAGACAGACATAATATCGTTATTGATGAATTTACCAGAGATTAATTATACTACTGTTTGGTTCCCTACCGTTTTCCTCCTGAGAAACATGTTTATGAAAAAATAACTTACATTGCCTACGACAGAATAGTACGTGTGATAGCATATTTAGAAAGAACTTTTAATCTAATTAAAACCATGCTTTTTGATGAATGTTACTTCAGAAGTAGCTTCAATTTAACTATGCACTAGGTTTTTAAAAATATAAACACATGAAACGTATATCAGTTCTATTCCACTGGTTGGATAAAATGGAGTCCAAAATATGTCAAAACTTCATACTCAACCAGTTTAAATTACTTTAGTTTAAACAAATGCATTTAAATAACACTCTTAATTAATATGTTACTCATAAACAAAATAATTAATATTAGTAACAAAGCAATTCATCAATACGTTTTAGAATTAAAGTAATAACTATAAAATATTATTTCATAAAAAAAATATATGCACCTCTTATATTAAATATTTAAAAAAATATATATCTTCATAAATCTAACATGGAAATTAATTTTGCTTCGAACCTTTATTGAAAATACAGAGTGTACCCTCTTATTCTTAGTCAATAACTAATTACTAAACTGTTAGCTTTAGAGTTCTTCATTATAAATATATCAATTTCAAATGTTGTTCTTCATCATGACAAAAGCTCTTCACTTAATTTTTTTTTCAAAGTTAGACAGTTGAAATTTTAATATGATCGCTTGTTCTTAAAATTTATATTTAGAAAAACTTTCTTTAACAAATAAAACAGCAAACTTTCTACTCTTCTACGAGCAACACATACCAAATTATGGTACTTTGAATTATATAAATATTCAACTATTTTGTAATACAAAGAAGTCGTGTTAAAATATTTTCTTACGCTACATTTTAATTATTTGTATTCAAAAAGTCTTTATCCCACTTAATTTTTACACATAAAAATAGTTTGAACGGACATATTTTTATAAATATAACATTAACTATTTATATGCATATATAATTTAAATTTTTAACATATGTGGTCTTCCGAATTAATGTAGAGCAAGTACATGAAACAGTATTTTCAATATGTTGGAGGTAAAGATAATGAGATTTTATGAATTTCATTTAGAATCATGGTTTACTAGAACCAACTTATTGCTCGCATATTCAACATAGGATTCCTTGGGTCAAGTAAAAATTATCTTCTATAGTGCAAACATTCTTTTCATACTTAATTCAATGAAATAAAATGTACTTGATATATTTTGGTATGTTCTGGCCTCATGTATTCGCCACGACATAATATAACAACAAAGATGTTAATAATATATTATTTAAAAATAATTTTATGGACAAATTTTTATATCACTGAATTTTAAAAACCTATCAATTCCTAAAAGCACAAATATACAACCAGACAAACATTGCATATTTTTATTTTTCCGCAATTTCTCAAACTGATTTCTAAGTATATTACTATTTACTAAAGTGTTTATTTATAAATTCTGGTTACGGTGAAAAAAATATACTTCTGTAAAAAGGAGATAGATATCTTTGTAGGCTTTGCGTAAGCTTTGCATTTTTATTACTTCGAGTATGTAAGAGTTTTGAACTTTTTGTATCCTCCCAAAAAAACCTTATTTGATTGAAATAACTGTATTTTACTAGAAAAGTTATTTATTGAAGTATGCATTTTGTAAGAAACTCAGTATTCACGGAAAATTGAAGAAATGTGGAGACCAGGGAGCAATTGTACGAGAATTTGATTTTAAACATGCATGAACTTTTTAGAGAAATGTCTCAAAGAAATTTCGTTCTATTCAGGTAAAATGGAGATTAACTCTGAATTCGTATTTCAGTATTTGTAAGCAGTCATCAAGTTATTTATGAAGTAGGTTTCTGTACTATTTTCTGCTTTCAAACATATATTTATGTATTTGTAAATGTTTTCAAATGTTATAAGTCTAAATGAATAAGTACAGACGAATGAATAGTAAAAAATATTTCCATACAAAGGGGCTCTCATTTTGTTATTTAAACATATCTGATTTTTTTTCAGATAGAAGAAATTAAAAATTTTCCTCTCTTTAAAAGCAAAGAAATTTCCATTAACTGTACCTTAATTTAGGCGTATGTTTACACACGTGCTATTGTGTTATGTGTTTTTTTATACACAAACATACGAATTGGAACACAATTGTCTTCGGAGGGCCATAATTGTAAAACACGTATTGTTTTTACTCATGTCGCATTTTCACTAATGCAGAGACAGTTATATCAATAGAAATTCCAACCACTGAAATTAGCGTTTTATAATAAAAACTGTGATTTGATATAATGTTTCTGAAATCTAATAAGTAACCTTTTTATGTAAAATCGGAGTAACAGTTATTTGAAGTATAATTAGGTACATGTGTCTACGTTTATGGGAAAGAAACACTAACGAATACATTTGTAAATGTGCAATCTAGCAAAACTGAAAATATATAATTAAATTGTATTTTAACTTTTAATGGTTTTTAACTTCAAGAGAAAATTATATAAATTTTTTCATATAATTAATAAATGTACTTTTGTTAACAGTTCTCTTAATCTATTAAAAACTCTAAATTTTACGCATAACATCCAGATATATCAAGACTTTTGAAAACTTAACTTACTGATCTTAACTTTAGAACTAACCAGAAGAGTTTAAATCCATCATATTTATCGGAAGTACGCTTGTGATCATTCATAAACTCAAAAAACCAAAAGTTCTTCATAAATGTTGTTCTTTTAAAGCATACCTCCATCCTTATAAACAAAATATTTCAACACTGTTTTTGTATAATACGGCCTATTTGACTCTAACCCTCTGCAGACAGGGTAGTTTTTAAATCAATAGAAACTACAGTATTTTACAATGCATTTAACGACTATTTAAATCTCCAAAATGGACAGAATATTCAGAGATCGACTTAACACCGGATACAATGTCACACATCCGATGATCGCTGATTGTACATATGGGGGGAAAAATAATACGTATGAATGTAAGAAATTATGCCACAATTCACACTTGCCGTACAGGAGCACCAACTAGAATAGAAGTATGCCATCTTGCGGTAGTGAACGAGAAGGTATCAGCCTCTCATCAGCTGTCGTTAGGTGCTGCATGCATATATACTTTTATCTTAGAGACACTTCAATGTCAGACCTGTAAGTCTTCAAAAGAGGCATGACGTTTGCGCTATTTAGCTGGAACCTTTGTGATAGAAGCATCAAAATGTTTGGACCCTAGTAATAGACAACCGTACGCAAAAGATGGTATGATGGTGTCCTCAAAGTAGAACAGTGGATGAGAGACAATGATGACAGAAAATGATAGACAGTGCACAGTGGCCAAAAGCAAAAAACAATCGCTTTTTCAGGTGACATACAAAATTAGAAGTTATATGTAAATAATAAAAGTCATTAAAAGCCTTTTTCAACCCAAAGTCTTAATTGCTTGTTTTTAAGGGCACCATACGCTTTACCATCCATCTATGCTTATTTGCAAATCTTCATTGGTAACGTGTTTTATATAATTACCATAATACACCTGTATTAAATAAAACTAGTTATTTAAGCTTTCCTGTTTCTAACAATTTTTTAACAACATTTCAATAGGTTTCTGTACTATTTTCTGCTTTAAAACATATATTTATGTATTTGTAAATGTTTTCAAATGTTATAAGTCTAAATGAATAAGTACAGACGAATGAATAGTAAAAAATATTTCCATACAAAGGGGCTCTCATTTTGTTATTTAAACATATCTGATTTTTTTCTGATAGAAGAAATTAAAAATTTTCTAATGAACTTTGTACATTGTCTAAATGAACTTTGAAATATTGTCTATATATAAATTTTTAATTTTAATATAATCCCATTATTTATTTTTTCATTTGATTTGCTCGGATAAATGTAAATTTTTACTGTTCTATCTAGACAAATTTAATTATTATGATTTGACTTTTATTTGGAAAATGTTTGAAAATTAAGAAAATCATTGTGAAAATTTAAAGAAATTCTAGTTATAAGAATTTTGGGATATTGTTTTTATTTTACCCATAACTTTGTTCGCAAAATTGCGCATGCAAAAATATCCATTTTGTAGCATCATAATATATATATTTAATATATCATGATTAAATTGAGAACACTAGTACTGAAAAAATTACTAAATGCTCTTACATTTTTTCTTCTGACTTATAAATAAATAAAAGTAACACTGTAAATCAAAAAATTAATTTAAAAGGAACACTTCTATCATATTCTCTCTTAAATATCGAGGAAAAGATTCTTGCAAATAGTGAATGTACAATTATGAATATATATGTTTACATTATCTTTTGAATCAATTAGTTTCTTCTCTATCAAACAGCATATACCTGCAGGGTAAATGGGAAACTTACATCTTCAGAATGTAAAAGGCATGACTATCAATTTGTTCCAAGATTGCAAGTAAAATAGGTTCACTGGACTAGAAAATATAATTTCCTTATTGCACTGAGTAAATCGTTAGGATTACACTGCTTTAGTGATTATAAAATAAAGTTTAACTAGAATTTTTCGGGCGTAATGTTCACCTTGATTAGTAAATGAAATATATAAGAATTGAAAATTATTATTTATTTTAATAAAATGGTGCTAAAATAACAAAAGGTTTTTAAAACATAAAAACCGCCAAAAGATGTTAAAACACAAGAGTTTTCAACTGTTAATACACAGTCATCATGAGGGGAAATTTTCAAATGTGTGAAAGGTGATTTTGGAACTTAACTATCGTTTTTTTTTCTACCACCTTCCTCCTCTCCTTTGAAATTGACTCGTCTCCGGGTATTTAACACATGAACATTAATGAACATTCACACCTCTGAAAATTTCCCCTGATGATGACAGTTTAGTAACAGTTGAAAGAGCTTGACTTTTAACATCTTTTAATATCTTTTGACAGTTTTTAATGTTTTAAAAACCTTTTATGTATTGTTAACACCTTTTTAGTAAAATAAATTATAAATGTCAATTCTTATATATTTCATTTGCTTTGGTGATGCTAGATTTTATACTGCCAAATTATATATTTTAAACTATATCTATCAATAATCTCTATTGTATTTTTAGAAAAAGAAATCTTTCACGATTTTAACAAAAGGAAATGTTTCATATCGAAAGAAATATTTCTGTATCAAAACGTCAAAATTCGCAAGTTTGTATACGATTTTTTTTTTTTTAATTTAGAGCAATTTAAATGCGATGTATTCTGATCGCATTTTAAAATAGCATACATTAAGATTTATTTTTACGCAATAGATATATTTGAGAAGAATTTGTGTTTAAGTAAAGCTAAAAAAGATTTACACGCACACCGTTGATTGTAAATAGACCTTTTGTTTTTATCATTTAAAATCTGAATTTCACGGAAAACCAATGTTTTCATAACTTTACGAATTTTTCTTCTTGCTGTTGTAATATTGCGGTACATATTCAAATAGAACGCAATATCAACATTTTTTCTATGAAATCACATCATTAGCTATAAATAATTTCACATATTTCGTGTTAATAAAAAGTGCTGTACTTTGAAAAAAAAACGCTTTTTAATTGTTTATATGGTTAATTGTAATCAGAATCTTAACTATGCAAGTTACAAAATCTGTATTATAGAATTCTTTTACAAACACCGTTTTAAAAAATATAATTGATAAAAAACAAAAGTAAAATAAGCATAGATCATTTTTCAGATTCAGTGAAAAATATTATATATGACTATTGCCTTTAATTTCAAATTTTAGCTTTGAATTATCTGAAAACTATCAACAAATTAGAGAAACTGGTATTGTGTGTAATTAAGATTTCAGAAATATTTATCGGAAAATCATTACGTGTTCATTGTTAAAATGTTTGGAAAATTACAAATCACATACTGTCATTTTGTGAAATTTTCAAAGTTCTCTGAAATACATTCAAATGAAGTATAAAATTAAATTGTTGTACGGAATATTTCAGATGTAATGCATTGCCTGCAGACAAAAGAGTACATTTTAGAAATGTTTTTAAATATATATCAAGTTTGACACACTGATAACACATAATATATTGCTTTAATTCTGATATTTTGTCAGATTGGATATATTTTTATCCCTTTTTTATAAATATAGAAGCAAGTATTTTTAAAATAATAAGTGTTTTATATAGGTATGTAAGTAGTAAGAAGGTATAATAAATATAGAAATATATAAGTAACAAATATAGTAAAAAAATACCTAAATTTATTTGTCATGAAAAAGGCAGAAAATGAATAGAGCTATCAGAAAGTATTACGAAATGCAAAGGCACATATCAAAATATCAGGTACCAAAGCTGAGAGTTATTTTATTTATTGTTAGTACTTTATCGTTAAAATTGAAAAGTTTGAATGGAAATAACATATAGTAGAGGAATCCGACTGTTGGATTAATTATGTATTATCATAGAAATTCGACAGAGTTTCTCGCCAAACATAAGAAACAGCAATGCATTGAACCGTAAATGAAAGGAATTTCCGCCAATGGATGCCAAACGATTTTACAATTTTTTTTTTAACTCTGTCTAGTTTATATTTTGCGGACGGGACAAAACGGGTTTTTGACACATCTATATCTCGCGTTCTATTTATGATAGAAACAAAATTCTTGATTCTATGCAATGGGGCGTGCCACGGGACTAAGAATTCAAAAGTAAAGCAAAATCCGACAAATAGTTTTTCAGTAAATGCGATTTTAAAAGTGCTGTTTTTTGCACTTTTTAAATCTTGTTCAGACCAAAAACTGTTGACAGGGCTACAGCAATGTGTAATTATCGGGGTTTTACGCGGTTTACATTATTTGAATCGTTTTTATGAGTAGTTCGGACCGTTGTAA
Organism: Maratus michaelseni; assembly: GCA_963931845.1. NCBI lineage: Eukaryota > Metazoa > Arthropoda > Arachnida > Araneae > Salticidae > Maratus > Maratus michaelseni. The sequence continues at coordinate 373,179,640 of OZ007587.1, forward strand.
GTTTCATGTAAAAATATTAATTAGTTTTTGAATTATATCAGTTTAAAGTTGTTAATTCCTATACTTAACATAGAGCAAAAAACTGTTGACAGGGCTACAGCAATGTGTAATTATCGGATTTTTATGCGGTTTACGTTATTTGAATCGTTTTTATAAGTAGTTTGGACCTTTGTAAGTTTCATGTAAAAATATTAATTAGTTTTTGATTTATATCAGTTTAAAGTTATTGATTCCTATACTTAACATAGAGCAAAAAATTGTTGACAGGGCTACAGCAATGTGTAACTATCGGATTTTTACGCGGTTTACTTTATTTGAATCGTTTTTATGAGTAGTTCAAACCTTTGTAAGTTTCATGTAAAAATATTAATTAGTTTTTGATTTATATCAGTTTAAAGTTATTGATTCCTATAGTTAACATAGAGCAAAAAAAATAATAAATGACCCAACTCTTTTAGGAATGGGCGTATACACATGATATTAAGATATGTTATTACACTCGACCCAAGTAAGCTTCCTATTATAAAAAATCTTAACATTTAAGGTTCGTTTACAGGGTCTCACAAAAGATCTTTTAATATAGGGCTAAAGAGTTTTGTAATTATACGATTTTTACGTGGTTTGCAGCATTTGAATTGTTTTTATAAGTAGTTCAAATCTTTAATATTTCGTGTAAAAATATTAATTATTTTTTTATGTATACCACTTTAAAGTGATTTATTTCTATACTTAATATGAAGCAAACAAAATAATAAATGGTCTAACTCTTTTCAAAAAGAACGTATGCGCATGATGTTAAAATATGTTACTACGAACTGCCTAAGTTAGTTTCCTATTGTAAAACAGAATTGTAGAATTTACTGTTCGTTTACAGGGTAACTCAAAAGATTTTTTAATAAGACTAAAAAGTTGTGTAATTAGCAAATTTTTACGTTGAAGTACATGATTCCTGTACTTAACACAGAAGAAAAACAATAGTAAATTGCATAACTTTTGTCAAATTCGCTATATACACAAGATATCCAAATATGTTACTACATCCTCTCTATTGTAAAGCGGCATTGAAGCATATACGTTTCGTTTACAGAGTCTCTTAGAAGATCTTGATTACACTACAACCGATGTATATTTACTGAGTGAGATGTATTTTAATGATTTTACACTGTTTCAATCTCTGTAAGGTTTCATTATCTTGCTTTAAAATTTAATATAAGATCATTTTGTCCGTCTGAAATCTCGTCGATGTTAAGCTCTAAATCTATTAATATATAGTATTTTCATCGATTAAAAAAACTGTGTTTATTTATAAATATATAATTCTAGCGTATTAGGAATTGATTGAAATAGCGATTACAAAATTCCAACTTTACGTTCATGCGCTGAGTAATAGAATGTAAAAATGCTGATACCCCAAGATTACAAGTTTTGCGTTTAAATATTTGCCGTTCATCGAATCTCCGGCTATGACGAACTTAAAATGCTAAATTTCGTATACAATAGGTGATCGGTAACGAGCTGTTCGGTTTACGAACAAATCGGTTAACGAACACTTTCGCGGGAGATTTTTTGTTCGGAGAACGAACTCCTCACGAAACAAAGCCATGATGAAGCAATGCCGTGTTTCATATTTGCCGAGCTATACTTATTGCCTCTATTGTCAACTTTGAGAACATTTTAACAGTTGCATACATATGTCCTAATTAATTCATGGACTGCCGCAGATTGGGGACCTATATTTTAGGATTACCGAATTGGAATGAACAGACTATATGAACAGAAATCACTTTAATAGTTTTTATACTTTTGTAAACGTTGCGAATTTTATATTTTTCAAATTCTCGAAACGTTGAGTTAAAAAACTTAAACAAATAAAAAACTTCTAAGGTGCTCAGTAATTTTCAAAAATAATATATTTAATATGTTAGTATAAAAATCCCTGTAAATTTTTATACTAATAGAAATAAGTTTGTAGGAAAAAAAAATGTTGATTATTCTAGGTAAAGTATGCTCCATAAACTTATCGTTGTAGTTGACCGAAAAAAAGTGCTTCTTATTTTTTCACATTTTTCTGAAACTGTAGTATTTTAATTTGTTTGTAATCTACTGTAAAATTGTGTATTTTTTTGTTTTTGAATGTATATAAACGGAAGAGTGATATAAACAAAAGAAAAAGGAAAATAAATATGTCATAAATAATCTGAGGAATACAATGTAAGTAAATTAATATAAAAGTTTCCCAGTTGTTATGGTAGCGACATGTACATTGGAATAAGTCACTCAATAAATTGTATAATTCTGATGTATAATTCTGTTTATAGCATCACTATTATTTTTTTGCCCCTTTTATCTTTTCTTTTCTGAATAAAAATGGAATCCGTATAATTGAAATTAAATACCTTACAAAAAGGAGTGATATCTCATCAAAAACAACTCGTTGTAAATGATCCCGCCAAGCCACAAACCTAAAACGTCAGTCACAAAAAGAAGTGATATCACATAAAAAGAAGCGATACAGAAGTGCATACCCCGAGTTCCGTGTAAAAATCTATCACCACTCATAATGTTTCCAAAGGACTCGGAGTGAGGCAGAGTATGTGAAAACTGCTTGGCGACCTGCAGGCTTTTATAATGTTTGCGTTTCCTGCAATTACATATGACTATATTACTTTACTTTAATTTAATTTAATTTAATTTAATTTAATTTAATTTAATTTAATTTAATTTATTTTGCTCCCATAAAATTGTAAAAAGTTGAAGCTTCTGTGTTTGCATGTTCTTTCATATTTATGAGCTTGAAAAATCAATTTGTTGATTTTATTTACCATTATTTAAACTAGAAACACCACTCTTATGAAGAGGATTTTTTTAAGTAAACATGTAAAGATTTTGAGTTTGTAATATATATATATATATATATATATATATGATCATACGCATATTAATAACATTGTACCTTATAATAAACGTTAACTAAATTGAGATATATTGCAGTAATTCTAGCGTAAGCGGAATCGCATAGATCTGGGGAAAAATCCGTTCTGTCAGTTCTTTCGCATACAAAAATATTTAAAAAATGATGTAACAAAAATAAAAAAATTATTTTTTTCGATTTTCAAAATTGATATACTGCATATATTATAAAAGCCTGCAGGTCGCCAAGCAGTTTTCACATACTGTACCTCACTCCGAGTCCTTTGGAAACATTATGAGTGGTGATAGATTTTTACACGGAACTCGGGGTATGCACTTCTGTATCGCTTCTTTTTATGTGATATCACTTCTTTTTGTGACTGACGTTTTAGGTTTGTGGCTTGGCAGGATCATTTACAACGAGTTGTTTTTGATGAGATACTTTATTATATACTGTCGATTTTTTATTTATTACGTATTAGACTGGTAAAGGTTGTTATATGGAATAATCAATCTAACATTTATAAATCTGCTGTTATAGATTTAACACTTTTTTACCGCGAAAACAAAATATCCCTTAATTATCAGCAACAATTTATTTTAGTTTCGAAATTATTAAGTACTAAAATAACAATAATAATAAAAGCTGATAATTGCTTTTATGAACAAGTACTAAGTAATTTCTGTTTAAATTGCAAGGTTAACTTATAAATATATTACTACTCAAATGTCTGAATACATTTGACACATGAAGAAATTGCTATGCATATTATATTAATAGATACAGTATGCAATTTGGATATATATTCTATATTCATTCCGACGCGTATAACATACAGTAAAAAATAAAACTGCAATCGTAAATATATTTTATAGCTAAAAGCTGTTAATCTGATGTTATGGATTTAATAAATGTATATTAAATTACTAATTTTTACACGATTAGTCATTGACCATCATATACATGATTGGCGATTAAGAACGATTTTCGATATATATCTTCGTGACACGGATAATACACGGATCATATTGTAAAGTGAACTCTGCTGAATCGATAGACACTTAGAAAAAATTCGATTGAGGCACCTTTGCACCTTAGCAGGTGTAATGTTATGACATTCCTTTCACCAGAATCATGAAATGTTTCCGTTTAAAGCAGAATTATGTTATACGTATGTTTCATTGTTTCATGTCAAAGTTTTTACAGTCCAGGTGTATCTAATTTTGCATGTCAGAAATGTCCTTTTCTGTGGACGCATGGATTTCTTCTTTTTTCATTAAATGTATTACATATAATAATGTTTTGATATTATAACAATAATATTAGATATAATAATATTAGTGTCAGCTATACAGATGTTAAAGATAGGTGGTACAGACTCAACACAATTTTCTTTTGAGTTTCTTTTCGGGAAACAGCGTAAAGTAAATTTAAATAAAATGGATTTTTAATGTGTTTAAAAAAATTTTCAGAATAAACTTCTGCCACGTGAAATTTATGTTTTGATAAAAAAAAATTACAATTTATAAGGTTATATATGCTTTTATCAACTTTGAGTGGAAATGCATAGCTAAAACTTTAAAATGGACTATTTTTTATATTTTCTCATTTGGGAGACATACTCCAATTTCAGATTCGTTAATACATATTCAAGACATTTTTCGTTTGCGGTTATAGCGCCCATTGGAAGCAAAAAGGGTAAAAAAAATTAAGTAAAAGTGATTTTTTTTGTTTCATTCAATGATAGCGATAGTTATATTAAAAATAAGTAATACAAATTCAAGAATATTTTCTTTTGCGTCTACAGCGTTTGCTGGCTATATATATATATATATATATATATATATATATATATAATATAAATCTTTAGAATAAGCTTCTGACGCGACAATTTTAAATTTTAATTAAAAAAAATATATGCAATAGGTACTTTTACGCTGGTAACTCCCTTGGTGGGAAATTCAATAAGTAAAATTTTAAACCGTTTTTTTTTTTTTTTTTCCCATGTGACAACCATAATCCATGTTAATTATGTAAGCTTAAAATTAAACTTCTTTTAACGGCCATATCGTCACCTATCGAGAAATATATAAAACTTAAATCTCCTTATATAGTATTTTCCTTTTTAGATTGACTGATTAGAACCATGGATCTGCAGCTAAAAGAATGAGTCGTTTTGAATTTCTGGCAAAAGAAAGTTGTTCACCTTAAGAAATCCATAATCGCTTGAAGAATGTTTATGGGGACGTTCCCTACTTTTAACCAGTTTATTAGTAGATAAGTATATACACCTCTAAATAAAGGACGTGCTGGAAATAATTGCAATCGTAATAATACATGTAACTGCCTGATTCTTTACAAATATTATTTTTAATTTCAAATGTACAGGAATTTGTTTAATTACCAAAAACTTTAATTCTATTATATATTTTTATCACATAAATTGGCGAATTCAGTATATTTTTGTACTTAATAATTTGATTACCAAAAGATTCTACTAATCAACTGAATTAGCAAATATGATTAAATAATTCAGTATAATGCATTGTAATTAATAATTCCGTGTTTATTCAAATATTGGTTAAACTTTTTAATTAAGAATATTTTTGAATTATTTTTTAATTGTTAGAGAATACTAAACTTTTCAATAAATCAACTGAATTAGCAAATATGATTAAATAATTCAGTATAATGCATTGTAATTAATAATTCCGTGTTTATTCAAATATTGGTTAAACTTTTTAATTAAGAATATTTTTGAATTATTTTTTAATTGTTAGAGAATACTAAACTTTTCAATAGAAAATGAATGTTAATTCTTTCACTTTCTTAATTTCTGTAAGCTCCATTTATTAAAATTATGAATTTCTAAAGAAATAATAATAAAAAAATAATCAAGACATTTAAATTTGTTTTTTTTTAAACGAAAACGGTTTTTCTAATGTTAAATTTATTTCATATTTTAGAAAAAAATGCATTATTCTCCATCCTGCTTGCTTTTTTACACACAATTATAATTTTCATGCTGGAGTTTTTCCTTTATTTTTTTCTTTATTTTCCTTTTATTTTCCGAACATCTAAGAATTCGTTATAAGACAATATTTTTTTTATATATTAATTTTATCTTTTTTACCTTTACACTTACAAGAATATTACTGCGTTGAATAAATACAAAGCTTCTTATGCCATCTGTGAGTTAGATGATTTTATGAAAGACGAAATTAGGAAAAATAATCATGTTAATGTCATAAAAAATTTCACTAATCAGACAAAGAAGTTTCTCTAAAATTGTCTGGTTTAGATTATTATTACTTTTTCTTTTTTCATTTATTGCAAAATGAATTTACAAAAGAGAAAATAATAAAAATTTTCCAAGCGATGAATAAATTGCTTATATCTAATTATTATGTTCTAAGAAAAGTTTGGATATGGTTTGATATGTTTAATTATCTTTAGAAAATGGTCGAGTTTCATTTGAAGATTGTTAAGCAACTTCTTTTATTTAAAGAAAGACCATTATTTTAAGTATATTATTTTATCGACAAATTCTGAATTATACGTCAGGCGTCCGAAATTAATAGTAATTTTGAAAGTTCGGAAAAGTTTAAAGTAATGTAAACAATATTCGTTGATAAAATATGAATTTTTAATTAAACATTACTTATATATGGGAAACTATACATGACATCACGATAACATGCAGAATTATAGCCTTTTTTTCTGATGGAAAATTTTTCGTTTTGATTGTATTTACCCATCCCCAGAAATCGACTAAAATTGTCTGTAGGCAGAAATATTCTTAAGTCAATTGTGTTTTAAGAAATATCTTTGATAATAGAAGTTGAAAAATGTTTTAGCACCAAACTGTGAAAAAATAGGAACGTTTTCTTTTATAAGTATCTTTATAAAAAGTCAGAAAATCTAAGCCAAAGTAATAATGCAATTTTATATACTTTAATTAAACTTTGTGAATTAAATTTCGTTCTTTGGCATAATGATTATCTTCGGATGTTTTCTGAACATCATATACTTCTGCTTTTGTTAAAAACTTCTTTATATTCCTGTGTAATAGGAAATTTGAAATTTGAATTAAAGGAGGTCAAGATAAGAATTGTTAAAGAATTTGTGCAAGATATTGGGTATGTAATATATCTTTTAAGGCGTATTTATGTGTTTTAAAAAGAAATAACTAAGTATGTTTTTAAAGATTACTGATAATGCATGTTTTTTACTGACATTATAAAATACATTTTTAAGAGGAATGTGTTTTTTAGGATAAAAGTAATATGAAAAGATAAATCTATACTAGTTTGCTCTCCGCAATTAATACTAATGCCTGATGTCTTTTATACTAATATAAGATATAAATGAAATTTATTCTGCTAATAGAATTCACTCTGCTAGCTAAACATAACAATCCTGACTGACAAAAGATTTAACAATATATTTTTTAATGTTATATTTCCTTTCTTTTTTTGTAAGTCCCAATATACGAAGAAGAATCATAAACATGGCACTTCTAATGCAAATAAGTAAAAGTTGAATTGCTATTTCTTGTTCATATTAAAATGGAAAAAATCGCGTAAACAAATATATAGGATCGATTAGACAACATTTTGGAAATGACGATATTAATATTTAACCTTTAAACACATATTTTGACAGCAGCTGTCGAGTTTCTCTATGAATTTATAAAAGAACCTTTTTTTAAAAAGTAATAATATACTAAAAATAATAGCAGCACTGTTATACATAAATAGAAAATGTATTAATTGTCTCAATTGTCTTCAATATTTCTGTTACATATTACCAATTAGAGTTAGATAAGGCTTTTGCAATTGCCTTTAATATTTCTACTACATATTAACATATTACATTTACGATGTAGAAATTTAAAAAAAAAGGGTTACAGTAATTAATATTATAGGCGCCATTGTTGGATAAGTCTAATTAAATGGCATGGGTAATACGTCAGTTCTGAAGTTGCTGTATTATCATAAAATCCTCTATAAATATTTATCTATTAAATGCATTTCTTTTCACCCACTGACTTTTGTGTAGTATTTAAAGTAGGAGTGATCTTCCTGATTGTTTTATTTGCATTCATTCTTCTAACATCCTCCTATGAGATGTAATACCACGTGATTTCCTTTTGGAGCAGAAAGGTAATTTCCTTTCTCTGTGCATTTTCCCCACAACCATTTTCGATGTTTTGAGAGCAATGCATTGACATCCTTATTAAGTGGTGAGAGAGACGAGAAGGAAGAATGCGCACTAAACGTATCCATACACTGAGACTGCCAATGGAATATTCGCTAGGCTTGTCAGTAGCTCTCAAGCAGTTGCGCAGCTTAAAACCATGTGTATTTACATTTACTGCTTGTTTGAACATGTTACAAGATACATACTTAAGCATATGTTACCAGAACTGGATAAATTGAATATCAATATATAAAACACAAAAGAAAATCTATGCAAAATATATATGTATATAATAATCTTTAATGAGCACGCTCAATCGTAGTAGATCATAAGGACGAGGCACTGCTGTTAATAGATCTTTACTGTTCAACGTAAACCATCTTGTTGGAAGCACAGCTTATGCTTGCAGCGCGTTAGACAATCTTATACAGTAATTCCGTAACACTCGCGAGGGATCCGTTTGAGAAAAATCTCGCAAATGTCAAATCCGCGAATGTTGAGTCTATCTCTCTGCACTAAAAAAGGAGTAATGTTGTATAAAATTTTAACCAGACTGGCACAGCATTTCAAAGAAAAAAAGAATATATGTCTTATTAACAATATGTTATGCATAACATAAATGTAGAAGTTGAATGTACACACATATTCATAAATATGAAATATATTTATAAGAAGATAATTCAAATTAAATGACTGGAGATATAATTCCCGCTAAAAAAGCACAGGTTTTTGTATAAAGTAATTTCGAGTCTCTCTATTCGCAAAGAGATGATAATGTATTAGTGTGTCAGTATGCGATACAATATTAAAATAAGTTATTTAAATGCAGCAAAAATGCGAAAAGCTTTTATTTTCTATCTAACAAAAGCTTCAGCTCCATCTCTAGTATAACATGCACATTTTAATAGATTGAAGATGTCGTTACCTTACCACTTCTTTTTGAGCCATTGCACTGCTGTAAGTATTTTGCTTTCTTACAACACTCGCTCCTTTTTTCAGTTGATAATTGAAGATGTATTTGTAAATAGATACTAAGAAAACACAGGGAAAATAATCTTTAATCACTGTACATTTTGAAAAAGAAAGATATAATAAAATCAACTCAGGTTCACGCGAATGTTATACGTTCTTCTGTATTTTCATATTCGCGAATAATCAAAATTCGCGAATGTTGAAGGATTAATGAAAACATTGATTTGTCTCTCTATAATAATATTTAAACGACACGATGGCTATTCTTCAAAAACCCCAGGCGATCCAACCCCAGATACCAAGATTAAATAAGTTCGATATAATGCACAGTGTACAGAACGCAGGCGAAAGCAATTTTAATTAAAAATTGATTTTTGAGAATTATTATATTTTCTTAGATTCCCCAACAACTACACCAAAAAGATTTTTTGGAACTTTCGTCTTAGCGGCATGCCAGTTGTTAATTTCTCCAATGATTTCTGAATTTATAGCACCTCCTGTGTTTAAGCGCGTAATTCAGGTAAATGTCTGTTAAATTCTTGTTTTATTTAATTTATTTGCGAAATTTCAGTGTCGTTTGTAATTTAGTTGCAGAACATTACACAAAAACAGCAAATACTAAAATATTTGCACTTTTTTAGGTGCAAACGTGCTACTCTTACATAATCGGAAGTGCGTTTATTTTTTAGATAAATTTTAAAAAACTCAAGCTGCAAAAATATTATTTAAAAAAAAGTAAAAATCAGCAAAATGAGTTACAGTATTCACATAACATGCATTCGAAATATTTTTTTTTCGTTTCTGAGGTGGAAAAATTGAATTTTTGCGACGTTTAGTAGTTTAAAAAGTTTTAATAAAACAAATGTATTGTTCAGGTTCAATCAACATCGCATCAGAGTCACTCCCAGGTATGTTTTTGCGTTAAACTATAGATAGATACTGTATACATTAGAAACATTTTCAAATTTTGTGGCGATTGGTTACGCTTCGCGAAAGATACAGGCTAGAAAAAGAAAACGCAGATACGCAGAAAAAAAAAAAAAAAAACTTTGAAGCAAAATTTAAGCATCCGTTCAACAGTTAATGCGTGAAAAATATTAAAATATATATAATCGAATCGTATAAGCTCTTTTGTTTCTAATCAACTCATAATAGTATTAATAAGATTTTTTTTCATAAATGACAGAAAATATTCACATAATTGTTGTAAAAGTTAATTTTCTTCTTAGTAGTTAATTTGCAATTAATCTTGTTTCCTCGATATAAAAATAAAGTGTCAGATGTTTCTGATGTCTGAAATTTCTATTTTATTCTGAAATAAATATTCGAGAAATATTATCACGGAAAGAAGATTATGTCAAAACAAATTTCAAAAACATCTGCTTACTTTCACATGCGAGGTAAATTGAAGAATGAAGAGAAAATTATAGAGTAACATTTACCCATCATAAATTTTGCCATCAGTAGTAAGTAAATTATGAAAAAATATTACAGTTTGATATACTTTTATCAATTTAAATTTATCTTACAATTTATTATTATAAAATGTAATCCATTATAAACATTTCAGATTAAAAAAATATATTTTAGTTAAAAAGAGATGAATCGTTTCTTAAAAAGTATAATTTTTAAGATGTGAAGAAATTAAATTAATTTGTACTAATATTGTATTAGAAAATATGTTTAGCATCAAAATTGTAATAAATTCTGAATACCATTTATACGCAATAAACAATTGAATCGGCAAGTCTAGAAAGAGTACGCACAGTCTAGAAAGGGTAGGACTTTTAAAAACTCAATTAAAGATACGTATAAAGTTTTTAGAACAATGAAAGTACATGCAAAAATCTTAAATAGCTCAGAATAACAAATTTTGTGACTAGGAGACTATGAGTGTTTTTTCCTCTTGACGATATCAATCTTTCTTTTTAGTGATACGTTCCTAATTGCTATTTTTAAATGTTAAACGAATTTTCTTCTAATCAATCTCATGAAACTTGTCCGAAAATGTACTCTGCAATTGGGCAAAAATTTCTACTACTATCGATCATGGAGTCTATGGAAATAAAAACATCATGGAAAACCCAGGAAAATTCAGTCCCATCGGTGACGCGGGAAATCTAGATTTATCTGTAACCATAAATATAAATTTAAGTTGTTTTAAATGCAGATAATTCGATATTTTCTTCTCAACAAAATTCTGCACTTACATTTCCATTTGCTTTTATCAGATTAATAGAATTCTCTTTAATTTCTTTTCCTTTTTCAGTGAAAAACAAAATGTTGTCATAGAGTACTGTGATGTTTTTGTGAAATATCGTTATTTCAAGAAGAGTGTACATAATAAAAATGTTTAATTGAGTAATTGAGTTTGATTTGACTGCCTAAGAAGGACTGATCAGACAAGGAAACTAAGTTCTTACAGCATAGTATCCCTCCCGGTTCCTTTATTAAGGTCTTAAAAAATAAAATAAAATAAAGTAAAGTAAAATAAAATACCGTAGCTCAGCCGTAGCGAGTAATTGAGTTTAGAAAATTATATGAAAATGGTTTGGATTCCAAACCCGTAGTTCGATTTGTTTAAAAATGTATACTTTTCTTGCAGGATTGGTCTATAATATATATGCCAAATGAAAGCTAAATTAAAATCAGCGTTTAATAACTATCGTGTTCACTCACTGACACACATTTATCATATATACAATAATTTCCTTTGACCGTATGTCTAGAATGTATAAAGTCACAGTTCTGAAAATATTCAGAAAATGCTTAAAGATGAAGAATATAAACAGCAAAAAATCTATATTATAAAATTAAAACATGTTCGTGAGTAACTCTGACGTCATGTTGAAGGTGGCAACACCTGACAAAGAAATGTAGCTATTATTGATTTTTTTTTTTTACCTTTAAACATCGCACAAATTCATTTTTTACACCGTCGAATGGGCAAGGATGTTTTTTCATATGCAAGTTTTGTGAAAAAACTGTATCTTTTGGTTTTCAAAATACTTTTCAAGCAGGCTTTTTCTTTAATGTTTCTCTATCGCATGCAGCCCGTTTACGAAAGAATAATACGTTTGCACTTAGAACACTTTAAATAGTCCAAAATTTCTTTCTGGCTAATATCCCATAGCGAAATTAAAACTTCATCATTAAATAAATAAAATATTGCATATAAAAGGACAAGCTTGACAGACTTGTAATCGAACTAGGCGTTCAAACCACTGAAATTATCAGCGTAAGAAACACTGATGTAAGTAGCTAAAGGTTTAGCGTTTTCTTCGGCTATTAACTCCTGACATGCGGCTAATACGGAAGTATCATTTTTAATAAATTTCAAAACTTTTTTGGAATGCATATTTCATAATTTTTATGTAAAATTAATTTTTGGTTTTGTTAATGGACAATCTAAAAAATATGTATGAAATGTGAAAAATGTATTAGAGTTTTCAAAAAAAAAAAAAAAAAAAAAAAGACGTATGTTCTGTAACCCAAGAAACCTGGAGAGAAATTTTCTATAAAAAAATAACCAAAAATGTTTTACAATATTTTTTAAACTATTAAATAAAAGATATTTTTTCTCTTTTATTCTCCATTCCATACTTCTTTTAAAAGAAAAAGATTAAGCCGTAAAATAAAAAGCTTATAAACAGTAAAATAAGTTTTATTCGACTCTTGACATGTTTCAGCTCAATCTGAAGCCACTATCAAAACAAATAAGAATAGTCTATAAATTCACGGTCTATACAGTTATTTAAAATGCTATCGTTTAATTTTAAAAAGTAAAAAATAAAAAATAACGGGCGTAAATTTTAAAAGCACGTGAAAAATTAAATGATATCGGTTCAAATAACTTCATAGACCGTGCAATTATAGAATATTCTTATTTCTATTATTAATATATATAATTAACTGGATGAATTATGCACTCCAGATTCGACCGGGATAGCTCAGCTGGTAGAGCATGGCAGCTTCGGTCAAGTGATCCCAGGTTTGAATCCTAGCCAAGACATTTTTCGTGCAGTTGGAAAATTACAACTCATATTCTTATTTGTTTTGAGAATGGCTCAGATTGAGCTAAAACATGTCAACAGTCTAATATAACTTATTTTACTGTTCATAATATTCTCATTTTACGAATTTTAGCAATGGAAAAAAAGTATATAATTACATGGTGTTATAATTTTTTATATCTCCATTTCCAATCGGAAATACCAAAGTAAAACAAAACATAAAAGAAAAACTTTTTTTTATTTTTACATAGTAGCATGTAAAATATTAAAATGGTTCTTTGTTGATTAATATGAATGGGACTCATGCTTTACTATGTTAATTATTCTACGATTTAAAAAATATCACTGTTTTTGAAGGTTTTGTAAAATAAACAATATTGAAATAATTTACTGCTAGAATTTTGAACAAGTTTTCGCAGGGTATCGAAATACGTAATCACCACTGATGGAATAATGGCAATGCTGCATAGCATCAGAATAAATTACCCTTCCATCTTAGCTGCGGTGTATGTTACAAATGATTCTTAGCGTAATTCATGATCGTTCCAATTGCCAGCATTCCCGAACAGATGTCTGTTTACGACTTTAAAGGATGATTAGCGTATACTTATTGCTAAAATTAAGGACTGGAGGTTACATACGCATAAATCAAATGCAAAACTTTTTTAAATATTTATACAAAAAAGAAAAGAAAAAAAAGAGACTTGAGCTGTTTTTTTCCCTTAATTACTATATTAAGATGATGCCCACATGGAATTGCACGTGTAAAAATAATGCAAATATTAAATCATCTTTAACTAGTTTTATTGATTAGATTTTAAAATGTTATACAATGAAAGGAGGTTGCTTAATTCGAAAATATTTTTTCGAATGTGGATTAATGCTGATTGATTAAAAAAAAAAAAAAAAAAAAAAAAGAATCAGATAAATAAATCGATTTTAATGAAATATGATTAATACAACCCTTTTAATCCGAAATGACTAATACAATCTCCTACGAATGCAGAATAATTCATGCAACAATTTCCGATATCTCAATCTCTGCCATGTATAAATCAATTAAATCTCAATTTCCTTCAAATGCTTTTTTAAATTAAAACTGTTTTAAGTCAAATTGAAAGTAAAAGAGGTTGTTTTATTCAGTTAAAAAGTTTTTCAAATGCAGATTAATTCTGGTCGAGTAATCAAAAATTAAAAAATTGTTCTTAATGAAATATGCGCAATAAAACTCTCTTAAACCGATTTGTCTGATTCAAATATGCAATATCCGAATAATTCTTGTAACAATTTCTTATATTACAATCATTTCACATGTATAAACATATTAAATCTTAATTTATGTCATTTAATTTTATAATTTAAAATTGATTTTTAATGCAAATTAAAAGAAATAGGTTTCTTAATTAGGTAATAATATCCAAATGAGTCGTTTAAAACCAAAGAAGATTAAGTCCATAAAGCATTATCCAGAAATATTTGGTGGTAATGTCAACGGACTCTTGTGTCTTCCATTGAGATTCATAGATGAATAGGGGTATTTGTTGCTCACATTTCTGATCTGGAATATAATTTTTTGCAGCAACTCACAAATTATTTTTTTATGTTGATGTACACATCCCAAACTTAGTTCAACGAAATACACAATAGACTAGATCCACTTTTCTTCAGTCTGCCACAAATTTACATTATCGCTTGTTTATTAATGATATTTTAGAATTCTGTCCTTAATGAAGTATGATTAATAAAATTCCCATAACCCGATTTGACTGATCCAAGCACGTATGTAATTGCAGGCTAATTTTTGCACAGCAATTTTTAATATATAATCACTACACATTAGATAATTTTAACCATCATGTCACTGATATAGACATCATATTTCATACATAGGAAATAAAATGTCGAACAGGTTTCTAGCCATTATTCGTGCACTATTTTCAAAATATAAACATTCCATTATTGGGCCAACAATAGCCGTATACATATCATACGCTATACAAACAATATTCGTTCAACATTGTTTTGCTACAACGGTTATTGCAGAAGGAAAATTTAAATTGTCTTTCATGTATCCATATAGCTAATCTTCAAATGCCACTATGGGATTTCACAATGCCCTTGCTCACAATTATCTTGCGTTTTCTGTTACATTTAAAATTGGACTTGAAACGGGAAAGAGAGTAAAAAAAAAAACCCTTTCGCAATTCTATCCCAAACTTAATGTTTACAATATTCGTTACCCCATTACTTCCTTATTCCTCGAAAGTGAATCATTTTTAATTAAAAACCTGGATTAAAATGAGCAAATATTTCTATTTATTATGTTTTTATGTGTTTTAACATAATCAATTATTGATTTTTTTAATTAGTATTTTTATATCTAAATCTATTTGCTTTTATTATTTTTGCTATACAGTTGTCTCATCAATTTTTTTTTAAACAGTTTGAAATGATTACGCAGTATTTTATTAATTTTTTTTTTCAGATTACTTTTTTTATTAAAAAAATTGCTTTTTAACGCACAGAACACACATGCATATGATATATGGGATATACATAGAAAATACGTAATCAACATAAAATAAGTTTAAAAAGCTTCTGAGGAAACACTTCACGAATATACTTCCGTTATTATGAGTGGGTAATAGGATATGATCGGAATAATGGAAACATTATTCATTTCACTTACTTACAATACATAATTTGATAAAGATCGCTAAGCATCCATGATTGAAATAAAGAGCATAAGCAAAATTTTCTATGTTAAGCGAAATGTCGGGACATTCGATAAAAGAATAATTGGGAACATATTAACTTCGAAATAGTAATCGTAATATTGAATCGTAATATTAAAAACTTGATCTTAAAAAAATTAAAAAATTTTCGAAATGACTAATCCGAATAGAATATCAATAAATATGAGTTATCCCGGCGATTTTACCCACAGTTTGTATTATACAGTAACCGGAAAGATTAGAAGAGTAACTCTTTACATAGAGAGTGGATTGAAGAGCTTGTAACTCTCGAAATTTGTGGAAAATTTCTAAAATTCGCTGGTAATAAAAAATGAAGTGTATGTGGTAATATATATTCCTGTGAATATACCGATGTGTATTAATCCATGTATTAAAACTAATAAAAGTCTTTTCAAATGTTTCATGTGCCGACACTATTCCTAATTCGCATAGCGAATTCTTCTTTCTTTTTTTCTCTAGCGGGAATTATTTTTTAAATGTTAACTTTATAATGTACTGTTTGCAGGAATATACATTTTTCAAAAATTTTTATGCTGGGAGAAAACGTGAGTCAAGCAGCACGATATGAACTACGCAATAAATTCTGATTATAGTATCGTTGTATTTTTATATAGGCGACTCTTATATTAAAAAATGGATGTGCAAAGAAGGGGAAATATCCCTCTTCGTAATATTAAACATATCTTATAGGCTATCATATTTTAAAATCAGTATATAAAATAACATGCTGATTTATTTATTGATTGATTTTTTTTTGTATAAAAAAATAACTTTACGAATTGTGAGGATTTAAAATCTGTCTTGTGGTATTTTTCGGTATTTTATAACAACTATCAGTACCTTTATAGTGTATTATGATTTACCATTATATGTATAGTAACAAACAATTGAATGTACTAAATTTTCTTAAACTACAGATATCATACTTAAATCTTATTGTCAATTTGTGTATAGTTTTTAAGTTACTTATTTTATTAAGTTTTATTGATAAAGAATACCATATTTCCGCACTGAAAAAAATGACACTTTCAAATCTGAGTAAATCGATGTTTTCATTTTGCTATAAAACTTTTTGTTTCAGATAGGACGACCCAATTATATTCTGAAAAACCAGAAATACTCAGAATATTGAAACATGGACATACTCAAAACTGAGCATATAGAGGTCAGTTCAAACTCATTTTTGAAACATTACATAGTTGCCAACCTCCCGATTTTTTTCATACCAGTATTTTTATGAAAAGATATTTGTTTTATTGAATCGTGCAATTTCTGCTATTTAATAAAGCTAAAATTTTAGTATGATTTTACTGGTATTAAAAAAATCGGGAGGTTGGCAACTATGCATGGACATACACTAAAAGGATTAGAATCAGTTCAAACTCATTTTTGAAACGTGGAAATACTCAAAAATGTGCACATAGAACTCAGTTTAAAAACTCAGTTTTTGAAACATAGACATACTCAAATATGAGCACTTGATGTTTTATTCTTGAGTGTGTGCATGTTTTCAGAAATGAGTATATACATGTTTCAAACTTGAGTCATTTTGATTCAGAGCCATTTTGACTATGCGACATATTCAGATTTAAAAATGTTTTGATCAGTTTTCAAAATGTCTTTTCTAGAGTGCGAAACATATATATTTAATGTAACTGTAACCTCTAATAATAATCTTATAATTTGAATTTTTATATCAATCATGATACAATTTAAACTATATTGATTTAATATTGGGATATTTAAATTATATCTTATTTAAATATCTTTTAGAGCCATGTTTTCTTATGAAGTAAATAAACAATCTGCGCCTTACTCATAATATGATACTATTACGGTCAATAGTAAATATACTTCAAAATACATACCATGTGTAATTTAAACTTGATAAGTCCATTTTCTTGATATTTCCTTTTTAGGATTTCTTGGAGAAATTATATCGTATTTGCTTGCAAATGTTTGTTTCTCTTTTTCTGGGTCCAATTTTTACTTGAAATACATTTTTTTATGTTTTACATTAACAAAAAGTTGAAATGGTATATAATATTTTTAACTATATATGAATATGTTTAACACATATTAATATTTTTTAACATTCTTTCTAAAAATGTAACATTTAATGTAATATTTTTATTTCGCAAAAATACAGTCACTTAAAAAAATGGATGATTTCAACCAATGGTTTGCAGCAGTTCCAATATGGATTGTTAAAAAACGATTGGACGGTATATTACATTAGTAATATGTATGTTTTAATCTATTCTATATATGCATTTATATTGCTAATTGTCTTACATATGTATAAAAATTCTATATGAAAAAGTTTTATTTATTTATTTTTTCATTTCAGTATTTTTCATGTTTAGAGATTAGTATTTTATTTTCAGCCAAAAGTAATATTGTGAAAATTTATATTACAATAAATATGAAATAATTTGTTATATAAATCTTATAAATAACAGTAAGTTCCTTTATGGTAATACTGAACCAGGAGAATGTTGTAATGAAATACAGTAAGGAGAAGCAAAGCTATTGGAAACTTATTAGATGAATCATGAAGAAAAGAGGGGTTCATATGTAATAGATTATTTTAACGCAATATAATGATCTCGACCCCACGTAATTAATATTGATTTACAGTTTCTATCAAGAATATATTACATTAATGGTGCAGTGTCGCTCCAAAGAGCATGTTGTGCTATTTATAAATGCACTAGTCAAATAAAGTAACTTTCATAAAGTATCACGCTCTTTTTTTAATTCTAAATGATTAAATTCAATTATTTACTGTAATAATATAACACGTTTGTAAATACGTCTAAATATTTAAAAAATTCTCTCTTCGTAAGCATTACGATCAATATTTTCTTTTTTTACAGGTAAAACAAAAGATAAAATGTAAAACTAAAATGAAAAAATAGAAAATAAATGTTTCTTTTCTTATTCAAAGAAAAATCTTAATAAATAAAATTTTAGCTACTTATAATTTTCTAATAAATGATTCATTGAAATATATATAGACTGACTGCACCAATAGTTAATAATAAAAGAATATTATCGGTATTCCTAATTACTCTTGTATGCTCTTTTAACGGAAAATTATTTAATATTTTACGCTGAATAAAACAGTATAAAACACATTTGGTTTTGCAAGGTTCTAAATTCAGTATTCTGGAGTTTCGATGGTAGTTGATAATCTATTGCTATTAGTGAATTAGTCATGGTAATAATTAATTAACCATGGGATTATTATACACTGAAAAAAGACGAATGTTTCTAGATATAGCAAAACTTTAGCAAAATGTAATATAACCTTTTCTGATTAATCCACAATTCCAAAAAATCGTTTTAATACCTTTAGAAACTTCAGAAATCATTAAGATTCCGATATTTAAAGTAATATTTCTGAAAAAAAAAAAAAAAAAAAAAAAAAAAAACCTTTAAAAATGTAAACCTTTTATGTTTCCTTTAAAAAAAATAATGAAAAAGAAAAGATTTAAACGTTTCCGAGTAAAATAAATAAATAAATAAATTGTATATTTAAGTAAAATTACAGAAATGTATTCACAGATTCTCTTTTATTTCTTCATATAGAAAATTTTAATTTTATACCTAATAATTAACTTAATTTTATATATAATAGGACTTATTTTACCACTAGAATCCGTTAACGATTCGAAAATTATCTACAAATGTGCAAAACGCATTACAAACATCTCTCATGTAACCAATGCTTTATACTATTTATATATTTTTTATCAAATTTTAATTTCAAATAAAATATAAGATAATTTTCGAAAATGTGAGGCATTTTATTCAGCAACATATTTTACAGCATTCAAATATTGTCAAATATGACGTATTACAAATAATGCTAAAGTATACGGAAATGATTTAATCTTTAAAACTTTAGAATGTTGCATCAATAAATTGCTTTTAGTAGTGCAGTAAACAATTACAGTTCATATATCAAAAATATGTTATAATCTTTAGAACGATCATAGAAATTAATATGAAAAATGACACAGAATTACTAGTGTAAAATATAATAATTTAAGTTATTGACCTTTATACATTTATTGAAAGATCCTGGGTAATCACTCATGTAAAAGTGAAGTTATGTAAATAAACTCTATCTATTAATTACATACACTGGGAGATTTTAATGTCATTCTGAAATTCCAAACAATATACTATTTATAGCTTTCAGATTAAAACACTATAAAAACATTTAAAAGTGTTATAAATTATTGTTAGTATATAAATATCTCATTTAATATCATTATTATAATATGTTCGAATACATTTTACCATCGTATTTTTATTCGGTGTTTCCAATCAATTAATGTCTTTATATCATCTTCAACATATCAATAGGACTTATTTTCATATCGAAAGTATCAAAATTTTGAAAAGCATTTTTGGCATCTGTACTCTGTTAATACTTTGTCTACATACACTTTCTTTAACTTTATTTTTGGCACAAAGAGTATGTTTTCGGTAGGATAAAATAAAATTCTTTTTTTTAATGAAATTTAAGCAGAATGACAACAAAAAAAAAGTCCCACCTGCAAAAATATATAATGACAACATGATGTACGTAGAATGAAGCTGGCTAATTAAACATGTTACTACGTAAACTCCTGGAAACTTTGCGAACAACCGAATAGTTTGGAACATTTCTATTTCGCCGAGTAATTGCCACTTTAATCATATTTAACATTAACACAAAAATTAAATGATCAATAATTAAAAGAAGGTTTTTGTATTTAAGAAAAGGAAAACGATTACAGAATTTTACATATCTGCAAACCTTACATAAAACTGAGTAATTTGAATTAAACTATGCAATTTGTCTTAACTGTGTAGTCGACTGGAGATGTTTGGAACATGAAAATCTATTTAATAAATAATCTTATTTGTATGTAATTGGTAAGTATTAGATTCCATTTATTAAGCAAGATTCTTGTAATTGATTCAAATTAACATTTAAAAAAAGTTTTGTAAGCATGATTATGCGAGAGTAAGTTTATGAAATAATCTGGTTAATAATGTTAATCTGGTTAATAATGTTAATAATAATAATGTTAATCTGGTTTATGAAATAAATTTGTAATTTATACGATTACTTTTTACATATTGATGAAATAAAGTAATAAAATAAACAGAATTAACTTAAAATCACAGGTTAAACTGGAATTACTTAAAGAATGCTTTGAGAATTAGACATAAAATTTAAAATACACCTTTATGCATTTTATTGCATAAAAAAAAGCTGCAGCATTATATAAAACTTTTTTATACTCACTAAAGAAAACAGACTTTAAAATAACGTTATTGAAGATTATAAATAATTCCAAATCAGTGTGAAAAAATTGCATTGATAGGGGTACCAATAAGTTTATCCACAGTATCAGTAATCAGTTTATTCACAAGCATGAAGGCACCAAAAGAATGTATTTCGATTCCTAACGCAAACACATATAAAAAGAACTGTAACAGAAGGAACGTTTAACTAAACTTATGAATATTTGTTTCGTTTGAAATTATTGTAAAAAATCTGTTTCACCTCATAGAACAGTACTTTCAATTGCTTACTTCAGTCCATCATTCGTGACTACTGGTATACAACGGCGTAGTATATTATTTGTACATGAATTCTGCTTACGTTATGGAAATAAAGAATATGTTTATTAGACTTGTAAAAACACAATGCAATTACGTTGATAAAAATTTATTTGTTACTATAATAGGTAACTAAAAACACTGGTTTAAAACATTAAAACTATTTATGATGTAAAATCAGATGTCACAATACCTAAGCGCTTAATAATGTGGTTAATAATGGTTAATAATGTTAATAATAATAATGTTAATCTGGTTTATGAAATAAATTTGTAATTTATATGATTATTTTTACATATTGATGAAATAAAGTAATAAAATAAACAGAATTAACTTAAAATCACAGGTTAAACTGGAATTACTTAAAGAATGCTTTGAGAATTAGACATAAAATTTAGAATGCACCTTTATGCATTTTATTGAATAAAAAAAAAGCTGCAGCATTATATAAAACTTTTTTATACTCACTAACGAAAACAGACTTTAAAATAACGTTATTGAAGATTATTAATAATTCCAAGTCAGTGTGAAAAAATTGCATTGATAGGGGTACCAATAAGTTTATCCACGGTATCAGTAATGAGTTTATTCACAGGCATGATGGCACCTAAAGAATGCATTTCGATTCCTAACGCAAACACATATAAAAAGAACTGTAACAGAAGGGACGTTTAACTAAACTTATGAATATTTGTTTCGTTTGAAAATATTGTAAAAAATCTGTTTCACCTCATAGAACAGTACTTTCAATTGCTTACTTCAGTCCATCATTCGTGACTACTGGTATACAACGACGTAGTATATTATTTGGACATGAATTCTGCTTACGTTATGAAAATAAAGAATATGTTTATTAGACTTGTAAAAACACAATGCAATTACATTGATAAAAATTTATTTGTTACTATAATAGGTGGAAGTACTAAAAACACAGTTTTTTAAAACATTAAAACTATTTATGATGTAAAATCAGATGTCACAATACCTAAGCGATTTCGGATGAAACTTATTTTAACTACGAGCTACACATTTTTTGAGACTACAGCGGACAAAGGTATTCTGTATTATCTTCGTTCAAAAGATAACTTTGACTTCTTCAAAATTGTATAAATCATATGAAAACGTGAGATGGTACATTATTTCCATATCCTGATTGCTGACGTTGTAGATATTCTTCTTGATTTAGCCTCACTTTGGAATAAAATAGAATTATATATCGATAAAACACTCGCGTCAACACCATTTAGTCTTTCAAAATTCATTCTACGTTAGCCAAATTGCCATCGTTGCCGCAAATTATCTTCGGCGAACATAAAAGTGATAAAATTTAATTACCGACTAATAATTTACTTTGACTTACATCATCTGCTTCTGCATTAAGATGTTCAGTTTATACTTATAACATATTCCACGAAAAATTTGGTTCTTCAGATAATAGTGGAGCTGGAGTTCTTGCAACAGAGGAAGTCCAGATGCTATCGAATAATGGCAGAAAATCAAAAATTAAAATCTATCAAAAATTAGTTTACTTCTAGTTTTGAGACATATATATATATATATATTTAATGAGTGATTGAAATTGCTGTTTTTACTTCATTGCAACATTTCATTTATGAAATCATATTAAAACGCCTTTTATAACACATACGGCGATACCTATCTTGATTTTTGTTGTCTGAAAATTCCGGATTTTCGCAATGTTTGCGGTAAATCTAAGAATCATAACATTGCACTGGGTTTTCTAAATAACACAGGGTAAGGATAAGATTCAGAGAAAATTCTGTTTTGGAAATGCAACAGATGTGTTGCAGTATAAATTGTAATGTGTGATGCATTTTAAAGAAGTTTGGAACGTATGATTGTGTGATAACGTGTCTTGTTTATGAAATAAATTTGTATATATTTTTTTTCTTTTTGCACGTTTGATGATATAAAGTAATAAAATAAATTAAAATAAACAGGATTAGATTTAAACTACAAGTTAAACTGGATTTATTTTAAGAATGCTATGAAAATTAGACATATATTTTAGAATACAGCGTTATACATTGTATGTAGTATCTGCTGAACTACGCTGGATATTATTTTGTAAATTAGCGATAAGTATTTTTGATCAATCTATAAACTGTTTTAGATACAAATTTTTTAAATGTTTATTGTTTATGTTGCAGTATCATCCGTCATCATGTCTATACCTAATACAGTCTCCAAGTATAGAAAATTAAAATATTTATATAATGTAAAAAATAAGGCATAGAGCAGAAAATTTCACTTTGTTTTTAAAAATCAATAGTAATAAAATTCTTTTAAGAAGTCAAAATTAAGATTATTTATTAACTTAAATTTAAATTATTTGGTGCTATATTATATTTTACAAGAGAAAAAAAGAAGAAAACTTTAGTATTCTATGTATTGCTCAATTTAATTTTACAATAATTCAAATGATTATACGTAACTATACTTCTTCTTCATAAAATTATGTTTCCACGAAAATTTCTGTTTTATTAGTTTCTCGTTTAAGGATTGAATGTAAACAACGATAAAAGGGAAAGTGGAAAAGGGATCGTCAAGCAAATTAATATAAAATATTTACGCTGTTGTATCGATATTAATATAATTATAAAAATTCCTAACTTTTAAGTAAAACTCTAAAGGGTGTAAACATCATTATTAAAATAATTTCAAAAAATAAATTTACGCTTATAACACAGAATTTTATTCAACTTAAAATAAAAAAATTATGAAATGAAATATGTAAATCGTTTAATAATAAGTTCTGCATATTTTACATAACTTCGAATATCTTAAGATGATTATTATATCTAGTTTGTTTTCCTGGGCTTACCAAATTCGCTTGGAACTTTATCTTTCTAACTGCAATTAAACAGCAAATACTAGTTAAATAACGTTTTGAAAATAGAACAGCACAACATTATATAGAAGTCAATGCTAAGATAATTTTGAAAAATAAATAGTTAAATGGTTTTGTTCTTGAATATTAATGTATATTTCTAATTAATGTAAAGTTTCATAAAATTCGTGGGCTTAGCGTGAGGTAAATAATTATGTTTTAGATATTTTTATTACATTATGGGAAGTTTAATTTCGTTGATTTAATCTTATATAAATTTCGCTCAATTTTGAGTTTAATCCCTTGTTATATTTTCTGAAAAGAATTTAGGTACTACACGGCATATTTTGGGTTTTAATTATCTTGAATATTAGCTCTAAACAATATATTTTTCGATAACAGTTTAGATTGTATTTTAATTTTATTTATGCACACATTCTGATTAACTTGCTGCAATTTTTTTATGATATATCTTTGAATTTAAATTGAAAATTTGTAGCATTTTTAAAAGATGTTTTATAGAATAGATGTTTATTAGAATGCATCATATGTAGACTATTATTATTCTTGCATAAAATGCTTTTAATTCTAATTTTGCTTATTTCTTAATTAATTTTTGTCATTTTTTTACAGAATATATATATATATATATATATATATATATATTAATGAAAAGTATGTTCGTATTTGTTACCACATTTCAGACAATTATATGCTTTTCTTCAGCGAGCACAGTGTTATTAATGATAATTTAGATTTTCTTATATAATATTTGTCCTTTGTTTACAGCCTGTTTTAAACATGCCTGGAGATCTTTAAACAAAATAAAGTTAATTAAGGTACTCACAAGTTTATTATTACAGGGAATCGAAACCAGGCAATGATATGGAAGTGACTGCTCAAGCGAAATTGCAAGGACTTGGAAACCACGTCTGTAGAGAATAAATGTTCCCCCCTGGACACCTTTATTATTATCTTTAAAAAAGTACAGCAATGAGTCCATAGACTCGAACCTGAGAAAGAGAAAATCGAGAATTGGTCGACTGTAAAAAACATTAAAGGTACATACAGATGTTACAGACTATGGTCATAGACCAGATAGCCATAAATGCGACAATGGCCGATAAACAACCAAACCGACGACTGTTTAAGGTGAAAGACCATAACCAATGCCAATAGGAAAATAAGGATAGAAAAGGGAAATATTCCTTTATGTACCAAGTAAAGAAGTAATTGTTAGATTCGTCTATTAGAAAACTAAATATTTGCTTTAATTTGATGAAGTGCTGGACGGAAAAATATATTATTAAGACAATTATTAGGGGTTAATAAGGAGCGCCGAAGATGCCAGCGTGAGGTAAGTGGTTAGTAGTAATTGTAATGAGAAGCTGTTGGCTGTTGTTAAAGCGCCACACTCGCATACAGAGGAACTTGAGCAATGGAATTTATGGAGGTAGTGAGTTTTCTGCTAGCATATAAACTATTACCAATCTACAATTCCTTCCACTCGGCACCAAATTGACCATGTGATAAACCTGCCTGTGTATTAAGATATTTTGAAAAATAACCATGAAATCAGAATAAATTTAAAAGCTAACTTTTACTCAAAGTATACAACAAGAGCATACTATTTTCAAAATTAATATTGAACCAGTTTTTTATAAAAAATATATCGTATCAGAATAACATTAAATATTTATTTTGATTGAAAATATCAAACATATCGTGCTATCAAACATATCGTGAACATATCAAACATATCGTGCTAATCATATTTTTAATATTATACATAATATTAAAATACGTTGAAATGCTTATAAATATTTAAAATTAATCAAAAATATCATCATTTATAATTTATCTGCTTAATTTTTGTATATGTTGTTTATTTAACTATATACATATACATAAATCTCCAAAGCATCCAATTTCTAAATCTAAAAGTTTAAGAAATATAATTAGTTAAGCGTTATTATAATTTGGATTTAGTCCCTTAATTTTTCAGCTACTTTGTATATATAAATAAATTCGATCTTTAGAAGGTCACAAAATGTAAATGAAAAAATTCCCAGTGTTCAAAATTCAGGCATTTTACCACTTCAAATCCACCACGTGACAGAATTCCGAAGGTCCCACTTTTCTCCTTTTTTAATTTTTTAATTTTGTGTAAAAGAGCCAAAATTTCCCAAAATCTTAATGATTATATTTTTTCTTTATATAAAAAAAGGAATGTGATGTTTTTATGAAAATATTGTAATTGTAACACAAAAGTGATTTTTATGATATATTTTGTATAGAAAGTTAAAAAAAAAATGTGTGTTATAGGCACAAAATCAGAAAAAATATATATTTATTTTATCATCTTCATAGTAATACACTTATATAGACAACGTTCTGAAAAATGAAATTTTCAGAACATAGTCCTTGCAAATTTAAAATAAAACAAGTGGGTAGGTGTGATCGAAGATCGCACAAGGGGTTTCGTTTAATATTCCCTTTAAAACACTTTATCCTTCCTTTAATGAATCCAAATAAATTTCATTTCAGAAAAAAAAAATGTCATGTTTTTTTATAAAGTAAAAATTTACCAGTCTATTTTTTCTCGTTTTTTCGAAAATCTGAACCGGTCCGATAGCGGGCAAAGCCCGCTATTATACTCTGTCATAATTATATATGTCATATGAACCAAATGCGATATTCATAAAAATCAATTTCAAAAATTAACCATGTTGTATAGAGACATTCAAAATGTTAGACGTCAGATTAATTTTCTTTTTAATTCTCTAATATAATTCATATTAAGTTGCTATCTGTATTTACATATACTCATACTCCTTGTATTATTAAGAAATGTTTGAAATTTTCCGTTTTATTACCAATATGACGTCATATTAATCTTTTTTCCAATTGGTGAAACTTTTTATTTCATTTTCATTTTTCACGTGGAAATCTTTCAATAGATAATTAATTACTGTAGAAAGAATTTTATTGTGGATTTTTAATTGTTGGCAACTGCTGTAACGAAAAATGTTTCAATTTAATAGGAAAAGGCTGTTAGATTTTTGGTTTTTTATCTTTCTATATTATAATAATATGACTTTTTTTTCAAGTTTTATTATTTTGAGTTTCATAATACGTATTTAGCTATAAGTACATAAAATTTCATGACTGTAAGTTACATAGTTTCTGAGAACTTCTCAGAAACTATGTAACTTACAGCCATGTAGTAGTCCCGGTCAGTCATGTATTACTTATATGCACTTACAGTCATGTATTAGTCACATTAATCCCGGCTCTGTGACGGACAGACAACAAAGCGGGAGTAATAGGGTTTCGTGAGATGAACGAAACCCTAATAAAATATATATATATATCACTTCTTGCAGTTTTGTTATCTACATTTATGAAAATTTAAAGAAATAGTTGCTGAATTTTGACTTCCATCGTTGAAAACAATCTTAACAGGATATGCCTAATATATATTTTCCATACAACAAAATAATGAAAAAAAAAAAAAAGAAAGAAAGAAAAAATTCACAACAGCTTACTAAATTGAATTAATGATTTTTGTTGAAATTCAATCATTTTTACTTTTCGAACACACAGTGTAAGGAAAGTATTGTAATTATGATTCGTATATGTGTGTGTGAACACGATAACTCCCAAACGGTACTTCCGATTCAGCTCCCATTTAGCGAATATGTTATATACCACTGTCGCAAGAAAGTATAGATTTCCGTAAATATTGGCTGGTGGATTAGGCATTTATCCATTTTTAAACCATTTTCAAACCCTTTTACGACCTATTCTATAAAGGAAATTACCAAGGAAGTATAAGTATAGTATAAGTAATAAATATTGACGTGATCAAGTATTACTGGAGAAGACGTAAAGGCTCCAGTTTAAAAACGAAAGGTCCAGCGTTCGAATACAATCGATTACATTGTGTCAGAAACT
Source organism: Maratus michaelseni (assembly GCA_963931845.1). NCBI lineage: Eukaryota > Metazoa > Arthropoda > Arachnida > Araneae > Salticidae > Maratus > Maratus michaelseni. The sequence goes on from OZ007587.1 coordinate 373,207,927, forward strand.
AATATATATATATATATATATTTACTTTATGGATAATTTTTTGTTAAGTTGAAAGGAGTCACTCCAATTTCCTCCAAATTTTTCAATTTTTAGAAATTTTTAATATTTTTTTTCGAATTTTCTAATTTTTCTAATTTTTTTTTTCCAAAATTTTCAATTTTTATAATTTTTTTTTTTCCAAAATTTTCAATTTTTACAATTTTTAATAATTTTTCCTCCGAATAATTTTCACACATTTTTAAAAATTTGTTCTTCCGGATTATTATTTTTTTAAATTAAAAAACAAATTAAAAAATTTTCCTGCGGATTTTTCAAGTTCAATTCAAGTTACATTCATTAAAATTTTAGTTCTGAAAATATCATATTTCTTATATGTATTATTCTGAAATTAATATCATTATATTATGCAGAAAAAATACGTAACAAAATATAAGTAGTATATTGCATGAATAACAACACTAAATTTTTATTAGTATTATTTTACACTCCCAAATAATTCAAGCATTAAACTGAATGAATAAATCTTCATTTCACAAACTCCCCTATCTAACTCAACAGAAGTAATTTACACAGTCGATTTGTGTTTTACTACAATTTCTTTTTATTCCGAATGAAAGATCAGCGAGAAAGATTTTCAGGAACTCCACGACTTATTACGCCTAACTGAACTGGACCAGCTGCGATTCAAGGAGAAATACGAGAAGTAATGTAACCCTTAATAGTAAATGTTACTTAATAGGCTTATAACTCTTCACGGTGAAACATATTAAAGGAAACTGTTTCATGATGTTATGTTTTGTTTGTCTGATACAAATAAACATTTTTTGGTAATAACATTCAACTTCCTTTATAATATTAAAGTTTGTTTACTTTTGAGATTTTTAGTAGAATTTTTTTTATTAAATTTAATTAAATTTGTAAATTTAAACATAAATCCAAATTATCATAAAAGGTTAATCTACTATATGTAAAAACACAGCTATATATAGTTTTCCAAATATAGTATATGTATTCAAAGTTGTCTATTTTGACAATAAAAATAATAATAATGTACGAATCGATATAAATAATGATTTTTAATGAACCTTTCAAAAACCTTATTAGTCATGTTATATCATGATGAATTATTTTTTTTATTGTAAAAAAGAAGCATTTTAAATAGTTTTCTCCATTTTCAGAAGTATAAAGAATAGAAAACGGTCTTAATAAATTCCTTACTTACAAAAAAGGTATTAAATATTAATGTGTAACGTAAAAACACAAATATATGTAAGATATATATTTGTCACTAGTGCCCAGATAAATATTAACCCATTGAAATTTGAATTTTTAATATTAGAGTGCATTTCTTTTCTCACATTCATGTATAAAGAATAGAATATTGTGTACATTCACGCAATATTTTTTGCTTTCAAAAATCTGTTTTTATAAGTATTAACTTGAAGGTCAAGAATTGATTGACTCAAATCTTTCGGTTTAATTTCATTATATTATTCACATAACTTAACTATCAATTAAACGTACTGTTATTATCGTGCGATGTAAAATACCGAGTGTTTCACGAAGGACCCCTAACTTTGAAAATATATAACTCAGAAACGGTGATAGATACAAGCATGAAACCAGTGGCATGTTTATTAAAAAAAAAACTGTAAAAATCTGGTACAAAACCCACAAAATTTTAGTAACAAATTGCACAGTTAGATGGCGCTGCAGATGGCATATATCACATCAAAAGCGATTCAAAATATGCACCTTTCATGCAACAATCATGTCGCAAACGAAGAATGAAATTGTCAGTGACTGTCTGTTATATACCACCGGAAATCAACGCACAAGCTTGACAAATAGCTTCCTTTAGCTCGTCGAGTGTTAAAGATCTGTTGTGGTAAACAGTGTGCCTAAGTATCACTTCCAGAATTTCTTTCACTATGCGCTAATAGCGATCACTTTTCAACGACGAAATCTTCGACGACTGAACGTTCTTGGAGACTGAGCTCTCTTTATAGGGATCCGTAACGCTAGCTGCAGCGTCATCTATCGGTGCTATCAGTAACTAAAATTTTGAGGTTTCTGTATGAGATTTTTACGGATTTTTAAGAAACATACCACTGGTTCCATGCTTCTATCTATCACCGTTTCCGAGTTATTTATTTTCAAAGTTAAGGGTCATTCGTGAAACACCTGCTATATGCTATTATGTTTTACATCCGACCTCCTTTTCTCGATAGAAATAGAGTTATTTTGAAAAAAAAATGTAGAATTTGAAATAAGCGACAAGTTGAACATTTTGCGACTAATCGTTACTAAGTGTTTGAAAAGGTATTTTACTTGAGAACCGACAACAACTTGTTTAGAATGTTCTGAATGGTGGAGATCGAGCTGGTATCTCTCATAGGAGATGCGGACAGTGGTAATATAATTTTTGATGAGTTTAACTACTGCTCCTATTTAAGAAGTTATAATAATAAAAAATAAAGTACAAAGTCATTCCAGATTTACATTTATTTTGGTAGAAATGAATGCCTGACTTGACAATTTAGATATGTAATATCACATTCAGCATATTTTGTACGTAGCATAACAATTTTCTATTGCTGTGAAATGTTTTATAATGAATTTTTTTAATTAAAATAATATAGAATAACTGTGACAGTTGTTAAAAAAATAGAATAACACAGAAAAAAAATAGTATATTTCGATTAATTGAAACATTTCAGACTAGTTAATGTTCAGTGGCCTTAATAATGTCACGTACACGATCAGGCATACTATTCACTATTATTTGGCAATCATCTTTGCTGATATTTGCCCAAATGGATTTCACACTTTTCACGAGTTAATTTTTGTCCATTGGATGTACATCATGGAGTTGTTTTTTCATTAAATATATTCTGATGACGGAAGTGTAAAATACTCAAGAACCTCCTTGTATACTTGGGTATTTATCCGTCCTGTGACAATGTACAGCTTTTCTAAGCCCTCAGCACTCATACACCCCCAAATCATGACAGAGGTGTTCATCTTCAGTGATCGTTTCAAGCACTCTCTAGGTAAAGCTTCTTGCTTGTAACGCCAAACACGGACATCCTGATGACCGGGAAAAAGCAAAACATCGATTCATCACTAAAAAGTACGTTATTCCAGTCTTAAAAACTCCATTGCAATATGTCATAGCACCAACGTAATCTGGTCCTTTGTGGTTTAAAAGTAAGGGGCGGGTTTGTCTTGGGCACACGTGATTGAATATAAATCTCCTTGACTCCTCGCAGTGTGGTAGAAGTTAAGGCATCCACTCATTCATCTCGACACTTTCTACTTATAAATCTCAGGCTCTTAAAGCGGTTCTTCCTCACGATACGTTTCAGCACTTTGTCGTGTCTTAATGTGGTTATTCATTTACGAAAACTATTTGCGCGATTATTTTTTAAGGCGATTTTCAGTATAATATTTTGAAACTTTACTCCGTTATTTGAGAACAATTCACTATTCTGGCAATCATGTGTTGAGTAAGTTCCTCATTACGTAGCGTCACAATCGCAGTTTTTGTAGAGTACGGTATATCTCTCGTTCGGCCCATTTTGAACTTCCAACTGACTAAACTGATGATAAAACAAGCTTTTATATACATATTACCTCTACATTGGCGCCATTTATGCAAATTTTACCGTCACCACTAATCAATCACTCAACTTTACAAATATAGTAAAATCTCGTTACAACGAATCTCTGGAGACCACTGATTAAATTCGCTGTAATGAAATATTGGTTAAAGTGAAAATGTTTTTATACTGAAATAGAATAGTATGACTTTTTTTACAAACCAAATTATATTCGTTAAATTGAAAAATTCGTTAAATCGAGGTTCGTTGTAACGAGATTCTACTGTATTCTAAAATTTCGAAAAGTCTCTGGAAAGATTTTAATTTTTTGAATAAATTCGTTATTACTTGAATACGTTATTACGAATTGGATTCGTGAAAATTTTCGACTCCTGGTTTAAGACTGATTTATACGTTTTAGAAGGTCCTAAATACGATTCGACTGTTATTAGAAAATGTCTGTCTGTCTCTGTGTGTGTCTGTGTGTCTTTATGCGACAAACATTTTGTGGTCGCTCTATCTGAAGAACTAATGCCCGAAATTGAATAGATTTGTAGATTGAGTTACACATTGATATAAATTAGTGCTGATCAGTTTTTGGTATAAATCGCCCAACAAATGGCGCTTATATGGTTCATATTACACAATTTCTGTAGTAGCTGTATCTGAAAAACTTATGCACGGATTTTCATCAAACTTCAGATTCAGTTAGACAATGACATAAGTTCTTGCTGATTATGTTTTATTGTATATCGCCCAACAGGTATCGCTGCTATGCTGCATTTTGAAGAATTACACGATTTTAGCAATAGTCATGTATCAAGAACTAATACACGGAATGTAATAAAGCTTTAGATTCATTCAGACCTTGATATAAATTGGTACTGATTAGTTTTTGTTGTAAATCGCGCAAAAGGTTGCGCAGCTTTGCTGCATTTTTCACGATTTCCTCAATAGCTCTACCTTAGGCAGATGCATGGATTTACATCAAACTTCACATTCTGTTGGAACTTGACAAAAGTTGGTTTTGATTAGGTTTCTTGTAAATTATATAACAGAAGGTGATGCTATACTGCATTTGTTTATTCTAAAATGCATAATTAAAAATTACGCTTCTTGAAGTATTAACATGTATGAGATTGGCACATCCGACTAGTTTTTTTTAAATAAAATTTCTATGAATTCTTTATGCACGTGGGAACAATATATCGTGCATCAGCTTTTTGTGAACACTTTATACTTTTTTCCTTCAATGTATTTTTTGGTTATTATAATATTTTGAATTGGAGGAATATCCTACTGTTTGGTTTTCTACCACTGTCCACTCGTAAAACATGTTTATGAGGAAACAACTGATATTGCCTATGACATGATAGTACGTGTGCTAGCAGCCTAAGAAAGAACTTTTAGTCCAATTAAAACCATAAATGTACCGGAATATTATTTCAGAAATAGTTTTAATTTAACTGTTCACTAGGTTTTAAAAATGTGAACCCATGAAACGTATGTCATTTGAATTCTCCTGTTCCACTGGTAGACTAAAAATGAGCCGAAAACTTTTTCTGTTCTGTATTCTCAACGGGTTCAAATTACTTTAGTTTAAAGAAATACATTTAAAAAACGCTCTTAATTTATTCTTTACTAAGAAGCAAAGTAATTAAGAACGTAAATTAATCAATACATATTTAGAGTTTAAAAATAAAAAGTACAAAATATTATTTTGTAAGAAAAAAGAAATATGCACCATGTTATATTAAATATTTAAAAAATATATACATCTTACATAATTCAAACATGAAAATTAAATTTGCTTCGAACATTTATTAAATACTAGCGGCCCTCCCTCTCTTTGCTTCGGGTTAACCTTGAAAACCTTCATCTCTTTGTGTTTTCTGTAGACCTTTTTAATGTGTACAATAATTAGTACATTATTTTGATAAATCTTGTAGGGTTCAGCCTGCGTTTGCAATGTATAAGCGGAAAAAATGAAATTATTTACGACATCACATTAAAAACCTCAAAAATAACAGTATTTCCCCACTATTTAATGGATATACATATAAACCTTCCTCTTGCATCACTCTATCTTTAAAAAAAACCGCATCAAAATCCGTTGCGTAGTTTTAAAGATTTAAGCGTACATAGGGATATAGGGACAGAAAAAGCGACTTTGTTTTATACTATGTAGTGATACAGTGTCCTCTCTTATCCTTAGTCCTAAACTGTTACCTTTAGATTTCTTCTTCATATTAAAATATATATTTTAAATAATGTACTTCATCATGACAAAATCGTTATTTAAAACCTTATTAAAATTAATTTTATTCAAAGTTACAAAATAAAAATTTTATTCGGTTCCTGGTTCTTAAAATTTTTATTTAGAAAAAACTTTCTTCTGGCCTTAAGAAATAAAACAGTAAATTCTCTACTCGTCTAGAAGAAAACTTACTAGGTTATGATACTTTGAACTATATAAATATTCAGTGTTTTCTAGCACAAAGAATGTGTTTGTCTTTGCCGCATTATTTTCTGACACTTTATTTTCACCATTCCTTTAATAAAAAACTCTTTATCTTAAATATATGTTTATACATAAAAATATTTTGAAGTGATATACTTTTATAAATATACCATTAAAAATTTCCATTTATATATAATTTGAAAAGACGTTCCGAAATATGTGACGTTTCGAATCAAAGTAGATTAAGTCCATGAACCATTATCTTGAATAACTTTGAGAAAACCATAAGGCTGGCCGCATACCGATGCGTCACAAGCAACATTAAGCGCGACTTAGGGTTGAAACAAGTTAGGGCAGAAACAGGTTGAAACAAAGGAAAAACATGTCTCAAACCTGTTCTAAACCTGTTTTTTCACCCAAGTCGGGCTTCATGCTGCTCGAGACGCCTCAGTGTGACGTCTCCTCATTAATGTCATTTAGAATCATGGATGACTAGAACCATGCTATTGCTCATATTTTCAACGTATGACTTGGTTCATTATGTCACCGAACAAATTATTGTCTGTAGTACAAAAATTCAGCTCAAACTTAGTTGAACGAACAAAATCCCCTTTGGTTTAAAATGCATCATATATTTGCAAAACATCATATAACAACAACAAAAAAATCGATATTTTTATTTTTCCGTAATTTCTCAAAATTCTTTGTATATTATTAATTACTATAGTGTTTATTTATAATTTCTCGTTATCTTGAAAGAAAAATATACTGCTGTAAAAAGGACAAAAAGTTTTGTAGGCTTTTCCGTATCTTTGCAGTACCTTTGACATTTTTATTACTTCGAGTATGTTAGTCTTTTCAATATTTTTCAAATCCTCCCAAAAACTTTATTTTATAGAAAGAACTATATTTTTCCAGAAGTTCTTTATTGCAGTAAAAGTTTTGTAAGAAACTCAGTATTCACGGAAAATTGAAGAAAAGGAGAGATCAGGGAGCAATTGAACGAGAATTTGATTTTAAACATGCATGAACTTTTTAGAGAAATGTTTCAAAGAAATTTCTCTCTATTCAGGTAAAATGGAGATTAACTCTCTGAATTCGTATTTCAGTATTTGCAAGCATTCATAAAGCTATTTATAAAGTAGGGTTATGTAGTATTTTCTGCTTTCAAACCTTATATTTTATGTATTTGTAAATGTTTGCAAATGTTATAAATCTAAAATGAAGAAGTACAGATGAATGAGTTTAGTAAAAATATTTCAACACAAAGTGGCTCCCATTTTTTTATTGAACATATATAATTTCTTTTTCAGATAGAAGATCTGATAGATTCTTCAGATAGAAGAAATTAAACTTTTCCCTCTCTTTAAAAGCACAGAAATTTGCGTTAATACTACCTTAATTTAGACGTATGTTCACAAACGTGTTGTTGCGTTATGTGTTTTATTTACACACACATAAGAATTGGAATGCAATTGTCTTCGGAGTAAAACACATTTTTTGATTCATGTCTCATTTTCACTTATGGTGAGACAGTTACATTAATAGACCACTCAAATTAGTCTTTTTAAATAAAAACTGTGAGTTGATATAATTTCTCTTAAATTTATCAGTACTTTTTAAATGTAAACTGATAGAAACAGTTATGTTTTTCATGTACAATTAGGCACATGTGTCTACCTTTATGGGAAATAAACACTAAATATTTAGGAGCATTTGTAATTGTGCAATCTGTGAAATAAGTAAAAATCTACAATTAAATTGTTTTACAACAGCTAGTATTTTCTAACATCAAGAGAAAATTAAATATGTTTTTCATATTATTGTTAAGTGTATTTTTGATGCAGTTTTTTATTTGATTCAAAATAATAAACTCTAAAAATAATCATTTAGAAATAAGAAAACTTTTATTACTATATCTTAACTGATCTTAACTTTAGAGATAGCCAGAAGAGTTTTACACAATTATACTTATTCGAAGTACGCTTCTGATCATTCATAAAATGAAACAAACGAATGTTCTCCACAAATTTTGTTCTTTTCAAGCATAACACTACCCTTATAAACTAAATATTTTAACACTGGTTTGGTAAAACAAGGTTTATTTGACGCTAGCCATCTTTAAGGCATGGTAGTTTTTAAACCAATACAAACTATCATATATTTCGGTGATTAAAACGACTTTTAACACGCCGAAATGCAGAGAAAATCCAGGCGTCGATTTTACATCGGATATAAAACCAGACATCTAAGTATCGAGGTTTTTAGCTTTCGCAATAGCTATGAGATAGGCATTGATTTTATCCTTATTACTATCACCCCCAAAATTTATAATATCCGACATATTTTGCACAATAGTTATTCTATTTTCTATAATTATTTTAATGAAAACGATAATTTCTTTTTGAATAATCATTTCAATATTTGCTTTTTATTGGTGATTTTTACACCTGACTTTTCTCCCAACACTTTTGTTTTTTTAGTGAATTAATGTCCCGTTATATACAGAATGTAGCCATCTTACGTCATTTCAGAGTTGAATTTATTGGGACAACCAAATAATAAGTATGCTTTATATTTTTAATTTATTTACATCTATGACCTCATTAAAATTTTTACAAGCCAGCATCTTCTTTCTGTGTAAATTATTATCATATTTAACATTTTTCCGAAAATAGGTCTTATTGACCTTTTAGTATCCATGTAAGTAATAGAAATTTCTCTTTTTTCCAGCTTATACGAACAACAGGGTACAGAAACTTAAGGTGTAGGGCACAACCTTAATTTTCATACAGATTTCTATAGAGTTAATGTAATCATAAATTCCAAAAATATCTCTTTACGATATTAAAGGAGAGATAAATAAATTGTTCATGTGTTCACAAGTATTGGGTAGGTCTTAGGAAAAAAAAGAAATGCATAACAAAATTCATAATAGTTAAAAAATTGCCATCTCCGAAAAACACATGGTACAGCACGCTGGTAAAACTGTTGTCGGCATTTACTCAAAACCATAGCTCGAAAATGAGCAATACTTTCTGGAAAATATTACGTTATGAGATGCAAAACTTTACATTCTGTGTTATTGACCTCAATGGAACCGTGGTCATCGGTTTTATTTAGTCAAAACAAACCAGATAATATTGAATAAATGCATGCAATATATATAAATGCACATTATATTGTCGATAGTGTCTCAAAAGCCGTTTTAGTTCAAATTTAACGTCTTTCTAGAAAAAGAGAAATGAAAATTTACTGTTATGATGCAAATGAAGTATGGCAGCGCGAATGAAAAAATAAACAATTACGGATTCTAATTAAAATTTCCAAGTTTGAACAAAATATGCATTTTAATCGTTTATCAAGAAAATAAAAGTGTAACGGAACTTCAGAAAATGATAAACATAGAGCTTTTGAATTTTTATTTTTATTTTGGGAGCTTTATACTGTAAGTTTTGAGTAGCGTCCAATTTTCTGCCTATTAGATAGCCAATATAGATAAAGGATTACATTTAATAAACTTTATGCACACAGCACGAAAAGTAATTAAACCAAAAAAGGGTTAAAGTCAGAATTAACGACATAACAATCACTGTTTTTTTTTAACATAAAATGTCATATTATAAACGAAGAATTCTATAATTTAGTACAAAAACCTAAATGTTTAATGTTAAAATTTACTTTATAAGTCAATTCTCTGAACCTTACCATTAACAAAATCTAGTTTAATAAGTAGAAACATTAAACTATAATATTTTATCTGTAAAAAGTACTGTATTTACAATTGAAGTTCAGATAATAGTGATGATGATGAATTTTTATGTATTGACAATGAACGATGTCCCTCCGGTGTAATATCCAATCAATCTGAACTTACTTATTTATCGGACATTCGTATTTGTCAAAGAAAACTAGACAGGCTACAGACCAAAAAGAAAAAAAAAACTTGTTAGCTCCTAAAACGCTTTTTTTGTTGTTGTTGCAAATTATCAACAAAATTATTATCAGATTGTAATCAAACAACAGGATTTTATATCTTACTGTCTACAGAATATCGTTTGTGATGACTTCAAGTAAATTAATTGATTTGGTGCACAAGTTAACTGTTACATATAAAGCAGATTACTGGAAACTTTCTATTAACTATACCAAAACAAGTCTTAAAGCTTTTTATTTTTTTACATGAAGAAAATAAACATGTGCCTACTGTACCAGGATCAATGGAAAATATGACTGCTGATTACTGATAGATATTTAATCGCGGAAATCGAGAATCGTTACAGAACAGGAAAACAAAATATCACAACTATAGTAGCAAATAAAATAGACAATATAAGACTCTTCACAAAAAACATAAATTTAAATTTATTTTTAAACATTCAATGTGAAAACATATATGTATAAATTTTCATCTACATTTGTTATATTAAAAGGCAGAAAACGAACGTTAAAAACACACAAATAGTACACAAAAAATAGCAAACAGCTGTTTAAAATCCACAAGCGAGATTCTTCTTCAGTGCAACAAACAGCAAAGCACAGCATGCTATAAAAAAAGGTGGGCAAAATAGACAATCTGATCAAATTCAGAATTTCAATCTTTGTCGCACTGAAGAAGAATCTTGCTTGTGGATTCGAATTAGGTGTTTGCTGCTTTTTTGTGTATTATTTGTGCATTTTTAAATTCCTGGACTTTGGATAAATTTGTCTTAATTTTTTTTAATGTTGAAGAGAAATCAGAAAATAAATTACGTTACAAGCAAGATTTGTAGTATTGAATTCCTTTACAAATAAATTTTGAAATATGTAATTGCTGCAAGACAAAATTTTAAAAAAACATAGATAATTTTTCTATTGAAGAGAAAAGATTATGTACGACTATTGAACCAAATTTAAACTTTTAGCTTAAAATTATCAGAAAAATATCAACAAATTACAGAAACTGGCATTTTGTGTCATTAAGTTTTGAGAAATATTTATCGGAAAATCATTACTTACTCATTGTTTAACTGTTTGGAAAATTACAAACCATGAACTGTTATTTAAAAAAAAAAATAAAAGTGTTTTGAAATACATTCAGAAATAAGGAATATAAGTTAAATAATTTGCGTTATATTTTAGATGTATTGAATTAATTATATGCAGTTTGTTCCTGCACACTTTAATTTTTTTTTGTTAAACTGAATTTCTAAAGTAACAGCCATATAAATTTTCAAGTTTATATCCCTAACAAGTTCAGATAAATCATAGTTTAAAAGGTTCTCTTTAATGTTTCCAGCTCATTTCACCCTTTCAAATTTTTTTAAACCTTTCTTAGCGAGCACTGAGTGTTTATGTCTTTAAAATAACAAACATGTCAAAATTTGAGTTTCTGTCAGTAACAATTCTAAAAAACCCTAATTTAGAACGTTTTCCTCTCATTTCACACATTTATTAAATTTCGAATTTTTAATCAACTGTTTGTACCATGCATCTGCTATTTAAAAGTAACTACTATACTAAATATCAAGTTTCTAACCCGAATAAATTCAATTAAATCGTAATTTAGAACGCTTTCCGCTTATTTCACCCTTTTAAATTAAAAAAATTTTAGAAACCGTTCTTAGCAAGTATTTACATTTAAAAGTAACAGCCATGCCAAATTTCATTTTTACCTCTAACAGTTGCAAATAAATCGTAATTTAGAATGTTTTTAGAACGTTATCCGCTCTTTTCATCTTTTTAAATTTCGACTTTTTAAAAACCATCCTTATCTTTAACTTACATCTTAAAAGCAACCACCATGCCAAATTCCAGGCTTCTATACCAACTGTTTCACACAAATCGCATTACGTTTTTTGCCCGTACATCGTTTTAAATTTTGAATTTTTAGAAAACAGTTCTAGGTGAGCATTTGCATCTTAAATGTCGAATTTTAGTTTCTGCCCTTAACAATTCCATAAAAATGCAATTTAGAACGCTTTTCGCATTTTCACCCTTTCTAATTTCAAAATTTTTTAAACTGTACTGTGCGACCATTAATGTCTTAAAAGCAGCAGCTATGTCAAATTTCAATTTTCTATCTTTAACGATTTCATAGAAATCGTAATGTAGAACGTATTTAGAACGCTTTCAGTTTCTTCCACTTTTTAAATTTCGAATTATTTTATAAACTATTCTTAGAGAGCATTTGTATCTTAAATGTTACCGCCATGCCAATTTTCAAGTTTCTAGCTCTTTCAGCATCAGAAAAATTCATATTTAGAACGCCTTTCCTCCTGCATCATTTGAAATTTCGATTTTCTTTTAAAACTTTTCTGTGTGTGCATTAGTGTCTTAAAAGTAACAGCCATGTCAAATTTCAAGTTTTTATCCTTAATAATTTCATAGTTATCGTAATTTAGAATGCTTTTAGAATGCTTTTACCTCATTTCACACTTTTAAATTTCCAATTTTTTAGAAACCGCTCTTAGGCAGCTTTTACGTCATATAAGTAACTACTATGTCAAATTTCAAGTTTCTAGCTCATTCAATATCGTAATCACAATTTTAGAAAGTTTTCCGGTCCTGCTCATCCCGAGGTTTGGGGCACAGACATAAATTATAGCCTTTGTTGTTGCCGAGACAGTCACCATCTATTTGCCAATATTACTTTTGAAATCGATTCGGTAGTTCCAGAGATTAACCACTACAAACAAAGAAACAAACAAACGTAACTTCTTTATAATATAGTATAGATTACGTATTATACTGGTGAGGGTGGTCCTGTGGGACAATTAATCTATCATTTATAATAATTACGCTATTATTGATTAATACTTTTTTACAGTGAATGCAAAATATCAAAATATCCCATTATTAACAGCAACAGTTTTTTTTTCAGTTTCTTAATTATAAAGTATTAAAATGACAATAATAAATATTATATAACTGTGTTTATGATAATGTAGTACATAATTTCCGTTTAAAATCTAAAGGTATTGTGAAAATATTGTTACTCAATTATCTCAATACTTTTTTTCTACTTACGTAAATGGATGCTGTTATATAGTTTTTTAGCTTCACTATTAACTTTAATCAAAAGGCACTTTTACATACGTATAGAGAAACGTGACAGCTGCTGTCACAATCTATGTTTAAAGGTCATTTATAAATGGTGTCTATTACATCCTGCATATTACATTATGTGATATTTTCAATTTTAATCTGAACAAGAAATGTCAATTCAACTTTTCTTTACTTACTTGAGAAATGCTATACTTACGTTTGTTCTTCGTATATTGCGAGCAATGACAAAAGAAAGAAAATATAGCATCAACCCTTTCAGTGCTGAATTTTTTTTGGGAGGTTAATGCCCTGTGCGGAATATTTTGACCAAAAAAGCAATTTATTCAAAAACAACAGGAAACTCCGTGAACCCCTAGGCGACTTTTGTCGACGCTTAATGTAGTCTACAGCACCCAACTCCTAGATGTCAACATTAGTCGACTCCCGCACTCGGACCCTTATGTCGACTTTTGTCGACTCCCGCACTAAAAGGGTTAAAGAAATGATTGTTAAAATCTGCTGTCTGTCACGATTGTTATATTAAGCTATCAGAGAGAATTCTATTAGCAGAAAAGTTTCATTTAGTATATAAAAAGCTTTTAAAGAAGCACACACTTATAAAAAAATTAACTTTTACGAAAAAATATATATACTGAGCGATTTTTTTTAAAGTTGTGAAAGTAAAACCCTATAACAAAAGAACCACGGATTCAAATGACCTAAAATTTCACCAGTATACTCCCAAAGCAATGGGAATTTTTTATGCGTGGTTGAAAAAAAAACTTAAAATCGCACCAACAGATGGCGCTGTATATGCAGTAAAGGCGGGAGACGCGCTTGCACACGACGCACGCACAGTGTGTAAAAACATGATGCACGCACACCTCGTGTTCATTATTCTACTGATATCCTCGCAATGACTGTGTCATAGTGCGTCGTTAGTGAAACTGCATTATCAGAAAAATGACAGCACAGCAACTGCTTTTAGGAGATTCAGAACACTTAAGAATTTAAGAGAAGATCCAATGGCGAATGAAAACCTCCGGAAGATGGTTTCTCAAAGTACCGTCCATTGTTTTTTCCCACTGACGATATTCTTTGTTTCTGCTAACTTACAGCGCCATCTGTCGGTGTGATTTTAAGTTTTTTAACCACGACTAAAATATTCCCATTGCCTTGGGAGCATACTGGTGAAATTTCAGGTCACTTTGATCACTGGTTCTTTTGTTATAGGATTTTACTTTCATAATTAAAAAAAATCACCCTGTATATATAACACACCAAAAATGATTATTAAAATATTATGCCATTCAGGATATTAATGTTTACACATTAGAGGAATTTGTAGCGATTCGAAAATATTACGTACATTATAAACTATTTTTAAATATATGCACTCTATCTATAATTTCACCAGTTAAAAAAAAATCAGACCAATATTGTGAGCACGTGCTCCTGATGTTAGTGTATTTCCCTCATACTGGGGTATGGGATTGAACTATAGGATGAACAATTTAAAAGAGTACCCGTTTGCTTTTTGTATTATCCGCATCTATAATATATGTAAAGAAACTTTCAACATCATCACTTATTTAATATGCCAATATTTAATGTGCGGGTATCGTTTTTTTCACTTTCTAAATGCGTAAACTCATTTTTAAAACATAAATTCGCGGAATATCATTAGAAATTTGTAATTCGATTCTGCATTTAATTTCAATAGGCATCTGGCCAAATTGAAAGAAGCAGACGATTTAATCAAATCATTTGTGCATAATCGGATTAAAAATTGCTAATGATGTTCATGTGAATTTATGTTTAAAACACAAGTTTTCGCATTTAGAAAGTGAAAAAAACGATACCCGCACATTAAATATAGACATATTAAATAAGTAATGGTGTTGAAAGTTTCGCTACATATATTATAGATGTGGATAATACAAAAAACAAACGGGTACTCTTTTAAATTGATCACCCTGTATAATGAACAAATTCTCACTTCTAAGGTTATATGTAAAACCCTTTTTTTACCACAAGATTAGACAGTAACTGAATTAAAATTTCTAATTCTTAAACAAAAGGAGGGTGACGATAATAACGGGGATATGTTCAAACTCTTAGTAGGGGGTAGGCGAGGAGTTAACACATAAAAAATAAAGATGTTGAAGAAAAAGTTGTAAATATACACTGACACTTGAATTTACGATCGCCGAATTGACGATTTATAAGCGCAGAGCGCACTGTTTCCATCTACAATCAGGGCTCCTTTTATTGTGATTGCTGTATTATGGTGTCTATTACATCATGTATAGTACATTATGTGATATTTTCAATTTTAATCTGAACAAAAAATGTCAATTCAACTCTTCTTTACTTACGTGAGAAATGCTATATTTACGTTTGTTCTTCGTATATTGCGACCAATGACAAAAGAAAGAAAATATAGCATTAAAGAAATGATTATTAAAATCTTCTGTCTGTCAGTATTGTTATATTGAGCTATCAGAGAGAATTCTATTAGCAGAAAAGTTTCATTTAGTATATAAAGCTCTTTTAAAGAAGCACACACTTATAAAAAAATTAACTTTTACGAAAAAAAAAAATATATATATATATATATATATATAACACCAAAAATGATTATTAAAATATTATGTCCATCAGGATATTAACGGTTACACATTAGAGGAATTTGTAGTGATTCGAAAATATTACGTACATTATAAACTATTTTTAAATATATGCACTCTATCTATAATTTCACCAGTTAAAAAAAAATTAGACCAATATTGTGAGCGCGTGCTCCTGATGTTAGTGTATTTCGCTCATACTGGAGTATGGAATAGAACTATAGGGTGAACAATTTAAAAGAGTACCCGTTTGTTTTTTTTGTATTGTCGACATCTATAATATATATAGTGAAACTTTAACATTATCACTTATTTAATATGTCTATATTTAATGTGCGGGTATCGTTTTTTTTCACTTTCTAAATGCGTAAACTTGTTTTCTAAACATAAATTCACGTGGATATCATTAGAAATTTTTAATCCGATTCTGCTATTAATTTCAATACGTATCTGGCCAAATTGAAAGATGCAGGCGATTTAATCAAATCATTTGTGCATAATCGGATTAAAAATTACTTATGATGTTCACGGGAATTTATGTTTACAAAACAAGTTTTTGCACTTAGAAAGTGAAAAAAACGATACCCGCACATTAAATATAGACATATTAAATAAGTAATGGTGTTGAAAGTTCCGCTACATATATTATAGATGTGGATAATACAAAAAACAAACGGGTACTCTTGTAAAATGATCACCCTGTATAATGAACAAGTTCTCAATTCTAAGGTTATATGTAAAGACCTTTTTTACCACAAGATTAGACAGTAACTGAAATAAAATTTTTAATTTAAAAACAAAAGATGAGTGACAATAATAACGGAGATATGTTCAATTTCCTAGTAGGGGTAGACGAGGAGTTAACACATAAAAAATAAAGATGTTGAAAATATGCACTGACACTTGACTTTACGATTTAAATTACGATCGGCGTATTGACGATTTATAAGCTCAGAGCGCACTGTGTCCATCTACAATCAGGGCTCCTTTTATTGTGATTGCTGTATTATGTGTTTATGTTTGGGAAGACTACAGGGACCCATTATATCGAGGCCCAAATTTCTAATGATAATTGTTTTAAAGATTTATTGTGCACGAAGCAAGGCCTCGTTATGGTGATTACCATTTTAAGAATTTATGGCGCGCAAAATGTAAAAGCCTTTGATAGAATGGTCACTCTATTATCGTTTTATGCGCGACATGTGAATATTTATAAATTGTAGCATCCCTTGTCTACGTTTCCAAAGGCAGTGGGGTCTTCATCACTAGGTTCATTTGGAAGATAACTGGTTAGACGGGCGAAGCGACATGAGATGCGAGAAAGGAAAATTGACAGTGAAAACAAGTATATTAATTTTCTGGATTAGAGGAGAAGGTGTTATACCATGAAAAATAAATTTCTAACTTTAATATCGCTTCGTTGCAGTTCAGATGAAGATGAGTGTATGATAATATACGTAAATTTTAGAGGAACACTATGCCTTAACCCCTCGGCGACGATAGTTATTTGCGGAATTTTTAATCTTTTGCAATTTAATCTTTTACGAATATTTATGAAAGTTTCTACTAATATACCCTCATTTGCAGTGTTCTTCCAAATGCATTCAAATAAAGATAACAATTTAACATCGGATATTTATTTATATTGCAGACACTATTAATAATCTGCATTTAAAACTACGCATTTTAAAAGAATTACGGAAAATGAAACAATGTTTGACGTATGGATAATGTAAGGAATTAATTGTATGAATTACGCCGAATTCGTAATTGTTTCACAGAGAAGAATGTAGAAACATATTATATGGAAATTTTGTGGACTATCATTAAAAAAATAAAACACCTATAGATGAAACTGATAATTTTATCTTAAATAATTTATTAATACACAATATTATTTTATTACGTTTTGTCAATATGTATTAGACTATCCATGTTATCATATCAGTGTTGTACGTAAATAAAGTTTGACATTAAGACAATTTTCCGTCAAGGATGTTATTCCGATGAAGTTATCATTTGAATGAAATTACTTTTTTCTTGTTTTGTTTTTTTTTTAAATATTTTGTACATATTTGTCACCCACTCTACTTTTCCAACCGAACAAATGGCAAAAAATGTGATATTTCTATTTAAACAAGTTATTTACGTACGTAAATACGGTATCTATTTAAAATAAAACCTATTTCATCTGGTTTTGACATGTATTTATATTTGGTATCTGAAAGTTTATAACATTATTATATACTGCTTTCAGAAAACTAATTTTTCAAAGTTTCTGTATAAACCTTTTTTAATCCTGCTGAAACTTATCAGAAAATACCGCACAAGTTTTCAGAAATAAAAATATTTTTAACTACTACTAAAAAATATACTTACAACGATAACATACATTTTGTAGAAAATTTTTCTTTTAAAGCCACCTTATTTCATTTCATATAAGTTAAGAAACTTAAAATAAAGACACCAATATTCAGTTTTAATTAGGTTTGGCAATAATTAAATGAACAGCATGTTATTCTCAGATCTAACTTAGTCATTAATTTACCTCGCATAGTTTGAGTGATAGTATTCTCAAAGGCGTAATTTATCATAAGCATGTTTGTAAATATGACATAGTGCATAGAGAGCGAGTCAGCAGAGAATACATATCACTCTGTGCCATATTTTTGGATATTGTTCAAGTCTATATCGTACACTGTAAAAAATGACCAATGTTTCTTATTTTATGAAAATATACTAGAACCTCGAACAAAAATATAATATAATCTTCTGAGTTATCCGAAATTCCGAATAAAGTCTCCCATTGTCTGTTGAATTCCCAGAAATCAATAAATTTCCAAAATTTAAAGAATTATTTATAAAAACGAAGTATTTTTCGCTACCCGTATTTTTCAGAAACGTTTTCGAAGGGTTTTTATAGTGTATTAATTAGTGTCCTCAGATGGGAATACCTGTTTTTCGAATGTCATCAATTCTCAAGTAAACGTTTTCAGATAATTTATACATGAAAGGGTAAAACAATAATCTTAATTTTAATGTTATTGTTAACTCTGTTAATTTTGCATGTTTGTCTGCACTGTAAAAAATGACCAATGTTTCTTATTTTTATGAAAATGTACTATAACCACGAACGAAAATACAATATAATCTTCTGAGTTATCCGAAATTTCAAATAGCACGTTACATTGTCTTTGGAATCCCCAGAAACCAATACATTTCCAAAATGTAAAGAATTATTTATAAAAACAAAGTATTTTTAGCTGCCCGTATTTTTCAGAAACGTTTCCGAAGGTTTTTTATAGTGTATTAATTAGTGTCCTCAGACTGGGATACATGTTTTTCGAATGCTATCAATTCTCAAGTACACGTTTTCAGCCGCATAAGTTAATTTATACATGAAAGAGTAAATAAATAATCTTAATTTTAATGTTATTGTTAACTCTGCAAATTTTGCATGTTTGTCTCTTAAAAAATTTTTTTTGAGCTTGAAAATGTTTACTTGAGAATTGATAGCATTCGAAAAACAGGTATTCCAGGCTGAGGACAGTAATTAATACACTATAAAAACCTTTCGGAAAAGTTTCTGAAAAATACGGGCAGCTAAAAATAATATGTTTTAATAAATAACTCTTTAAGTTTTGGAAATGTGTTGGTTTCTGGGGATTAAAAAGACAATGGAACACGCTATTCGGAATTTCGGATAACTCAGAAGATTATATTATATTTTCGTTCGTGGTTATAATATATTTTCATAAAATAAGAAACATTGGTCATTTTTTACATTGTGTCAAACATATTTTTGAGCATTAAAATGTTTACTTGAGAATTGATAGCATTCAAAAAACAGGCATTCCAGGCTGAGGACACTAATTAATACACTATAAAAACCCTCGGAAACATTTCTGAAAAATATGGGCAGCGAAAAATACTTTGTTTTTATAAATAATTCTTTAAATTTTAGAGATGTGTTTATTTCTGGGGATTCAAAAGACAATAGAACATGCTATTCGGAATTTCGGATAACTCAGAAGATTATATTATATTTTCGTTCATGGTTATAGTATATTTTCATAAAATAAGAAACATTGGTTATTGTTTACAGTGATATAGATCTAAAAACAAGTTGGAAATTGTACGTAAAACGTGACAAATGAGGTATGCTCGTTTTATAACTAGTTTCACAATGAAAAAAAAATCATTCTTATTATTTCAGTGACATGAATTGTATCATCTGCTATAAGCGAAATGACCAAGCCTTTTTTTTAAAATTTATTACGTATGACACGTTTACAAACGTGAATATTTTTTTACACCAGACAGCGCTGCAAAATTCACCATGGGTAACTTGCTTTGCGAATGATTACCTCTATGATTTATTATTTTTATGACTCATAATGAACGAATCTCCCGTGTTTATTTACTCTAGTGGTTTGAGCTATTCGGTTTTTAACCTAATTCCCACTGAAGTTATCTCAGAATCTATACATTTTTAAATGCAACTCCTCTCACAATAAAACAATTTTTTTTAACGATCTTTCTAAAAATGTAACATTTATGCAATGTTATTCGAAAAATTAATTTTGAATAAAAATAGCTGCCTGGCATATGAAAAAAGAAATGGTTTGCCCGTATTTGTTTTCCTCAGTCACATGACTTGCGATTTTCTTATATAGATTTTAGTAGAATATATTTAACCTTCTCACCGCCGCAACCTGATATATCCGTTCACTATGCTGTAGGTTTCACAGCAATACAAGGTTTGTTTAAATTAATATAATTCTACACATATAATGCATTTTTAAAACAACAAGTAATGATTGATACTCTCAAGGATTATACTTATATACGTAATTAAATTTTTTATCTCAAGTTTGAAAATTCAGATTTCTTAAGCATTTTAAAAAAATTAAAAAGAAAACAACATTACAAATTTAGAATATACGCTGTAAAAAATGACCAATGTTTCTTATTTTATGAAAATATGACATTACCACGAACGAAAATATAATACAATCTTCTGAGTTATCCGAAATTTCAAATAGCATGTTACATCGTCTTTTGAATCCCCAGAAACGAATACATTTTCAAAATTTAAAGAATAATTTATAAAAACAAATTATTTTTAGCTGCCCGAATTTTTCAGAAACATTTCCGAAGGGTTTTTATAGTGTATTAATTAGTGTCCTCAGGCTGGAATACCTGTTTTTCGAATGTCATCTATTCTCAAGTACACGTTTTCAGCCGCATAAGTTAATTTATACATGAAAGAGTAAAGAAATAATCTTAATTTTAATGTTATTGTTAACGCTGTTAATTTTGCATGTTTGTCTGTTAAACATTTTTTTTGAGCATGAAAATGTTTACTTCAGAATTGATAGCATTCGAAAAACAGGTATTCCAGGCTGAAGACACTCATTAATACACTATAAAAACCCTTCGGAAACGTTTCTGAATAATTCGTGCAGCTAAAAATAATTTATTTTTTTTAATTATTCCTTAAATTTTGAAAATGTATTCGTTTCTGGGGATTCAAAAAACAATGGAACACTCTATTCGGAATTTCGGATAACTCAGAAGATTATATTATATTTTCGTTCGTGGTTATAGCATATTTTCATAAAATAAGAAACATTGGTCATTTTTTACAGTGTAGAAAGCTTTTATTAATATCTCTAAGTTTTGATTCGATTTTCATAATATTTGAAATGACTCGACAAAATTATGCAACGATAATACATATTAAATTTCAAGCCATTCGGTTGGGTAGTTTTTGCGCTGTTATATGTGGACTGACAGACTGACAGACAGACCAGACGATGTCTATATGTGCTATGTATTTATATAATTACGAACGCACTTGAAAAGGTAACAAACTTATATTTCATAAAAAATGGTAATAATCAATATTTTTAATCAGTTCATATACATGCTTAACACATATAAAGTGAGACTGCACCAGACTCTTAAATTTCGAAAGACCTAATGTAAAAAAAAATATCCTCCTTTAAAACTTTTTAGAGATTATTGTTCGAATTACTATTATAAAAATGTATTTAACAGTAATTTCAATGCACATCTTAGTCTCACATCTAGTCTAGCACACACGAGTCTCACACTAGTCTCACATCTAGCACATCTAGTTCCAATGCAACATCTAATGCACACTTCAGTTAGTTACGTTTTTAACTTTCAAAAAATCTATTTTTTTTCTGTTGGAAATTACATTCTTATGTAGAATTTTGGGCAAAAATATTTAAAGTGGTATCTCAAATATCAAGAAAGATATGAACAAAAATGTGAGCTCGCGAACTATCGATAAAACCGATCTCGCCAAAAAGATGCTACTAAAGATTCTACTCCTCTCTTAGTAAGCATATTATGGCAGGAGAATCCACAGTATGGAGCAGAAATAGCAAATCAAGTGGAAGTGGAAGAAAAATTCGCCATTATATATTTTTTTTCTTCTAAACCTTTAAACGCGATTTTCGGGAAACAACATTTTTCAACATGGGCAGCATGGTAACTTGAGCAGTTTTTAACATTTTTAAATAAATTTTGCGCACATCTGCGAATAATTAAATTGTCTAAGGGAGCCATTTTTTTTTTTAATTTTATTTATGTATATTATTCCAATAAGTTTAAAGATAAAAATTTTAGACGAAAAATGATTTTTTTTTTTTTAAATAGCGCAATTTTCTTATTTTTCAAAGTTTTAAAATTTTTAGCCGATTGCCCTTAGCTACAACCTTATATCACAAGAAGAAACTGATATATTATTGTATTTTAACTTATTTTTGTTTGTTTGTTTGTTTCTACAGCAAGTTAGGATGCTGTCCATCGAGCCCGGAAATTTTGGTACAAGTCAACGCGGCTGCAGGTTTCCGACGTAATATCTGACCAAATTTAACAAACAAAACAAATATTTTTAAATATAATGAAAAAGCGAAAGTATTTTCAACTAGGTAAATTATATCCAATGGTTGGAGTAACATAGTTGAGATTCATTCCAACAGAGCGAAAAATGCCGTGACCAGGACTCGAACCTGGGTACTTTGGACTGCCGTGTTAACGCTTTTCCTACTGAGCTATCCCAACGATATCCTGGTTGGCATATTTCACTCTTATTTGTTGGACAAGGCTACGAACTGCAGCGCTAATTTCATTCATCCGAGCTATAACAAGAGCATTTTACATGATGAATCTGAAATAACAAGGAAACTCCTGTATACCATATAATTAGATCATAATGAACAGAGGAAAGTATTTTCAACTAGGTAAATTATATCTAATGTTTGGAGTATCATAGTTGAGATTTATTCCAACAGAGTGAAAAATGGTTCGTCCCGGCATTTTTCGCTTGTTGGAATAAATCTCAACTATGATACTCCTCCAACCATTGGATACATTTTTAAATACTTGAAGCAAAAAATTATAATAATGTGGAATTATCAGCTTTTCAATTAATTTAACTTCCTTCCTAAAATTAAATTCCAAACAATGTCCATTTTTCGCCGCCGAGAACGTATGTAATCCCTTAATATGAAAATGTAACTAAATGTTAATATATTACACACATAAAAGATAATTATTTGTGGCAAATTTTGCAATTTCCTTGTAGAAATGCAATATATATATTTAAAAATAATCATTCAGTTATTAAAAAAAACTTAATGGTATCTGTGTACGTTTAGAATGTGCATCTACTTATAAACCAGATTTATTTTTAAAATAAAATATGATACAAGTTTACGAAACAATTTAAATATATAGATTAATTCCTGTATTATTATTAAAGCTTATTTATTTTGTGTCGTATAGTAATGAGTTTATTTCTTGAAACAACAAGAACAGCAATTCATACATATTTTAACGCATATTTTCTGTTTTACAATTTAACTCAACCAAATACCTATTTTCTAAATTTTTCAAACTGCTCATTTACCTTGACTGTGATTTATATTAGAATGTGTATCTACTTATAAACCAGATTTCTTTTTAAAAGAAAATGTGATACAGGTTTACGAAACAATTTAAATTTCTAGATTAATTCATGTATTATTATTAAAGATTATTTATTTTGTGTCGTACAGTAATGAGTTTATTTCTTGAAACAACAAGACCAGTAATTCATACATATTTAACACATATTTTCTGTTTTACAATTTAACTTAACAAAATACCTATTTTCAAAACTTTTCAAACTGCCCATTTACCTTGACTGTGATTTATATTAGAATGTGTATCTTCTTATAAACCAGATTTCTTTTTAAAAGAAAATGTGATATAAGTTTACGAAACAATTTAAATTTCTATATTAATTCATGTATTATTATTAAAGATTATTTATTTTGTGTCGTATAGTAATGAGTTTATTTCTTGAAACAACAAGACAAGTAATTCATACATATTTAACGCATATTTTCTGTTTCACAATTTAACTCAACAAAATACCTATTTTCAAAACTTTACAAACTGCCCATGACTGTGATTTATATTAGAATGTGTATCTTCTTACAAACCAGATTTCTTTTTAAAAGAAAATGTTATACAGGTTTACAAAACAATTTAAATTTCTAGATTACTTCATGTATTATTATTAAAGATTATTTATTTTGTGTCGTATAGTAATGAGTTTATTTCTTGAAACAATAAGACAAGTAATTCATACAAATTTAACGCATATTTTCTGTTTTACAATTTAACTCAACGAAATACCTATTTTCGAAACTTTTCAAACTGCGCATTTACCTTCACTGTGATTTATATCTCCAGTTTCTCCGTTCTCACAAGATGAAAGTGACTGAAATGATATTATATGAACATTTTTTACTGCATCTTTCTATCCATTAACTCAATATGCCCAGCTTTTGTCAGCATTCATCGCATTTTAGAACACTGTCAGCTACAAATGGTGCGATTATAAGAGGGTTAAATATGGCCGTCTTCGAACAAAGAACAGGACGTAATCAAATCATTCCCAGGTCGCGGGGAAGATCTTATCACGTCTATGCATATGGAAATGAGGTGAGAGTTTGGCTGCGACTCCTTTTGAAACCGTACCGTTATAATAATATCTTTTAACATATGCTTGCCTATAATTTTTATTTCATATATTATCAATCCTTCTGGCATAAATAATTTAAAATAATTCACAGGTTTTAAAATTATATTTGAGTTTTTAATGTCTGCGACAAATGATCTAATTTGGTAATTCTCCATCGATTTCAATGTTTCAATGTAATACAAAAATTAAAACGTTAAAGATTTATTTAAGTAAAATTCGGAGTCAGGTATCAAATATATTTATAACAATTAGCACGTTTGAAATGTTAAAAACATTATTTATTTATTTATTATTATTATTATTATTATTATTATTATTATTATTATTATTTTGTGGCCAAAAATTTTAATAAATTTTTCAATACATTAAGCCAAGTGAAACAAGGATTAATAAAAAAAAATAAGTTTCAGTCATAATAGGAAGGCATTTTTAATTTAAACCAGAGGTTTTCAACAACTTAACTGCGAGACCTTAAGCTACCAATAATTTTGTAAAGTAATATTCACCTTATTTAATCTCAGAAATTTATATGGCATATTTTAGTATCCAAAAAATGTTATATCCGCGGTCCGCTGTTAAGAAAATGCAAATATTCTAGTCCAAAAGGTTTATTCACTGGTTATTTTGAAAACAGTTGTTAATTCAAACTTTTTTAAAAGAAATTCAAAGGAATAACAATTTTAGTTAATAAGTACTGTTTGTTTTTTATAGAACAATAAAATATTACACATACCTAACGTCAACGCATGCTAATATTTTTGTTATTTTATTTTATTTTATTTTTTTATATAATAGATTTTTTAAAATAATTAATGAATTCCGAAAACGCATATTTAGCTTTATTGCAGACTTTATTGCAACTCCCTATAGACTTTTTTAATCGAGATTTATATCTAGATCTAAAAATAATAATAAAAGACAAATAGCATCGATAGAACTAAGGTCACATAAGGAAATAAATATTTCCAACGAAAATAATACAAACACTAATAACGTGAATTTATTTTTAGTCATCCATTGTTACACTAGCATTCAACTGTGTTCACGTAGATGATTACCTCTAATTTAACGTGTCCAGCATGTGATGTTTTTTTCATCCAGTAAGTTCTAAAATTATTGTATAAATAATATAAATATTCTTCTCACAGAAAATCGATCTTCAAACTGCGATCCAGTGATCATTTTTGGTCTTCCATGCCTGCCAAAAAAATAATATAAAATTTAAATAAATTGCACCTTACACACTGTAGATAAAACTCTCATAGAAATAAAACGGCGTAGTAGTATTTTAATGATTCTCATGATGAGTGTTTGATAAATGCAGTCTCTAGGTCGACTGGTTTTTATCTGGCGCTCAAATTATGTAATCTGACAGTTTTCTTTCTCCTTTTTCTTTTCCTTTCTTTCTTTCTTTTTTTCTTTTCTTTGCTTCTTTCCTTTTCCCTTTTTTTTCTTTTTTCTTTCCTTTTTTTTTTTTTCATTTTCTTTTTGTCCAAAAATTGACCTAAGAAAATTAAAATTTTCCAAAGATTATACATGTTGCAAAGTTACAAAATATTAAGAAATAAAGTTAGAAATTATATTCACACAAAAAATATTTTTAACTTTAATTTTATCAAAAATAAGTTCATCATATGCAAATTTTAAAATAATAAAATCAGAATTATTTGACTGAATTTGACAATAAAATACGGAAAAAAAAAAAAAAAAATCTTTTTCGCTAATTTATGGATGATTTATCAGATATAGATTTTGTAGCACTCTACTATCCGGTCATTTGAAGCATACCCGAACTTGCCGGTTAATTCAGCCTTTAAGATATTTCTTTTTCTTTAATTTCGTGATATATAATTTTGATATGTTTTATTAGCAAAATTAGTTATTTTTATCCATTTTAATATATGTACTTAACTATTGCTATTGTAAACTATTGCTTGTTGTTATTTTTTCTCAATAAATTCATGAAAAAAAAAGTTTTGTGCTTTTTAAAAATCAATGACGGGAATTTTTTTTGCTAGTTACCAAATTGTATCAAATTTGTAAAGGTTGCTCATGATAATCGGAGAGTAAAAACAGTCGTCATTTGACATATCATATACTCAAATGTTGTGTGTGTGTGGTTATATATATATATATATATATATATATATATATATATATATATATATATATATATGTATGCGAATTTTATCTTAAAAACGGCTATAACGATTTTGACAAAATTTTGTATCCTACAGTGTTGGGGCACCAAAAACCATTGGGCTAGGCCCCGTGTTCGAGAAAATTTTATTAGAGGGTCATTTTGGGTCATCATGGGTCAGGGTCGAGCTAATTCTATCTAATAAATGGCTCAAACGATTTTGACTAAATAATTTGGTATCTTACCATTTTCGGGCACGGAAGACTATTCGGCTGGGGTCACATGTTCGAGAACTTTCGATTAGTTGGTCATATTTGGTGTCAACGCGGGTCAAGTTAATTTTATCTAAAAAAGGGCTCTAACGATTTTGATTAAATTTTGTATCCTACGGGTTTCGGGCACAAGAAAATCATTGGGCTAGGTCACATGTCCGAGAAAATTCTATTAGTGGGTCATTTTTGGGGGGTCACTGTGGGTCTTGTCTAAAAAACGGCTCAGACTATTTATACTAAATTTTCCATCCTATGGATTTCAGGCACGAGAAGACAGTTGGGCTAGGTCACATGTTCGAGAAAATTCAATTAGTGGGTCATTTCTGTCAAGGGTCATTATGGGTCAAGCTATTTTATCTTAAAAAGGGAACAGAATATTTACACTAATTTTTGCAATCTATGGTTTTCGGGCACGAGGAGACTGTTGGGCTAGGCCACGTGTTCGAAAAATTTCGATTAGTGGGTCATTTTGGTCATAGGTCATTATGGGTGAAGCCATGTTACCTTAAAAACGGCTCAGACTATTTACAATAAATTTTGCATCCCATGGTTTTGGGGCACAAGAAGACTGTTGGGATAGGTCACATTTTCGAGAAAATTCAATTAGTGGGTCAGTTTGGTCATGGGTCATTATGGGTCAAGCTATTTTATATTAAAAACGGCTCAGACAATTTAGACTAAATTTTTCCTCCTATGGTTTTCAGGCACGAGAAGACTGTTGGGCTAGGTCAAGTGTTCGAGAAAATTTGATTAGTGGGTCCTTTTGGGTCATCATGGGTCAGGGTCAAGCTAAGTCTATCTGAAAAGCGGTTCAAACGATTTTGACTAAATTTTGTATTTTACCATTGTCGGGCACGAGAAGACCATTGGGCTGGGTCACATGTTCGAGAAATTTCAATTAGTGGTTCATTTTGGTCATGGGTCATTATGGGTCAAGCTATTTTATCTTAAAAATGGCTCAGAGGATATAAACTTAGTGTCCTACAGTTTTAGGGAAAGAGAGACTATTGAGCTAGGTCACATTTTCTAGAAATTTCGATTAGTGTTTCATTCTGGTAATGAGTCATTATGTGTCGAGCTATGTTTATCTTCAATACGGCTCAGACGATTTGAACTAAATTTTATATCCTGCGGTTTTTGGACACGAGAAAATCATTGGGCTAGGTCACATGCTCGAGAAAATCTGATTTGTGGATCATTTTTGGTTCACTGTGGGTCAAGCTTAATTTATCTAAAAAATGGCTCAGACTATTTTGACTAAATTTTATATGCCACCAGTTTCGGGTACGAGAAGACAATTGGGCTTGGACACATGTTCGAGAAAATTTGATTAGCGTGTCATTTTGGTCTTGCGTCATGATATTTGAACTCAAAGCTAATTTTGGCCGAGCATAGCATTTAAATTCTGTGGAACAGGATAAAAAATTGAACTGACGAATCATCAGAAAGATTCAATAATTGAAAATACTGATAAAAAAATTGTTTTCAACTTTGAATATTTTGTTATAAATGTATCACGATACTTTATAAAATGTAAAGAATTATTTCAGACTTGAAATCATTTTAATTAATGCATTTTAAAAGTATTTTACTATGAATATTTAAAAGTAATTCCGATTTTAGATGGCATATTTTTAAAGATGAATCCATTAGATATCTGTAACGCATTTGGCATGTTTACGTACATTTAACAGTACAAGTATTTTTTTTCTGTTAAATATGTTTAAGAATTCCGAATACCATTGTTTTTATCCAGTTGGTACAGAATTGCCCAAAGCAAGTATATTTTTATTGTTTTTTCTATCACTCTACCATTCGTCATGCATTTTTGGCAGAAATCTACCACGAAATGTCCACCATCCCAATTGCTAATCTAAAATAAGACAAAAACAGGAGTATAAATATTTTAAACCTTTGAAGACAGACAAAGATTTTGCTTGAGTGAAGATGGTGACTAAATTTGCAATACAAAGAATTTATTTGTTTTTTTAATTGTATATGTTTGTATATAACTTGAATATTTACTCATTTTTTTGTTTTGTTTTAAGCTATTTTAAAACAATTTATATATTATACTGTAAAATATACATTTGTGTCACTGAATACGATTTACAAAAATATTTAATCTAAAGTAACAATTATATGCAAGACTTTTGATCCAGTTCATTTATTCTATAGAGGGAAATATATTTGAAATTCATCATAGTGAGTTCAGCAAATTAAATAATTTGTGATTTAAACTCAATCAATTATTTCATATTGATGGTGCAGAATAATTTCTATTCTCACTATTCAAGTTAAATAGGAAGACTTAAAGCACTTCCCTGGATTTCTATCGTAACTAATTTGGATTCCACTGATGGTCAAATTCGACATAATGTTTCGAGGCGTGTTCAATATTTCAAAATGAATTTAATTATTCAGACGACACTTTCGCATTGTTTAAATTTATTTGTGCGTTAATAAATAGCGTGAAAACAGAACAATTCTACAGAAAAATCTTTTATATATTAGATCTTCCAAATTTGTCAAAAGAAATTTTATAATGAAAATTGGAATAATTTCTGTAGGATTATTGCATAACTGTTGGTTCAATTATTACACTACGACGCCGGGGAGCATATCTCCATTAATTTCTATGACTATTATTACAATAAAACCTCCTTTAAGGAGCAATTTCCCAGATACATGTCCCTTCAAAAAAGGCATATAACGCATTCAAATTTTGAATAAGGGATCCTCGATTTAAGAATCATTAAAAATTCTTCCAAAGATACTTGTTCCAAAAACAAATAAAATGACAAAATGAATAGCTACATTTATATTCTTTTTATAGAATTTTGTTTAAGGGCTGCTTATAAACCTTCATAAATTACATTTTTAATTATTTATTGAAATTGTAATAATATTTTCCAAACAGAGATGATCATCAGCAAATAAATCAGTATAGAATTTTCTAGATCCATGTCCCTTCAAATAAGACGTATACTGCGAACAAATTTTGAATAAGGAAGCCTCGATTTAAGAATCATTAAAAATTATTTAAAGATACTTGTTCCAAAAATAAATAAATAGCAAAAATCAAAAGCTAAACTCTATTATTTTTTCTCATACAAAATATTTTAAGGGTTTCTTAACAAAAAAAAAAAAAAAAAAAAAAAAAAAAAAAAAACTTTATATTTCACATTTTTAATTATTTAACGAAATTGTAACCATCATTTGCAATAGATAATCATCAGCAAGTAAATGAGTTGAATTTCCTAGATCCATGCTGTTTCAAATTTTGAATAAGGGAGCACTATTTAAGAATCATTAAAAATTATTCCAAATATACTTATTCCAAAAACAAATATATGGAGGAAGTGAAAAGCTAAAATACACTTTTTTTTTTCTTCGTACTAAATTTCGTTTAAGGTCTGCTTATAAAAACAAAATCCCTTCATAAATCACATTTTTACTTCTTTAACGAAATTGTAATCATTCTTTGCAAAGACTACGTAACCATCAGCAAATAAATGAGTAGTATTTCCTAGATCCTTGTCCCTTCATATAGGGCGTATATGTTGAATAAGAGCACCTTGATTAATAGAATCATTAAAAATTATTCAGATACTTGTTCCAAAAACAAATATATAGTGAAAATGGAAAGCTAAAATTCTATTATTTTTCTTCATACGAAATTTTATTTAAGGGCTTCTTATAAAAACGAAAACCATCCGTAAATCACATTTTTATTTCTTTGAAGAAATTGTAATCATCCTTTGCAAAGACTTATATAATCTTCAGCAAATAAATGAGTTTCATAGATCCATGTCCCTTCAAATAGAGCGTTAACGCATTCCAATTTTTAATAAGGGATCCTAGATTTAAGGAACATTAAAAATTATTCCAAAGATACTTATTCCAAAAACAAATAAATTGACAAAATGAAAAGTAATATTCAATTATTTTTCCTCATACAAAATTTTGTTTAATGGCTTCTTATTAATAATAAAAAAAACCTTCAGAAATCATATTTTTTATTTTTTATCGAAATCATCCTTCACAAAAAATAGATAATAATCAGCAAATAAATGAAAAGAATGCTAAAATAAATCTTTAAAATCTCAAAAATTAAAACTACACTTTTTTTTATTACTTAAAAGATGACTAAATTATGAAAAAAGATGTTAAGCCACATTCATACTATACAATGTCAAAAATAAAATGTTTACAGGAATTTTATGTATGTGCAGTTATGAACAGAAAATATTAAATTAAAAATTTGCAGTTTTTACCATCATGTATTATTTCATTTTTTAAGATATTTTTAATTTTGTTTCGTTTTTTTTTCTGAAAACATATTTATACTCTCTTCTATTGCGAACTGTGCAGTTTTTCAAACTTTTTTAAGCTTATAAAACACTTTTATACGTCCAAATCGAGGAAAATACCTCACAGTGAGTTACTCTATAATGATTTCAGCTATGTTCCTTAATGCCAAAAAGAGCCTTAATATAGGTCATTTATTGGTAGTACAGTCCATCTTATGCAGTACAATAAACGAGCAGCAGCTCGAAAAAGATAAATTATAAAGAGAATTTGCGAAATATCTGATAATGCAATTATATGTCTTAGTATAAGGAAAATTATATACATTTCTATTTAAACAAATCCGAAATGTTTTAATAGTGTGAATATTATGTGTTAAACCCATGCCTACGATTATTTGCTCTTGTTATAGTATAATAATAATTATCTTAGAATACCGAGAGTACACATTACATGTGTTAACGGCAAAATGTCATTTAATGCAAATAGAAACGTACAGCAATTTAAATGTCATCAGCGATTATTTAATAGTTAAGATTACGCAAATACCGAAACCAGAGAGCACGTAGAAAAAGAATTGATGTAAGACATTCAAATTAGTAAACCGTAATATATTGGTGAGTGTAAAATTTTTGTATTGCAAAATAATTAGTATTTTATATAGCTGTAACTGAATACAATTTACTACAAAATACAAGGAGATTTTGTAATGTGTTGATGGTAATCTATTATACACTGGTGGAAATTGATTTATGAAAGAAAGGTTTTTTGACAAACACTTCAATAATATTCATTAAAAATGAATGAAATTTCATGGGATATACATAGTACGTATGACAAATCTGTTACAAAAATAAATTTTCCCACATAATATTAAACATAAACAAAAAGTCAAAAATTAAATTTTCGTAATATGCGAACACGGAAATTGATTTTTGAAATATCACAATTCATTGGTTATTCCGAAGCAATGTGACAAAAAATTGCATAAAACAAGGTACCGTGACCTGCAAAGTAGACATAAAAAGTCCTGTACAGTGAAAGCAATATGTTTCATTTGCAATTTTCACGATGGGTAAACGAAAGATTTTGTCTGAGGAAGAAAGAGGTAAAATCGACGCATATTTAGAATGTGTAAAGTCTGTCCCGGAATTAGTAAATTAATTAAAAGATCTGTTGGTGTGATAGAACTATAGAAACTATAGGAACTATAGAAAAGATCCAGCAAATTATGGCAAAAATTTTAACAAAAAAGGCAATCCAAGTTTAAGCAAGAGACAGAAAATGGGGATTCTTCAACTTGCATCGAAAGCTGGTCACAGTTCAAAGCGGATTTGTGCAGATCTATCCTTGCCTGTTACACTGTAAAAAATTTTCCGGAAGGTTTCGGAAAAAATGGTGGCATTAGGATGCCACGGCTTTTTGCTATTACGTTTCACAGCAAAGTAGTGAAACATTCCAATTTTTCCGAAACATTCCGTAATATATACTCCGAAACCTTTCATATCAAAATACTAAAATATTTCAGAGTCACGATACGCTTTTTTCCGAAACCTTTCAGGTCAAAATGCTGAAACATTCCAACTTTACGGGACGTCTTTTTTCGGAACCTTTCATATCAAGATACTGAAATGTTCTACTTTCACAGAGCGTCGTTTTTCGGAACCTTTTTTTAAATTCTGAAAATATTATTTTTTTTATCAGGTAACAAAATCGAAGCTGTATAACAAAAATATATTAATCGAAACTCATGACTAAACATATAAACAATATTTGCTAAAACTGAATTCCGAGCTCGGTCTTGCGCGAATAAATAAAGTGTAAAATTGTTAATTATATTTTTAATTTCTTCTATCTTTACAAGATAGCTGTGAAAGGTAACAGCAAAAAGCCGTGGCATCTTAATGCCACCATTTTTTTTCCGGAACCTTCCGGAAAATCCTTTAAGTATTGTATTCAGGAAAATTTCCGACTTCCGGTTTTCGACGGATTTATACGTTTTAGAAGGTCTTGAACACGATTTCACTGTTTTTAGAAAATGTCTATCTGTGAGTCTGTGACTATGTCTGTCTGTCTGTATATGACAAAAATTTTGTGGGCGCTCTATCTCAAGAACTAATGCACGAAATTTAATAAAACTTTATATTCAGTGAGTCCCTGATATATATTGTTGCTGATTAGCTTTTGGTGAATATCGCCCAACAGGTGACGCTGCTATGCTGCATTTTTCGCGATTTCCGCAATAGCTCTATCTCAAGAAATAATGCACTCATTTTCATCAAACTTCAGATTCAGTTAGACCTTGACATAAATAGACACTGATAACGTTTTGGTACAGATATCCCGACAGGTGGCACTTTTTTCGTGATTTTTACGATAGCTATATTTCAAGAACTAATGCACGGAAATTCATAAAACTTCATATTCTGTTAGACCTTGACTTAAATAGATGTTGCTTACGTTTTGGTGTAAATAACTCAACAGGTGGCGCTGCTATGCTACTTTTTCATTATTAACTCGATAACTATACCTCAAGAATAAAAGCACGGATTTTCATTAAACTCCAGATTCAATTAGACGTTGACATAAGTTGTGGTTGATGAGGTTTTAGTTTAAATCTCCCAACAGGTGGCGCTGCTATGCTATATTTTGCAGAATTTACATGATTTTAGCAATAGTCATTTCGTAAGAACTAATGCACGGAATTTAATAAAACTTGAATTTCAGTTAGACCTTGATATAAATGGGTGCTGATTCGTCTTTAGTGTATGTAAAACCTGTGGGAGAAAGAAGAAATTTTTGGGATTGGCACATCCGACTAGTTTAAAAATGCAAACATTATTTTTATTCCTTTATTAAAATCATAAGTTTTTTAAAAAATATAAAATTTCCTTTTAAACATTTTTTTCTGATTTGATAATTTACATCTTTGCTAGAACATTCGATAAGCAATACTAAAGATGAGTATAAAGCGACGAAAAACTTATTTTATGTGTTTTTATTTTTTTCCAAATTTTACATAATAGAATGAGAGAAATAGTACATTACACTTATTTTGCATATATCATATTTTATAAATAGGCAAAATTATTTCAACTGCCCCTAAGACACAAATTTATTAAAATCATTTTGTTTATAATTAATTAAACGATAAAAAAAAGACAGTATATGGTTCTATTAACGGATACAATATTTTTGAAAACAATTTACATATAACATAGGCTTAATGATGTATTTAAAGGACATTTTAATTAAGTTATAAATTAAAGAAAATACAAAAACTTATTAATAAAATATATAAATTTTTGAAAGATAACAAAAGTTGAACATGGACTTGATTTTATTACTTATTTAGAAAATACATACATAAATAAATAAATAAAAATACAATATTTCCTCTATACTTCCAAATGCATTAATACTTTGAAGGACACCGATATATGTCAAAAGTACAATGTTTTACAACCAGTATTTTTCTATAATAATTTTAACGTGTAAAATCTCCAAAATAGAACAGCAAAAATTTCTATTTGAAAATACTTGTAGCAAATTTGTGAATTTTTTATTTTTGCGCCATGCAAACGGCATCTGTTAAAAGGTTGTCAAGAACGAAATATCATGCGTCAGGCATAAATTATGAAACACTTTCCATCACACCTAGAAAACTGTAACGGAACTTCACCGTTAAAGGAGGTGAAAGAAGATATTAAATAGTTTAGGAAACATCTATCATATTTAAAAATCCAGTTTTAGCATTTACCTTCCATAGTCAAAAATTAGTCAAATTATATACTGCAGCTCTCTATATGATCTATAGACTTGTATATAAACTACATAGCATGATAAAATTTAGTTCAGTTAGAAAATTCACATTTACCAATTTTCGCCAATCGATGGAAAAGCACTCGAAATCTTTTGTATAGACCTGTATATTATCTAAAGACTTTTGTACACACCACATATTAAGCTAAAATTTAATTCAGGTAAAAAACGCACAAGGCAACTTAAAACTCACTTCCAGCAGTTTCCAGCTATAAACGACAATGTATCTTGTTCTTTGCTTAGCTCTGTATAGGAATTTATTTATATTCCATAAAATTCTATTAGTATACTAAATATAGTTGATCATACTAAATATAGTTGAGCAGGAAAATGCGTAACACAATTAAAAATACCCTTAAGCAATTTACTCTCATAGTTAGTAATACTTACGAATTCCTTTGTGTAGCCCTGTATATGATCAACAGAATATATACACACCACGTACTATGCAAACATTTAGTCAAACCTAAAAATCGAAACCAAAATTGATAACGCATTTATCACTCATAGACTGTATTTATTGAACAAAGACTGTAACCGAATTGTTTTGTGTGCTCGTGTAAATGAACGATAAAAGCAATGCACTGCACACCATGCTATTCAGCGAGCAATTTATAATGAATCTCAGTAATACATATAAATTTCATTATGTTTTAAATATTGAAACATCATTAAATTACATGGCAAACGATTTTTTCCCGTAGAACCTTGTGTGACAGAATTATTTTGTGAGACCCTGAAAATGAATAACGAATGCTTTGTACACCATATTTTAGAAAAAGCCTGTTTTAGTGCGCTGCATAATTGCATATCAATTTCTTTATGTTTCGAATGGCATAACATCCTCAAAATGCATTTGAAACATATTTTTCCTATTGACCGTTATGTAACTGAATACTTTTGATTGTCCCTGTACATAAACTATAAATGCTACACACTTCATGTTAATAGGGATCATGCCATAATAAGTGCCAATCACATACAAAAATTTCAGGTCAATCCGAGTATATTTACGAGAGTTAGAGCACGGACAGACGGCAGACAATAAACACTTTTCAACTAGGTTGGAAAGTGTTAAAAAGCTAAATGCAATTCTAAATTTTTAAAATAAATTATGATGTTTATCTTAAAAAATATATTTCATAATCTTTTAAACTTATTAATGCATTATTCGTATTAAATAGTAGAATCTTATTTCAAAAGAAAATAGAAAAAATTTACTTATCTATACATTTTAATAAAAAGCATTTTCTCAATTGGCAGATACATTCAGTTTTTATTACAAAGAATAATTATTTCATAATTAGACATTATAAAACATAATGTATTTTTTTATTCATTGTCTTATTTAAGCAATTTAATTTTAAAGTTTCGTATTACAGGTAAAATGGAAATTCAAATAATAAAGCAAAACAGTTTTAAATTAGTTACTTACTTTATCGGTAGATATCCAAACAAAGAATAACATTTGTTCAGATTGCATTTGTCTCTACTTACCTAGGCAGCTGTTTTTTAGTTATCAAAATGGCTAATGGAACATAAAACATGAAGCACGTATGCGCAGAATGTAGTTTACGTAAAAGCTGAAACCTCCCAAAAATATTACACGAATTATTGCCGTAATTGACGTGGGACATGAAGAAATTCGAAATTCCGGTAAAATATGCGCAATGTTTCAGGATAATTTCCTGAAACGTTCCGAAAATTTTGTACAGTGTACTTCTAGAAGAGTTAGGCAAATTTTACATTCTTCACGGAGCTTGAAATGGTCGAAAATGAAGCCGTGTCCAAAAATACTTCTGCGTCACAAGCAGATGCGTTTGCAGTATTGCGAGAAGTACATGGCACTGGGTGACAATTGAAAGAAAGTCATTTTCTCTGACGAAAAACGATTTAATTTGGATGGCCCAGATGGTTTGGGGTATTATTGGAGAGATCTCCGAAAAGAACCGAAATCTACATTCAGCAGAAATTTTGG
This sequence comes from Maratus michaelseni, assembly GCA_963931845.1. Classification (NCBI taxonomy): domain Eukaryota; kingdom Metazoa; phylum Arthropoda; class Arachnida; order Araneae; family Salticidae; genus Maratus; species Maratus michaelseni. The sequence continues at coordinate 373,245,236 of OZ007587.1, forward strand.
TGGCGGAAGTTTGATGATTTTGGCAGCGATTGCTCATGATGGCAAAAGTGAAATTGTATTTTTAAACGGTCGCCAGAACTCTTTTGATTGTAGTTTAGTTTTAGAAAATTCCCTTCTTCCATTTGCATGGCAATATTATGGTTTAGATTATAACTTCATGCAAGATAATGCAAGTATTCACATTTCAAATACAATGAAAGATTGGTTTGACGAACAGAATATTGTTCTTATAGATCATCAACCTTTTAGTCCTGATTTGAACCCCATCGAAAACGTTTGGGGACAGCTTTTTAAGAATGGTTTATGCAAATGGGGATGCAGTACACATCACTTGTAGATTTGAAAGCTTCAATCTGTCAAAACTGGAAACTAATTGATCAGAAACACATCCAAAATCTTGTTTTATCAATGCCATCTACAAGAAAAGAAACTCTAATGAATAAAGGCGGCTTTACTAATCATTAATTTCAATTAAATGTGACATTTCATAAATCAATTTCAATATGTTTATGTTACTAAAATCTAATTTTTGATGTTATGTTTTAGTTTATTAATTTGTATGAAATTTTATTTTTCTAAATTATTTGTTGTACATAGCATGTATAATGTATGAATATTCATTCATTTTTAGTTAATATTATAAATGTTTTGATTAAAAAACCGTGTTTTCATAATTCAACTTCCACCAGTGTATATTATAATCAGGTAAAGAAAATCTATTGTAAAGTCAAAATAATATAAAAAGATGAAGCGGTGTCCTATTAAAAGTACGTCAGATCCGAAATGATTAATTATAAAAAAAATACTATAACAGTTTAAAGATATTTGTCCAGCGTTACACATTTTCAGTTTAAAGTGTTCTACTTCCAATTATTATCTGTGATATGCAATGTGAAACTTTATTTCTTTTTACACTTTTGTGCTAACAAATCATTTATTATTATGTCTACATATTTTTAAAATGTTACAAGAAAGAAATGTTTGCAGGAATTTTATGTATGTCCAATCATGACAAGAAAATCTTTAAATCTCTTTCTTGCAGAATTAAAAATCTGCAGTTTTTACCATCATGTATTACTTTATTTTTAAGATTTTTTGTTTTTTGTTTTTCTTCTGAAAACACATTTATAATCTCTTCCATTGAAGACTATGCAGTTTTTCAAACTTTTTTATATACCAAAATATTATTTCGTCTTTTAACAAAAACTTCTATCTAAAGAAATATAAATCGATTTAGAAAGGAAATTTCAATATAAAAACCAAATAAATTCATATTTAAGTATTTTATTATGATATTAAATTTTGAAAAATAATTGGGAAATTAATAAGTACAATCTTTTGGTCAGGCAGAAACAAATAAAAAATTAAAGTAATTCAAAACACACATGTGTTATCTAACTTGAAGTTTTGTAATAAATAAAATTTTAAAATTATATGGTACGAAAGTTTCCTTATAATCAGTAATATTTCCTGTAAAGTACCAAATATCCGTTCCCACCAGTGGCTGAGAGGTTCTGCTCTCAAAGCTGGTAGACGGAAGGTGCTCGGTTCAAACCCCTGCCGCGCTCGTCGACCTAGCCGTTCGAAGTTTTCCGTGGTTTTCTTCGAATATTGCCGTAAATATGGTTTAGGATCCCTTAAAAAGACCTCCACGGAGGGCACCTCCCCTAGGCCCTATATCCCTCGTGTAGATAATCGGCCGCCATAAAATCAACAAACCAAATATCCGTTTCTTACTAATGTCTTGCAGTAAACATCCCTTGACCATACTTAGATTCCTGCCGTCAGATTTGTACTTATTTAATGTTTTGTTGCTAAGCGTCTATACCCTTGGTAGTTGTATGGTTAGAGCGTTGAGTTTGAGTCTAGGTAGTATGAGTTCGAAACTCAAGTGTCTTTTTTTATTCAAAATGTTTCTTCCATATCTTTATTTTAAAATATTTTATCGGTTAAAATATTTTATTTCAGGTTTTTTTTAAATCTTTTATTTATAAATATTATATCGGTGAAATATTCTATTTCAGTTGTATTTTCAACTTTTTTATTTAAATATATTCTATCAGTTGCTTTATATTTTACACGGTGAATGGAATATTTTAAATAAAATTAAATTTGGATGTTAATAACAATTAAAGATTTATCTTTATTTTTTAAATAAAATACTTACTTAGATATTCAATTTCAGAATTTTTTTTCTACTTCTTGATTTTAAACGGTTATGCATGGAATATTTTAATAAAATTTAGTTTTGATATTAATAACAATTAGATTTAATTTATTAATAAAATGAAATACTTATTTCAACACGATAAAATGTTCTAAAAATTTTACATTAAAGCGCCTTTTAATATTTAAAGTTTCATTTCAGCGCAATATTATCAAATACGTTTATTTAAGCAAAGCATATTTAAAGATATCAAAGGTACACTGTAAAAAATTTGCAGCAAACTGTCCAGTCATTCGACCGTTTTTATAGAAAAGGGTTATACAACCGTAATTTAATTCTATGCTGACCATAATATGGGCAATAATGTGGTCAAAATAGAGTTAAATTACGGTTATGTAACCGTTTTCTCTAAATACGGTGAAATGACTGGACAGTTTGCTGCAAATTTTTAACAGTGTACGAATCTAAGTATGGTCTGCGGCAAGACACTTGTCCATTACTTCACCGAAATTTTTCCTCGTCGTTTACTTTTGATGCTATTGCTGCTACCCCTTGGAAAGCTTATAAAACTCTTTTATACGTCCAAATCGAGCAAAATTCCTCACAGTGAGTTACTCTATATGACTTCATCTATGTTTCTTAATGCCAAAAAAAAATCATTAATATGGGGCAGATTAATCAATTGGTAGAATAAGCAATCTTATGATTTACAATACACTAACAGCAGCGTGAAAAATGCAAATTATAAAGACAATTTGCGAAATTGCTGGTAATGCAATTATATATTTTAATATAAGAAAAATTACAATCATATCTATTTAAACAAATCGAAAATGTTTTAATAGTGTGAATAATATTAGATAAACCCGCACCTACGATTATTTGCTCTTGTTATAGTATAATAATGATTATATTAGAATACCGTGAACACACATTATATCTGTTAACGGCCAAATTCCATTTAATGCAAATAGAAACGTAAAGTAATTTAAATGTCATTAGTGAATATTTAATAGTTAAGATTACGCAAATACCGAAACCAGAGAACAAGTAGAGAGAGAATTGATGTACGACATTCAAATTAGTAAAACATAATACATTTGTCAGTGTAAAATATTTCTATTGCAAAATAATTTGCATTTTATATAGATGTTACTAAGTACAATTTCCATAAAAAAGTAGATTTTGGAATGTTTTGATGTAATCAATTAAAGTTAAAAAGGATCAAGGGAAATACAAGAAGAAATATTTATCCCATACAAATTATTTTTTTTAGATTAATGCATTGAAACATTAGTAAAATTATACATGAACAAGTTAAAATAAAATATATATAGGTATATTGGATGGTTTTTTTTTAGTTCTTCGAAATATAGTTCCATTATTGTCATGACTAGATAACCTATTTCTAATATCTAAGTAATTTCATTCGAAATAGTAAAATGATAAAATGATATTTATATTTAACTATTATAATTGAAAAAATATTATGAATAATCAGCCGCCACCCGTCAATAAACTGGATAATCAGAAATGAATATGGGTAATATTTGTTAAGATATGAATACATGTAAGAAATATTCTGTGACTGCTTAAAGGATAGCACATTTTAGTTTCACATTTCAATGGCAATCTATTAAGGGCGAATAGTTTAAAATAAAGAGAGAGATTGTCAGCTTAGGTAGTGAGCTGCCTATAAAAAGTGTTCTCTAAGCAATGAGAACGTGCAGTGCAGTCTTTGAAGAAGGAATATACCAACCTACTACAGATCCTGCCGTAAATCAATGCATAAAAATATGACTATTACCCATCGACAAGTAATACGTCTACAAATTAAAGGCATACTAAAATTTTGCTTAGAAGGGTCGCCTACATATAGACATTGTAACAAACTTTAAAATTTTTAATACTATTACCTAATTATGATACCTTGATATATTTAGATTCCTTGTTAACATTTACCTTCGAATACCAAACGAGAAACCATTAGATGAAGAAGCTTGGGAATTATGCTGGTTTAAAGTCTGAAACTTCAAATGTTACATTCATTTTTATTCGTTGCAAAACAGATTGCAATGCGAGTAATTTTTCAAGCATAACTTAAAATTACTTGCAGAATAAGCTATAATTTTCTGTTTGCATATTTGAAGTTTCTAGAAATCGATTGGTGTTAAAAATTTCACGTATTTATTTCATATGTATTTCGAATATAATTTAAAAATATATTTTATTATTTAAATTTCATATTTGGAAACAGTATGAGTTATAACATATTTAACTTTTAACAGAAGTCAATTTCAAGAAGCATCTAATATGCGAATAGAAAATTACAACTGAATCCAACGAGTAATTTTTGAATGATTGTTAATTGACTGCAATTATCTCACGTCGGCTGTAACCGAATTTTTTTGCGTGCCTCTGTAAATGTACGATAAAACTAAGCACCGCCTCAAGGAGAGTCAACCATCGTACCCAAGTTCTGAGGAACTTTGAACGAGCACGATAAGGAAGAGTCCTGTGTGCTATACAGCCAGTGGGGGTACAGACAACTGCGCATCAAGTGGCGGAATTGCCACCTGCGAAATTTTTTTAAAGAGATGGAAGACATAGTCGCTGCAACAGCATGTGGTGGTGGAACCCGTGCCCTAAGAGGAACCACCGTGCAAACTTGGTGATATGCCAGAGTCCTCCGGCATCTTCGGAAATCAGACACCAAGAACGGAGCTGGGCCTTAGGCCTTAAGTCAGGTTTCCCCAGCACGCAGTTAATGTACCAGTGCTTCGGGACGTGAAAATCCACAGAGATAGTCATTGCTTGCCTCTTTCCGGTGGTATTAACTGAAAAATAAACGTATAATGCTGAACATACTTTCCACAAAAAGCATGTTTTAGTGCGCTTCACAATTGTATATAAATTTCATTATGTTTCAAACGTTGTAACATCATCAAAATGCGTTTGAAACGATTTTTGCCCATTGACTGTAATGTATCTGAATAGTTTTGACTGTCCCCTCAAACAAAGCATAAATTCTAAACGCTTCTTTTTCAATGGGGATCATTCTATAGCAAACATCAATAAAATATGGAAATTTCAGGACAATTCAAACATATTTACGAGAATTATAGTACAGCCAGACGGCCAGACAAACCGAAGTCATAAAGTGTTAAAGTGTATTAAGTATTTTGATTCAGAAAAAGAAAAGTTGTAGAAAAGAGCATAAATGATCAAATATATTTGTTTCTGTAGTATATCCGAATTCTTTATTTAATGTAAAATATAATGATAAATTAACTTAAGTTCTCTCTTGAACACATATAATTTACATGTTAAAAGGAATTCGTGGGAAACAATGCACTTGCTTTGCAAAGGCAATCATAAATAAATCTGTGTTAAATTCCTGCTTTGAAACGCAAACTGTTTAAATCGTGATGGATAATTATATAAAATGCCAGCACACCCTCCCGGCGTTGTCTGTGATAATATTAGGGTGTCTTCCGAGTAAAATAATAATAGACAAATGATAGTAAAAAAAGTATGGCTATCAATGTAACGGAGCTATGTGCGTTTATTGCATATAAATCGTTATTACGGTGACCACTATAACGGATAAATGTGTATTTCGAGTCTATAAACCATTACAACGTCAATCACACTATAACGGACTCTGTGCGTTTTACGCCTCAATGTCGTTAATGAAGCGATCAATGTTTAAATCGTAAATCTCAATTTTCAAACAAAGGTTTTTGAAAAGAGGAGAAAACGTAATGCTGTACATAGAGGAATCTCTATACCAATCTATAAACATTCTCTGAAAGGTGAAAATTAGAATAATTTATGAAATATTAAACACAATCCAAAATTCAACAGAAAACTTGTCTTCTGCGAAATATCTAATCAAAATTTAATCTTATTTCTCAAAATAAGCTGATTCTATTGCTATTTTAAAATTCATTAAATGAAACTTCTATTTCTATGCTAAATACGATATTACTCCTTCTTGAAAAAAAAATAAGTAATGGGCAAAATTCTCATGACGTCACAGTGAATATAAGTATGAATTTTTAATGTCTTATAAAAACAAAGCTTGTGTCTTTAAATATGTTTACCGTAATTTTACTAGGAAATTAAATATCTAAACCACAAAAGACATGTGCTTGAATATTGTCGATACATTATTATAATTTTCTTAAATTCTTTCTTAGTATCTTTTTAAGTTTTGGAATCAGATACAAAATGCATTTGAATAGTTATAACAAATATACTTTGGCTGAAATTTTTCAGAAAATGTTAAGTAAATAAAAAAGTGCATTTCAAGGAATATTTTTGGGCGATAACACACTCCTCAGAAAATGGTCCCGATCCGTAAAACAGTGTGGGCGTCTATAAAGATCCGACGGACGAAGAAACAAACAGACTTGTTACATATGTACACAAGACATTTCAAAAACATTGACCTTCTTGAAAACATATAATTTACATGTTAAAAGGAATTCGTGGAAACAATGACTTGGTCATATAGGGTATAAAATGTCATACACGTCATATATGACTATAACGTCATACATGCCGGATAACGTTTGGATATATCTCGGTCGCTTGACAATTAATCCTCGGAAGTTGCTGTAACAAGGAAGTACCGATTTTTTTTTTAAATATTACTTTAAAAACATGTTAATTAATGTCTTCTTAAGTTCTGATTTCATTTTCATAGAATTTGAAATGACTCCCCAAATTTCTTCAACAATTATATATATTGAATTTCAAACCATTCGGTTGGGTAGTTTTTGCGCTGTTATATGCGGACAGATGGACAGAAAGACAGACAGCCGGACAGAAGGACAGACCAGGCGACGACTATAGGAATAGGTGCGTTGTATTTATATAATTACAAACACGCATAAAAATTCTCCCGAAGAATAATTTCTAAAATAATTCGAAATTTTAAACTGTGAAATGAGCGGAAAACGTTCTAAATTATGATTTCTCTGGAATCGTTAAGGATAGAAACTTGAAATAAGACATGACTGCTACTATTAAGACGCAAATACATACCCAACACTGTTTTTGTAAAAAATGGAAATTTAAAAGGCTTCAGGAGAAGAAAACATTCTAAATTACGGATTGTAGGATTCTGAAAGGACTAGAAACTAGAAATATGGTATAGCAGCTATAAGACATATATAACATATAAGATATAAATGCTCGCTAAGAACAGCTTAAAAAATAGAAATTTAGAAAGATTGAAATGATTAAAATGCCTTATAAAAACGTTCTAAATTAGGATTTTTATGGAATTGGTAAGGATAGAATCTTGAAATTCGACTTGTATATTATGTTTAAGACGTAAATGCTCGCATAGAACAGCTTTTACAAAATTCAAAATTTAAAAGTGTGCAGAGGCAAAAATCGTTTTAAAATTGCGATTTGCGTGATGCTGCTGAGCTAGAAACTTGAAATTTAGTATGGTGGTTATTCTCAAGATGTAAGTGCAGACTAAAAGATATTTCTAAAAAATGGGAATTTTAAAAGGTGAATTGAACAGCACGCATTCTAAAAACCTGTTAAACTATCATTTATCAGAAATTCTTAGGTATAGAAACTTAAAATTTTGCATGTCTCTTAATTCTGAGACATAAATTCATCCACAGAACAGTTTTTCAAAAATTACAATTTTTAAAGTATATAGGAACAAAATAACTTCTAAAATTGTGATTTATCTGATATAGTTGTTAGAGAAGAATTGATGACTACAAACAATGGTATTTGGCATGGCGATTATATTTAAGAGGTAAATTTTCGCTAAGAACGGTTTCTAAAAATTACTAAATTTCAAATGAAAAATGAAATGAGTGTAAAACCTTCAAAATACATATTAAATTACCATTTAGTTGGTATTAATTTTAGCTCTTTTCATTCATAAAAGTTTCATGTTCACCTAATGAAGTATAAGAATGAAGTTTACGCAAAATGTGGCTTAATTAGTAATTTTTCAATTATCTGTGGTAGTAAAATAGTAGTAATGAAAACAAGCAAAGAAATACCACTCGACATATTTAAACAATTACGCGAGCAAGGCCGTAGGTTTTGCTAGTATATATATATGAAAATACATGTAACAGCAAGTATAAAAATTCATCACGTTAGTTTACATAGCCGTTACAAATCTCACTTTCTAAAGCCCGAATTACGTCTAGATTATTTTAAGTAAATGCCAATGCCCCTATCACAAACAAGTTCTTTGTTCTTTGTTTATTAGCATGACAACTGTTGTTTACTGAGCTATTGTATTAAGATGATAAAATAATTTATGTTCTACAATTTCTAGGGTAAGATTTTATCCTACTTCGAAATGTGATGCAGTTGCAATCTATGCCTTTCTTATGCGTGTTTACGACTCCAATTTAATGAATTGACTGTGTGTTATTCAGAAAGAAGAATTATTATTTTTTTAATATCATTCATTAAAATTCTAAAGATTTCGTGACTTTGATATGAAAGACTGCTAAGGTAAATATACAGTTTGATTATATTTCCAACACTTTCCATGGTTAGACAAACATAATCACAGTTTAATAGATTTGTATGCCTTTTTTCTTTCTTATTTTATAAAACTGCTTTTATTATCAAATATATTTTCGTGAATGCCGGTTATATCTATAAAAACAGGTGATATCGCTTCATAATAATGAATATTCTTTATTCAAATGTCACTATAAGGGATTCAAAATTGAGAATTTGTATATTTTCTAAAATAAGATTCCAAGGAATTATTAATATTGAACTAGGCATTTAAATAATAAGGTGGCTAATAGTATCTTTTTAAAAGGTATAATGAAACGCGTCCTTCATTTTTAAATACAAATAAATTTTTGAATTTTCAGTAACAAAATAAAAATGTCCTAGTTATTTGAGATTTTTTGACATTTCCTTTTTACGCAAATATACATAACATTTTCTGAATAGGTATATAATGAAATATACATGCAGAAAAAAAATGTATTTTATTTTGATTGAAATTTAAAACACATAGTTTTATTAAATATTTATTTATTTAAAGAGAAATAAATAAAGTACTGATAAATACTTTAGTCAACTAGTTCTAATGAATTTGCACTACTAAGCCAAAGAGTCAAACTTTAAATAATTATGTTTTAATAAATTCATTGTCATTTCATAGTTTTTTTTAATCATAATTTCTTTAATCGATATTAAATGAAGCTTTGAAAAGCTTCAGATGTGATTAATTGTAATCCTTTAAATCATTTGTAAAAAAGAAATGAAACCTAACTCTAAATTAAAATAAGCATTTAAATTAAATATAACATAAAATAAAAGCAAAAAGCACTTCGTTCTAAGTTAAACATTAAGTTTTGACTTTTCAATATCTAAATAAATAACGGTGCTACTAATAAAAGAACTTTCTTCTGTTTAATTATCAATACTTACGCATTTCCTCCGTTTGGAGTGGAGAGATTGTTCATTTTTTCAGAATAACTTTTCAAGGATAAAGAAACTTATGTTTAAATCGTATCTCCAGAGAAGAAAAGACGAGAAAAATTTCTCTAATATGATTGCATGCAATCCTTAATGTTAATGCACTCACATGCTTGGCGGCGTACTGTGAAATTAAGTGAAATTATTTTTGTTCTTTTCTGTCAAGGTATTGTTTCGAGCCAAAGATAAAAATTAATCCGATTCTTATTCTGCGCCATCATTTACAAAAGATAAAAGATAATTCAATTTTAAATTAAAACTTATTACATTCTGATTTTCCATTCAATTCAGGATTAAAATGTGTGTGTAAATATTAAGTCCTTTAAATCATTTGTAGAAAAAAAAGAAATTTAACTCTAAGTTAAAAAAGGCATTTAAATACAATTAAAATTAAAATCACATTGAGTTTTGTTTAATTAACAATCCATGTGCAATTCCTGGAGTAAAGAAGTTGTTCATTTTTTTTTCAGAATGACTTCTCAACAGAAAGGATAAAGAACCTTATGTTTAAATTGCATCTCCAGAGAAGAAAAGACAATCAAAATTTCTGTAATATGATTGTATGCAGTCCTTAATGCACGTACATGCTTTGTCAGTATGTGCTGTGAAATTATTATTGTTCCTTTCAGTCAAGGCATTGTTTCGAGCCAACGATAAAAATTTTATCCGATTCTTATTATGCGTACTTTAAATTGTGTTTTAAAAGTCCTTTTCATTTCATAATTTTTTTTATCACAATTTCGTGAATCGATATCAACTGAAGCTTTGAAAAGTTTCCGATATGATTAATTGTAATCCTTTAAATCATTTGTAAAAGAAATGAAACCTAACTCTAAGTTAAAATAGGCAGTTAAATAAAATAAAACTTAAAATAAAAGTAAAAAGCACTTCGTTCTAAGTTAAGCATTAAGTTTTAACTTTTCAATATCTATATAAATAACGTTACTGCTAATAAAAGAACTTTTTGGCATCTTATGTTTAATTAACATTCCACGTGCAATTCTTGGAAGGAAGAAGTTGTTCATTTTGTGTTTTTCAGAATGACTTCTGAACAGAAAGGATAAAGAACCTTATGTTTAAATTGCATCTCGAGAGAAGAAAAGACGATAAAAATTTCTCCAATATGATTGTATGCAGTCCTTAATGCACGTACATACCTTGTCGGTGTATTGTGAAATTAAGTGAAATTAATATTGTTCCTTTCATTCAAGGATAACGATAAAATTTAATCCGATTCTTATTGTGCGCCGTTATTTACAAAAGATAAAATGAGATTTACTTTTACGTTAAAACTGATTACGTTTTTATTTTCCAGTTAATTCAGGTTTAAAAATGTGTGTAAAAATTTAGTCATGCTAAAACTACAGAAAAACAAGCATATCTTGTAAATATATTTATGCTGAAATACTTTTTAGGTAGATTTCGTAAGACATACTACCTATTACATTCTCCCCTAAGTTGGAATTCCTGCAACATTTTTGCAGATCTACACCGATCATGACTCTTAGAACCCCAAACCACCCTCAGTTCAAAATTTCATCTATCTATCTATCTATATCACTTTTTTATGGATACGATAACTCCCATAATTCTGCACAAATCTCTTCCAAACTTATAAATGAAATCAAGCGGCATAAAACCTCGGTCAATTTCGTTAATGGGCAAAATCGAACCAGGTGTGGGGGCAAATGGGGGTAGGGGCTTTTTGCGAAAACTGAAAAAACTCCATAACTTCTTAATTATGATACATATGGAATCCGTTTAAAGTTATTATTACTCCTAGGAAAAGGGCCAGAAATTTATGCATGGCAGATTTTTGATTTCATTAAAAATGCCTCCAAAGGGGTTAGGTGAATAGGGGTTTCAGAAGAAAAAAATTCATAACTTCGTCAGTTCACAAGATATCAAATCCGCTTAAATTTATTATAAATCTTCTTAATATTATCTGCAACTTTTAGACTGACAAGTTTTTTATAGGGCCAACTCTTAAAGCAAAAAAAAATTAAAAACAAGAAAATCCCTGCTGGCTCCACCTACAAGCAGAGGTATATACCGAAGTGGTTGGTGCCAACTGCCACATTATGGCAACTAGGTCTTTCTTCTGCAATTCCCAATAAACAGGCGCCCCACAGTCTGCGTCTTCGAAATCTACATGTGCCTGTAGGCCGAGCCGTCAAGGATTTTTATATCTTTAAACATGCTTCAAAGAACTAAACATTTTTACGTCTGATATATAAAATTAATTTGATTAATCTGATTAAATAATCAGACATTAAAAGACTAAAAACGCACAATTATATAAAACATTGAAATAGTAAAGTATACGTTTCAGGATACGATCGAGCCCCTCATCAACGAAATGGAATACGATAACCAGACTATTACCAAACATGTTTACAGTCAAAAGCTTTACCAGTTAAATTCATTAAACAATACAGAGTTTAAGTTGGTGTAATATTGTATATTAAGGTTGAATTATACAAAACTCTGTGAATTCTGCAAACGCTTGTACCAATCTTCAAGAAAAACTCTACTCCTAACGTTATTACAGCTGGACCTAATTTCTAGAATACTTGCTAATTAATTGAAATATTTCTGTCGTTACATCAAGCGAAGATTAATATTGTAAATTAATGGTATTCAAAAGCTTTGAGTAACGTAGTAAGCCAAATTTTCTTGTGCGTACAGTGTTCGGACGAAACTGTTAAAGGTTAGACAAATATTTTTTTATCGGATTTAATTAGTAATTTAATAATTTAGCAAGTAATTATTATTTATGATGTAAATTTCAAAAATAAACTTCAAACACATTTATGTAGTTTCACATATTTATAGGTATTCATTTTCAAAAATTTTTATAGACGAATATATACTTATTAACATATATTATAATTATATACACACAGAGAAAAGTTTCGTTGAATCAACAAAAATTTGGTTGGCCCAACAAAACTTTCCGCTTAAATATAGGTCAATGGAAAATTTGTTTGAATCAACAATAAAAATATTGTTGACTTTTTGAAATGCCAACAAAAAATTTTGTATCGTCAGCAAAAAAAAAATATTCTGTTAATACAAGTAAAAATGTTTCAATTTTACTTGAATTAACAAAATTGTTTTGTTGAAAGTTTTCCCAAAATAAATATAATTATCTGTTACTTAAGAGTTCCTTTCAGTTTCGTCAACAAAATCTTTTGTTTAAAGAACAATTGTTTTGTGTAATTTTAAGAATTTTCTTTATTTTAACAACAAAAGGTTTTTGTTACATAAACAATTATAATATTTACTTTAAAATTATTTTTTGAATTTGAACCAATCTAAACTTAACTATTTTTAAGGTAATTTTTAATTCATTTTTAGCAGTAAAATACGCCTTTAATCCTTGACCAAGTGAATTTATATCCTGCTTTTTTTCAAGCGTAAACCTACAGATTGAACAATGTCCCAAGCTGGGAATCGAAACTCGGTCCTCAGAATAACGATGTGAGACTTTAACCACTGAGACAGAAGGAATGATATAATGAGCACAGAGCCCGCTTAAGACATAAAAGTAAGGGAAGCCGGACGTTACTCTGGGGCCTCACTCTACCAATTGCTTTGTTATTTACTAAATCCATTTTTGGTATGCTGAAATAATTTGAAATGTTACCATCAAAATTTCGAGTAAACAACAATTTAGAAAGAGCGAGCTTCTTAGATAAACATTTCGTAAGAAAAAAATGCATTTTTTTCCCTGATTGATTTTTTTTAAAAGTTATTCTAAAAAGTAAATTTGGGGGCAGCTTTGTATTTCTTTGGGTAAGCACGAGCTTCCCTGGACTATTCGGTAAACAGGTCCTGCATGAGAAAGCAAATTTCTGAGGCAAACATGAGACGAAAATACAAAGCCCAGCATACGGCAACATATAGTTAATTTTTAATTCATTTTCAGCAATGAATTACGCCTGTAAAAACCAAGATAAAAATTCACTGGTTATTATTCAAGGATTACAGGCGTAATTCACTGCAGAAAATTAATTAAAAATTAACTGTGTTGCCACTTTCTGGGGCTTCAGAGTGCTATTCTGAGGACCTGGGTACGATTCCCGGCTTAGGACATTTTTCACTCTGTCGGTTTACGCTTGAAAAAAGCAGGATAAAAATCCACTGTTTATTATTTAAGAATTACAGGCGTAAATCACTGCTGAAAATGACTTAAAAATTTAAAAATTAATCCGTGCATTAGTTCTTGAGATTTAGTTATAGTGAAAATCATGACAAAATAGCATAGAAGCGCCGCCTGTTGGGCTATTTACACCAAAACGTAATCAGCTTCTATTTATGTCAAGGACTAACTGAATCTGTATTTTAATGTAAATCAGTTCATTAGTTCTTGATAAATCGTTAATCTATTGCAGAAATCGTGAAAAATGCAACATAGCAGCGCCACCTGTTGCGCGATTTACGCCAAAAACTAATCAGCACCAATTTATATCAGGAAGTAACTAAATATATAAATTTTTATTAAATTCCGTGCATTAGTTCTTGAAATAGAGCGCTCACAAAATTTTTGTTACATACAGACAGACAGAGTCATAGACAGTCATTTTCTAAAAACAGTCAAATCATATTGAAGACCTTCCAAAATAAATCGAAAACCAGAAGTTGAAAATTTTCATGACTCTTGTAAAGATAGAAGAAAGTAATAAATTGGATAGGGGGATTTTTAAAACTACCTTGGTCCGTCCCAATGTAAAAAGTTTTAATTATCCAAAAGTTATGTTAATCCTTTCATTATACAGCTATATAAATCAAATAAACCAAGTTACGTGAGAGAGTTATGGCTACTACACAACAATTTAAATTTAAAAAAATTGCTGGAATTACAAATTTAAATTACAAAATTATGGTAAAATTAAAAACAGTTTTTTTGTTAATTCAAGTAAAAATGATGAAATATTGTTAAAATTTTGTAAGAGTGTTAACAATATTTTTTTGTCAATGCAACAAAACCAACTTTTTACTTCAACTACAAATTTTGCTTGAAACAACCAAAATGTACTCAACAAAAGATGTTTTATAAATACTCATCAAACACTTGCTTCCAACGTAAAATTATTTAATAATTATGAGTTACTTTTAAACTACATATATATAAAATAAACCTCGACGTTTCGGTTAATCTTTATAACCATCATCAGGAGAAAAACCTTCATAAATATGAACAGCAACCAGCTTATAAAGATTAACCGAAACGTCGAGGTTTATTTTATATATATGTAGTTTAAAAGTAACTCATATTTATTAAATAATTTTACGTTGGAAGCAAGTGTTTGATGAGTATTTATATGTTAAGTGTGCAACGTAAAGTCCTTATTAATTATAAAAGATGTTTTGTTGTTTTTATCAGTTCCCTTTTCTGGGTGTATACATACGTATATATCTTTTATATATGAATATATACGTATTAATATATATTAAAAAAAAGGAACTTGCAAAGCAAATTAAAAAAGTAAATTTATTTCTATATTGTTAAGCCCGAGAAGGGACAGATATAATAATTATTTTATTTAGTCAATGCTACAATAATGTTGCATTTCTATATTAAATCTTGATCAGTCTATTTAATCTTAAAAAAGTAAATATAAATTGGAAACATGATATTAAAGCAACTTTAAAGCATTTCATTTAGTTGAAATGAAATCTAAATAAATCTTCAACTTTTTAAATTATTTGAACATTGCATGTTTTTTGTATGTTAGAATTTGCTACAATACAAATTTTGCATAATGCATGTAAAACTGAAAAAAAGTTGAAGATTTATTTAGATTTCATTTCAACTAAATGAAATGTTTTAAAGTTGCTTTAATATCATGTTTCAAATTTAAACTTACTTTTTTAAGATTAAATAGACTGAGTAAGATTTAATATAAAAATGCAACATTATTGTAGCATTGACTAAATAAAATAATTTTAATATCTGTCCCTTCTCGGGCTTAACAATATAGAAATATTTTTTTTTTTTTTGCTTTGCAAGTTCCTTTTTTTTAATATCTCAAGTTGTTTAATAACAAATTAATATGAGGCTGATAAGATTCACACGAGGCAAGTATGTAAAAGACTGCAGAGATCAAAATCAGTATTGGTAATATGAAATATACAGTTCAAACATTGATTATTCTTGAAACAATTAAAAAAATAAAAGTAATTTTTTACAAAAAAAAAATATATATATATATATATAACGGATTTCAACGAATTGTTTCTCATCCTCATAATGATAATAATAAACAGATCATGTTCATTTTTGCAAATAATTTTATTCCATTGTGCAAAATAAGTTTGCAACCACATTGGAAAGAAACAGTGGAAGATGGAACAGTGGAAGTGGAAGTGGTGTGTGAAAGCTATCGATAAAATCTGATGTTGTTTTATCACATAATAAGAAGAATAAAAATAATAACGAGTATATATCAGCAGAATGCTCTTGAATATAATTGTAAACAGGGAACGTGTCAAGAATTGTTGTTATATAATGCAAATAATAAGAAAACTAGCTGGCTTCGCCAACTAGCGCGTCCTTAACTTACATCGATGCCTCGAATCTTGTAAAACCTCGAACCGAACGAACCTCCGACCCGGGTCCCCGCTGCACAGGATGATCCATTCAGCACAGGATGATCCCTTAATTTGCACATCAAATAGTATAAACCTCTAACTGAACGAACCTCCGGCTCGGGTCCCCGCTGCCTGAGGCACCGTATAGCAGTCGTGCTGCGCATGTGCTGCAAAATATAATTAAGCGGTCACAGACATGTCCAACTATATATCACATGAGGGGTGTGTGCAAAATTGAGAAAAATACCCCCTTGGGGAGGCAAAGTGGGTGATGGACACCGAAGATACATAATATGATTAAGCGGTCTCAGACCTTTCCAACGATTTATCACATGAGGGGTATCGGCAAAATTTTAAAAAGTGCCTCCCTTGGGGGGGAAGTGGGGTATGGACACCGGAGATACATAATATGATTAAGCGGTCTCAGACCTTTCCAACGATTTATCACATGAGGGATGTGTGCAAAATTTATAAAAGTACCCCTTTGGGCAGGCAAAGTGGAGGGATGGACACTGGATATGCATATGATTAAGCGGTCACAGACCTTTCCAACGGTATATCACATGAGGGGTATCGGTAAAATTTAGAAAAGTGTCCCCCTTGGGGGAAAATTGGGGGATTGACACCGGAGATGCATAATATGATTAAGCGGTTATAGACCTCTCCAACGATATATTACATGAGGGGTTTCGCGAAAATTCAGAAAAGTGCCCCCCTTGGGGTCAAAGTGGACGGATGGATACCGGAAGTGCATAATACGAATAAGCGGTCACAGGTGTCGGCAAAATTTAGAAAATCCCCCCACCCCGTGTCGGCAGAACGCGCTCCCCCACCCCTCCCCATAATTTTTGACGCAGCTTCATTTAAAAAAATTATGTTATGTATTATAAAATATCGTAAAGTTTAAAACAGATCGCTTTATTGTATTTCCAAATTGTGTTTGTTATCCTATTTTTCGCCAGAATACTCTATAAACACAAAAGAAAATTGTGTTGAATCTGTGCCAACTACTTTTAACTTCAATATAGCTATTATACAATGAAACATTAAGACAATCAATTTTATTTAAATTTGGTTACCTTATTTCCTCCCAGGGGGCGCTATAAACGAAAAAGTAAATTATGTTGAACCAGTACAATCTATTTCATAATAACCATCTACGCCATTAATATATAATAAGACGTCAACATTCTCCCTAGCGAAATCTCCTATAAACTATTTGACAGAAAATTTTCTCTTCTATGTAACTAGACCTGCCAAGTCTCCGGCTTTTTGGATACCAATAATTTAGTACAGAAAATGTTGTTTTATTTAATCGGGGCATTTTCAGATTTAAAAGAACAACATTTTCTCTAAACAATTACGGGTGTTCAAAAAGACGGAGACTTGGCAACTCTGTGTAACTAATATTCATACTTATTAATCACTCTCGGTGAAAATTATTTCAATTGTTTGTTATAAATATGACGTCATATATACAATTGCTTCCTGCATTTATTCATATTGATGCTCCTTGTATTATGAACAAATGTATACTGAACTAAGAAAATGCTTTTTTTGTTACAAATGCGGCGACATACTCAGATGCTTTTTGCTTGAATTATAACCAAATATTTGAAAATGTCCGTTTATTTAGAGTATGACGTCGTGTTGTTTTATATTTTTTGAACTTAAAAAATCTAATTCATTTTCATTTTGCACGTGGAAATCTTTCAATTGAAAATTTATTGCTGTGGTCAAATTATTATTACGGTTTTCGAATTGTTGGCAACAATAAAGAAACATAGTTAAATTTTATAGGAAAAACGTCCATTGATTCACAATGAAAATTATGAAATTTTGAATTATTAAGAAAAATATTTGAATAACGTAAATAAAACATAGCATATGTTAATTCCTGGATTATAATCCACCTATATTCAATGACATTTAATCGTCCGTTTTGATCCTGACATCAGCCAAACAAATTCACTATTTCAAATTTCAAATTTTATTAGAATTAGCACACAGTTAAAATTTTGTGGCAACGCGTACAAAAAGTGGGAAAAACTCTAGTAAATTAACTCGTTCAATGGGATTTGCTGTGTTAAATTAACATTAAGATGTCACACTGGAAATAAATAAGTATTGCGCTGCCGCGCAATACTTAAATTACAGTTCTTTTGGTTGCGTTTGTGTTTGTAAATGTAATAAAAATGAAACTTTTTTCTGTGTGGCTTTAAATTTTTGTTCTTCCGCCGTACAAAACAAAAGACTGAAAGCGGAGAGATAATTATTATGAGACTAACCATGGAACTCGCCAGTCTTATTTTGACGAACGCAGATTTCAGTGATACATTGCTAACAATAGACTGAATTTCTCCTGTAAATATAACTGTAACTGGTAAACTATACGACACTGATTGGGTGTCGTATAGTTTATCGTAGGCTCATTCGAAATCGTGTAAATTGGACATGATTCTTTATAAATTTCACCGATTGTAGATACAAGGGTGTTTACGATATTTCTTGTAACAGATTTTGGCGACAATACGATTTTGTAGTGTCTATTGTTTCAGTGCTTGTAGCTCGCTGTTAAATTCATATATCCAGATTTTAATGGTGTCAGCTTAATATTTTATGTTATTTTCAAATATTTGCTTATTTCTCTTATACACCTTTCAGAAACCTCAAAAAGTTGTGTTTTTCCCCGACTTCAAATTCAGACTTAACCTTGTTTTCTTTTTATTCACCATATCCTGAAAACAGAGATAGACAGAAATGCTTTTACGCTCCATACGGGCCTTTTCATTACTCCGTTTCTTTCGGTAAATTAAGTGAAAATCACCCTGTATATAATGTGGAACAGAATTAAATGATTAATTTTTCAACTGTACATAAAAATACACACCTACCGTACTTTTTAAAAGAAACAACCAATTGAAATGTGACCAACAAACACTCCGAACAAAGGATCAATGAACAGCCAAACATCTATCGATACAAATGTAAACTTCGTTTTAAAAACATCCCTTTTTCACGACTCTGCACTACAGATAGAAACTTCCAATGTTTTCTTCGAAAATGTGTTAGAATACGCTTTAGGTAGACCTCTTTTCAAAATTACATATACAAGATAAGCAAATGAAAAAACAAGCATGATAAAGTTCGAATTATAAATAACATTAAATTATAGATAAAATGCTTAAGTGATACAAACAGAACACAAACAGGCTTATTAAAACCTTTTAATATAAAGATCGACATATATTTCAACGCTCAAACGGCGCCATTATCAAGATATCCAACGATAAACAAACTATTCTCGCAAATATTTGAAATTAAACTTGAAAAACATAAATCACGAGATCGTATATATAAAAAAGCGAATGCTTAAAATACTCAACTATAAACGTGAAAATTAATATTTTCTTATTGCTTTTTACTTACCCATCATACGTAGTATAGGGTAAGTCTTGTAATCGTTTTGAAAATCGAAAAATTTTTTTTGACTGATTTACACGTTTTAGACACTGGAGATTCCGAAAAACATATTTTTAGAAAAAAAATTTTGCCGTCCGTCTGTGTGTCTGTGTGTCTGTGTGTGTGTGTGTCTGTAAACGCTCTATCTCCCGAAAAAATTGAGATAGAGACTTGCAATTTGGTATGTACTTAGTATGTAATAATGGGAAGAAGCCTATTTCATTTCATTAACCTCGATTAACCGGAACTATTTTATTCGGACCCTCGAAATATTCGTTCTGATAAAAGGTATATAAAAAATTTCGAAATTGTTTATTTTAAGAAATGAATATAAAAGACAATAAAAAAACATAAATTTTACATAAAGCATGAAGTCGATCGGATAATTAGTTGCCGATATATTTGGAATCCTATTTTCCACACTCTTCGATTTTTCATGACCCTGTATTTCATCCAAATTTCACTTCAAAGAGATATTTTAATTGGAAATTTGACGCTTAATCAGATGCAATAAACCGCTAGTTCATAGGATTATTATTTTTGGAGTTATAAGGAAAAACCTCTTTCAAGCAATTCAGTAATCGAGCCTTTAAAGTTTGTGACGTCATCAAGCCACGATTTTATTTGAATT
The DNA here is from genome assembly GCA_963931845.1 of Maratus michaelseni. NCBI lineage: Eukaryota > Metazoa > Arthropoda > Arachnida > Araneae > Salticidae > Maratus > Maratus michaelseni. The sequence continues at coordinate 373,265,587 of OZ007587.1, forward strand.
GCAATGCATTTTATAAGTAGTTTACACATTTTTATTTTCATATTTTACATTATGCATATCCATGATGGGTAAGTATTACGGTGGCCCCCAACGACTAGTTTAAAATTGAAAGATACCTCGTGCCAAATTTTAGGTAATTCAAATAAGGCTGATTCATTGTAAATGTTATCGTTACGCATATAGATTTCTATAGACTCACGGATAATAGATGAGAAATAGAGTCTTGATGAATAAATTATTTTGCTATTTTTAAAATCATTTTTTAAAGTATCTGTTCTATGTAGTCTTCCTAATTCTGTAGTGCTTCTGCCGTATTTGACATCTGCCATATGCTATTTTAATCATGTTTTAAACTTCCCAGTTGTCATTCCTATATAATATTGTAATGTTCCATCCGCTTTGGGGAACGGGATCTCATAAACACCTGATAGTTGATATGGCTTTATTGGGTCAATTTTTTAAAAACTACATTTTAATTTTATGGATGGTTTTGGGATAAGGCATATATTGAATTTGCTAAGTTTACATGTCCATCATTCAAATAACCCAGGGAAATATTGTAAAGTAGATAATTTTGAATTTTGTTTATTGAAGTTTTTCTTCTCCTTCTTCTAAATGCTCGTAATCACTTTATTAATAGGGCATTCTTTATATCCGTTGGCTCTTGCTATTTCATGTATTTTATTTACTTCATTGGTTAATTGATCTGGAGTAAAGACTGTAAAGACTTTGTTAATAAAATGCCTAAATGCTTGAGCATTATGTGAGATAATGGATTGATTGGCTATTTGTTTTTATACACAGTACGTTCTATGCCATGGCGGGTTTTGATTAACAGCACGTCCAAGTAAGGGAGCGTGCCATTCTGTTCTACTTCTAAAGTGAATTTAATCTTAGAATCCATGTTATTGATTTGAGAAAGGAAGTTATAAAGTAAGGTATCGGTATGGTGCCATATGATGAAAACATCGTTTACGTATCTAAGCCATGTATGGGGGGGGGGGTAAAATCTTCTTTATTAAATATATCACTTTCTAGGGGTCGTAATATAGCTTCAGCAAATCTCTGACATAGCTATAACAAAGGAGAGAGAACATTATAATATTATATAGGAATGACAAGTAAAAAGTTTAAAGCAAGATTAAAAGAGCATATGGAATATGACAAATATGACAGAAGTACTACAGCATTAGCAAGACTACACAGAACCGAAACTTTAAAATTAGATTTTAAAAATAGTAAAATAATTTATCCACCAAGACTTTATTTCCCATCTATTATCCGTAAATCTATAGAAATGTATACGCGTAACGAGAACATTTGCAATGAATCAACCTCATTTGAATTATCTCAAATTTGGCACGAGGTATTTTTTAATTTTAAAAAAAGCAAGAAGAAAATATTAATTTTCTCGTTTACAGTTGACTATTTTAAGCACCAGGTTTTTTACATATACGACCTCGTTATTTATGTTTATCAAGTTTATTTTCGAAAAATTGCGAGAATAGTTTATTTATCGTTAGATATCGGAGACACAATAGCGCACACGGAGACACAAATCTAGTCGTGCGCGTTATAAGTCTCTCAGGACTTGGTTTCGATGGACGAAGTTTCGCAAGGCTCCCCCTCAGGCGACTGGAGGGGCAGCCTAGATTTATCGTTAGATATCTTGATAATGGTGCCTATGACGGAGATTATTTGGCCATAATCAAATAAGTAATTTGTAGGTATCCAAAAAGTTCTGTAGTAAAATAAGGAATCCCAGAATGTTGAAAGGACTAAGACATCGTATTCACACATGAATATTATTTATTTAAATGCAGTTGAGACCAGGTTCTGTTACACACAAGTCGCCTGCCTGCAAAGAAGCAATATGAGGAGGAGGATTAAATTTTCGTGCAGAGAGACCAAAGGCAGGCGGCGAGAGAGTGAGCGGTATTACACAATTAATTTTCGTGATTACAGTAAAGGCATGGCGGTAATTACATAAGCCAATTAGGCAGATAACGTACTGTTTTGGCGAGAACAATGGGATGAGAGACAGGTTGTGACTGTCCGTTAATGATAAGCCTATGGGAGAGAGATGAAGGAAAATTATGAATTTAAGCGCCACAGTGGAGTTATGGAATTTTGGTAAACCTGCGAAACCGCATGGTGCATTTCTCATGGGGTTAGCTTAAAGAATTGAGAACTGGCGTTAAAAATAGAATTGGTACATTACAGATATTATATATGAAAAGGCATCTTGACAATTGCGAAAATAATGAAATAAGTTAGAAGAAATGAAACCTTGACGAACAAAAGTTTAGGCGTAAAATTCTAAGAAGAGTTTTAACGCCGATCGAAAAGAGCGAATTACAATGGGAAAAAATTATTCCTTTTTTTTTTTTATAACGATATGATTTATGCAGTGAGGAAAGAATTCCGAATGAATTAAAGAAAGCTTAATAAAAGAGAAATACAGGCAGTAGCTAGATTTTATAACACGAAAACTAAAATAATTTTAAAGAAACGAAATTTAGAAAAAGTAAGGAGTTGGGGGAATGAATTTTATGAAAGTGGAATATATGAAGTTAAATCCTTTTCATAGCGCCGTTTGAGCGTTGAAACATATGTCGATCTTTATATTAAAATATTTTATTAAGCCTGTTTGTGTTATGTTTGTATCACTTAAGCATTTTATATAAATTTTAATTAATAATTAGTGATTTTATTACATGATTATGTATAAATAACATATTTTTACGGATTACCTATATTTTTACATAGTTGACAGATTAAAGATTTTTTGTTTTTAAGTAAATAAAAGACTATTATTACTTATATAAAATACGAAACTCCAGTTTTTGAATTAAATTGCAACATACATAAAATTCCCTCTTTTTCTCCATGTATTAAATGATTTGCTTGAAAGCATTCATAATTGTTTTTCTATATTTTCTAGAAAGAATAATTATTTTCTGAAATGCCAGTAATTCATTTAAATGAAAATCTCCCACACATTTTAATATGCTCAGCGTTAACAATACTTACTTACAAAACAACTTAATTAGGGTTAAATATGGCATATTGCAAAGCATGAAATTGGAACTTGTGTGTTTTTTATATTATTAATAAGATTAATCACAACCCCCACCCCCCCCCCCCCACCAAAAAAAAAAATAAATATTATTTTCACTTTTTTTATGTATAGAGGAAAGTGGGAGGGGGGTGTAGCACAAGCAGAAATTATTAATTAAATCAAGAGAATTTAGAAAAATACAACAATTTTATATATATTAAACTAAGATATATTATATAGCTAGCATGCTCTAAAATCTTGTATATTATATATTCTTTCACAAGCATAAAATTTATAAATGGATCTATGATTAGCATTTAACTAACTATAACTATGATAACCTTTTTTATGTAAAATTTAATGAAATGGGATTGTTTTTACGTTTGCAACATTTTAAATATCTTCTTTTTTACTTGAAACAGTAGTAATATAAAAATGATGTAGAATTTTGTATTCTTGTTACACATTTTATTAAAGGCAGAACAGTAAAATTGCGATTATGCGATAGTAAAAATAACAATAATTTATTTAGTTATTAAACTAAACTTAATTAAACTAAACTTAAAATTAAACTAATTAAATAACTTTACCATTGACACTTAGGGAAAAATGCCCACTTTTGTTCTCCTAAAGAAATTTGGTAAATTTTGAAATTAAGATAGAGCTATTAAATTCCCCAAATTTAATTTACACAACTCCGCTCGATACCAACAAAGACTAGTATGGTAACCATTAAAAATTAGCAGCTCTTATTTCTGAGTAAAGGAATAAAACCCAAAATATCGCATTTTTAAGGTTTCGTACTTAAAAAGTAAAAACCGAACCATTATAAGATCACTCGTGTGTCTGTCGGTCTGTCTTTCTGTGCGTCTGTCACAGTCGTTTTATTCATAAACTATGGTACCTAGAAAATTCAAACTGAAGAAAGATATAAAGCCTATCGAGCCAAATATATTCAGCTTATTAGCTGTTCACAAATAAGGTTGTGAAAAATTTAAAGAGGCTAAATAAATTACTTGAAAAAAAAAATATTTTTGTATATCCTGTGAAAGATCCCGTAGTATCCAACTCAAAAATATATTTGTTTTTATTTTAGATATTATATTTTCAGATATTTTCAGATATTATATCGTCGAGAGAATAAGGCAAAAATATGTTCCCCCGCCCTCCTACTTCCGAAGCTACTGAAACTAAAATTATGAAAAAATTAGGGGTCGTAGGAGTTTTTTAATTAATAAATAGTAATTAATAAGCTTAATGTACTGAACCATTTGAGCGCGAATTATCTTCGTACTTGAACGATTTATTTTAATTAACCATTTCTTGTCGGAAGTATTAAAATAGGTCATCGCTTTATCTTTTATTGTATTTTATCTTTACTATATAATTTCTTATCAGCTGCAAATAGTAATATAGCAGATACCATAATGTTTGTAAATTTCCTATTATCACTTCACTAATGTATTTGAACATTTATTAATCTCTTATATAAAAAAAAGAAGGTTAACTAATGCTTCCGCTACTGCCTCTGCCATAATTTATTTATTCTCACCGGGGTTCTTTCTCGGCTCATAACAAAAACACTGTTGAATATAAAAACATGGGAACGGGTAGTTTTATTTAGAAATGTATGCTGAAGAACACAGCTTTTATCTCGAAGATCTATTTATTGTTAAATTCATTTATTGTAAAATTCTATTTATTGTTAAATTCATTTATTGTAAAATTCTATTTATTGTTAAATTGTAACCTATTTCAGTTACACAAGTTTTATAGGAGCAGAAACTATGCATAAAAATTAAACCATATTGTGCAGGCACATATTTGAGCAATATTTTGTTTTATTTCTCTAATTTAATTTTGTTTTTAATTTTTTTATTCAAAATGTCATTCTCTGAATCAAGATTTATTTCAGAGACTGAAATAGTCAGTTTTAACCTGCTGTTGCCAGATTTTAAACATCCGAAATGGTGAGATTTACATCACGGCTCAAATGAAAAATAAATCGATATATCTAAAACGCTATATTTAAAACTATTTCTTATAGTATTTTCAAACACTTTATTTTTAATTGAAATATATATTTACATGTTAATACGTGCGAAATGTATATAATGGTGAGAGTTGCGTCATATTTAAAATGTTATGTTTAAATCGATTTTAGTTTATTGGTAACTAAAACAAAACTTTTCTTCTAAACGTTATAAAAGTTCGATAGGCAACAACTATGTTTACCTAACCATTTTATACAAGCTAATTTTTAAATCTGTAATTGATCTTTCTAATCAATCACGAAAACAGCCGTCAGCTGTCACGCCAATTTTGGATGTGACCTTGAGCACCTTAAAGGAAATGAATGTAAATGATTGGGAACACTATTGTAAGAGATCGGCATTTATCGTGATAATATCTTTTATTTTTCCGTAAGCGAATATTTTTAGAAAACAAAAAGTGTAAATTGGTATAATTTTAGAGCCGTCGAATTCTGGATAGAGATTGGCGAGCGCAGCTGATAGGGTGCAGAGTCCCCTACTAAAACAAAAGTAAGACAGTTTAAAAACGCATACACCGATACTAAGACTTATACTTCAATTATGTTTTTCTGTCTTTAAATGGTAAAAAATTAGATGCTTGTCCGATCCAATGATTTACGAAATAAAACAAAATGACAAAAATACTAGAATGTTTTTATATCCCCACTAAAAAAAATCTGAAGATTATCTTAAAAAAATATCTGTAGAAAATCTGTAGGTATTTGGCCCACTTTTTTTCAAGTCTTCAAAATGTCTGCGAAATGTCTTAAAAAATTCTGCAGAATTTTTAAAGGTAAAGTTAAATTTTCAAAATGTCTTCAGATTTCTGTAGAATTTCTGAAGAAAGTGGCGCTTTCTTAAGATAATCTTCAGATTATTTTTAGTGGGGGTCTATTGGATCCTGCTGTAATAAGATATTTTAAAAGCGTATTCAAAAAATACTCCATTGGTAAACAATACAAATACAAATATTTGCAATACCAAACTTTTAAAAATTAACAATCCGGTTTAATTAATCTACCGCACGTGTAACATGAGGCATTTCGCAATCGTCCGTAACCGCTGGTAAAAATCATGTAAATTGGGCGACTGTCCACAATATTTGCAGTTACAAACTGGCATAACCTGTTTGTGAGTGATAAGCAATTTTGATATCACCACAAACCACCTACCTCATAATATAAATGCGCATATCTTATACATACCTCACTCCGCGGCATGGTGATGTGGTGGAAGAAGGCAATCCATTTTGCAAATCGGGAACGCACCACGAGCACACCATATCATATCTATAAATATGTACTGTTTGAAAAAAAAAAAAAAACATTTTGGTGGTAAGTATTAAAACTATGACTTGTCGAATAGTATTTTATTTTGTATTTCTCGGCATTCATTTGGACGTCGTAAAAAGTCAGACTCCAATTTTAATGTTTAAATATTGTGGGCGAGTGTCCGCTTTACATGCCCTATTCGCGGGGGTTGTAGGCGATTGCGAAATATCATAGTTTGTTCTTTTCGTTTCGTACACACGCTTGTTCATCTCTAAAATTTTACTGAAATTTCACTTATTAAACTATAAATGTCGGCACATCTAATATATTTTATACATAAACAAGAACGAAAAATCATGCGTCAAGCATAGATTATGTAACACTTTCCAACGCTTCCAAAATAATTTTAAGAATCATACTCTTTAATAAGCTAAAAGATAACATCTAAGTAATCCGAATACTTTTATTCAGCCCTGTATAGGATCTATAGATTTGTATATATACTACATAGGATGCTAAATTTTAGTTCAATTAGGAAACACGTAGCACAGTTTAAAATTCTCCGTCTGGAGTTAAATAATACGGAAATGTGTTCCCGAACTTTTGTGCTTCCCTGTATAGGATCTACAGAATTTATACACACCACGTAATATACCAAAAGCGATTTAAAATTAAAATCGTGTTCAGTAACTTAAAACGCAGTTCCAGGAATTATTGTTAACATACAGTAGAGAATTCTTTTGTGTGTCCCTGTAAATGAACGATGACTGCTATACACACAATATTCTGTAGTAAGTCTCTTGTAATGAACCTTATATAAATTTCAATGCGTTTAAAATAGGGAAACATTATTTAAATAAACCGCAGACGATTTTTCTCCATAGACGTAATGTAACGGAATTCTTTTGGGTGTCCCTGTAAAGTAAGTATAAGTGCTATGCACACCCTATTCCATATTAAGCTTCTTCTAATGCACCTTAGTGATATATATAAATTTCAATGCGTTTAAAATAGTGAAACATTATTTAAATAAACCGCAAATGATTTTCCCCCATAGACCGCAATGTGACGGAATTCTTTTGAGTGTCCCTGTAAAAAAACTATAAGTGCTACACACTTCCGTTGAAATAGGGAACATGCTATAGATAACGATTATAACATATAAAAATTGCAGGGCAATCCGAGCATATTTACGGGAGTTAGAGCACGGACAGACGGCCAGACGGCAGACGGCCAGACAAACCGAAGTCATAAACACTTTTCAACTAGGTTGGAAAGTGTTAAAAATGGATTTTGCATCATTTTAAAAATGATTATCTGGTCTTGGCAAAAGATGATTGCAAATTTGCTAAATAATTAAAAAGGTTGATTTATGAAGGTTTTATTATTTTTTTAATAAGATTCCCTTAAACAATATTTTATATGAGAAAGAAATAGATTTTTAGCTTTTAATTTTATCTACTTATTTGTTTTTTAAACAAGTACCTTTGGAATAATTATGAAAGTTCATTAAATGGAGGCTCCCGTACTAAAAGTTTGAATGCGTTATACATCCTACTTGAAAGTGCATGGATCTAGGAAATTGTCCCTTAACTGTAATAATATTCATAGAAATAAATAAAAATATGCCTCACTGCGTTGTCGTTTAATACTCCAAGAATATGTAACAAAGAAAACAGTACAAATACATAAACGTATTCGAAGTTCCATAATCATGTTTCTTCTGACGAATTTAAAAGATCCAATAGCTAAAGAAAGTTTCTTTAGATATATTCTGTTTTCGTGCTATTTAATAACGGACAAATAATTTTAAACAATGCGAAAGTGCCGTCTAAATAATTAAATTCATTTTGAAGTATTGAACACGCCACGAAACATTATGTCAAATTTGACCATCAGTGGAATCCAAATTAATTACGGTAGAAATCTAGGGAGTGCTTTTAGTCTTTCTATTTAATTTAACCAGTGAGAATAGAAATCATTCCGCACCACCAATATGAAATAATTGATTTAATTTAAATCAAAATGATTTAATTTGTTGAATTCATTATGATGAATTCCAAATATATTTCATAGAATAAATGAACTCGAGTAAAAATCTAGCATATTAATATTACATTGGATTAAGCATTTTCGTAAATCCTGTTCAGTCACACAAACGTATATTATCCGTTATAGTATATGAATCGTTTTGAAAAATCACATAAAACAATCATACAATTGAGTAAATATTCAAGTTATATGCATTAATGTATAAATAAATAAACAAACAAAACGTCACCCTTTTCTCTGAAGTAATATTTGCTGTCGGTCCTCAAAGTGTTTAGAATACTCATGTTTTTGTCTTCTTTCGGAACTGCAAGTGACATAGTAGATTTTTCGTGGTAGATTTCTGCCAGAAATCTATCACGATTATATTGATGTAATTTGTGTATTAGATTCAATTGTATTTTTCGATTTAGAATTACATCTGTATGAAATGAAACTATGGAGAGTATTACCAAAATAGACTTGAAACTGTAATAAGGCTAAATATGAATTTTCGGCTTTATTTATTTCGCAAGTCCCTTCGTAAAATTAATGGTAATAAACTAAGCAGAACAGAAGTCAATGCTATTGTAACAATGGATTACAAAAAGGGTATTCACGATATTAGCAACTGTAACACTCCCCTTATAAAATAAATATCTACTTATTTTATTTTAGTTATATTGATGTAATTTGTAAGTTAGATTCATTTGTATTTTTAGGTCTAGAAATAAATCTCGATTATATAAAGCGACAGAAAAAATGTCTGCAATAAATCTAAACATGAATTTTCTGCTTTAATTGTTTATTTCACAAGGTCTCTTGTAAAATAAAATATATCTCGTAATAAAAAAAATTAATATGATTAGACATTGTGTGATATGTGTCTAATGTAAAAGAAAATAAATGTTTCTTAATCTACTATAATATAATATAACCACATACAAAAATATACAATAACCTGTAGCGAGTTATGCATGATTCCTAAAAGCGTTTATTACAGGGTTGGCAAGTTTTTGACGCTTGACGGTTTTTACCGGTTTTAACCATGGTTTTTACCGTCATGTCAAAAACCTCCTTGTCAAAAATGTCGAAAACTGTCAAAAACCCATTTTTTAGTAGTTTGTTTTTACATTTTTATTTCATTCTATCTTTAATATTAAGTTGTTTTACATAAAATATCCAGAATCAAAAAGACTCTAAAGTATATTTATCCATCCAAGAAAAACAAAAAAAGAATTGCATTAGAATAATACATGCACATCTCTGTTAGAAGTTCTCTACAATAATCTTAAGCTATTTGGCAAATTAGATTTTTTGAAGAAATCCTGTAACCTATAAGTATTAGATTAAACAATGTGTATAATTTCAGTACAATTTATTACATTGTTGAAAACAAAACTTTGATTCTACTTATTGAAGCGCAAATGAAAATCACCTTAATTGCTTTATGAAATACATAAGATATGCATTTTAAAATATTATATAGAAGAATATTCAAATTTATTCACTGCCAGTCTATGCTTAACATCTATTGTCATACAATGTGACAGCATTTTTGCATCTCTAAAATAATTTTAATGTACTTTATTAAAAACGTATATTGAATGCTATTTAATAATTATAATAACCTTTTATCATTTAATATTAATGTTAATTGCAGTCAGTAGAATCTATATTAGTGAAGATTATGACAAATATTGTACTTTTCTTTTACTCTTGTATTTTTAAATCTTTTCCATATTAGGAAATGATCTTCTTTTAAATAAATTTAACAAATGTAATTGTAAATAATAATAATAATAACAAGAATAACAAGGTAAAATCAATCTAGAAATGTATTGTATGCTACACTTGTACCATAAATTGGAGGACAATCGAAAATGATAGGTTTTTGACGGAATAAACCGGTAAAAACACGGTTTTTACCACTGTCATGTCAAAAACCAGTTTTTGACGTCAAAAACTGGTTTCATATTTTGAAATAAAGCTTTTTTCTACTTTTGTCAGATTTTAAAAAGCCCAAATTTTAATAATTTCCAAACATTTATTGAAAAATATATTTACAGATGAATATTAAAAAAGAAAGAAAACTTTAAAATAAATAAACTATTACGTGCGAAGAGCATTCAATGGTTAAAATTACGTCATATATAAAACGATACCTTTCAAACGTCATATTTCAAACGATTTTATTATAGTGTCTAAAAGAAAACTTTTCTTTTAGACTTTATAAAAGAACGGGAGTCACCTACTTTGTTTACGTAATCATTTTATAGATGCTGATTTTCAAGTGTGTAACTGATTTTATCTTCACGAAAATCAATCACGAAAAATGCCGTGAGCTGTCGAGAGAGCAGAAGATGCGGCCTTCGGCTCCCAATAATACTACAGTCAAATTGGAAAAAATGGCAACACGATTATAGACTATCGACACTTGTCGTGATAATATCATTCACTCTTCCATATTTGGATAATCTAAAAAAATAAAGCTTGAAATTTTTCTCCTTTGTATTATGTTGAATAAATGAAAAATATGGGCAAATATAAATGAGATCGTCACCTGTCACAGATAGTGAAAACTCAAATACAATTTTGAAAATCATGAATTATTTTAAGTTATTTATGATAGAAGCATAGAAAATATATTAAGTTAAAATCATAGACAAAATTATTTTAAAAGCTACCAGTATATCAGTATATAATTAAAAATGTCTTCCTATTATAATCTCAAACTTTAACTAAGGCTTAATGTATTGAACAAATTATTAAAGTATTGGGTCAAACAATATTAATTTCAGCAAAAAATATAATTTAAACCATTCAGACGTGTTAATTGTTATAAATATATTTGATTCGTTACTCCAAATTTTGCTTCATTAGAATAAAAAATAAAGCTTTAATGTTTTCATGTTTGTATTAAATTGAAACATTGAAAATGATGGGCAATTACAAAATTAGATCGTAATATAACGCAGACATTAAAAACTCAAATACAATTTTGAAACATATGAATTATTAAGAAAAAAGGGTGGGAAATATATTAAATTAAAATTATAGGCAAAAATAAGTTAAAATATATCATTATATCACTGCGTTTTGAAAAAGAGTCCCAGCTAAACTCCCATCTCATTTCCATATGCATAGACGTGATAAGATCTTCCCCGCGACCTGGGAGTGATTAAGTCCTGTGCTTTGTTCTAAGACGGCCATATTTAACTCTCTTATAATCTTACCATTTGTAGCTGACAGTGTTCTAAAATGCGATTAATGCTGACAAAAGCTGAACATGTTGAGTTAATGGATAGAAAGATGCTGTAAAAGATGTTCCTAATATCTTTCGAGTTACTTTCACCTTGTGAGGACGGAGAAACTAGAGACATGAATAACAGTCGAGGTAAATTAGAAGTTTGGAAAGTTTTGAAGATAGGTATTTTGTTGAGTTAACTGTAAAACAGGACGTGTGCGTTGGATATTGTGTCAGTTGCTATTATATATTGTTTCAACAAATAAATTCCTTACTATATGACGCAAAATAAATCAAGTTTAATTATAGTACATAAAGTAATATAGAATTTTAAATTGTTTCGTAAACTGGTGTATCACATTTTCTGAGGAACTGAGGTTTATACGTAGATACATATTTTAAACATATACACATTCGATTCAGGTTTTTTTTGAATAACTGAATGTTTTTGTTTGAGTATTTTTTACTATTTTCCTCATGGGAAATTCAAAATTAGATACAAGCAATTACCTTTTATGAATATAATTAATTATATACTTAGTTTAATTTCGATGAATAATTTAATGCTCACTAATTATAATTAAACATTCTGTGAAATACGTTTTTTGAAAATTCATTTTACCAATAACTTCTAAAAAGTTTTAAAAGGAGTCGAGAATTTTTACATTAGGTTTCTCCGAAACTAATCAATAGGGCACATTCATATTTCATATGTGTTAAGCATTCATATGAATTGGTTAAAAAAAATACATATTTTTTAGTAAACGCAAATTTATTACTATTTGTTTGATCTATAAGTAATGGACTGGAAGAATTTCAAAAAATACCGCACAAAGTAAAATACATTCTCTGTCAACTCGCTATGCACAATGTCATATTTACAAACTTGCCTATGATAAATTACCCCCATTGAGAGTAGTATCACTCAAACTATGTGAATGCAATTAATGAATAAATGTGATCTGGGAATAACAAGCAGTTCATTTAATTACTGTCAAGCCTAATTAAAGCTGAAAATTATGAATGTTTATTTTAAGTATAAGAATTAAAATCTGGTGGCTATAAAAGAAAATTTTTTGGACAAAATATTTTAGTTTACTTTAGAAAAAAATAAAATATTTTATTGCTCGAAAAATTGCGCAGTAAAATTAAGATTTTTAATAAGTTTGGTAAACAAAAGTTCAAATGTAATTTTGGAAAAAATAGGTTATCTGAAATCATAATGCAAAATGTATTAAATGCCACATATAGATCAGATAACCAAACGTAATAAGTTTTATTTTTAAAAAAATGTACATTATTTCACGCACTTGTTTTACCATTTATCTCTTACCAAAAGTACGGGATTAAAAAAATACGCCGGTTAAAATTTAATTATTTATAGGTATAAAATTTCTTAGAGTAATTAAAAAATGTCTCTCTTTTGGCTAATTTTAACATTTAACAATCATTAATAGTTAAAAAAATAAATTACAGTTCCTACAGTTATTTACGTGGGCTATATCAACAGGGGGGAAGACAGAACTTTTTTAGTTTTCAGGAGTATTGTAGGATAATGATAATAATAATGATAAGTTCATGAGAGCACTAGTAGAATTAAAAAAAAAACATATTGTTTAATTTTCAGCAAATAGTATCGCTGTGTGTAAATTTAAAATCTAAAGTAAAACTTATTTTTTAGTCTTTAGACTTTAAAAGCACAAACAATATGATTAAGTGTCTTAACTTAGACAGATTAATTTTTCTGTATTGATATGTTACATGACTGTTGATATCCAGCATCATTGGTCATAAAATTACCTGCACTCATAGAGCAGGTGGCAATAGAAAATCACAGGATAAAAAAAATCGGAATAGGTTTTTTTGAACACACAGAACTTCTGGCGGAACCCTAAGGTCATATGATAAAATGCTATTAATTGACGTTAAACTGATTTTATTAATTGATATTAAAGATGCTATTAACTCTTCGTTTTGTGAATGCTTCATAGCAGGTATATTTAGATGGTTAATTTTACTTGCATTCATTTATATTACTTACATACTTATATAAAATATATCCTAGAAACTTTCCAAAATGTGACAAAAATTTTTAATCATTCAAAATAAAAAGAATAGGAGTAAATATAGCTTTATTATTTTTACAATATTTGTTTCTATATCTGAAGAAAAAAAAAACAGGATAAAAAATATATCAAAACTCTAAAAATATCAAAATTAAGGCAATATATTCTGCGATATCAGTGTGTCAAACTTGATGTATTTTTCACAATTCCACTGAAATTAACTCTTTTGTCTGCAGGCAACGAATTCATTATATCTAAAATATTACTTAAAATATTTAGCTGTTGTTCTTTATTTAAATGTATTTCAACGCACCTTCAAAATTTTATAAAATGACAGTACGTCGTTTGTTATTTTCCAATCATTTAACCAATGAACACGTAATGATTTTCCGATAAATATATCTGAAATGTTAATTACACAAAAGACCAGTTTCGGTAATTTGTTGATATTTTTCTGATAATTCTAAACTACATTTTGAAATTAAATTCGATAGTCGTATATAATCTATATCTCCGAGTTGGAAAAATTATCTATGCTAATTTTACTTCTGTTTTGTAACAATTACACTCTTTAAAACAGTGTTTGTAAAATAAGTCAATATTAAAGATTTTGCTTTTAACATAGTTATTTTTCTAATTACTCTTTTTTGGAAAAAAAGAGGGCCAGAAGAGCCAAAACAAATAAATCCTTGGTAGATAACGCGCTCTCTCGTGATTAATTAAAATTAGAATAAACAGTAATTTGTAATAAACAGTAATAGAGGTAAGTGAATGGGGTTACCTTTTATACATCATGGCTCGGCTAGTCAACGATCGTCCATCATCTGTTATGGTACGTATAATCTATGTTTAATTATGGTCAGGGATTCCATCTATATTTTGCTAATTTTTGGAGTTATGGTTTTATTTATTCATTTGATGAACACATATTAATTGTGTTCGATATTCTTGAGATTTGTTCTAGATTAACTGAAAAAAATTAAATGTGATTAATGAGTGTAGATATCAACGAAGATAATGACTCCATTTTGTGTTTAAAAATTATATAATTAAAGAAGCATTTTTGGCGTGCGACTTAGCAAGCCTGTTACATATTAAAAAGTGAAGAACAAAGTTTTGTGGCGTTAAACAGCACGTGCCACAAAAATAAAAATGTAAACAGAAGTCTGTTTATAATCAGTTAAGCATTTGCTGAGATCAGTCTTTCTATTTAGTTCAAAACAGTCATTAGAGTAAAAAGCTAACCGCACACTTTTCACATCTGTTCGTTAAGTGTTTTTCATTTACTAATTGGATTCTGTTTCGTGAGTTCATCTGGATGATTAAATTTAAGACTATTAACCATTTGACAATTTCAGAAATGTTTTACCGAAGTCCAGGACCTTTTGCATCATTATATATATGAATCTTTTGCCAATGATGTAATTCCATATAAAAAATTCTGATATTGCATTCGCATTTAAATATGCACAATATTACAATACCAAAAAGAAAAGATCGTAAAGTTATGAAAATTTTGAGAGATTTTCTCGGAAAATTAAGAATTTAAATGATAAAAAAGTAATTCTAATGATTTCATATGAAAATTTCTGATTATGCATTCGCATTTAAATGTATACCACAATATTACATCCACGAGAAGAAAATATAGTAAAGTTATAAAAACTTTAAGAGAATTTTTATAAGTTACAGTTGTATAGTGTTGCAATAAAAAATCAATAATATGGATTTTGGTTTTAAAATAGTTAAATTTCTAATTACTATTGACCATTTAAACAATTGAAAGGATTTTTTTTCCAACACTATAAGATGGGTGGACCAAAGGTGGTCAGTGTTCTTAATGTAGCCCACCCCTCAAAAGTAGAATTAATTTAATTTTTAATCACAAATTGGTGCTACTGCACTGCCCATCATGTATCTGAAGTGCACGTGGCTGAATTTAAAGACATAACCTTGATCATCCGACATTTTATGCAGTGCTTTCACTTTTGAGGAGTAGTCGTTCTAATTTACAGGTAAGACGATATTTTAATTTACACGTGTTTACATTCTTACAACTTTGAGTTGTGATACGTTTTCTGCTAGCTTATTTCTTTCTTATTAACCACATTTACTTCAATTCTAATAAATTTATCATATTAATACTTTTACGTCGTACAAATGGCGACCATACGCATGTACCCAAGGTGGCCACCTTAGAAAACAAATGTGGAAATCAGTGTAGTAGGGGTGATTTTCAAAATTTCTACATAAATACCTGGAAAAATTATCATTTATTGTTACACCAAAAATCAGTCAGTAACTACGAGAAGAAAATCCCAGAACTACCGTGCACAAAAACTGCTTCAAGGTCTTTTCGTGTCATAAGATAAGAAGATTAAGTAGGCAAATTCGAACGATATCAAAAGAAAGAGAGGATCATCAGAGCATAATAGTAAGCAAAATAGTTTGGCGAGTATTTTTTCACATTTTAAAAGAGCTTTCAATACATGGGCCACCTTTGGAACACTATGCGCGCCAAAAGTGGCTCACAAGCTACAATTTCGAAATTGTATTACAACAGTAATTAAATTTTATTTTACAAAGAAAATTACACTTGATATGTGTTAGAGATAAGTGCAAAAGTTTACAAAAAAAATCAGCCACATACACACAACTAGAAAATAATAAAAAAAATCTTCAAAGCTTAAGGCCACCCTTTGGGTCACCTACCTTATATATGAATGTTTTCCTAATGATGTGATTCCATAGGACAAATTCTGATGTTTCGTTCGCTTTTAACTATATACCACAATTTTATAACAGCAAGAAGAAAATATCGTAAAGTCAGGAAAACTTTAAGAGAATTTCTCGGAGAAATTAAGTTTTTAAATTATAAAAAAGTAATTCGATAGGATGCAGTTTGGCAAAAAACCTAATTTAAAAAAAATCTTATTTAGTTGCATTTTTACAGACATTCTACAGGAGAATATCTATTGCGTATAAGTAAACTTTACTGTATTTTCTTTTAAAGTTTAATGCAAAAAAAAACATTGTATTTACTTTGATCTAATTTGAAATAAACAATATTTTTACAGGTACAACTTTTAAAGTTTTATTACAGAAATATTTATTTCAATATAAAACATTTCCTTCTGTTAAAATTATTAAAGTTTTTATTTTTTTTTAAATGCAATATACGATTAAGAGATATATCTGAAAACAATTTGATAGTCATATCCTTTTCAATCTAAACATGTAAATTACAATTTTTGCTGCAGGTATATGATGTTTGATAGAGCAGAAACTAATTGATTAGAAAAATAATGAAAACAAATGTATTCATAATTGTACATTTATTATTTCCTAAAATGTTTTTCTCAAAACTTATGAGAAAATTAGGGATGCAACGAATATTCGGTATTCGGCCTATTCGGCTTAAAAGCTAAATATTTGTATTAGCTGACTAATGCAGTATTCGGCCGAATACTGAAGTAAGTTGGTACTGCTCACCAGTGCAATCCAGAGTTCCAGAGAATAGATAAGAATAGTAAGAATACTGCTGAGCACTTCCCTTCCCTTTTCCTCAGAATAAAGAGGGGAAAAAAGGAAGGACGATTGTACTATTTCAGGAAAGGAATCTGCCTGTCTCTTAAAATGGCTTTTGTTACTTGTATTGCATTTTAGAGAACAAGTTAGAGTTTTCTTATTGTCAAGAAATTTGGAATAGTGTGAAATATAAAAAATGAAATGGTTGCGATGTAAGATGAATATTTTTTTTGGTTTAATTAAAGATAAAACTTTGTGAAGCTAGAAAAAAGATAAGGGAATATTTTTCAGGAAATCGATTTGTTTGATACATAAAAATTAAGACAAAAAGTTCGGAGGGAAAAAAAAAAAAACTTTTTATTTTAAAACTATGAAACGACCCTACGTAAAAAAAAAAAAAAAAAAAAAAAAAAAAAAAAAAAAAAAAAAAAATGAAAGCTTTTATTACTAAATATCCATATTTTTTGCCAATGCTTCATTTTAAAATATAATTTCACACAAAATCGTGTTAAAGACATAAAATAATAAAATCTTTTTTATTTATTATCACGGGCACGGGCAACGCCGGGCGGGGGTCAGCTAGTAAATATATAATATTTAAAGACCAGATATTTTTGTTTAGTTTTAATAAAATGTTTAAAACTAATCTAAATTTTGTTTTTAATTATTTTTAATGATGAGTATGTTTAAAAAGAACTGTATGAAGATATCGATATATAGTATATTGGTTTAAATAAGAATTTAGAAATTGTTATTCGGCTATAGCTTGGCCGAACATTCGGTATTCGGTTATTCGGCCAAACCACTATTCGTTGCATCATTAAAGAAAATATAATAGAATTTTTCCTTCTAATTTTATTTTGGGAAGTACAATGTTACTTTTTTTATTTACAATTAAAAAAAAAGGTGTAGCAGCAATTTTTTAGTTTATTTCAGTTTTAATGTTGTCAATTTCAGCAAGATATTTAAAAAAAATTACTGCAATTCTACCAAATGAGTATGTTTCTATGCAAGATTTTACGGGCAAAACCATGCTAAAAATGTTAAAAAAATCACAAAATAGAAGAATGAATTTCATTCAATTTTCAGAATGAGTATCTAAATTTTAATTCTCAAATTAAATTTAAATTCAAATCATAATAATTCTATTTGTCTAGACAGAGCGCTAAAAACTTACATTTTTGTCAGCAAATCAAATGAACCATTGTGATTACAGTGGGTATACTAAAAGATGTTGTTTGTTTCATGAAATTTTATCAAATATTAATAATTCAATATTAACTTAACATATATATGTGCATTATTCTTAGTGTTTCTAGAAAGTTGTAAAACAAAAATTATTTTCGTAGATAAATTATTGTAGCATCTCTGACTCTGTAACTTTTTAAACATTAATATAATTTTGATAATTTTATATTTCACTGACCACTGATTAGCATGTGTCAAAAATGTGAAATTTAGCTTTATTTTGTATGTCAGACTTACATATGTACTATAATTAGGGTATTATTATTATTGAACTTTTTAATATTATCTTTAATTATAGCATGTAGATGAATTCGTATAACGAACTTTCTAGAAATAAAAGTCACATCTTACATTTTTTCTGCCACTGCTACTGAAATAATAGACCGCCTTCAACTTATTTCTTTGCATCCAGCCGCATTTGTCCCTTTATAAGCATTTTGAAATACATAAAATATAAGATTGTTCATAACTACAGACTACTACTTCAGTTTATTTGATAATTAGTTTTATGAATATTTGAATGTACTAAACGCCAACTGCAGTGCTAAGCTCTATTTTACCAGAATAGAAATACTGTTGTAGATTCCTTTCTTCAAAAACTTCATGCATGATTAAAATAAAATTTCCGTTGAGCTGTTCCCTGATTTCATCTAGAGTATTTTACAGAACTTATTCAGCGATAAGAACATCTGCTAAAGTAGATTTTCTTTTGTGGAGTGAAGTTTTTGGTATGATTTAAAATTTCAAAAGGCATACACAGTTTGCTTGAAATAATAAATATGTCAAGCGTACATGAAACCTATATGTTTTCCTTTTAATAATAATATTACCTAAAAGTGAGTTTACTTTTAGAGACGAATATTTAAATAAAATTTTTATATATTTTAAATATAGAAAAAATATGTGTTGTTCAATAACCTATGATGTTTATCTATTTTTTAATAACATTATGAAGAACAAATAGTTTTGAAATAAAATGTTTGTGTATGTCGTGTATCATATAATTTTGAAATTTGGTCAAGAGTCTTATACAGTTATTTTCATTTTCTACAAAAGTTGCAATATTTGGTTTTACTGTTATGTAAACGATTCTGCATTTTCATGATTGACTATCCAGCAATAATCAGCTATCATATATTTCCCTGATCGTGGTAAAATATGTCTAGAAACATATTATATATTTATTACAAAGGTATATACATATATTTATTTCTATTATACAAATATATCGGTCAAGTGCGAATATAACTCGCGCTCAAAGGGTTCCGTACATTAAATTTATTAATTAAAAAACTCCTACTATCCCTAATTTTTTTCATTATTTTAATGTCAGTAGATTCGGAAATAGGAAGGGGGGATATTTATGAGGTACACTTTATCTCTGAAAATATAATACCGAAATTAAAACAAATATATTTTTGAGTTCATTGTTATGAGGTCTTTCGAACGATACCATACCATATATAAGAAGATTTCTTTAGTTTCATATACCTTAATTAATATCCCGGTTAATTACCGATTTTTTTTTTGAAAATGGTTACCAGTTATCCTTTGATGATTCTGTATTGATAGATATCTGGAGTGTCAGTCAACTCCCCCGCTGACCGCCCGTAAAGTAAATTTTGTATGCGACGTAAATATGCATTTTTCTCAAAACTATGTGACCAAAGGAAATCACTATAATTTCCCTGCAAGGTTTAAATATACTCCTACTACCCCTTATTATTT
The DNA here is from genome assembly GCA_963931845.1 of Maratus michaelseni. NCBI lineage: Eukaryota > Metazoa > Arthropoda > Arachnida > Araneae > Salticidae > Maratus > Maratus michaelseni. The sequence continues at coordinate 373,285,797 of OZ007587.1, forward strand.
AATATTTTTAGTTTCAGTAGATTCGAAAATAGGAGAGGAATATACTTTCTCAGTATATTTTCGAACAATATCTCTAAACATATAATACCTAAAATTAAAACAAATGTATTTTTGAGTTTAATATTAGGAGATCTTTATCATAATACCTCAAATGATATACAAAAAGAAAATTTGTTTTTACAAGTAGCTTAATTGGTGCTTCTAAATTTTTCCTAAACATATTTGTGAATGGCTAATAATCTGCAAATAAGTGGTTCAGTTGGTTTTGTAACATTCCAAAGTTTGAACTTTCCACGTCCCATAGTTTAAATAAAGGGGCTCTGACAGATGGACAGACAGACACAGGAATGATCTTATAATGGTTCCGTTTTTACTTTTTAAGTACGGAACCCTACAAAATATATCTTTATGACTCATTTTGTAAGGGATCGACTACTCTCGTCACGTGAGTAGGCGATGTTTTGAATGAGATCGTAGTTTTTGTCCACTAACCGGCCATGTGCTTAAAAGTTTTATCAATGCTCTTTTTCTCTAACGTTTGATGGATGTCTGAATCTCGGAAATTGTGAGTTGCCATTTTCTTTCAGTTATGCAAATTTTTCGAAGCTGGTCAATCGATACTGTGGAGTATATAAGTGATGAATTTTCATTTTAGAGCAGACTTAGCCGAGAGGCAGATAGTCTTAGGAGAGACTTAGACTTTGACTTAGGCGAGTCTTGGGATTGATATTTGGCCTCGACATCTATAGTTAAGCTTTACGCTCCTGTTAAGTTGAATTAAGCCTGTATCAGTGCTTATTAAGTTTGAAATATCAAATTGTTGCATCGTGAATTTGAGCCTTGATAGTTTAATTTTGATTATTGTATAGTTTTGATTTTTAACGCAGCTTCAAGTCGCAAGCTAAAATCTTTCTTTTTTTAAAGTTAGGAAAAAACAAGTGGAGCTCGTTCAACTTCCCTACCTGTTTGGTTTTAATAAACTGGTTTTAGTCTTAAAATAGACTTATTTTTGTTTCCTTCTCTACCACACGGCCTGACAACAAAGATGGCCGTCACAATTTTAGTGTAGTCGGTAGAAAACAGGCGGTAGTTGAAGATATAAATATTAAGGTTTAATGTGTGCACTTATTAAACCTTTGTAAATGCTAAATAAACTTAAAATGTAAATTTTCATTACTCTTTCTCAGGAAAGACATTCAATTTGCGCTAAAACTGATTTTAGGGATTTATCTACAATATAATGTACATTTTAGAAATTTAATGAAAACAGCTTTGTATAGGTATTAAAATAGGGATTATTATTTTTTATCTAGAGAAAAGATGTTTTTAGGAATGTTCAGAAAAATACTTGAATGAAAACGTTTTACTTATTAAATCTGTATGTAATTAAAAACAATTGAGTAAATGTCTAGATATAAGTCTAGAAATACGGACTGTTAGCTAACATTATGCGTATCTAAAATTGCAGAAAAAATAAACTAGAGTTTCAGCATAATATAAGAAAACTGCCGTTACTTTTTTTATATTTAAGTATAATATGGCATTGAATATTAAATATATATATGTATATATATATTATAGGAAGTTATGTATATGTATTTGTGTTTTTAAAATACTAGTTAACACAACAGTGTAGTGTCCAAATGGATTCAATTGTTATGTATATATTATACTTTTCTAAGAAATATATTTATCAGGCAGTTTCTAAAGGTAAACAAAAATGTACATATTTCTACTTTTAACTTTTTAAATAAATATATATATGCATATATAACTGTTTTAATACTTGAAAAAAAAAAATAATCCAAAATATACACAAGTGTGACATTTGGTCTTTCCTTTAAACAAAATCCTTTATCCTAACGTTTAACCAATATCCTCCTATATCCTAAAAAAATAGCGGAAAACGTAAATTATTCTCTAATCTTTCTTTTAGTAATTAAATTTCTGTTTAAACATAATAGGTGTAATTTTTAATATCAATAACTCACTAATCACTACCTTAAAAGTATCATAATTTATAATTATACATCTCTATAGATCAATAAACTTAAACGCGAAATTAATCTACTTATTGTATTTGAAATAGTCAGATTTAATTATAGCAGGCTGATTATCACTAATATAAAAAAATTACACTTTCAAAGAATATTTCTAGAATCAGAGCAATTTTATTTCTATTTCCATTGTATTAAGAATTTTTTAGATTATAGTCCCCTTTACGATTTTTTGTTCTCTACATTGCATGAAACAAAGTACAATGCTACATAACACCATTTTCTTTTTGATAGAATAAATAAATTATTGTCTGAAGCTATAACGTATTACTAACTGAATACTTTCCTAAACGGAGCTATAAATCATTATTAATTGCACGGACTCTAGAACGTTATATTGCGTTGAAACACCTCCATCATAAAAGAACTCCACTTATGTTCGTGATTCATCTGATATTTTTCCAATAACTTAATCCTCTATAATATTTTTTAGCAGAACATTATGTTTAGTAGAACATTAATTTTATCAATATCAAATAAAATATATATTTATTTATTATATTATAGTATGAATTACACTATAAATTCTTTGTATACACCATTCAATTTGCAATCTTGTTGAGTGCATTTGACAAGCAAGTAAAATAAAATGTAGCAACGAATTCTATTTCCATTTTATTAACTATTGCTGAAATTACAGTCCCCGTTACGATTTTTTTTGTACATTGAATGAAACAAAGTACAATGCTAAACAGCACCTATTTTCTTTTTGATAGAAGAAATAAATTATTTCCTGAAGCTATAACGTACAACTAGCTGAATACTTTCCTAATCCGAACAGTAAATCAATATTAATTGCACACTCTCCAGAACGTTATATTGCGTTGAAACATCTCCATCATAAATGAACTCCACACTCTCCAGAACGTTATATTGCGTTGAAACACCTCCATCATAAATGAACTCCACTTATGTTCATGATTCATCTAATTTTTTTCTAATAACTTTGCTCCTCTTAAATATTTTTTAGCAGAACATTATGTTTAGTAAAATATTAGTTTTATCAATATCAAATAAAATATATATTTATTTATTATATTATAGTATGAATTACACTATTCTTTGTGTACACCATTCAATTTGCAATCTTGTTGAGTGCATTTGACAAGCAAGTAAAATAAAATGTAGCAACGAATTCTATTTCCATTTTATTAACTATTGCTGAAATTACAGTCCCCGTTACGATTTTTTTTGTACATTGAATGAAACAAAGTACAATGCTACACAGCACCCATTTTCTTTTTGATAGAAGAAATAAATTATTTCCTGAAGCTATAACGTACAACTAGCTGAATACTTTCCTAATCCGAACTGAAAATCAATATTAATTGCACACTCTCCAGAACGTTATATTGCGTTGAAACACCTCCATCATAAATGAACTCCACTTATGTTCATGATTCTTCTAACTTTTTTCCAATAACTTTTCTCCTCCTAAATATTTTTTAGCAGAACATTATGTTTAGTAAAATATTAGTTTTATCTATATCAAATAAAGAAAAAATATTTATTATGTCATAGTATGAATTACAGTATAATTTATTTGTATGCACCATTCAATTTTCAATCTTGTTGAGCACATAAAATTAAATATAGCAACAAATAACACAAATAAATAAAAATCAATATACAATTTGACATACATTTGTATTTAAGGTTTGTTTAGTAAAATTTTTAACATATGAAACGCATATACAAGATATTTTACCTTAAGATCATTCTCACGAACATTTACAAAATAGCAAGAAAAAAAATCTATTTTATAAAAGTATGTAATAAAATTTTGAAAATCACATGAATGTTATTTATGATTATTAAGTAACCTTAGTGGTGAATTTTCTATTTTATTTTTCAGAAGTGATTGATTTTTTTAAATACTGACATGGTCAAGCTGCCCATGGGAAAGGACATTTATTTACAATACAAAAAATTAAATCAAGACATTATTGAGTAATTATTGGGGACAGTTGGTACATATTTACTTTTTTTATATTTAAACTGTTAAGGGTCATTCTCACAGAAAAGGCAAGATTTCAAAACAATTGCCTTAAACTTTTGAATTTATAGAATGGTAATTTTCTGAAAAATAATACGCATCTGAATTTCATTAATTTTCAAACTCGTTTTTGTATCTGATACCCCCTTATACTGCATAAAATGTTCGATAAAATACTGATAAACTAGAAAATATCAGTAACATTGCATATGCCAAGTCAACGGAGGAGACAAAAATTAAGTCTTCGATTTTTAAATACTTTATTTTTCAGTTTGCTAAAATGATGCATTTCTTTTTATTAAATGCAATGTTAAAGTTGTCGAAAATTTGTATTATAATTATTAATTAAGTTACATATTGTTTAGAACAGACACTTTATTCTATGTATAAATCGAGCCTTTTATTCAGCCTTTGATCAAGCGGTCTCAGAGACTGCTCAAATTATCTATGCGACAATTTTAATGAAATCAGTTAAGGGTTAACCTCGTCTTACAACATGGATATTTAAGTTATCGTAATTTTTAAACATCATGAATTTGATTATGCTTTCATATGCAATTTCTTAATTAATTAAAACCTACCTAGCACTGTTGCACGCATGAATAATTTATTTATGTGATCCTTTAGTATTTAAACAAAAATATTTTCGAAGGTTTAGAGGCTGGTATTGATCCTATAGTAATCTCCACGTAAGTTAAGATTGTGCTTATACATTAATTTTATTTAATCTATACCTCATATAACCTGTAAAAGGGAAACATTTCTTTGACTCAGAAGGCTCCAGAAGGTCAAAAAAACCTATTTCTGGAAAAACGTTAAGCATAGTATTTAACAAAAATATAAAGAAGATTCTTATGTGAGTAAAAGTTTTAGGGAGGTCATTGATGTAAATTAGTGTAATAATATATAGCATATCTATTATTCGGTTGACTCCATAATTTTAACCCTGGAACATAGAAATATTTTGAGTGTATAAGTCAATAGATTAATTCACTCACGAAAGAAATGATACTTTTGGGAAAGTACAATTGTTGGCAGAAAAGTTAAGTGTCAAAATCGTCAAAAGGAAAAGCAAATATTGTAAAGATTTTTCTAAGAAGAAAATATTGTTTTTATTTAAAAATTATTGAAAAAAATAATTGTTAGTTATAGGGTAAAATATGCCTCATATTCTAAATTTTATGGCTTATAATAGTAAGGAAAAGATCGATGCTTATTTCGTCAGTCTCTAAAACTTCATATAATATCTCCACAACTAAAAACCGCAATATCGAATGTCTGATTATATATCCGGCGTAAATGTCGACCATTGAGTTTTCTTTGTGTTTTAAATTTTTGGTTAAAATTTGTTTTAACCACCTGAATTTACGATAATTTACATTCGTTTAAACATTATCATATCTTAAAGATAGCTAGAATCAGGTAGGCTGCTTTTTTATCATAAAAGGGTTAAAGTATTTTGTTTGTAGGGATAGTTTTATACTCTAGAACAATAAAATTCAGAAAACTTTAGTTTGTTTCATTTTGAGGAAGTCTCACAAGCGTATTTCTTATTCATATGATTGTTTTTATCCATCTATGATGTTTGGGGTTTTGAATCGATTAAGCGATCTGCAAAAAAATGTACGTGTCACAAACAATATAAAAAATATATTTAATTTTCTATTGAAGTAAGAAACAATTAACTTTTAAATTACAATTTAATTTTTATAGTTTCAGTTAATGCATAGATCGCACATTTACAAATTCTCAGTAATTTGTAGTTTTTCTTTTCTCTAAAATTAGATGCATGTGGCCAGTGTTATTTGGAAAAAACAACTGATTAGTATCAATTAATATTAAAGACTCACAGATAAATGTGACAAACATTATGCCAAATCACAGTTCTTGATTAAAAAGAAATTTCTTTCGTTAGCATCTCAATTAATGCAATTGTTTCTGCATCAATGAAGTTTTGACATGAGTCAATAAAATGTATTTTACAAATATGACTATCAGAAGATAATTAAGTGCAAATTCTAATGTTTTGTGCAAAATAAACACACAACGGTATAACACATGTATTAGCATATGCCTAGATTAAGATATATTTAGCTCAGATTTACGTTTTTAAAGAGAGAGAAAATTTGAATTTCTTCTATTAAAAAAAAAATAATAATAAAATAATAATAACAAAATGGAAGCCTCTTTGTGTTAAAATATTTTTGCTAACCTCATTCGTCTCTAACTATTCATTTTAGATTTATAACGTTTGGAAAGTTTGACAAATACAAAAAAATACAAAGTTTGACAGCAGAAAATACTACATAACCGTACTTTTAACTTTATGAATGTTTACAAATACTAAAATACGAATTCAGAGTTAATCTCCATTTTACCTGAATAGAAAAAATATTCTTTGAGACATTTCTGTAAAAAGTTCATGCATGTTTAAAATCGAATTTTCGTTCAATTGCTCCCTGATCTCTCCTTTTCTTCAATTTTCCGTGAACCCTGAGTTTCTTACAAACCTTATACAGCAATAAAAGACTTCTATTAAAATATAGTTCTTTCTGTAAAATAAAGTTTTTTCGGATGAAATAAAAAATTCAAAAGACTCGGAGTAATAAAAATGTCAAAGGTAAGTAAAGCCTACAAAGGTTTTTATCAACTTTTTACAGCAATATATTTTTCTTTCAAGCTAACCAGAATTTATAAATAGTCACTTTAATAATTAATATTATATAAATTTCTGTTAGAAAAGTAGTGGAAAATTATAAATCGCAGTGTCTGTCTGCTTTCATATTTCTGTTAAGAATATACAGGTTTTAAAATTCAATCATATAAAAGTTATTTCATAATCATATACTTTATAATCAAAATTCTTTGCACAAATTAATTTTTTTCATTATTTGAATGATGTAAGAAATATTTTGTAAATAGCTACTAAAAATGGTAAATACTTACATTTTTATTTTATAAAATATATTTTACACGTACTACTTTAACTCTAAATATGTATTGGTGAGTTTGCATTTTTATTAATATTATTGTTTTGCTTATGAGTAAGAAATTAATTAATAGTTTAAATTAAATTACCATTTGAATTAAAGTAATTTAAACTGGTCAAGCATACAGCGTTGAAAAAGTTTTGGGGTGAATTTTACCCAACTAGTAGAATAGAGGAATGCAAATGCCATGCTATAATTTTTAAATCTTGTGACCAATTGAATTAAAACTACTTTTAAAGTAATATACCGGAAAATTTATAGTTTTCATTAGGCTAACAGTTTTTTAAAGCTGCGATCAAACATATTATCCTGGCATAGGCAATATACAATCAGATATTTCCTCATAGAAATGTTTTTCAAAAGGAAAATTTAATTCATCAATAATGATACCATCGCGATTTGTATCGCTTACGACAGATATCAGCTTGACTTTTACCAATCAGACAGCTATGAAAGTAGTTGTTTTCAGGTCTCGTGTTAAAATTACTTTTAAAGATATTTAGTAGCGATTACTCGCCAAATGCTTAGCATTTGGTTAATGATAATGTTTTTTACATTTGGAGATTCCGCTCGGTGTACAAAATAACCCTACTTGCAGTACGAAAGTGATGTTAGAACCAATCCAGACACAGTTGAATATATTTAAGATCGTAGAGTAGTACGTGTAACTGAAACTTTGATTAAAAAAGAAATTTCATTGGCTGGCATCTATATTAATGCAATTGTTTCTACATCAATGATGATGCCACATGAGTCAATAAAATGTGTTTTACAAATTTGACTATCAGAAGACGTGATGTGAGTAATTTTATAAAGTTAAACGTAAAATATTTTCTTCGGTCGATTCTTGAGTTATAAGTTAATACTTATAACAACAAATTTTCGAAAGCAAAACATATTGCGTATGAACAAAATGTTTTTTGTTTATAAATTAATGTTATAAAAGAAGATCTTTCAAACTGTTAAAAAATTAAAATTTCAATGGGATATTATTTATCTGGACACAAGTGGTAAATATACACCTTACATATATTTGTAACTTTTCGCTATACATTAATATTAAATATTTTGTATGTTAATAAGAAATTAATTAACGGCGTTTACTAATCTTTATACTTCTGAAAGCTTACAAATTTATACACAATGGTATTTTTTTTTTGTAAACATATTACAAAAATTTAACTCAATAAGGATATAAGATGACTTTTTGATATTGTAGAAAACAACTTTAAAAACCATTAAATGTAACTATTTGTACATTATTTAATGGACATTAAATTTGGCGGCTATACGTCTATAATTTGATAGTTATATAAAATATAGTTTAAATATAATCAATCCTTTTAATCTAAATAAAGTATTTAAACAAATTAGTTATAGAAAATTATACTAAAATGCTCAAAAGGAAACAAACTTATTATATAAAGGAAATTGAATGCTATTGCCAAAAATAAATGTTTATTTACATCGAGCCAACAAAACATAAGAGCATGAAACAGTTTCCTTTAATATGTTTCACCGTGAAGAGTTATAAGCCTATTAAGTAACATTTACTATTAAGGTTTACATTACTTCTCGTATTTCTCTTTGAATCGCAGCTGGTCCAGTTCAGTTAGGTGTAATAAGTCGTTGAGTTCAGGAAAATCTTTCTCGCTGATCTTTCATTCGGAATAAAAATAAATTGTAGTAAAACACAAATCGACTGTGTAAATGGGTTCTGCTGAGTTACATAGGAGAGTAGGTTAACTATTGATTTATTCTGTGACTTTAATACTAGAATTATTTGGGAGTGTAAAATAATACTAATAAATATTTAGTTCTGTTTTTCATGCAATATATACTATGCATAATTTTGTTATATATATTTTCTTATATTTTATATATTTTACTACCGCTGATACACGTACCAGGATTTATCAAATTAAGGTACGTGAACCTTCCGATATTGGTACGCGAACCTTCCAATAAAGTAGAGTTAAATAATATCTTTTAGGATATAGAAACAGAAATTTACATAAATAAATTTTTAGAGGTATATGAGGCGTTCAGAACAAAAATTGACAAAATCAGATAGACCAGGTGTACTTAAGAGCCTACACTAGTCACACGAAATTAACGCTCACGCTAATGTTAAGTCTGTGGGAAGGTTATCCCGCGATTTCTCGCTCGCATTTTAATATTTTTAAATGATTATTTTGCGTAGGATAGCTGAGGTCGATCTTCAACGTTGTTAGTTTTTACTTTTTTGATTTTGGTTAAACTTTTTTTTAAGCGGACATTTTAAATTTTGGAACCGGTTGGAACCGGTTCTGAAAATGAAAGTACCCTTATAAAAAAAAAAAAAAACTGGTGCCAAAATCAAAAAAGTAAAAACTAACAACGATAGATATCGACGTCAGCTATCCTATGCAAAAAAAAATCATTTAAAAATATTGAAATGCGAGCGAGAAATCGCGGGTTAACCTTCCCATAGACTTAACATTAGCGTGACCGTTTCTTCGCGTGACTAGTGTAGGCTCTTATGCTATGATACGCTTAAGAAGACCTTGACAGACAACCTGGTCAGACAACAGTCACCTGGCTGTGACTTTTTGAGACACAAGCCATTCAGTTTCGGTACGCTGAACTTCTATTTTAAATACAACTGAGTTGAATAATAGCTTTTAAAACAATAATAATTTACTTTAAAAGATTTGGGTAAACATGAGGCGTCCAGAACCAAATGAGACCAAATTCTATAGATAAAGTTTTCTCAAACTATGATACACGTAGTATTTCTGGACCACGAGCCTTCCGATAGTGGTACGCGAATCTTCTATTCTGAATATACAGTGGGGTTAGGTAATAGTTTTTAGGATAAGCAACAAACATTTACTAAAAATGTTTTGAGCGTATTTTATGTGTTCAGAATCATATTTGACGAAATCCTATAGAGCAGTGTTTCCTAAACTATGGTACACAAAATTTCCTATACTGATACGCGACATTTCATTATCAATGCAATTTATTAACTATAGATTTATTCTATAACTTCAATGCTAGAATTATTTGGGAGTGTAAAATAAAACTAATAAAAATTTAGTGTTGTTCTTCATGCAATATACACTTTGCATAATTTTGTTATATATTTTTTTCAGAATACTATAAAATCATTCAGAATAACAAGAAATGAAATATATGATATTTTCAGACCTGAAATTTTAATAAATGTAAGAACTACAACAAAATATGGAATCACATATGTCTAATTTCCGAATATTGTCTATAAAGTAAATCAAGAACGAATAATCATTCGTCAAGCATAGATTATGAAACATTTTCCAACACTTTATGAATACAATAACTAAACTCCACCGTTTAATAAGGTTAAAGATGATGTCTAAGTAAAATATATGGAAAACGCATAACACATTTAAAAATCCAATTTCTGATATTACCATCAATAGTCGAAAAATTATACAATTATGAAAAATATACAATATGTGCAAGTCTGTATGTGATCTATAGGTTTTTATGTATAGTACATATTATACTAAAATTTACTTCAGTTAGGAAACGCATACCACAGTTGAATATTCTCTTCTGCAATTTCCGTCAATAAACTGAAGTATAGTCGAAATCAGGGCACAGCTCTGTAAATCATCTATAGGATTTATATACACTAAGTGATATGCAAAAAATCAGTTAAATTGGAGAACACGATGACAAAACTGAAAATGCACATTCATCAATTATTGTTCATATTGTTCTATAAGTTTTTCTTTTGTGTGTGTGATCTTGTAAATGAATTATGAATACTATGAAATTTTTAACAGTGTATGGATCACTAAATTTAAATGCGAAATTAATCCTCGATGTTTCTATTGTATTTGAAATAGTTTGATTTAATTATAGCAGGCTGAGTACCACTAATATAAAAGAAAACATTTACACTTACAAAGAACGCTTCTAGAATCAAAGCAATTTTATTTCCTATTTCTATTGTATTAACTATACAGACCTGCCAAGTCTCCGGCTTTTTGGGTACCAGTAATTTAGTACAGAAAATGTTGTTTTATTGAATCGGAGCATTTTGCGATTTAAAAGAACAACATTTTCTCAAAAAAATTACTGGTGTTCAAAAAGCCGGAGACTTGGCAACTCTGACTATAGCTGAAATTATAGTCCCCGTTACGAATTTTTTGTACTCTATATTGCATGAAACAAAGTACAATGCTACACAGCGCCCTTTTCTTTTTGATAAAAAAAAAATAAGTTCTTCCCTGAATCTATAACGTATAACTAACTGAATACTTTCCTAAACGGAGCTGTAAATCAATATTAATTGTACAGACTCCAGAATGTTATATTGCATTGAAACACCTCCATCATAAATGAACTCCACTTATGTTCATGATTCATGTAATATATTTCTAATAGCTTTGCTCATCTTACTTATTTTTTAGCAGAACATTAGTTTTATCTATCTATATATTTAAAACGCTAAGCGATTTCTTTCGACAATCCGTTAGAACAAACTACTGCATCAAATTACACCATTCTTTTTTTAAATGAAAGATATTAGGATACAGATTTGTTATCGTGCATTCGTTTGTTCGAAAATTTAATTAATTAGCTGTAATTTTCAATTAAACATTTACTTCTGCTTATGACGTCATAAAGTTGACAACTCCCACTTTTGAGGGCATAGAGTTTTTTTCCTGAACCCTGTGGCTCTCCAATCTTTTGACATTAACTAATATCAACTAGGTAATATTTTAACATTGTAGTATTAAATCTAAAAAAAAAAACTTAATTAGCTAGTATATAATCATAATAAAATATCTAAACGTAAACATATCAATATGAATAACAAATCTCATGTAAAATGTTGCAATTTAAATGATTCCAATTGAAACGAGATTTGGAGAGTTATCCTTGACGCCCAGCTAACATAAAAGTACCTATTTTATTTTATTTATTTACACACATATTCAAATTTATTATAAAACACCAGGTTGCCATACAAAGCAAAAATCGTCATTTAGGTGCCAAAAAATAACCCAGGTGCGTCTGCGATATCTGTACTGATTTAATCAAAATTATTTTGGTTGCACCGCATATTTCAAAATTAATTAAATCCATGATTATTGTTTCTTTATCAGATTAAAAATAAGAAAATTGGTACTTCTCTATTATCCCGTTGACCACTTTTCATAACAAAAAGCTATCGCCAAACTGTAACGCCAAATAAACGGGAGAACGTTGCCATTGGAATATCAAAATAAATAAATAAATAAAATACATGAATTTAAGGACACAATTGTTATTTTAATTAATAAAATAACTAATAAATCAGTAAAACATAAAGAAAAATAGACGCAAATCTCGAATTAAAATCCACTTGATGACGTAACAAACACCTATAATGCTTCTGACATCAAGTAAATCGGACTGTATTTTTGGCGTTTAATTTTACAGTTTTGCGATAATTTTTTGTTATGAAAAGTTGTCGACCGGATAATAGAAAAGTACCAGAAAATTTAATGTTTAACGAAATTCAATTATTTGACCGATCGCAAATTTTGATTCTTTTCCGTTATACCGACACCATGTCATACATGTAAATATATGCTTGGCGACAATGGTGTCCGTATAATGGAAAAGTACTCAATTTTTTCTTAGTTCGTGCTATACCAAAAACAAACATTTTACAGGTAACAAAAAAATCGCCGAAAATGGCTGCTTCGTCAGCTGTTATAACAGCAAAGTTGGATAAATTCTAATAACCTGAATTTTACAACGTTTATGCGAAACACCACAGAGAACACACGCTATTTTTATATAAGCAGGGTATATTTAAACGAATAAGAGAACTAACAACCTTCAATAATATAATGCATGAAAAAGTAAACAACTAAGTGATTCAGCAAATCATAAAAATATCTATTTCTTAATATAACTATAAAATACAGAAAAATATTCTGGTACCATAAAAAATATTCATTATCCCGTCGAAATTCCGTGCATTATCCCGTCGTCCGACTAAGAAAAAAAAACTATATACAAATTAGGTACTTTTCGGTTAGCCGGCGCCAATAAAGTATATATATATATATATATATATATATATATATATAATAACAAACTCCAATGGGAAATTACTTGCAGAATCATTATCACAAAAGCCAACCAAAATCTATAAACCACATAAATTCAATACTAGAAAAACAAAACTATATACATTATATATATTTGTATCTATGTATGTATATACTATATATACACACACATATATATATATATACTTCATCGGAGCCCTGGTAACCGAAAAGTACCTCAAATAACTCGCCAAACTGTAGCGCCCAATATACAAACGGAAGAATGTTGCCATTAAATCTCAAAATAATAATAATAATAATAATAATAATAATAATAATTAAGAAAAGCCCCATTTACTAAAAAATCATTTATCAGTAACTTTTAACAATAAAATTTACAATATATTAATGAAAACAGAATCAAAAATAATCTTGGATATTTATTTATTTACATTATTTCTCTTAATTATGGAAAAGGAATAATCATTCTGATTATGTAAAGGAATGAAGAAACCATACAAATAAATTACACTTGAAAACATTAAAAATCTTCTTTTTCTGTAGATTGATTTATTATTGTAAAAAAAATTCTCCATCTTTACATAAAAATTGTTTAGCTTAAAACAATAGATGCGTTTCAGAAGATATGGATTTAAAACGAACAATGATTAAAGAAGACATTTTAAAAATTTTGATCAAAACATTTTAAAACTTTTTTTAACGTCGAATTTCGACGGTGCGTTTGGGAAGAAGCAATGAACATGCGCATAGGAGCTCATTCGGTTGCATTATCACAGGGGGGGGATGTGTGCCTTATTTAATATGTTCTTTTATTGACTGAATATGAGATGAACGTAGGGATATGCTATTTGTATGATACTTCATAGGTTCAGGAAATTTTCTTTCTTGCCGTGGGGAATAGGGCGATAATGTCAAACTGATTTCCATTTTGTTTACGGATTGTTTGTTTGGAGTTTGCATCGGAAATAATAACGTAATTCACTGGGGGAAATTTTTTTAAAATAAAATATTTGAAAGATTGTTTCATAAACACCCCTACTTATGTAATAAAGAAGCTTATTTTACTAATATTGCTATTGTAATTTTTTCCGTCAAGTTTTGACGGGTACCATCTAGTTTCAAATAAAAATAATATATATTTATTATGTTATAGTATGAATTACATTATAAATTATTTTTGTACACCATTCAATTTTCAATCTTGTTGAGTACATTTGAAAGCAATTAAAATAAAATATAGCAACGAATAATACAAATAAATAAAAAGCAATATATTATTTTACATACACTTGTATTTAAGAAATGTTTAGTAAAACATTTCACATACGAAACGTATGTACAAAATATTTTACTTTAAGGTCATTCTATCGAAAAAGTACAAAATAGTGCGAAAAAAGTCTTATTTATGAAAATATCTACAGATTTTGAGAACTGCTTGGATGTTACTTATGCTTAATAAATAACCTTAGTAGACAATATTACTATTTTATATTTCACAACTGTTTGATTAAAAAAAAATTCTGACATGCTCACGGAACATTTATTTACAATACAAAAAAATATATCAAGACATAATTTAGTAATTATTGGGCGTAGTTGGTACATATTTATTTATTTATTAATTATTAAACTTTTAACGGTCATTCTCACAGAAAAGGCAAAATTGGCTAAAACAATTGTTTTAAGCTTTTGAATTCATAGAATATAATTTTCTGAAAAATGAGGCGTACCAGGATTTCATTAACTTTCAAACTCTTTTTTGTGTCTGTTACCTCCTTATACTGCACACAATAACGATAAACTAGACATTATCAGACAAAAATTAACTTTTCAATTTTTTAATTACTTAGTTTGTCAGTTTGCTAAAGTAACGCATTTTATATATTAAATGCAATGTTAAAGCGGTCAGAAATTTGTATTACAATTTTAAATTGGGTTTTTCTTACCTCATTAAGATGTCCGCGGTGTATACACTGAGAACCCTGCCCATCTCCAAATGGAACTAATAAATAGGAAAAGATTCTATAATTTCAAAACAGAACAAACAGTTACATCTAAAAACAAAACTTCTTTATTTCTCCCAAACTACCCAATCACAGTTTGGCATGTACTCTCATCTATAAACTTTTTTTTTTTAAATGTCCACGGAGGGAGACTACTTTGGCAAAAGTCAAAGTTTGAGACCTATAAGTTACAAGGCTGTTGTCTCGAAAGATCCATATATTTTTATTTTCATAAACACACATACAGGACTTCGACAAATTACATAAATCTTCTTGAAGAGGACAGGATAGCCAAAAGGAAATAATACACTGTAGAATTACAATCCCGAACTCCACAAAGAGTGTGCAACGGAATTAACAGGAGTCGAACCCGTCGCCTCTCCCGCGCTCTGCAGCGATCAGCGGAATGGCGTCTTAAACACTCGGTCATGGAGGGCCCTTAATGGACTAAAATCCAAATCTGGTTTCGAGGATAAATAAAATCACGTGGTACAGGTAATTTACCAAAAGAACTGCTAACTGATAAGAAGGGAAGCTACTAGTGCTTTACCTCATGAACAGTTTCGCTGGCCGGCGGGATTTACTTTATGTTTACGGAGGCCTTCTTTACGCTAGAAGTTTTTTGCCTTGATGCGTGATTGTGTCACAGATGGATTATCCTCCATTGAGCGTCATATAAGTTTCAAATAAATATTTTATTAATAGTCATTTTTTTTCAATTCCCTTCACAGAAAAGTAATTTTTATGATGAGTTTTTCAATAATAATAGGTTTCTAATGAAATAATCCAGTAAATTCAAAAGAAAAAATTCAATTACTAGATATAATGCAATTTTTATGGAAAAATTTTGCAACTATTGCTGAAGTTGTATCTAAGGATTGGCCTTCACATAAATAAGGACCAAAACGAAGAAGTGGTCTTTGCTAAAATACAAATGCAGGCTTCCATAATTAATGAAGAAAGCTGTAAATAATTTATGTGTTGTACATAATTATAACATGAATGTTTTAAAGACGCGACATTTACGCAAAAAATGGGTTTGAATAGAATGATATATTCTTAATATACAAATAAAGTATTTATTAAAAATTTACGCAAATAATTTATTTCATGAAATTACACAGTATAATTTTTATCTCTAAAAATCTATTTATATATATTATTTTTATAATACTTTGAATTTATAAATGATAAGGTGTATCTTTAAGAGAGTGGCGATATACGGGCAAAAAAATGTGATTGATCTACACAATTTCGGACAAAAACGAATCATGGACACGTTGTGCCATTATAGCAAAGCTAGTGTTCTTTAACTTGTCTCAGACGTCAAAATAAAAACGTCCAGGCAAGTATCGCAAGCTTCCGGCATATGGTTTTCCTAATGTGGCCTAAAACTTCAGTTTGAGCATTTGCCCAGACACTACTATCTTAGAGGTACTCTAATATTAAATGTCGGGAAATGAACTACTAATTGAATGACTGTGGTGATAACGTGTTGTTTAAATGAAGACCGGTACATTGCGTTTGAGCAATAGGAGCTCGGTGACGGAATGCATATAAACGTAATCCAGTATAAGATTTGGCGAAATTCATTTATGAAACTCAGGAATTTGGCGACTGTTCGCATCCTTTGCTATGTGTTACTTACAGTATGAATTTTAAATTCATCACTTAATGTAAATTTTAACAAATGAGCAATATATTTTTTTTAAATTAATATACATTTTTAAAATATCATTACACACATAGTATATGATGATATTTTTGATATTTTGAATAAAAATAAGTTTTTTATCTTATTTTCACGCTATGTTTATTTTACAACTATCGTTATACATGATATGTAATCATATATTTCATACATTTAAAATAAGAATAAGCATTTAAACTTATTTAAATTCCATGTTTATTTTTAAATTAACATTATGCATCAAATATGTCATCATCATATTTCATAATGAAGAGACGAAACTTTTTTCAACTAGGTAAATCATATGTAATCATATGTAATGAAGAGATGAAAAAACCTTCTTATCTTTATTCTGACCTAATTACATGGTATACCAGTGTTTTCGTGTTATATTACATTCACCATGCAAAATGCTATAGTTAAAGCTCGGATGAATGAAATTAGCGGCGTAGTTCACAGCAAAGTCCAACAAATAAGAGTGAATTATGCCAGCCAGGATATCATTGAAATAGCTCAGTAGGAAAAGAGATGGCATGGCAAGCCAAAATACCATATTTTGAGCCCTGGTTCAGGCATTTTTCGCTCTGTTGGAAGGAATCTCAACTATGATACTCCAACCATCGAATATGAATATAGCATGATATGTTTGATATGTTCAATGAAAATACGCATTTAAACTTGTTGATTCGATATATTTATTTGTAATAACAAAAAAAGAAATAGTTTTAAATACAACGAATTGTAAAATTAAAACCTACATAGAAATATAGTCTGGTTATATTCAAAACAAATTCCCAAAATGCTTAGATAAAAGCAGTAGAATGTAGAAAGCACTTTAAGAAAAATATATAACAGCCTGAAATGTGATAACATCTAAGAAAATAATTTTCAATGTAAAAAATGATAAAATGCATCTAAAACCAAGCAAGTATTATAATTAATAGCATTTTACATAATAATATTAACATGCTACCAATGGTGCGTCCAACTAAACTTGTCGAAGGTCCTGAAGAAAAATGCTACAAAATTTCAACTCGAATTCATATATATACCACAAAAATCTCATAACAAATTAGTCAGACAGTATGCCCAACATAAATCAAAATACATTTTAAACTGTTTTGCAAAAATATGTTGTTTAGAGCTAATATTCATTAAAATTGAAACCCAAAATATGTTCGAAATACAACAATTCTTTAAAAAAGTAGAATAAGAGATTAAACCGAAATTCAAAGGACGTTTACATGAGATGAAAACGAACAAACTTAAACTTTACATAATATAATGAAAATAGATAAAACTTAATTAACTGCCTCATGCCAAGCAATGAACCTTTTTAATTACCTACTTTAATTATAAATTTACAACAATTTTCCAGATTAAAACCCATTTCAATATTTATTTTTCATAATTTTCTTAATATTCTTTTAACTAAAGCTGTACTGTTATATTTTCAAAGCTTTATTTAACGGGGATTTGCTGTTTAATTACAATTAGAAAGATAATTTAACACGCTAATTTCGTAAACTCCGGAAAACAAATTGTATATAATGTGATTCTAAAAATATTTTAAGATAACTAAAATATGCAGAAAATACTGATAATTGATTTACATATTTAAATCCTTAAATATTTATTTTTATTTAAGTTTTTTAAAATGCCTGTTCGAACGTTTCATAATTATTATAGGTGCTGTAAATCTGGTCTGTCAAGATGCTTGAAAAAGATTTCGTCAACATACGAACATTTAACTACATTTAGCGTAGAAAAAAGATCGTGTTTGGCAGGCGCGAAGTGACCTGCGGTCGCCATTATTTTCAAAAGGGTGAAATTTTGTATTTTTGAAAACAATTAAATGATAAACAGAAGAATGTTTCAGATTTAAGAGGACGTGTTTTTTTGTCAGTTTCTCTAATATTGTTGCATGGGGAAGCATTTCCAAAAGGGGAAAAACGTCAACCGTGAAAACGGCCCTTATTGAATTTTTTTTTCAGAGTCTTTCGATGAGTTTATATTTAATATCTCGTCTAATTATAAAACAAAATTTAAATCTGGGCCTCAGGTGTATCAGGTGTATCAGGCCTCACATCTCACACCTCATACAAATTTTCAAATTTCTACATACGTGCGATAGATTTTCATAACCATAGTCTACACGTGTACTCAGACACACAGACAGAAAAATTTTGTTTTATTACTATAGATTCTTCAAATATGTAAAAAACGAAGACATAACAAATTTATTTCATAAAGAAGAGTAGCACTATCGTACAATCATGCTTATCAATGTATTTTCAAAATTATGCCAATTAAAATCAATTTAAATAAACATGTTTAAACCAGAAAATTTACCTAAATGTATGAAATCAGATACCTACCTCCAAAAGTGTTGCGTAGGCTACACAGTTTAGTCAAATTTAATCAAATTACACAATTTCAGCCAAATTTCTCAGTTTTACGGAAGTTTTACAAAGCTCTAAAATTCTGCATTAGTTTTTCTCTAAAATACAGTTAACTTTTTAATTATTGGTTATGTTGTTTTGGTTTTAAAGTTATATATGCACAGCAGGCATCGATTCAGTAAAATAGGAATGTTTCCAATTATTAGGTTTTTCGCAATGTATCCAGGAGTTTATCCAGTCAGCGTCATTCAACATTTTATTGCCAGTATAAATTTTAACAGATGACATTTTAATTTCATTTATTTACTTCTGTTTAGGTGTCGTATAAAAAAAGAAATTTTCGGCAATTTTTGTTTTTCGTACCAAAAATACGCTCTTTTTGCAAAAAATAGCAAAGTTAAATGAAGTGTATGTAGACAAAGTATTAACAGAATACCGATGCCAAAATGCTTTACAAAATTTCGATAATTTCGATATGAAAAGAAGTTGAAATTTATTTACATAACTTCTTCCGTACACTATTGATATATTGAAAAAGATAGAAAAAATTGTTTGATGGTCAATGCCGTCTAAAAATACCATGGCAAAATGTATTCTGAAAAGTTTCATTATACAATTAAATGATACATTTATATACTAACAATAATTTATAAGAGCAACATTTTTATAATACTTATAAATGTTGTTATAGTACAGGTGTCCCAAAAGTCGCCGTACAACTTCAAAAATTTATTACCAAAAAAAAAAAAAAAAAAAAAAAAAGGCCTACAGCAAAAATAATTACAACAGTACATAGAGTAACTTAAAAAGTATTTTCTACAACCTTAGTATACTTGTACACGAGATCCTTTCGTTGCACGAAGAATATCATGTCAATATTCCAATTCCATCCACGTGCGTTTCAGAATGCTAACATCAACAGTAGTTGCAACTGTTTCATGAAATCTGAATAAAAGTTAATAGTCTCATGGAATTGAAACAAAAGATCCAAACAGCAGTAGCTACTGTTGATGTTAGCATGAAAACCGTTCGTGAATTGAATTGAAATATCGTCTTGATATTCTTCGTGCTACGAAAGGATCTCATATTGAAGTTTACTAAGGCTGTAGAATAAAACTTCTTACGTTATTCTATGCACTGTTGTAATTATTTTTGCTGTAGGCCTTATATATATATATATTTTTGTAATAAATTTTTGAAGTTGTACGCAGACTTTTGGGACACCCTGTACTTTAAACAGAAACCTATAAATACTTTAGTATATTATTTGGAATTGGACAATGGAAAAAAAATCTTCAATATGTGTAATAAATATCTGAAATTTATTCAGACTCCTTGAATAAAAAGTCTAAAGTTCAATCACTTGCATTATTATATTCTACAACAGTAATTCGCTTTCCTTTTTCATATTAAGTTCTATCATCATTGTAAGGATTAAAACATACTTCTACTATGTGAACTGTAAATTTGTATGGTACTATTAATAGCAATTTATTGATGTACATTTCTAAGTCTTTACCGATTAAAACTTTTCGATATGGGTTTAGTAATGGTTGTCATACGTTATTTTATTTTGTAATATTTATGTGCTCTAAAATATATGATAGAATGAAATATCTTGCATTGATAAATTCATCTTAAACTTTAATTCAAATTTAAATTTGGCAAAAAAAATCTATTAAAGCTATTATATTATGTTACCATAGATATGTCTGTACTTTTTTTTTTCATATGTGCAGATAGTTCCCACATAAGAAAATATTTCTAATGACATAATAATGGGAATAAAATAAAAATGTTGTCTATGAGTGAATAAAGGAGAATTAAATACACCATATATAATTTAAGTATTTTTTCCTTTACTCACGTGAATTATAATAAGGTATTTTTTTTTATTTACTAACATATGATTTAAAAAATATTTATGTTTTTCCCGGGTTCCACGTGCAATTTGTTGAATATAATCACTTAGATGACACAAAAGAAAAAAATAAATGTCACAGGGAATAGTTAACCACAGGTTGAATACACTATTCGATAAAATAAAACAATAATTAGAGTTTTTATACTATATCGTCTCCAATAACATTTTTTGAAAACTGTAGTAGATCCAGAAACATTTATTTATTTCTACAGTGTGTAATCAACTACAATACAATGGTCAATAAACTAATAACAGTGTGTCATAAAATACCAGATAAACGTGCACTAGTTACTTTTAAAACGGAATGGTGAATTAACGACATCTCGTAAAAGAACGTGCTATATACTGATTTATGCAGCGTAAAAAATTAAAGAAACTCATTATTTCAAAGTCATTTTACGATGTGCAGAGCAGGCAAGAGACGCTTTGAACACCGATATTACTCTTCTTTGGTTAACTACTGGTGCAGTCACTTTGTATTTATTTCAATGAATCATTTTGAAGAAAGTTCTTAGTAGCAAAAATTTAATTTTAAATATATTTCTTTGGGAGATAGAAATTCATTTGTTTATATTTTTGTTTGTTATAAAAAACATTTTTTTTCTTTATACGTATATATATATATGTGAAGTTTTTACGAAGATGATTTTTTATTCCACGAGAAAATGGCAGTTTGTTAAAGATGGTGCATTATTGCAGTCGTAATCAATAATCATGGCGAGGAGGTTAGGCAATGATGAGACACCACAAGAGTTTCGTCAATAAGGAGCAGCCAATTTCTGGATAAATCTTTTATTAATGAACAGAAACGATGCAAGTAACAGTTCCACAGTATCCGGTATAAACTTATAGCCCTCAGGCTTGACGATGGCTCACTACATCGTTTAATAGATCGTAAAGAGCTGTTATCAAAATTCTACGTGACTTCAACACCAGATAACCATTTGGTTCACACTTCCAAACACGACAAAAATCTGCTCTCCAAATGCCTGCTAGCACATTATGTTCACCGCGCGTAGGGTTACTGACGATGACGTAACGAGGGCACGATCCAATGAGTGAGAGGCGAATTCAAGCCAAGCGAATGAGGCGCGAGGGAGAAGATTTAACATGAAAGAATCCCCCTCGTAGCCGCGCATCGATTTTGAAGTGAAAAATACCCAGCGCGCGAACCAAAGCATGGAATAAAAAATATGGCTTTTAAAAACGTTCGAAATGACAAAATCGTCTCTCAGAATTTTATAGATTGGGGAGTTGATAAAAGTTACGAATGAAGTTAAAGTTTTAGATTAAGATTTGGAATAAGATAATTATTAATATACGGGTTATTACTTTTAAAAGGATATTAAATAGGAATAAATATTATTAAGAATTAAGGAAATACTGACTATGTCAGAAGTTAGATTAATTTAAAGGTGTAATGCGAAATAAATGCGAAGGAAATAAATTTTTTATATAACACACACACACATACGCACACACACATACGCACACACAAACACACACACACACACATACGCACACACACATAAGCACACACAAACACACACACACACACACATATTATATATATATATATATATATATATAGAGAGAGAGAGAGAGAGAGAGAGAGTTTTACATTTTCTTACGTTACTTTTTTCTGTAAACAAACAAAAATATTGATCATAATATTTACAAAGAAAGAATTTATAGAATTTTTATACGTATTTGCAAATGTGTTACATTATTACTGTAAATTATTGATTTTAATCTGACAGAATTGAGCGAAGAACTTGTGATACTTCATTTTACTACTGCATTTATAAACGGAATAAAATACTCTAGGGAGCTATAATGTACCATTACTTGAATATTTTCTTGGGAGGAACTGTAAATAAATATTAATTATGTAGGGGCCAGATCATTATATAGCGTTAAAATGCATCTATTACATATGAACCTCTCTTTCCTTCATGATTCATATAATACGTTTCTAAAAGCTTTGTTTACATTTAGTTATTTCAATACAACATTCTCCTGGTTGAATTTGAATCAGGATTTGAGTTTCAAAACTTGCCTTATCCAGGAAATCAAATTATGAGAAATCGCGAAAAACCGCTAACTGCATCCATTGGTTTTCATTGTAAACCAAGATTTTACAATATCATAAATAAATACTAAAACTAGCTTTTATTGCGGATTGTAGTGTTTTTCGGTGCATATTTAACCATAGAATTGATTGATAAAGAAAAAACGATTTCATTTTTATTGTGGATAAGGTGAAGTTTGAAACTCATGTCCTCAAATCATAAAGGATCTTTATTTATAATATGATTTATGTAATAAATTATTTCTGTCATTTTTTTATTATAAATTTTCATAACATTACTTCTGGCTGAAAATAAAATTTCTATCTTTAAATATGTAAAATAGATATAGTGATAATGAATGAAAAAATAAACATTTGATACTTTAAAAAAGAATTTTGTTACAAATTTTAAGTTAAAACTATTTTAAATAGAATGTGTATACATATATGTAACAAAATTAGCAATATATATAATATAGATTAAAGAACAGATTATAAAATACATATCATTAATGTCATAAACCGTTCTATCCTTGTGTCTATTTGTACAAATTTATTTTGGAACTGCTTCATTGCTTGAATAAAAACATTTTCTTAAAAATGTTTTTTTTTTGTAAAAACAACATAAATGTTACGTTTTTAAAAAGAATGGTAAAAAATACAAATCTGCGTTAAACATATATAGTAAATTATATATAATATTAACTCTTATATAACGTTCAAAATGTAAAAACACTGTATTTCATATAAAAGTAGAATGCTGAAAAAGTGAAACAAACATCTACAAGAAAATACCATGTAATTTAATACATTAAATCATAAGAAGTAAATACTAATAAAATATACATATGATGTATAAATGTCATATGTTATAAATTTTTAGAACGACATTGAAGGCATATGCATTATTTATTTAATTTATAAGGAAACGTGGCTCTAATAATTATTTAAATACGGAAGGATACAAAACATAGAATATGAAAATTATCTTTTTAAATGGTTCCCATATTGATATAAAAATTCAAGTTATAAGTATTTTATTTCAAGTTTTAATGGCATTAAAAATATATGTTACCGAAATAGGTTATTACTTATTGATAAAACTTTATAAAATAAATAACTTTAAAAACTGTACTTAGACAGAGACAAAAATTCAAATTTGAAGAATGTAGTATAAGAAATTTTAGTTAATTTAAATGTTTGTTACTGTGCATACATACTAAATCTTGAAACACGCAAAATGGTAACTGTTATGAGATATTAGAAAGTGCTACAATTGAGATTTTATATCATCTCAAAAATTTCATTTTCATTTTTTATATTAAAAATAATCAAATCAATACATAAATAAACAAACCAGCATCTTATTTTATATTCTCGTTTTGAAATATGATAGCATATACGATACGTTTAATATCACAAAGGGATATTTTCCCTTCTAAGCATTTCCATTTTTTAATATCAGAGGCGTGATATTATATATAGAAATGCAACGAGACTATTATCAGAATTTATTGCGTTGCACATGTCGTGCTTCTTCATTCATGTTTTCTCCCAGCAGAAAATGAAGTTATGCATGAAGAATTTTGAAAGTATATTCCTGCAAACAGGTACTTTATAAAGATGAAATTTGAAAATAGAGTAAATAAAGAAGAATTTGCTCTACGATTTAGGAATAATACCAACGTAGACAACATTTGAAACTAATTTTATTAGTTTTAATATTAGTCCAGTGAATCTAGACTTCTGCCTGGAAAGTTTTGAAGAAGTTTTTCTCTTTCTTCCTTTATGTTTTTGGGTGTGCTGAACACGAATTTCAACTTTGCCACCTCGTATCTGGTCTGCTTAAAAAATTATAAGCGAAAAAAAAAAAGAAAAAATCGGAGCCTTTTCGGTTTTTCTCTTGTATTCCGGAAAGGGTTAAATTGTTTTGAAAAAATTATTGCACCAAATTAAACTAGATAACATTTCCTACATTTTTCATACAGAATGTTTTTTTCTAAGATGAATAGTTTTTGCACACGAGTAAAAGGAATTTCAGCGATATAATTGAAATTACATCATCGGAGGGCGAAAACGCGATCCAATCACTATGCATCCATTTCAAACACCAATTTGAAGCTGTTTAGTTATTTCTGGTTGCATTTCAAATCTTTTTTCATTTTCTCACCAAGTTTCAAACCTTTTATAGAACTAGAAAAAAAATTGACATCAGGTGATTAGGGAAGCTATAAAAACACAATCACTCTGCATAGATGAGAGAACCCCTTTTTATTTTTTTGTAATCTTATTTAAGTACAGTTATAAGTATTGTAAATTTACGTGGAAGATTATAAACAGGAAAAAAAAGGAATGCAGTGTTGTTCTCCAATTAATGTCGTTTTGGACGCTTCGTAGGGCCTGGTTGATGTTCTTCAACAGAAGATTCATCAGTATCTTCTTCATCATCATCACTTGATTGCTCAAGTTGTGTCTCCACTTGACTTAAAATATCCTGTATTGGAATGTCAACTTCTGCTTCCAAGTCATCTTCGGCGATCAAGGAGGTGACATTGTCACAATGGCCATCGCAGTTCAGGCAGAGGAGCGAACAAAATAAACATGCTTTCCTACAACCACACATTTCACTACAGTTTTTTTTGCATATTTTACTTATTCTTTAGTTTTCATATGAATATATATTAATTGAAATTTTAAATGAGAAATAATAAACAAATTTCAAAACTTAAATATTTCTTGGCAAAAATTGTAATGTTTTAACATATCAATTTTATCATATTTTTATCATATCAAAACATTACAATTTTTGGCAAGAAATATTTAAGTTTTGAAATTTGTTTATTATTTCTCATTTAAAATTTCAATTAATATATATTCATATGAAAACTAAAGAATAAGTAAAATATGCAAAAAAAAAAAAACTGTAGTGGAATGTGTGTTTGTAGGAAAGCATGTTTATTTTGTTACATACGTTGATATGTTAAATTATAACGTTCAATTAATATATGAATATATATTAATTGAAATTTTAAATGAGAAATAATAAACAAATTTCAAAACTTAAATATTTCTTGCCAAAAATTGTAATGTTTTAACATATCAATTTTATCATATTTTTATCATATCAAAACATTACAATTTTTGGCAAGAAATATTTAAGTTTTGAAATTTGTTTTTTATTTCTCATTTAAAATTTCAATTAATATATATTCATATGAAAACTAAAGAATAAGTAAAATATGCAAAAAAAAAAAAAAAAAAAACTGTAGTGGAATGTGTGGTTGTAGGAAAGCATGTTTATTTTGTTACATACGTTGATATGTTTTATTATAACGTTCAATTAATATATGAATATATATTAATTGAAATTTTAAATGAGAAATAATAAACAAATTTCAAAACTTAAATATTTCTTGCCAAAAATTGTAATGTTTTAACATATCAATTTTATCATATTTTTATCATATCAAAACATTACAATTTTTGGCAAGAAATATTTAAGTTTTGAAATTTGTTTTTTATTTCTCATTTAAAATTTCAATTAATATATATTCATATGAAAACTAAAGAATAAGTAAAATATGCAAAAAAAAAAAAAAAAAAAAAAAAACTGTAGTGGAATGTGTGGTTGTAGGAAAGCATGTTTATTTTGTTACATACGTTGATATGTTTTATTATAACGTTCAATTAATATATGAATATATATTAATTGAAATTTTAAATGAGAAATAATAAACAAATTTCAAAACTTAAATATTTCTTGCAAAAATTGTAATGTTTTCCTAATTAACCTGTAATGAATAAAGCACAAATTCAGTATTATAAATCAAACGGAACCTGGAGAAAATTTGAGAGAAGAAAAAATCATAATGTTCTTTTCTGACTGTCACCAAATATAGTTAATTATTAAATGAATAAAAAACGTAATTAATTAATTTCTCTTCATTTCAATACAAGAAACTGTTTTTTCTTAATATTTAAAAAATAGCTTTTTCTTTATTAGAAAAAAACGGAGATTTTTTTTTTATATTTATTTTACAAACAAATATAGAATTTGGCGATTACTTTTTTTAGGTGTATTTCATAAAAAGTACCCATCATTTTTAAATGTTTTATATTACATATTCTTAGTATATTAGTTTTTAAAATGTTTCATATATATTCCAAATTTATCGTATAAGATAATGCAATTTATATTACATGTAATGTATATTATAATGTTATTAATGTGTCTTTTGTTTTTATTAATAAAATTATTTTATGAAGTTACTCTTTTTTATAATCAAGGGTTTGCTAAAGCAATATTGGGGATGATAACCGATAATTTTCTCAAATAGTAGATATGTATCTTTTCTAAAGTATAATTTATTCTATTAAAAATACCTATTACAAATTCTTTTTTCTTTTATTGATATTTTTCAATATTCAATAACGTTTGGTGCAAAATATATTATAATTAACTTCTGTATATTATACGTTCCAATATTGAAAAATAATCTAAATTCGAAACTTCAACTACCACATTTTTTTAATGTGAAACAATGCATTTTTACAATACATACGTCTTCCTTTGTAAAATTTCTTTTAGCAGTGTGTGAAGCGTAAAATTCAAAAATGAATAAATGTTGATTGAAGCAATTATTTTTGTCAAAATATGTTTATGTATATACATTATGCAACTGTCATTTTGTAGATTTATGGGATATTATATATTTCTGTTTTAGAGAGTGGAGACATCAAAAATATTCGTATTACGCAGATTTCAATCGGCAGTTCATAAAGAAATTTCCCTTGATTTTATGTACATACATTATGCAACTGTATTTTTGTGTTTTATGGGATTATATACTTTTCTGTTTCATAGAGTGAAGACATCAAAAATATTCGTATTCCACAGATTTCAATAGGGGGTTTATAAAGAAATTTCCCTTGATTTGTTTTAGTCATATTTTATATACGACAAAGCCAGGAGAGATGGCGCGGTCGGAGAGATTGCGCACATAGCGGTTCGGGGGGAAAGGAGTAGAGTGAGCGCGCAACGACTCCAGGAAGTTGTACAACAGCAGTAGTGGAGTGTCGACTTGAAAGTGCACGGTGATTGTTTTGATCGTCTAAGATAATGCATTGATATTTTGTTTTGTTTTCCCAAAGTAAGTGCGTGAACTTTCATAGCTATTCATCAGAATTTCTATACAATGTCAGTAACACAAAGTATTTTAAACTTAAACGATTTCTCATAAGCTTTTATTCTAGACTAACAATGTGAACATCAACGGTTCGTTTCAGTAGCAGCCATGTTTAAATAAAAGTCCGCGTAATCCCTCCTACTGAAATTAGAGAGCTTGAGCATCTGCTACTTAGGAGAGATGGCGCATTGTTCCCATCAGTTTCCATGCTAGGAGAGATTACGCAGCTTATTGGTAAATTTGCATAAAAAAATGAAAAATGAAAATGGACTAATTTTACGTTAATCATGTTATCATGTAACTTAATGTTATTTTGTAATCTTATCTGGACTTGCTTTTCTGATTCTTTAATTTTTTTTCGCTTTAATTAAAAATTTTTAATCGTTTTTAAAATTATTTCCTTTTTCTGATTCTTTAATCATTAGGTTGAAATATTCACTCCTAATGCAATAATATTTGTTCTCAAAAACCTTGCAACAATGTCATTTAAGTGTAATTAATATTGTTAACAATTTAATTGTAGTTATTATTAGTTACAATCTCTCCTACCCATGTGCGCAATCACACCAACCCTGTAAGGACAGATTGCGCAAAATAACTTTCTTGGTTTTATTACAATTCTTCTATTAAATTACAACATAACAACAAAATGGCGATGGAAATGCATAAAAAACAAATGAAGAAAAAATTTTTCATGTATAGTTTTTCAAAAAATTAATATTTAGATTTTTTATTGTTATTCTTTTGAATTGTGCGCAGACTCTCCTAGCTTTACCTTATGTACATTATGCAACTGTCTTTTTGTGTTTTATAGGATATTATAATTTTCTGTTTTAGGGAGTTAAGACAACAAAAATATTCGTATTCCACAGATTTCAGTATGTGGTTCTTAAAGAAATTGCCTTTGATTTGTCTTAATCATATTTTATGTATATACATTATGCAACTGTATTTTTATGTTTTATGGGATATTACACTTTTCTGTTTCAGAGAATGAATACAACAAAAATATTTGCATTCCACAGATTTCTATAGGTAGTTCATACGGAAATGTCCTTTGATTTGTCTTAGTCATATTTTATGTACATTATTAGGTTTCGGTTTAAAATAGAAAACTATCCATGATTTTGCTGTTTAAAAAAATAAACGTGGCTTTCATTTTTAAGTGGAAATGCATAAAAGCTTTTCGTAATTTCACAAGTAAATGTGGCGTCCTTTTTAAACGCATTTCCCCTCTTCTGTATTTAGTATAGCACCCCGGGGTATAATGGAACAATATATGTCACATTTTATATGGAACGTTGCTCTCGATTTTTAAGGAAAATAGTGATGTCAGAAAGCGAAAACTAGACCATCCTCAAAATCGTTTGCTGCACGTTTAGAAATATGATAAGCATAAAAGAATATTCGCTTTTGCATAAATTAAGAATGAGTGGTACCCTAGAGAGCTTTTACTGTAAACATGTTTTATTTGTACCATTCGCTGATTTCCATTTTAGAGGGGGGTTTATGGCAAGGATATGTAGCATAAATTTAAAGGGCGAAAATTGTGATTTAGACAGGCAAGAGAAAACAGAAATTCCGCCATTCAATATGATTTTTTTTAATCTGGCGGAAAAAGGTTTAAAAGATATCAGACAACATTGCTCTATCAACTAAATCATATATTTCATTAATAATAATTATATTACTATCATATAAATCATTGGCACTGTTACACGTGAAGAAAAGAAAAATAAAGTAATTGTTAGGCGACACAAAAGTAAAATAACTGTTTGTATGTTTTTTTGTTAAATCAATCAGCGTATTTATTATAGAAAATTAGTTCTGTGTATGATGAATGAATAAAGAATTGTATAACCTGTCATGATATAATGGCATATAATGGTGTGAATGATTGCTGATTTATTTTTTTCTTTGACATACTTAAAATCAACTTAAAACATAAAAAAATGTCTTTCAATTTAAAATTTTATCTCTTTCTTTTAAAAGGACACGATTGGATCTGTTTTAATAAGTATAAATGGTTATATATTCATTTTATATTTATTAAAAAAATATTTAATCTGTAAGTAAGTATTCTGTAAGTATATCTGTAAGTATTTAATATTTATATTGATATTCTGTGCTTTTGGACATGTACATAACATGTCTTTTTTCTATGCAAAAATATCTTTAATCTGATATCTAAAGTTAAATAGATTTAAAAAACTGAAAATAAAGTTTTATATTGTACTGAAATTTGTGTTGGATACATTGCTAATATTCTTTTATTGATTAAAAGTATTCCCGTTTACCCATTAAAACCAAATCATAATCAGTTTGTAGTTCACAAGAAAGTTAAAATGGGTTTATAACTGTTACCATATCTACAATAAATTTTTGCA
The DNA here is from genome assembly GCA_963931845.1 of Maratus michaelseni. Lineage (NCBI taxonomy): Eukaryota > Metazoa > Arthropoda > Arachnida > Araneae > Salticidae > Maratus > Maratus michaelseni. Next base: position 373,316,604 of record OZ007587.1, read on the forward strand.
ACAGTGAAAAATCTTTAGAAAAAAATCGTAAGATAGACTATATCTACTCAGGGTTAATGTTGGGAAAATAGTAAGAATAAAAAATGCCATTGGCTTATAAAACAAATAAAAACAAAATTATATAGAAGTTTTGGGGTCATTACGCATTAATGAAAAATATAAGACTTCCTGGAGAAATATAACCATTGTCATACATTAAATTTGATACCAATGAATGGAACTCTATGGTTATTAAGCTTTTCTTTCTTTGTCTTTGTTTTCAAACATTTTTTTTTCTATCACCTTGAGCGATGTGACTTGTCAATTTTTTTGTGTTTGTTTTTATGATACGACACATCATTCGATGCAACTACAGAAAAGAAAACTATGATAGTTTCCTTTAGCTAATAAGTACAAACTTTTGCTTTGAAATATATATTTTTCTTTGGTTTGTTTCATTGTTTAAGACATAATGCTGTATTCTAAATGATCTTTCTAAACTATATTAATTTACAGAAATTTTAAAAATAACATTTAAAAAATGTAATATAAAAAGTGTTGCTCTGAGCAGTTTGTTTTCTGTACCCTATGAATGATAATTTTAAAGGCACTGTTCAGCAAGTTTTTGTATATTGTCCACCCAGAAGTTTTTAGTGTCTAGGACGATCGTCCCTTAAGATAGCTGTTCCTTTTTAATATTAACTTTCCAAAATAAATAATATTATTAATATTAATAATAACGTTTTTATGTAATTTGTAACCTATTAGCAGTAGATTTATTTTTGTAACAAGGAGAAACAGAGTGTCATCTCTTCCGAAATACAGGAATATCATCGGACAGTCCCACTAAATATGCAAGATCAATTTAAATTTTTAGGCTTAAATATTTATTACACCTTCCAGTTTACAATCTTATTTTCAAAAGATATTTACTCATAAAAATGAAATATGTAATTTTATTTGTTTACATTTACTACAACTAATGTAGATCTGTTTAAAGAAAACAAGAAACACTAGAGTTACATTATTTAACTCTTTTCTTCAAATTGATTCATGGTAAGTTTGGATCTCTTAACTAACTTCCACAGAATGATTCGCTCAACTGCAGGGATATGGCCTTGGCCATTAAATTGTAATTGGACTCCGTGCATTCAAATATTCCTTCATTAAAGTATATAAATGAATGTTAATTAATCTTAGCTAATGCTCACAACTTTACAATAGTTTATACACGCTGAGGAGAAAGTGACATGCGATTATGCAACTAGAATTCCCATAAGGGCGGTATCCGCTTAAGTATCTTGCTGAAACTTTACTACGTGTGGTCACTACAAAATCACAGTTACCCAATCAACATATTTCCGCAATATACTAATGACAACAAAATTTGGGAAATCCTTTCAAACTTTGCGAAAGTTAATATAGATTTATCATTCTCGTCCAATATTAGAAACGTAAACAATATGATCGCTACCAAAACTCACTGAACTATTAGAGTACCCTTATTAAATAATACTGTCACATTGCTACAATTTGAGAAGCCCTCTAAAGGTTAATGATTTAAATGTTTAGCTCTAGGAAGAAAGAAGCAAACATTATGTTATTTCTATACTGGTATTTATGTAGTTTCTGTATTGAAAGTTTATTATATCATTTGTCGTTTAATTTTAGCTACTTTTCAAAATTCTTAAATATTAACATGTTTAAAGTAATTTAAAGATTTTATATTATTGTGTATAGTATATTTAATAAGAAATTGTTTCCGCAATGAAAGTTTTGCTGGAGGTTATATGTGCAATTTTATGACTGCTTTGCAACCCTCATTCTCTTGGGGTAACACTGGTTATCCTACATGAGGTAAAAAAATGATATTGGAAAACAACAATTAAAGAGCTTGTAAACAGTGTTTGAAGAAAAGACTCAAAACTAAATGGGTAACAGGGATTATGAATTTTAAAAAGCTGAAAAAGAGAGAGACTTCTATTGTGCAATTTCTCAAATTTTAATGAAGATAATTATAATTTTGTCTTTAAATATTAAATCATTAGACTTATAATTGAAATATTATATATATATATATATATATATATATATATATATATTATTTATTAATACAAGTGTGATGAACCATCGAAATCTCTATCTGCGATATCATATATCTTAACATGACGGTAAAAAAAAAAAAAAAAAAAAAAAAAAAAAAAAGGTCACAGATGAGATGTATTACATTCTCAGGAATTTGTCCTCAGTTCATTTCGATAAATATAACGAAAATTTGTAGCTTGAATTTTATTTTCCTTTTTCCCATTAGTAACAAATGAATAACAAATAGGAAGAATATTTTCAGTCCAGTTAAGTAAAAAACAAAATGCAAATTTATGCTAAAAACGGGTGTATAGATGCTTATATCATTAAATAAATCTGCGCTAGAATTCGAATTTGAATTTGAATTTTCATATATAAAATAATAAAGTGGATATAAAATATCTAAGTTTGAATTTCGAATCAAACTCAATGGTTCGCGTCTTCCGGAGTGTTCACTAACCTCTAAACAAGATGTTAAACAAACACACACGTGATGCAGAGTTGTGATATAAGTATGGGAAAATAGGGTAAAACTGGGTATCTAGCTATTTTCCTTTCGTGACAAAAGTCGGGAAGAGCGGAAAAATCGGAACACCCCACAAAAGTGTTTGGGGGCATCTGGGCTATTGAAAACCCACACCTGTTGCACAGGAAAGTTCTTCTCCACTTGGGAAAAGGCGTTTTCTTGGACCATCTGAAACAGCTTCGGATTTTGGTGGCAAGGTAAAATCGGGTACTAATCAGAAATTACATTTCTTCACTTCCAGTAACTAAAAGCGTCATTTCAATAAATTTTGAAACAAACCTTAAAACATATATACATTTTTTAATGTCAGTAACTTTTTTTTAGGTTTTCAAGCAATTTTAAATGTTGTCATGTAATGTCTTTCTCAGCATTTACCTCTTATATCCCCTGCACTCCTCGCGTGCCCACTCTTTCCAGACTGAACCATCCTTCACCATCTGTTGAGCAAAGAAGAAATTCATTGCATAATACAATGCAAAACAATGTGTAGCCAGTTTTGCCCCAACAGACGTTCAAAAATCAACTTGGTCTTTCTTCTGGATAGTTCGACGCACACACTTCTACTTGGCATCGAAGTATCATGTAAAAGCTATAGTAAACAGTGGTTTACTTACTTAAATTGATCCGCCAGACTGGATTTATTGGAAGAGCAGAAAAGACGGTGAAAAAATAAAATGTTGATGTGAATTTCTTTCTGATAGCCCTGCATGGACATAGAGCTTAACTAACTTCAAAAGAGAGATGGCACACTGCTCGACGACGCTAAGGGATGTAGTTAAGACTGGTGCTATCCCCAGGCATCATTCAGAGGCAAGAAAAAGAGGGTACCCTGTTTGACACGACTACCCGGTTTTACCCTACTCTAACCTATACAAAAAAGGAAGCGAGTATTTAATGAAAAAAAAAACTGTATTTAACATGTACCAGACAATTTAAATTAAACTGGTGGTTTTTAAAATAGAATATAAAACAAACGTTGAAAGTTATTAAAGCCATTCTTGAAGGAGATGATGGTATGAAAGCAGGAATCACTTTAGTAATCTTCTTTGTTTTAGCATCAAATGTCACCGACAGATGGCACTGCATTTTTTCACACTAAAATACTTTATACAATTTCTTAAAGCAAACCTGTTTTTTTTTTTTATCACGCTTTGACAGCCAAAGAGAATGAATGGTAAAACCTTAGAGAACTTTGATCGAACGCTCTATGTTAATTTGCACACTTTTACATATTGGGAAAGAAGAGCACCTTATATGGCTAAGACATTTGGTACTACAGATAGAAAGCATATTAAAAAAATCCTGACGTAAAGTATTTAATTCCTGCAAAAATAAATAAAATGTTTGCCACAGTGGTTTAGAAAGCATATTCAAAAAAAATCCTGACGTCACGTATTTAATTCCTGCAAAAATAAGTAAAAAGTTTGCCACAGTTGTTTTATTATTCCATTTTCCAAAACATGATTCCTGTATACATTAATTTTAAATATATGAAAAAATAATCTTTAGCAATTCATCTTAGCTTTTAGCGATTTCTAAAGTGTTTGCATATCGTCCTAAATATATTTTTGGATAACGACAAATAATTTAATATTTTGATTACTTTAAAATATTTCGAAATCTGATAATTTCTTTTGTTTTTAATATTTTCAAGGACTATGTTTAAATGGAAATGGTAAATAACTAAAAACTATATATCATTTTGTACTAACTTTACTGAAGGTGTTTAAAAGATTATACTTTATATACAAAACTGTATTTTGATATAAACCGAGCGCTTTCGAGCAAACACTTGCTCACCGTCAGGGTTACAAAAGAACATAAATACATAATGACAAAATCCCGTGAAATACATCCTTTAACTGCTGGTGAATGGAACAAACCATTAAAACAGACCAACAGTGGTGGGGGGATGTTTTGATCAGCTCTTAAGAGTCTGTACCATAATTTGGAAGTTATTTAGGATAATGAATCATTGTATGTTTTTTCTCGTTTACATAAAATTACTATGGATTCTTTAATGATTGATTCATAATAGCCATATTATGTCATAGTCATAATTTATTCATAATTCCTAATGATGTCCCCAAATTTTAATTTATTTTCAGTATGTTCTGTTTTTTAATATTATTTAAAGTAATAAAAGTTAATAGAAAACGTTATTTTTATTATCGAAAATAATTGGAATGTAGTTCGAAATAAATAAACGTTAGTAGAAAACGTGATAGAGAAATTTAAAATTAAGGAATAAATAATAGCTATCATAGGTAATTTTACTGAAAAAAGAGTTCGAGGTGTTTTCATACTATTTTTGGTTTATTATCGAAAGTAATTCGAATGAAGTTTAAAAGTTTATAAATTGCAATATTGGATGCGGAGGGAAAATTGCGCATCTGGAACTAATCAAATGAAATATTTTTTTAAAAAAAAACCTGAAACTCGATGCGATGTTTTGCGAATTCCTATATATCTTTATACAGCATCCATCGAATTTTCGAAATATGGTTTCAGCGGTGCCATCTTTTAAAATTTTATATGCCAAAATATAAAGTATAATTCATATTTTAGCACGTACGTTCTCTTACGAGTGTATGAGAGACCCACTTTTTTGAAAAACATAATCTAGAAACAATGAATTATGTAATAGGAAAACTTGAAAAAGAAGAGTCTTTGGAGGGAAATAAAATTTCAAGACAATCTAAAAGAATATAGGTTTTCTTGCTATTGGTAAACTAAAACGAAATATATCCGATAGTAGGGTAAAGAATATTGGCAAATATTCATTCCATACATAAATCATACATTTTAAGAAAATATTGCAGTTACTACTTTACAGGAGTCGAAGCGTCCAGTAGTTTTTATATATTGGACTATTTTGGAAATATAATCTTTGTTGTCGCCTTCTTTTGCGCATATTAAAAAATGAATACTTCGAAGATTATACATTGGAAATAATAGCAGCAGCTATATAAAATATACAGGGTGGTCCTAAAACATATGGCAAAAATGTAAAGGTAGGTAGAGGGGACCTAGATAAGAAGATTTCGTATAGGAATATGGGTTCGGAAATGCAGCGGTGAGTCAGTAGAGGGCGCTGTTGAATTCATCGGATGAAAGCGCTTCACTAGCTTGAATCGTCATTCCCCGCACGGATTTTGAGCAAAATGCATCGTTACACCAATACGGAGCCTGCCGAAATGTGTTTCATGTATGGGGCTGCGCAAGGAAATTGAGCAGCTGCTCAAAGGATGTACATGGAACGATTCCTGAGTAGGAATCTGCCAGATCGCCGAATATTTGAGCGTCTTAATGAGGAGTTGTGCACGAATGGACCATTTCATGCTTTCAGGCGTGTATCTTTCGCTTAAATACTGTGCCTGAAATATTGCATCAAATATTATTACAGTGATTTTTCTTTGGTTGATACGGATTTTCTGATGCAAATTTTGCAGAAAAAGCTGGGGAGAATCGATTATTAGTTATTTCAACATATAATATTTTATAAATACGAGGGGTAGTCGGAAAATAAGGTTCCCCTGGCGATTATGGACAGATGTGTGTATGAAAGACAAAGAATGTAATAAGACATTAAAGATAAAACATAACTTTATTTTTCCACATAAGTACCAAGTACATTGAGACATTTGTCATACCGCTTTATAAGCTTCAAAAAGCCCTCCAGGTAAAAATCAGGGCTTTGCATACGGACGAAGCGTTGAACGGCTATGGGCAAAAGACGACACAGCAGGTGAATGCGAACGTGCAAGACACCGATACACCATTGGGTAGAGGTCGACCGCGATCAAGCAGATGGCGCTGTTGAAGGCACTGCAATGAACTGCGACTGTTGAAGGCGCTGTTGAAGATCTGCGCAGGCACTGCAACAGCGCCATGTGCTTGATCGTGGTCGACCTCTACGCAATGGTGTATCGGTGTCTTGCACGTTCGCGTTCACCTACTGTGTCGTCTTTCGCCCATAGCCGTTCAACGCTTCGTCCATATGCAAATCCCTGATTTTTTCCTGGAGGGCTTTTTGAAGCTTATAAAGCGGTATGACAAATGTCTCAATGTACTTGGTACTTACGTGGAAAAATAAAGTTATGTTTTATCTTTAATGTCTCATTATATTTTTTGTCTTTCATACACATCTCTGACCACAGTCGCCAGGGGAAACTTATTTTCCGACTGCCCCTCGTATTAAAAACATTGACCGTTGCAGAATTTCAGAATAAATTTCTCAAAATAAAATAATCATAGCTGTATTTGTCTCAAGAATTATTTTATCGTAGTAACCCACGTGCAGTATTCATATACAATAAAAGCTTTTAAGCATATAATGTTGGGACATAACTTTAAGATTTTGAATAAACCCCAGACAATGGGTAACTTGGCAAGCAACAAAATATTTGTCGATGCTACCGGCTTTGTAATACATAAATAAAATATGTAATTTAACTCAACGAAGTAGATTTAAGTAGCCGATAACTTATCTTTGTGTAAAAAATAAATAGGTATTAAAATGTAAAGTAATATCATATAGTTTTATCTCGTGTCTTTGAATTATTGGATATTTTAAAAACAATTCATTATTTTATTAAATGCAGTTCACAAGCACATCGAACATATTGTTTCAAGGTGTAGAAAACGATTAAATATACTTAAATATATAGCAGGTAAAGACTGGGGAGCCGATGCAGTCACTTTAAGAGATACCTATATGTCACTCATTAGGCCAATCCTGGAGTATGGTTTTCCTGTGTACTGCTGTGCTTCAGCCACCAACTTTGATAAATTGGAGAGGGTTCAACTCAGTGCTGCGTGAATAATTACTGGGCTGAGACGTAGCTGTCCTAAAGATATAGTTCTCTATGAAGCTGACCTACAACCTCTCCAAACTAGAAGAAAGGCTAATCTCACCAAATATTTCAAGAAACTTTCTAGCTATGGTCAACATAACAAAACGTCTCTATACCTAAGCAATTGGCGTAATAATCAGCGACTGAAGAAAAACAGCCCATTCAGTCATGTTGAACTCCTGCACTTACCTTATAGTGGGGTTGAGCCCCACTCCTTAAAATCTTATCTGAGTCCCTCAGAGGGACTCCCCAGAGTCCATTTCCACTTCGGTTTTTCCGCTCCGGTCACTAAGAAGGCCCTTATACAAGCTCATCTCAGGCAGTTGGCATTAGAAGTTATTAATGAGATCCCTGATAACGCCATAAAATTATATACGGATGGCAGTAAACTGGACGACCACGCTGGGAGTGGGATCTACATTGAGAAACCAGGGCAAAATTTGTCCATCAGTCTTCGTAACCCTGATTTCTCTTCAGTCTTTAAAAGCGAGCTTATTGCAATTGAACAACGCCTTGAGGCTATTCCCAGCGAGCGGGGCTTCGGAGATCTCTGGTTTCTTTCAGACAGTCGCAGCTCCCTTCAACACCTTCACAATTGGATTACAGTTGGAGATAAAACTAGTATTTCCATCCTTCCTTAACTTAAAATCATTTCAAAGCTCCATGATGTTCATTTTCAGTGGATTCCATCCCATGTGGACATTTATGGCAATGAGCAAGCTGATCGCTTGGCCAAGGAGGGTTGTTATCAATCTATACCTTCCTCTTCAGCCCTTACCTACTCAGAGCATCAATCTGGAGTTATATCGTAAATTTCAGAGGAGTGGAAGGTCCCTCACAGCCACCGCTGGTACGCGGGCAAAGAGCCGGGCTCTTCGTTCGCTATCAACTGTGACAGAGCCTCTCGAACGGCGATTTTAAGATTGGCAAGTGGACAAACGAAAAGTCTCTCGTTCTTTGAGGGCAGAAAGATCTTCAAAATCTGCACTAAATGTCAAGCTCAACAGGCCTTTGCTAAACACATCCTGGACTGCTTAGGTCTTTCCAGAGAAGACTTATATGCTTCACCCCTTCTGGTTCTGGACTTTCTTAGGATTAATGGAATATTGGATCTTGTCTGACTTCGTCAGACAGTTGGAGGATAAGCCACAACAACAACATTAAATGCAGTATACCAATATGACATAGATAAAGAAATATGACCTACTAAAAAGATTTTTTTTAATTCAACGCAAATGTGATAAAAATTAAAAATATTTCTTTTATATCATTCATATTATAATTTTTTCGGCTTTTGCTCCTTTATCTTGACTGTTTTCAGCAATTAAATATTTCAAAAATTTATCTTTATTCACTTTTTAAATGTAAGTATTAAATTTAATTTTAATTTCAATTACATTTACAATTAATCTAATCCAAAATGCTTTTCTATCTTTATTTATAATTGTAATTATATTAACTCTTATGCAGTTTAGACTGCAGCTAGACTCCCCCTTTATTATACCCCCCCCCCCTAAGGCTTTGAAATATAGATACTCTTAGGCAGGGCATAACGATGGTGTCATCTAGGAAGTCCATGAATTGACTAAATTGTTCAACTGTTCTTATTGTACTCCATTTAACAATAGAAAAATATAAAAAACATTTTGTCTTTTATTTATAGTAAAGCGTTTATTTACAGAAAGCGTTTTTTGTCGAATTTTTATGTTTTATATCTTCTTATATGATTTGACATAGCGTGGAAATCAATAAACAACTGGAGAAAGAGAAAAACATGCTTGAACAGTGCCCATCTTATTGGATAAGAACTTTTGTCTGCGAACATTAATCTATTTCCAAAAAACAGCAAACTTATTCGGATAGATATTATGTATAATTTATAAAAATGTCTTTACAAATTATTTAAACAGTTTCTCTGTTTGTTTTCTGATGAATTTAAACAAAAATGACGATGACATTATTTATTTAAAATGCATTTAGTTAAAAATTATTTATGCTTTATATGTACAATTTTCAACATATTTCATTCTGTGTATTCACAAACGTATTTTAATTTTGATAATATTCGACACATTACTGCTTCATTTTAATGTAAGTGGGACTCAACTTTTGGCAATACGCATTCTAAAACATGTCCTTATATATATTTTTTTGAATTATACAATGAACAGACCGTTTGATATCAAATAAAGTTAAAAGTTAATGCATGCGGGAAGTCTCTTTGAGGATATTCAACTTAGAGCAAATCTTCAAAACATATAGAAGAGTATTTCGAAATAAAATAATTTTCTAACGGATTAGAAATATAAAACAGCAAGTCTAAATCAATTCAAATCTTTCAGCTACAAGATCGCAACAGCCCCAAATTTTGAAAGTCTCCAGTTTATCAGTTTTTGATGCATTGTGCTACAATTTTTTTACAAATTTAAAATGACAATTTTTTTATTGCAACTGGATCAGAAATTGTTCTTCCCAATCATGTATTTTGACCTGTTACTAACTCCTTAAAAATACTGTTAAATAAAATATCTTAATCTCACTAAGGTTCTCTGCATAAAAATATTACCTTTCATAGGGAAAGAAAACTTTTTAAAAGTAACAGTCTTATTATTACATATATGATCAGCTTTTAAGTAGACGTCTTCGTTTACAGAGGAATAAATTTTCGCTTGACATCTCAGTCAAAGAAGTTGTCAATAAAATTATTTATGGAAACGAGTTTTCCGTCGACATTTTATGTTTTATATCTTCTTTTATGATTTGACATAGCGTGGGAATCAATAAACAACTGGAGAATGAGAAAATATGTTTGAACAAATGCCCATCTTATTGGATAACAGTTTTTGTCTGCGAACATTAATCTATTTCCAAAGAACAGCAAACGTATTCGGATAGATATAGTGTAATTTATAAAAATGTCTTTAGAAATTATATAAACAGTTTCTCTGTTTGTTTGCTGATGAATTTAAACAAAAATGACGATGATATTATTTATTTAAAATACATTTCGTTAAAAATTATTTATGCTTTATATGTACAATTTTCAATTGTACATATTTCATTCTGCGTGTTCACAAACGTATTTTAATTTTGATAATCTTCGATTCATTACTGCTTCATTTTAATGTAAGTGGGACTCAAATTTTGGCAATACGCATTCTAAAACATGTCCTTATATATATATTTTTTAAATTATAGAATGAACAGAACGTTTTATATCAAATAAAGTTAAAAGTTAATGCATGTGGGAAGTCTCTTTGACGATATTCAACTTAAAGCAAATCTTCAAAACATATAGAAGAGTATTTCGAAATAAAATAATTTTCTAACGGATTAGAAATATAAAACAGCAAGTCTAAATCAATTCAAATGTTTCAGTTACAAGATCTCAACAAAACTAAATTTTGAAAGTCTCCAGTTTATCAGTTTTTGATACATTGTGCTACAACATTTTTTTACAAATTTAAAATGACGAATTTTTTTATTGTAATTGGATCACAAATTGTTTCTTCCTAATCATTTATTTTGACCTGTTACCAACTCCTTACAAAGACTGTTAAATAAAATATATTAATCTCATTAAGGTTTTTTGAATAAAAATATTACATTTCATTCGGAAAGAACACTTTTAAAGAAGTAACCGTCTTAATCTTACGTGTGATATATGATCAGCTTTTAAATAGACGTCTTCGTTTACAGAGGAATAAATTTTCGCTTGACATCTCATTCAAAGAAGTTGTCAATAAAATTATTTATAGAAAAGAGTTTTCCGTCGAATTTTTATGTTTTATATCTTCTTTTATGTTTTGACATAGCGTGGGAATCAATAAACAACTGGAGAATGAGAAAAATATGTTTGAACAAATGCCCATCTTATTGGATAAGAGTTTTTGTCTGCGAACATTAATCTATTTCCAAAGAACAGCAAACGTATTCGGATAGATATAGTGTAATTTATAAAAATGTCTTTACAAATTATTTAAATAGTTTCTCCGTTTATTTGCTGATGAATTTAAACAAAAATGACGATGACATTTTTTAATTTAAAATACTTTTCGTTGAAAATTATTTACGCTTTATATGAATACTTTTTAATGGTATATATTTCTTTCAGTGTATTCACAAACGTATTTTGTTTTTGATAATATTCGACTCATTACTGCTTCATTTTAATGTAAGTGGGCATCGTTACTTGGCAATACGCAGTTTAAAACATGTCCTTATGTTTTTTGTTTTTTGTTTGTTTTTTTGTTGTTTTTTTTAGTTAGAGAATGAGCAGACAGTTTGATATCAAATAAATTAAAAAGTTTATGTATGTGAGAAGTCTCATTGAGGATATTCGACTTAGAGCAAATCTTCAAAATATATAGAAAAGTATTTCAAAATAAAATAATTTAATTTTCTAAAGGATTAGAATTATAAAACAGCAATTCTAAATCAATTCAAATATTTCAGTTAAAAGACCGCAACACAACTCAACTTTGAAAGTTTCTTGTTTATTGATTTTTCATACATTGGGCTGGCTACAATTTTTTTTTTTTTTTTAAACGACGATTTTTTTTAATTGCAACTGGATCACAAATTGTTTATTTCCAATCATTTATAATCACCTGTTACTAACTCCTTAGAACGACTGTTAAATAAAATATCTATCTCATTAAGGTTCTCTGAATAAAAATATTACATTTCATACGGAAAGAAAAATTTTAAAAAATAACCGTCTTATTCTTACATGTGATATATTATCAGCTTTTAAATAGACGTCTTCGTTTACAGGGGAATAAATTTTCGCTTGACATCTCATTCAAAGAAATTGTCAATAAAATTATTTATAAAAGAGAGTTTTCCGACGAATTTTTATGTTTTATATATTCTTTTATTATTTGACATAGCGTGGGAATCAATAAACAACTAGGAATAGGATAAATATGTTTGAACAAATGCCCATTTTATTGGATAAGAGTTTTTGTCTGCGAACATTAATCTTTTTCCAAAAAAAACAGCAAACGTTTTCGGATAGATATGATGTAATTTATAAAAATGTGTTTACAAATTATTTAAATAGTTTCTCTGTTTGGTCGTTGATGAAAAAGTTCGAAAAAATTTAAACAAAAATGACGATGACATTTTTTTAATTAAAATACATTTTTAAAAATATTTATGCTTTATATGAACAATTATCAATTGTGTATAGTTCTTTCTGTGTATTCGCACACATATTTTGTTTTTGATAATATTTGACTCATTACTGCTTCATTTTACTGCAAGTGAGAATCGTTATTTGACAATACGCAGTCTACACTCTTAAAAATTTGCAGCAAACTGTTCAGTCATTTGACCGTTTTTATAGAAAACGGTTACATAACCGTAATTTAACTCTATTCTGACCATAATATAGGCAATGGTATGGTCAGAACAGACTTAAATTACGGTTATGTAACCGTTTTCTGTAAAAACGGTCAAATGACTGGACAGTTTGCTGCAAATTTTTAAAAATGTAAAACGTGTCCTTATGTTTTTTTTTTTTTTTTTTTTTTTTTTTTTTTTTTTTTTTTTTTTAATAGAATGAACAGTTTGATACAAATAAATTAAAAAGTTTATGTATGTGAGAAGTCTCATTGAGGATATTCGCTTTAGAGTTCTTCAAAATATATGGAAGAGTATTTCGGAATAATGTAATTTTCTAAAGGATTAGAATTATAAAACAGCAAGTCCAAATTAATTCAAATGTTTCAGTTACAAGACCGCCATACAATTCAACTTTGAAAGTTTCTTGTTTATCGATTTTTCATACATTGGACTGGCTACAGTATTTTTTACAAATTTTAAAACGACGATTTTTTTTAATTGCAACTGTATCACAAATTTTTCTTTCACGATAATTTATTTTGACCTGTTATAAAACCTTATAAGAAATTTTAAATAAACAATTTTAATCTTAGTAATAAGGTTTTCCGAATACAAATATTACAACATTTTATACGCAAAGAAAACATTACAAAAGTAATAATTTTAATATTACTTGTTATATGTGGTCAGTTTTTAAATAGACGTCTACGTTTACAGTGGAATAAATTTTCGCTTGACATCTACTTCACATAAATTGTCAATAAAATTATTTATAGAGAAGAGTTTTACGTCGAATTTTTATGCTTTATATCTTGTTTTATTATTTGACATAGCGTTAGAATCAATATACAAATGGAGAAAGAGAAAAATAATGTTTGAAACATGCCAGTCTTATTGGATAAGAGCTTTTCTGCCTCACATTTATGAGAACATTAATCGACTTTCAAAGAACAGCAAACGTATTCGGATAGATATTGTATAGTTTATAAAAATATCTTTACAAATTATTTAAACAGTCTTTATGTTTTTTTTTTTTTTTTTTTTTTGTTTGTTTATGAATTTAAACAAAAAAACGATGGTATTTTTATTTTAAAACATTTCGTTAGTAAATAATTTATTTTTATATGAACAATTTTTAATTATTTATATTTCTTTTTGTGTATTCACAAATGCATTTTGTATTTGATAATATTCGCCTAATTACTGGAAGTTAATATTTGTCAATATGCAGTTTCAAGTAAGTCCTTGTGTTGTTTAATTTAGACTGGAGAGACAGCATTATATAAAATAAGTTTAAAAATTTTTGGTTGTGAGGTTTTTTAGGATATTTGACATACAGCAAAACTTTAGTACATATGAAATAGTAATTCGAAGTAATATAATTTTTTTAAGGATTATAATTATAAAAAACAAAATACGATGAAGTAATTAATTCAAACTGTTTAGTTAACCGCAATACCACTTAATATTTAAATTCGATTCAACGATTTTTCATACAATGCTCTACAACACTTTTTGCAAATTTTGATTAAAAATTTTGCATGAATAATTTTGGAAGTTATTGCAACTGACTAGCACACAAGTATTTATAATCTAAAGAGTGAACACCCTACAGTTATGTCCATGTTTCTCAATCTCTAACCACTGTTTCCCCAGTTAAACAACTTTTGTTCATGTATTCTTCAATTGATTGGTGAATATTTTTCCATGATATGAGATAAGAAATCTGTTATTGTCAATTTATAATATTGATTTCAAGGTTTTCTTTACTGATTGAAAGGCTATTAAGATATTACAGGAAATCACACAGATTATGGTCACAGGGTATGTGACTGCTTTATTGGTTCATAGACATTGGCAACAATTTCAAACCACATATTTTACAACAAGTAAAACCTTTTTTATGCCCCTTTATAATTTATCTCTATGTAATGTTATAATACTTTATAATATACTCTCGCATAAGTTGCATATTTTGGTTAAATTTGTTTGAAATCAACAAACAACATTTTACTTTTTTGGGGAACTTCTAAATTAATTTTAGAAAGTGGTGTAGACGTATTCACGAAGTAAGGAAAAGCCTAGAAGATTCGACAAAAATTTCAAGTTTCATATTTTACGTAATTAAAATTAATGGATGGAATGTTCTGCCAATATGTTTAAAAACTTACCACAGTGAGTAAAAGCACAAATTACGTTACAATATTGATAACAGGCAGCTATTTAGGAGTCTCTAAAACTCTATCATCAGATCAGTGCGCGTAAAAAAGAATATAAAATATGCATGAAAATATTAAAATAGGGAAAAGCAAGCAAAGAAGCTTATGCCGAAAGGGGACATGGCGAATAGTCAGGGAATCCTTGACTACATATCCTCGGCATGTATGATATAGTTGACATAGGCTAATGAGATGACGACAAACACATTCAGTATGATGCATTAAATGCATGAACGCAAAAAAGTATGTGGAAAAGGGAAGGACCATATTTTATTATTCTCATGCATATTGTTTATTTTTAATCATGCACTTATTATGCAGTTATGGAAATTCCTAACCAGTTGATTGCTATCAATATTTTAACATAATTTGTACTTGCCACGTTGTTTATTTTTATTTTAACATACTTATATAATATGAAATTAAATCAAATTATAATAGATCATAGAAAATTTATGGAAACTTGTACAACTTATAGATAATCTAATTAAACAAAAATCTACACAACTTTGTGAATTTGTATTTTTATTAAGATTACAGATTTTGATAATAATAATAAAAACACATTTAGATTTTTTTTTAAATATAATTAACCAACATATATTATATTGCCAAGATCATCATATGTATATATATATATCCAAGACAAATGACATTAAAAACAAAAATAACATAAATATACTTCATTATCAATAATTAAATAAAGTTTCTTGAATATCTTTAAAATGATTTTTGATTTTATACAAAAGTAGAAAAATATGCACTCATTACTCGCATTTGTATTCATTAGCGTATCATCAAATATTTAATCTACCTTTAGTCAACCTAATCTAATACATTTTTATCGTAATCTTAGCTTTTTTCGTAATCGCAATTGATACCAAAATAGCCTTTACTCTTTACGAGACCTACGAGTTTCGTCGGTATAATATTCTAGGCGACCTGGAACAAGAACCCGTTTTGAAAGTTCCTTAATCTGCTGTTTGTTTTGTTGATTAAACTGCGTTTGTTCAAGCCCTCAGGAATCCAGTGAATTATCATCTACCTGAATGCATTCACAAATCTTATCTGCCATCTCCAGTAATTTATTTAAACGCTCAGAGCTGAGGCACAAATTTGTCTGTACCGATATAGGTTACCTGCGATGCCGTATTTTTTTCAAAAAAAAAAAATCCTCATCCACATGACTTTCCCTTAACTCTCTAATTTTACGCAACAACATTGAGACTTATCACCCAATTCCAAATCCTCAATAATGTCTTCATCTTCGGATTCTGTTAAACCTCCAAATCCAGTATTAACCATGCTTTAAGACGATACGATTCTTTTGGCAGTTCACAAACAATATCGGAAAGCAAAATACAAAGTTTTTGTGCCCAAGGAATCCACTGAATGATTAAATTTGGTATATTCAACGGAGATTCGTTCTAATCGTCTCAAGCTGTACAAAAAATAACTGGACAAGAATTAGGTGCTTTCACAAACACTCTACTACATACTGTGTTTCTACTCGCCCCTTCATTAGTTTCGTTAGGAATGTCGTCAGGCATTATAAAACCAACCATTAACTCAAAATTCAAAAAGTTTAAAATATATAACAACCCCTCAGGATAAATGTAAACAGGAAATAAGCAACTTGAATTCTCATACTTATAACTTGAAAACATCCTAATAGCTTTGCAGAAAACTTGTTTACGAAAACACTTTTCAATCCCAGCTCCAGACGTATGCCGAGTCAATACTTTGTAGTAGAGGTTAAACTGAGATTCAAATAGTTACCGTAGCATCTCTTTATTAAATCTTAAAGCATATTATGTGTATAGCTAAAATAAAATATGAATATAAGTGACATAGTAAAACATTAGACATTTGTATTATGGCGCCATCAGCATTACCAAACCACCGACTCCACTGTCCGAAGCGTAAATAAAGTAAGTGATTGAAACTTTCTAAGTAGCATTATAATTGAATCAGTTATTTCAAAAACCACATAAGTCACAAAATCAGAACTTTTCAGAAATTAAATAAAAACTGTATTATTCACAAATCAAAGAAATTTTATGAATTTGTTTGATCAGATTATAGAGTTTGGATTTCAAAGATGAAATATTTTTTATGATTAATTAATAAAAATTTATTAAATATGAAATAATTTTTATAATTTATGAATAATAAAAAGAAGTATAACAGAAAAACTGTTCCTGACTTGCATTGTTTTGGCAAGAAACAAGGTTAGATGGCATTTAATTTGAACAAAACAGTGATATTAAAGGAATTTTTATGACTTTTTGGGGGCAGATTATAGCGTTTGGACATTTGATTATAGCGTTTTTTCAAAGCTTGTAAATAGGAAATAATTTTTATAATTTATGAATAATAAAACGAAGAATAACAGAAAAATTGTTCCTGATTTATGCTGTTTTAGCAAGAAACGAGGTTAGGTGGTATTTAATTTGAACAAAACAGTCATATTAAACATATTTTTGATCAAAATTAATGAAGATAGCACTTTTACAGTAGCATTTATAAGATTTAATATAGTATTGCATGCAAAGGATTATATGATAATGTAATATGGTATCTGCATGTAATCTGGTATTGCATGCAAAAACCACTTAAGTCACTGACTTTATGTCATTTAAATAGGGAAAGCTAATTAGAAAGTATTGTTTGAAGAGGAAGGAATACAATGACTTTATGCAGTTATTGCCCAGATCATGGCGCTACGTTTAAAGAAGCCTTTGCGACAAAAAAGTATTTTTGGAAAAAAGTTGACTTATGTGGTTTTTGAAATGACCGATTCAGTTTCTTGTCTGAAATTGGCGAAACCAGACCAATCACACGCCAACACATAGGAACGCTCCGCTGAAAGAGAAAAGTTCAACGTCCCGCATTAAGTCGTTGGACGCCGCAGTTCAGGAGACAGAGCTATGCTCAGTTCCATCTCAGTTCCATAATCAGTTCCATCTCTGCTGTGAATACAAAGTTAACAAATTAATGTATTTAGTTTCACCCCAAGTAGTATATATATATATATATATACAAAAATATATAAAATTGCGAAACTATTTTTGCCACGATTTCAAAGTTTAGGTTCCTTTATTTTTGACTCGTTTATATATATATAGCACATTATGTATCAAATGTATTCGGCAGACCCAGAATTTCGCACCATAATTAAACTAGGAATAAATAACAAACATAAAAAAAAATTAAACAGATATAAACTGAACAAGAAAAAACCAAGAAAAACAACCAAAAAGCTGTGGCCTCATCAGCAGTGGGCATACTAAAAAGCAAAGCGATGTTTCCGTTTAATTACAAGCACAACAAACTATTATACGTCGCTGTGCTTTTTAGTATGCCCACTGCTGATGAGGCCACAGCTTTTTGGTTGTTTTTCTTGGTTTTTTCTTGTTCAGTTTCTATCTGTTTATTTATTTTTTTATGTTTGTTATTTATTCCTAGTTTAATTATGGTGCGAAATTCTGGGTCTGCCGAATACATTTAATACATAATGTGCTATATTTAATCTGTGTGATCATTTGCAGCTATAGCGCTTATCGCATGGATTTTATGTTTATTTTTATTTTAGTTTATTTTTAATCTTTTTTGAGCTTATATATATATATATATATATATAAACGAGTCAAAAATAAAGGAACCTAAGCTTTGGAATCGTGGCAAAAAATAGTTTCGCAAGATTAATTTTGAAGCGATATATTAAAACATTTCTTACTGTTTTTTACAATTTTGCAAATTTATTTTCACTTACATGAAACATAAATAAATAAATGCAAACAAAGAAATAATAGTACAAAGTAATAACAGGCTTCCTAATCCACGAACAATCTTCAGTTAATTTTCGACATTTCAAACCTTTCAGGTCGACTTAATCCTCTAACATGCAAAAGTAGACTTATAAATATATATATATGTTTTTCAAATTCATAAGTTGTATTGTATTGTTTACATTAAAAAAGATATTAAAATTTTTATCAAAAAGTACATGTTATGAATTAAGTGATGCACAAATTCAAGATGGCATCACAGCAACAGAAATTAATCAAACATACGATATCCTACCATTTTAAAATCAACATTTAGTTAACTTTAACATTCCAGCAAAAAAATGTAAGCTCAGGATTCCTTTCACTAAAGTGTCACCTGGAGGTGACACATGGCGTGGCGGGTTAACATAAATACAATCCGAATACTTACTTTCTTCCTAAATTCTGCCAGCAAGCCATAAATCTGTTTTTAAAAACTCAAAAGTTTTTAATCTTCATTGTTTTCATATAGTAGTTTATAGTAACTCTTGCGGAAAATTTAACATCTTAGGAAAAAACTGAAACTGAAAACTGAAGAAAATATTAAACTAAAGAAAATAAGACGAAGGAATTAATTAAGAACACATAACATTAGTATGGAAAAGGATTCTCCTTTTAAATACGATAAACAGATAGTTTTTTTTAATTAAGGTACCATTGTCTAAAACATCAATATTTCTACTGCTAATGAATTAATTCAAAAGCAACTACATATGCAATCGATATGCTGAAGTCAGAATTAATTTAAAACGGTCATAAAATCAACAGAGAGTTTTATACACCTGATTATTCCGAATAGAATCGAAACCTTTGGGAAATTAAATTACTATTGTTTTATTCAAATATTTGAATTTAGAGACTTACACCCAAGTCCGAAATGTTTTTTCATCTATCCATAGAAGTTTTCAATAGTTTTTGTAAAACTGTATAAAGTACCTCTATCATGAAACTATGTGTAATGCCTCGAGCCTTAAAAAAAGTAAACATTCTGACATAAAAATAACCTACCGTGAGATAAGTTGTATCATTGAGAAAAAAAAGAGAAAAAACTGAATAGTCTGTATCATGTGAAAAGAATGAAATATGGGGTAGAAATAATAGTATGAAAAATAAAAATAAAGTTTTTCAAACATATAGAATGCTACATTGCGGACGATTTCTTTTTAACATTTTCTTTCTCTATATTGCACCCAGATATAAAATAGGTATTGCAGTTACAGCTCATATAATTTTGATATGCTGATATTTACTTATGAAAAATAACTTATTAAATTGGATATTTTCAATTGTTCAGACAACAGTGATTAAAGAAAATTGGAAAGTTCCCATTATTGTTCCGTTTATGTGGAATTACAATTTTAAAGCATTATACACTTTCTCATTAAAAGAGAATTTCGGTCGATGCAAATTATACATCTGACAGAAATTTTATAGTAAATGAATATTGGGAGAAATAGTTATCATAAAATCAGCGAAGCGCTGATAATCTCAAATAAATGTAACTTTAATCCTGTTTCTATAAACGAAACTTACAGAAAAAGTTTCATCACCTGAGCCGTATTATTGAAAATTTAAATATTTTGTGATCAGTATCTGGCAAATCGTATTGCTATTCTCTTACAAAATGTATTTCGATGCTAATTTTTTCTCTCAAATAATTGAAAACTCTTCATGTATCTTCCATGCGTAAAAGTAATTTAGATACAGTATGCATTTTAATAAATAAATGGACTTTTTATTGTAAATTATAAATTATTTTCATCAAAAAAACCCCAAACGGCATCAAATACATTTACTATTTGATGAGCTCTCTATATCAGAAAAAAAAACACGAAAGATTTTATTACGAGAATTTATCTATGTGATTTGAAGCTTAGTCAGTTATTGCGACAAATGAAATTGTTTGCAGTTCAAACATAATCGGTAATATTAGGGTGTATCAAATCAAAACGGAACAGGAGCCACAGAATGAAATGGCATGGTTTATTTCAAACACAAACTTCAAATATACACAAGCACCTGTCCCACTGTTTCACCAAATGGTGCTTGCTCATAGAATACCTTCGGCTGAAATCGGAACCAGTTTCGAACTTTGTCCATGATTTCGCTGTCCGAGTACAAACGGACGGAAACCCTTCAATGCCTTTCTTAGTGGACTAAAGATTGAATAGTCACATGCCGAAAGATCCGGTCTGTACGGTGGGTATCCCAAGACTGTCCACCGACCCTTGCAGAAGTGCTTGTGTTAGTCCTTCACACAAGTCAATGACAGTGCATATTCCCCACACACTGCCTTCATTCACCAATGTGCTTTGCGAAATCCAACTTTTTCTATCACTAAATAACGAATAACACTCAGTTGCTCTATTTTTCTCGCAAACATTCGGCTGACGCAGATGAATAAAAACAACCGATTGTTTTTATGAAGCACGAAACCGTTGGCCGATCGTCTGAGCGTATCAAGTGCTTTTTCGTGACTACCTAGGACAAATTCATTGCCGCAGTAGGAGTTGCTTTCCTTATATACCCTCTCTACCCTGTATACAAAGTTCACCACACTCATACAACAATAAACCAAATTATAACCACTGCTCCGTTTTCATTTGATCCACCCTTATATTTTGATAGCATTGTGACTTTATAATTCCTGGAATCCATTAAAATTGTTTCAACTGAAATCAATAAAAATTCAGTTAATTGACGATAATGACAGATAGAACTTTACAAAATTTTCTTCTGCGAGCTCAGATACATTAAGAGTTTCAGAGTTTAGCATTTCTTTTAATATTATTATTTTTGTTTTCATTTAAATTTATATTCCGTGCATGGCGCAAAAATGTGTATAAAAAGGAAAAACTAAGTCTACCCTTATCGATAGTAAGAAAAAAAAATATTCTTCTTAATATACATACAAAGAGAATTATTTCTATAAAACGTTTTTTTTTTTTTTTTTTTTTTTTTTTTTTTAAATTAACAAATGAAAATCTCAGTTACAAATTAAGTAGGGCCAGTAAATTTCTAAATCTATTATTTCAGTAATATTAAATGTGATTCTGTGTTTTTACAATCAAATTTTGAGTTTATATAAATAATTATTATATAAACTATTATATATGCAGGGGTCGATGCAATTTTTTTTTCTTGGGGCCCATTTTGAGAAAAGTAAAAGTTATTTTTGTGAAATTTATCATATTTTTGTGAAATGTATTATATTTTTGTAAAAAATAACATTTTGTTACGAAAGATAATTTTGTGAAGGGTCTTATTTTATTAAGAGAAATTTTGTGAAGGTATTTTATTAAGAGAAATTTTGTGAAGGGAAATTTTTTTTAAAAGGAATTTTGTGAAGCAGCCTGTTTTATTAAATGGAATTTTGTGAAGGACCCCAAATAGGCTCCAATTTTTTTCCTGGAGCGACCTTTGATATAATATAATAATTATGTAATTTAATAATTAATAATTTGAGTTTATATAATTAATTATTGTTTTAGACTATTATAAAATAGATCATTTAATTTATTAGACGATGTTTATTGACTGCATTTTCTACGAAACGTATATAATGCTTCCTCTGATTGTCTTGTATGAAATTAGAAAATTATATAATATTTTTAGAAAAGGTAATAAAATAACCTGACAGCTTTATTATGCTACAAAACGCTTGTTTCAACTACATTAAAAATATATTTTATGTATCTATAGATATTTATAATATATTTTGTACAATTAAAAAGAGTGATACTTCTATTAGAAATATAAATTTTCTACTTCTCAGACTGTACTGTTTAAAGGAAATCGGAATGTTTATTATAATTAAAATTTACCTAGATTTACAATTTTAATGCATTATACACTCTCAATAAAAGACAATTTTGGTCAATGTGAATTATACATCTGATAAAAGTTTTATCGTGGCTGAATATTGGGAAACACGGTACGTTAAAATCAGCGAAATGCTGTTAGTATCAAATAAATGGGACTTTAATCCTGTTTCTATAAAAGATATTTAGTGAAAATTTTCCACCGCTTAAACTGTATTATTGAAATTTTTTTGGAAACCTAATTAAATTAAAAGGATTTTAACTAGATTTTAATTTTTTTTGAAATTAGAAAAGTATTTTATTTTAAATAAAAACAATAACTTGTATCGTCCCTATTTTTTCTAATCATGAGTTTGCAAGCGGTTGTTACAAAAAGTTTATTTAAATGAACTGGGTAATATTTTTACATGTTCTTTATCACCATCGCCTGCACGTTGTTATATTTATTTGACATGATAAAGGGTAAATTATGAAGGGTTTTGACAAATGTAGCGTGTATAATCTATTCAGACACAGACGCTAAAAAATATATCTGCTCTATGCAGATGCAAATGATGTTGAGGGAATGTTTTACTTTTTAAAAATCAAGCTACACATTATGAAATTATTTCTGTGCGATTTTGAATTTATTTTTTTAATAGCATAGATAACATATTATTGAAAATCTTCACCTGGAGCTCTATTGCTCCATTTTACCAAGAATCATATTGTCTGAATACTAACTCAGTTCTCTAACTGATCTTAACTAGCTGACTGTGTCCTCTTCTTTCGAATATATCTATTGATCATCATCTAGAATAATGGAGGTCTCTGTAACCAATAGAATCCTTGAAAGGTGAGATCATTGACAAGATATAATTATTATTGGAGAAAAAAAGGTTCCTCCCTGTGTTACATTGTTATCACTTTCGCTTTGGAACCCCACTTTTCTCGTGAGAACGGGCGGTGAGATGAGACGTTTTGGCTTGAGTGCTTTTCATTACTCCAGCTGTCTCTAAACCTTCAAGATGGAAGATTCGTTATGATGGAACGAAAGGTTTGATGACACCGGCCTATTTGTCGAGTTAGTTTAAAAATTGCGGAAAATCCGAAATACATGGAATTTTTCTATATCTGGATTTAGACTGCAAAAAAAGGGTTTTCGAGTGAGATATAGTGAATTTCTCACATTATAGTCTTTAAATGTCAATTTTAGATCACGATCATTCAACCCCTAAAAACACCCTATCTGTTAGGATTACATTTCCGACCGTGCATTGTTATGTGAATCCGAATCGTCAAGATGTACCCCGTCCCCCCTAGAAGTTTGTTCCTCCAGTTTTTAATCACTCTGTATATATCAGGCGTTTAACACTTTCTAGGATTTAAAGCTTTTCTTTTCTTTTTTTCTTTTTTTCCAGGTCGTCATAAATGATATTAATAGTAAAAATCAATATAATAATTTCAAATTATCAAAATATAAATATTATTTGCAATGATACATTTTAGCAATATTATTTTGCTTAGTTTAATATTTATCGAATAATACTGTTTGAGGGTTGAAAACAAACCAAAGATATACTAAAATTTTTGTTGTTGTTGCTTTAATCCTTTTGAGACCAGAATCGCACATACGTGACGTACAGGTTCTTTGATTTTATCTCTTGTAGCTTTTCATAGAACATTTAGCTTTACCCAATGAAGAAATTTCTGCGATTCCTTGACTCAAGAATTTTTGTTTCAAAATACCGGTGGCAAAAGATTAAAAATTATGTAAATGCCGCTTGTCGCGAGGGGTTTAAAGAATTTAAAATTTATTTGTGTTAGTTTTAATTACTGGACACAACGTTGTATTTTTCAGTCGTAACACCGCATAAAATAGTAATCCAAAGAACAGAATAAAAATGAAGGGAACTTAATAAATCTCTAATATTATAATTACCAGTATAAATATAACTTATTTTAATAGAAAAATTCAGAAAATTGTAATTATACCTTATTACAAAATCTGTCTATTCTTTACGCTAGAAATTTGATTTTCGGGACAGCATAAGATTTTTATTCGGTAAAAATCATGTTATATTGAAAGACCCATTTTTTTGCTTCAAATATCCTAAGATTATTAATATATTAATAAAATTAACCTTTTTATCAAAATATGAATTAAATAATTATTATTTGAAAGATCGCATATGAAAAAAAGATTATAGGCCACTTTTAGAAAAAATTGATATAGTGCCATATCGTTTGGTATCCTTGGATCGAGGTAAAAAGTAATATAATCTTTTTATAAACACAGATCAAGATAGGTATAAAGCATAGGTGCCAACCTCTCATTAATATTCCGTAATATGCGGGTTAATTTGACCCAGGTTTAACACGGTTCGCACCAAAATTTTTTTTTTTTTGAAGTGAAATTAAATACATTCCACGTAGAAAACTGAAATTGAATAAATAAAGATTCATCCAATATTTTTCCTGGTTTAAAGCGCTGTTAAACCGGGTCAAATTAACCCGCATATTGCGGAATATTAATGAGAGGTCTGCACCTATGGTATAAAGTATAAATAACGACGAAATGGCCTTACAAAAGCATTCGAATAAAGAGGAAAGAGCGATGGAAGTTCTTCGTGAAAATGTTATTTAAGATTTTTATAAAGTAGAAGAATTATGTAAGTCGACGACTGTAAAACGAAGAACGATGAATAACTATATCCTGTGATTATCATCGTTTTTCCAACTAACCATTTTATTATCTTATATATTCTTAAATTTGTTCTCATTTAACGAAATTGCTTCAATAATCTAAGTTTAATGTTTATATGCATGGCACACTTTTCTGAAAATTTAACATCGAACATCATTGTTAGAATGTAAATACATATTAACAGTACTTTCGACATTAATTTATCATTGTGAAAAGATGTAAACAAGAGTTCATCAGAATCCTAGAGTTAATTTCGCAATCACGGTAAATAATTCTAGTCAACGAATGAGAACTATTGTTACAACGAACATGCCCCTTTCTTAAAATATTTGACATTCTGTTCTCCAATAAAGTGTTCAGAAAATTGTAAAATTATGAACCGTTTCTGCATTTAACATTTTAAATGAAGTAAATTAAATTAGATTTTGAAAACCAAGCTTCAATCGTGAAACATATTCGTTTTTAATATTCGTTAATGTTTTATTGACGAAATGTTTTATATGACACACTATATATAATATATATTAAAATATTCCCTTTCTTAAAAATATTCCATTACTATCCATATTTAAAACATTTTTTATCCTAATATACTTAAATTCACTTTTTATTTTCCGACAAATAAGATGCAACAATAACATTTCATAAGAATATTTCTTCTTAAAAAAACCCTATATTCTTAAATTTTTTTATTATATTAAATATTTCCTGATTATTCCAGTATTTAATATCGTTAATTCTTTTAATCCATGTAAATTAACCAAAGTTCTTTTCTTAATATTCTAAAAAAATGTTATCGAAAAACTTATATTCTCAATACGTAAAAGCCGAAACTTATTCTATCAGTTTCCCACGTTTTTTTAATTTCCACTATGTTCCAGAAAATTCTTATCTCGCCAGTAACATCGGAGAGACTTATTTATGCAATATTAATTCACAGATAAAAATTAGTGTGAGCCGAAAGTAGAACATGCATGATTTGGTCACGTGTTACGAAATTCTGCTTGCGCGCTCTTCGTTTAAAACGAGCTGACAGAGACAGAAGGGAGGAATTTTTGCCGTCAAACTGAGTATTAAAAATAAAATGCTGCTGGAGTTATAGAGTTCTAATATATTTCACCATAGAGATTTTGCCGTCGAATTAGTGTCAAATAAAAATGATGTTTTTCTTTAATATGGAGATTTGTTAAGAGTATATCGTTATGTAAAGAGAACACTCCCCCGGTATTTAAAGAAGATTGGGTTTAAATAAATGGATTTGACAGCAATCATGTTTCCTTTCTAGGTGCGTTCGTAATTACATAAATACGTAGCACCTATAGTCGTCGTCTGATCCGTCCGTCCGTCTGTCCGCATATAACAGCCCAAAAACTACCCAACTTGAAATTTAAGATATATTATCTTTGCAGAATTTTGTCGAGACATTTCAAAATTGATGAAAATCGAATAAATAATTTAGAAGATATTAATAAAAATATTTATTAAGAAATTTGATTTTTTTTAATCGTTGCTTCCTTGTTATAGGAGCTTCCGAGGTTTAATCGTAGAGCGACCGAGATACTTATTTTATGACACAAATCAATCTTCAGACGATATAATTCATTTCGCAGAATCAAAAATCATCAAGATCTGAATATTTGTATAACTAACTATAGTACGAACGCATCTCATTTGTCACGTTTGACGTGCAATTTTCAACGTGTTTCTCCTACCTACATTTACTCGGCTACTAGTGGTTAACTCTCTAACCCTCTAATGCCCATGGTAGCATATATGCTACCACAGCTGCTTCCAATTAAGTACATTTTTTAATTCAGGTATTCCATTTTCATCCCAGAAATTTTAAATAGCAATGGTTTCTTCATTTAATAACAAACATTCCGTCATTAAATAAAGCTAAATTCATTACTGAAATTTTCTGGTATGAATTCAAATTTTCTGAATTACGGAATTTCTAGAATTTATTCTACCATGGAAATTAGATGGTTAAATTGCTTAATACGACTGCATTAATTTTGGAGATGTTTGCCTTATTTTTTATTCTATTGCTGGTTGGAGCTAAAAAGTTAGCAGTATGCAACATATATATATAATTGCACATGCATATATACATAATTTATTTAGATATTCAATTATTTTTATGAATATAAATAAAGATAAAGAGACATATATATATAAATGCGCTGGTGAATACATAACTATGATTGTATATACAGACATAACTAAAATCCACATATATATTTACATGCATACGTTGCAAGTTCTAAAAGATATAGAAAATACAACTTTGCTTTAAAAATCTGGTATTTTACGACATCCTTGTCAAAAGTGTCTTATCTGCAGTACCTTATACGACAAGCGAAATCAATTTTTTGCGTTAGAAGAAGGAAAAATGACAACGTAAAGCTTTAATATATTTTTTATAAATAGCATAGCAGTAAATTGGGGATTTCCAGTCGACTTTACTCAAAAAATTCAAACTTTCAGTTCACTGAGCAGGTTAAAGTGTATTTTTCTCAAACAAACTGGATAAAACTATTTTTTATTACTGTCTGTCTGAAAAATAGTTATATATATTAAGAAAGTAAAAAATGAATCAACATACTAAAGCAATATGGTGTCAACAAAACGATTTAGAATATATCACTGTATAAATAGACTGGTGAAAAATATTAACTTGAAAAAGTAATATTTGAGAATATCTCTGAAAGTGTAGTGTGAATTAAATGTTGAAAATATGGAGGGATTTAGTAGACAAAGCAAAAATTAAACATGCAATCAGCACTCTCCGATAATCTTTGTTACGTGGAAAGTTAAATAAAAAAAATATTTCATGGGACAAAACGATTTTATAACCATTTTTAGAAAATTTGTGGAGAAATACAATTATCGCATAACATAGTGGTTCTTAAACTTTGTGACATTGCGAACAACATTTGATGTGATATGCATTTCGCGGACCCCAACAATATGTTGCTTAATATAAGCTAAGAAATTATTTCAATTAACATAAATTAGCATAAATACATAGAATTTCAAAATTAACATAAATACTATTGTCACAAAAAGTAGAAAGCTAATATAAATAACACATGTATTGACCTTTCAAAACTTTAATCGTAACGGAACATTTATTATGATATCCAAATACGAAAAAATATATAACTTTTTTGCATAATGAAAATTAAAAAGTAACTTAGAAAAATAATCTTCCTTTTAAATTATGATGCAACTCCGTAAATTTTGTGAAAAAATAAACAACAATTTTATCTTTTATAGCTGGTTAACGTTGCAAAATTTAAAATATTACGAATTTTTTTATTTTTCAACAACAAACAAACAATGTGCAGAATTTTCAAGAATCGATACTTATTCAAATATAGATTTACTACAATTATGTACTCATTTTTAATACTTTTGACTTGAATTTAATGTTAATTTTTAGATTGATGATATGATTTGACGTTAATTTTTAAAGCTGCATATATTCAGAAAATTAATTTTGTTTATATATCAACAGGCAATCCGAGCAGAGCTACTCGAGGTTAAAAATACTTGATAAACTACCCGGTGTACAGAACATAGAAGACACTTGGTTTTAATTTTAACGTTTAATAGGTTTTCATATTTAGTAAGTTTTCTTAGATTGCCCAAAACAACTACACCCTAAAGCATTTTTATCACTTTCGTATTCGTCACATGCCAGCGATCAATAGCGAAATATTTCGTTCTTTATAGCAACCTATATCATTTTGATTATTTCAGTGTTTAAGCGCGTCGTTCGATTACATATCTGCTGAATTCGTGTTTTATTTCTTATATTTATTTATTTGTGAAGTTTCAATTTCGTTTGGCATGAAGGTAATTGTT
The DNA here is from genome assembly GCA_963931845.1 of Maratus michaelseni. Taxonomy (NCBI): domain Eukaryota; kingdom Metazoa; phylum Arthropoda; class Arachnida; order Araneae; family Salticidae; genus Maratus; species Maratus michaelseni. The sequence continues at coordinate 373,345,825 of OZ007587.1, forward strand.
GGTTATAGCGGTCCCCAAGGATAAATCGCCAAACAACCAAGATTTATCTCCAAGTTATAAAACCATCCATGACATTACAATAACTAATAATAGGGTATCCAACCCGGGCTTCCCAGGATAGAAAATGTAGGTGAAAACCGATTTCTTTTTTTAAATTGAAAAGTCTATAAGATTTTTATATTTAATATTTTTTTAGCTGCCCCCTAAGAACAACAAAGAACATTTCGATACGAAATATGTCAATTATATATTTCAAAATCAAACAAAATTTTGAAATTTATTAAAAGCTGTAATTTCGTATTAAACTCTGGCCAGAAGTTAATAGCCGCAGAAATCGGTAAATTTTCGCTATCTAAAGCAGTTTTATTATTTTTATTCTGATAATTTCAGCGGTTTTAAGAGCTTATTTGAATTACATGCCTGTTAAATTTGTGTTATATTTATACTATTTCATTTACGCTTAATGAAGTTTTAATTTCGTCATTGAATATTAGCTGGAAATAAATGCTGAAATTTGTATATTGTTTAAAGTGCAAACGGATTCATATTTTGTAATCGTATGCAAGCGATAGGAATAGATTTAAAAAGAAAAATATTGCTGGACATTTAAATTAAATGCTATAATAAATGAGTAAGATACAATACAGGTTTCAAACAAATTGCATTTGAAAGTAGATTTTGTTTCCCTATATAACGGTCTACAAATGTAAAATGCACGTTGCTTCAAAATTTAAAAAAATGCAGCAGCAAAAATCACACTCAGAAAAAGGAATTGATTAAAACTACAACATGTTTTGTTGAGTACATTTTGGTTGTTTTAGCAAAATTCAAGTAAAATTGAACCATTTTACTTGAATTAACAAAACATTTTTTGATGACGATACGACATTTTTTTTGGAATTGCAATAAAAAATAATTTTTTGTTGATTCAAACAAAATTTCCATTGACCTATATTTAAACAAAAAAATTGTTTAAATATAGATCATAGGAAATTTTGTTTGAATCAACAAAAAAAAAAATTTTTGCAATTCCAAAAAAAAAAAAAATGTATTGCCAGCAAAAAATGTTTTGTTAATTGGAGTAAAATGCTTCAATTTTACTTGAATTTTGCTAAAACAACCAAAATGTACTCGACAAAACATATTTTGTATTTTTAATCAATTCCTTTTTCTAGCTGCGCAAAACCAAAAATTCATCGTCAAGTGTTGCCTTTTGCAAAATGACGTTAGCGTTACGCACGGACACGTTTTTCCTTTACAATATAGATATATGCTATATATAACATTGCGTGACGCTTATGAACCCGTTATAGTCATATATGCCATATGTATAAGATATATATGATATATATAGATGGCATATAAAATTCATAAATAATGGGTATATAATGACATATATAAGCGTTTGGAGTATATATGTTACTACCAATATGATTGATCCGGTCATTATTAATAATAACCAGTTATTATTAATAATGACCTATAATAACCGGTTATTATTAATAATGACCGGATTAAACATATTGACCGTAACATATATATGCGTATATATGATGCATATGTAAGCTTTATGATGATCTTGGCGAAATTGCAACTGCAATCTTGAAATAATCGTAATCGTGGGGTCCGCTATAACCCAAAAGTACCGGCATTTTTATTATGGAATATTACACGGAAAGAAACAAACAACGGGATCCAACCCGGTCTGCCCGTGATAACATACTGCCCGGTTTACAGAAGATCAGTTAGATTCTTTTTTAACTGATAATTGTAATAGTTGTTTTACGTTTAATATACAGGGTGTTTAAAAAAAACGTGGACAAAATAACATGGCTGATCAGTCATACAATAAGGATAAAACATCGCATAGGAACAGAGGGTCGCAACTGCGATCCGGAGCCGCTACAGGGCATCTAAAATAATACATAACACAAAGAGAAGAAACAAAATCATTACAGATAATTTTATTGATAATTACTCACTCACATGCGACTAATGCAAGCCAAATGTTGAGCCTACAGCAGATGCTGAAAGTTTTTGACAGATGCATCGAGACACGCCTGGCATTTACGTTGCATGGAAGGGCACACCTTCTCAAAGATACCAGGTGTATCTCGAACACAGACTGCAACTACACCGATTCTTCCTACCAAGTCTTCCGGCGTTGCAACAAGTGTTTCCTACACAAGTCCTTTTAAAAATCCCCACAAGAAAAACATCCAAGGGAGAAATGTCTGGTGACCATGGTAGCCATGCTATTGGTCCATTACGACCAATCCAGCCGCCAGGAAAAGTAGCCTGCAGATGTGCTCTGACGTCTGGGCTGAAATCCATAGGAGCTCCGTCGTGTTGAAATCGAATGCGCTGACGAATAGGCATCGGAGCATCATTGAGCATTTCTAGCAGAACCTCTTGCAAGAATGTTAGATAAATGGAACCATTAAGTATTTCTGGGAGAATCTACGGACCAAAGAAACAGTCTCCTACAATGCCAGCCCATGCGTTAACGGAACATTTTTGTTGTGCGCCGTGCGGACGTGTAGCATGCGGGTTTTCATCCGCCCCCGTATGCAGGTTGTGAAAGTTCATCCCACCCTCTAATGAGAACGCAGCCTCATTCGTGTCGAGAAACTGCGAAGTGTCGGTCTGCAGCAGGTTCTTGCAAAAACCACTGCGCAAAATCCATACGATTGTTGTAGTCTCTGGGTTCCAGTGCCTGGACGCGTTGTAAAAGATAAGGATGTAGTCCTTCGTCGTGTACAATGCGCCAGATGGTAGCTTGGGGGATATGGGTCGCTCGGGATTACAGCTCGTGTACTTGTTGAAGGATTACTCTGGAGTTCTTGGACAACTCTTTCTTCAGCATCAACTGTCCGAGTTATTCGTTTGCGACCAGCATCCGGCTTGTGCACGTCAAACGAGCCGGTTTCACACAGTTGTCGACACAGAGTGGCAAAGAATGAGCGGCTAGGCACATTTCTACCAGGATATTTCTCACGATACATTCGCAGGACTTCTCGTCCATTTCAGTTGGCCATGCCGTAAATTAATTGCATATCAGTCATTTCGCGGTACGTGTAACTAGCCATGTTACTCCCAACGCATCCACTGCTCCAATGAAGACAATTTCCGTTTGCTCAGCTCGTGTTTGTATCGCAACGTCTCTCGTGGCTCTAGTGCCCTCTACAGGCGTTTGCGACCCTCTGTTCCTATGCGAATTTTGATCCTTATTGTGTTACTGATGTACCATGTCATTTTGTCTACGTTATTTTAATCACCCTGCATATACATATATTGGTTGCCCAATAAGAACAGCAAAAGCATTTTTATGTGAAACATATCAATTATGTATTGAAATATACTAAAAATTGCACTTCCCTATTATTTGTTTGCAAACAATTCATATTCGAAGCGGTTGCCAAAGAGTCCGCTAATTAGATTCTGATATTTTATTCAATGCTCAACTTCGATTACATAGTTATTACATTTATGGTTTATTTATTTTTATTGTATGTTTGTTTATTTTATTGTATGTTTATTTATTTTTACTGTATGTTTATTTATTTTATTGTATGTTTATTTATTTTTATTGTATGTTTATTTATTTATTAGTGAAACTTTAATTTTATTATGGAATATTAGCCAGAGACAAATGCTGAACTAATTTAAATTTTTTAAATGCAAACTGGTTAATTTTCTGTTATTGAACGACACGCAATAGAGATATAGTTTTAAAAAATCATGCTAAAAATATTTTTAAAATCATATAAATATCAGTCAACTGAGGTACAATTTTCAAACAAATTGCATTTGAAAGAGCATTTTTCCCCTAATCGACGGGGTAAAAATTTAAATAGCGAAATTGCTTGAAGTTAATAAATATGCGAAATTGCGAAATAGATTGTTTATGGTGTTACCACTATCCATATGATATCAGCGTTACTGACGGATATGTATAGATACAAAATCCGTGCTTACAAAATCCATGTGGTTTACACATTTTATATGAGGACTGAAGTCAATATATATGTACAAGATACCTTAAAAAATGATTTAGAAGTTAAAGGCGGCCGCTACTGAAGATATTATTGCTGGATAGCAATTTTTGAAGTGTAGAATTACTTTGCGATGCTACGTTCTTTTACTTACAAAGAGTATCTCAATACTCTGTCTCAAATTATAATAATGCTCAATATAATCTTTCAATTTCAAACCGTCGACATTTTTTTTCCGTTACAACACCTACATAAAATAAAAGTTAAAATTTGAGTAAAATTTGATCCATTTTTACAGTTCGATCCTTCTAACAGATTGTAACAGAACATAGTGATCTATAGCCGATATTTGGAACTAAAACAAGAAAGCGTAGTATAGACATTCCAGATTTTGTGCATTAATTTCATGCAAAATGCCCATTAATCGCTCTTTATTTTTTACTGAATGCTAAAAAAATTACAGCCCAATTTATAACACCCTGCATTTAGATGCATGGGTAATATGCAGTAGATGCAGTAGATGCACCGTACACCCAAACTGAAAAATGCTGCACCACAGAACATACATTTCCTTTTGTATAATTTTCTCTGTCATTGATATAATAAACATTTTAACCATCTGTTGGAATGCCTTTCTTCTTTCAAGAAAATAATGTTGTTAGTACAGAAAAACAACTACTGCTATCCAAAATTTAACGCAATATTGTTTTCATCTAACAAATTTATGTAAAATCATATAATTTTACTATAAAAATACTTTGTTTACATACTTTTGTACTCATACGTTTGTAAAATACTTTTGTACTACAATTGTTATTATTCAAAGATAATACATAATTTACAAATGGATAAATATTAACAATTTCTCTTTATGAAATAGCATTTAAAAAGAAAATATATACATAAATATGCAATAAAAATATGTAAATGGATTTATATGTCATATTACATATAATGAATTCTTGTTATCGTCTTTCCAAAACACGTTTGCTCAGTCATATGATTTTTAAGGGAAAAACCTTGTTAAAGTACCGCGAATTTAATAAATATAAGGAAACAATTTACTGAAATATAAAAACAAAATAATACAGTTTTGTTTTTATTTTTAAATGCTCTAATTATTGCCTTCTTTAATGGCAATTTTTCAAAATATTTTCTCCATATTTTTAATTTTATTTCTTAAAAGAATTTCTTTAAAAAAATTTATGTCCATTTTTTTATTCAACAGATAGTTTTTTTTTTTTTTTTAAAGTGAATGAAGCTGATATTGAAATAAAAATTCTCCTGTTAATAGAATTTAATACTAATTTGAGGACCTGAATAAATCAATATTCAAAAACGGATACACGTATGTATATAGTTTTTTTTTACTTTATTTAGGTATTCTGTATATAAAATAATGTCAGTGAAATGTTAATTTGTCAAAATTAATTTCATTGAGTGTTAGGGGATTTCTCACTGTATAATACCTTGGCAGAGACGGACAAAGTTTTGGTCATGTGGTCTTTGTTTTAAGAGGGTTTTTCGACTTGTTTGGGGCCCGGAAGTAAATTTCCCTACCGACTCGGATGCAAGATAAAACCTTTTTGGTAGACCGCGCTGTTCAGTTGAATGTGTCCGAAATTATAAAAAATAATAAAATAAATAAATAAAAATAATAAAAACTTTCACAACATTTAAAACAGTGTTCGGGAAGTCGATAAGAGTCATTCCAGATTCTTTAAATGTTGATAAATCACTTCCTATCTCTGTTGAAATTTCTACATATCTTAAATATTTTTAGCATTATTTAGACATTTCCATTTTACCTAATATGCATGCATTTGCGTTAAAAAGCATTTATTGCGCAGTACAAAATATTACGTATTATATACAATCATATGAAATATTTCAGATTATTTTCCATTATAAAAAGAAAAGGTCCTTCACGAACGTTGTTAAAAATGAAAAATATAAAAAGTTTCTTGATAGAAAATAAGCCTTTATATACCATGTGATGGACGCAGGTGCATTTTTAAGAGTACATGTATTATATTGTATTATCACAAATAAGCGAGTAAAGTTTATTATTCTTTAATCCTTTTTCTTGTGGTATCTCATATTTTTGAAATGAGATTTTTATAAACAGACGAAATAGTTTTAAAAAGTATAAAGGATTATTATTTTATTTAGTGTAAAAATATATTACAACTGAGAAAAGACATACAGGAGAAGGAGAATATTATCGTCATTGGTTTTTGATACAGAAAAATTTTGTACAAAATACAATTTTTGCTGTATGATGTTGAGTCGCAATTGATGTTAATTTTTTTACATGATATAAACTACGGTTCAAATCACATTAGACATTTACAAAAATTAAATTAAATTTTTTTATGAAAAGTAATATTGAAATAGAATTCAGAAACCAATTTTATAACTTTCATGCTTTTAGTTCACTTTTTGTTTATAATCTGTGCTTTATATACAGACAGGAAATACATGCAAAAAATCATATTTGCATAAAACATAACACCTAAAATGAAAATAAATTATACACGCTTATTATAATTTTTGTTTTCAATATACGCTAGAAGAAAGTATTTGAATAATGAAAATTTTCAACTACCGTTTTTTCACATATTCACACATTTCAAGATAGTCTGGTTTGTTAAATTGATAATGGTTTTAATTAATTTTACCACAGGGCTTTGCAATTAGAGATATAAATCTAAATTAGAGTTTTGATGTATAAAATTACAGTTCCCTATCTGTCTCACTAGTGCAGTAAAACATATATAGTACAAAATATTATATTGCATCTAAATTGTTAAAAAGAAAAAAAATGAAAACATTATAAATATGCATTTTCCAATAGTGCTTTAATTAAAACAATTCTGTCAACGTAAGAAAACAAAAATAAAATGAAATCGAACATTACATTACGACGTGTGAAATTTTTGTCAGCTTTTACTGATTTATTCTGATGAAGGTGTGTTGCAAATGCTACACTGTAAAATAAAATTCTGTATATATACTTGTGATATTATGGGAAATGTTTGTCTTTTAATGGAGTCTTTTTGTTTTGAGTGGAAATCGTATATTTTTCTGGAGTAAATGGACAATTTTCTTTTTAACATTACGTTGAATATTTAAACAGAAATGTTCCTTCCAAAGGTGAGAACCGGAAATGTTTCTTTTCAATTGAGAGAAAAAGGAAAATATACTGTTAAAGTTCTGTAATTGCTGTTTTGGCCAATAACCAAGTCTCTGGATGTGACCAGGTTGTGCAGCGGACGGAGCAATTATCCTCTAATGAACAAGTTATGAGGTTTTAATCCAGAGGAAGGCAACGCGAAAATAAATAAGGATATGATAAATGTGATAATATTCAATATAAATACTTGTTCGGAATATATGTGCTTCAGTATATACGATTATTACATAGATTAGTTTTTGAATATTGCGCTATTGCTCTTATCTATATCTAAAAACATACATTTCCTGTCTTGAATAACGAAATAATTCCATCTTGAAATCGCTGAAATACCAAAATGGAAGTTTTGTCAAAAAACGGAGAAATGATGGCAACATTTCTGTCATTACATTTTTCGTCTTTTCACAGATTTTATTTACTGTCTACTCGTAGATAGATGCAATCTACCTTCTTCATCGCTGTCTATTTTTGCTGCTCGTCTGCACTTCGAAAAAGCATAGGCTTCAGCTTCACTATGGGCGATTTACTTCTGCATTTCTACTGGTGCAAAGGCTGGCTTTAGTTTATTAATCGAATTGAATATGCTGATTTATTTGATATATAAATATAAAAAAATTTCACCCAGTGCTTGAAAAATTGTTGACCAGGGAGTTATGGTTAACTCCCTGGTCAACGATTTTTCAAGATTACATTACATCTCACCTTTTTGGGTTGATTTACTGTGTCGTAGTGCATCACTTCCGGCTTAATCTGATTGGTTGCTCGTGCGTGATGAGCTTTCGATGTGTATTTTGTCTGTCCTTTGGGTTTTTCGACTCTGTTTCAAGTCTTTCGGGGGATATATTTTCTATTTTTACTGACACTGATGATGCGAGTCCAAGTTACTCACGAAACGTACGTCTGTTCATTGTGCTACAGTTCGATATTGTGTGTTAAATGTTGGATTTTTGTGCATATTTATCCACATAAGATTTTATTCATTCTATAATAGTTTACCATCGGTTGAAAACTGACAAGTAATAACGTATTTATTTGTATATTTTTTTATTTGCGTATTTTTTTTTTATTTTCTTTTTGTCCGCGACCATTTCTAGAGACTGGCGGATAATATAATTTACTGTCAGAAATCTTACGATTAATGAACGTTTTAGGGTATATTGTAGGAAAAAAAAATCTTGAAATGTTAAACTTTTTTCAAGAAAAGGGATGGGAATAACGTCTTATTTAACGATAAAAAAATTCTTGGAATGCAAATAACATAACAAAGCAAGAATGTGAAACAAATGTCCAAAAATCCTTACTTCCTGGAATTGATCGGTTATTTTTCTAGATATGCAGAAACCAGATATTTCCATATTTTATTGAATATAACATTACTTATCATTTTACTGTTACTTCTTTCTTTTACTTTTTGAAGTGAAAATATCTAGAATCGATTAAGGAAAAGAAAAAGATAAACATGGAATTTCTCTCCTTTAGGAAAAAAGTAAAATTTTCTGTGTTGCCAGGAACTTGTTTTTAAACTGAAAAAAAAATTAAAGTACAGAAATTGCATACAGAATTGCATACAAAAATACATAATCGAACAAAAACGTCACCATATTTCAACATCTCAAATAATGCCATCATAGCTAGTACACATTTGCCGTTGAACCGTGTGAAACAACGACAACGCATTTCGTTGAAAAAACTTCTTTGACGACTTAACAAATTCGAAAATGTGTCTAGTCGGTTCTAGTACTTTTTAACTATATTTTTAGAAGCATATTTCCAACGCACTAAAATAAGTCGTAAATACGATGTTCGAAGTGTCAAAGAAAGAGTTAGCAGTTATGTCTCGTTGTGTAATTATTTTAATAACGATATTTTAATGATATTTAAAACGTTTAAAAAGAAAAGAAAAATAAGTGAAATTTTATTAACTAGGGGGCTTTGCCTCCTACGAGCTAAGCTCGCCAACCCCCGTTCTGGCACCGCAAACTCTATGAACACGCTAATTTGATAGACTGTAAAATGATTACGAAAGATTGAATTGTAATTAAGCGACCAGTGGCTATCTGTTGTAATCGGGTTTCCATTTTAAACTGTGCTTCGCGTTTCCTAACTGAACTACAATTTAGCATTCGACGTAGTATATATACAAATCTATAGGTCATATACTGGGTTGCACAAAATAATTGGGATAGTTTTTCGAATGTTGTTAGTAATTCCTGAAATTGTTTTTTTAAATGTGTTATGCGTTTACAGAATTGTTTACTTAGACATCATATTTCACTTTATTAAACAGTAAAGATTTGTAAAATTATATTGGAGATGTTGGAAAGTATGACATAATCTATGCTTGACGCATGCTTTATAGTTCTTGTTAATTATTGATAACTGAATATTACCTATGTTAAACTAAGTAGTTTAAATTAAATTTTCTTCACTCAGTCCGTTTTATGAAAGAGTACGATAAACATAAATATTTTTACTTTATATAGCAAATGTTTTTTCTGCATCATATAGTCTGATTTATTCCAAATATATTTTACCTGAAATAAATCAAAATATGTTACCTAAAATAAATCTGAAAGATGCCATCGGTCACATTTCGGCTGCCACTATTAAAAAAATCTTCGTTACAGATTTCTATTAAAAATGTCACAAAAAATCTCCTTAGACACAAAGTTAATTGTTTGGAAGTATTTGTGGCAAAAAGAGTGATTACTAAGGTTCCCTGAAGTGTTTAAGTATACCTGTTACTCTTATTCTTTCAGACAGAAAAGTAATAATTAAAATTACAAAAAATTCAAGCAATTAAATTTTGAATTTTTCTCTCTCAATTTTCATGACAGAAAAGATAAATATATAAAAAGTAATATATTACATAAAAAATAATAATCCTTCATGCATCCGTATTACATGCTTAAATAAAATAGATAAACCTAACGAAGCAGAGTTTTGGTTCATTGTGGCTTTAACTGATATTAAACAAAATATTGATGTTCAAAATTTCTAAACTTTCAGTTTCTTGCGTAGCATAAGTACAAAACAGCATGTTAAAAAAAAAAAAAAAAAAAAAAAAAAAACATATTTTGTAGAATTGAGTTTGTATAACTATAATCTAATGGAAACATTTGACAAGATAAAAAACACCTAAATTTCAAAAGTGAAATGTTTCTTTTAAATAAAAATTTGGGAAATGTGACATTATAAGGCCTGTCTATTATTTTCTATTTCAATTTTTGCAAGTAAGTTTAATACAGTTTAATTTTCAAAGGCAATAAATTTAAATGCATTTCTTTAAGCTTATTTATCGGTAATTTTATTTTGTGATAAATTTCTTTACAGAGAGATTCGTTTATTATTTATAGATATACTTATGAAACTTTTTCCAATACGTTTTTTGCATTTGCCGCTGTGCAATTAAGCAAAATTAATCTTAAGGTGATTAAATAACTTTTTCCATATGCATTTATTATGGAAGAACCATGAAATTTTTAAATGGAAATTCTGATTTTTATCGACAATTTCAACATATTTCATCCAATTTTTGAACATTTTCTAAATTTTCAGTTTATTGCACAACACGAGTTCAAAACAATGTAGTTTTAAAATAAATTTGAACTACATTTAGAAGAGCTAACATTGTTTACATACAATCTAATAGTACACGTGGATAGCGAAATACAGCGCATTTTACTTTGCAATAATCTTCATTACTGAGTAAAGTTATCGTCTTACATCGTCTGAGTAAACTTATCGTCTATACATAGATTTATGAAACTTTTGCAAATTATTTTTTGAATCTGTGTGGTGAACTAAAAATGACGCTTAAAGTCATAAAAGGTGTTTTTTCAAACATTTATTATGAAAAAGAAACAAGAATTTATTAAATGTAAATTATGATTTGTTTCCACAATTTCAATATATTCCACCCAATTTTCAAAGTTATCTAAACTTTTAGTTTATTTCACAGCAGTAGTTCATAACAGAATGGTTTTAAGATAAAATGTAAACCAGAAATGCGATTATTAACATACGATCTAAAACCGAAAATTGACAGCGGAAAACGTTGAATTTTACTTTAAATGCATTTTGTAATAATTTTGATTTACAGAATGTGGAATTTTCCTCTTTTGCACGCTGAATAAGTAATTGTATTCTCCTTGTTTAAAATACCAAGAACACCAAGTAACAAGATTTATATCAGTGACGTATTAAAAAACATAACCCCATCTAACATCTGGATGATTGATCCAACATGTTTCATGTCTCTCACGAAAAGTACGATGACTTGTTATAAAAGTATGTTTCATAATTACATCATCAACTTTATGTTTCTAACTTTATAAAAGTATATTTCACAAATACATCAGAAACTTTATGTTTCGAAACTTTATAAACAGTATATTTTATATATAAATCAGCTATTTTATGTTTCTAAATTTATAGAAGTATGTTTCATAAAGAAAGCAGCGACTTTATGTTTTTAACTTTGTAAAAGCATTGTTTCACAAAAAAATCAGTGACTTTATGTTTCAATGACTTTATGTACAATTTCATAATGTCTAATTATATGCATATATGAAATACGAAGCATGTAACAGACAAGAAATGGATTTATAATGAATATTAAACGTTGGTATGAATTTCAATATGATTTTTTTGTTTTCAATCTATAATATCAGAGCTCATTGTGTATTGATTACGAAATTTGAGTTCTTAATAATGATAGTTCATTTATATAACACAATGTAAACACATTGATAATTTGTTGTTACTACAGAGGTGCAATGGCTTGTGTTCATCTGAGGAAGGCTAATGTTTAGCCGAAAGCTTATGGATTTTTAACATCTAACAGTTTTAATTTTAAAACTGTGTTTTGTTTTATTGCACCTCTGTAGTAACAACAAATTATCAATGTGTTTACATTGTGTTTTATAAATTTGAGAGGGTGAATTTGTCGTTCGCATTATATGGAATTTTCTATATATTTTATTTTAGTTCATTTATATTTGTTGAAAATTTAAAGAATTATTCTCGCAATGAATTAAATGAATGCCAGTTAGAAATTTAAAAGAAATGGTTTACTATTTATGCAAGAAATTCTACTAAATCTCACCTGTCGTCTTTTTCTTAAGGAAACTTATTCTACCATCGCATCTGAACATAAGTGGCTCATTGGTGAACTTTGGTAAAGGGGTTTATCCATCCATAAAATTTACAAAGCTAAGAATTATTTAGCTCACCTCATGTATAGTGATGAGCGTTCTATGGCAATTTCCAACATCCAAAAATTTCAGGTTGTTCAGGATAAAATTTTAAGAAGTATCAAAAAAGCCCCATTTGTATTGCAGAATCAAACAATTCATAATGACCTTTAAATAAATTCCATTTGAAAAATTATTAAAATTAACCCAATAAACTTTTTTGGCAAAATTCAATTCTATTTCTAATCCTGAACTGTTTAATATCCCTGATTATGATGAACGGTCAAGTTATAAGCCACTTCCACATCCCGGGAGTTATTAAACACTAAATTAATTATCTTGTTTCTTTCGCTAGCCATTGCTTTGGGCTGGGTACATTCGTGGGCCTTTTGGATATATTTATTTATCTACAGCTTTTGTATATATCATTTCTCTTTTTGATTTATTTTTAATTTTTCCAGACTTATTTTTTTCATTTCTATATCATTAAATTAACATAATTTGAGGTCATTATGTAGCTTATTTTAATTTTTTTCCGAAATTGGTCCCATTTAATTTTTTCCAGTGTAATTGTTGCTCTGGTCATTCAGTTATCCTTTTACTAGAGATACGGAGACTACGGCACCAAGGACTCTTTAATAAATTCGTTCTGAGCTTAAAGAACCAGAAAAATATATATTGTTGTATAATTACTCCGCATATCACTGTAATTTTAAATTTTAAAATTTTATATGAGAATTTTTCGAAACTAGAATAAGAAACTTATTTTTTATTTTATGTTAAAAATCGCCATGTATTACTTTTGATTTTCGTTTACAACATTACTTTAAAAATAGATGATGATGGGGGAGGGGGGGGGGAGGAATGAGTTAATAACAAATCTCGAATTGCCACTGTTTAAACTCTAATTGCCACCCCTTAAAATTGAATTGACCCTTGTAGTGCATACGCTCCACGTTGGGAACGATTTTCCTAGAGTATAATTCATAATCCAATGCATTTGAAATAAAACAGCTTTGCATAGTGTTATATTACTAAGGAAGAGGCGTGGTATGTCCGGATCAAATGTAAAAATAACAGATTATTTGACATACTATCTTTAAAAAAATAGTTTATATATTTATTATACTCTGCAAACTTTTTTTCTTCATTTTTTATTATGAGAAGCCACTTGATCCGCAAATTTTTTAACGCAATTAAAAATGAAGGAAAAAAAACATTCTTAAATATATTTCATTTTAAGATTTTTTTTAATCTGTAAAAAAGGCATACATTTTTTCATAATATTTAAAGTTTTTTTATCGCATCTTTTTATGTTTTGATGTGTTCCGCAATCAGTATTTATTAATTTGCTTTAATTTAGCCGTTTAAATTTTATGATTGTTTTTATTTAAAAATGACTATGAAGTTAAATGTGCTGCACATTCAGTATCTAATTGAACATGAATTATTGAAAAAAAAAAACTTTTAACAGTAAATAAATCATAAGAATACTTTTGTGTCAAGTATTTTAACAAGTTGTGAAAGCAATAAAGTGCGGATGAGCATTTTGCTTTTTTTTTTGGAAGCAAGCAAAATTCATTCGTTGATTGCTTTTGACTTTTAACATTGCATTTTCTATTTTGGTATGAATGTAAAAAAGGTACTTAAGTGGTTTCTATATTTTTTAAGTTAATACTGACAATTTTTTTTTTTCTAAAACTATTTTTTTTTTCATTTGAAGATGTTATGTTTTATGAATTTGTTTTCTTAAAAAAAGCTTAAGCAGAAAAATGGAAAAACTTCTCTTATTTTTAACTAATATTAAATGCAATAAGAAGTACCTGTTATAATGTATTGTGATAGATTGCTCAAAATATGTCAGCTATTTTACTTAGCTTTTTATGTAGAGGAAAATTGTGTAAAAATGAGAAATGCATAAAGCATTTCGATACAACGTGATATTTCATCATACGGTATACGTATTTTTCTTACTTTCAAAGTGGTAACACGCCTTCTTTGCACATATAGTCGAAAGACTACGTTATTTGGCAATGCATTTTTTTTTCATTTTTACGGTGTTTTTAAGAATTGTTTCTGATATTGTGCATTAAAACAGCTTTTACAATATATTATTGATTGCCAATATTATTATTTGAATCGTATTTTAATTATTGCTTTTGTTGCCTGAGAACACAACATTTCGGTCATTTTCTGTCATACTATTTTCCATCATGAAGTAACATTTAATGCGAATATATTTACGCTTAATCAGAATATTCTTTTTATTATTATTAACAGGTTACCTGACTCCTAACGTAAATATACAACTCAAAATTTAACAAAAGATGATAATACCCCTTAAACATATACTTTTAAATGACTTTCAACAAAACAGGTTATAAAATGCATTATTTGTATGTATTTGTGTATGTTTGTTGAAGCAAAAATTCGAACGAATGTTCCGATTAGACATTTTTTTTTGTTAGAAAAGCTTCTGCCTCGTAATGGTACCTTTTTAATTCAATTAAGATTTTAGTGAACTAGCAACTCTCTTATAAAGGCGCTCTATTGTTTTGCGCACGTGATGTCACCATCTATCATAAGTGTGCAACAGCGAAATCGATACTATCTTTAACTCTAATTTTCTAAATTATGCACGGAGCTTTCGGTGTTTGTGGTTTCTGTTTTTCTCTGCGAGTTTATGTAAATTATAGCTTTGTTGGTCAATTGACAAAGTATAAAATATGAAATGAAATGTTGTATCGGCGGATTTTGGTCGAATATTTCCCTGTGTGGTGAACTAAGTCCGGCAATGGTAATCTACATTTGTGCTTTTAACACGCATCACGGAATTGAAGTTAGCTGAGTTAAGGATTAGTCGTTTGGTAAGATATTTTGAGTTATAGTTACTCGGCATCCACGGGCCGTACCAAAAGTTAGATTAAATTAACAATTTTTGTGAGTACTTCTGGTGTTTCAGCTAAAATCACTGAGTGACCACTGGATTTAGTAGTGGATTGTACTACCAGTGTTCTTCACAAGTGGAACTTTGTTTTAGTAAAATATTTTAGTTAGGACAACGAGGAAAGTCTAGTGAAGACCAAGATAGATCCTGCAATCTATCCAATAGTGACAATATTTTTTTAATACTTAGGTTCACAGTACTACTTTAACCTTTTACACTCTTTGATTTAAATTAACTTGGTTCATGTATGTAAAGATCGAATTTTGAAATAGATTTTTCACTCACTTCCTAATGTGCTAGAATTATTAAAATGTGTACGCAGATGTGTTTCCGGTGACAATACGCATTTCAATTGTTTTATAATTTAACTATGAATTGATAAATGATTTTTAATGCATTTTCCGTTATTCCGGGGCAGATGATAAATCGCATAATATTCTTTAGGTTTCAACTATATATGAGTTACAACAACAATTATGCGGTAATACATGTACGCTAAAGTACGCTAACTTGGTGTGAACCTGCAACAATGAAATATTTTAAGCTATGAAAAGTAGAAAATAAAAATAATCTCTTGAAGTAGATGCTATATTTTCTTAAAAAATACGTGTAACAAAATAAAAATTAATGCAGTAGTTTTTGGTACCTTTCTAACAAATATATTGCTAGCAAAAAAAGCATTTTTTTAGGAGGGAAGAGGCAATAATTATCTTTTATGCATAATGGTCTTTTTTCACCCGCCATTTTTGAACGGCTACATTAAATTGGATATTGTTGAACTGCTAATTCAGATGTATCCTTTTTCTTATGTCACCCTAAAAAATAAAATAGGTTTTACCTTAAAACAATTTTTTAAGTAATTTTATATGCATACATGCGAAGAGGACTTGGAGAACTTCATTTGACAAAACGTGAAAGTACGAGGGGTTTTCGAAAAGTGAAGATACAATGCTGCATACTCATTCAAAAACTTATAATTGATAAAGTGTCCATTACAAATCTCTTACTGGTGTATGACTTATTTGTCGACACAGCTTCCGTCATTGTCCAAGTATTTTTTAAGTTTGGGTACAAGTTGTTATATCCAACAGTCGTATAAGCTTACCGCATTTTGTCGAAAACACATTTCAACTTCGATTTTGATCTCGTCATCGTCATGGAAGTTTTGCCCTGAAAGATGTTTCTTCAGGTAAAGGAATAAGTGGTAGTCGCTGAATGCAAGGTCAGAGATCACAGATGGCCTACATATTTTGGGTTCTTTATGAACATTGTTTCTACCTCCAGAGAAAGCTTAACACGATTTCGTTATATTTAGTTTATTCATAATATCCCCATAGACGGAAACAATTTATTTGTGAATATCTGCTAGACGCTCACCGTTTGCATGAATAAAATGTATGACGGAACGTACTTCACATTTGGCGGGATTCTGAATTGACAAAGCCATTATAAACACGTGCTACACGAAGCAAGCTGACCGTAAAAATAACGAATATCTGCGAGGGAAAGGTTAAATGTTTAATCATAGGGGCTGTTGAGAAACGAAGATCAGGCAGCGCACGGCGAAGGAGACTAAAATATGGAGTGCGTCTAAACTGTGAATGTATGCATAGTGAAATTGAAAGGCCTGCGTTCGAAACATTGATTTGACTAATTTGCGTATTTTAATGATATTATGTTGAAGTCTAAAAGTGATCTCGGTGGGCGAATGGTTAGAACACTCCGCTTGACTCTGGAGGTTGCGGGTTCAATGCCCTTCCTTTCTGTTTGATTTTTCTACTTTTTTATTTAAAAATGTTTTATCGGTTGCCTTGTATTTTGTATGATAAATGGAATATATTTCATAAAAGTAAAATTTGATATTAATAACAATTGCTTATTTAAATATGACAAATTCAGCTATTTCACGATTAAAATTTTACATTACAGTGCCTTTTAATATTTAAACTTTATTTTTTTTCTTTTAGCAAATGTAAAATAAGTAATGAAAAAATAAAATGAAAATATCAGTTTGCAAGAATTTCTCCAGGTTTTTTATAATGAGTACTTCAACAGTGAATTTTTATTGCGAATAGAAAGCAAAGCATGTTTTACAATGTGAAAATCAATGTGAAAAATATAAAAATAAAATGTAAAAGATATACATTTTTTAAACTAGAAATGCTAGTACCTATTTTTGTAAAGAGGTAAAATCTAGTTCTTTATAGTTTACCGTCTAGTTTCGGAATGAATAAATATAGTTAGAATGTTTATAAATTTGCTGCTAAACGTATAAGTATTTTGCATATACTAACATGGTTTTGAGTATTGAATGGCATTTGTTTCTCGTGTTTTATGATGTTTATTACAATATAATAAATAATGCAATTTACATCAAAAATGAATTTCAAGCAAAATATATATTTTTATATATTTTTGTTTCATCAATGTTGTTATCGAGAAAGATATTTTAGTGTAATGTTTAAAAGTTTTTTTATAAAATTTTAACGACGATTTCATTTTACTATTGCAAATAAAGAAATAAATCGTTTAACATGCTGATATCGCAATCTTGATTTATTAACAGAGTATTCTATTTATCTCAAAAAATATAAAGCAACTCATAAATCATTTTTAAAATAAAAAAATAGAAAAACAAATCAGAAATAAACGCTGAGCATGGACTTTCTATCCCTACCGTCCAGGTTCATCTGTGTAGGACGACCCAAACGACTGTAAAATACGTAACAATATTTATATATATATTTTTTGAGAGTTTACATTATCTTTATTCAAACCAACACTGTGTTTCACGAAATCGGTGATTCGACCATCCTCTACTTGAAGTTAAATATGCACTGGTTATAGAAAATTGAACTTTATTTTATTATATGCATTGTTTTGTACAATACATATATTTATGTAACTGCTTTCAACTAAACTAATATATTTAGTTTTAGTAGGCGCTGTAGTTTTAGTGACATATTAGTTGAGAGCAGTTACATAAATATATGATATATATATATATATATACACATATACATCATACTTCGGTATTCTGTTATTTTTATGTTGGATCATTAGAAAATATAAAGGCTTAAAAAATCATTTTAGAATGTTAAAAAGATGAAACATTTTAGATATCCGATCAGGCTGCTACAGCTGTATCAATCAATCTACCAAACCAAGTAAAACATAAACACAAAAAGCTCAATCACATGATCAAACCACCCCAGATTTTTTTTCTGGGTCGATCGAAGGCAGCGTGGGCGAAAATTTTGCGGTTTATGAACGCTGATCGGACAAAATCAGATCACGGCATACTTTCATGAATGTTTTGGATTTTGTCTGAGTAAATTTAAGCATGTATTCCTATTACAAAAGCCATTGTTTTGGAAAGATAAGTATATGTAGTAGTTGTTTTTACCTGATCTGAATTATAAAAGCATGAAATAATTAAATTATTAAAAAATACTTGCTCCGTAAATACCACTCCATACGCAAATCTCCTTCGCCCACGCGCAGCCTGATCTTTGTTTCTGAGCAGCCCCTTACAATATGTGTTTCCAATGTGCTCATTAAAACTTTTTTCCTGCTATCTGAGGTTTATCTTTTCTTTTCAAAAATCTCTCTTAACATAAATTTTTATTTTTATTTTCTTAAAATAGATTGAAACGTCTGTAGTATATCCTCACGAAGTGTCGTAAAAATCTGGTAACACTGTGAAACAATGAAATTGCTTCTGAAACGAAGATGTGTAATTCTGTGTGAAATTAATCTGCTGAACACGAGTATCACCATGGAAAACATTCATCGGCTCTTATTTTGGATATATATAGGTATGCAAATTAAGATTTTTTTTTTAATATATGTTATTTGAAATTAATATTCGAAAAACAGATGAAAAGTAATCTATATATTTTTAACAGAAATCGATTTCTAGAAGGTTCTAATATGAGAATTCAGAATTAAAGCTCACTACTTGAACGATTCTGTAAAGTAATGTATGAGTTAGGTTATAAAAATTATCCGCATTGCAGTTTGTTTTGAATATATATTAAAAAAGAATTTAACATTAGGTGTTTAAAACCTTACATCCACGAAATTTCTAAACTATTTCACCAAATGGCTTCCCGTTTTGTATCTGATTAAAAAATTTACCAAAAAACTCAAATCTAATATCAAAATTGAGTCTTAAAACTGAAAAGTTTGTTACAATATGAACATGAAGACGGAAACCTGCACTTATTTTGTTTTTTAAAATAAAGAAAACATGATTCAGAATTAAATGTCTATTTTCGTTTTTCAATGCGACAATTTGGGGACTCTTTTCCTCTTTTTTCTAGTTGTTGTACATGTCTTCACGAGATTGTACATATCTCAAATCTAAATTCAATAGAATTCTAAAAAAAATACATTATATCGTGATTAGAGTTATTGTTTTTGAAAATGTCATTTACCATATATTTTACATTAAATTTATATTTAAAAATATATTTAATTTAATGTAATGCAAACCAAATACATACATTTACATTTGCAGTAATATAAAACTATGTACATTAAGAAGAGACTGGCAGTACATTTGCGAAAAATAGAGGTCAGAGAGATGGAGAGACAGACAGACAAAGCACTTTAATTTATGTTCTAGAGTGTAAAAATATTGCTAAATGAACTTATCACTTTACTACATCTATAAACTTTCATAATAAATAGTTTTACCAGCATACCTTATTAATATTTGGGAGCTATAGTGTAGTGTGTTAAATACTTATAATTATTATCAATTTACATAATGTTCAATGTGTGTTATCGAAGTTTTAGCATAAAGTTGTCAAACATGGTATTTGTACAGAAAAACTACGTTTTGTAAAAAAATCTTTCAAAATAAATTTTTTTCTGTACCTTCCCGAAAGGGATTTAATAATCGAATGAAACAGCTGCATAACTTTAATTAGCTATTTCATGAAAGAGCTGAAAAAATATTGGAAAACTGATGTAGTTTTTTATATATAGCAGCAAAAATTACGAAAAAATTATATCAGAGTAATAGATAACGTAAAAGTTATATAAACTTGCCAGTTTTTTTTACTAAGGATATTATTTTTTTGTTTCTCTCTTTTTTTACACACCACTGCCCATACTTAAGATTAATAATCAAACTTTCTTTAAATTTTTATTCTAACTTAATTAATTTAAATTTTTATTCTAACTTAATTACTTTAAATTTTTATTCTACCTTAATTACTTTAAATTTTTATTCTAACTTAATTACTTTAAACTAATTGTAGTACAAATTACTGCATGATATGGTTAGGTTTATTTAAAAAAGAATAACTGTATAGCAAAATTTACATTTAAAAATAAACATGAATTATTAATATTAATTCATTTAAATCGATTTAGCTAATGTTCCCCAATTTCCGCAATTGCTGATTATGTAGTGGATGCATGTAGTTTTTCGAGCTAAATAACTGTACAAAAGTGCACAGTGAATGTTTGGATCGCAATTTGTTAAAATGGCTTTTTTCCACTTATTCCAACAGTCGTTCTACATACGGTGTTATTTACTTTATGAAAACAATTTTAACCATTAATTTTTATGTGTAAATGCTGGTATTCCTTACGACAAACTGACTTTATTGGATAGTATCGGCTCTTGGTAATAACTATTGCTGAAAATTTCCATAGTAGTCGAATTTTTATTAGTACAGTCATGATAATTTTTCCCTCACCTCTTGGGGGATTTTCAGAAGTCTTTTCATTTCTTGTAGGGGGCAGGCTGCATAACACTCGACTTAACAAACAGATCGTTGGCACTAAATGGAATTTTGTGATGGTACAGCTTAAAGCATGGATTTATTTAAGTTGCTGTAATAAAATCAGTTGTTCTTTTATCAATCAATCAAAAATAAAAACTCAATAAATTTGGTTTATAAATTTAAAGAAACGACTCAAGAGAATTTCGGAAGAGATTTGTGATTGCTACTTGATTTTATTATGAATTTAACACATTCATTCATTTGTCCAACAGATGGCGCTACAAAGAAATCCGAAACGAATCAACCGCACTCTTCACATGATACTGTATGGTCTAACTGTTCACAGAATGGAAATTACGCCTGAGAACATATGGAATCGTGTTGCGGCCAATGTGTTAAATTAAAGCATTCAGCAAAAGTAAATTAATTCTGTTATCAATTAAATATTTTAGTACCACTTTTGAAAATAAAATTTCAGTTTCATATGAAAAAGAGATAGAGAAACTCGAGTTTCATATGGAGAAAGTCTCCATTCACACTTCCAAGTCAACGGCCTCATATTAAGAGAAAAAATATTTACAAACAGGAATACATTGTGTCCTATTTTAAAAGGTGTATGCAAATTCACTTGACGTTTAACCCAATTGACTTTTCTGCATTTGTCTTTTTAAAGTAAGGTTAGGAAAACGGCACAAACAAACATTGAACAGACTTTGGACCTCCCAAGAAGTGTTGAAGAATTTGGTCACGACTGAACTAAAAATATATGTTTTGGAAATTGCGAGTCGGAAATTTCCAGAGAAGTCAACGTTATCTAATAAAGTCAAATTACGGAAAAAAGTCCGTATTTCTGCGTAAAAATTAACTGTGAATATAGTATACATAAAGGGGGAACGACTTTGAGATTAATATGTTAGCTGTGTTCAAGATGGCTAAAGATGTTTTAGAAAAAGGTTTTGTCATCTCTGTTAAATATTACTTCCCCGTTTTGCAGTAAATGTCCCCAAGTAACCATTCTTTCGGTAAGAACCTTCTGGAGATATTTTTTATGCGTGATTCTCGTCGGCATAGAGATATACATACTTATATACATAATGAAGAGCGAAAAGTCACAATGTAAGCAGTATGCAATGAAAGCGTGTAGAAAAGCCAAATGAAATTTCCTCGGATTGATCCAAATTTGTTTTCCAAAAATTGTCAATTGTTTTCACATAATTTAGAATGTTCATATACTGCTCCTGTGATTGATTAAGACTGGAAGTTTGTTAAATGTGAGAGTTTTAAAAGATCAGAAATATCAGACTTATTTAGCAAATTTCAGTGTATTTTAATTATATAAGTTTCATTATTTGTGTTATGGAGTACTCGTAACACACTCCAAAAACGACATTTTCAAAACTGAGCAAAAAATATTCAAAACTGAGCATGTCGCATAGTCAAAATGGCTCCGAATCAAAATTACTCAAGTTTGAAACATGTATATACTCATTTCTGAAACAATTCACACACTCAAGAATAAAAACATCATGTGCTCATGTTTGAGTATGTCCATGTTACAAACAACTGTAAACAATAGCTAGAAAAAAAGCACTAGTGCTTCCATCTCTGGTTCGCCAGCGCAAAATCGAGTCCTACTAGTTATCCACTTCGCCATCCAGACCACATGAGTGGAATATTTTAAATGGAAGTAATTCTGACGCATGTTGACATTTTTGTAAGATTCATTAATTTGTTACTGAGAAAATTGGAAAATTTAATGGAATTTCGGATGGATTTGGTCAATTTGAGATTGTGGTTAAGATTGTACAACTTTATTATTTATCTGTGGAAGGAGAGATACGAATTATGCAAATTTTCAATTCTATTGTTATCAGTATATTTCTTAAATGAAAAAGCGCTCCCTGGATACTGAAATTTGACTGACTAAATTTTCTTTTTCACACATTTTAACCCACTAACACCACAATTGTTTTTCTCTTGAAAAATTAAAATATTGCATTTCATTCAAATGAGTATGAACTGATTGTAATATTTTTTTAGTATATGCATGTTTCAAAAAGGAGTATGAACTGACCTCTCTGTGCACAGTTTTGAGTATGTCCATGTTTCAATATTCTGTGTATTTCTGGTATTTCATAATTGAGAGCATTGGGTCGTCACATTTGAAACAAAATGAAAACATCGATTTAAACAGATTTGAAACTGTCATTTTTCTCAGTGCACCGTCGTATTATTTAAAACCATTAATAAATACTTGTTAACCTGCAATTGCTCTTCCGTAAAATATTTTTTAATGTGACCCAGATTAAACACATTTTAAACCGGAAAATTATTTTGATCTATCTTTGATTATTTAATTTCGAAATTTATTTGATCTATCTTTCAATATTTAATTTTGAAATTTATCTGATCTACCTTTCTTTATTTAATTTCGAAATTTATTTGATCTGTCCTTTTCTATTTACTTTCGTGTGTATACGCGGAACTCGTTTCATATTATTTCTAAAATTATTGTCTGGTTCGAAATGGATTAACCTGTGTCAAATTAACCCACATTTTACTGAAGAATACTAGGCGTTTAGCATGTATGCCAATGACAAAGAAAAGACAAAATAAAATCAAAAATTACGACGGTACATTATGAGCATTTTGTATCAGAATCATTAAAATTGATATAATTAAAATACGTTCATTTTATGTTTTAATTAACCTGTGTTTCTGATCAAAAACACATTATGACCATATTCAGAAAGTTGGTTACACTTAAGAAGAAGCACAAGTTACTTCAGTTCTTATAATTATTCCTTTACTTATTACCTCTGTATTTACATATATGAATTCGATGATTTGCATATAATATACGGACACATTAGAATTGATAATCAGATGTTTCAGAGGTGATAATATACGCAACCAAACAAACTATTTTTATAAACGACGGTCGCAATTCACTTATCCAGTGTATCCAGTATTCACCTATTATCACTTATACAATCTTACTCACTACAACCTGAAGTCCCATCTTAAAATTAGTAAATATCGTTAAAAACTTAAAGATATCTGAGCAAGATTTTATCCGGTTAACTTCGCTTTGTACGAAATGTAATGACTTCATAGATTGATCTAGATGTGTGTTATAATTTTATTAGCAACACCAAATGTCCAATCTGTTACATCCTAAATTATAGAAAATCTGCTCACTGTTGTTTGACCTCAAATGGTGGCCGTTTCAAACAACTTCTCGTGATGACGTGATATTTCAAAGTAGGTCTGTTAACAGTATCGTTACAAAAGCTAAATTATTGTACAAGTTTCAAACGGAAATCCAAGTTCACTTGGAGGGAAATGTCACTCACAAGTGGCTTCCTTGTTGCAACACAACTGTTCAAATTCAATTCTTTGAGTTCCCCTCCCATTGCGTGACTGGAAATGGTATTACTCCCAGTATTAAACATTTTTGTTATTTCCAATATGGACTTCTTGCGATTGGATTTCACTAATCACTTTAAAGATCTTCGGTTACGATCATATAGGATTGATTTTTGACCGCACACTATCCTCGAAGTTGTTGATATTTCGCCGTCTTTCCAAGATACGTTGAATAATTCGCAAACCTGTACCAGTTATTTTACTGATGTATTTACAACATTTCTACGCATGATGCAGGCCAATAACTTGGCGTCTTTTGAAAACCAAAACATCTTTGCCTCGACCACATGTAACGTTGACACTCACGCTTACTTAAAAATGATCAGCTGCATCTTGATTCAGCACTATTTGAAGGTTGCTTGGCACACAAGATTATGCAAATTAACAAAATGCTTAACCAATCAATCTGTTTTAACTATTCGTATGCGCAAATCTGCATTGCGGTTTTTTTTTTTTTTTTTTTTTTTTTAAGCCCGTCTTTAACGATTAATAATTGGCAAACATACATGAACAATATGGAAAAAGTAGTGCTGTCCATTCTGGTTTCTGGATTGGACAAGACACCTATTAAAAAACAATTTTTTAAAATTATATTTGAATTTGTTTGTTCAAGGATATCTTCTTAATATATTAGAATGTTTTTAACATCCGTTTCCACAAAAACGAATTTTTGTACCTTACGTTATTCCATTTTAAACCACTATACATGAGATGTGCAGAAAAGGTAGTAGAGCTAAAATTTTGTCATTCAGTACATTAAAAAATTGCTCAAGTTTAAATAGCTCTTGATGCGACTGTTTCAGACGGCAAAATATAAATCAAAACATTTTTGTTCGTGACACAATTTTGTCCTTTGAATTTGTGATTTTCGTGATTTTCAATTCGTGCTCTTACCTAACATAAGAAAGAAAAATTAAAGATCACTCTAAACATATAATTAAAGGGTACATCATCATATAACATCAATATATTTCCAATATTTAAATATTTGAACAGCAAAAAGAATATTTTGTTATGCACCAAAATTTTTTTCGCTCTCTGTATTCCCACAGTAACTATTTGAGTAATTACGTATATTTACAAAAAAAATTAAATATTTCTATGAATTTACTGCAGTAATCGTGATAAATTAGGAAAGTGTTGAAGCTTTTCAACTTATAGAAATAAGTACTTATATATATATTTTTTTTTTGCACTTGAATTCATGCAACTGATCATTGATTCCTCTAAATAGATATTTTATCCAATATCTCATTATTTTACTACAAGCAAAAAAGATCAACTTCCTAAAAGGCGATAATAGAATTTCGATTTATCTTTCTTCGATAGACTCAGAGGAGGACCTTGATTTAATATCGATGTTTAACGGAGTATTTAGAGCTTAACGACTTCAATCACGCAATATATTCTTTAAATAAATAGAGAACTGTTTTTTCTCTCTTTAGCTGATAAACTGTAACATTCACGATTTCATTTTAATTGAGAAGTGATTTAAAGTATTTGGAAAAAATGAAAAAGCAAATCAGGCGTACGGAATTAAATGAAAATCACAATCGGATTTTAACTTCCAAATTACTTATTAAAGTCAAAAACAGAGGATGACATATTAAAATATGGACCCGATTGTTCATTCAGAAAATTAATGACAGTGAAGAAATTGTGGCGATATTTTCAAAATATTTTCTATGCTTTGAGCGAAATGTAATAATCCTGGGTAGTGCTAGGACTACATTAATTGCGAAAAACCGCAGAACCATTTTGCACAATGTTTATCGTGAAATATAAAGAAAATACCAAATGGCAGAAGATAATTTCTTTTTTCAGAATAAGAATGAGTAATTATATAAAAGGTCGCCTAATTATTTAAAAAAAAAACATTTTTTCTTCATATGACAGCAAGCACTTGTAACACTTTACTTCAGTTATTTTAATTGCGCGGAAAAATCTAAAATAAAGTATAAATTCTTTATTTAATCGAAATAATTACTTTTGAATTATAATATGGAAAATTATTGAACGTATATTTTAATGTTCTTTTTATGAAAAATATTACATGTATAGTAAGTAGCACGACAAATCAATGATTATTTTGCACAAATCTAGAACCATAAGTAGAGGTAAAAAATATAATTGATTAACATATTTCAAACAAACTTACTATAAACTGTACCCATTTAATTTTCGTACTTTCGTACTGCATTGATAAATCATTCTTCATTTAAATTACTCGTAATAAGTTTACCTGTTTTAATTAAAAATTTTAAAACAGCGCTTATTTCAATCATCATTTGTTTTGTATCAACTGTTTCAGACGGTAAAATATAAATTCGTAGTTTTAAAAGTCATTAAAAATATTTCTGGCATTGTAATAGTGGTATTTATAAGTGTACTTTAAAACTGCACTGCACGTATTTTTGACAAAATGTTATAAAATATCAAATTGTGTAGAAGGTTTAACGTTGAAAAGAAACAAAAATATTTGAACGCTTGAAATTTGATAATTTGATAAATTAGAAACATGCAACATTCCTATCGAGATGATTCTAATTTTTAATAAGTGTTTTAATAATAATTTTAATAAAATAATTATAATAATAAATTTCAGTAAGAGAAATTGGAATACTTTCTTACGTATAAAATAATTTATTCATTAAAAAAATATTTTTAATTAACATTAATTAAATCTTTTTAATTAAAAAAATCAAAAAAAAATTTAATGAGGCATATTATATATTTTAGTTGTAAATTTTATATCGTTTAGATATCCTAAATATTTTAACACAGGGTTTCATTTTATGCATTCTTATCTATTCTTTAGACAAAATCATAAAGAAAGTTTTTTTTTTTTTCAGTCTGTTCCAGAAAAAATATTTTAACCTGCTTTTTGAACTGAAAAGTTTGAAAATTTTGAGAAATGTCAACTGGAAATTTATTTTTTACTGCTATACTATTTATAAAAAGGTGTATTAGGAATTTTATGTCGTCATATTTCTGTCTTCAAACGCGTAATTTTTATTTTACATGTCGGATAAAAAAACTGATGATCAGGCATATTTTTGACAAGTGTATCGTAAAATACGACATTTTTAAAGCAAAGACATTTATGTAACACTTTTAAAATGTGTGATTTATGTAACACTTTTAAAATATGTGATTTATGTAACACTTTTAAAATGTGTGATTTATGTCTTTAATTTTTATCAGAATTCTACCTATGTCTATACAAACATACTAATATGCAAGCAAAATTGACAGTTATAGTTCATTTTTAGAAATTAAACAAGTAACAGTCTTTACGTAAGTTATTTCTTGTACTGTTTTTGTTAGAATGTATAAAATGCGTTTCAAGTATATCACTAATATGTAATTAATAATTATATCGTTACAATTATTATAATAATAACACTTGTTAACGTTAAACTAAAGATGTAATTAATGCTTAAAGTGATAAAAACATTACACAAAAGGATTTTAATATAAAGGTGACATGTTTCCTACCCTGCAACGGCGATTTGTACAAGATCGAAAATCATAAATAAACTGTTTTCGCAAATTTTTTGAAAATGATAAACACAAATCACGAGATCACATGTATAATGCAAGCATGTGCTTAAGATGATCAAACTGTAAACATGAAAAATATTATTTTATTTATTTATTTCTTAATTTGAAAATCATCTCGAACAAAATTTTAGCTAATTCAAAAGAGGCTGATTCATTGCATATATTATCATTTCGCAAATATATTTCTATTGACTCACGGATAATGGATGGAAAAAAAATCGTTGATGGAAAATTATTTTACTATTCTTAAAATCAATCTCGATATCAAATATGACAAAAGAACTTCATCTTTTCCCAGACTACATAGGATAGAGCATTTTCAGATTGATTTCAAGAAAAGTAAAATAATTTTTCCATCAAGGGTTTATTTCCCATCCATTATTCGTGAATCAATAGAAATATATTTGCAAAACGAGAACATATGTAACTAATCAGCCCCTTTTGAACTACCTAAAATGTGGCACAAGATGATTTACAAATTAAAAAAGCAAAAAAAAATAAATAATAATTTTCACGTTTACTGTTTGACCATCTTAAGCCCCTGCTTTGTTTATACATGTGTTGTCGTGATATCTGCTTATAATTTTCAAAAACTTTGCAAAAATAGTTTTATCTATCATTTTTAATCAAAATAGTTTTATCTATCATTTTTAATCTTAAACAAGTCACCTTTACAGCGTATGAAACATGTCACCTTTATATTAAAATCCTTTTGTGTAATGGTTATATCACTTTAAACATTATTTACAATTTTAGTTTAATTATGTCGTTGTTAAGATAAGAATTTAAGAAATTACCGTAAAGTTTTCTGACTGTAGAAATGGACAGAAAATCGTATAAAATTCAAATAATATAAACTTGAAGGAATAAATCGTTTGTTAGAGTACCTTTATGTATTTATAGTATTATAAGTAGAATTGTTTACAAATCATCTAAAGCAATGTTTCAAATTAAACTTCCAAGCACGTCTATTCATCGCTATGTCATTTTAAGCCGAGAAAAAGCAAATAATTCAGCTTATTTGAAGGAACCTACCCTAAATTGGGTTCCGGCATGAAACATGTATTTTCAATGTCCTTATAATTACTTTTCTGTGTATTATCATATTCAACATTTGAACTTGGCGATAGTCTTTCGATTATTTTATATTAATTTAATACTAGGAAAAGATACAAGGAAGTATAACTTTTTATTAAAACCTGAAACTAATCTTCAAATTTAAAGCAGCTGTGGTTTATGTTTTTCTAAAATATTTAATATATATAATACTATGTATTATTTCTGTTTAATCAAGCGCGGAATACTTTATTTAAAGAAAGAAAAAGATAAATTAATTGTAAACACAAATGAGAATATTTTATAATAAATTTATAGATTTGAAAAAAAAAAGAATTTTTTTTTAAAATTCAACAATACATATACGACATATATATAACATAATCGTAGAAAAAAATAAACATTTAATTAATAAAATGCGTTTAAAACGTAAAAAACGACCTAAGATAATATAATATTCTGATTAATTATGTTTCTGTCTTGTAAAAATGTACAATAACATAATTTACCATTGACGGTATTTCATTTAAACTTGTCTTTGTGAAATTTTAATCCTATTAAGCACATTTAAACATAGAATTTTAGTATTAAAAAAGGTATTTTCAATAGAAAAATTAATTTTTAAAATACGTTACAAAAATATTTTAGGTTATTATACAAGAAATTATTGTTTAGATGTAATTGAAATAAATACGGCTGTTGAATTTATTTAACTGTTTTCAAATATTAATTAAAAAATTTGTATCAAAGAAAGAGTATAGGCGTAGAAGTATGGACAAGAAAATCTATCAAAACTACATTGTTAAATCTAATTTTGGCACAGATTTTAACCAGATTTTGACCACCCAAAAGGAATAAAGCAGGGTTTGTACGCCTCAAGGGATATGAACAACAGGTTCTTTATAAAAAAAATATTTCTTGTATTTAATGAAGAAATTCAGTGTTTAAATATGGGGACTAGCAGTTTACAAACATGTGGTTCTCATAACACCTGACGCGTACGGTCCCTGCAAAATATCCTTTTCACGTATAAGACATTATTATTTTCCCAAAAAATATTTCTTTTCATTTACTAATTAATACTATTACTTCATTTTATTTTTCAAATATCAATAAAACATTTCAATATTTTTAGAACTTAATCATAAATTAATAATTTAATTTTCATATTTATTTCCGTTAACCGATCGCAGATGGTAAATCGCCAAATATTCTTTATATTTACAACTGTGTACGAGTTACGACAACAAAGGAGTTAATTATGCCCTATACCAAGCTCTCTCAAATATACCAACTGTCTGCACAAATGCAACAATGAAATGTTTTAATCCTTTCAAGGGAGGTGGAATATTATTTATAAGAACATAATTTTTATAGAACATAATTTATAGAACATAATTTTATTCCCTAAATGCTACAATCGTACCTAGAATGTGTGTTTAATTCCGTATTTAATAAATAAACAAGTTCCCAAACAGAAATAGTTCCATAAAAAAAGACAAATATTTCTTAATCTAACAAAATATAGTATAAGTAAAAACGAAAACATACAGTAATCTCTTCGGAGTTACCTACGATTCAGAATATGTTCTTTATCTTTAGAAACATTAGAAATCAATATATTTTTGATATTTAAAGAAGCATTTATAAAATCAAAGTTTCTGTTGTTGCCAGTGGTTTTCGGAAAATATTACGAGTAATTTTTATAGTCTAGTACTCAGATTTTTTTTTTAACTAAAAGATACATTTTTACGGATGTTATCAATTCTCAAGTCAAAATTTTAATGTTCCACAAACATCGTTTACAGACAAATATGACAAATTAATAGCATTGTCATTAACATTAAATTTAAGATTTGTTTGTTACTCTTGCACGTATAATGTCGGTTATGCAGCTGAGAATGTTTACTAGAGAATTGATAGCATCCTAATATCCGATATTCCAGTTTGAAAAAAACTGATTAATAGATTAATAGAGTATAAAAACTATTGTGACTCGTTTTCGAAAACCAGTGTCAACAAAACAAACTTTTGTTCTAGTAAATATTCCTTTAAATCTAGAAAATATATTGTTTTTTGTGGTTAAAGGTCGCTTTTCAAAATTATGCGTAAGAAGTAAGTATACATTTTCGTACGTCTTTATATCATATTTTCCTAGATTAAAAAACATCTGTTTTTTTTCAGTGTATAAACACAATTACGCAGCTGAGAATGTTGACTTGAAAATTGATAGCATTCCAAACAAATGGGTAAGTGTGATCGAAGATCGCACAAAGGGTTTTGTTTAATATTTTTTTCGGAACACTTTATCCTTTCTTTAATAAATCCAAATAAATTTCATTTAACAACAAAAAAAAAGTCATGTTTCTTTTATAAAGTAAAAATTTACCGGTCTACTTTTTTGTTTTTTCGCATATCTAAACTGTCCCTATAGCGGGCGAAGCCCGCTATTATACTCTGTCATAATAATATGTGTCATGTGGGCTAAAAGCGATATTAAAAAAAAAGTTTATATAAAATATGTATTTAAACCTATTACGTAATCCTCTGTAATCCAGTTCCTAATGCCAAATTTAGTATTTTAGAAAGAGACTTTTTGTGACACTTCTTTAAAAGTATCTATAGTGGCGGACAAAAAAAAAGTGCTTCACCTAGTAAAATTAACATTTTGTAATGCTAATGAGTTATTTCCTGCAAATAAATTAATCAGATTTTAACATTAACAGATTTTACGTGCACCAGCTCCCATTAACGTACACGGTTGAACAGCAGCCGCAGCCGAGAGAGGTTGTCACCCTCCCAACAACTGACCACGATCAATGCTGCTTCACTTTCGGTGATCTTACTGGAACCGAGTTTATTCGTCCGCGCCACTGCGGGACCAGTGTATGAACACAATTGCGTAGCTGAGAATGTTGATTTGAAAATTAATTGCATTCTAAGAAACGGTATTCCGAATTGAGAAAACTAAATAATACACTATGCAATGCAAACCACTTGGAATCGTTTCCAGGGATAAGGTAATGGTATTTTTGGTTCGTTATTATATTATATTTTCGTATATTAACAAACATTTGTACCGTGTATATGCAGAAAATAAAAGTTACTTTCTTTGAATTTTTGAAAAGAAAAATCTTCTCACTTCTATTCTAAAAGAAGTGATGACTTTGGTCTTAAAACTATTTTTTTACTCGTGTCGTAATTTTTATACCAATAAAAGTGAATGTAAGTGTCATTCTGTTATCTCCAGTAAAAAATACAATAACAATAGGCATATATTAAAAGGAAGAATACCATCTTTAAAAATGCACAAAAAATACACAAAAAGCAGCAAACAGCTGTTTCGAATCCACAAGAGAGGTTCTTCGTCAGTGTGCACTGAAGACGAATCTCGCTTGTGGATTCAAAACAGCTGATTGTTGCTTTTAGTGTATTATTTGTGCATTTTTAACTTTGGTATTCTTCCTTTTAATATTATTTCACAAAGATTTTATTTGCTATTTTATGTACTAGGTATATAGTTTATTGAACATGTTATTAGTGGCTCTCTTAATCAAAAGGAGCAAAAGACAATGACACTAACTATTGTGATAGAGTCTTACTTCGTTGAGGGATATATCGGAAAATATAGCGAAAAACTGATATTTTTTGTTCGTGATTATATAATATCTGCGTAGATTAACAAACGTTTGCACAGTATATATGCAAAAAATGAAATTTATTTTCTTTCTATTTTTATAAATATTTTTTTTTTCACTTCTATTCTGTAACAAGTGATGGTTTTGTTATATAAAACTGTTCTTTTACTCGTGCCTTAAATTTCATACGAATAAAAGTGTAATGTAAATGTCCTTTTTTTATATCCAGTAAAAAATACAATAACAATAGGCATATAGTTTATTGAGCCTGTTTTTAAGCTCTCTTAATCAAAACGAGTAAAATACAATGACACCAATTATGGTGGAGGACGCTTACTTCGTTGAGAAATATATCGAAAAAGTATATTCATTGTCGTATCTTACAGTTCTTACATAAAAGAATTTTGGTATTCTGTTTACCTTAAAATTAATTAAAAAATATATTATAGCTAAATATAGTATAGCTAGTCAAATACCACAAATCATTAATGACATGTTCGAATGTAAATTATTTTGTACATGAGAAATTCTGTTTGGTGAATAGAACTTCAATTTAAAGCATTTAAAATTTAAGTTTTCGCTTAATATTTAATTCATTTCATTTAAAATGTCAAACAAAGTTACTCAGTACATAAATTTCACAATTTTCCGAGCATTTTATTGGAGATGAGACTACCAAGTAATATATCAAAGTAGAGACTATTGTTCCAACTATGACTGTCATTCGTTGGCAGGAATTCATCTGTCTATTTCAAAATCAATTTTGAGATTCTCAAGAACTTGCGTTTATATCTCTTAAAAAACAAATTATTATTTAAAATTTCTCTAAATTTTAATATTGTAGCATATTCCATTCTAAACAATAATGTGTTCCGTATGTAAACGGCATATTATATGTATAGCTTTGTTACTTCACAATGTCGAATCGAAATCAAGTTTGTTTTTAATTTAATATGTTTTATATAAAATGATTTGATTAAGTTCAACAAATAAAAGGAAAACTGTTTCATGTCCCCCATTGTCTATTGAAAAAAAAAATGAAGAAATCACACATGAATAATACAATATAGATGAATATAGATTTTCAAATATGCGAGAATTTTGTATTTATCATTAAAATCTGAAGATGTCACCGATAGTTGTGAATGAAACATATGTTATCTACATTAAAAAAAGGTATTTTAAATATTCTGTGTTATGTTTTTTTATCACTTTAAGCATTATTGGACATTAATTTAAATCACACATGGTTAATTTAATATGTTCTATATAAAATGTCCTTATATGAATCCATAAAATATAGGAAGACTGTTAAAGTCTCTCTCAGTGTCTGTTGGGAAAAAAATTGAAGAAATCACACATTGTTAACCCATATTTTCGCATCGAACCTTGTACTGAACAGCTCATATTTTTCAAGTAATATGGCATTTATTATTTCTGGTCAGCTACTAAAATAGATTTTAAATTTGGACAGTGTTATTGTGATAATTTTAAAATAAATTTTGATAATTTATTTTTTATTTTTTAGATTTTTTAATTTAGAAAATTTGACTATTTTTATCTGAGATTTTTTTTTTTAATTTTAATAATTGAGTGTAAAAATGCCAAAATCCCCTTCCCATTTACACAGGAGGCGTATTATATATTACATGTTTTATAGATGATTAAGTTGAGCACTGCGTAGACATTACAAAGTAGAAGTACATATTTTACTATCGTCCCTCATACGAGACAGTTCAAATTTTGCATATTTCCATACGTAATATTGCTATTACTTGTATTGCTATTACTTGTCCCCCACTACAACACATTTTAATTCTGTCAAGTGTTAATTGTGATAATGTTTAAATTGATTTCAATAATTTAATTTCTTTCAGATTTTTTAATTTTACAAATTTGACTTAAAAAAAAAATATTCAGATACTAAGTATTGCTTAGACATTACGAAACAAAAGGGCATAGTTCACCATTGTCCAGGACAGCTCGGATTTTGTATATTTTCATTCATAATATCGCATTTGTTATTACTGTTCCGCCACTACAATAGATTTTAAGATTGACAAGTGTTACTTGTGATATTTTTTAATGAAATTTCAATAATTAATTTTTTTTAATTTATTTTTATTTTTATTTTACAAATGTGATTTTTTTTTAAATCTAAGAGTACATTTTTCATAATAATTCTGTATAAAAACGCCAAAATTCACTTCAAATTTATTCATGAGATGTATTAGTTATTATAGCTGTTTAAACAGAGTATTGCTTAGAAATTACGAAACAGAACTGCACATTTTACAATCGTCCCTCATACGGGAAAGCTCAAATTTTTCCTATTTTCATTCATAATATCGCATTTGTTATTGCTGGTCCGCCACTACAATAGAATTTAACTTGTCAAATGTTAATTGTGATATTTTAAATTTAATTTAAATATATATTTTTTATTTTTTTTATTTTACAAATTTGAATTTTTTTTTAAATATGTGATCCTTTGCTTCCGTACCTTTTTTTCACAACAATTCTGAGTAAAAGCGCAAAAATTTATTTATGAGACGTATTACATACACTGTAAAAATGACAAATGTTTCCTAATCTACGAAAATATAATATAATCACGAATAAATTTATAATATAAACTCATCCTTGTTAAACATGATTCTGGAAAGTGTTTCTTTATCTTTAGAAACCTCAGACATCAATAGCATTTAGAGATTTAAAGAATAATTTATAAAAACAAAATTTCTCTTCCTGTCCGTAATTTTTGAAACGTTTACGAGTAGCTTTTAAAGTGTATCAGTCAGTTTTCTATGCCCGGAAAATAGTTATTTCCGATGCTATCAATTCTCAAGTAAACATTTTCATGTTTAACAAATATGTTTAACAGACAAACATGCAAAATTAACATCGTTAACATTAACATTAAAATTAAGATTAATTCCTTACTCTTTCATGTATAAATTAAGTTATGCAGCTGAAAACGTTTACTTGAGAATTAATGACATACGAAAAACAGGTATTCCAAGCTGACGAAACTAATTAATACACTATAAAAACTATTAGGAAACGTTTCTGAAAAATATGGGCAGCAAAAAATACTTTCCTTTTATAAATAATTCTTTAAATTTTGGAAATGTATTTGTTTCTGGGGATTCAAAAGAAAATGGAACACGCATTTCGGAATTTCGGATAACTCAGAAGATTATATTATATTTTCG
The DNA here is from genome assembly GCA_963931845.1 of Maratus michaelseni. Taxonomy (NCBI): domain Eukaryota; kingdom Metazoa; phylum Arthropoda; class Arachnida; order Araneae; family Salticidae; genus Maratus; species Maratus michaelseni. The sequence goes on from OZ007587.1 coordinate 373,381,801, forward strand.
TTCGTGGGTATAGTATATTTTCATAAAGTAGGAAACATTGGTCATTTTTACAGTGCATTATTGCTGATTAAATTGAGTATTGCTGCGAAATTGCGAATCAGATGTGCTAATTTTATTGCAATTAAATTTACAACCGCGTATATAAAGCACAGAAATCCAATAAAGTTTTTGTAAATTATTGTATTTTATATTTATGTTGTCTAATTAGTCTGTGATAGCAATTTTTGGAAAAAATGTTATTCTTTTAAACTGCGCAAAGAAAGGATTAATACGGGCTATACGTGTTAAGTGTATCTATGCGTATACAGATTAAGTACGGACTATACTTACTGTAATAAAACATTTTTAGGGTTCCGTATTTAAAAAGTAAAACCGGAACCATTACAAGATCACTCCTGTGTCTATCCGTCTGTTTGTCACAGCCCTTTTTCTCGTAATTAATGGGACGTGGAAAGTCAAATTTGTGAAAGTTATAAAGTTTTTTTTTTACCCATATATTTTCAGATTATTAGCTATTCACAAATATGTTCAAGAAAAAATTAGGGGGCTAATTAAGTTACTTGAAAAAAAAAGTTTTCTTTTTGTGTATCGTGTAAAAGACCTCGTAATATCGAACTCAAAAATATATTTGTTGTAATTTTAAATATTACATGTTCAGAGATATCGTCAAAGATGCACTGAAAAAATATTCCACCCCCACCCCCCTCTATTTCAGAATCTACTGAAATTAAAATTATGAAAAATATAGGGGTAGTAGGAGTTTATTTAAACCTTGTAGGAGAACTATAGAGAATTTTCTATGTAACAAAGGTTTTGAGAAAAACGCATTTTTCTGTTACACAAAAACTTAATTTTTTGGGTGGTCAGCGGGGTAGTTAACGGTCGCTCGAGGTATCTATCGACACAGAATCATCCAAAGATATTTGATAACCATTTTTGAGAACAACTGTCGATAGTTAGCAGAGATATTAATTAAGTTACTTGGAAAAAACTTTCTTTTTATCTATCGTGTAGAGTATCGTTCAAAACATCTCGAAACATCGAACTCAAAAATATATTTGTTTAATTTTAGGTATTATGTTTTCAGAGCTATTGTCGGATGTATACTGGAAAAAATATGTCCCACCCACCCACCCAACATATTTCCGAAAAATTATGAAAAAATTAGGGGGGGGGTCAGATTTTATTAATTATTAAATAGTAATTAATCAATGTACTGCACGGAACCCTTTGAGCACGAGTAACACTCGTACTTGACCGATTTTTATTCATATAAGATACATTGGGAGTATTAAAATATTTGAATGGAAACTTCATATTCATAAACTTCATAAATGTTTACGTTACATAACAAGAGCAGTACAATTCAAGAAATACTGACAACAAGTCATTGAAAGTTTCATAAAAATAGTCTGGGAAGAAAAAATTGTTCTCTAAATCCCTTTTATAGAAACAGGATTAAAGGTATTTGAGATTATCAGCACTTTACAGATTTTTGCATGCCATGTTTCGAAATATTCAGCGAAGATAAAACTTTTATTAGATGTATAATTCACATTGATCCAGACTCACATTTATGGAGTACAATACTTTAAAATAGCAAATCCATTTAAATGTTACTCATAATGGGAATTCGATCAGTTTTATTAAACTTTTGAAATTACTGAAATTTTTACAATTGAGTTATTTATCTCTTATTAGAAAATTTACTATTTTCTATGTTATAGAGGTATATAGTTATTCTTATACATTTTTAAATATTTACATATTACTTTCTACCTACGTGATTTAAAAGTCCAGTTTGAATAACATAATAAATATCTTAGTTTATTGTTCCCCATAATTATTAAGTGTACCAACTGAGTTTGTAAAATTATACATCTCCTTGTAAAGTATCTTCATATACAATGAAAATAATTTGTTCACTTTAATACATTAAAACTTCTATATAGTTTGATCATCTGTCCATTTAAAAAATAATAATTAATGGTTCTGTCGTTAATAAATTGTTTATGACATTTTGACTTTCTCAGATCCTAATAAAAATCCATGGCATAGAAAAATATGATAATTGCTAATTTTATAGAAACATGTATTATAAATACTCTATAGCTGACAGTTTTAATTCGAAGGACTATTTTAAGTGCTATTTTATTTTGAAATTGGTCAAAGGAAGTTAGTTTAAAAAGTTTTATAGAATCAAAAAATATGCATAGTAATTAAACCATATTTTGAAGTCATATACGGACTGGATCGAGGTGTGCAAACTCGCGAAGCTAAAATGTGGGAAACCAGATTATAGATGATCCAGTCCTTGTGTTCGTCAATGCTGCAAGAGAATTTCGGCAAAGTAGTCAACAAGAACCAAGTTGACTTCATTTATGATGATTTATTTTTGGTCGAAAAATTTGACGGCATTTCGCCAAGTACCGCCAATTTTAGCGATAATTTGACTTTGGCGGATATGTCTATGTAGTTTTAAACGTATGAGAGTAGCAACAAGGGTCACAACAATGAAAATAAATTTGCGAGAATCCGCGTTTCCTAAACCGCATAAATGAGAATTGAATATGAATAAATCAGTCATCATAGAATTCCAAACTGCTACATCTTGGCCATTTTTAAAGATTGAGTCAAAATGAAAAAATGCTCCGTGATCCGTGTATCAAGGAATACCCTTAAGGATTCTAATATTTTTGTACATCTTTTAAAATTAGAATTAGTGGCTGCTATTTCGAAACAAGATAGCAGATGTAGCTGACCAATGAACTAGATCAAGACTTTAGCAAGTCCTGCACCCATGCTCAGTCACATCCAAATCGGTTGGTAATTACGAATGCTATCGCATGAAACAAATATGATAGTTCCAAAATGTCAGTATTCTACAATTTCAAACTGCTGTATCTCACTTATTTTTAGGATAGAGGCGAAGCAAAAAATTCTCCGGAATCTTTGTATCAAAGCTTTAGACGTAAAAAAAACCTTTTTTGAAGAATTTTTTAATTGGCTGCTATTTCGAAACAAGGTGGCAGATGTCGCTGCCCAACGAACTTGGTCAAGACATTAGTTAGTCCTGTACACATGCTAAGTCACATTCAAATCACTTCATAAATACGATTGTTAAAACATGGCAAAATCATGAATATTTAAATACTGTTCGGAACTCATCAGTGTTCATAAGTGCTGCTTATACACACATCATAATCAGAGCTTATACTGCTTTCCGCAGCCAACCGGAACAGAGCTGTGTGATGTGGTTTGGCAGTTTATACAAAGAAATCCTTGTCGAATAGAATTTGCTCTGTTCATTTATTAGATTTTATTATATATAAATGCATATAAATATTTTATATATTACAACATATATTCTTTTGCTGAAGACGAAATTGCTTTACATATTACAAATAATGTATGAAATATAAAGATGCGAGTGAAGGGGACAGGATATATACTATGGATGTTATTACTGAAAAATATTAAAGCTCCAGATAGTTTTTGTTTTTTTAATAATACCCATTTGTAAATTAATATTCTTAACTGTAAAAGATAATAGACATAAAGGATCAATGAATAGATACACGATATCACATGGAGAGAAAAAGTATAGCAATAGGGTCGTGGAGAAATCGCAAGATTTCTATGAGTCTCGTGAAAGGTGAAATTTAAACAGAAAGCGAGAAAAAATAGTTGTTGCATAGTTTGTACCTAAGTATGAAGGTTATTAATTCGATATATATATACAATAAACAATAAAGGATTAAAACTAGAATTCTAAGTGAATTCCTGTCTATGTTTACAATGATATTATAGTATTGATGTATATAAAGTATTGTTATCTCATCATCAAATTGTTTTGTTGAGTAAGTTATAAAGTTTGTTTAAAGTTAAAGTAAAAATATATATAGTCATTTTTAGTTATAAGTCAAGTGACAATTTAAGCAGTTACAAAATTATAAATAAATTTTTACACACACACACACACACACACACACACATATATATATATATATATATATATATATATATATACACACATTTGAGCGATTATACCGACAATTTTCGTAATCACTTTCCGACGGATGACTGCAATAGGTAACTTTTTACTTTTTATAATGGAAACTACCAAAAATTATTCTAACATAAATACTTATAAAATGTTCGTCATTATTATAACAATACTTTAAAGACAAAGTTTATTTTCTTTATATTTAATGAGTTTCAACAATTTATTATTAAGGCAAAATAACTTTTCCTAATATTAGTAATTCTAGACAAAACACTACTGCCTGAGGATATTAACTTTTTCTCTTGATAACTTTCAAAGAATAAAAAAATTGTCCTTTTAATTGTAGGAAAAGACCTAGAGCAATTAAACGATTATTTCTACTGTCACACGGGAGTCGGAAATTAGATGATGTTCTTATTACATGTCAGGAAATTGTTTTCAATGATAAAACAATTTTTTAATGTTATTTTATAGTAAAACAAATTAAACTGTACCTGATAGAAATGCTATTAAAGACGTTGATTTTGTTTTTCAAATCACTAACAAAGTGTATAACTTACAGAATGAAAAAATAGAGAGATGGTAATGAGTGAGAGATGCAAGACTGGCTATCGTCCTCGTACCTCAATGGTAGAGCATTGGAGCTGTATTCGAAGAATCTTGGTTCGATTAATGGGCCTAGACATTTTCACTAAGTCGGTTATACGCTTTGTTAACAATTCGAAAAAGTTCAATGTGTTTAATATTCAATAATGGCGTAATTTCACTGATGAAAATTAATTGAAAAAATAATCAGATTATATTATAGTAATTCTATTGTTGGTATTTTGTTGGTATTATTCTATCATTATTATTCGATTGCTTACATATTTAACTTTTTAAAAACGAAGTTTTTCTAAGGTATAAGAGTAAGTTTATCCCCCCCAAAAAATTCTTCAACAAACGGAAAACGTACAGGCGCATACAATTATTTTTTTCCCACCAGTCTATACTATCCATCGATAATAAGAAAAAACATAGAGATAACAACACTCAAAAATACAATGTGTAACGATGCAGCATCTTTTAACTTACCGAAATTGTGGCTCCAGATATTCCATGGTTACAAATTTGAAAATAAACAACCAAGTAAAAATAACAGATAACTTGCGAAATTTTTAGAAAGTACATGAAAATTAAATGATAGCATTTCAAATAATAACTTCAAAGAACCTACAAAGAACCGGGCCTAGACATTTTCACTAAGTCGGTTATACGCTTTGTTAACAATTCCAAAAAAATTCAATGTGTTTAATATTCAATAATGGCGTAATTTCACTGATGAAAATTAATTGAAAAAATAATCAGATTATATTATAGTAATTCTATTGTTGGTATTTTGTTGGTATTATTCTATCATTATTATTTGATTGCTTACATGTTTAACATTTTAAAAACAAAGTTTTTCTAAGGGATAAGAGTAAGTTCATCCACCCAAGAAATTCTTCAACAAACGGAAAAAGTACAGGCGCATACAATTATTTTTTTCCCACCAGTCTATACTATCCATCGATAATAAGAAAAAACATAGAGATAACAACACTCAAAAATACAATGTGTAACGATGCAGCATCTTTTAACTTACCGAAATTGTGGCTCCAGATATTCCATGGTTATCAATTTGAAAATAAACAACCAAGTAAAAATAACAGATAACTTGCGAAATTTTTAGAAAGTACATGAAAATTAAATGATAGCATTTGAAATAATAACTTCAAAGAACCTACAAAGAACCGGGCCTAGACATTTTCACTAAGTCGGTTATACGCTTTGTTAACAATTCCAAAAAAATTCAATGTGTTTAATATTCAATAATGGCGTAATTTCACTGATGAAAATTAATTGAAAAAATAATCAGATTATATTATAGTAATTCTATTGTTGGTATTTTGTTGGTATTATTCTATCATTATTATTTGATTGCTTACATGTTTAACATTTTAAAAACAAAGTTTTTCTAAGGGATAAGAGTAAGTTCATCCCCCCAAGAAATTCTTTAACAAACGGAAAAAGTACAGGCGCATACAATTATTTTTTTCCCACCAGTCTATACTATCCATCGATAATAAGAAAAACCATAGAGATAACAACACTCAAAAATACAATGTGTAACGATGCAGCATCTTTTAACTTACAGAAATTGTGGCTCCAGATACTCCATGGTTACAAATATGAAAATAAACAACCAAGTAAAAATAACAGTTAACGTGCGAAATTTTTAGAAAGTACATGAAAATTAAATGATAGCATTTCAAATAATAACTTCAAAGAATCTACAATTGTAGTATATTCTCATTTGTTTTTGAAAAGGGTTCGGAGTGAGCCGCAACCTGTCAACAATCTAATGAAAGTTATTTTACTGTATATTATGTTGTTAATTTACACCTTTTAGAATTTAAAAGAAATATATTATTACAAGGTGTTATAATTTATTATATTTGTAAGTATATGATTAGTTTTTAAGTCATCATCTGTAAATCAAAAATTTTCTAGGCCAATATAATATCTATTTTAACTATCAGTTAAATACAGAGGGAGAGAATGTGAAAAAGTAAATTTAATCTTGGAAACACAGCATCCTATAGGAATAAAAAACTCTTTTTCATAGTATTTTTATTTCAACCCCACATTCCGTTCGATCCGCATGATTTAGCCTATTCAGTTTTTTTTTCTCTCTTCCCTCATGACACATCTTATCTCATGGTAAGCTATTTTTAAGCCGAATAGTTTACTTTTTTATCGCCTGAGGCCTTTCACATTGTTTCACGACAATGATAGACGTTTTTTATGCTATCCAAAACTCAAAGTGATGAATAAAAATATTTTGAATGCTGTAAATCTTCATGGCTGTAAGTTTTCAATTTCAAATATTTGAATACAAACAATAATGCGTCATTTCCCAAAGGAGTAAAGTTTATTCAGAATATTTAATTCCATAAAAAATCCCTGTGGATTTAATGAGTTTTTTTAATTAAATCTCACACTTGCATACTAATTCTTTTGTAATCGGCTATATTAACATTTAAATATATCCGAGTTCCGTTGGAAAAAATATGAAAATGTATACAATAAAAACTTAATTTTGAAACCCCTTTAGTTTACCGTATTTAGTCGTAAAAAAAGAGCCTTTTTAATGCTATTTTTTACTAACCCATAATCAGTTTCTGAAAATGGGGTATTTTATTTTCTTAGCTTTCTTCTAAAATGCTAAATGTTTTGAGGAATGTTAGTGCAGGTCTCTAAAAATACATAAATAAAATATAAGAAAAAAATGTAGTTTTAAACATTTTATGTCATGTAAGACAGACCTATATCTAGATGCGGAAGTATCAAGAAACTGTCATGTTCAAAAAGTATTTGGGTAAAAAAATATTACTTACTGAATGGTAAAGCGAAAAGTTTCATGAAAATCCTTTTCAAGTATAAAGTATATTGTATTGGCTTCATTTGTATTGTGATTTCATTTTCACTCATAAAAACAACTTTAAGTAAGATGTATCCCGAATTTGAAACAAAAAACATGAAAGGAAAAAAATCACCTTCATTATCTTTTCTCAAGAAAACATATCTAGCAAAGAACAAAATTGTTTAATACAAGAAAGTATAAATAATGTAATTCAATCACTTGTTAATTTTAAATTAATGTCCAATAATGCTTAAAGTGATAAAAAAACATAACACAGAATATTTTAAAATACCCTTTTCTGTAATATTATAATTTGTTATGTTTTTTTATCACTTTAAGCATTATTGGACATTAATTTACAAGAAAGTATGTTTATCTTTGACGTAAAAATATAAATGTCCAAAAATGAACTTCAGCAGAAGACGTTTGAAGATTTAAATCAGTGAAAAGCAGCAGTGGGATTTTTTACAGTTAGAAAACTGTTTTTGTAGATTCCTCTGACATAATGAAATTTTTTTAAGAAAAAGTTTCGAAAATATATTCTGTCTAATGCAATATGTATGTACGTTTTTAAAACAAATGTATTTTTATGTTGCATTATTTTATATATAAATCACTTATTTTATATTTTATTAATATGTATATTTTATTTAATATTTTTTTACACAGTTTTGGAAGCAGCTAAACCATAAATTACTGTTCGGCAAGTAGTAAAAAAAAAAGGGATTACTTATGTAATTATGATATTTCATTTTCCATAAAATTGAACAGTCAAAATATAGCTTATTACAATACAAAAATACATTTAAAGAAGTATTAAAATTGTTCTAAGAATTCCTTGGAAAAAAGAAACTTCAATATCGGCTGTTTTACATACGATTTTGAAATTGTTGTTGCCAGCTTAAGTGTTTATGGTCAGTTGTCATTTTAACACAATATAATATTGGTTAATAATTTAAGCATTATTAAGATAAAAGTTTATCCAATATGAAATCATTTAAAAAGCAAAATGCACTTTCTTCTTACTTTCAATGTGTATTATTTTATTTAACACTATATCTAATACGTATTTCGTTAAAAGTTTCAATAGAATTAAACTCCTGTTATTTGTGTGAGAAAGTATTTTTCTCCGAATACTCTATTTTTTTGAAATATTTCTGTTACATAATTCATTGTTCGTTGATTATATATTTAATAATATACGACTCCCGTGCATTATCAAAATAAATCTATACTTTAAAGTAGGAATTATGCTTTATATTTTGGTATATAAATTTTAAAGTATGAATTTTACTTTATATTTTGCTATATAAATTTTAAAGAATTGGCACCGCTGAAACCATATTTCGAAAAGTCTTTGGATGCTGTATAATGTAATATAGGAATCCGCAAGATATTGCTTTTGGGCTTCTGTTTGTTATACATATAATACGTATTTTCCCTTGGAATCAAATAATACAGTTTTTTCTATTGTAAATGCTTCATATGTGTTTTAATCTTAGCACAAATTGTTGCCTGAACACTTCGAACATATATTTTCTACGAAATCATTATTCTGCGAAAATTACTTCTCCTATTTATTTATTGATATTTAAAATTTAAAGAGAGAAAATACTTAATAAATAAAATAACTCATCTCTGAACATTTTGAAGACTTTAAAACTAAATAACAGAGAGAATTTTTTTAACTCTCATATTGTATATTAGGAACAATATACTAACACTCTCAAAAAATAAAATTAAAAAAAGAATACTAGGTAAATTGGGTAACTTTTATTTAATAAATATGATCTTTATTATTGATGGAAACAAATTTAGAGAGAGAAAAGTCTGGTAAAATTCTTTAGAACTTAGGTGTGACAAATAGACACAAATTTCCTGCAAAACTTTATAGTTTCTTTAAAAGCAATCATTTGTAGAGCGGTGGAAAAAATCTCGTATACAGCATCATGTCAATAGCACCACCAGTAAAATAATATTTAGTTTTCTAAATTCGAAAACTAGTTTTTAATAACTAATAACCAATTGATATATTTTTAGGCACAATTAAAAAGTAATAATGTTTATTTATTTCAGTGATGTAAAGTTAAGAAAGTAAAATGATTTTCAAATACAATCAATTATAAAAAGAAGACTAATACAATTATTTCTCTTATTATTAAATCTAAACCCTATGTGTTATCCTAAAAGCCAAAAAATGGGAAATCATTTTATTTACGCAATTGTAAAAAATAAAATAAAAGGATTACTTATGCAATTATGATATTTCATTTTCCGTAAAATCCAAGTAAAATGGTAAAATGAATGGTTTTCTTATAAAAACAAAAATAAAGACTTAATAACTACACTTTTCTGTTCGTTGGCTTCCAATTTACTGTAACAGTGCAAATAATTTTCTCTAACGTTTCTTACGTTAATTTTATTCCTGTGTAATTGACTGGAAAATGTATACATAATTTTGTTTACATTAATTTAATGCGCCAATGATTATGCTATGTATTTTCATAACAATAGCACAAATTTGATATACATTACCTTTTTTTTAAATTTCATTTCTGGTATTTTGACTTTTGTAATAATTGATTCTGAATTTGGTACAAAAAATAACAATACTTAACACTGATTTAATAATACAAACTAGTTTTGTATGGATTATTATGGTTAGTCTTCAGATAAAAGTAGTTTTAACATCGTATATAGCAGAGCAGTTAAAGGTGGTGCCCTTTCCAATTTTCCCATTACTAGCTTTTATTTTTTCTAATGAAAATCCACATAGAAAGATGCGTTCTTTTAAATAAACATATTTGCATGTTATTATTATTATTATTATTATTATTATTATTATTATTATTATCATTATTACTATTATTATTATTATTATTATTATTATTATTATTATTATTATTATCATTATTACTATTATTATTATTATTATTATTATTATTATTATTATTATTATTATTATTATTATTATCATTATTACTATTATTATTATTATTATTATTATTATTATTATTATTATTATTATTACTATTAATGTAGGCCTGATTGTCTATTACTGGAGGTCTCTGCCTTCTTCTACAGTGTGTGTACATCGTATAAAACATGTGAGTATCACTAACACTACTACAAACAGATTATAATGTTGCATGATTTCTGTCACTATTTGCTACCAACTGATGTGCGTCTCTATTTATTGAAAGATTAAACAGGCCTATTATATAGCAGGGCTGTCTAAAGGGGCGTCATTAGATATGCATGGGTGTTCTTTTTTAAAAGATCGAGCCCGTCCGAACCCAACAATTTGAAATCAAAGCATTTTGTGGCATTAGACTCCGAGCCCAAAACCGGAAGGACCAAGTAGAAAATCCTTAATAACACTTCAAAATTGTTTCAAGATGAATTTTCTAATTTAAAAATCGCTTCTTACATAGAAATAAGTATTAATTCTAAATATTCCCTCTTGACAAAGTTTAGTGATTTTCATGTGTCTGAAATTATGCTTATAGAAAATTTGTTATTTATGCAGAATTCCGATCAGAAATATACAAAAGTTAGAATTCTCATAGCAGAAAGAAATGAGCAACTACAAGTGCAAGTATGGCAGAAAGACATGAACAACTACAAGCACAACTGTGATAGAAAGATATGAGCAAGTACAACTATGACAGGAAAAAACATGACCAACTACAAGTGCAAATATGAGAGAAAGACATGAGTTCTGTTTTCTAGTAATTCTAGAAAAGTACTTCAAAAGGATATCCTTCAAAGGGAGGATAGATAAGGGATATCATAGGGCTTCTTTAAGTTAATAACACTGACAGTTAAAGGCTTCAGAATCAGATAGAATGTTTCTCATTATATCCCATCAATAAAAATTCACTTATTTTTCAAATTGATTTCTAAAAGACTGTACAATACTTTAAGAAACTTTGAGTACAGTCTAGTTTATAAAATAACGAGTTTGGTTTTATCTGTTTCTCCATTTGGGAATAGTGAAATTTGCACATTGAGCCGAAGATCGAAAACTGATATAAAAAACGAACTCAAGCCAGTTTAGGACTAGGGCTTGGGATAAGGCTCAGTCCATATCAATTATAGCTGCAATGACTTCCTTTGAAAGTTCTCTTGGTGAATTTTAGAAAGTTTTTTATCGCTAGCTGTTTCTTAATATAAAACTCCATTGTACGAGAGCTTTAAAAAACAAATTAAGTAATATTTGCATGCTTCTTAATTGCGTATTACTACACTGAGAAAAATAAAACTTTCAAATTTGTGTAAATCGATGTTTTCATTTTGATATGAAACTTTTTATTTCAAATATGACGACCCAATCCTTTCAATTCTGAAATACCAGAAATAATCAGAATATTGAAACATGGAATTTACTCAAAACTGAGCATATAGAGGTCCGTTTATACTCATTTTTGAAACATGGACATACTCAAAAAGGATTCGAATCAGTTCACACTCATTTTTGACACATGGACATACTCAAATATGAGCACGTGGTGTTTTATTCTTGAGTGTGTGCATGTTTCCAGAAATTAGTACATGTTTCAAACTTGAATAATTTGGATTCGGTGCCATTTGGACTGTGCGACATATTCAGATTTGAGTATTTTTTGCTCAGTTTGGAAAATGTCGTTTTTAGAGTGTAAGGTTTTTGGCTTCTTTTCTTTCAAAAACGTTTCAGAAACATTCAATGCTAACATATTATGATATATTATAATTCATTTTATATATTAATTTCTTTTCCCACCGTGAGGGATTTATAAATACCACCATGAGATATATTAACGAATACAAACATGTGTGGATCGGGATCACAAGTACAGTAAGATAATATTGTTTCATGTATTTAAACACCTGAAAATGGTGCCCTTCACTGTTTGCTACCAGCAACGGCCTTCTTCTATTTTCTGAATGATTTGGCAAACCTGGTGTATAGCTATATGTCAGAAAAAAATTCAACAAAATATTTAAACGTTCGTTTTCAATTCTAATTAAATAAGATATTTTTTATTAATACGGATTAAATAGATTCTCACATACAATATGTAGTTTTCCACTTCCTATTTCTAATACATAATATTAGTATCAAGTTTAAACATAATACTTACAACATTGAGATATAAAATTTTTAAAACCGTGATATGAAATTGCCAAACGCCTCTTTTGAAATGTGAGAGCTAGTGAAAATTTTAAGATAATTGTTAAATGTTTAAAATTTTTTAACTAGTTCGATAAAAAAAATATACCAGTCAAAAGATTTTGGTGCCGTTAATATCCACCACTATTTAATAGTATTATCTTACTCTTTAATCACTGTTTATGACAACTTCAGAAAGGAAATGATCCAGCTCCATAGGAAGACAGTTATCCAAACATTATTTAATTATTAAGAGAATATATAAATAACTATCAAGAGATGTTTTCACTTAAAGTTAATAGGCTCTCATATATTTCACTCAGAATCGTTGGACACTAAGGCCACTAAATTAAAATTTAATATTTTGTCGTATCATCAGGAAACAAAGGTAATACCAAAAAATATGCTGAAGTGAAGATGAAGGAGTATCTTTAATAAAGAAGAAATTACTGAATCTCTGCTTTTAACTCTGCTTCTAAATTTTCAGGAAAACATTTACTGAAATCTACTACACACTGTCTCAAAAGTTTAAGCACAAGAAGAAAATGTTGCTTATTAAATTACAATACAAAATTTAACGAAAACATATTATTTAGATATTAAATTCTGAAAATTATCTAAATAAATCTTTTCTAAATGAGTAAACAGATATATTATCAAAACTGTGATAACAAATCATAATACCCTGAAACTATGTATTTTCTAAACAATTTAGGTACGATGGAAACAAATACATCTTTAAATGTTTTACATAATGCAAGTTATTAAAAGTATTTCCCTAGTTTCGAATAACTACAAAATATGGTGTTTTCATTGAAGCAATAATTTTTTTAAATATTATTGGTGGCAGCGATACCATGATTTTTCGATGGCCACTTTTAGTTCTTTAGTAGAGTCATTTCCTTTCTAATTTCAAATTTCGTATACTTCATGGTAAAGTGAATTCACGTGATCACGGTTGAGGGTTATCCCATTTGTTTTCAATTGTGTTTATGTCTGGGCTTAAATCTGGCCAATCGAAAACGTTTGCATTTTGGGTGGATAGTCACTGTTTCGTACTATGGGAGTTCTATATTATTTGATGTGCTATCCAGCATTGATATGCTATTCAGCATTGATGTGCTGAAATCACCACTCAGAAAACCCTAAGATGTCACGAAATAAAAGTAGATATTGCTCCATGTCTAATTACTTTATTGAATTTCGTTTCCTAGGGTAAAATGCTAAGCTGGTTTGGCCATTAAAGCCCATCACCCCCTCCGCAAACCATTAGAGGTTTACCGCCTTGTCGTCAAATAATGAAAGTAAGTGGTAGTTTCTTGAGGTTATGCCAATAACAATTCCTGGCATCAGAATCATGTCTATTTCGAATTCTTTCATTGTTGAATAATATCTTAGAAGCACGTGTCCCCGTACGACATTTACCTTCGTGCCCAATCTATTCTGGCCTGTTTATGGTATGATTTTAGGCGTGATTTGCAATAAAATAGCTATAAAATATTGTTCTTAAAGATTCTTTTATGTCTATGTATTACATCATTTGAGACACTAACAACGAGATTATTTTTAATTTGCCAAATGTACATATTTTGCTTTGACACCAGTCTTCCAATTTTTCGATCAGTCTGAACACCTGTAAAACTTGTCCCCCCCCCCCCCCGCACACCGATTTTCGGTCGAAATTTTTCTTTGTAGCCGAAACTGTATATCCTTCGCGTAGGTCGTTTTAAAGAGATTTTAATAATGGTCTCTTATATTTCGATTTCAACTATAATATCGTTAAAATTTCCTCTTTTGTGAATTTTTTGGGTTTCAGAAGCAACAGAAATTTATTATTTGTTGTTATACTGTTAATGGTAAACGGTTGGTTGATTCAAACCAATCCAACATTTGTAAACTTTTACATAATACCAAACATTTGAGGAGGTGGTATTTTAACAAAAATATAAAAAGGTATATTTTTTAAATAAATATTACAGATGAAACCATTATAATGTCTCTACTATGTTTAATTTCAATTCGATTTTGAAAAATTATTATGAATTTATTCCATATATTTTTCTAACAATTTTAATTTCATAGTTTAATGTGTGTCTAAGCTTTTGAGTCAGACTGTATATAGCATTCACATTCTATTTATATCCCTAATCAGATCAGGATATAGTTTAACTATTCCATTCTCAGCAATAAAATTTCTCAATATTAAAATTTATAGCTTCGCTTTATTCACAGCGAAGGAAAGCTTTTTGTAAAAGATAACATTTCCTCATGGGTTGCGATAAGGTGATTGTATAGACTAAAACGTTTATTGAACTCAACTGCATTGACAATGTAAGGTTCGCATACCAGTATAGGAAGGCTTACGTACCAGAGATGGTACACGTACCATAGCTTTGGAAAAACTAGTTTAAAGGATTTGGTCAACTTTGGCTCTAGATGCCTCATATACGCCCAAAACGTTTAAAGTAAATCATTTGATATATTTAGAAAAACAATCACATATCTTTCTTAAAAACTATTTCTATGTTTTATTAATCAGCATATGATAATATTATTCTGTCACATATTTAAATAAAAAATTCTGAAAGTTAAAAAGAACATCAATATAAATTTGAAATTCATAAGACAATCTACGAAATTTATAAAAACTTATATACCTAACTATAAATTTCCTTCCTGAAATTTATAATACGTTTCCTTGCCAGACAAAAAAACTCTAAAATGGAAGAGGTATTCGAATAATAGTGTTTCAGTAAAAGCTCTCTTGGGTGCAACTCATTCTTAATTTATGCAGAAGCGAAATGCTTTTATGTCTGCCATATTTCTAAACATGCAATTTAAGATTTTGTGGGAATTTAGCTTTTTGCATTCTGATTTCACCATTTTCCATAAAAGTCGAGAGGAACGATTCATAGAAAATGTGACATATAGAGCTGCAGTGTACTCAGGGGTGTCATACAAGAAATAGGAAAGATAAAGTACGTTTAAACGAATGCCATATTTAAATGGACAAAATTCGAAAATTTTCCATTTTGAAATGAAAGCGAATCACAAGCATAAATCATTTCTGCATAAAATTGAAGTAAATTTCCTTATAAATCTTCAACATACCTTACTGTCTATACAAATCTTCGAAATACAAACATAATTATTTATTTTACTTTAAAACTAAACATTGTGATAATATCCCATTAAAAACCAAAACACACTTGTATAATGTATAATTACACAAACATTTTGAAATATATAACATGTTCATCCAGGGTCCGTGTACAGGGTCCTGGAATTTTCAGGACTATTACCAGTGTTTTATTATAGAAGAACTCGCCTTATATTATTGCGTGATTACATAAGGCGATTTTTTCTATAAGAAAATATTAGTAATTTCCCTGAAAATTCCAGGACCCCGTACGAACTCTGTGTTCATCACTAATTAGTTAATAAAATCGACGTTATACTGAATATTGGAAAATATTGTATTGAGGCAGAATTATACATTGTATGTATGTTTTAAAACATAAAATAATGAGTTAGTTAATGTTCTCTACATAGCATATTTTTAAATTTTCGCATTGTTTAATATATGGTTATCAATGATAATATATTTCATCTAAAATATTTATGCATTTTCAAAGGTATCAATAAAAAGATAATAACAATATATAATTTAATTCTGCATCAATTAATTTATTTACAACATAATGACAGTTGTGTGTAAAAATAACAAAAAAAGTTCAATGATGGAAAAAATAGAATTAAACTATAAGTTCATTTTTTATGTATCTCTATTTATTAAACTTTTTTTAAATGTCAACTTTCGTAAGAACAGTAGTCGGACAGATGCAAAGAAGTGGTTTCACTACTAAATGTTCATATTATTCTTTGCCTTATTAAATCTGTGAAATATTCAATCATTAAATATGCAGAAGAATGCTATTAAAATTTTGTGGTGACAATCAGTCGACTATTGCGCCTCTGTTCGACCTATGTAAAAATTATATTATTAAAAAAAAACATATATGTTGCATTTGAAAATAGAACAAACTGAGAATTTTTACAAAGTACTTAAAAATACCATGTACTAAGAGTGGTTAAAAGAAACCATTTACATTGCATTCATCAATAGGACTGCACTTTGGACGTATCATCTACTGATATTATATTCTTGTAAACGTGTAATGTGTGGAAACAGGAATTTCTCTGAATATGCTTTCTTGTAAATAACTGCCTTTTCTAGCTATATTTCAGATCTCACCTATAGATGATAAAACGGTGACTCAAACTATTAGAACACCTAACTAATAAAAAACGAATCAAAATTCATTGATTTTGTATACTCCATTTTGTTTAGCTGTTTAAACATCAAAAAGAGATTTCCGTTTATAACATGCATTGCGTTTAAATAAATTATTATTATATAATTAGATACCATTATTTCAAATAACTTAACATATTCCGTCAATAATAATAATATTTTAACGACATTTAAAATCTGACATTTAATGAAAATAAAAACAACTGATTATTATCGCACAATGAAAGCAATTACAGTAGACGTTAAAAACTTTGTATAAGCTCCTCACCAGTACAGTTATCAATCGAAAATCAAAGCTGTTGTTTGCACTTGTTGCCGTTCAAAATTATACATTTGAAATAATGAATCACTGGGGAGTATACGAGGGCTATCCAGAAAGTAGATTACGTTTTGGAATAAAAAATAAACAAAGTATAGGAAACAAATTTTATTATATACAGATGAAAGCCACACTCAAATACTACTTTTCTACATAGTCACCATACAAATTAAGGCATTTATCGTAGCGATGTACGAGCTTGGAAATGCCTTCGTCGAAAAATTCGGCCGCCTGCGCCTTCAACCAACAGTTCACGTGTTTCACCCATGTTTCGTCACCAGTAACGATGCGATCGAGTAAAGAGTCACCATCCTTATGGTAAGCGTCCAAAAAGTTCAACGCTGCAACCATTCGCTGATTTTTGTGGTCCTCTGTCAAGATTTTTGGAATCCATCTTGCACAAAACTTGCGGTAACCAAGCTTTTCGCTGACGATTTCGTGCAACAAACTTCGCGAAATTTGTGGAAAACTCAAAGAAAGTTCCGTTATTGTGAACTTATTACTGCACGCACCTTGCAGCTCGCGGGATTTTCAATTAACGCAGACATTTCAAACCGTCACAGTATCTGAACAGAACAGCACGAACCTCTCACTAGCACGGCTAGATGCCGACTGAGCTGCGCAACGCTCTGACCCCAAGATGGCCGCGCTAGCCCCGCCCCTAGCGGACACAGACGAAAACGTAATCTACTTTCTGGATAGCCCTCGTATATCACTATACAGCTTTGGTTTTCGGCTTACATTCGTACTAATGATGAGTTTATATAGAACTTGAAAATTCTACTGTAATGGATTTCATTATGTGATATTATTGCGTCGTTTTTAAGTTGTATTTATTTTCTGATTTTAAAGGTATTTTTGGAATGATAGCATAATGATAGTTCATTTTATGTGCCCATTGTTAAAGCTACGAAAAAATAATAATAACGCATCAGTGGTTTTGTACGCAAATTTAAGCACTTTGTGTACTCGGAAGAAAAATTTGAAAGAAGAAGAAAATTTTTAAAAAAAGGTAGATTTTAAATACATTAATCTGGAATTCCTCGCTAATTCTTTGGAATGGAATGTTACCGAAATATAGTAAAATAAATTATCATAAAATTATTATTTAACGTAATCTTACAACAATTGTTATACCCGCAATCAGATAATAGTACCTTAAATCATTTGAAATATGATTATCAATAAGATACAAACATGTATATCGCAACATGTGCATCTTATAGTTCATGCTATATGCTTTTTATATGCAAGATGTCGAAATATGGGCTGTTGGTGTTTAATAATAAGTAAATGGTGACAGTTGTTGAAGTTATTGTAAAGATTTAATGTGTGAAATCGGTAATTTCTTTACTGAAATTTAATGTTTTAAGTTCAAGTATTACCGTCATATAATGTTACACTGTTAAAACTACAGGTGACCCATGGCACCCCCAAGTGGTGAAAAGCTTGTCTCACTGATGACACCCCTAGGGGAGCCAGAATGGCACCCTTAAACAGGGTGAAAGGAAGGCATCCTTAATACAGGGTGTCCCAAGGGGTGAAAGGATGGAACCCCAACGGTGAATATTGGCACCTCTACTCCAAGGTGCCCAGCTGCACTCCACAAATGAAAGCATGCCCCCCGCCCCTTATCTAGCAATTGTATTGAAAATAGTTTGTAAATTCTCATACTTAAAAAAAGGAAAAAAAAAAGGCTAAAGATATATAATTATAATGCAATGTTTAACTTTAGCAATAAACTGATCAATACTTCATTCTCTCTGTTGAAATTTATATAAAGTTAAAAGTTCATCATATCATGTCAAGGGTCGATCCTGGCAAAATTTGGGGCCTATTCAGAGCTCCTTCACAAAAATCTATTTAATAAAATGGGCCCCTTCAGAAAACTCAATTTGATAAAATGAGTCATTCACAAAATTTCTTTTAATAAAACAAACGCCTTCACAAAATTCCTTTTAATAAAATAGGCCCTTTCACAAAATTCTATTCCATAAAACTTATTATTTTTATTAATTATTTATTATTTTGTTATGTTTAAAAATGTGTAATTTGTAAACAATCAAGTTTACCAAAAGGGAAAAATTTAGCAAATAGGACTTTAAAAATGTTTTTGTTATGTTAATAAATGTTTGGTTTGAAAAATTGTTTACAAGTTACACATTTTAAAAGGTAACAAAATATTAAATAATTAACAAAAATAGTAAGTGTTTATGTTATAGAATTTTGTGAAAGGGCCTATTTTATTAAAAGGAATTTTGTGAAGGCTCCAGTTTATCAAATAGATTTTACTGAAGGGGCCCATTTTATAAAATTGATTTTTGTGAAGGAGCCTGTTTTATTAAATAGATCTTTGTGAAAGAGCTCTGAATAAGCCCCATATTTTGCCTGGATCGACCCTTGACATGAGATGATCAACTTTTAATTGTGTATAAGTTTCAGCAGAGAAAATAAAGTATTGATCAGTTTATTGCAGCTAAAGTTAAACATTGCATTATAATTATATATGTATAGCCTTTATTTTTTCCTTTTTTAAGTATAATAATTTTCAAATTCTTTTCAATACACTTGCAAGGGGAGGGGAGGGGGGGGGCATTTTGTGAAAAATATAATAAATTTCACAAAAGTAACCTTTATTTTTCACAAAATGCACCCAAATTAGCCTCAATCACCCAGTGAGCGGTCAAATGGCACCTCAGCCACATTTCCTCAGCCTTAGGGTTCCAAAATGTACCGCCTATTCACCCCGGGGACCCAAACGGCACGGCTTTGTCACCTTCAGTTTTAACTCTGTTTCAAACACTTTAACTCTTTAATTAACGTTTTAATTTTGGAGCTGGGACATATGTTATCCCAGCGACTATTTTTTTTATTCTACTCGCATGACTTTTTGAAAAATAATCTCTGAGACACACTTATACTAAGATACTTTACAGAAAAAATCTACCAATAAGGATTTTTTTTTTTTTTTTTTATTGTGGTACGAGACAATATAAAAATCGTCACCAGTTCTATCCCGCAAGCAAAAGGTTGAAACTCACCAAGTTTTTAGCCTTCATTACGTTTAACTGTTGAAATGTCAAAAGAATGGTTTGCGATTTGAAACGGCAAGGTTATTTTGAGCATTGTTACAATTTGACAGAGAGCGGTGAGATTTATTTCTGATATCTGGAACAAACAAAATGCACTAAACAAGGGATTATACTAAAACAAGCATATCTCAAATAATAACTGACTTTAAAATCCTTTACTTTTTATTGAATTTTAGAAACCGTCTTTCTAGTTTTGAAATCTGTACATGATTACCCTAAATCGATTAGTGTAAATAAATGCTTCTAAAAATAGTATATGGATAAGTAATTAAATAAATTTTGATTTTGATTTTGATCGGTTTTTTCATTAAATGGTACGATATCGCAGATACTTTTTCACTTATGTCTTAAAATAAGAGTTATTCATAATGCAAAAAACAAGAAGAATCTTTGTAAATGCGTTTCATGTGTTAAGAGTTATAATTACTGAATAATATTTTTTCGAAATCACACAGCGAAATCATCTTAAATAGATTTTTAATTTAACATGAAATAATATAATTTTTTTTTCTTAAGGCAGATTTTAATAATATCGATTGAAATTGAATTTAAATGTTTTAGCAAAATGAAGATCATTAATTTTGCATCAATAGAGGCTTAATCCCTTCACATTGAACTTCATTTACACAGCCGTATTCAAAAGTCGTTTGTTGCCCTTTTAAAAATTATAAATTAACGTCCTCGTCACAAATCGCTATAGCTCATACTTTGTAGCTAATAGCTTTGGACTTATTGTAGAAGTACATTTATCGTGAAATTTATTAATTACACCTAATTCATAAAAGTAATATAATGCACTGCAGTAGTTCTCTCAGACACATTAAAATGAGGATAAAAAATATGTCTTTGCGAATCTAAAAAATTTAGCAACAATAGCAGTATGAACTAACATTTATAACTTAAATTAATTGTTATATTTTATTTAATGGCCAGATTTTGAAAAGACTTATATTTCTGAGTAATCGAGATATATGTGACTATATTGTACAAATCATACATTTAATTTAGTATACAAAATGCTTCAGAATTGGCTAGGAATAGTTTAAGTAGAAAAAAAAAATAGGTAGAGCTGAAGTAAAAAAAAAAAATATGTTTTTCATTATCAGGTAGAGATTTAATTGTTTCATTGTTTCCTCAAAATTGATAAATTGTTCAAATATAAAATATAATGAATCATTTTCTATTTCTTCATATAAGAAATACAGAATCTTTATAAAACCTCTGAAATGTATTTATTCCCCAATTTGCAAAAATATCCTTGGAAAACCATGCATATTTTTAGGCAAGAATTCATATGTCTGTTAATTTCTTTTATTGCATATATAATAATTTAAAATGTAACGATATTAAATAAAATCTAAATCATATTTTTATTAGATAAATCAATGAATATTTTATGTAAGATTATTTTACTGAAGGAATAACACTAACGAACTCTGATGAACTCTGCAGTAAATAACAGTATTTCTTCACTCATACTCTTCTTTGGCCGTCGAATGAACCTGATTCGTTTACATAATATTTAACGAACAAGGGCTTATAATACATTCATTTTAAGCCTAAAACAACTTCATTTTCATGAGTACGTTGCATATAGAGTTAAATAATGCAAACCAATTCCTGCCTAACCTCCCGAGAAATGCATAATTTCCGTATTCCTGTAAATATCAATATACCTTAATAAGCACGTGATTAGCAAATATTGAATAACAAACTCTTCTAACAAAATGAAGGAAAACACTTTCGAGATTACATAAAGAACAGTATCATGATTAAGTGGTGGCGTTTTAAGAATTGCTAGCTTTTAAATTATTTCATCAAATTATAAAGGACAAAATAGTTTATGTTCATTTCTAATTCTTTAAATAAAATAAATATATTTAGAATGTTTAAAGATTGTCTACATAAATAAAAACATATGTATATGATTTAAAAAAGAGGTTAGATATTTTCAATTTTAAATCATATAGTGAATACAGATTTTTCTCTTTTTAAAAAGCGTGAAATCATTTTCACTGTGATTAGTGTGCTTATGAAAAATAAGCGAATAATTTAAGGTCCTGTAATATAAGAAATTATTTTGATACTATTGGAAGTACCATAGTGTTAAAGTAATTTTATATCCTTTAGAAAGTAGTGCGAATTATAGATACATAATTTCTAAAGCGCTTCTTTCACAACAAATATTTATTGCACAAAAATTCATTTATTACCATAGCATTTTATATATTTATTTTATATTTTACAATTTATATCTTTACGAGTGAAAAATACTATTATTTTACTGCTAACTATAAATATTGCCATCATGTCAAAATTTTACCAATACCGAATTTTGAAACCAGAGTGGCCTGACATTGAGACAATATTGCAATCATTGCACTAATACGGATGGTGTCGATATTTTACAAATACTGATGTAACATTCGCATAAAATATTTAATCAATGTAAAGCCAACAAAACCAATATTTGAACAATATTTGCGTTTCAGCCAAAATTTTTTCTATGTCAACTAATATTTGTACAATATTGACATTAAATTGTAAATATTTCTAATATTAAACAATAGCTGTACTATAATATACAATTACATTAGAAATATTTCCAATAAACTGATATGCGATTAGATACAATTTTAGTTTTGTTGGATTTACATTGGCTAAACTTTCCCCAATATTAAAGAAATGTGAGCACCAGAACTGTAAAATTTACCAAGTAAGTCTTGATTTTCTTTTAAATATGCAATAATATTTTATATTAGTTGAATTTGGTAATATTTAAAGGTTTATTATTAAATATATTTGAAGGTTTAGTATATTAAGGTGATTGATACAAATTCTGTCCTCTCAACGGAAGATATCAGTGATTCTTTTTTAAATATTTTCACTTTGAATTATATTATAAGAAAAACAAAAAATTATGCACTAATTTTAACAACGCTTTCTTATATATCTATTGATTTCAGTCCTTTTGAAATGCATCATATTCATACGGCAACACAGAGAATGAAAACAAAATGTAAACAATATACTTGCAGTTAAATGAACTATTTTATTTGGAAACTGTAATTCAAATATAAATTTTTTCCATAATCAATTTTTTTTTTAGTTTCTGTTATTGGGGAATATAAACGAGATATTGTTTAGAATATGTTTAGAAGGCCGAATGTTTTCATTTTGTGAAATTTTATCTCTTAAGGCCAAAGAAATATATATTTTTTAAATATTACAAAAAAATAAACTAGTGCAACGCGTTTCCTAATAATAATGTTTTCTCATCAGGCATAAAAGGACGCCAACCTGAACGATAGCAGAAGGAACTCATCTTCATGTTATTATAATGGTAATAATTGTAGAATGTGCAGCACATCTATGGTAGCTCTTTATAAGGAGAATTGACGATTTACGGCAAAGATAGAAAATTAACGTTGTTCATGTCCATGAGCACAAAGAAAACTAAACTAAACCAGCTTCCTGAAGATTGGAGAAATGAGTAGGAATTCTGAAATACACGAACGTGCAAAAGTAAAAAATAATATTATGAATCTTTAAAAGGATTTGCGCAGCCAAAAAAATGGGGAATTACGGGATGCTGGATTTTATCAGATTAATACGAATACTATAGAACTCTTAGAAAAGCTTTTAACATAATCCAATATCACGCATATTTTATGTAACAAATTGGGTCAATTTACTTAGAACATGCTATATTTGTGATAATTTGTTAACAATATTTGTTGTTATTCAAAAAAAGAGGAATTTTGGAATATTCAATTATTTTACGTGGGGGACGAATTGAGTTAGTTTTTCTTTAAAATAGACATATAAATATATATTTCAGTGGAGGATGGATATCACAACATTATTACACATTAAAGAACAATGAACTGTTGTAAATTGTATACTTTTGTAATCAAATACTTTTATAAATTGTATTTCAATATTTTGATAGCCTAGTTTGTAATTTCTTATACATCTGCAATAAAGAATGAAATCAGTTGTCGTGACTTTTTAATAAAAGAAAAGTCATAATTTAGCTTTGAATCGATTTTAACGGGGGGGGGGGGGAATTCAAAAACGTGTTTTTTGCTACATGCAATAGATGTTTTTTTATGGGGGTTTTTTCTGTTTTTATGGTATTCAGGCTGATACTATATTTAGATATCAAAGGAAGTACAAAGTAGATCATAACTATTTTTAATATATAACTTTTTGTTGTTGTTGTTTTATACTATTCTTACATGAACCAACAGGTTTTTAGTATTTCACATGAATACCATCCGCGATGTAATTTCCTTCTTTTTTATACTTCCAGGGCTATGAATGACTAGAAAAGAATGTAATTTTTAAGTCAGAAAGAATTTGAAAAACCGCGGAAAATGTGGATGATTTATTTTCCGGAGAGAAAGTGTTAATGAGGAAGTAATTATTCATATGAAAATCTTTTGAGCTTTTTGATTTATACGGATTTTTTTTTTTTAAGAACAGATGGGAGCCAATTTCTTCGCTCAGTTTTGAGTCCAAGTTAGATATTAGTTCCTGTTCACTGATAAACTGCATTAGATTATTTTAAAGAGACAGATATTCGGAGGCTATCTGGTATCAAACTTACGTGATAAAGGGATTAGAGATCTGAGTTACTTTTATTGCATTGTTGGGTTTATCGCCGCATGTGAAAAATTATGGTGTTTCAAATTTTTATTTAGGTGAAAAAATAAATAACATTATATATCTGGATTAAAGCTCCGAAATAATAAAAATGCATAGTATTACTTCCTCTTTTAAATGTTGATACACATTTAATTTTTACTTTGGTGTCATGTTGGAAAATCATGATGAACCAAAAGTGTTTACCAGCATTTTGAAGGGAACAATCGGCCAAAAAAGAATAAAACTCCCCATAACTTTAATCTATAAAGTGTCGCCGAAAAAAAGGAAAGTGCCGTTTGACAGAATATTATATATATTTTCTTTAGTTTGTGTTAAAATATAAGCTTAGCAGTCGTCCTCAAGTACTCTGAAAATTTTAACACGAACACCTAATTTTCACATATTTGACATGATAACTTTGACCGTAGGATACGAAACTGGAGGACATCGGCGCAAGTTGTTTAGGATTATGAAGTTTGGAAGTTTGAAACTCTTTATGTTAATTGCATTTCATTCGTTGCAAATCAGAATGCAATGCGGATAGTTCTTTTATGCATCACTGAAACTTGGTGTAATGAGCTATGATTTTGGAAAGGCATATTTGAAGTTTCTAGATATTGATATCTGTCAGGAAATTCATAGTTGCAACTCATATTTGTTTCGAAAATTAATTTCAAAAATATATATCTTCAACGAAATTTTTGAAAAATTTATGAATCTTATTTCGTTTACTTTAAGAATAATAAAAATTTTAAGCTTTTAACTCGTAATGTTAAATTCTAGAAATCGTTGCAAAATGTATTGCAATACGGGTAGTTTTTAACAAAATAATTTTAACATTATTGATATAATTTTAACAAAATAGTTTTTAACAAAATAATTTTAACATTATTGATATAATTTTAACAAAATAGTTTTTAACAAAATAATTTTAACATTATTGATATAATTTTAATAAAGTAGTTTTTACAAAAACCTATGCACTTTATTAACAAAAAACGATTCTTCAAATGTGAATTCAAAATTACAGTTCATTCAGCAAATTAGTTCTTAATTTAGGCTTAAAAAACTACCCGCATTGCAGTACATTTTGTAACGATTACTAGAATTAAGCATTAAGAGTTAAACATTTAAAAATTTCATAATTCTTAAGTAGATGACTTTCTGTTTGGTATTTGAAGGTAATATTCACCGAAAAACGAAATAAGAAGCCAAAATTATGTGTTTTTATTGAAATGTTCAAATTTTGGTACAGTTGCAGTATGAAGAAAAACCCATAAGCTTACATTTTAAACATAAATTGAAATATAGCATTATTTACGATAGAATGGCTATTTCCTTTTATTTTCTGTAGTAATTTGGGGATTAAAATATATCAGGTTTTCTTTTTTATCGACTGTACCTGTATTATACGAAAGCAATAACATTAACTTGCACTCTTTATTAAATTGATAGTTTCTGATTCATCTAAAATAATATATAAAATAATTGAAAATAATCCAATATTACCCTCATTCTAAAGAACATAAATATTTAAAAAAATCTATTTCATATTAAAATTAACATGCGAAACTATAACTAATCTGAAAAGAAAATCAACCCAGTACACTTTAGGAAACGCAAAGCTTGTTATCTGAAGAATTCCTAAATTAATTCAAAAATTTCTTTGTTTCGCAAATTGTAAATTAATTTTATGAATGCAGAATAAAAATTGGATTATATTCAAAAGATAACAAATTTATAAAATAATAAAATCAAACTCTCATTAAAACTTTAACATATTTATTTCAATACTTCTTTGTAATTCGACATAAATTGGGAGATTCTTTGTTTGAGAAAAATTATCGAATGATCAGAGCACATATTTAAATTATCCGTTGTTCTTTCCATAAGTAGAAATACGTAATTCAGATAATGAAATTATGTGAAGAAATGAATTTATTCTTTTTTCAAACAGAATTATATTAAGGCTTTAAGATAATTCATCAAATAGAATTAGTTTATTTTCAGTCTATATTCATTTAGATACATTGAAAAGAACAGAACAATATAAAAAAAAGTTAACGAATTTAAAGTTTTAAAATAAAAAATAGATCAACATATTCAGATTTTATTAGGCAACATGTCAGTTATTATAAGAAGCTTTATTTTATGGAATTAGTTTAACGTCTTTTATTAGTTCTATACAACATTAAACCAGATTTCATAATAGAGATCAGATCCCGTGATATATGTGAAATTTACTAGAAGTATGTTTAAAGAAATTATTATTTTAATAGTATATCGTGTGAATATCTTACAGCATAATAATGGATCTATTTATATCATACGGTTTCTGTAAGGATGAAATTTATAATGCATACTTTAGAAATGATATTGAATACATAAATCTCTTTTTGTTGGTACTCATTTAATTTAATGATTAATAAACATTTAAATACACTTAAAGTTCAGTGAATTAGAGATAAGAAGAGTTAAAAAAAGCAAAGGTTCTTTCAACTGATTCCTACGAATTTCCGAATAGCTGTACGTTGTATGTATGTGGATTGAACCCATTCGGGACCATGGTATCATATATGCATCCTCAAAAAGAGCATACAGAATTTGTTTTAGGCACCAGTAAAAAATAAAAGTAATATCTGCTTTCTCATATTAGAGCATTTTTGTGATAGTTTAAGTAAAGGTAGCTTTTTAAAAAAAAGTGGTGCCAAACGAATAAAATTTGTGTAAAAGCCGCCGGTCCCGAAGGGGTGTAAGGCAACAACCATCGAAAGTTCATTCATCCCAAAACTTGCGATTTAGGGAATTAATAGGTGTCCTATACACGGATAAACATTTTCAGAAACAGTGCTTTACAATGTGGTTTTCTGGTTCCACTGTATCAAAAGCAGGGCTAAAGAACATAGATAGTAAAGGGAGTAGTAATTTGGTAATCTTCAAAAAATGGGCAGGTTTGATAGAACTTGAAATTCTAAAATTCAGTTGAATTGTCTACAGCCTGTGAGATCAAACTTTAGCTCAGATAAACATAAAATTTAATGAGAGGTCATGCAGACGGTCTGTAGACAGGTTGTGCAGTATTATCTCTACCAAATTGGTTTCAAACAGGAAAGCACCAAGTGAGGACCACATGACAATGAATTCTATTGCATTCAGCGTCTTGTTTTGCCTGAGAATACCGTGAGTGGATCACTTACGGTTATAGCTGAGTAGTTTGGACCGATGAGTACGATTACTACAAGCTGTTGAAAGCTTCGAATATGACATTCAAGCAAAGACAGATCTTGCATGCCAGGTTGGACGAATACAAGGTTATTTCGGCTTTGCAAAGACCGGACGTGTTTTATATTGGTAATGTTTGGATCATCTAGTACTTGTATAAAGTGCTCGCAAACCACTAAAATCTTACATTGCAATCTGCGCGATAATTTCCAGATCTTATCATTTTCTGCTACTCAGTTAACAGTGAAGTTTCAAGTAGAATATAGTGTGTGTCAAATATACTCGTACGCAAGAAAAGCCATCACAAGGTCGCAGCTGTCGACCAAGTTATTGACCATGATAATTTTTGATTGTATAAAATTGACCTACGAAATTAGCACAACAGGCATTTTTCTTTCCCCTTGTAATATTTCTAAGATGTATCATTATAGATGTTACAAAATTGCAAAATATTAAGAAATACGGAAATTATATACAAACAAGTCTATTTTTAACTTTTTCTTTTATTTTTTCAAAAATAAGTTCATCAAATGCAAATTTAAAATATTATAACTTTTTATAATTTATTTTACTGACTTCGAAAGAAAAATAAGCAAAATATTCTTTTCTCGTTTTACTATTTCGTCGGTACGCAATTATAGACTTTGTAGAAGGGAACTATCCAGACGTTTAAAGCATCCAGCAATCAGCATATCCCGAACATGCTGGTTGATTCACCCTTTACAATATTTACTTTTAGATATATTATTAAGATAGTACATGGTGCAATATACAGGGTGTTTCACAAAGGACGCCTAACTTTAGAAATCAATAACCCGTAAACGGTGATAAATAAAAACATGAAACCAGTGGTATGTTTATTAAAAAAATCGTAAGAATCTTATACATAAATCTCAAAATTTAGTTAAAAATTGCACCGATAGATGGCGCTGAGAGCGTTAAGAATCCTTCTAAAGTTCAGAAGCATAGAAAGACTATTCTTCGAAGATTTCACTATTTTAACCCCTTCGCAACGAGCATCCTTTACAGAATTTTTAATCTTTTACCACCGGTTTCTCAAAACAGAAAATTTCGTCTAATTGAATCGCAGAAATGCTGTCATTAAATAAGGCAAAGCTTACAATAAAAAGTTACTGGTGGTAATAATCGAGGATTCTGAGCATCTTCTGCGTCACGTATACGTGTCGCCCGTCCCCAAGTGGTTAATCTGACCGCTACTAGCGTATAGCGAAAATAATTCCGAAAGTGTTGTATCCGTGGAGTAACGTGTGTTTATTGTGTTGGAGTACCACCGATTAAGTCCTACTCGCGGTCCTAACTGAGTCCTACTGCCACAAGGAGAAGTTTTCAAAAGCGATTTCAAGTCGCAAAAGGCCCAGATGCGAAAACAATTCGCGAGCTTTTCAAAAAAATTCAACAGACAGGCCGGTGACATACAGCAGAGAGTCACTGACAATTTCATTCTTCGTTTGCGACATGTCTGTTGTGTAAAAGGTGCACATTTTGAATCACTTTTAATGTGATACGCCTATTTATCGCAGCGCCATCTATCGGCGCAATTTTTAACTAATTTTTGAGATTTATGTATAAGATTCTTACGATTTTTTTAATAAACGAGCAGGGAAGACCGAGCTATGCTCGGTCAAAATTAAATTTGAGTTCAAATATCATGACCCATGACCAAAATGACCCACTAATTGAATTTTCTCGAACATGTGACTTAGCCCAACAGTCTTCTCGTGCCGGAAATCCATAGGATGCAAAATTTAGTGTAAATTGAGCCGCTTTTTAGATATTGACCCACAATGACGCAGAAATGACCCACTAATCGAATTTTCTCGAACATGTGACCTAGTCTAATGATTTTCGCGTGCCCGAAACTCGTAAAATATAAAATTTAATCAAAATCGTTAGAGCCGTTTTTAGATAAAATTAATTTGACCCGCTTTGACCCAAAAATGACCCCCTAATCGAAAGTTCTCGAACATGTGACCCAGCCCAATAGTCTTCTCGTGCCCGAAAATAGTCGGATACAAAATTTCGTCAAAATCGTTTGGACCGTTTTTTAGATACAATTAGCTTGACCATGACCCAAAATGACCCACTAATTGAATTTTCTCGAACATGTGACCTAGCCCAACAGTCTTCTCGTGCACGGAAACCATTGGATGCAAAATTTAGTGTAAATTGAGCCGCTTTTTAGATCTTGACCCAGAATGACCCAGAAATGACCCACTAATCGAATTTTCTCGGACATGCAACCTAGCCCAATGCTTTTATCGTGCTCGAAACTCGTAGGACACAAAATTTAATCAAAATCGTTAGAGCCGTTTTTTAGATAAAATTAATTTGACCCGCGTTGACCCAAAAATGACCCACTAATCGAAAGTTCTCGAACATGTGACCCAGCCCAATTGACTTCTCATGCCCGAAAATGGTCGGATACAAAATTTCGTCAAAATCGTTTGAACCGTTTTTTAGATACAATTAGCTTGACCATGACCCAAAATGACCCAAAATGACCCACTAATTGAATTTTCTCGAACATGTGACCTAGCCCAACAGTCTTCTCGTGCCCGAAAACCATTGGATGCAAAATTTAGTGTAAATTGAGCCGCTTTTTAGATCTTGACCCACAATGACCCAGAAATGACCCACTAATCGAATTTTCTCGGACATGCGGCCTAGCCCAATGCTTTTATCGTGCTCGAAACTCGTAGGACACAAAATTTAATCAAAATCGTTAGAGCCGTTTTTTAGATAAAATTAATTTGACCCACGTTGACCCAAAAATGACCCACTAATCGAAAGTTCTCGAACATGTGACCCAGCCCAATTGACTTCTCATGCCCGAAAATGTTCGGATACAAAATTTCGTCAAAATTGTTTGAACCGTTTTTTAGATACAATTAGCTAGACCATGACCCAAAATGACCCAAAATGACCCACTAATCGAATTTTCTCGAGCATGTGACCTAGCCCAATGGTTTTCTGGTGCCCCAAAACGGTAGGATACGAAATTTCGTCAAAATCGTTAGAGCCGTTTTTAAGATAATTTTTGCATATATATATATATATATATATATAACCACCCACAAGATTTGCTCGTATTAGAATATATGATATACCACTGGTTTTATGTTTTTATCTATCACCGTTTCCGGGTTATTAATTTTTAAAGTTAGGGGTCCTTTGTGAAACACCCTGTAGTAGAAATGGAAAAGAGCAACGTTAAAAGCACCAAAATTTCAATTTCAATTCATACTACTTTCGGTAGCATTTAGCATACTGTCCTCAGTGCAACGAATGGCGGAAAATTTGCACAGATATATAGGAGAGAGGCGGTTTCAAGTGAAAGGTCTACTGACAAATAGGAAAACAAGAGACTTCGGGCAACAGCCAATAGGAAAACAAGAGACTTCGGGCAACAGCCAATAGGAAAACAGCGCAGGAAATGGAACGGATTCAAGTGAAAGGTTTATTGACTAAAAAGAATACAAGAGATTCCGAGTAAACAGCCACTAGGAAAAGAGAATAGGGAATGGAACTGAAAAAAAATGGAAAATGCTGAAAAACTAAGAAACGGATTCAAATGAAAGGTTTTTTGACCGGTAGGAAAATTCTTTAGATTTGTAAAAAAATATTTTTATCCCCGTTTGAATTGTCTGAGTGAACTACTGCAGTGCATCATATTACTTTTCATATAAAGCAACGTTTCATACATTTCACAATAAATGTATTTCTACAATAAGTACAAAGCCATTATCTACAATGTATGAACTATAGCAGTTCGTGAGGAGAAAGTTGATTCATTTTTAAATTTTGACAGACTTTTCAATACGAAAGAGTAAAGGAAAAGTGAAATGGGATTAAATTTCTATTACTGATAAATTAATGAACTCCATTTCAATAAATTCTTTTAATTCAATTTCAATCTATAGTATTAAAATACCATCTCAAATAATTATAGTTAAATTTAAAATTAGTTTGAAATGTTTTTTGCTGTGTAAATCCAAACAGAATTATTCTTTGGTAATTATGATGTAAGGGATGTCTTTCTTAAACACATGCAAAGCATTTATAAATACTTTTATTCACTGTTAAAAATTTACAGCAAACTATCCTGTCATTCGACCTTTTTATAGAAAACTGTTACATAACCGCTATTTAACTCAATTATGACCATATTGTTGTGCATATTATGTTCAGAATAGGATTAAATTAAGGTTGTATAGTCATTTTCTATAAAAACGGTCGAATGACTAGACAGTTTGTTGCAAATGTTTAACAGTGTTTTTTATTTCTTTATAAATGATTGTTATTTTAAATTATCAGCGAAAAATTATTTGCTGTACCCTAGTATTTATTGAAAAAAAACTGATCAAAATAAAAATTGAAAATCCATTTACTTAAGTAGTCATTAACTGCACTTATACGCATTTATACAACACTAATCGATTAAGACTAGCCATGTAAACATGATGGTTAAAACTGCAAAGATGATTTCTAAGATTTATTAAGAAGCATACATGGCAGGTATTGAAATGTTTCTGACAATAATCTGTGAAGTCCTTGTTTCAGTTCCATCCTTTGTTTATTATCTGTTGTTCGCTCCAGATATCAGCAATAAATCCCATTGCTCTCTCTCGAATTGCAACAATTTCAACAGTTATTAAGAATGAAAGCTAAAAACTGGGTAAACTGTAATCCATTTTTATACGTTACTGTAAGCGGTACAACAGTTTGAAGCAGAGTAGCTTCATATGATGGTAATAGTTGAAAGCGTAGTAAAGAAATTCCCTATTTCATACATTAATCCCCTATAATAACTTCAACAGCTGTCGCCGTTTAACTATTATTGAATTTAAAAAAGCACATCCCATATTTGGACACCTTATATATAAAAATCATCTATGACGAACTATAAGATTCACACGTTGCGACATAGACGTCTGAGTCTTATTGATAATCATATTTCAAGTTTGTTAATGAATTGTTATCTTATTGCGGGTATAAATATTGTTGTAAGGTTACTTTAAATAATAATTTTATGAAAACATTTTTTATTATATTTCTGTAACATTACATTCCATATAATTAGTTTCTAATTTCAGATTAGTGTATTTCAAAATCTACCTTTTTTTTAAATTTTCTTCTTTTGTGCCAAATGCACAAAAGGCTTAAAAGCGCAAAAAGAAAAAAAAAAAAACACCGTTGCGTTATTATTATTTTTTCTTACCTTTAACGATGTACACATATAATGAGCTAACATTATGCTATTACATTAAAAAGACATTTAAAATCAGAAAAATAATATAAATTAAAAACAGCACATTACTATCACATAATGAAATCGATTACAGTAGACATTTCAGGCTCTATATAAACTATTCATCAGTAGGAATGTAAATCAAAATCCAAAGCTGTATAGTGACATATACTCTCTGGTGATTTAATATTTTAAATGTATATTTTTGAACGCCCACAAGTGCAAACAACAGCTTTGATTTTCAATTGATACTGATGAAGAGCTTGTATACAGCTTTTAACGTCTACTGTAATGGATTTTATTGTGCGATATTAATGAGTTATTTTTAATTTTATTAAATGTCTGATTTTAAATGTCGTTTTATTATTATAATTCTGGATCAAACGTAATATGTTTATTATTTTTTTAATTAAGCTATCAGTTTAAAAAATAATAATTTATTTGGACGTAAATGCATTTTTAGAACGCAAAACTGTTTTGGATATTTAAACAGCTAAACAAAATGATGAATAAAAAAATCAATGAATTTTAATTCATTTTTGTAAATTTGTTTAGGGGTTCAAACAGTTACCTAAGAGTCACCGTAGTACCATTTCTAGGAAAGATGTGAAATATAGCTCAGAAAGATAGTTATATAAAAAAAAACAAAGTCAGGAAATTCTTGCCCCCACACATTGCCCTTTTCAAGAATAACTTCCATAGATGATACATTTTACTTCTTATTGTATCTTAAAAACATTCTAAAGTTCAGCCCATCTTATGATATACTGTAAATAGTTTGCTTTAACACACTTGCGACATGATATTTTTAATGCTTTGTATAAATTCTCAGTTTATTCAATATCTTAAAGCAAACTATCTTATTCCCCTTTTAAATAATATAATTCCTATAAAAGTTGACAATTTAAAAAAATTAATAAATAGAGGATCATAAATATACTACTAATAATTTTGTTCTGTTACATTGATTTATTAGTTATTTTCACGCACCGTTGTCATTATTTTAATAAGTAAATTAATTGATGAAAAATTAATTTATATATTTTTATTTTATTTTTATTGATATATTTGAAATTTCATAAATGTTTTATAGGAAATCAATTATCATTGATATCCGTAACTTAAACAATGAAAAAAAAAAAAACATGTTATGCAGAGAACGTTAGCCAATTCCTTATTTTATGTTATAAAACATATTTACAATATATAATTCTGCATCTATGCAATAACTTTCATTATTCAGTGAAATGTCGATTTTATTAACGAATCATTGACGAACAGGATACTTTTTGTGTGATTATACATTATACAACTGGGTTTCTGCTTTTAATGGGGTAGTATCACAATCTTAATTTTAACGTTTGTATTTCGAACTTATATTCGAAATTACGTTTGTATTTCGAAGATTCATAACAAATATTACTTCAACTTTATACAGAAACTAGCAACCCGCTCCGGCTTCGAACGGCTGCAATGATATTTTAAAGAAACCTCTCAATACATTTATTTGTAAAATTCAAATTCAACATCATTTTTAATTTGCGCACATAAAAATTTATAGATTACATTCGAATTTTTTTTTTTTGTATTGTATCAAGTAAAACACTGTCGACGCTGCGACTCTCACAATAATCATATACTAATAGCCCTAAAAGTACACTTTTTCTTATCCAGGTGCCAAATATAGGCAATAAAAGTGTTAAATTGCCAAATATTGTTTTAATGGCCACCTTTGACATTGAATACTTCTCTCAAGCTGTACAAGCATTCCTTTTATATTTAAATTAAATATCTTCGTTTTATGATATCATTTCTCATTAAAATTTATTTCTTTACATTTGAAAAAATCTATAATATTTTTTTATTTTATTTTTTGAGTTGTTTGTATTTTGTTAATCTCTAACTGTTATAGCCATTTCCGAAAGACCCTTAACCAAACGATGGCATACCATACCGTCGCCAAGATGAAAAACATATACCGATGGCAAATTTTCGTCTTAAATAAGGGTAAAAAATATATTTTAGCCTCAACAATCATGGTTATATCAGTATATTATACATGATAATGAGCGCGGCAATTTTCTTCACCCGGCAGTGCAAACCTAAAAAAAAGCCGTCGGGTAGTTTTTTAAATTATCCCGGACATACACTTTTAGGACTTCTTCCTTTATATTATACTAGCTAACCCGCCCGGCGTTGCCCGGGGCCGAGATAATTACAATCTCAGTGAAAGGCGTTAACCCCCTCCCTCCCCATATCCGTAAATATAATGAATAATTTGTCCAAGAGACACACCGTCACCACAAAAATGTATTTAAAAAAATCGTCTGCTGCGACTCTCACAATAATCATATACTAATAGCCCTAAAAGTACACTTTTTCTTATCCAGGTGCCAAATATAGGCAATAAAAGTGATAAATTGCCAAATATTGTTTTAATGGCCACCTTTGACATTGAATACTTCTTTCAAGCTGTACAAGCATTCCTTTTATATTTAAATTAAATATCTTCGTTTTATGATATCACTTCTCATTAAAATTTATTTCTTTACATTTGAAAAAAATCTATAATATTTTTTTTTTTTTATTTTTTGAGTTGTTTGTATTTTGTTAATCTCTAACTGTTATAGCCATTTCCGAAAGACCCTTAACCAAACGATGGCATACCATACCGTCGCCAAGATGAAAAACATATACCGATGGCAAATTTTCGTCTTAAATAAGGGTAAAAAATATATTTTAGCCTCAACAATCATGGTTAGATCAGTATATTATACATGATAATGAGCGCGGCAATTTTCTTCACCCGGCAGTGCAAACCTAAAAAAAAGCCGTCGGGTAGTTTTTTAAATTATCCCGGACATACACTTTTAGGACTTCTTCCTTTATATTATACTAGCTAACCCGCCCGGCGTTGCCCGGGCCCGAGATAATTACAATCTCAGTGAAAGGCGTTAACCCCCTCCCTCCCCATACCCGTAAATATAATGAATAATTTGTCCAAGAGACACACCGTCACCTACATTAACGCGATCATTACAAAAAGAATTATATTTTTCTGATCATTAGAACATAACGAAGACGCTACGCTAAAATAGCCGGCAGATGACACCCCCTTCCCGACCTCAATTTCAAATCTATATCTTAATTAGTTACCTAAATTTTTGTTCATTAGTAAAATTTGGCTATTATTTCCTTTCATTTTCTCAAACTAAATGAGAGGGATCGGCCAGAGAAACAGATATCTTTGTAGTTCAGTTTTTAATGAAAGCAGATCCCTGTCTGAAAGATTTCTCGGATCGTTTTCAATGGCGCCGGCAGATTATTGCAGTTTTTTGCATAAATAAAAAAAAATTACCGACCGAATATTTCAAAAATCACATGGTCAGATGCAGAATATTTTTTTACATATGCTCAGAAGTTTTCAAATTGATATCTCAATTAGTTTTCTTAAAATTCGCTAATTAGTAAAATAATTTCGAATTTGTTCATTTCCGCTCGCAAATCCAACGCGCCAGTTCGTTTCTTTCGCCATTTTGTTTTAGAAGATGACATTTTAGAAGCGATTGTTAATGAGAATCTAATTAATCTCTAGGCTAATTATCAAAATATTAAAATTCTGAGGCTCAGGTGCACATGGCCAGAACTTGGACTATCCACACCTAAATTTCCAGACTTCTAGGTGGGCTAGATTTTGCTAGCCATCGCGAACAGACACACACACACACACACAGAACGAAACTTTCTTTTATTAGTATAGATACTAGCTGGCTTCGCCCGCCAGCGGGCCCCTAATTTACATCGGTAACTAAAATCGATAAAATCCCTAATTTACATCGGTGCCTCGAATCTTTTGTATTCTCCGGCTCGCACCACCCTCGAACCGAACGAACTTCCGACACGGGTCCCCGCTGCCTTCGGCACCGGATAATCCCTTAATTTGTACATTGAGTAGTATAAACCTCTAACCGAACGAACCTCCGACCCTAGTCCCCGCTGCCTTCGGCACCGGATAATCAATTAATTTGCACATCGAATAGTATAAACGTCTAACTGAACGAATCTCCGATCCCGGTCCCCGCTGCCTTCGGTACCGTAAACCGGTCGTGCTACGCACGCACCGGCACATAGTATAGTATATACCTCTAACTGAACGAACCTCTGGTTCGGGTCCCCGCTGCCTGCGGCACCGTATAGCAGTCGTGCTGCGCACGCGCTGCAGTATACGTTAGTACCACCTTCCACCACCAGGTGGCACAATCTGTTTATACGATCATAACTGAAATCGTTAAGGCTTTCGATGTCGACTCGAATGAGCCATACCCCGTCGTTTTCATGCCCGTAGAGCCGGAGATAGGAAAGCGCCCCTGGTGGTGAGACTCGGAGCAAAAATCGATAAGCTCTAGTATCCTTTATCGACGTTGAGTCGATTGAGCCAAACCGCGTCGTGATGTGACCCATAGAACCAGAGTTGGATGAAAAATCCTTTAATTACACCTGCCACCTCCAGGGGGCGCAATCTGTTCTATACGAACATGACCGAAATATGTAAAGCTATCGAAATCCAGTCGAAAGAGCCAAACCACGTCGTAATCGGGCCCATAGAACCCGATTTCCGGAAGCGCCCGCTGGCGGTGATGTTCCTGTGTTGACTCTCTGGTTTATTTTACTACGATCGAAATGAAGTTGATTCTTTACATAGTGTTTAATCTCTGATCCATCGAATAGAAAGTTTCTATAACTCAAATGGCAACATTTCTTTCCGACGAAATGAAAAAAGGATGCGTTTTAAAACGACAAATTTAAATATATCGCACCCCCACACAAACACAAAATCATAAACCGGGTGTTAAATAAACTATATAGAATCCGATATATAAAAAATAGAAAAAAAAAATATTTTGATATCATTTGGAGCTTCCGAAAAAAGTAAACAAAGCAAGTATTTGGTGTGCAATCGGCTGCTTGAGATTACAAATATCCTAGTAGAATAGAATTTTAACTATGAAAATATAATTATTTCTCAAAATAAATCATATATTCGGAAAGCCCATTCAATTCTGTACGCAAAACGAACAACGATTTTTTAAATAAAATCGTTAATAAATTAGATAATTACTTCCAAAGTAAAGTCACTTATTACACTTTGATTAATCTGTGCTTGCGCCGAAAAACGCTTATTTCTAGAAACGGGTTTCACAAAAGAATTTCTTTGAAATTGATAATACTCGAATTTTTTTAACTGAAAGGTGTCTTTTTAGAGCTGAATATATGCGCTTTTAGCTTCTTCTCTAGGAAATTCTGTAATTCGATAAAAAATTGCTGCGGCGGGGGGGAGGGGGGGGGTATACATTGGCAAATTAGAGAAAACACGAAAGTGACGTACGGGAACGATCGGTTTCTAAAGGGTTAATGTACATATTTTTTTTAACTGAAATATATGTTTCGAAGAATGAGAACGTGGCTACGATCTGGTGTATTTTATTTGTCTCTATTCACATTTTCCGAGTCGATGCGGATTTTTAAACATGGGCCAAAAAACGAAAAATCCCGCGAGTGAGTTTCGGAAACCATTTTTTTTAAGGGTTAAAAAACGAATTTTTCGAAACTGATACCTGATTTTAAAAGGAAAAAGAACGTAGATTAGGCTCGGTATTTTTATTTTTTCATATCTTGTTTAGAAGCCCAGAATTAAATTTTTAAAGATTGCAGAAATCGCTGAAAAAGCGAAAGAGACTTACGGAAAAAACGTTTTCGAAAGGGTTAACTGAAATATTTTTTAAAACTAAAGGTTTTACAGTGATCTCGAAAGAACGGAAATGTAGTTGGGTGTGTTTGTTTGTTTTTTTTTGTTCTTTCAGAGAGCCGATGTGCGATTTTTAAAATCGCAGAGAATCGGAATTTACAAAAGTGAGTCTGCGCGCGAATTTTTTTCGAAGGGTTCAAATTTGTATTTTTCAAAAACGATCGCAGATTTCAATTGGAAAAAGAATGTAGATCTCGTCAGGTATTTTTAGTTTTCTATAACTCGTTTGGAACCGCCTCTGCGAATTTCTGAAAATCGTCGAAATTGCCGAAATCGCGAAACTGTGTACGGTAAATATACTTTTTCGAAGGGTTAACTGACGTATTTTTTTTAATAAGAGTTGGCATGGGAGAGGACAAAGACCGATCTTTTATTTGGTGAAATCCGTTTATCCGAATCTTTCTTAGTGCGGCGGATGCGAGGTTCGGAAGAAGAGAGACAATAAAAAACACGAATTCGGCCCTTTTTGATTATTTTTTTTGAAAGGGTTAATATCGAAATTTTTTCGAACCGACCCGATCGTTAGAGACGTAAAAGTACGTTCTTTGAGAATATGTTGACGGGTTTTTCGTATTTCTGTCGGTTCGCCGTAGGCGAGTTTAGACAGTCGTGAAACGAAACCGGCCGAAGCGATCTTTCCTTCTTCTTTTTGCGGAAGATGATGATCGAGCTCTTCTGGGCATGCGTGGAATAATTTCCACGTAGGTTTCTTTTTAGTAATTAAAACAGTTTTGTTCGTTAATAACTCCCTTAATTATGGACCGATTTTTTCGAAACTGCAATTCCTGGAGTACCGGATTTTTCTGAATTTTTTGACACAAAAAGCGCTTCGCTACTCGCTCCGCTCGCAGAGTTTATCCGGGTACAGATACACACACACACACAGACACACAGACGTATACGGACATTAATAATAATGACTAGCTGGCTTCGCCCGCCAGCGGGCCCCTAATTTACATCGGTAACTAAAATCGATAAAATCCCTAATTTACATCGGTGCCTCGAATCTTTTGTATTCTCCGGCTCGCACCCCCCTCGAACCGAACGAACTTCCGACACGGGTCCCTGCTGCCTTCGGCACCGGATAATCCCTTAATTTGCACATTGAGTAGTATAAACCTCTAACCGAACGAACCTCCGATCCTGGTCCCCGCTGCCTTCGGCACCGGATAATACCTTAATTTGCACATCGAATAGTATAAACCTCTAACTGAACGAAACTACGACCCTGGCCCCCGCCTGGTCCCGACCGTAAACCGGTCGTGCTACGCACGCACCGGCACATAGAATAGTATAAACCTCTAACTAAACGAACCTCCGGTTCTGGTCCCCGCTGCCTGCAGCACCGTATAGCAGTCGTGCTGCGCACGCGCTGCAGTATACGTTAGTTCCACCTTCCACCACCAGGTGGCGCAATCTGTTTATACGATCATAACTGAAATCGTTAAGGCTTTCGATGTCGAGTCGAATTAACCATACCCCGTCGTTTTCATGCCCGTAGAACCGGAGATAGGAAAGCGCCCCCTGGTGGTGAGACTCGGAGCAAAAATCGATAAGCTCTAGTATCCTCTATCGACGTTGAGTCGATTGAGCCAAACCGCGTCGTGATGTGACCCATAGAACCCGAGTTGGATGAAAAATCCTTTAACTACACCTTCCACCACCAGGGGACGCAATCTGTTCTATACGAACATGACCGAAATCTGTAAAGCTATCGAAATCCAGTCGAAAGAGCCAAACCACGTTGTAATCGGGCCCATAGAACCCGATTTCCGAAAGCGCACCCTGGCGGTGATGTTCCTGTGTTGACTCTCTGGTTTATTTTACTACGATCGAAATGAACTTGATTCTTTACATAGTGTATAATCTCTGATCCATCGAATAGAAAGTTTCTATAACTCAAATGGCAACATTTCTTTCCGACGAAATGAAAAAAGGATGCGTTTTAAAACGACAAATTTAAATATATCGCATCCCCACACAAACACAAAATCATAAACCGGGTGTTAAATAAACTATATAGAATCCGATATATAAAAAATAGAAATAAAAAAAAATTATTTTGATATATTTTGGAGCTTCCGAAAAAAGTAAACAAATCAAGTATTTGGAGTGCAATCGGCTGCTTGAGAATACAAATATCCTAGTAGAATAGAATTTTAACTATGAAAATATAATTATTTCTCAAAATAATTCATATATTCGGAAAGCCCATTCAATTCTGTACGCAAAATGAACAACGATTTTTTAAATAAAATCGTTAATAAATTAGATAATTACTTCCAAAGCAAAGTCACTTATTACACTTTGATTAATCTGTGGTTGCGCCGAAAAACGCTTATTTCTAGAAACGGGTTTCACAAAAGAATTTTTTTGAAATTGATAATACTCGAATTTTTTTAACTGAAAGGTGTCTTTCTAGAGCTGAATGTATGCACTTTTAGCTTCTTCTCTAGGAATTTATGTAATTCGATAAAAAATAGCTGC
Organism: Maratus michaelseni; assembly: GCA_963931845.1. NCBI lineage: Eukaryota > Metazoa > Arthropoda > Arachnida > Araneae > Salticidae > Maratus > Maratus michaelseni. Next base: position 373,423,564 of record OZ007587.1, read on the forward strand.
GGCGGGGGGTATACATTGGCAAATTAGAGGAAAACACGAAAGTGACGTACGGGAACGATCGGTTTCTAAAGGGTTAATGTACATATTTTTAAAAACTGAAATATGTGTTTCGAAGAATATGAAGGTGGCTATGATCTGGTGTATTTTATTTGTCTCTATTCACATTTTCCAAGTCGATGCGGATTTTTAAACATGGGCCGAAAAACGAAAATTCACGCGAGTGAGTTTCGGAAACCATTTTTTTAGAAGAGTTAAAAAACGAATATTTCGAAACTGATACCTTATTTTAAAAGGAAAAAGAACGTAGATTAGGCTCGGTATTTTTATTTTTTCGTATCTTGTTTAGAAGCCCAGAAATGAATTTTTAAAGATTGCAGAAATCGCTGAAAAACCGAAAGAGACTTACGGAAAAAAACGATTTCGAAAGGGTTAACTGAAATATTTTTTTAAACTAAAGATTTTATAGTGATCTCGAAAGGTAGAAAATGTACATGAGTCTGTTTGTTTGTTTTTTTATTCTTCGAGAGAGCCGATGCGCGATTTTAAAAATCGCAGAGAATCGGAATTTGCAAAAGTGAGTCTGCGCGCGAATTTTTTTTGAGGGTTTAATATTTGCATTTTTCAAAAAGGATCGCAGATTTCGAAAGGAAAAAGAATGTAGATCTCGTCTGGTATTTTTAGTTTTCTCTAACTTGTTTCGAACCGCCGCTGCGATTTTTTTAAAATCGTCCAAATTGCCGAAATCGCGAAACTGTGTACGGAAAATATACATTTTCGAAGGGTTAACTGACGTATTTTTTTAATGCAAGCTGGCATTGGAGAGGACAAAGACCGATCTTTTATTTGGTGAAATCCGTTTATCTGAATCTTTCTTAGTCCGGCGGATGCGAGGTTCGGAAGAAGGGAGACAATAAAAAACACGAATTCGACCCTTTTTGATTATTTTTTTTTGAAAGGGTTAATATCGAATTTTTTTCGAACCGACAGGATCGTTAGAGACGTAAAAGTACGTTCTTTGAGAATATGTTGACGGTTTTTTCGTATTTCTGTCGGTTCGCCGTCGGCGAGTTTAGGCAGTCGTAAAACGTAACCGGCCGAAGCGATCTTTCCTTCTTCTTTTTGCGGAAGATGATGATTGAGCTCTTCTGCGCATGCACGGAGGACTTTCCACATAGGTTTCTTTTGAAGCAATTAAAACAGCTTTGTTCGTTAGTAACTCCTTTAATTAAGGGCCGATTTTTTCGAAACTGCAATTCCTGGAGGACCGGATTTTCCTGAATTTTTTGACACAAAAAGCGCGTCGCTACTCTCTACGCTCGCAGAGTTTATCCGGGTACAGATACACACACACACACACACACACACAGACACACAGACGGATACGAACATTAATAATAAGGACTAGCTGGCTTCGCCCGCCAGCGGGCCCCTAATTTACATCGGTAACTAAAATCGATAAAATCCCTAATTTACATCGGTGCCTCGAATCTTTTGTATTCTCCGGCTCGCACCCCCCTCGAACCGAACGAACTTCCGACACGGGTCCCCGCTGCCTTCGGCACCGGATAATCCCTTAATTTGCACATTGAGTAGTATAAACCTCTAACCGAACGAACCTCCGATCCAGGTCCCCGCTGCCTTCGGCACCGGATAATACCTTAATTTGCACATCGAATAGTATAAACCTCTAACTGAACGAAACTCCGACCCTGGTCCCCGCTGCCTTCGGCACCGTAAAGCGGTCGTGCTACGCACGCACCGGCACATAGAATAGTATAAACCTCTAACTAAATGAACCTCCGGTTCGGGTCCCCGCTGCCTGCGGCACCGTATAGCAGTCGTGCTGCGCACGCGCTGCAGTATACGTTAGTTCCACCTTCCACCACCAGGTGGCGCAATCTGTTTATACGATCATAACTGAAATCGTTAAGGCTTTCGATGTCGAGTCGAATTAGCCATACCCCGTCGTTTTCATGCCCGTAGAACCGGAGATATGAAAGCGCCCCCTGGTGGTGAGACTCGGAGCAAAAATCGATAAGCTCTAGTATCCTCTATCGACGTTGTGTCGATTGAGCCAAACCGCGTCGTGATGTGACCCATAGAACCCGAGTTGGATGAAAAATCCTTTAATTACACCTTCCACCACCAGGGGACGCAATCTGTTCTATACGAACATGACCGAAATCTGTAAAGCTATCGAAATCCAGTCGAAAGAGCCAAACCACGTTGTAATCGGGCCCATAGAACCCGATTTCCGAAAGCGCACCCTGGCGGTGATGTTCCTGTGTTGACTCTCTGGTTTATTTTACTACGATCGAAATGAAGTTGATTTTTACATAGTGTATAATCTCTGATCCATCGAATAGAAAGTTTCTATAACTCAAATGGCAACATTTCTTTCCGACGAAATGAAAAAAGGATGCGTTTTAAAACGACAAATTTAAATATATCGCATCCCCACACAAACACAAAATCATAAACCGGGTGTTAAATAAACTATATAGAATCCGATATATAAAAAATAGAAATAAAAAAAAATTATTTTGATATATTTTGGAGCTTCCGAAAAAAGTAAACAAATCAAGTATTTGGAGTGCAATCGGCTGCTTGAGAATACAAATATCCTAGTAGAATAGAATTTTAACTATGAAAATATAATTATTTCTCAAAATAATTCATATATTCGGAAAGCCCATTCAATTCTGTACGCAAAATGAACAACGATTTTTTAAATAAAATCGTTAATAAATTAGATAATTACTTCCAAAGCAAAGTCACTTATTACACTTTGATTAATCTGTGGTTGCGCCGAAAAACGCTTATTTCTAGAAACGGGTTTCACAAAAGAATTTTTTTGAAATTGATAATACTCGAATTTTTTTAACTGAAAGGTGTCTTTCTAGAGCTGAATGTATGCACTTTTAGCTTCTTCTCTAGGAATTTATGTAATTCGATAAAAAATAGCTGCGGCGGGGGGTATACATTGGCAAATTAGAGGAAAACACGAAAGTGACGTACGGGAACGATCGGTTTCTAAAGGGTTAATGTACATATTTTTAAAAACTGAAATATGTGTTTCGAAGAATATGAAGGTGGCTATGATCTGGTGTATTTTATTTGTCTCTATTCACATTTTCCAAGTCGATGCGGATTTTTAAACATGGGCCGAAAAACGAAAATTCACGCGAGTGAGTTTCGGAAACCATTTTTTTAGAAGAGTTAAAAAACGAATATTTCGAAACTGATACCTTATTTTAAAAGGAAAAAGAACGTAGATTAGGCTCGGTATTTTTATTTTTTCGTATCTTGTTTAGAAGCCCAGAAATGAATTTTTAAAGATTGCAGAAATCGCTGAAAAACCGAAAGAGACTTACGGAAAAAAACGATTTCGAAAGGGTTAACTGAAATATTTTTTTAAACTAAAGATTTTATAGTGATCTCGAAAGGTAGAAAATGTACATGAGTCTGTTTGTTTGTTTTTTTATTCTTCGAGAGAGCCGATGCGCGATTTTAAAAATCGCAGAGAATCGGAATTTGCAAAAGTGAGTCTGCGCGCGAATTTTTTTTGAGGGTTTAATATTTGCATTTTTCAAAAAGGATCGCAGATTTCGAAAGGAAAAAGAATGTAGATCTCGTCTGGTATTTTTAGTTTTCTCTAACTTGTTTCGAACCGCCGCTGCGATTTTTTTAAAATCGTCCAAATTGCCGAAATCGCGAAACTGTGTACGGAAAATATACATTTTCGAAGGGTTAACTGACGTATTTTTTTAATGCAAGCTGGCATTGGAGAGGACAAAGACCGATCTTTTATTTGGTGAAATCCGTTTATCTGAATCTTTCTTAGTCCGGCGGATGCGAGGTTCGGAAGAAGGGAGACAATAAAAAACACGAATTCGACCCTTTTTGATTATTTTTTTTTGAAAGGGTTAATATCGAATTTTTTTCGAACCGACAGGATCGTTAGAGACGTAAAAGTACGTTCTTTGAGAATATGTTGACGGTTTTTTCGTATTTCTGTCGGTTCGCCGTCGGCGAGTTTAGGCAGTCGTAAAACGTAACCGGCCGAAGCGATCTTTCCTTCTTCTTTTTGCGGAAGATGATGATTGAGCTCTTCTGCGCATGCACGGAGGACTTTCCACATAGGTTTCTTTTGAAGCAATTAAAACAGCTTTGTTCGTTAGTAACTCCTTTAATTAAGGGCCGATTTTTTCGAAACTGCAATTCCTGGAGGACCGGATTTTCCTGAATTTTTTGACACAAAAAGCGCGTCGCTACTCTCTACGCTCGCAGAGTTTATCCGGGTACAGATACACACACACACACACACACACACAGACACACAGACGGATACGAACATTAATAATAAGGACTAGCTGGCTTCGCCCGCCAGCGGGCCCCTAATTTACATCGGTAACTAAAATCGATAAAATCCCTAATTTACATCGGTGCCTCGAATCTTTTGTATTCTCCGGCTCGCACCCCCCTCGAACCGAACGAACTTCCGACACGGGTCCCCGCTGCCTTCGGCACCGGATAATCCCTTAATTTGCACATTGAGTAGTATAAACCTCTAACCGAACGAACCTCCGATCCAGGTCCCCGCTGCCTTCGGCACCGGATAATACCTTAATTTGCACATCGAATAGTATAAACCTCTAACTGAACGAAACTCCGACCCTGGTCCCCGCTGCCTTCGGCACCGTAAAGCGGTCGTGCTACGCACGCACCGGCACATAGAATAGTATAAACCTCTAACTAAATGAACCTCCGGTTCGGGTCCCCGCTGCCTGCGGCACCGTATAGCAGTCGTGCTGCGCACGCGCTGCAGTATACGTTAGTTCCACCTTCCACCACCAGGTGGCGCAATCTGTTTATACGATCATAACTGAAATCGTTAAGGCTTTCGATGTCGAGTCGAATTAGCCATACCCCGTCGTTTTCATGCCCGTAGAACCGGAGATATGAAAGCGCCCCCTGGTGGTGAGACTCGGAGCAAAAATCGATAAGCTCTAGTATCCTCTATCGACGTTGTGTCGATTGAGCCAAACCGCGTCGTGATGTGACCCATAGAACCCGAGTTGGATGAAAAATCCTTTAATTACACCTTCCACCACCAGGGGACGCAATCTGTTCTATACGAACATGACCGAAATCTGTAAAGCTATCGAAATCCAGTCGAAAGAGCCAAACCACGTTGTAATCGGGCCCATAGAACCCGATTTCCGAAAGCGCACCCTGGCGGTGATGTTCCTGTGTTGACTCTCTGGTTTATTTTACTACGATCGAAATGAAGTTGATTTTTACATAGTGTATAATCTCTGATCCATCGAACAGAAAGTTTCTATAACTCAAATGGCAACATTTCTTTCCGACGAAATGAAAAAAGGATGCGTTTTAAAACGACAAATTTAAATATATCGCATCCCCACACAAACACAAAATCATAAACCGGGTGTTAAATAAACTATATAGAATCCGATATATAAAAAATAGAAATAAAAAAAAATTATTTTGATATATTTTGGAGCTTTCGAAAAAAGTAAACAAATCAAGTATTTGGAGTGCAATCGGCTGCTTGAGAATACAAATATCCTAGTAGAATAGAATTTTAACTATGAAAATATAATTATTTCTCAAAATAAATCATATATTCGGAAAGCCCATTCAATTCTGTACGCAAAATGAACAACGATTTTTTAAATAAAATCGTTAATAAATTAGATAATTACTTCCAAAGCAAAGTCACTTATTACACTTTGATTAATCTGTGCTTGCGCCGAAAAACGCTTATTTCTAGAAACGGGTTTCACAAAAGAATTTTTTTGAAATTGATAATACTCGAATTTTTTTAACTGAAAGGTGTCTTTCTAGAGCTGAATGTATGCACTTTTAGCTTCTTCTCTAGGAATTTATGTAATTCGATAAAAAATAGCTGCGGCGGGGGGTATACATTGGCAAATTAGAGGAAACACGAAAGTGACGTACGGGAACGATCGGTTTCTAAAGGGTTAATGTACATATTTTTAAAAACTGAAATATGTGTTTCGAAGAATAAGAACGTGGCTATGATCTGGTGTATTTTATTTGTCTCTATTCACATTTTCCATGTCGATGCGGATTTTTAAACATGGGCCGAAAAACGAAAATTCACGCGAGTGAGTTTAGGAAACTATTTTTGTAGAAGGGTTAAAAAACGAATTTTTCGAAACTGATACCTTATTTTAAAAGGAAAAAGAACGTAGATTAGGCTCGGTATTTTTATTTTTTCGTATCTTGTTTAGAAGCCCAGAAATGAATTTTTAAAGATTGCAGAAATCGCTGAAAAACCGAAAGAGACTTACGGAAAAAAACGATTTCGAAAGGGTTAACTGAAATATTTTTTTAAACTAAAGGTTTTATAGTGATCTCGAAAGGAAGGAAATGTACATGAGTCTGTTTGTTTGTTTTTTTGTTCTTTCAGAGAGCCGATGCGCGATTTTAAAAATCGCAGAGAATCGGAATTTGCAAAAGTGAGTCTGCGCGCGAATTTTTTTCGAGGGGTTAATATTTGTATTTTTCAAAAAGGATCGCAGATCTCGAAAGGAAAAAGAATGTAGATCTCGTCTGGTATTTTTAGTTTTCTCTAACTTGGTTGGAACCGCCGCTGCGATTTTTTTTAAATCGTCCAAATTGCCGAAATCGCGAAACTGTGTACGGAAAATATACATTTTCGAAGGGTTAACTGACGTATTTTTTTTAATGCAAGCTGGCATTGGAGAGGACAAAGACCGAACTTTTATTTGGTGAAATCCGTTTATCCGAATCTTTCTTAGTCCGGCGGATGCGAGGTTCGGAAGAAGGGAGACAATAAAAAACACGAATTCGACCCTTTTTGATTATTTTTTTTGAAAGGGTTAATATCGAAATTTTTTCGAACCGACAGGATCGTTAGAAACGTAAAAGTACGTTCTTTGAGAATATGTTGACGGTTTTTTCGTATTTCTGTCGGTTCGCCGTCGGCGAGTTTAGGCAGTCGTAAAACGTAACCGGCCGAAGCGATCTTTCCTTCTTCTTTTTGCGGAAGATGATGATTGAGCTCTTCTGCGCATGCCCGGAGGACTTTCCACATAGGTTTCTTTTGAAGCAATTAAAACAGCTTTGTTCGTTAATAACTCCCTTAATTAAGGGCCGATTTTTTCGAAACCGCAATTCCTGGAGGACCGGATTTTTCTGAATTTTTTGACACAAAAAGCGCGTCGCTACTCGCTACGCTCGCAGAGTTTATCCGGGTACAGATACACACACACACACACACACACACAGACACACAGACGGATACGAACATTAATAATAAGGATGATATGATGATTTGTGCATGTGATTAGCTTTCATTTCAAAAAAAAAAAAAAAAAATCGGATTTTATCCATTTAAATATGGCATCGGTTTAAACGCACTTCATCTTTCCTGTTTCTTTTATGACACCCCAGGGTATACTAAAGCGATATATGTCACATTTTCTATGAATCGTTGCTCTCAGCTTTTAAGGGAAAGGGTGAAATCAAAATGCAAAAAACTAAAATCCCACAAAATGTGGAATTGCATATTTAGAATTTTGGCAGACATAAAAGCATTTCGCTTCTGCATGAATTAAGAATGAGTTGCACCCAAGAGGGCTTTTACGGAAACACTATTATTCGAATGCCTCTTCCATTTTAAAGTTATTTTTGCCTGGTATGTCTTATAAATATCAAGAAGGACATTTATAGTTTGGTATATAGGTAAAAACAGAAATTTCACATTTATATTGATATTTTTTTTATATTTCATAAAATGTTTTAAATATATGACAGTATATTATTATCATATGCAAATTAGGAAATACCTTTTGAAGAAAAATATGGGCCAAAAACTCATAAGTGTTATTTCTCAGTTCCCAGTATATCTCTTGGTATTTCTTTGCAATAGAATATCTCAGTTAACGTTAAAATGTTTATCTGTGATTGTTCTACAATGTTATGTTATTTCTACTATGTAAATATGTATCTTTATTCTTTAAAATGTATTTTAAATATATCACAAGTCACTACTGTCCCCTGTACTCAACCCATAACTTGATCATTAAAACCATCAACAAACAATAAATATTAAACTAAAATTGAAAAAATGAGGCACTTATTATATATATGAATCTCAAAATCAAACAAACTTGCTATTTGATAAAAAAGAATGTAAAAATGTTTCTTAAAGTGTTTTACGAACCTTAAAACATCAATTCGAAAGGGAATGGAATTTTTAATCATGTGATATAATGTTAAATATTCTATTTGATTCTGATGCCTTTAACGATCAGTGTTATTATTTTAAAGAAGCTCTATAATATCCCTTGTCTACCATCCTTTTGATGTACTATTCCAGAATTACTGAAAAACAGAATTTATGTCTTTCTGACATAGTTGCACTTCTAGTTTATATTGCATTATAATTTATGTTAATATACCAAATTTTCATCAGACATTATCATAGAATGAGGAGATAACAACATTTGCAAATTAGCATGTGTTCGTATTATTTTTATTTTAAAATATACTATTTTCTTTTTCTAAAACCTTGAATTCTGGTTTTAAAAACATACATTTATCAAAACTCAATTAAAAAACGAAATTTAGTCACTTTAAAAAAACATAGATTTAGTCTAACGTCCAATTAGATACAATTAGATAATATGTATTGACATGGCCAATCTTTATTCACCAATTAACCTAAATGAAATGACAGAAGAAATTAATGATACTATAAAAAACTATTATACAGATCCAAAAATCATTAAAACGATGCAAAACACGACAAATTTGAAACTAAACTAAAGTTATTTTAAATTCAAAAAAGAAAGATACAAGAAGCTCAAGGGTGTTTCCATAAGGTCCCCCATATCAAACGTGACAGAAGAATAGAAAATTCGAAAGCTAGAAGAAAGCAAAGAAATAATCATAAAAATGAAATACGCTCATGGATCGAATACGCAGATGACATCTTTACTATCACAATCAAAATAGCTCCTCACAACCCTATAAAATGAAATAAAGGTATTTGATCAGAATATTCAATTTACAATAGAAGAAGAAAAGAATCGCTCCTTAGCATACCTCGATGTAAAAACAACACGCGCAGAATAAGAAAATACAGACAACAGTTTACAGAAATCCTACTGCCAATCTCGCAAAAATCTCAAGTACATAAGAGGCGTAATGCAGGACAGCATTAAGGACAAGAGTAACATCAAGGACGTAATGCAGGGCACTTAAAGAAAACAATTCATAAATTAAAATGAAGAGCCACTGAAAGAGTTAACATAATACAACCAGAACAGAAAAACCTAGTATTTAGAAACTCCCATTACATTCATGTTTGGATCATCACTAAACATTAAAAGATAAATAGACAAACTAGGAAAAAAAGGGCCAATTGCCAACAATACATGGCCTCTTTAACATGAAACAAAATGATATTGAGACTCATGAATATATAACGACAGAAATAAATAGGATGAACGGTATAAATACCGAAAATAAAGAAGTATCTTACATAGGAATGACAAAAATAAAAATCGAAGAGATGTTTAAAGAGCATATGTGCGATTTGAAACATAATAAACGTAAACGATAGCTCTCTCAAGGGCTATCGTAAATGATTTATCGTAATTGATTATAATTTTATTTTAAAATCATTTCTTTCTTTAATTTTTACTTTACTGAAATAAATATCCATTAATATTTTTTTATTCGGGTTTTTTTAAAACATACTAATTGGCTATTAATTATTAAAAACTATTTTTATAATTACAAAATTAAATGCTATTTTAAAGCTTAATTCATTACCTATCTAATCTGTAGGCGAGATTTTATTCCGTTCTCTACAAATGATTATTTTAAAGAAATTATAAAGTATTAGCCGAATACTTTGTTTATTTGACATCCCTAAATTTGCATGATGTAGCGCTCTATACGGCATGTCTCTCTAAATTTATTTCCACCAATAACAAAGGTCATATTTTTGTAACGAAAAATATAATAATTTACCTACCATTCTTTTTTTTAAGTGCTAGTATATCGTTCAAAATGTATTATATAACAAACTGTATGACAGCTTAAGAAAAATCCAATCTATTGCTTAATTTAAATGTCTTGAAAACATTGAAAAAAAAAGTACTTTTATTAAATTCTTGTAAGTGTTTTTGCTTATTAAATATAATGCAGTAATATAAAAAATGGAAACCTAAATAATAAATATTATTGCAGATTAAGGCTTTGTGATTAAATATTTGTCTAAAGTGCTCAGGTGAGCTTATGGATTTATCTTTTGCATCATGATTATTAAAAAAAAATACGAAGAAATTAAAATAGAACAAATTACATTATTTGTTGTCAAATGAATGTATATATATTTATAACAAATAGAAGCCCAAACGCAATATTGTGCGAATTCATGTATTACTTTATTCGGCATCCAAAGACGTTTCGAAATATGGTTTCAGCGGTGCCATTACTTTAAAATTTATGTACCAAAATATGAAGCATCATTCATATTTTAGAATGCAGGTTTCTTTTGCGAATGTATTAGAGTACTATCGTAATAAATATATATTCTACAAACAAAGAAATACTTAACAGAAATATTTTAAAAACTAGTCGTTGGGGGCCACCGTATTACTTACCCATCATGGATATGCATAATGTAAAATATTAAAATTAAAAATGTGTAAACTACTTATAAAGTGCATTGCAATTCAAATAAAATCGTGGCTTGATGACGTCACAAACTTTAAAGTCTCGATTACTGAATTGCTTGAAAGAAACATCCTTATAACTCCAAAGATAATAATCCTATTAACTAGCAGTTTATTGCATCTGATTAAGCGTCAAATTTCCAATTAAAATATATCTTTGAAGTGAAATTTGGATGAAATACAGGGTCATGAAAAATCGAAGAGTGTGGAAATTGGATTCCAAATATCTCGGCAACTAATTATCTGATCGACTTCATGTTTTATGCAAAATTTATGTTTTTTTATTGTCGTTTATATTCATTTCTTAAAATAAACAATTTCGAAAATTTTTATATACCTTTCATCAGAACGAATATTTCAAGAGTCCGAAAAAAATTGTTCCGGTTAATCGAGGTTAGTGAAATGAAATAGGCTTCTTCCCATTATTACATACTAAGTACATACCAAATTGCAAGTCTCTATCTCAATTTTTTCGCGAGATAGAGCGTTTAGAGACACACAGACACACAGACACACACACAGACACACACACACACACACACACACAGACACAGACACAGACACACAGACGGACGGCAATTTTTTTTCTAAAAATATGTTTTTTGGAATCTCCAGTGTCTGAAACGTGTAAATCCGTCAAAAAATTTTTTTCGATTTTCAAAACGATTACAAGACTTACCCTATACTACGTATGATGGGTAAGTAACAAGGAAATTTGGAGAAAAATACGTTCGCATAAAAATAACAAGAATCTCTATTATATTGAAAAGTTTTAACAAAAATTTTACCTTTTTCCCGAGAATTTTTCATCAATTTCTATATTTTTTAAATATTTGTTTGGTATTATAATTAGTATTATTGGAATATAAATTAATACAATCGCGTAACAAATCCTTTTTTATTTTTATTTATTTCCAAAGTATAATTTGTAATTTAGCTGCTACAAGAACTATGTAAATATTACTAAATAAAATATAAATATTAAATAAAATATGAAACAAATGACTTAGAAAAAACATAATGCACGTAAAAGAGGTTTGTTTTAAAGTCATACATACATAGTGTAATAGACTGAATATCCTTTCAAAACATTTTCATAAAAAAAAAACCAATTTTCGTTATTTAAGATAAACCAACAAAAATATTTTAACTTTCAAAAATCCTACTTCTCTTTTTTACCGATTTAATTCTTCAAACGTCTTTTGCTAATAGTCTAAGAGCTAGCAACGTTTTCGTCACATGATTTTAGCATGGTTCATTTTTCTATATATTCTCCGTCTTTATTGTGTAGTACGAATGCGGCCGGTTTGGCTGGTGGAAATGGTTGCGTTTACCTGTGGGGGGAGGGGCAATGCAGGTAAAAAAGTGACAAAATTACGTCATTTTAGCATGGATTTTGTTTATAAAATTTGAATCTGCTAATTATTTGTGATATTAAGTTATTAGTCTGGCACCGTTTTAACGTTGCCAACACCGTGCCAGACCCTCATTTATAGGCAAAATGAGGTGTCAAATTCACGTCATTTTAGCATAGCTGAAATATTAGTATGTTATACTTTGGCTATCAGATAAGCCATAATTAATTTGCCAGACCGAAATTCGGTTGCTAAATTACTGCCAGACGCCGATTTAAATCTGGCAGAGAAAGCACCTATTATGAGAGTTTGCAGCTTTTGTAGTGCTTTGGCTACTTTCAATACACAATAAAGCCGTAATTGTTGCCAAAGCAACGATCTTTGCTTTAGATAAAAGTATCTATCTCTCTCTCTCTCTATATATATATATATGAATAGCCGCCCGTCCCGACTTCGCGTGGGTGCACAATGTGTCGACTACAATGCAGGGTAGGTGGTAGGTAATTAAACATTATTCTAAATAATATTCTAAAATAATTCTAAATAGGATAGAAGTGGAGGTGAGAAAAAACTGCAGTACTTACAAATTTTAAACTTTAAATAAAAGCTTGTAAAAATGTGATAAGTAATGTTTTTCTATTTATGTACATAATGACAATAATAAATTAATTTTAATATAGCAGAACCACCAGGCTTCACCCGAGTTAACCTTAGCCTACCAGGTAACATAAGTAAAAATTCAATATTCTAAAAATACGCCGATGACACTAACGCAAATCCGCGTCCATAAACCGTCAAAATGACATTCAGAAAAAACATATGTTATTTTGACGCAATCATGCTAAATCCCTCATCTTTATAATTGATTAAATTAATTTCTTTTAAAAAATGTCTTACGCAAAATATCTAATAAAAAATCAGCAGTAGTTGTCTTATTCGTCTAATCTTCCATAATCGAGTTCATATCCTTTGTTTAACCCCCTTAGTGGGTGAATTTCTAAAATTGCTTTAAACACGTGTTTAACTTTTATTCTTTAGTAGAATTATTATCCTAAATTTCATACTCCTACCTGAAACTGCTGCTGAGATACGGTGAAATGACCTAAAACGTTTGACAATCCATTTAACCCCCTTAGTAGTTGAATTTCTAAAATCACTGAAATACGTGTTTAACTATTTTTTTTGGTAGATTTGTTATCCTGAATTGTGTGCTCCTATCTAAAACTGCTGCTGAGATATGGTGAAATGACCTAAAACGTTCGAACCTGCATTTAACCCCCTTAGTGAATTAACTTTTTTTAATATTCTCTCTTAACTTTTAAATAATTTAGTAAATATTTTCTCTTAATTATCTGAATAAACTTATATAACCTTATTTGACGGTCTGGCTGGCAGAAGATGTTGTGTTTACTTGTGAGAGTAAGGGCAATGCAGGTGAATAAATTACAACATTAAATTTTGATAACATGAGTTTTGTTTATAACATTTGTTTCTGCAAACTATTTGTGATATTAAGCCATTAATGCCAGATGGTTTCAACGTTTCTAAGACCGTGCCAGACTCTGATTTATAGGTAAAAAATAAATCATCTACACGTCAAACACGTCATCTACACACAGTTCAAATTTAAATATGTTATTCTTTGGGTATCAGACAAACCATAATTAATTAGCCAGACACCAATTCCGTTGCTAAATTAATGCTAACATCTAGAAAGAAGTAAGCAAGCAATAAAATTAAGTATGAAAATACGTCGTAGTTGATAATAATAAATAATTAAAAATAATATAATAATAGGCATAAATTAGCAATAACAAGTCAGCGAACTGTAGCGAATAGGTAAACGAAAGAAAAAGTGAATACATTCCATTTTGAGTTTTCAAAAAATATATTATAATGAAAAGTAAGTGCTATACATAAGTGCTATATATAATAATGAAAAATAAGTGCTATATATAATAATAAAAATAAGTGCTGAATATAATGAAAAATAAGTGCTAAAAAGTACATTAACTTAAAATATTATTTCAAAATTATTTCGGCTTGTGCATTTTCAAGGTCTTCATCTTTGTCACTGCTGTCATCATTATAAGAATTATTATCATCTTTATCATCATTAACATCGCCTATTTCTTTCTAACTACTATAAGTTTATTTAGAAAATTAAGAGGAAAAAATATATGTTGTATAGTTTAAAATTAACTGCGAATATTAATAAAGATTAATTATAATATTACTTAAAAATTAAGACAGAATTTAAATAAATGGTTGACAATTTACGGTGGAGTTTCAGTTTTGCTCTTTTTTCGCTCCTTTGGCGATTTTATACATCTCTATACTTATAAAAGAGCATGTCCTCATGACTCAGAATCAACGCCGAGTCTCAACCGCTGCTCCTAGGACTACAAAATTTGGAAGATATGTACCCACTATGAAAGTATTTTTAAAAATTCAGCCCTACGGGCGTTAAACGGGAGGTTCGAAAGATTTAGGTCATTTTTCCATATCTCTGCAGCAGTTTTACGTAAGAGTATGACATTCAGGATAACAAATCTACTAAAAAAATAGTTAAACATTTATTTCATGGATTTTAGAAATTCAATCACTAAAGGAGTTAAATGGGGGTGGTTGAGAGTTTAGGTCATTTCCCCGCCATATCTGAAAAGCAGTTTTAGATAGGAGTGTGAAATTCAGCATACCAATTCTACTAAAAAAGGAGTTAAACATATATTTCAGCGATTTTGGAACAAGCGATTTTATAACAAGCGATTTTAGAGCCAGCGATTTTAGAGCCAACATCGACTATGAACTCTGTTATGAAAGACTAAACGAATAAGACATCTATTGCTAATTTTTATTAGATATTTTGCGTGGCATTTTTCAAATCATAAATATATGTACTTTTATAGAAAGCGACAATCGTTGCTTTGGTGACAATCACGGCTTGGCTGTGTATTGATAGTAACCCACACGAAGTCGAGACGGGCGGCTATTCATATATATATATATATATATATATATATATATAGAGAGAGAGAGAGAGAGAGATACTTTTATGTAAAGCAATTACAAATCTAAAGGAATCTAAAGCAATTTTTATCTAAAGCAACAATTACGGCTTTATTGTGTATTGAAAGTAGACAAAGCACTACAAAAGCTGCAAACTCTCATAATAGCCGCTTTCTCTACCAGATTTAAATCGGCGTCTGGCAGTAATTTAGCAACCGAATTTCGGTCTGGCAAATTAATTATGACTTATCTGATAGCCAAAGTATAACATACTAAAATTTCAGCTATGCTAAAATGACGTGAATTTGACACCTCATTTTGCCTATAAATGAGGGTCTGGCACGGTGTTGGCAACGTTAAAACGGTGCCAGATTAATAACTTAATATCACAAATAGTTAGCAGATTCAAGCTTTATAAACAAAATTCATGCTAAAATGACGTAATTTTGTCACTTTTTTACCTGCATTGCCCCTCCCCCCACAGGTAAACGCAACCACATTCACCAGCCAGACCGGCCGCATTCGTACTACACAATAAAGACGGAGAATATATAGAAAAATTAGCCTTGCTAAAATCACGTGTTTTCTGACGTTGCTAGCTCTTAGACTATAAGGGCCATTGTTAGAAACATTACTTTTACGTCAATGATGAACATACTTCCATATATTATATATATTTCCGAGCAAGGTTTGCTTGACGAAATTTAATAATTGGTGATTTTCCTTTATTTTATTTTCATGTTTTGTTCAAATTCGAAATCTATCTTACTTAAAGTTGCTTATATCAGTGAAAATGAAATCACAAAACAAAAGAAGCAAATAAAATATAATTAAAACTTGAAAATGTTTTACATAATACTAAATGGAGGCATGATCTCAAAATAAAAGTCAGAGCTTGCATTCCTGTATTATTAACAATGTATTTATATTTAACAAGAAATACTGCTATCTTTTTTTTCTCTCAAAAATAATGAAAATACTCTGTATTGTTTTGACACTAAAAATACACAAATCAATGCTCATTTATTACAACAAAAGTCTTATATGCTATATTCAACTGGATTTACCATTAAAAATGTAAATAAAGATTAGCAGTTAAAGCTTGCTTCAAGGGATAACATGTCACACCCAATAACATTTTATATAAGAAAGCTGTTTCCCTTTTCTTTGGCACAATAATAAATAATTCCCTTTTCCAAAAAAAAAATAGAGTTTTATTATTACAAAATAATATAGCAATCTAAATAATGCATTAGGAGTGGTAGATCAGTGATTAGACAGTACAGATTCAAGACACTACAGACCCGAGGTTTTCCATCTGGTTTAGGAAAGATTCAATCATCCGTTCATTTCTTCGGTATCGATAAAATGAAATTACAAAACAAAACCAGCAAATAACTGTCCACTGTTACAATTTTGCAGCAAACTGTTCAATCATTTGACCGTTTTTATAGAAAACAGTAATATAACAGTAATTTAACTCTATTCTGACCATAATATGGGCAATAATATGATCCGAATAGCGTTCAATTATGGTTTTATAACCGTTTCCTATAAACACGGTCTAATGACCGGACAGTTTGCTGCAAAATTTCAACAGTGTATAATTTAAACTTGAAAAAGTTTTACATAAAACTAAATGGAGGAATAATCTCAAAATAAAAGTAAGCAAGAACTTGCATTTCTGTATAATTAACAAAGTATTTATAAATAACTAGAATACAGCTACCCTTTTCCCCCCAAAAAAGTACGAAAAAGTACACTTTATTGTATGTTACACACTTTATTTTAAACACTTAATGTACTTTATTTTACAATAATGTAGCAATATCCATAAATCATTAGGCCTGGTAGATCAGTGATTAGATAGAACAGATTCGAGACACGACAGATCCGAAGTTCTCCACCAAGTTTAGGAAAGATTCAATCATCCATTGATTTCTTCGGTATCGATAAAATGAATACCAATCTTTGGAAACTAAACATTATAGATGTCATTTCCTAAATAATATCTTGACTTAGATATATACAATATATTGCTTGGTCAAGAAAATGGGTTTATCACCGCAGGTCATACATGTATTTTACTCCGCGTAGATTGATTATAGTTTTAGTCAGTGTTAACTCTGCAAATGTCAGATAATATTCTGATTAAAAAAAAACTTTTTACCTCAAAAAATATAATTATGATGTTTTTTTCAATTTTTTTTTAACACGAAATTTATTCTACTTAAAATATGACTATCTTTTAAATAGTACAAGAAGAAATAACGGTAAAAACAAATTATAAATGTTATTTTGCTTTTTTTAGAAAAACAAATGTTTCATTTATACTTCTTTATTGAAGTAAAAAGACAAATGTATCCGGAATTAGTATGAATTTTAACAAGCTTGAAAAAATGTTATATGACTTCTACCGAATTATCCACGATTCTAAAAATCTTTTCCGAAACTTCAGAAACCAACATATATATATATATTATTAAGCGTATATTCTTTTTATATATATTGACTTTACAAAATATAATAAAATAAAATGTAATATGCTGTAGCGATTTTTACCTGTCCTCATTAAATTGTGGGTTCGTAAATATTTTTTCAATAAGAAGGAATCGGTGAAATGTTAGGATCGACAATTTGCTTGAAATATTTGTAATCAATAAACACCATTTTTATTTTTTACACTCTTTTTTTTAGGTGTCTTTCGTAATTATATATATACGTAGCACCTATAGTCGTCGTCTGATCAGTCTGTCTGTCCGTCCGCCAGCATACAACAGCGCAAACACTACCAAACGGAATTGTTTGAAATTTAATATATATAATCGTTGCAGAATTTTGTTGAGTCATTTCAAATTTTATGAAAACCGAGTCAAAACTTAAAAAGATATTAATAATTTAAACATTTCCTTATTCTGTTAAATACTATCATACGTAAGCAATTTAATAAAAGCGTAAGTCATATGACTGGGGAAAATAAATACGGTCTAACCATTTCTTTTTTCACATGCCATGCGGCTATTTGTTTTTCAATATTATTTTTTTTTCGAATAAAATTGTATTAAAACATTTTTAAAAAGATCATTCAAAAAATTGTTTGCTTGACAGATGAGTTTCATTCAAAAATGTATAGATTCTGAAATATCTTCAGTGGAAATTAGATTAACAGCCGAATTTCTCAACCTATTAAAGTAAATAAACATTTGAGATTTGTTCATCTTGAGTCATAGAAATATTAAACCATGGAGGTAGTCATTCGAAAAGCAAGATCTCCATGGTGAATTTTGCAGCGCTGTCTGGTGTCGAAAAAGAAATTCGCATCTGTAAATGTGGCATATATAATAAGAAAAAAATAAAGATATACTCATTTCGCTCATGACAGACAATATAATTCATTTCACTGAAATAATAACAATAATTTTTTTTACATTGTAAAACTAGTTATAGTACGGGAGCACCTCATTCGTCACGTTTAAAATACAATTTCTAACTTGTTTAACTTAACTTGCCATTTGTATGAGAAGATGTAATTTTATAATAGACTTTTCAGCCACTTCCTGATAGGCTAGAATTATAAAAATTATGTACACATGTGCGTTTTCGATAATTCTTCAGCATTTTAATACATTCAGAACGTAATTAAAAATTAATAGATTAATTTTAGGGCATTTTTTTTGTTAGCCGGCTGCAGGTGGTAAATGGCCAATTAATCTGTATGGTTATAACTGTACACGAGTTACAAAAACAGTGGATTTAATTATGCGCCAAATCACTCTGGCGAAAAAAGGCCAACTGGCAATGAAAATGGAATAACGAATATTTTAAACACTAAAAAGTAGAAAATATCAATAATAAATAAAAAGTGTACTATATATATTTTACAAAATACGCTTAAATGAATTAATAGTTTCATATTAATTATTATGATTATACGTTGAGGAATCATTTTAGAAAATCTAAAAACATACTTTTAAATAAAGTTTCATTTTTTTATTTCCTGTTATCATATCTTAAAAAAAAACACACACAGAAAACATTATATGTAATTTCTAATTCTTGTTAATAACACCTTAAAAGGGCTATAAAATAAAATATGAATGTAATTAAAATATTTTTTAAAGATTATAAATGCTTTTTTTTTTGTATTTCTAGTCACTGACTCTCTAAAAGAAGTTTTAAATGATATATAATTTAATTACTTTTTCGCAGGTTTACGCGTCTTAATAAAATTCTTTGAAAAGTTGGGTTTTATAAGATCTGTCATAAGGTAAGCACTAATTTTCATATGTATTTATATATACAGTCTTTCATGTACAGAAATATGACTTGGTTTACTTAATGGAGTATGTTTTTAGATGTGAATTACACTTATGACACATGTATTGTCACAATTACTTTTATATCCTTTAATTTGCCGATATAAAACAAATTTCCAATTATTTTTAAATGTAGGATCATTTTGCCCTTTGGCGAGGCTAAAATGATCCTTTGGACATTTTTAAAAAAAATAAATTTTTTTCATTACTCAATTTGGGTTTAAACTATTATTAAAATATGTTTATAATGCAAAATATAGTGTAGAACATACTAGCAAAGGGTCAAAGTTTTATTTAAACAGTTATGTTATTTTACACAAGTTTTTCCTTTAAATTGATTATTTTAGGCCACATTCCCCTAATAAATAAAAAGTGTAATATATATTTTAAAAAATACATTTTAGTAATTTCATATTAATTAAATTATTATTATACGTTGATAAATCAATTTAGAAAATCTAAAAAGATTGTTTTATAATGTTTAATTTTTTCTTTCCTGTTGCTATATTTTACAAAAAAAAAAATTATAGATTTTTTTATTATTAATCTTTGTTACTAACACTTTAAAAGGACTATTATATAAAATAATAATATAATTAAAATATTTTTGAAGATGATACATAGTATTTTTAATTTGTATTTCCAGCCACTAACTCCTTAAAAGTAGTATAAATGATGTAATTTAATCTATTTAATAAGATTTGATTTTCTGAATACAAATATTACGTTTCAAACGCAAAGAAATCATTAAAAAAGTAACTGTTCTCTTACATGTGGTATATGATCAGTTTTAAATTGACATTTTCGTTTATAGGCAACTAAATTTTCACTTGACATCGAATTGTCAATAAAATTATTTATAGAACACAGTTTTACGTCGAGGTTTTATGTTTTATATCTTCCTTTATGATTTGACATAGCGTGGGAATCAATAAACAACTGGAGAAAGAGAAAAATATGTTTGAACAATGCCCACCTTATTGGATAAGAGTTTTTTTCTCTAACATTACTGCAAACATTAATCTATTTCCGAAGAACAGCAAAATTATTCGGTTGAATATGGCGTAATTTATAAAAGTGTCTTCAGAAATTATTTATTAAAAATTGATTAAAAGTTAATAGATTAATTTTAAGGCATTATTTTTTTGTTAGCCGGCTGCAGGTGGTAAATGGCCAATTAATCTGTATGGTTATAATTATATGCGAGTTACAAAAACAATGGATTTAATTATGCGCCAAATCACGCTGGCGAAAAAAGGCCAACTGGCAATGAAACTGGAATAACGAATATTTTAAACACTAAAAAGTAGAAAATATTAATAATAAAGAAAAAGTGTAATATATATATATTTTTACAAAATACGCTTAAATGAATTTTAAAAAAAGGTTTATATTAATTATTATGATTATACTTTGAGGAATCATTTTAGAAAATCTAAAAACATAGTTTTAAAAAAGTTTCATTTTTTTCTTACCTGTTACCATATCTTAAAAAAAAACACAGAAAATATTATATGTATTTTCTAATTCTTATTAATAACACCTTGAAAGGACTATAAAATAAAATATGAATGTGATTAAAATATTTTTGAAGATTATAAATACTATTTTTTTATTTGTATTTCTAGTCGCTAACTCTTTAAAAGAAGTTTTAAATGATATATAATTTAATTATTTTTTACGCAGGTTTACGCGTCTTAATAGAATTCTTTGAAAAGTTGGGTTTTATAAGATCTGTCATAAGGTAAGCACTAACTTTCATATGTATTTAGATATACAGTCTTTCATGTACAGAAATATGATTTGGTTTACTTCATGGAGTAATGTTTTTAGATGTGAATTACTCTTATGACACATGTCTTGTCACAATTACTTTTATATCCTTTAATTTGCCAATAAAAAACAAATTTACAATTATTTTTAAATGTAGGATCATTTTGCCCTTTGGCAAGGGTAAAATGATCCTTTGGACATTTTTTAAAAAATCATTTTTTTTCATTACTCAATTTGGGTTTAAACCATTATTACAATATGTTTATAATGCAAAATATAGTGTAGAACATACTATCAAAGGTCCAAAGTTTTATTTAAACAGTTATGTTATTTTACGCAAGTTTTTCCCTTAAAGGGATCATTTTAGGTCACCTTCCCCTAATAAATAAAAAGTGTAATATATATTTTAAAAAATACGTTTTAGTAATTTCATATTAATTGAATTATGATTATACGTTGATAAATCAATTTAGAAAATCTAAAAAGATTGTTTTATAATGTTTCATTTTTTCTTTCCTGTTGCCATATTTTACAAAAAAATAAGAAAATTATAGATATTTTTAAATATTAATCTTTGTTACTAACACCTTAAAAGGACTATTATATAAAATAATAATATAATTAAAATATTTTTGAAAATGATACATAGTATTTTTAATTTGTATTTCCAGCCACTAACTCCTTAAAAGTAGTATAAATGATATAATTTAATCTATTTAATAATGCTGTCTGAATACAAATACTACATTTCATCCTCAAAGAAATCATTAAAAAATAACTATTCTCTTACATGTGATATATGATCAGTTTTAAATTGACATTTTGGTTTATAGGCAAAAAATTTTCACTTGACATCGAATTGTCAATAAAATTATTTATAGAACACAGTTTTACGGCGAAGTTTTATGTTTTATATCTTCCTATATGATTTGACATAGCGTGGGAATCAATGAACAACTGGAGAATGAGAAAAATATGTTTGAACAATGCCCACCTTATTGGATAAGAGATTTTTTCTCAAACATTACTGCTAACATTAATCTATTTCTGAAAAACAGGAAAATTATTCGGTTGGATATGGTGTAATTTATAAAAGTGTCTTCACAATTTATTTAAACAATATATTTTTTTACTTATGAATTAAAACAAAAAACACGATGATATTTTTATTTATAAAACCTTTCGTTAATAAATTATTTGTTATTTATATGAGCAATTTTAAATTGCATATATTTCTTTCTGTGTATTCACAAGCAAATTTTGCAAATTTATGCCTAACGTCTTTCAAAATAATATAATTTTATTTCTAAGGATTCGAACACCCAGAAAAAAGTTTTGTTAAATCAACAAAAATATGGTTGTCCCAACAAAACTGTTTGTTTAAATATAGGTCAATGAAAATTTTGTTTGAATCAACAAAAAAAAATTTTTTGCAATTCAAAAAAAAAAAAAAAAAAAAAAAAAAAAAAAAATTGTATCGTCATAAAAAAATGTTTTGTTAATTCAAGTAAAATGGTTCAATTTTACTTGAATTTTCCTAAAACAACCAAAATGTACTCAACAAAACATGTTTTGTAGTTTTAATCAATTACTTTTTCTGGGTGAATTATAAAATGATCAAATGCATAAAGCAATTCAAACTTTTCTGTTAGAAGACCGCAAAACCCCTAAATTTTCAGAGTGTTCTATTTAATGATTTTTCATGCAAATTTTGCAAATTTTGTAACTATATATTTTTTATTGTAACTGGAACACAAATAT
Organism: Maratus michaelseni; assembly: GCA_963931845.1. NCBI lineage: Eukaryota > Metazoa > Arthropoda > Arachnida > Araneae > Salticidae > Maratus > Maratus michaelseni. Next base: position 373,446,541 of record OZ007587.1, read on the forward strand.
TTATATTAAATTAAAGAGTTCACACCCTACAGTTATAAGAAAGTTTCTGAGTCTCTAACCCTTTTTTTCTCAGTTTCAGAATTGTATTCGTGTCGCAATATATCATGTATGCTTCAAATGATTCGTGAATATTTTCCTGTGATAAGAAATATGGTATCGCTAGGTGATAGTATTTAATTTTCATGCATGATTTTCTGAATGAACTGTATTAAAGGCCTATTAAGATATTACAGAAAATCACATAGATATGACAACATTAAAGACGTGAGTATAAAACATCACAAATTTACTGAATGGTGTATACAGATGTCAAATTTAAAATTTTATACATACATTAAAATTAAAAATATCGACGTTTCGACTACCTTCTGTGGTTATCTTCAGGAAATATTTGTTATATTGCTTCCAAAGTTTACAATGCGAAAAACAATCCGTCCGTTGCCACATTATTATTGCCGTCCATAAATTAAAATTTAACTAGGTTAAAATGGTGTAATCGTTCAGCATTTATATCACATAGAAATGGTCAGGTGTGTGGTTGTTATTGTGGCTGCGGCATTGGTTCATAGACAGTGGCAACAATTTCAAATCACAGATTGAAACTATTTTTTTGCTGTTTTATATTTTCGTAAAAGTTCCATATTTAAGTTGAATTTGTTTGCAATCAACAAAAAACATTGTGAATTTCCATTAGGGAATTTTTTCCTAATTTTTGGAAACCAGTGTACTATTATTTACTGAGTAAGGAAAAGTCTAAATTGTACAAAAATGTCAAATAATATTTTGTATAATTAAAATAAATGGATGAAATAGTGTGCCAATATATTTTTAAAAAATTAACAACGTGAGAAAAAGCACAAATTACGTTAAAATATTTATAACAAAGATCTATTTCAACATCTCTAAAACTCTATCATCCGAAGAATAAAACATATGCATGAAAATATTAAAATGAGAAAAAGCAAGCAGAGAATCTTATGTCCGAAGGCACCACATCGATGAGTCTAGGAATCCTCTGCAACATACAATCGGTATGTGTTATGTAGTAGTCGTAGATCAATGAGAAGACAGTACCAAATGCATTCAGTATGATGTAGTAAACACAAAAAATATTGTGGGAAAGGGAATGGGTGAAATTATTTTATCAGTTTCATGCATATGTTTTACTTTGTCTACTTGCACTGATTATCCAGTTTAAAAATTTCCTAAACAACTATCAAAATTTTAACGTAATTTTTGCTTTTTCACGTTGTTTATTTTCATATTAACATATATTATATAGACTGAAATTTCATTCAAATTAATATTGAATTAATGGAATATTTATGAAAAACTTACCGAACTTATAGAATTTATCATTAAACTTAAATCTACACAGCTTTATGAATTGTCTTTGTTTATGAAGACTACAATTTTTTATAACATTAATAAAAAAACATTAATAAAAACATTTCAAGCATTATTAAGAAATATATAATATATTTTCAGGATTAAATTATATATATTTTTTAAATGCAAGACAAATTTTATTTAAGTTATTACAGTATCATACATTAATAAAATTTCTTGAATATCTGAAAAAAAGTTTTGTTGCTTTTGTACAAAAATAGAAAAGTAATTATTCATAATTCGCATCTGTATTCATTAGCTTATGATCAAAGATTTAATCAACAGATACGTTTCACATTTCGTTTTCAAATAAACCAGGATGTTATTTTATGAAGTTTTAAAACTCATTATAAGCCAAGCTGTGTGTGACAGGATTCTGAAAACAAATGTATGTTTGTAGATTTAGAGAAAGGTTTTATTTCTTTCTTTTATCTTTTACAATTACTTTTCACTGAATTATTTATCCGAATGGTTTTAATTATATCAGTACACAACTGAATTATATTTGCAACTTCAATTAATTGTACAAAAGAAGTTAGAATTTTATTCAGCTAAAGGACTATAAAATACGATTCGAAAGAAAAAATAATTACATAAAATTTAATGATAAGTTGCATTTTAAAATTTGATGATTATGTCATAAAAGTACTTTATTATATTTAATCACGTTTCGCAACATTTGAGCAAAACGTAAAATCACTTATTCACCAATATATAACTTATTTTTCATATTTATATTTCCGCTTAGTCATTATTTTACTGGTAAACATCAGAGAAGAAATTATCACATTGTTATAAACTTATAAGAGATTATCGCAATTTTTAATATATTGTTTCCAGATATATTAAAAAGAAATGATATACAGTAGACTTCCGATTATCGCCATTCGATCAACCGCCACCTTCGGTTAACCGCCACCCCCCCCCTTTCCATTTTTTTTTCAATCTGAAACGAACAACAAAAACACGCATGTTCAGTGAACCCGAGTGAGGCGGCGCTATTCCGAGAAAAATGCTTGTGTGACGTCAGCTAAACTGCAGCCACCGCCCCCTGAATGCTAGAGCTTTTAAGAATATTAACATGAAAGCACTGCCTGTCAATTATTACAGTAAAAAAAGTTCCTGGATGACGCAAGATATTTTTAAGAAGTGTTTTTTTTATATCTTTGTTCCCGGAGTTAAAGCACATTTTAAAAAAAGTAATCTTCCTCAGAAAGCAATCTTGTTGCTTGATAATGCAGGAGCACATCCGGAAAATTTAGAATCTACTGACGGAACATCAAGTGCTTATTTCTTCCACCTAATACAACATCACTGATACAACCAATGGACCAAAGTGTCTTTGAATCGATGAAAAAACATTATCGGAAAGCTTTAATTCAAAAGCTGCTACTCGCTGATAATGAATCAAATGTCTTCGTTTTTTGGAAATCATACACTATCAAAGATGCCATATACAACTTAGCTGATGCCTGGAATGATTTATCTGAACAGATTTTCCAGAGAAGCTGGAGAAAATTGTGGCCCAACACTATTGATACACCGGAAGATGCTACCAATACTACCAGCACAGAAGATGTACCTGATGATGATACAGAGATACTGACCTTGGTATCAAACGTACCATGTTTAAAAGATATTTCTGCAGATGAAATGAAAAACTGGCATAATTGTGATAACAATGATATTGGTTATGAAGAATTTGTGGATGACGAAATTATCCAAAATATTTTGAATCCAGGGAAACCTGAAGCGGATGAATCTGATGAATCGGAAAATGATGACTCAGGAGTCAGTTATGCAGAAGTGGAGACAATACTCTCGAAGTGCATTAATTGGTTTGAGATGCAAGATGAAGCCGATGCAACTCAAGTACTTTTATTACGTAAAATTCGCAATCTTGCTGCTGTAAAAGGACAAGCAAACTGCAAACAAACATGTAAAACGTATTATTTTCGATGAAAACAGGTAATTTATTTACTGTGTAAAATTTTAAATTACTCTCATAAATTTATTTGTTATTATTAATTGTGTTTTCTATTCATGAAATACACAGCTAATAAAAAAACACGCGTTTAAATATTGTTATTTATAAACCAGCAAATAGAAATGTGATTTTAATAATGGTCTTTCGATTATCCGTCTATTTCGATTATCCGCCACCCGGTCGGTCCCGTGAGTGACGGATAATCGGAAGTTTACTGTAATAGATAAAATAATAAACTGCATTAAAACAATAGAAAATAGACAGCATTTTTTTAATAATGTGTCCTTATTTAAAATAGACAGTATAAATGATTTTCAATTCTTGCAGCGACTGAACTTTAACCTTAATGGACTAACACCCTATCTACTTCGACTTTTCAATCTCTAATTTGTTTAATGACTTGAATGTCTGCATGTTCATTATAGAATTTGTTTAGATTTATATGTCTATATAGTAATATTAAAAATACAAACATATATATATATTTCCTTATTTACTTTTTTTTTTTTTTACTATTAATTTTTATATTCGTAAGAATATCGATCACTTGCAGCCCAATTAGATATTCATCTAATTACAGCCCAAATTTTGGCAAAATATATATATTTTCATAATTATTAAATACATTATTTTAATGCTGCTTATGCGCAAAATTTGATGTATTTCTTGTAGTTCAAATTAATTTTACCTTGCTGCATTATAACTTTTTGTAATGTTGCTATTGAAATAACATATTAATATGGCCGTTTGCATTGTTTTTGTTTGTGTCCTACTGATATGGTCATCTTGCATTTTGAATAATTTGTATAGGTTATTCTGTATGGGCTTATATAGTTAAAATATTTTAAATGTATGAACTATGGTATTTTTATACCAGTTATGATGAGATTAGATTTTCTTTGTCTTCCTTTGTATTTATTTGTTTATAAATGGATTTATTTTCTTCCGTTTGATTTGTAGTGTTCTATTTTCATTGGTATCCTTTTTTTTTTTTTTCCAATTTCTTTCCAATGATTGTTAGGGCTTGGAATTGTCACAAAATTTTGGCTTTAAGCTTGTGACAGTTACAGAAAACAATCATTCTTTGCTTATAATGTGGTTTCCCAGCCCTTGAAAAAGTAAATTACATTATAAGCTTGCATTTGTGTGTTTTTTACTTATGTTTCACTTTTTGAATAAATACTTCATTTGTTAGGACTATGTTTTATAATGTGTAATTTGACATAGCTATTTGGGGTAATAATTTCATTGCATTTGGTCAGTTATTTCTGTTTCAATGGTTAATTTTTGCAATAAGTTTATATATATATATATATATATATATATATATATATGTGTGTGTGTGTGTGTGTGTGTATGTGTGTCTTGTATCCTCTCAAATAAAATAACAAATAAATACAGACGAAGAACAGAAGCTATACACTTCTTAGGTTAGCATCTGTACTCGATTGACTTTCTGAATTTGACTCACTTGTACACGAAATGTAATTATTTTATTAATAACCCATGAATAACAAAACAAAAAAATTCAAAATGTAATATAAGTATATCTGAAACGCTGGCATATATATAGAAATTACAGCTAGATTACAATAGTATGTATAATATTACAAGTGACAGAAAATACTTTTTGAAAACAAATCAATCTATTTCGCTTTTTGTTTAACAGGTGATACTTTAAAGAGGTCAGAATGTATTGAAAGGGTAAAATAAGGTATTTTTATTATCCTTTTATGTTTGAATTTTTAAAATGCCATACAATTGGTCAGATAGGAAAATTCGTAAATATACGAACGTATGAGCCATAAACGTTCAGATGCGCAAATCTGTGGCGTTACGTGCGAAGAAAAAACTTTAAATTCAGTTAATTTCGAAACGCTATATTCCAGAGATTTTGTCGCGATAACTTTTGAACAAATTAATTCGTTTACATATTACTTATATTAATATAAAAGGGAATTAAATTCTCTACAAACTATATCTAGTTATGACAAAGAACTATGATAAAATATTTTTAGTTTATATTTTTTTTCAGATTATTTATTTATTTATTTATTTATTTATTTATTTTTAGTTATAGGTATACTCGATAGACAACGTAATAAGAAATATGATGAAAAAAATAATGGAATCTAAACTTTGATATCGTGGTAAAACTAGTTTCGCCAGATTAATTTTGTCGTACATTATTATTATTATTATTATTATTATTATTATTATTTACAATTTAATAAATATTTATTTCCCATTTCTATAAAACATAAATAAATCAATGCAAAGAAAATGCAGTAGTATAAACTAATATCAGGCTTCATAATCCACGCTTTTCGTCATTTCAATGCTTTCTGGATCGCTTTATAAACACACATCGAATACTTATAATTCCTTGTTAAATTTTACATCATATCATATAAATATATTTTTCAACAACCTAAAATTTTTCAAACTTGAATGTTTTGTTAGTAGTTTACCGTCACCTCCTGTGAAATGCTTAGAAAAAAAAATAGGAAACAGGTAAAACTAAAGAAAATATTAAGCTAAAGAAAATAAGCGAAAGAAACGGATTATGAGTTTATATTATTAGTATGGAAAAGGACTCATTTTTAAAAACGCTAAACAGCTATTTTTTGTTGTTGTTGTTTCTTAATTAAGCTGTCATTGTCTAAAATATCAATATATCTACAGCTAACGTATTAATTAAAATGTTAACACACTCGTATAAGAAGGCATCGACATGCGGAAGTCAGAATTATTTTTTAAATATCATAAAATCAACAGATAAATTTATACAACCAATTGTTCTGAACAGAATCTAAACACATATTTTTAATATTTGGCAATTTTTCAAGAGAAAATTTCCCACGCCTTGCATTCATAATATTCAAATTTTAATTGCTTAGTAGGCGCATATGTGCTGGATTTTCTCTGATTTCGTGTTTGCCCCAGGGTTGGCGGCTCACGGAAAATATTCCATCTTGTTCTGCGTTTGTAGTTTTGTCAACATCTTATGGTGAAAGAGCTGAGTATCGTTCCCAAGTGGTTCAGTTGGTAGAACGTAAATGCGCTAATCTGATGACGCGGGTTCGAGTCCTGGCTTGGGTTCTTTTTCACTATATTGGCTATGCGCATATTAAGCAATTAAAATTTGAGAATCTAAACCTTTGGGAAATTAAATCACTGTTCTTTTAATCATTTTTTTAAATTTAGATACTCATAACTAAGTTTAAAATATTTTTGTTATTTTTACATAGAAATTTTGTAAACATTTATATTTCACATCTATATTAAAACAACGTGTTATGTCTTTGCGATATAAAAGTAAACATTTTGACTTAAAAAATAACCTGCCATGGAAGTAAAAGAGAATAAAAAAAATCTGAATAGACCAAATCATGTGGTAAGAATGAAATGTGGGGTAGAAAGAATGGTATAAAAATAAAAATAATAAAAATAAGTTTTCTAAACCCATAGAATGTTATGTTGCACACGATTCCTTTTTAGAATTTTCTCCTCCGATATTTCACCGAGAGATAAAAAAGGTATTACTCATAGGTATAGGTCATAAAAGTTTTGATATGCCGTTTTTTTAAGTTCAAATTTCTAAAAAATATCAATAATAATAAATACATTATTTTGTCCTTTCAACCCTTTCTGACATCCTTAAAGCATCACATACGTAACAAAAGTCGAAAAATATTGATTTTTTTTCTAAATAAATTATTTTCTGTCACTTATAAAGTTATACATACTATTGTAATCCAGCTGTAATTTCTGAATATATACCAGTGTTTCAGAAGTTACATTTTAAATGCTTTTTGTTATCAAAAAATAGTAAGAGTGAGAGATTAAAAAGCGTACAGATGCCAACCAAACGTTTTTTGTAGCATGCATCATCATAAAAAACTAGTTATGCTGAAAATATCTATTTCCTTAAGTAACATTTCTTTCCTATCACATATTCTTTTCAATAAATCAATTAAATAATAATGCTGTCATTGAAACAATAAAACATTGTAGTAAAAAAATCAATAATAATTAAACATTCATATACAGAAAGACCTGCTGGGTTTAAGATGTTCTCCATGGTGTTTATTTCTATGGTAATTTTTTAATTTTAATTTTTTTATTTGTTTACTTTGCCGTTTTATAAAAAAAACCTCTATTAATACCATGTGTTCGAATATATTTTCACTAGTAAGTAACCTACAGAGACAAATATTTTAATATCGAACGTACAATATTTAATTGAAAAATTCTCAAAAGTGAATGAATTTTATTAAATTTTATTTTATTTGTCATCATCAAATGAACAAACAAAACATACTTGAATAGTATCGATTATTAATTATAACGAATGTTATCCCTGTTTTACAATATTTTGGAAGCTGCTTAAACAGTGTTAAGAGGCATTAACAGATTTAAATCGAAGTAATTGTTTTAAACTATTTTTAATAAACATAAAACAATGAAATGTGTATCAGTGGCGAAATATTTCCGCAAAATATTTTTGCACCCTGATAAGCTTATTCTTATCTGTTAGAGAAATTACACGTTTATAATAAATCAATATCTAATATCAATCGATAGAGTAATAACGATAACAATAGTACCAATAATTGTACTCATTAAATTGCACTCATATCAAATTGCACTCATACCAAATTAAGTTTAATTGTTTCCTTAAAATATATTCTTGTATAAACGAAATAAATTTTGTTATAATTATTGAAAATAATTCCAATCTATGTTATAAAATCATCACACCATCTCTTCTGTGATAGCTGAAGGGATCTGTTTAATCACCCTGAGCAATTAAAAGATCAATTTTGTGATTGTGTGAAAGTTACCAAGAAAATTATTAATATCCTGAAGCAATAATGTTTTTTGCACTGTATGTACTCATTATATACAAAAAAGAAATGAAATTTTGCATTTAAAATAATGTTGTAATAATATCATATATATTTTATACATTTAGAAATGTGTATATATGTATTTTCCGACTGTGTGTGTGTGCGTATGCATGTGTCGATGTTCCACATGCGATATACGTTGTTTCGACGTTTTCGCCAATGCTACATCTTTTTGTACCTTTAAGAAACTAATTGCATGTGCAATTAGGCCGACATTTCTAATTTTTATAATAATTTACTTTACACATTTTTACAGTTAAATTTTAAAGAGACTTTAAATTCATCTTTTTTTTTAATAAAATTTTGTTATTTTTAGGGTACGTGTTTCTATCACGATAGATACAATGAGATATATTTGACTCATATTTTAATTTTAATTTTAATACAATTTCCTATAAATAAAGTATTCAGTTAATTAAATAAATGGAAATACATCTACCTTTTGCATTCATTTAATAGAAGTGAAATTTAATAGACCTTATCATTAATTAATCTGTTATTTAGTTTGTGGACACACTAATAAGTAAAAGAAAAATCTAAACCTGGATGTTAAATTTAAATAACCAAAATAAATAAACTCTGATAAACAAATTGATTATACTGTGTGTTATACAATTGTCTCTTAACTGTATACCAGTTTTTGATATTTCACTTAGAAATTTTTTAGAGCACGTGTTGGAAGCAATATCTTGTGAATATGGATGTTTACTATTATTCTTTTCTAAACAACTTTCTTTGCAGAACTCAAAATTTTGAAATTAAAGTACAAATTATAAGTTTTTAATTTTTCCTGAATATGTATCTTTTAATGTTTAAATTTACACACGCTAAAAATTATCACAAGCAAAATTTAGCCAGCAACTTTAGAATTACTTAAGAATCAGTAACATTAAAATTACTTAAGTTCATTAAGAATAAGGCAATCTAGACTGTCATACAACAGCTAGATGCATCAGCTTCTATAAAGTGCAAAAAAAGTGTAAAATACTTTGCAAAATTCTAAAATTAAATACTTGAAAATTTTAAAATAAAATACCATTCAATTACTTAGGATTAATTAGTTATTTTTTTTATTATCGTTGGTTATATTATTTTATTTGTTTTGAATTGATTATAATTGCACAGTATAGCAAAAAAATATGTATAAAACGATAAAAATTATCAAACATGAAAATTATCTCTTTCAGGTTTCACTATTCCTAATGTTGCACAAGAATCAACAAAATTCAATTATATTTTAGCACAGCTACAATAGAAATTTGTTTATAATATATGGTGTGCAATCCAAAGTGATCCAGACAAATATTTGGCAGCAAGAGATAGACGTTTAAAAACTTTTTTTAACAAAATTGAGATAAAAGAACTAAAATATTAGTTACAGAAATTTATCTAGGCAATAGGCGGCCTAGTCAACTATTATACTGAACGAAATGATTGACAAACCGAATGTAACCGATAAAATTTTTAAAACATAGTGATTTGGGAATCTATTGGAACTGCTTTAACTGAAAGCAACGGAAATTTAGGTAATCACCTGATAATTATAGATAACATTGAACATAAAATGAATTCTGCTAGGGCAGATAATTCTGTTTTAAATAATGAGTTTCAAAATAATTTCGTAGAATTTCTAGTTATATTATTATTTTTGTTTTCATTTAGTTTTAGTTTTCTAGTAAGTCAAAAATGTGTATATAAATAGAAAGGTAAATCTACACTTATCGTTTGTAAAACAGATATGTCTTCTTCTTTATATATATTACATGCATTGTATCTGTAGAAATGCTATTTATTCTATGAACATATTCAAATATCAGAAACCTATTCAAAAGCACCCAGTAAATTCCCAAATCTTTAATTTCTGTAACATTAAATTTGTTTCCATATTCTTCCAGCCAAATTTTAGTTTATATAACTAATTAACCATACTTCATTACACTATTATAAAAATATACAGAAATTTTAATTTACTTTAAGCTGTTCATTTTTGCATTATGTGTGTAGTATATATAATGCTACTTCAGAGAATGTTGCAAAAACAGGGAGAATTAAACAATATTTTTATTAATTGTATTAAAATAAGCTAATATTGTTTAGTGGTATTTCATTTGCGAAAAAAAGTTTTAAATTAGAAAATTGCAATTCTTCAGAGATCAGTGATTAAAGAAAATCGGAATTCTCGCGTTATGGTTGCATTTAGGTGGGATTAAAATTTAAAAGCACTATATACTTTTTCATTAAAAAAGAATTTTGGTCAATGGGAATTATGCATATCATAGAATTTTTATAGTAAAAGTATATTGAGAAACAGGATATCTTGAAATCAGCGAAATGATGATAATCTCGAATAAATGGAATTTTAATCCTGTTTCTATAAATGAAACTTATTGAATAATTTTGACGAATGAACTATATTACTGAAAATTTCAATATTTTGTTGTCAGTATCTGTGAAATCGTATTACTGTACAATTACAAAATGTTTTTCGACACTAAATTTCTCTTTCAAATTTTTGAATACTCTCCATATATCTTTCATTGATAAATATAATTCTGATACAGTATATATTTTAATAAATATATGGACTTTGGTTTGTAAATTATAAATTATATTTCATCAAACATTGCCTAAAGGACATCCAATCCATTTCTTGTTTGAAGAACACAATGTATGAGATGAAAAAAAAAACACGAAATAATTAGTTACAAGAATTTATCTACATAATCTGAAGCTTAGTCAATTGCTCGAAATGAAATATCTTGTAGATAAAAAATAATTGCTTATATTTTAAATGCATTGTTACTTAATAACTCCTGGAATAAAATAAAACTGTTTTAACTTTAAGCAATGAAAATTTAGATAATTGCCGATAATAACAGATATAATTCTAGATATATTTATTATGAAAGCGCATATAATTTTGTTTTAAATAGGGATTATTAAATAATTATGTAGTATTTTTGCTATTTATATAATCATTATTTTGTTTCCATTTAATTTTAATTTTACGGTAATGCAAAAAAAAAAAAGTATTAAAATAAATCACTAAATCTACTTATCGGTTGTAAAAATAAATGTCTTTTTCTTAATATATAATAACATGAATTATGTATTTTTTTTTATCAACATCTGGAAATCTTAATTACAGATTCATAAGAGCCTAGCAAATTCCCAAATCTTTTGTTTCAGTAACTTAAAGTTATGCCTGTTTGTGGTTTTCCAATCAAATTTTTAGTTTCTGTAATTAGCTATATTTGTTTAAGATTACGGTAATATTATATAGAAGTTTTAATTTACTGCAGGATGTTTATTGTCTGCAATATGTACGAACAGTATTACTGGAGATGGTGTTGCATAAAGTTGCAAAATTAAATGACATTCTTAGCAAATGTAATAAAATAAACATAATAAAAATTTTGAAAATCAGTGTTTAAAGAAAATCGGACTGCCCATTATAATTAACATTTACGTGGAATTGAAATTTTAATGCATTATACACTCTCCCAATAAAAGAGAATTTTGGTCAATGTGAATTATACATCTGATAAAAGTTTTATCGTGAATGAATATTGGGAAACACGATACGTTAAAATCAGCGAAATGCTGATAATCTGAAATAAATGGAACTTTAATCCTGTTTCTATAGACGAGACTTAGTGAATAATTTCCACCGCTCAAACTGTATTATTCAAATTTTGAATAGTTTGTTATCAGTATTTATCAAATCGTATTGCTGTTCCTGCATAAAATGTGCAATTTGTGTATCCACACAAATTTTCTGTTTCAAATATTTCAATATTTTTCATTTATCTTACATGGATAAAAGTAATTTAATTACAGTTATATCTTTTATGAAATATATGGACTTTCTTATATAAGTTGTGAATTGTTTTTATCAAATAGTAACTAAAGGACATCAAACACATTTGCTGTTTCATGAGTACGGTATATTATTTTATTTAAAACTTTTTAAATTAAAAGGGTAGTATTATTTGTCTAGATTTTGAATATTTTGGAATTGGAAAATATTTCATTTTCAAATAAAAACAATAACTTATGGCTTCATTATTTTTTAAATCACGAGTTTGGAGTTTTTGTTACAAAGAGTTTATTGAAATGAACTTCAAAATACTCTTACATGTTCTTTATCATCATTGCATCCATGTGGGTGTTTTCGCATTCATTTGAATTCTTGGGGAGTAAATTATGAAAGTGCTTTGACAATTCTAGCATATATAATATATTCAGGCACAGACGCTAGAAAAGATATCTCCTTCATGCAGATGCAAATGAGGTTGGGGAGATTTTTTACATTTCTTTTTTAAATCATATTATAATTTTATGAAATTATTTCTGTGTGTTTTTGATTTTAGTCTTCTTTCAGTAATGTGAATAACAATATTATTGATCCGTCGATATGTATGATGAGAAATCCGAAATATATATAATTTGATTTTCAATTTCCCATCTCAGTTTTACAATAAGAAATGATACAATAATATTATTTAATAGTGAAAAGATGAGTAAGAGGGATTATCTAACAATTTCGTATACTTGTAGTTTATTTTTAATTTTATTTTTATACTTTTATACGTATTATGGTTTATGAGATTTTAGAATTTTAGAATTAACTAAACCATAGTTTTCTGGGAAAAAAACGGTTGGAAAAAAGCATAAATTTTGTTAGCTATGATTTTATTATCATCACTTCCACTTGCTTTTTTTGTCATTATTAAACTTGATGACGGTAAAAAGAAGAAATTTAGAGATTAAGGAGTAGACCTAGTCAATTCATGCACGTGTGCATCAAAATATATTATTTACGTCATGTACATTGAAATTAAAAATTCTTTTTGTGAGAATTTTTACATCTAAGAATAACATAATAAAATGTAAATGCATTATAATTTGGTATTCTTTAGTTATACCTTACTCTTCTTTAAAACGTTGTTTAAAATATTTTTAATTTATACACACATATATATATAATTTATTTAGATATTAATTTATTTTTAGAAGATATAAATATAGATAAATATACAGATATATATAAATGTGCTTGTGAATACATTATAAGGATTTTATATAAATGAATAAATAAAATCCACATATATATTTACATGCAACGACTAAAAGCGTCAGAAAATACAACTTTGCTTTAAAAATCTGGTATTTTGCAACATCCTTGTCAAAAATATCTTATCTGCAGTACTTTATACGACAGGCGAATTCAATTTTATGCGTTAGAAAAAGGAGAAATGACAACTTAAAGCTTTAATACACTTTTTTATAAATAGCATAGCAGTAAATTGGGGATTTCTAGTCGACGTTACTCAAAAATTTCAAACTTTCAGTTCACTAAGCAGGTTAAAATGTATTTTTCTCGAACAAACTGGTATGTTTTTATTACTGTCTGTCTGAAAAATAGTTATATGTTTGGAATGTAAAATATGAACCGAAATACTAAAGCAATATACTGTCAACAAAACGATGTAAAATTTAAGCATTCTATAAATATACTGATGAAAAAATTAACTTGGAAATGTGATTTTTGAGATTATCTCTGAAAGTATAATGAATTAAATGTTGAACATTTAAAGAAATAACAAATGATCAATGCAAAAATTAAACATGCAATCAGCATTGTCAATTATCATTTGTTATATACAAAGTTCATTAAAAAAATATTAACATAGAGATTAGATTTTATTCACATTTTCAGAAAATTCAGTTTTTTCTTACCGGAAATGAAAAACTGCAATTATTAAGACCTTTTTCTCTTCAGTGACGAGTCTCGATTCTGTTTTCAGAATGGCTCTAAACTTGTTTCAATTTGGAGAGAACCTGGGACTCACTAGACGAATTCAAACATTCTTGGAAGGGACTACTATGGAGTTAGCAATGTTTTCGTTTGAACATGGGCCAAGTTGGACAGACACACGCCAATATGCATCTTTGTCAAATGGACACTGAATTCCAAGAGGTACAGAATAGTGATCTTAGAGACCTATGTAAAATATTTTAGGATCGCTTTGACACAAATTTGTTTTTATTCGATGATGATGATTGTCCACATAAGTCACAGATGACTGACGAGTACCTCGAGTCTAAATATGTTCGAAGAATGGACTGACCAGCAAGATTTCCAGACATGAATCTAATACAACATGTCTGAGATACCCTCCGAAAATACGTTGCATCACGTGATTATCCTCTCAGAAATCTTTCTAAACTAAAAACTTTCATCTAATTCCTCAGGATCATCATTTCTCTTCTCATTTCTTGTGTCTTATTGCTATTTTAAAAATAGTTTAAATTTCGTGTGTTTTAATATTCTTTACTCATATAGAGATTCCTATGTTTTCTGGCACTTTCAGTTTTATCCGGATATTTATCTGTTTCCATGCAGCGATGGTTGCGTTCAACTAATTTGATGTCAGTGACATGAAACATACCAACAATATTTACTGCATCAAGCAAAACAGAAAGTTCATTTTCGCTGCGATTTTGCTCGCCGAATGTATCCGCATGAAATGCTCCATTTCTCAGGGACAGCTTTGGCGCATCGTCTATTTTTTAGAACTTTAAATATCACTATTTCTAAATTATATCCATCCTATTAGATTTTTAGTGGAGATCTTTGTATTTTTTCACATCGCATAATTCTCAACTACAGAATTGGATTTCGTGAAACTTAGCAGATTTCGTTGCTCTTAATGTTCACACTTTGTTATTACAAACTGGATTTCAAAACCCGTGGTTCTGATAATTCCAGTTTTATCAAAATCTCGTTTTCCCGTAAAATGGACATACCATCTGTATTTTTTTGTGTCAAAATATATCACACATCTGTATTTTTAGGTGTCAATATATATTTAATAATATAATATATTTTTAACGTTACTTTGCCTACACTTCATATCAGGGGTAAAGATACCGTGAAGCAGTTGGGACAAACTGGTTTGGACGCAAGAATCATAAGGGCACAATATTTGAAATAACGAAATAAAGATTTGTAAAAATATATGTGGACATTTTTAATTGTAATTAACAAGTTATTATAGATTGATCATACTTGTTACAATCGGCTTATTCTTATGATATTTTATCCTATTTTGGATCTCGATTTAAAACACATTTTGAAATTTTTTGAAAGAAATTACTTCTATTAGCGAAGTTTTATTCCACACCACCACGCTGCTACCCTAAATAACTTCTCCAACCTATTTTCGACGTGCTTGATTATTTATTTATTTACTTTTTTAACGTTGGAGACAACCACAGCAGACGAAAAATTTTAAAACTTAGTTAACACGTTGGTTACATTGTCCACTGAGACTTGCCATGCGTTTACATTTCCCAAATGTAAGTTTTCCAAAATGTCTCAGTGGTTAATCGAGTTAATATTTAAAGGCCCACGTGGATGAATTAGATTAAGGGTCTTCAATGTGTGACCCGTGTGCCATCAAGTTACTAGTATTCTATGGGATTAATGCATGTCTTATGGACCAATAGGAGGACAGCCATTGGCGACAATTTTTATTTTCTATTCGTAGAACTTCTTACAGAATTTTTTCTTTGCGGTAGATTTCTCTTGAAATATCATAGGGAACGATAATATTTTTGGAAACATCACACGATTAGAATAAAGAAAAAGTCACCAGTTGCAGCAGTTTTTAATAAAAGATAAATTATTTGTCGAAAGTTTATGACGGAGATTGATCCAACATAGTTTTATCGCTTTTGTCACTATAATAGATAAAAAACAGCAACTTGAAAATTTGATCTGGAAAAAGTTATCTACCGTCTTAAAAGGAGAATGCAAGATAAATAAAATTTTAATTTTTTTATGTGGTAATTAAACATTCATAAGTTAATACTGTTAATAAAATACGCAATCAATGTAGAATTTAGACATAAGCCACATGATCCCAGGCCCAGGACAACAAATGGAATTTATAAAGTATGTTTTTTTTTTGACGTTATATTAAATTTAATTTAAGAATTCATAAGCATTTTTTATCATAAATAGGGAAATTGTTTCCTATGGATTCTAATTAAGAAATAGACATCAAACAATTACACGAAACTAAAATGTTCAAACTCTCATTTATTGGAAACTTGATATTGCTTAGAATTTAGTGTTGATTTTAACCCTTTTTACTGATATAGAAACCAAAGTTATGTTAAAATGCTCAAATCCCTTAAATTGACTTGATATCTCTGAAGAATAAAAACTGCTTGGTAACTGCACATTCACTTAAAACTTCATTGTGAGGACAAACTTATACTATGATTTTATTGTCATAATCAACATGTTATGCACTACATTGTATCAGGGATTTACTGATTCCATGCAATAACTCTCATTTAACACGTTGACGGACACTTGCGGCTATAACCACCAAACGAAGTTCGCAATGTGGCATGACGGCAATGGCCGCTCAATACGAAACGGTCGTTTATAGACACTACGGCTATAGCAGCACAAATGTACATTTACCGGCGTACAAGTAGAAGCCCAGTGTCATGTTTTGCAAATAAATTTTTAGGATGAAGTTCGTTTTCCACCTGTTATACGAGTTGCAGTTTCAGTATGCACGTGCAGGGTGGCTAGTGGTCAGGGGAAAATACAGTCATAAAAAATGATAAGTACCAGTATATTATTACAGAAAAATTCAAATTGATTATTTGATCGAATAATCAACATAATTTTTTCTATAAGAATATACTGGTGTTTATCACTTTTTTTGACTGTGTTTTTCCCTGACCACTAGCCACCCTGACGTGGTTGTGAAGGGAGTAGTGTGCTGAATTAATCAAAATTAAGTTTATTTAAGCAGAAAGAGTAAAACTATACTTCTAATATTCTAAAAATTACAAAAACATATAGTGTCAATTTTCGAACTTCACTTGTTCCTACTGTCCGTCAATGTGCTAAGTTTTTGTTAATTATATAAAAACTGAAGAGGTGGGTACCATGATGTAAGGTTGAATTTATTCAAGACCAAAAATTTAAAATTAAGTAATATAAAATGTTGTTTTTTAAAGATTTTTTTTTAAATTTCGGACGTAAAAGTATATTTGGCATTTTCTGGACTGATAATACTCTTAATAAAATGAAGTGCTTAGTGATGAAAAAATTATTTTCTCAAAATATTGCTTTTTAGTATTAATAGTAAGTTGCTTTATACAGTATGCCCACTAAAGTCCCTTGCCACCCTCTTAACT
Source organism: Maratus michaelseni (assembly GCA_963931845.1). Classification (NCBI taxonomy): domain Eukaryota; kingdom Metazoa; phylum Arthropoda; class Arachnida; order Araneae; family Salticidae; genus Maratus; species Maratus michaelseni. The sequence goes on from OZ007587.1 coordinate 373,464,061, forward strand.
TCGGAACGGCTCCTGCTATATTCATAAAAGTAGTGTCTGTATATAGTAAAGTAGCCGTGCGCTATTCAATGAAACCACCTACGGCGCCACCTGGTGGAATACTGCGGAGTTAGCATTCCTATCTCTAAAACGGAAAGAGATAGAGAGAAAAAGTGATTTACAAAGCTGTAGAGCATCATCGATTTAGTACGCAAAGACGCCTTGTGGACATCAATGCGAAGAATAGAATAGATAAAACTCGCATTTGTTTTTTCGTGATTTCCTACACTGTGACGTGATAAAACGATCTTAGAAAGAAAAAAACAACTAGTTATAACAATATACCTTTATTTGAGATGTGCAAACTTCTCACCATCAGCTACAATGCACATTTGGATCATTGTTAGAATTTCACGTTGCACATGTTGGAGCATAGAGGGTGACGCGTTGGCACAAGCGTCCATAATGCGTCGTTTAATGCTTGTGGTCCTGCAATGTTTGTGGAGGGGTCGCATACACATGCTGTTTCATAACTGGTTATCTCTTTCTTTCTAAGATCGATTGTCACATCACAGTGTAGGAAATCACGGAAAAACAAATGCGCGTTTAAACCGTTCTATTCTTCGCACTAATGTCCAAAAGGTGTTTTTTTGTACTAAATCGATGATGCTCTACAACTTTGTAAATCACTTTTTTCCCTATCTATTTCCGTTTTCGAGATATGAATGCTAACTCCGCAGTGTTCCACCAGGTGGTGCCGTAGGTGTTTTCATTCAGTAGCGCATGGCTACTTTACTATACCTAGGCGCCACTTTTATGAATACTAGATGGAACCCATCAAAACTTGACGGCAAACAACTTGATAGTATCATAAGAATAAAATTCATGGCTCTTTTAAAAAGTTTGAAATTTTTGAAGAATAATTCGAATAAAATTAAAAAAGATATTCTGTCCAAAGCAGGGATCGATCCCACACGGTAATAGGAATAGAGAAGAAACCCGACTTATATTAATCGACCAACGTTTTCGCATTTGAGTAAGCTCTAAACCTGATTAGATTCTACAATTAAGTTTACGCATGCGTATTGGGTACGATTTTATGCGGATTTCACAAAAAAAACCTTTTCGTTTAAAAATGTAGATGTTTAGGATGTTATTACTCCCGAGAGCATTAATGGCGCCATCTGTTTCAAGATAAGAAAATCAAACACATGACCACACAGCCCTATTCTGCAATAATTAGATATAGAACAAATCCCAAACTGTAAGGAAATCTATAATATTCAGCTTACTTTGCAAATTTTCTAAGCAAAAGTCTTATTCTCATATATCCTTTGGAAAAATTAAAGGAATTTGTAAATACTTCGTTCCACTTATCTTAGAGAGCTATTTTAAAACAATAGATTTTTAATTGAATATTAATCAATTACAATTTTAGAGCTAAAAATAGAATATACTAGGAAAATGAAAATGCCATTACTTAAAAGAACAATTTGAAACGTATTAAACTCTTTATAAGTATATCCAGCTTGATTTTTTTTTATAAATAATATATGGATATATTTTCTTCTTTCTTTTTTCTCTTCTTTTCTTTTCATTTTTTAAGGAGAATAATCATATACTTTTCTTATTTTATTCACCATAGTCCTGATATTATGAAAAAATTACAATATTTAGTATTTAATATATGTAGTAAATATATAAATATTTTTTTTTAACTACACGACCTTTAAAAACTTTCATTAAATTATTTTTTATCAGTCTGATTCTAAAACCTCGAATTTAAAATTTGCTGTTTGTTGCTAACGATTAATAATACATATTTTTTATTCAGTAATTAAAACAAAATATTCTTGGGTGTTAAATTTTACTTAATTATAAAGCATTCTAATAAAATAAAAAAAATACAAATTATATAACATTTCCCCCTGAATTAAATGTGGCATTATTAAAATGAATTACAGCCATAAAGTAAGAAAAATAATTCTGTCCATAGGAGGGACAGAACCCACACAACAATCGAATCAGGGAAGAAACGCGGATTATACCACTCGACCATCGTTTTCGCATCTGAGTGTGCTCTAACACTGGTTAAGTTCTAGATTTAAGTTTAAGCATGCGTATTGGGCACGATTTCATGTGAATTTGACAAAAAAAGCCTTTGCTTTTAAATATATAGATAGCAGCAGTCGTTCCGAAGTTAAGAGGGTGGCAAGGGACTTTAGCGGGCATACTGTATATATTTAGTAATAGAACCTTCGCTAAATCTGCGAGAAATACTTTTAGAAATCACAAATCTTGTGAATGCAATACGTGCTTTTATTTTTCATTCAGAACTTAAAATTATCGATTATAGGATACTGGAGTCTTCGTGACACCTTTCTCATCACAAATCACATTAAGAATTATATCTAATTTTGGTGACCTCTTACTCTTGTGGCATTGAAAAAATGCCTAATTTACACCGTTATGGTAATATGGCCAAGGTACTTTGTTTTAAAAAAGGAATTCAAATGGCAGAAAAAAGCTTTAAACTTGCACGATTAGTGCAAACTTTACCTATAGTAGTCTGGAAGCAGAGGACAAAAGAAATACTGACATTAGAGCTTAGGCATAGTAGTAGTTAGAAGTCGCACGAAAGAATATAATATGCCTAGTGATTTAAAGTGTCTTAATTTGGCTTTGCCAGATAGGGGTAATCTACATGTTAAAAATACTTCTCTTTTCTAAAGTCATAATTACATTTATTATATTGTAATTATGTATAGGTATGTATTTTTAATTAATGTTTACTTATTCATTATTGTATTCAAAGTCCTTGGAACGAACAATAGAGCTTGTAGTTTGCACGTAGAAAACCGTTGCTACATGGGCGTATATAAAATGGAAATCCTGCCACGTTCCTAGAAAATACAGGTATACACTCAGTACTTAAAGAATTATTCTTTTTTATTACTTTATTTCCATTTATTGTGTTGCATATATTTTTGTTAAAATGCATCGCATTTGGAATAAATTAAATAAAGTTTTAAATAAAAATATCTATATATATTAGGATTAGTATAGATACTTACTTTAAACTACCAGTGTTTCCTAAAAGTAAATATTATTTCTTAATTGCACAATTCAGTGATTAAATAAAGCATTTTTTTAATGGAAATAGTGGTATCAAAAGAAACCCCAAGCACGAAACCTGTATATAATGTTTAAACCTTACTAAAAAAAAAAGAAAAATCATGAAATTGTAACATAGACAAAATGGCGCACTAATTGTGCTAGCTCCAAGGCGCTGAATATGTAGGTATTCCATTTCTAAATATTTTAAATTAAAAAAATAGTGGCTGCGGTAATTTATCAACTATGTGAAAAAAGAACAGAGCTCAATTTTTTAGACAATATCTTGCGTGATTGAAGTCGTTAAGAGCTAAATATGTCACTAAATATCGATACAAAATCAAGTTCCCCCTACTAAGTCCATCAAAGAAAGATAATTCGAAATTCTATTAGCGTCTTTCATATAATTATTCTTTTTCCTGCAGTAAAATAATGAGATATTAGATAAGACATCTGTTATTTAAAGAATAAATGATGTGTTAGCGCAAGTGTAGATTTTTTTTTGTTCCTTCTAATTATTTCTGTAATAGAAGTTTCAAACTTTTTCAAAATTATCAGGATTACACCTTAAGTTACAGGGCTCGCAGCGTTTCTAAATTTTCTACTTTTTCTACCACGATTTCATTTCAAAAATCTTTGTGGTAGATTTTTGTAACATCTGCAATAGATATCTTGAATAAAGATTATCTTATTAAAATAGTGATAGAAAAGTGAAGAAACTTTAGAAACGCTGCGAGCAATGGAATTATGAAAATGTTTTAATAGTTTTTGCAATGGATCGTTGATTGCAGTCTTTGAAGAATAAAACTAATTAAATAAAATTCATACGAAAACATTTTTGTGTTAAATGATATAAATGATGTATTAAACAATGTAAGATTTTACCATAGAGAAATATAAAGCGGTATTCTCTTTTCTGTATAGAATTCTTTTCATAACGCACTCGCATAGTATCAAATAGTTATGTTACCTTTCTCATAAATATACAGGGTGTTTCTAAATGAATATCGGTGTTTTAACGCTTTGTAGTATCTATTATATAAAACTTAAAATTATACTTAATACATAAAATGAAAGAGCAATTCAGACAGTTTGTTGGTACCTGTGCATGCGCATGCGCACGCAATGTTTCTTCCGTCATCCGTTAGAAAGTGCTAGTACCAAAAATGGCGACTAGTGAACAGAAAGCATTTTGTGTTCTGCAGTTTGCCAAGACCGAATCTGTAGGATCGTGTGTTCCTCCACTACCACACTACCAGTCCACTATCACACTACCACTCCACTACCACTCCACTACCACATAGCCTCTACTACCAGCTGACCTACCCGACCTAAGAAACATGACTGAGGCAGCTGTTGCAACAATTACCCCACAAACACTAATTAACGTTTGGGAAGAACTGAGCTATCGACTTGATGTGTGCCGTGTGACAAAAGGTGTTCACATTGAACACTTGTAAGCTTGTAGGTAAAACTGTTTGAGTTGCTCTTTCATTTTATGTATTAATTATAATTTTAAGTTTTATGTAATAAATACTACCAAGCGTTAAAACCCCGATATTCATTTAGAAACACCCTGTATTTTGAAAAACAGCAACTTTATATGAAATTTCTTTGTCCGTTTTTCGCAATTCATTCAATTAAATATAATAACTGCGCCTATGCGAGTCTTTCGTACTGCAGTCTTTGAGTATATGTTCTGACAGGTTTTTCAAATAATTTTTAATGAATTGGATTTTTCAATGTAATGAAGTGTGTTAACGATATGTGAATATCCAAATCCTGTTTAAAAACCCTTCGAATTATGCCTCATTAAATGTTGTGCTTTTTATATTTGCATAGGAAAAAAATCACATCAGAAAAGAATATATATGACTATGATAAAAATAGCAGAATTTACTTAAATACTTCAATGTGTAGATTGCATATGCATAAAACCTTTTTGTTATAACATTTTTATCATTTGACTATTATTATGTAGTTTAAAATATGATATGTTTTAACTAATGATAAAATATTGTAATAGGTTTTTGAAAACTGTTTTAATTCATTGATACTAAAAGCTTTCTTATAATTCTCTTCAGCTATTCATTTTTGAAATATTGCGTTTATTACACTTCATCTTTTCATAAACAGTTTATAAGGTACTGTTAATCTGATTGGATTTTGTATCAACTTTAACCTCTCATCATATCCATCGGTATTTTTCATATTATTTTGGTCGTTTGAGATATTCCGAAGTTTCACGACAAACTCAAATGTAATTGAGGGGGTCGGAGCAAGAGAGTGCTAAGCCACATTTTTCAACTTCTGAGATATTTCAATTTGAAAATTTGATCAAATAGTCAAATCAAGATATATAATATAAAGTTTTTTGCCAATGTCTTAGTAACATTTGAGATATTCTGAGTAACAATATGAGATTACTTTAATGATATTACTATTACGTATATGTAAATTAGCTATCTTCATTAGGACATAAATATCTGGGACAAAAACGAAACCTGGGACATAAGCTGCCACCAAGTGACACTAGAAACAAATTATATGTAGAATATTATAATTTACAATATTAAGCAACAGATTACAGTGTTAGATTTATTTCACCAAAAATGTGGCTTGGCAATTTCTTGTCCCAACCCCCCTCAATTGTTCCGTTAAACAATCCAAAAAACAAAAGCGTCCGAGACAAAAGTGATTTCGTGAATAGATAATAGCTTTCCACTGTATTCGGGTGTGTAAAAGTTAAGCCTCAAACACAAAATGTTAATTTTTAAACAATAAAATTAATTGTGTGTATTCAAATTGAATTGTGAGTATTAAAAAGAAAGTGATTTAAACATCATGTGTAACATATAGCTGCTATCTTTATAGCACAGCCAATCGATTTAATGTAACTCTAACGTTACAAATATTCAAAAGTGTCACATTCACCATGGTGAACTAGTATACATTTGAGTCGATTCAATGATTACAGAACGAGAACAAAAGTAATTTAAATAAATGAAAAACATAAATGAAATTTAAAATAACATTTCAAATTTAAACATGTAAAATGATTCTTACTTTTATAGTTTTTCTCTTTTTCAGGTAAAAGATTTCTATATACTGTTGTTTAAGCGATGTTGATCAGATGTTTCAATACCCGAAAAATGGAAAGTTTTATTGCTATCACTGTCGAAAGATCTTTGTTCATATGACATAGCTGCCAACTATCTGGTTTATTTCAAAACAAATAAATATAATTTGAACCAGAAATATTGTATAACGAAATATTTCGTGCTTTCACGTGATTATCAATTAGCTTTCATTATTCAATAAAAATTCTGGTTTTATTTGACTAAAAACAAACATGAAAGTTTTAATTATGATACGATGCAAAAATGATATTTTTTAAAATCGAAAAGAATCAGAAATTTTATTAATCAATAAATGATAATAATAAAAAAAAAATTCGCATACAAACAGGAAATGTTTCATTAAATGTTTTTTCTTATTCGAATTATTGATTTTTTTTTACTTGATTTTTTTTTAAAGGAAGTTAGCAGCTATGTAATATGGATTAAAATCTTCTTATGGTCATAGCATCAAAACTAGCTATTTTGCAGGCTTATGCCTATTAAGACGTTTGGTGAGCATTTCTTGAGTTACAACATTTCAAAATCTCAGCCAATTCCCCAAGGGAAATTTTACTTCATAATTTGTGCCCTGTTACTGTGTTTTAACGAGTTTTCATTCAGCATCACACATGCCAAAAGTAACGTAACTCAATTAAATTAGAATAAATATTTAAAGAATTTTGTACCCTTTTTTTAACACTTTGCAACCTAGTTGAAAAGTGAATATGACTTCGGTTTCTCTGGCCGTCTGGTCGTGTGCCGTCTCTCCGTGCTCTAACTCGCGTAAATATGCTCGGATCGCCCTGAAATTTTTGTATGTTATTGTCGTTTACAATAGCATGTTCCCTATTTCAAGTGAAGTGTATAGCACTTATAGTGTTTTTACAGGGACAGTCAAAAGCATTCCGTTACATTAAAGTCAATGGGAAATAATCGTTTCAAGTGCGTTTTGATGATGTTACGCCATTTGAAACATGATGGAATTGATATATAATTATGAAGAGCATTAAAACATGCGTTTTGTAGAATATGGGGTGCAAAGCATTAATTATTCATTTACCGGGTCAAACAAAAGAATTCTTTTACACATCGTTATAATGGGAAAAATCGTCTGCAGTGTAATTTAGTGATATTTCGCTATTTCAAACATAATGAAAATTATATGCATTACTGAGGTGCACTCTAAATTGCTCTATTTAAAGTGTGGTGTGCATTATGTTTATTTACAGGGACACGCAAAAGATATCGGTTACAGTACGTGTGCGATATTTACAGTCTGTGTGGTAAGTGCGTTTTCAACTTTGGTTTTCGTCTTTCAGTTTAACTAAATTTTTTCATAGTACGTGTGTGTTTATAAACTCGGTTGTTCATATACAGGGCTACAAAAGGGAATCCGTAAGTATTACAGACTATTGGGAGTAAAGTGCTTATAAGGGTAGTTTTAACTGTGTTACGCATTTTTCTTCTGAACTATATTTAGTAGACTAATAGAAGTTTTTGGAATATAAATAAATTCATATACAGGGCTACGCAAAGAAAAAGATACATTGTCGTTTACGGTTGGTAATTGCTGCAAGTGAGTTTTAAGTTGTCTTTTAGTTTAATATGTGTTATTTACAAAAGTTTTCAGATAATATAAAGGACTTTACAAAAGTTTTCGAGAGCATTTCTATCGATTGCCAAAATTTGTTAAACGTGAATATTCTAACAGAACTAAATTTTATCATGGTATTTATCCACATCTGTTGATCATATACTGGAATGCACAAAATAATTCGACTACTTTTTGACACTGGAAGGTAATTTCGAAAACTGTATTTTTAAATTTGGTATATGTTTTCTAAACTGTTTACTTACATATCTCCATTCACCTTATTTAACGGTGAAGTTTCGTTACAGTTTTCTGAATGTGTTGGAAAGTGTTTCATAATCTATGCTTGACCCATTATTTTTCGTTCTTGTTTAAATATATAAAACAAATGGGATGCCAATACGAAAAATGGTAAAATTGAGCTACGACACCAGGCATCTGAGGACGTCCGTCAAACACGTCAACCGACATACCCAAGTTCTGAGAAACTTTTAGCGAGCACGACCAGGAGAGTTTATGTGTGCTCTACGAGCGGTGGGAGCGCCGCCAACTGATGACCACCCCCATTGAACACAAGTGAAAGGACGACATAGGCCGTTGTCATTTTGGTGTCTCCCCTTGAGAGGCCACCACTTTACACTTGGCGACTAGCCGGGGTCTACCAACAGCTTCGGGGTTGGACACACAAAAGGGAGCCAGGTCCTAAGCCTTAAGTCACGATTTCCTGACCCACACTTGCTCTATCAGAACTTCAACGGCGTGAAAACCTACAGATGTAACGAATAATGGTAAAACTGAGCTGCGCTGCCAAGCGCCTGAGGGGAGCCAGTCAGCGTCTCAACCATTGCGCCAATGTCCCGAGGGACATATAATGCGCACGATTAGGATCTGCCTCCGGTATACGCTGTGACTGGTCGAGGCACCGCCACTTGCTTATCACCCCGATTGAACCCATATATTGACGACATAGGTCGTTGCGATACGCGATGTATCCCATTATTTTAATATATTTTAATGCCTGAGGAAGACCACTCGGCTGAGGGCGAACCCAGCCGTTGAGCATTTAATGTCTTCCCCGGCTAGCTCCCCGGCACGCAGGGATTAAACGTGGCAGTACAAGCTTCGCCAATGGCTGGTCCTGCCGGGCAAAGCCCCACGCGACAGGTGGCAGGAACTAAAGACATACACAAAAAAAAATATATATATATATATATAATTTAGTACAGGGTCTGTCGCTGGAACCAGCGTTCCTACGCGACAAGGAGCGACAGACAGGGTAGACGAGGTCCACAGGTGCGCCTGCACCAGTTGTACAGTCCGCTAATTTAGTAGAAAGGTGCAGTTCTTAGGTAAGACTGTACCAATTGTACAGTTCGTAAATGACGGCACTTGAGATGTGGACGGGCCAGTGTGAGATTCCCACGCGACAAGGAGCGCCACACAATTGCGCTGGAACCCTCACACTGGATGGAGGCTGGATGCACTTCGTGTTAGATGTAACGATACGTTGCTTGCTGACCAAACTTGCGGTTCCCGATAAAAATAAATTAATTAATGGGGACTCAGCCCCTGCTAGGAAGAGAACATTACTTGCGGATGAGAGAAACAATTAAGCTGCAAAACAGCTAAATGGAGAAAGCTAAGCAGATAAAAAATGATAGAATGATTACGTTAAGGACTAAAATAAGCGAGTTATTATTATTAATTTATGGAGAAAGAAAACTGCTTTGAATGATTAAGTTATGTTAGATAGGTGTGTTAGTAATTTGTAAATTTCTGAAAGTTTATGAGTTAAGATGGGACGCGTAATTATGTTCAGCAGCCAAGAAGGAGGTGGGTTAGAAGGAGCAGGCCTAAGATGCCAAGCAACAGTCAATGGGCAGGAGAAGTAATAATGCATGGGGGTACCACTATCGCCGCACTCGCACACATTGGTTCGTGAAATTTTAAATTTGAAGAGGTAATTTTTAAACGGACCATGCCCGGATAAGAAAGCACTTGTATAAGGAGTGAGGTTAAGTAGTTCTCTGGAAACTTTTGGAATTAGGTTGTAAGTGTGTCTACCTTTTGTGGAGGTGTCCCAGTAGATTTGCCAGTTGGGGAGTATTTTAGATTTGAGTTTTCTGCGAATAAAAGATGGGGTACCGGAAGAGAGAAGTCTATTGATTGGCGTTTGGTGGCTTCTTTTGCAAGGTTGTCCGCCAGCTCATTGCCTGCGATAACAATGTGTGCAGTGACGTGGCCAAGGGTAACTTTTTTGTACAGTTGGTGAAGTTTAATTTTAATTTCCAGTATGAGAGGGTGTTTTGTCCGTAGGGCAAAAATTGCTTGAAGTCCAGAAAGACTATCACTGAAAATTTTATAATTTTCCTGCGTGGGGGAGGCAGCAATCCATTCCAAAACCTTCAGAATGGCAAACAGTTCAGCTTGATATACTGAGTTATCGTCTCCAATTCTGGAGGCCCACTCATAGGTCGGCACCCCATTTACCATGGCGCAGAAGGCTGCGGCCACGCCGGTTTCAGTGCGCGACCCATCAGTGTAGATGGTTGGATGCTGCGAGGGTCTGTGACTGTTCTTGGCGATGCATACCTGTAATTGTGATGTCTCCTCCGCGGGGTGCAGGTGCCAACCTATAACATTTCTCTGTATTATTGTTTTTGGGAAGTGTAGCATAGTAGTTGGTTCATATTCTAGGTGTTGGATTCTGTTTTTCTGGTGCTCGTATTCTAGTGATATTAGGATTGGAGGGATCCCCGTTAGTACTGTGAGTGCGTCCGTTGAGATTGTCCTATACCCTCTCACCATTTGCAGCAAGAACATCCTTTGGATCGAAACCAACTTTTCTTTGACTGCCTTGGTGAGATTTCCTCCCCAGACGCCCACACAGTAAAAGAGGATCCGTTCTATGATTGCGTGGTACCAGATTTTTAACATTGCAGGTTTAATTCCCCAAGACTTAGAAGTTAATCTGCGTGCATTGTGTTGATACTTAGTTAGTTTTGTCTTGAGGGTGTTGATGTGTTCCGTCCAGCTCCTGTGTTCGTCTATGACGATTCCTAGTAATTTAAGGTGTGTGACATGTGAAACGCTTTTCCCATAAATTCTCATTATGGGTTTGCGCTTAAGCTTCTTAGGTTTTGCGAATGTTAGGGATTGTGTTTTGTCTGTAGAGAGCTGGAGGTGGAGACGTTCCAAAAGTTGACAAAAGACCGGGAGAGCTCGAGCTGCCGAGTTTTCCAGGTCCAAACGCCTGCGGCCCGAGAGTACAAAGCTGAAGTCATCGGCGAAGGCATACAAGACGAATCCCAATTTTTCTAACTCTACTAAAAATATATTTGCAATAATTAGCCAAAGGATTGGCCCAAGGCAGGAGCCCTGAGGACAACCCTTCTGCAATTGGTGTACTGAGGACCCAGAGCCCCAGTTTATAAATATACTCCTATTGCTTAGATAAGATGCGATGACTCCCGCTATGTTGCCCGGGCAGTGAATCTCTATTAGTTGTAACAAAATGTCCCGCCACTCCGCATTATCAAAAGCACCTTTGATATCGAGGGAGACGAGCGAGGTATAGTTGCCTTCCTCTATGCTTTTTGTGCATGTAGAAAGGATGTCAAATAGGGCCTTGTCACATGACCGACCCTCTCTGAATCCATACTGCCTGTGGTGGAGTAGATTGTTGCTTTCCAGGAAGTGAACTAGTCTGATGACTACTAGTTTCTCCAGGAGTTTTCCTAGAGTTGGAAGCAAACAAATCGGACGGTATGATGTGGGTTCAGAGGCATCCTTTCCTTGTTTGAGGAAGTATACCACTTCGCCCTGTCTCAAAGTGAGCGGAAGTAATTGTGCTTAAGGCACAGGTTGGCCCAACTGGTGAAAACACCAGGTATAATTTTGTGAGTGAGTTTTAGGATTTTGAAATCCACACAGTCTGGGCCTGGGGCTTTTTTGTCATTTAATGTTTTGAGTGCATTTGCTATTTCAGATTTTGAAAAGGGTTTATCTGGAGGTGAGTCAAAACGTATGTCTGAGTTATCTATGTTTGGATATTGAGATGGGCCGAAAAGGGTTGTCGTGAGGTGCTCCATATTATGCTGTCTGGATGATCTGCTAGGCGGCAGTTCGAGCTTTATTTCGTCAGGCGTGAAGTACTTGCCTGAGAAAAATTTTTGTGCTGTGCCGAAAGGATCTGTTTGGTTGCTGCAGAAGTTACTCCAGGCCGTTGTTCGTGCATCCAGAACACTGCGTTTGTATTTTGCCGAAAGGTGTTTGTATTTGGCACTTAGATCGCGGAAGTATTCGGTGTCTTGGTCTGTGTTGCGCAGTGCTTTAAGTTTTTTACGAAGTGCCGTGAGATGGTTTCTTTTCGTTTTGAGGTCGGATGTCCAGAAAGAAAAAATAGGTGTTTTTCGAGTGTTTTTGAGTCTAAAGGACGCTCGCGCTGCTGTTTGAATGGTTTTGATTAGTGTGGATGTAAATTCGTTAAGTTGTGCTGTGTTTGAAACGTCCTTTATCTGACTGGTGAGGAGTGATTTTTGTGTTTTGATAATGTGGGTAAATTTTTTGAAGTTGCCTCGGGTTGTGTTAAATCTACGCTGTGTTGTATAGAGTGGTGTAATTTCGAAGCCAAATTCTATGTATTTGTGATCCGAGGCGGTGTGAACATCTGAAACACGCCAATGTCTGATTTTTTGGAGTGCTTTGGAATTCACCAAGGTGTGATCAGGGAAGCCCTGAGCTATTATCTCACCTCTGATGTTTGTTTTGACAAAGGTGTGTGATGTGTTGTCTATGTTAGCTAGGGATAGTTTATGGATTGTCAGATGTTCAATAAGGGTATCCCCACGAAGGCTTTCATGATCGTAACCCCATAAGGTGGAGCTAGCGTTGAAATCACCTCCGCAGATAAAGAATAGCCTTTGCGTGATAAGTGAGCTCCACTCCTCGAGGGAATCTTCAAAGTTTGTTTTGGGTGCTGCATAGGTGGAACCAACAATTAGTTTGCCCTCCTTTGCAGTAATTGTGACAAATGCACAGTGCATGCCTGTGTAGAGATGTGAGTATTGTAGTGATGTGTTCTGGATTACTAGATGTGCACTCTTTGCTTTGGATGAGAAGATAGCCCAAGATGTGGGTATGTCCCCAAGAGTGCCATCCGGCCCTCAGTATGCGTCCTGTAGCAGGGCTATATCTATTTTATTATCGATTAGATGCGCCTTAAGGGCCGCATTTGCCACTTTGCAGTGGTTAAGATTGATTTGTAGAATTTTGATGTGGCCGAAAGAGGGGGGGTCCTCTGGATTGGAGGGGGACGGAGAAGACATTGCACAGATAATAAAAATAAATTAACTAACAAGCTAAAGATAATAAGCAATAAGATTTCACTTACTAGATTAAGTTTTAATTTGTTTACCGTGAGTTGCGTGAACCGCTCAGCTGATCCATTGGTGGCCTGAAGGGGTTTGGAAGATTGGGCGAGCGGGAATACGGATGGAAGTAGGGGAACCAAAAGTTACTCCATTCATCCTGGTGTTGAGTCTGCAGTGGGGGGATTCCCTCTGGTGGGGGTCTCGAGGTGCTGCGTTCTTGTGGTCGTGATGATGTGTTTCTGTCTTGTCGTAGTGGTGGCTGTGGCTGTGGCTGTTGTTGGTATGTTGGGTTTCTCAGTGTGGGTGGTGTTGGTGATACTGGGGCAAATTCCTCCTCCAGACGTCTTCTGAGGGTTGCATATTTTTCCCTGTATGTGGGGCAAGATGAGTCCGACGCCTGGTGTTTGGTGTTGAAATGTGCCCCTTGTTCTTCATTGTAGAATTTGCAGTTTACGAAACTGGGGGACTTTGCGCAGTTGGGGTTGGCATGTTCTTCTCCACAGTTGACGCAAGAGTGTGCGACGCTCGGGCAATGCTTTTCTACGTGTGTTAGTGCCTGGCATTTACGACATCGGGGTACTGTGGTGTGTGGCCGGAGCTTGTGAGTGTTAAGTCCTATAGTGAGCCCCCCGTCTGTAATGATGGAGTGTCCCAAGGTTTTCGGTAGAAGCAGGATCACGTCTTTGGTAGTCTCATCTCTTCTGTTGGGGAGCTCCTTTAGGACTGTTATTTCCTGTGTTGTGATCTCGTAGTGTGCTGTAATTGCTTCCTTGAGTTTTTCTTCTGTTATTGTGGTGTTGATGTCTAAGAGGATCATTTTCTGTTGTGGGAGTGACTTGCGTACTACACTGAGTGTCTTGTTGAGTTGTCTGTGTTGCTGGATGTCGTTTTGTAGTATTTTTAGGTCGTTATTGGTCTTGCATTCTATTTCGATTTGGTTTCTCTTGCGTGTGATCTTGTTGGGGTGAATTGGGGCTATGTATGATGTTTTCTGAAGTGTTGTGTCTATATCTTTGGCGCTGATGTCATGTACTCCCTTGATTATTAATGTATTTCTTGTGCTGTGGTTGGGGAGTTTTTTCCTGCGTGGCTTCTGTGCTACTTGGCTGTATGAAGGTGATGAATCTTTGTCTTGGTGGGATTCCGATGTTGCATCTATGTCGTCTGCCAGGCACTCTTGTGTTGATGGTCTTTTGTTGACTGCTGTGTTTATGGCGTCGATGATGGCTGTGGTGTCGGGGAATTTGTGGAGTAACTGTTGATAATTGTTTCTGGCTTCATGTAGTTGCTCTTCCAAGTGGTGGATTCTTGCACTGAGCTTCGCGTTTTTACGTGTGATTTCTTCCATTTCTTGTTGTGTGGTTGTGTCAATTTCGTCTATGATTTTGAGATTTGTCTTGAGCGTTGGGATCATTTTGGGGTCTGGAAGGTAGTTCTCGTTTAGTCTTTTTACGATCTTGAAGATGATTTGTCTGGAGTGTTTGGTGACGCCGGCTATTGTGTGTGCATGTTCTGGGTTAGAGGCCAAAGAGCAATTACTAGCTGCTCGACTAAGAGTTTGTTCGGGGTGCAAAAATACCACTTCTTCCGATTTTGCTGTCTCGTCAACTTTACTCATGGCTGAAGTTATGGCAAATACTAACTAAGAATATTATAACGTTTGAGAGAGAAAATAACAAAACTGACAGACCTTTGGGCACTAGCGACATCTGCTTCTTCCAGGCCGCCATGTCTCGACCATTTTGCAGCACGTTTCTGTAAATAGGAGAGAGTAGAGGGGATGTTTGCCATGCAAAGCAAGGGGGAGGGAAATGGACTAGATGAGTGGCAGCTTTGAGCTTTCGAGGTGAGGCGGGAAAGTAGGGAAGGGGAACTTTAAGTGAGGAAGGGAAGAAAATATAAATGAAGAAAGGAGGCGGAGCCAGAACTGTGGCCGATGCTAGCTAGACTGGGGCCGGGCTGGAGAGGGACACCGGACCAGGCTGGGGAGAGGGAGAACAAAATACTAAAGACGAAACGAAGGTAACTGGTGAAAGGGGTAAGAATAGATTTGTGCACAATAAAAATGGAAAGATGAAAGTTGGGAACGAGTTAGATGCTGATCTCAAATTTCCTGCAGAAAAGTTTAAGTCTAAATAAGGAGATTTTAGAAACATAGATAATTAGTGGCAAGTTAAAAACAATGCCAAACTGAAAGTGTACAAAAATGATTGGGTGGGGAAGCAGGTATAACATGAAAGTTGATTTTTGTGTGAAGTACTTGTCTTAGCCGGATTTGCGAGGGGAAGAAAGAGTGTAGACATTGGATGAAAAACGACCAAACAGAAAGCACTTGGGGACGGGCCAGAGTCCCCCAACAGCTTTCGTAACTGAACACTCAAAAATGAAGTTAGGCCCTAGGCCAAACAAGTCAAAACAAGTCAGGTTTTCCCGACCCGCACTTGCTTTACCAGAACTCGAGGGATGTGGAGACCAACGAATAATGGTAAGAAAAATAAATTTATATTCTGGAAAAGAGACACCATTATGTTCATTTTTCAACTTTACATATTTTTGAACAAAATTTATGCTGTGTAAAAAACAACTTTTTTTTTTTTCAGAACTTTAAAAAAAATAGCCAATTTAAATCTTGCATCTGTTTCATTTGCGGATTAAATCTCGTTAAAAAAGGGATGATATACATATTTATTGAATGTTTTTTCGAAGAAACAGTTGTTTTTCTGAAGTGGTTTTTCGAAGAAACAGTAGTTTTTCTTCTAATATCATGTACGATAAATGCTTCCTAAAACGTTAGTAACACACATTAACAATTTTGTGGAACATAATTGGCATACGTATTAAGGTATTAAAAAATATATAACAACAAAACATATTTATAAGATGAAAATATAAATAAATTTAAAATTTTACTGTTTAACAATAATTTGTGTGTTAATTGTCCCTTTTGAAAATATTTCTAAACATTCATTTTTAACAAATACAAGACTTTTGCATTGAACAATTTATTCCAATCATATTCAAACTTCCTTTACTATTATTATTTCCATATAGGCTTTATGATTCCCGTGCGATATCAAAACAAGTTTCAATTAAGTAAAAAAAAAAATAATAATAATTCATCTGAAATAATACTTTTTCTATTACAGTAAGTATCTTTTCGTTTTTAAGGAATCTGATCCAAATTTGAATGTACCTTTTTTACATCATATGCAAAAAACCTGTTCTACAATTAAGTCAATGAAATTAAATAAATTCTTCAAGAAATCTAAACTATTATTTAAAGATATGATCACAGGCTTATAAAAAATTTAAATAAGTGTAATAATTTTATCTTCTTTAAAAAATCCAATTACACTATTTATTTAATTGTATATCATACAGTATAAAAAAATATTAAAACTCATAAATATTTTCGATAATTTTTTTATTTTGTATAAATAAACAAAATGATTTTTCCGATATCTTTCAGTAGTTTTAGAAAATAGTTAATCAAATTTTACAGTTGCTTCATTCAATGGTTAAATTCCGTTGAGAAGGGACGAAAAAAAGAATTATATTCAACATTTTTCGAAAAAGCAACAGTTTCTCTGTAGAAATTACATGCACAATAACGTCATGCTATTAAGTTGTCAATAACACATTTTAATAATAATGGAAAATTAATTATTTCAAAGTGTTGAACAATCACTTTCTTGCTCATCTTTATTAAAAAGATATGTTGGTAAAAATAATTATATACTATGTTATACCTGAAACATTAAATTCGATAAATACTTCCGGGTTATTATTATCTCATATCTTGTATGGGGTGTGTAATATATTTTATTCAATATATGGAAGAATCATTATATGTTATTATATGTTTAATTGGTTAACACCTCCTCCTTAATATTAATGTAAACTATGTAATGCATTTACTTTAAAACATATATATATATATTGAAATTACATGTTATATATTTTAGATTTTCTTCTAGGTTTATTAAAACATTCATTCAATTTAATTTCTGTTAAATAGCAGATTTTTTTAAATACTTTTTTCCATCGTTAAAATTACATCATAGCTCTTTAATAATAATAATAATATATTTTGGGAAAATATTTATGTACTACATTACGCTTCAAAGTTTAAATTTGATAAAATCTTTTTAAAAATTACTGGTTACAACCTGAGTGGAATGTTTAATATTTTCATTCATTATTACCTAATTTTCTTTACATTTATGAAAACTCTATGATGTAACTCTATTTTAACACTAAAAGTACCGTGTTTCTTGTATACCTTTAACTACCGTGGTGAGTCATAGCTGACACATGTACTTTGGTGTTGTTATTCTTGTTTTGTGAGGGAGACACCGACATGCAATGAGGTTTGAAGTTTAATACAACGATTTTTATTTAATGATTAATAAAATTTAGATTTTAGAATATTGATGAATACTATGAATAATATGAAAAATAACGATCAGATACCATCAAAGAAAATTTAATTTCTAATTTCAGACTAGATACTTTGAGATTTTGAGAGTTTGTATGAAATGTAAAATAAGAATCTTTTACAAATACAATTTGAATTTCGTACTAATATTCCTACAAATTAATAAGATTTAAAAATTGAATAAAAACTATATATATATATATATGTTGCTCAATCATTTTTTACTTACATTTTGCGCATGGTAATTCTAGGTATACAGACATATACATGAAAAAATATTCGTAGGATTTCAACTAAATTCGTGTTAAAGCATTATACTGTTAGGAAAAGTCAAGCAGTTAAATTTTTTTTTCTGAAAAACAACAGTTATACGAGTGAAAAATCACGTCTTGAATCATATATGACCCGATATGATCATAGATGGCCTACATAGTTATAGTGTTAAAGCTTATTTCCGGAAGTTATATGGAATAGATATTGCTGTCCTTCTACGTGAGTTACATTATTAGCTCCATTTGATTACTATTCGTAAAGAAAATAATAAAAATGCATTTTCCTCTCTTAGCATCTACATTATAGCTCTGTTATTAATAGGATTTCTTGATTAAAAAACTATATATGACGCTACTCCCCAAAGGTTTAATTCTATAAAGTCTTTTTAGGATAGTAATCGCTTAGAGAATGCGTCGGATGTGCAATATGATCATTTATTAAACCATCCTCCAAATTTATGGAAAATGTATGACGGGTTATTTTAAAGCATTTTTTTCCTGAAATTACATGAAGTATTTCTTAGCTTTTCTTCCAGATGTATATCAATTTTTGTACAGTTTAATTTAATTTCAATGGGTTAAATAATATTGAAATACATTTTCCTTTTCAGTCATTACAATAAGATAAACAAATAAATATGTTTATAGAAAATAAACAAAGCAAATATAATTGCTTATATATATTTAAATTTTAGTCTCATTATTCTAGATTTTTTTATTTATGATTACCTCATTCTTCCTTTAAAAAATGTTTCACCAAATTTGACATATGAATCCATCTTTTTATAAATTTTTCATAAATTTTTAGGTTTATCTCCAGCAAAAATACATTGATTAAATTAAGCTATGTTTTATAAAATGTAATTTAAAAATCTCCCAAACATTTTTTTTCCATGTCCATTGTAATTTATTGTTCATGTATGAATTGTGTATGTGGTTGCATGTAACACATCTCTGTATTTAATACAGAATATCATCCTATACTTAAGTACTTCTGAAAGAATAATGAATACGTGGTTTTGCAAACATTTGCATTATTATTAATGTATACATAGTTAAGTAATAGTAGAACAGTTTTCAGATTATTTTATAGTACGTTAGCAATCTATGCAATCAAAAATTACAGCATAATTGATCAGTTAAATAAATACACAGGATAATAGACAGGAAGAAAGGATAATTAAAAATAACTTAGAATTTTAAAGCTGCATTAAAAAAAAGCAAATTTTACAAGACATTTCTCTAATTTATTCAACAAAAATACATTTCTAAAAATATGCGTTAAAACATTTTCAGCCCAGCATCGTATCGAACTAAAGCTGCAGAAAAAATATGTTCAGGATCGGACTAGCCAGTGTGTAACGAGTGAAAAATGATCCTGGCCCTATCTGACTCTTTTCTCTGTAGGCATGGACAAAACCTGGAGTTCATTCTTTCCAGGACGTCTCAGCCGAAATGTATGTACACTTTTTTTAAATACTAGTGAATACGATTAAAAATAAATGAAAAAGATGATAAAGCATCATAATGTTCAAGCTATATAAAGAAAAGAAATAGTTTTAAAAATATTTTCCTTTAATGTATACCAATAAATTTTCTAAATAATAATAATAAATGTTAAATATCAATAGTATTTCAAAAAAGCGAAAAAAATAGGAAAATAAAAAATAGGAAAATAATAAATCCAGGATAAAACTGGCCCGATTAAAAAAAAATGATTAGGACTCGGCCCGATCTAAGTATGTAGAAATATCCAAACTCGTGTAGATGTTTATGTTTGGGTTAGAAAACACTGGTCTAAATTTCTTGGCAATTTTAAATGAAAGCATTAACTTTAAATAACATGAAAGTCTTTCCTTTATCTTTTTAACGCTAAAATTAATAAATACAAAAATGTGATTTGGGCTGTAAGACAAAAAATGAATATACAGTTCATCTGTCTGTACTATCTATATATTTAAAACGCTAAGCTTTTTCTTTCGACAATCCGTGAGAACAAATTACTGCATCAAATTACATCATTCTTTTTTTAAATGAAAGATATTTGGACACAGATTTGTTATCGTAAATTCGTTTGTTCAAAAATTTAATTCTTTAGCCGTAATTTTCAATTAAACTCATATTTCTGCTTATTGCGAGGCATAGAGTTTATTCTCTAAACTCTGTGGTTCGCCAATCTTTTGACATTAGTTAATATCAACTAGGTCAGGGCATGAAATTTCAGTTGAAGAGGTACTCGCCAGACTAAAATTTATGCTCGCCACTATTTTACATTCATTTAGACAGTAATGTCGGCCACCACACCTGCCCAGAAAATGAACTATTTATGACAAACTGAATTGAAATTGACCATTTTGCAGAAGCTGTCTGTTAATTCCAGAATATTTTACATACATGAAAAACATGAACAATTTTTAAAATATTGAAAAATTCGAGAGCAGCTGAGCTTAGGTGGTGATACCTGATTCTCTTTGCGCAGGAGTGAAGAGTGATCAGATTCAGCCTCGGAAGCGAAAAAAGCAGCGAGCAGTGCGAAAGCAGGGGAACGAATGCAGATGGGGAAAGTTCGTTCCTCTCTATGAGAGAAATGGAAGTGGGTGACATCGCATTTTTTCTTCTTTTGGAAGATAAATGTCGTCGCTTGATTTTAAAACACTTCCGCATGTCGCTAGATTGAGGCACCATATTCTGAGCGTATACAGTTTGATTTGAACCCCAAGATTTCAAAAGACGAAACTTACTCGCCAACCTTAAATATTTACTCGCCAATGGCGAGCTGGCGAGCGGAAATTTCGTGCCCTGAACTAGGTAATATTTTAACATTGTAATATAAAATCTTAAAAAACATACTTAAAATTAGCTAAATTATAATCATAATAAAATATCTAAACATAAACATATCAATATGAATAACATATCTCACGTAAAATGTTGCAATTTAAATGATTCCAATTAAAACAAGATTTGGAGAGTTATCCCTGATGCCCAGCTAACATAAAAGTACCAATTTTATTTTATTTATTTACACACATATTCAATTTTATTATAAAACGCCAGGTTGCCATACAAAGCACAAATCGTCATTTAGGTGCCAAAAATGAACCCCAGTGCGTCTGTGATATCTGTACCGATTGAATCAAAATTGTTTCGGTTGCACCGCATATTGCAAAATTAATTAAATCCATAATTATTTTTTCTTTCTCAGATTAAAAATAAGAAAATGTAATGCTTAACGAAATTCAATTATTTGATCGGTCGCAAATTTTGGTACTTTTGAGTTATACGGACACCAAGTAAATGTACATACATGTAAATGTATGTAAATGTATGCTTGACGACAATGGTGTCCGTATAACGGAAAAGTACCCAAGTTTTTCTTAGTTTGGGCTATACCAAAAACAAGCATTTTACGGGTAACAGAAAAATCGCCAAAAATGACTGCTTCATCAGCAGTTATGACAGCAAATTTGGATAAAATCTAATAACCTGAGGCTATGATGTCATACACTCACGCACAGTTTTTTTTTAATCGGTTATAAAAAGGAAAAAAGTCGCCAAATTTAAGGGAGTTTTTCCTTTAATGGCAACCTAGCCATTGTATTAAGTTCTTGGTTTAGCGCGGGCTTGAAAATCCACCAACCCAAAAGTCGCCAAACATCTCTGCGTGAGTGTAAAGCATCTGTTCCGAACCTAAATTTTACAACGTCTATGCGAAACACCACAGAGAACACATGCTATTTTTATATAAGTAGGGGATATTTAAAAGAATAAGAGTACTAACAAACTTCAATAATATAATGCATGAAAAAGTAAACAAATAAGTGATTCAGCAAATCTTAAAAATATGTATTTCTTAATATAACTATAAAATGCAGAAAAAAATTCCGTTCATTATCCCGTCGTTTCATTAAGAAAAAAAACTATATCCAAATTAAGGGTACTTACGTATTATCTGTGCCAGTTTTCAGCCAACTGCGCCAGGCATAGAGCCAATATCACTAATTATAGTAACCCTTATATATTTTTTCTTGCTACATGGTACATGCCTGGGAATAATCTATAATATTATTCTTTCTTATTTACTATGATGTTTACCATTTATTAATTTTACTAAAATAATGTTATTTACTATTTTTACAATTTTATAAATTTAATAAACATGCATTACATTTTATTTATTTTATATTAATTACCATTTTTAACTATGTTATTTAATAATGTTAAATTACTGCGTTTGAAAACATGATTGGCAATGATAAACAAGATTGGTACTTGCAACCATTTTTGGCGATCAATTTCCTGGCACGGATAATACGTAAGTACCAAATTAAGTACTTTTCGGTTAACCGGCGCCAGTAAAATTTAACCATTGAAACACAAGAAACTGACCATATATATACTATATATATGTACTTCACTGGTGCCCGGCTAACCAAAAAGTACCCCAAATTATTCGCCAAACTGTTGAGTTCAATAAACAAACACAGAAGAATGTTGCCATTAAATCTCAAAAATAAAAAATAATAATTAGGAAAAGCCCCATTTACTAAAGTATCATTTATCAGTAACTTTAAACAATAAAATTTACAATATATTAATGAAAACAGAATCAAAAATAATCTTGGATATTTATATATTTACATTATTTTTCTTAATTGTCCCTTTCGACTGTTGGATAAATGTTTGTGCCGTTAGTTGAATTTTATCGATTGTACTAAACTACGCATCAGAACATTTTTCAATGCTTTTTCTAATTTAATTTCATGGTTTCGAAGACGTAATTTTTATTTTAATTAATGCAATAACTAATAAATCAGTAAAACATCATTATAAATACATTTAACGTCGAAATAAAAATCACTTGATTAGATAACAAGCATGTGTATGCATTTGACGCAAGTGAATGTGACTCAACGATCATGAATTTTTGGCGACATACAAGATCCCAATGAAGAGCAGAGATTTATTATAAACAATATTATTTCTTTAGTATAGTATCTCAAAATAATACAAACATACCCAATGCTTATCTCATAGATGGCCCTGGTGGCTATGGGAAGAAAACATCTAAGGTAAAGCTAGGAGAGTCTGCGCACAATTCAAAAGAATAACAATAAAAAATCTAAATATTATTGTTTTTACAAAACTATCCATGAATAATTTTTAATTCATTTGGTTTTTATGAATTTTCATTGCTATTTTGCTGTTATGTTGTAATTTAATAGAACAGTTCATATAAAACGAAGAAAGTTATTTGGCGCAATCTGTCCTTACAGGGTTGATGTGATTGCGCACATGGGTAAGAGAGATTGTTACTAATAATAACTATAATTAAATTGTTAACAATAAATGGCATTGTTGTAAGGTTTTTGTTAACAAATATTATGGTATTAGTGTAGTAAAAATAGTTTATTTACTGTGGGACCTTTTAACGTGCAGTTAATGGCCACTCTAAGTTTATGTTATATTTAAGTAGGGGTAATCTTTCAATATAAAAATATATATTTTTTCCTGTCTTTATATAGTAAACAGTTGAAAATCATATAAATAGTTAAAGTCTTCTTACCTTCTGTTTTCGGGATTCAGGAATTGTGTATCCAATTTTATCATGTCATTTATTTATGACTCTGGTTCCGTGTTTTCACATTTCACGTTCTCTCTTCCACTTGTCACTACTTAACCGTGAAGGAAGAAAATTGTTATTATAAAATTGAGTATTATGAAATTGAATGGATTCATTGGTTTAGAAGGTTAAGAATATTTAATAGTATATTTTACATTTTTACATGTTTAAAGATATAAAAGTTTTATACGCTTTAGGAGCGATTAAAAGTTACGTCTTTCAGTCCGGAAAAATCATGTTACACTGACGTTGAAACAGTCTATGTGGAACTTAGTTGCCATGGCTGCATGAGGCCTATTTCAGGGTATTCACAGTTTAAGTGTTTACTGAAGTTCTCGCACATGGTTTTGACGTCACGAGCCATATGGTTTCTCAAGTGCAGAAAGTTTCGGTTTGATTGTATCTTCCTGAGTGATAAGCTGGGATTACTTGTTTCGGAGAAAGAGGTTTTTCAATACACCCCCCTTAATCCCAGGTTGAAGGAAGTTCTTGCAGTTTCAGTCTTTCAAGGTTTCTCAGATGTTCAGGCTTGGGAGTGGGCTTGGTCAACAGATCTGCGATCATGGATTTGCTAGGACAGTACTTCAGTGCGATTATCTTTGCTTCTGTTAGGTGTTTGATGACGTGGTACTTCACTTCGATGTGTTTTGTCTGTTGGAAAGTTTCTCGGATTCCGTCATCTTTATCGCTGAGAGATTGTCCTCGTATAGTGTAATTGGGCAATTTTGCGGTAATTCTAGATCGTCTAGAAGTTTTATGAGCCAAACGATTTCATTGGCTACGCTTGCTGCTGCTACGTATTCCGCTTCGGCGGATGATTGAGTTATGCAAGACTGTCGTCTGGATGTCCAGTAGATTGGATTCTTGCCTATCATAAAAACATTTCCTGTAGTAGATTTTCGCGTTTCGGGATCTTGTGCCCAATTTGCATCTGAATATGCTTCTAAGATTGGTGCATGTTCGGTGTTTATAATTAAGTTTAAATTCTTTGTGGCATTTAGGTATCTCATTATACGCTTCAGAGCTTTCCAGTCTATTTCGGTTGGTTTTTCATTTTTCCGGCTTAGAATGTTTACAGCCGTTAGTATATCAGGTCTAGTTACTGTCGCTAAGTATAATAATGCACATATTCCTTGTCTGTACTTGTGATTATTTGGAAGTAGGTTTTCGTTATTGTTTATTTTTAGGTAACCTGTGTCCATGGCTGTGCTGTATGGTTTACTTTCTTCAAGATTGAATTTATTTATTATTTCACTAATTTTCGTTGTTTGGTTTAGAGCGTAGCCGTTGTCTAATTTCTTTATGCTTATTCGTAGATAATTCGTTACTTCTCCTAGGTCACTAAGTTTGAATTTAAGTTTAAGTTTCTCTACAAATTTTTCAATGTTTTCTTTGTTTCCTGCTACTAGCAGATCGTCCACGTATACAATTATGTAGACAGTGTCTTCTTTGTTTTTCTCTTTGCGCGTAAATAAACAAGTGTCTGTAGTGCTTTGCACAAATTTCATTTCCTTTAATGTTTCACTGATTTTAGTGTTCCAGGCTCTCGCGGCCTGTTTAAGTCCGTAAATAGCCTTCGTTAATTTGCATACTTTATTTATTTGGTCTGGTTTCTCATGACCTTCGGGTTGTGTCATGTATATATCTTCGTCTCGTTCTCCGTGTAGAAAAGCTGTTTTGATGTCTAAGTGGTGCACGTTAAATCCGTGGTACGCAGCTGCTGCTAGAAATGTGCGGATTGTTGTGTGAGATACCACTGGGGCAAAAGTCTCGTCATAATTTTCACCATATTTTTGAAGAAAGCCTTTTGCAACTAGGCGGGCCTTGTATATCTTCACGTTTCCCGTATCGTCATATTTGACTTTAAAAGTCCATTTACTTCCTATGATTTTCTTTCCCTGTAGAGGTTCGACTAGTTCCCAGGTTTTATTCTTCTTTAACGAATTTATTTCCTCTTGCGCGGCGTTTATCCAATTTTGTCTTTCATTGGGATTTTTAGTCTTTGGGTTCGTTAATTATGTTTGTTTTCACTGTATATGCGAAGCGATCGGGTGGTACTCCCATATTTTTCCTCTCTGATCTTCGCGGTTCACTTGTGGATTGTTTGGGCGCGGGTGGTTTGCATTCTTCAGGTGTAAAGTCTATCAATATTTCCTTTGAGTTATTTTCAACTAATTGTTCATTTTCTACGGGTTTTGATTTTTCCTCTTCCGGGTTGCTATTATTTTGAGTGTAAGGAAATTTATTTTCAAGGAATTTGACGGATCTTGAAAGTATGACTCTTCCGTCGTTTGTGTATATTCTGAATCCTTTACTTCTGTTATAGTAACCGACAAATTTTTCCTGTTGTGCGGTTTCGTCTAATTTTCCGCGTTTTTATTTATTTATGTGTGCATAGGCTAAGCATCCGAATACTTTTAAGTAATGGATATTGGGCTTCCTATTTGTCCACATTTCGTATGGGGTTTTATTGTTTGATCTTGTCGGTAAGCGATTTTGAATATGGTTGGCAGTGCACATTGCTTCTCCCCATAATGTTTTCGGTAATTGCGCCTCTATTAACATGCTGCGGGTCATTTCTAGTAAATATCTATTCTTTCTCTACGCAATTCCATTCTGGCTGGGTGATTGTGGTACCGTGAGTTGGTGTTCTATGCCTTTTTCGCTTAGGTATTCTTCCATTTCGGTACTAGTGTATTCACCACCGTTGTCTGATCTTATACTGTTTGGGTATCTCCCGAATTTATTATGTACTAGAGATATGTAGTCTTTGAATTTGTCGAATACTTCGCTTTTTCTGGACATTAAATAGATTACACAAAATCTTGTTTTGTCGTCGATGAAAGTTACGAAGTATGTTTTTCCACCGATTGTAGGGGTCTGCAACGGACCACAGACGTCGCTGTGTATCAACTCGATTTTTCGTGTGGCTCTGTATAACGCTTGTTTGGGGTACGGTGCTTCTGTTGTTTTCGCTCTTATGCATACCTCACATTTGTTTTCGTGTCTGCAGTTATTTATCGTTATTCCTGTAACTAGTTGATTTGTTAGCATTTCTTTAATTGTTTGATAATTACGGTGTCCCATTCTGCGGTGCCATAATTCCACACAATTGGGATTTTGACAGCTGTATGTCATGTTTACATAATTTTGTTCTCTAGTATCGTTAGTTAAATTTATTTCATATAGATTATTTTTCAACTTTCCTTCTAATATTGTTTTACCGTCATTTATTATGCTGCACTTTTCTTTTTCGAAGGTTACTTCACAACCGTTTTGGGTCGCCTTGCTTACGGAAAATAGGTTTGTTTCTATTTTAGGTATGTATAGGACGTTTTTGAGTGTAATTTCTTGTCTTTTGTTTTCAGTTTGAATTTTTATTTCTCCGGAACCATATGATGTTAATTTGTTACCGTTTGCGACTATTATTTCTGTTTCGGCGTCTTCGTTGAAGTTTGAAAGTAATGTTTTGTCGTTGGTAATGTTATTTGAGCTGCCACTATCTATTATCCATGTATTTGTTTGAGCTTTGTCCGCTAAAAATGCTACGTTATTTATTTTATCATTCTTTGTTTCTTGTTCCTCATTTTTAGGATTCGGGTTTGTCTTTTCGAAGCATAGTGATGATGAGTATTGCTTTTGTTTATAATGTCTGTTTGGTTGCGGATGGTGGTTAGATGTTTGTTGAGTGTAGCTGTTTTGGTTCTGTCGTTTTACGAACCAGCATTGGACAGTATTGTGATTTCTCATTTTGCAATGTGTACAGTATCTATTCTCTCTTTTGTTGTTATTTGCGTATGCAGAATTCTTTTGTATTTTGTACGCTTTTGATGTATTTTGCGGAATATCTGTGTTTTCTGCTCCTCTCATGTATTCGTCGATTAACTTCGTTCTAAGGAAATTAGGTGTCAGATCGGTCTCGGGGCGCGATTCAAGTGCGGTGATCAAGACGTCATAAGACTTTGGTAAAGAGCATAGCATTATAGCTGAAATATGTGAATCGCTTATGCGTTCACCAATCGCGGCTAATTTATCTATAAGCTCTAGTATATTTGTTATGTGCGTTTGCATATTTCCGTTCTCACTTAATATTGTGTTATATAATTTCCTAAGGAGAAAGAGCTTGCTTGATAATGATTCGCGTTCGTGGATTTCTTTTAATTTATCCAATGTTTGGCGTGCAGTTTCGAGATTCTTTATGTGTATTATTTGCGCGTCTTCGATGCTCAAATTTATCAGAGCACGCGCTTTCTTATCTTTTTTGTTCCAAGCGAAAAATGACGCATCCGTGCTAGCTGGAGCTTGCTCCGTTATAGTTTCGATTAAATCATCTTTTTTTAGTATCATCTCGATCTTAAAGCGCCAATTAGCGTAGTTTGTGGCGTTCAATTTATTTATCATTTGAGTATCTCTAAATGACGCCATCATTAAGTTTTCTTTTCTTCTTTTACTTTTTTTTTCTTTTTCTTTTTACAACCCTACTTTTTGTTTTTATTTTATATTTAGCGCAGATGCGCAGATTCAGACATTTAGTCTCTAATTCTTTTTCGGTCTCATAATCTTTTTTATTGTAGTAAAAATAGTTTATTTACTGTGGGACCTTTTAACGTGCAGTTAATGGCCACTCTAAGTTTATGTTATATTTAAGTAGGGGTAATATTTCAATATAAAAATATATATTTTTTCCTGTCTTTATATAGTAAACAGTTGAAAATCATATAAATAGTTAAAGTCTTCTTACCTTCTGTTTTCGGGATTCAGGAATTGTGTATCCAATTTTATCATGTCATTTATTTATGACTCTGGTTCCGTGTTTTCACATTTCACGTTCTCTCTTCCACTTGTCACGACTTAACCGTGAAGGAAGAAAATTGTTATTATAAAATTGAGTATTATGAAATTGAATGGATTCATTGGTTTAGAAGGTTAAGAATATTTAATAGTATATTTTACATTTTTACATGTTTAAAGATATAAAAGTTTTATACGCTTTAGGAGCGATTGAAAGTTACGTCTTTCAGTCCGGAAAAATCATGTTACACTGACGTTGAAATAGTCTATGTGGAACTTAGTTGCCATGGCTGCATGAGGCCTATTTCAGGGTATTCACAGTTTAAGAGTTTACTGAAGTTCTCGCACATGGTTTTGACGTCACGAGCCATATGGTTTCTCAAGTGCAGAAAGTTTCGGTTTGATTGTATCTTCCTGAGTGATAAGCTGGGATTACTTGTTTCAGAGAAAGAGGGTTTTCAATAATTAGGAGTGAATATTTCAACCTAATGATTGAATATACAGAAAAAGGAAATAATTTTAAAAACGATTAAAAAATTTTAATTAAAGGAAAGAAAAAATTAAGAATCAGAAAAAGCATGTCCAAATAAGATTACAAAATAATATTAAGTTACTTGATAACACGTTTAACTTAAAATTAGTCCATTTAAATTTTTAATTTTTTATGCAAATTTATCTATAAGCTACGTAATCTCTCCTAACATGAACACTAATGGGAATAATGCGCCATCTCTCCTAAGTAGCACATGCGCAAACTCTCCAATTTCGGTAGGAGAGATTTCGAGGCCTTTTATATAAACATGGCCGCTACTAAAACGAACGAATGATGTTCACATTGTTAGTTTAGATTAGTAGCTTATGAGAAATCGTTTAAGTTTAAAATATTTTGCACTACTGACATTGTATAGAAATTCAGGAAAACAAAACAAAATAGCAATGCTTTATTTTAGACGCTCAAAACAATCAACGTGCACTTTCAAGTAGACCCTCCACTAATGCTGTTGTACAACTACCTGGAATCACTGCGCGCTCACTCTACTCCTTCCCCCGAACCCGTATGTGCGCAATTTCTCCGACCGCGCCATCTCTCCTGGCTTTACTTTATCTATCTATATATTTAAAACGCTAAGCGTTTTAATGATTGTATTTTTAGCTAGAATAAACAATGTAAGGCTAAATTTTATAAGAATTATTGTGGTAGGTTTTGTTATAAGTTCATTTAACAGTTCCTTATTAGCGGACATGTCCTATTTCTTTCACTGTGAATTTCTCTTTCGATGTCAAAAAATGATAGTCTACTTTTGGACGCCAGACAAAATACAGTAGCAATTTTTAGAAATGTTTAACGGTTGTGACAATAAACGGCGCTATGACTTTAGTTTCACCACGCTTACATAACTTCTAAATACTACAAATTTCAATTTTTTACTACATTTTACAATTTTATTTCTTACATCATCAATTAGAAAAAAAAATAGCTTCTGATTGAAATTTACATGATAACTGAATTTTTAAATAATTTTCAAGCATGAAATATTTTTCAATTCTATCTAAAAAATGATCACCAGTTTGCTTTAATAATGTAACATAGTCCCTGGGAAAGTTGCCCCAATTGAAAATAGATTTTCCTAACCATCATAAAACTGACAACAAAAAAAAAAATAAATAAAAAATAAAAACCGCTGATAAATCATAAGATCAGATTATCCATAAGAAAGAGCATTTTGGCGCTAAACAAACAAACAAACAAACAAACAAACAAACAAACAAAAGATTAGGATTAACATAAAAATGATATGTTGAATTCGTTGATGCATATGTTGCATCAGAATATGCTAGGAACTGTATTTTATTATTTTTTTTAAAGATCCATTGGATATTAAACTGTATAAGAGGGAAAAGGTCTCCGATTGAGATGGAAAAGGGATAATCATCCTGATTATGTGAAAGAACCGAAGAAACCATACACATAAATTATACTTGAAAACATTAAAAATCTCCCTTATCTACAGATTTATTTATTATTGTAAACAAATTCTTCATATTTTTATAAAAATTGATTAGCTTAAAACAATGGATGCGTTTCAGAAGATATGGATTTGAAACGAACAATGATTAAAGAAGACATTTTAAAACTTTTAATTTAAACATTTAAAAAAATTTTTAACGTTGAATTTCGACGGTGCGTTTGGAGAGATCCAATGCACATGCGCATAGGAGGGGCGCATGTTCTTTTATTTACTGAATATGAGATGAACGTAGGGATATACTATTTGTATGATACTTCATAGGTCCAGGAAATTTTCTTTCTTGCCGTGAGGAATATGGCGGTAATGTCAAATTGATTTGCATTACACAGATGTTTACGGATTGTTTGTTTGGAGTTTGCATCGGAAATAGTACTGTAAATCATTGGGGGGGGGGTTAAAATAAAATATTTGAAAGACTGTTTCATACGCACCCTTCTTATGTAACAAAGAAGCTTATTTTGCTAATATTGTTATTGTAATTTTTTTCCGTCAAGTTTTGACGGGTTCCATCTAGTTTATGTATAATTCCTGTATTAACTATTTATGTATTAACATA
Source organism: Maratus michaelseni (assembly GCA_963931845.1). Taxonomy (NCBI): domain Eukaryota; kingdom Metazoa; phylum Arthropoda; class Arachnida; order Araneae; family Salticidae; genus Maratus; species Maratus michaelseni. Next base: position 373,494,946 of record OZ007587.1, read on the forward strand.
TATCATTTATGCATTATACTATGTATATATAAATTCACATAAATGAGAATAAATTTCACTAATGCTGAACTATAACTAGCATAGGAAAAATTATTAAACACTGCTTATTTTTTAACAATAATAAGTTTCGTGGAAGTTGTTATATTTTTTTTTATAAGGTATATTTTAAAAGAAAATTTACATTTTACGCTGAAGTGCCAATGAATTACAGACACATAATTAGAATCGAGTTGCAGCAAATGTTCTTTTTACAACGGAAACTACATGATGAGGAATAGTTTCAACAATTTTTGAAACTGGTCTTGATATATGGCAATGCGAAAAATATGCTAAAAGCTCGCATAAAAGAGTTAAATACATATGTTTGTGCAAACAAGCTTTCAGGCACATTTTTAAGAAAATTCTAATAATGTTGAAAAGGATTTAAATCAAAATTTCTTAATGATCATTAAAGGATACTTTAGCAGAATTCTCCTCGAAACCGCTGATCTCTAGTAGGATCTTTCGCAATTGCATTTACAGTACGTATCATATTAAAAGGAAGAATACTAACGTTAAAATGTACAAATAATATACTAAAAAGCAGCAAACAGCTGTTTTAAATACACAAGAGAAATTCTTCTCCAGTGCGACAGAGATCAAAGCACAGCATGCTAGAAAACGCAAGACTGTGCAAAAGGAGGATGGGCGGTGGCTTATATACCCGATGCGGGCAGTGAACGCGCCAAAAGCAAACAATGAAAAGAAAGAAACAACTGAGTGGACAAGTAGATACATCTACCGGAGAACCAAAGAAACAAAAAAAAAGAGAAATTATATTATTGCTTTCCAAATACTTGGAAACTCAGGAGTATTCGATAAATCATTGACTAAGGAGTGAGAGTTTTAAATGATATGTCAAGCTTTCAAAATCAAGATCAATGCCACCACCTCTCTGTTGTTTTGCCCAGTCTTGCTTTTTCTAGCACGCTGTGTTTTGATCTTCGTCGCACTGAAGAAGAATCTCGCGTGTGGATTCGAAATAGCTGTTTTCTGCTTTTTGTGCATTATTTATACATTTTTAACGTTGGTATTCTTACTTTTAATGTTCTTGCACAAATGTTTTATTTGCTATTTTTAAGTAGTTATCATAAATAGTTGAACTGTTTCATATATTTAATACGCTGTTACATCATTGTTGCAAAAAAAGAAAAAAACGAAATCTATAAAAAATTACAGGGTGCTTTTCATAAGTTCTATAGGTCCGTAATATTGCCAAGATAAAACACCAACGCATCCAACTACATATTATTCGCAAATTTGTAGCCAAAAGGTGACGGAATCTTTTCTATTCCAAAACGCTCTCTATCTCTAATTCAGTGCTCGTATGTGCACTTAAATATTTATTCATCAGTTAATTAAATGAGTACCAGAAAAAAGAGATTTTATATTTAGTTACCTTTGTAAGATATACATTTTAAATTTTACTATTAAAAACTGTAAGGTATAAATATATCCATTATTATTCTGTAAAATACTCACATTATATACTGTTAAAATAATAATTTATTTACACACACTTCTGGTACATTTCACAAACATCACTGATGTTAATCTTTATCATTAACACTAGAACGGCGGTATGGGTCATTTTGACCCTTGGGAACATTTGTCCTTTGATTACTTTTGTTTGGTTGGAAGACATTTTTTGGATTTGTTTTTACTTTTCCTAAATAGATAACAAGTACTTAAAAAAAATCAGCATTTTATATTTGTTAGTTTTTGAAATACTGGACAATACTGAATATATATGTATATGAATTATTGATGAAAAAAATATTAATTTATAAATTGTGTTTTGTTTTAGTTAGCATTAGTTTTAATTTGTGAAACCAATCAATTTTTATATCAAATTATTGAGTTATTTGAGTAGTTGTAGTATGATCCAATTGATCGCCCTGTATGCGTTACATTTACAGTACTTTAAAAATTCAATAAACTATCAAGTAATATTAAATAAAAATTAAATATAAATGATGAAATACACGTAAATTACATATTTTTTCAATGTCTGGAATTAAAAAAAAATGTTTTATCGTTGTTATTTCAGTAGTTTCATCAAGGGGTCAAAATGACCTCTTCCCGCCGTTCCAGTAGGTAAGATTTTTCCGTTCAACTATTAAAAATCTTTTAATGTTGTACGAAAAATACAATATACCTAAAGCAAAATCCATAAAACAAAGAGTTTTTTAATTACTTATTTGATATTAATGAAATCTCAATATGTTAAACTATTTATTATTATTATTATTCAATTTTTTCACTAATTTTTTATATTGTTCTGTATTTTTCAATTTACCTAAATGAATATACACTAAAAATAAACTACATATTTTTAATGTACTTTCTTAAATTCTTAATATAGTTCCGTTTGTAAAAGAATAAATTCATTTCTTCTTATAATTACATTATCTGAATTACGAATTCCCAATTTTCGAAAGAACAACGGATAATTTAAATATGTTCTTATACCATTCAATAATTTTTCTCAAACGACAAATCTTCCAATTTGTGTCGACTTACAAAGAAGTATTGAAATAAATATGTTAAAGTTTTAATGAGAGTTTGATTTTATTATTTTATAAATGTATTACCTTCTGCATGTAATCCAATTTTTATTCTGCATTCATAAAATTAATTTGCAATTTGCAAAATAAAGGAATTATTGAATTTAATTTAGGAATTTTTTGGATAATAAGCTTTGTGTTTCCGAAAATGTACAGGGTTGCTATTCTTTTCGGATTAGTTTTAGTTTCCCCTGTTAATTTATATATAAAAATGGTTTTTTTAAATAATTATGTTCGTAAGAATGAAGGTAATATGAGATTATTTGCAATTATTTTATGCTTTATTTTGGATTAATCAGAATATTTCATTTTATAAGGACTACAAACTGTAGTATAATAAAAGTACAGTCTGTCTAAAAAAAAGAGGAGTCCCTATGCATTTTAATTACCAAATTATCCCAGAGAATAGATGGAAATAGTCATTCAATAGTAAATAATTTTACATTATAACTTATGTTTAAAAAGTAAGCTTAGGGATGGTCTTCAGACTGAAATTGTACCAAACACTAAACTTTTCAATACTAACTCTTAATTTTTCATCTTTTTACTTTCTTCCAGAGTTGTCAAGTTTCCGGCTGTTTCCAAACCAGTATTTTATTAGAGAAAATGTCGTTATTTTAAATCTCAGAATGTTTTGATTAAATAAAACAAGATTTTCTGTATTAAAATACTGGTATTCAAAACGCAGGAGACTTGGCAGCTCTGCTTTCTTCTATCTATAATAAAAGAAAGTAATGTCATCGATTTTTTTTTCTACTTGAAGTTTTCGAAGGATTTACACGTTTTAGGCGTCAGAGATTCCGAAACACACGTTTTCATAAAATGTCTGTCTGTCCGTCTGTCCCTATTGTATCATCGAAAAGTGTATGAAATTATGCTTCAAATTTAACCATGTTTTTCAATTTTTTTCCATGTTTTGGATATGGCCAGCAGGTACCACTTGAATTTAGGGTTATTTCGACGAAAGGGGGCGCTGCAATCGCGGTATTTGTTCCATTTTCACTAATGTATCATCGAAAAATGTATGACGTTATGTAGATAATTGAGCCAAATTTTTTGTTTATGTTTTTGACTATATTCTGCAGGTATCAGGTGAATTTGGGGATATTTCGACGAAAGGGGGCGCTGCGATCGTGATTTTTGTTCCATTTTTACTATTGTATCATCGAAAGCTATATGAAGTTATGCAGATAATTGAACCAATTTTTTTTTTTATTTTTTTGGCTATGTCCAACAGGTTCCACTTGAATTTGGAGATATTTCGACGAAGGGGAGCGCGGTGATTGCAATTTTTGTTCCATTTTCACTACTGTATTATCGAAAAGTGAATGAGTTAAGAAGTTAGGCAGATAATTGGACCAATTTTTTTTATATGTTTTTGACTATACCCTGCAGGTCCCAGTTGAATTTGGAGATGCGTCTGGAGGAGTCGCTGTGATAGCCATTTAAATATCTCAATTTCAAAAAGTTGTACAAAAAAGTTAGAAATTCTAAAAACTTTTTGCGTTAAATAATCGGTCTTGATCCAAGGATTCCAGAGCATTTTTTGTTTTGCCTCTATCTTAAAAAATGAAGGAGATATGGCAGTTTGAAGTTATAGGGTGGTTGACATTTTAAAGCAATACAGAGATACAGCCTCCATAAACGGGTTTAATTTATGAGTTTTAGTGAACATGGTTCCGTCAAATTTTCTGTCATTGTTGTATCCATTGTTTCAACACTTACATGCGTAGCACTATATATTTATATTCGCCAACGTCCAGTTATTGCCAAGTTTGGCGACAATCGATGAAATATCGCCAGATTTGGCGACAAAAATACGTTGCCATATATGAAACCAACTGGGCTATGTCTCTCTAATTTGGCGATATTCGCATTCAAATTCAATATTGACGAGAACTGGGGATGACTCTTCTGTAATCACATTCCGGACATTTTAGCTTCGTGTATTTTCAGTAGAATTAGCTGAAATCTCAAAACCAAGCAATAAGAAGCCTATCTTTTCCTGCCGGTACAGGCCAGAAGGACTTTTCGTAGTTTAGTATAATACATCGGCTGCTCGCATACAGGTAACCAGACGATTCGCAAGAAACTGACGTACAACAGAATGACGATAAAGATTGATTTTTTTTGGTGGTGTGATAGCGAATTTTGAAACATTAACATGTATGTGAGAGAAGACAGTTTTGGGATTGGTATATACGACTAGTTTTGCTTTGTCGGTAAATTTTAGCTTAGAATATCAAACAGAAAGCCATTAGGTGATACTTGAGGAATGCTGAAAGTTTTAAGTTTATAACTCACAATGTTAAATTTTTGTAATCGTAGCAAAATGAATTGCAATGCGGGTATTTTTTTAAGCATAAATTCTGAACTAATATCCTGAATGAGTTGTACACTGTTAAAAATTTGCAGCAAACTGTCCAGTCATTTGACCGTTTTTGTAGAAAACGGTTACATAACCGTAATCTAATTCTATTCTGAGCATACTATTGCCCATATTATGGTCATAATAGAGTTAAATTACGGTTATGTAACAGTTTTCTACAAAAATGACCGGACAGTTTGCTGCAAATTTTTAACAGTGTAATTTTTAATTCGCATATGAAGTTGTATGTAATCAATTTCTTTTAAAAAAATTCATAGGTTACAATTCATAAGTTTTTGAAAAATTGCGCGTATGTCTTAAGAACTATTTTGCTGAATGAGCTGTATCTGCAGTATATCTGCAGAACATAACAAATACTTCCCGCTTTGCAATCTGATTTGCAACGAAGGCAAAAGCATTTAATATAAGGAATTCCAAACGTTAAAACTTCATAATATATAAACTACTCGACCAAATGACTTCCCGCATCGTATCCTTAAAGTAAAATGTACAGACAATATCATGTATGTCAAAATTGGACGTTCATGTTAAAATTTCAGAGTTGGTGCAATATCATTATGAGGATGACCCCTAAGTTTAATTTTTAACATAAATTGAAAAACAAATATTTATTATATCCAGACAAACGGTCCTTTCTACTTTTTCTGCAAAAATTTGGAGATTAAAAGTTATGGGGTTTTCTGTTCTCTTTTTTTCGTTTGTACCCTTTCAAAACGAAAGCAATGCATTCTTGGTTCATCGTGATGTTCCAGAATGACATCAAAGTAAAAAAAAACAGTTTATTAAAATATGAAGGAGGAAGTGACGGTGGATCCGTTTATTTCACTGTATCTTGAAGCAATGCTTAAAAATGCTATACATTTTTTAATTTTTCGGAGCTTTAATACAAGTATTTAACAAGTTTAATTATGCTTTCACTTAAATAAAAATTTTAAACGCCTTTATTTTTTACGTACAAGGATAAACCCAACAATGTAAAAAAAAAAAAAAAAAAAAACTAATTGAAATCTCTAATGCTTTATCAAAACGAATTGATACCAGATATCCTCTCAATATCTTCTGTTTTACAGTAATTTGACAATGATAACACCGGACAGGAACTAATCTCTGTCTTGACTCAAAACTGAGTGAAAAAAATGGCTGACATGACTTCGGTATCATTAAAAAAGTTCATATAATTTGCATACAAATACTTCTTCATAAAAAGGTAAAATATTCTTTGTCTACTCTAAAAGCACATATAAAATTTAAAAACGAAGAAGAGTATCGCATTCATACACAACATTTGTATTAAGTAACTCTCAATTTCATACGAAAGTTGAAATGTTTGAACTTCCCATTATACAAATGGTTTAAAAGTTATAATTATGAGTTTTCTTTTATTTAAAATCCTGACAACCAATTTCATTAATTATTGCAAATGTATAAGTGATGATAAACTAGGTTGTCAGTCAAAATAGTGTAAAAAAATGGAATGGCGTTTACGTACATTTCGTTTTAATGTACAATGATGTTGTGTTATGTATCCTCCAAAGAATAATAAGAATAACGAGGAAATAGTGCACACCGAACTCAATTTGTCCTCCATGTAGAATAATTAATCATTTCACCCATCATCTTGTTTTGAATTATCACAAATATTGCTCGTTTGAATGGCCCCAACTTGTTAAAAAAGTTTTGCGTGACATTGGAAAGTTAAAATCGTTTCTAAGGGTTAAAGTAGTATTTTTGTTAACATGTTAAAATCTAGCATCCTGTATATATGACTTTGATTTTTGTCGGCGTATATCCAGTTAAAGTTTCATATTATCCCTTTTTTGCTTTTGTAAGTCCCGTGTATGCTCGAATTTCTACTCATATCTTCATTCTTATGGACATCGGTTTAGTTTAGTTTAGTTTTTTCCTCCACTTATGGGCATGAACAACGTCAGTTTTCAGTCTTGACGTAATGTGCGTCCTGCATATCTTATCACTAAAAGAATATAAAGTTTACTTTCTTGTGCTATCAATCTGGTTTGCGTCCTTTTATACCAGATGAGAAAACAATTTTTATTCGAAGACACGCTTAATTTAATTTTTTATGATGAGTTAAAGAAGAAATCTTTCGTTGGATTTATGGCATAAAACTTCACAAAATGAAAATATCCGACGTTCTAAACATATTCTAAACAATATCTCATTTGCATTCACTAACAACAGAACCCAAGCCTTAAAGAGTTAAAGGCCACTTTCAATTCATTGATGCCATATTTTTTGATACAGTCTTTTGAATTGACATAAAAAACTTTATTTTAGAAAACACTTATATTGCTCAAATTTAACTTAGGTCTGTAGTTTCAAAATTTCTCTGATTTCAACCCCATGTCGCGCGTAGAGCTCTGGCAGAGAAAAACGATGTATATCTGTATCATTCAAATGACAAAATCTAGTAATGTGCGTAAAGGTATGGATAGTAAATTAAAATATAAATATATAAAATGTTAGAGCAATAAATGAATTTTTGTGCTTAGCTAAGTCAATAAATATTTGTTGTGAAAGAAGCGCTATAGAAATTATGTATCTATATTCCGTACTACTTTCTAAAAGATATAGAATTGTTTTAATACTATGGTACTTTCAATAGTATCAAAATATTACTACTATTACGGGACCATGTATCACTCACTTATTTTTAACAAGCACACTAACCAAATTGAAAATAATATCACTTAAAAAAAAAAAAAAAAAAAAAAAAAAAAAAAAAAGAATAACCTGTAATAATTATATGATTTTAATTTGAAAATATCTAATCTCCTTTTTTAAGTCCACACCCTTAATTTCATTTACGTACACAATCGTTTACACTTTCTACGTATATTTGCTTAATTAAAATATTGCAATTAACATAAATTATTTTTTCATTGATCATTTATTGAAACAATTTAACGGATAATAATCCATAAAACAAAACCACTTAATCGTGACACTGTTCTTTACGCAATCTCGAAAATGTTTTCCTTCATTTTGTTAGTAGAGTTTGTTATTTAATATTTACTAAGCACATGCTTATTAAAGTGTATCGATATTTACCGGAATACGTAAATTATGAATTTCTCGGGAGGTTAGGCAGGAATTGGTTTGCATAATGTAATTCGATAAACAAAGTACTCATGCGAATGAAGTTGTTTTAGATTTAAGAGAAAGCTATCCTTGTTGGTTAAATGTTATGTAAAGCGATCAGGTTCATTCGACGACCATAAAAGAGTATTAGTGAAAAAATAATGTTATTTATTACAGTCAGAGTAAATTAGAGTTACTCCTTCAGTAAAATAATCTTAAATAAATTATTCATTGAATTGTCTAATAAAAATATGATTTATTTTTTATTTAATATCGTTACATTTTAAATTATTATGTATGCAATAAAAGAAAGTAAGAGACATTTACTTATGAATTCTTGTGTAAAAAAAATATGCAGGGTTTTACAAGAATATTTCTGAAACTTTGTGAATTTGACATTTAAGAGGTTTTATAAAAATTCTGTAGTTTTTTTTTATGACGAAATATAGAAAATGTCTTTTTACATTATTATGTATGCGTTATTATGTATGCAATAAAATAAAGTAACAGACATTTACTTATGAATTCTTGTGTAAAAAAATATGTATGGTTTTACAAGAATATTTCTGAAACTTTGTGAATTTGACATTTAAGAGGTTTTATAAAAATTCTGTAGTTTTTTTTATGACGAAATATAGAAAATGTCTTGTTACATTTTGCATTTGAACGATTTGTCAATTTTGAGGAAATAGTGAACGATTTAAATCTTTATATTATAATGGAATATGGTTATAACGAATTTCTGGAGATCACCGATTAAACTCGTTATACTGAAAAATTCGTTAATGTGAAATTCCAATATGACATTTTTTTTAAAAAGAAAATTTTCATACATATTGAATAAAACAAATATATTATTAGTGCACTTATATTAAATTTCGTTTAACATCCAAACATGTCAGCAAATAATAAATATACAGTATTAATAAATTGTGAACTTACTAGTTACAAATAAAGCTATTATTATGTTCAATAAGTTTCAAGATATTAATTGAAACTATCATAAAATAATTATAATTTATATAAGATACATGACGGATTAAAGAAATCTCGCTGACATCGGTCGTTAATATAACATTATTTCTACTTTTAAAAATCAGAAGGAGGTTTTTTTTCTGCACTGAAGTTGACAATTCATTTTTCGAAACAATCTGTATAAAATATTTTCGGAACATTATTTTGCTGTGATAATTATTTTAAAAATTTCAATGTTCTAAAGAGTACTTTTGATCATGTAACACAATCTTCAATACTTGATGAACAATCATCATCAGCTCTATTTTCACTGTCATCTGTCTCCCCTTCATTGAATTTCCTACGAAATGTTTCATCCAAATTCCAGTTTTTCAATAGAGATTTTTTTTCTAGTCAAGTCAACAGTCGTAAAACTAAAATAGCTATCATTTTTAAGCTTTCAATAAATTAGTTAATTTGAAAAATTCGTTAAGAGCCTATGCTAGTCACGCAAAAAAACGCTCAAGCTAATGTTAAGTCTATGGGAAGTCTATACGTTCAAATGTAAAATATAATATGATAAGTCTAAGGGAAGGTTCTTGCGCGATTTCTCGCTCGCATTTTAATATTTTTAAATGTTTGTTTGTTTTTTGCACAGAATAGCTGAGGTCGATTTCTAACGTTGTTGGTTTTTACTTTTTTTTATTTTGGCTACAGTTTTTTTGTAAGCGGACATTTTTAATTTTGGAACAGGTTGGAACCGGTTCTGAAAGTGAAAGTACCCTTACATAAAAAAAACTGGAACCAAAATCGAAAAAGTTAAAACTAACAACGTTAGAGATCGACCTCAGCTATCCTATACAAAAAAATCATTTGAAAATATTAAAATTCGAGCGAGAAATCGCGCAAGAAACTTCCCATAGACTTAACATTAGCTTGAGCGTTTTTTCGCATCACTGATGTGTGCTCTTAATATGAAATTCGTTAAAGTGAATATTTTTCTAATGTGAAAGCATAGGAACAAAAACTATAATACAAAAATTATTCGTAAACTGATAAATTCGTTAAAATGAGATTCGTTGTACCAATATTATATTGTATAGTCTTTTTACTTAAACTCTACGTAGCCAATTCTGAAGCGTTTCTGGTACTAAATTAAAATAATTATTTATACAATATAGGCTCATTTGTCTCAGTTACTCAGAAAATATACGGCTTTTCAAATGCAACAATTAATTTAAATTATAAATGTTAGTACAGCTATTGTTGTCATAATTCGTTAGATTTGTAAAAAATATTTTTATCCCCGTTTTAATGTGTCTGAAAGAGCTACTACAGTTCCTTATATTACTTTTTCGTATAAGGTAACGTTTCATAAATTTCACAATAGATGTACTACTACAATAATTCCAAATTCATTAGCGACAAAGTTTGAAATTTAGTGATTTGTGAGCATGTTAAATCATAATTTATAAGATGGCGACAATCGACTTCTGAATACGGGCGTGTAAATGGCATTCCGTGTAAAGGTATTAAGCCTCTATTGATGAAAAATTAATCAGCTTCATTTCGATGAATTATATAAATTCAATTTCAATCCATATAATTAAGATCTGCGTCAAGAAAAAATATATTATATTAAGTTATTTCAATTGAAAATAATTATATTTCAATTTAAAATCAGTTTAAAATGCTTTTACTGTGATATCGAACAAAATTTCTTCAGTAATTATAATGTAAAAGGTTACTTTCTTAAGCACATGAAAAACATTTATAAATATTCTTTTTGTATTATAAATAATTATCATTGTTATTTTAATTTATCAATGAAAACGTATTTGTTACATCGTAGTATTTATTCCAAAAACTGCACAAAATAAAAATTGAAATTTATTTACATAGTATCCATAGACTATTTTTATAAGCATTCATTCATCGCTAATCGATTCAGTCTAATCCTGTATACATGATGTTCAAAATTAGAGAGATGGTTTCTAAAATTCAATGAAAAGTAAAGGATGGCGAGTTTTAAAATTATTCTTAAAATTATTATTTGAGAAGTCCTTGTTTTAGTTTCATTCTTTGCTTAGTACCTTTTCTTTGTTCCATGTATCAGCAATAAATGTCACCTGTCTCTCTCTTTCTCAAATTGTAATTCGATAAACAAAAATTTTGCCGTTTCAAATCGGAAACCATACTTTTGCTATTTCAACAGTTAAAATAATGACGGCTAAAAACTAGATGAACCTTTCGTTTACAAGTTAGGATTGACATCTATTTTTATATTAACTCGTACCACATTTTAGCAAAAAATTCCTTTTGATAGATTTCTGTGGAAAGTATATTAGCATAAGTGTATCGCATAAATTATTTTTCAAAAAGTGGTGCGTGTAGAATAAAAACAAATAGTCCCTGTGACTATGTCCCAGGCCCTTAATCAAAACGTTAATCCATTTTTATACGTTAGTTGAAGAGTTACAACAGGTTGAAACAGTTACGTCATATGACGGTATTACTTGAATCGAAAACATGAAAGCGCAGTAAAGAAATTCCCGATTTCACACATTAGATCCATACAATAACTTTAACAATTGTCACCGTTTTCTTATTTTGGAATATTAAATACCGACAGTCCATATTTGGACACCTTGCATATAAAAAGCATATATCATGAACTTTAAGATGCATAGATTGTGATATACATGATTGTATCGTTTTGATAATCATATTTCAAATAATTTAAGGTGCTGTTATCCAATTGCGGTTGTATCCATTGTTGCAGAGTTACGTTAAATAAGAATTTTATGACAATTTGTTTACTCCATTTCTGTAACGTTACAGTCCGAACTATTAGCTAGGAATTCCAGATTAATGCATTTAAAATCTACCAGCTTTTCATTTTTTTTCTTTTTTTGTACCGAATGCACAAAATGCTTAAATGAGCAAAAAAAAAAAAAAAAAAAACGTTGCGGTATTATTATTTATCTTAGCTTAAACGATGGACACATATAATGAACTTACATCATGCTATCATTTAAAAAAGACATTTGAAATCAGGTAATTAACAACACTTAAAGACAACTAATTAATATCACATAATGAAATCTATTACAGAAGACGCTTCACGTTCTATACAAATTCCTCATCAATACGAATGTAAATAGAAAAAAATGTCAATCGAATGCAAACCAATTAATTGATTCCCAATTAATCTATATCTATTGATTTCTTTGAAAATGCATAAATGTTTTAGATGAAATATATTATTAGTGATAACCGTATCTTAAATGATGGGAAATGTTTAAAAAGATGCAATGTAAAGACCATTAACTAACTCATTGTTTTACGCTCTAAAACATACATAAAATGTATAATTCTACCTCATTGAGATAGCTTCCAAAACTCACAAAATGTCGATTTTATTAACGAATTAGTGATGAACAGGTTCTATTTTTCAAAATGTTTCTGTAATTAAATTTATGCAACTGTGTTTTTGTTTTTGATGGGATATTGTCAGAATTTTTAGTTTTAAAGTAAATTAAGTAAATATAGTTGTATTTCGGACATTTCCGCAGTAAGAAATGTCGAAGATTCATAAAGAAATTTACTTCAACTTTACACAGATATGTTTTATGTATGTTATTCGCTTTCATTTCAAAATGGAATTTTTCCCGGAATTTGTCCATTTAAATATGGCATTCATTTAAACGTACTTACGCTTTCCCATTTCCCGTATGACACCCCAGAGTATACTGCAACGATATATGTCACATTTTCTATGAATCGTTGCTCTTGACTTTTAAGGGAAATGGTGAAATCAGAATGCAAAAAGCTGAATTCCCACAAAATCTTGAATTGCACTTTTAGAAATATGGCAGACATAAAATCATTTCGCTTCTGCATAAATTAAGAATGAGGTGCACCCAAGAGAGCTTTTACTGAAACACTATTATTCCAATATCTGTTCCATTTTAGAGTTATTTTTGTCTGGCCGGGATAAGTCACATAAATTTGAGGAAGGAAGTTTAAAGTTCGGTATAGTATAAGTACAAATAAAAATTTCACATTTATGTTTATATTCTTTTTATCTCTCAGAAAATGTTCTAAATATATGACAGTATAATATTATCATATGCGAATTAAGAAAACAAGGAAGTATCTTTTAAGAAACATATATCATTGTTTAATACATTATATCCAATAATTTACTTTAGAACTTATTGGACGTGTATGAAGAGTCTAGAACCAAAAATGACCAAATCATATAGACAATTGTTTCTAAAACTATGGCACGTGTACCATCTCTGGTACGCAAGCCTTACGGTACTGGTACGCAAACCTTATACTATGATTGCAGTATAGTTCAAAAAAAATGTAGGCTATACAATCACCATATCTCTGTCCATGAGAAAATGTAATTTTTATAGAAAAATAATTCCTTCGTATTATATTGTATTAAAATGACAAACGAGCATAAACAATTAGGCGGACAACAAGATGAGTTACCAAATCCTATGTAAAACAGCTAATATTGATGTTCCTTTTCCCAAGGCATTCTTGGAACAATTTCAACACTTCTTTATATATTTCTTGGTATTATTATTAGCTATATTTTGATTGTTCGATTTTACGGAAAATCAAATAATATAATCGTGTACATAATGCTTTCTTTTTAATTTTTTTGCCGAACAATAACTTATGGTTTAGCTGCTGCTACAACTGTGTAAAATATATTAAATAAAATATAAGTATTAATAAAATAAAAAAAAAAAACAAGTGACCTATATATAAAATGATGCTCATACAAACACATTTATTTTAAAAACATACTTACATACTGCATTACTTTTTTAACTTTTTTCTAAAAAACTTTCAATATCTAAGAGGAATCTACGAAAACAGTTTTTTAACTTTTAAAAATCCTACTGTCCTACTGCTCTTTTTTACTGATTTAATTCTTCAAACGTCTTCTGCCGAGGTTCATATTTGGAAATTTTTACTTCTACGTCAATGGTAAATATACTTTCCTATTTTAAAAATGATTGTTCATTGCTAGATATGTTTTATTGAGAAAAGTTAATGAATGTGATGTTTCTTTATTTTCTTTTCCTGTTTTTTATTTCAAATTCGGGATCTTTCTTACATAGTTGTTTTTATAAGTGAAAATGAAATTACAGTACAAATGAAGCAAATGAAATATACTTTACACTTGAAAATGTTTTACTTTAAATTAAATGGATGAATCATCTGAAACTAAAATTAAAGGCTTCAAGTGCATTCCTCTAAAATTAATAATGCTGCTATATTAACAAGAATATTGCTACATCTTTTTTTAAAAATGAATATAAAAGTACAGTTTATTGCTGTTAGAATACAAATACATAAATCATAGAGCAAGTATAAGAACAGAATGCATACATACTATATTTAACTTAATATAAATTTAAAAATGTAAATAAAGCTTATCAATGAGAGCTTTCTTCAAGCGATAATGTTTCTCATCCTATAACCTTCTCATTTATACGAAATCTGCTTCTCTTTTCCATTGATTGCCGCGTTGTTTTTTCCATTATTTTTGAACAGAGACTCATTACTATAAATTTATTTGGAAATATTACTGTTTCATTACGTCCGGTAGCACGGGTGGTTAGTGATTTCGGGTACCACCTAGGATAATAGAAAAGACAGGAGATCCATCATCCCCTGTAGAATGCTTGAACCTGGAAAACGAGTTCTTTCCCCCTCTTTTGCGTGCGCCAATGATACATATAATATTTGATTTTGACCGCCAATATTTGACTTTGACCGAAAGCGGTCCAATGAGCAGTCTCCAGCGCAAGACGCGGTCGAATATGGTAGACAGTGGAAGAGCGTAAAAGTGACAGCTTCAGGTGAAATCATTTATGAAAACTCCATCTGTCGGATCCTCCTTGAGGGAAAATGATCCGGTTCGCCACCTGTTTTAGGAACGATTCAATCAACCTCTCATTCATTCGGTATCGATAAAATGAATACCAATCTTGCGTTGTAAGCAAAACAATATTAATACCACCTCAACTCACCGGTCCGGTCACCCTGTCTGGACGCCAGCCATAAGGCGTATGGGTCCAATATGCAGGCGGTAAAAAAATAAAAAAATAATAGTAAATAAATAAAAAAGACAATAACCGCCTCACCGGGATATATGCAATATGTTGCATCCCAGGGTCGATGGATAAGAAATCGGATTCAGGCACCGCAGGACATACAGGGATTGTACGCTGCCGAGATAAATTTTAGTTTTTATGAATATTAAGTGTTCAGATAATAATGTGATTTTAAAAACCTTTCTGTTCGAAAATTATAATAAGGATGTTTTTTCTTTCTTTTTAAATTTTTATATTTGAAATTTATTGTACTTTAGTTAGAATGTGATTAATTTTTAAATAATACAACAAGACTTGTCAAAGACCACGAAGACTTGTCAAGGTGGATCACCACCATACGGTGATCAGACGAATTTCGCCTGCGAACAGTTACACAACCCGTTAAGCTAAGCACACTGTCCGAAACGTAGGGTCTAGCCAGTGATTAAAAAAAAAATCTTTAATCAGAGAGTTCTGAAAAATGTTGCCTTCAGTTTTCTCTGTTTAGTTCTTCTATTTTTTTCCAGTTATTACTCGCTAAATGTTCTGCGTGCTGCTTACATTTGCGGATTGCATTCTATCGTCAAAACAACGCCGCTTATATCACGAAAGAGAGGTTAAAACGAAGTCAGACGCAATAGCATGTATTTCTAATCCTGCAATAGTACGTTAGTTAAAATTTAAGTGTCAAAGAAGATATCTTCGAAAATCGAAATATTCAATTATTATCTCACTTTGAATAAGACATGTTTAAAATTTTAGACAAATTTTAATATATAAATTCGTGTTTATAAAGTACTGAAATTTGAAATTAAACTTTCTCTGCTCTAAAGAATAACATTCATAAATACATATGAGATTTCGTGTAGTAATACACGCTTAAAAATTTACATTTCTAAAGAAAATCAAATCAAACGGCATTGCAAAGAAATGACTTCTCAATATAAAAATCAGATTAATATAAGTCGAAAATCTTAATTCGGAAATATAATTTTTAAAAACAATATGAAGCACAATAAAAATGAAATTTCTGTCTATCTTCCACACAGGCATATAGCATGCCGAAATTTCCTCTCGATTCTAACACTTTTTCTAAAATAATAGAAAATGGACAACCTTTGATCGGGAATAAACAATTTATATCTCGCTTTACCGTGCAATAAGTAATATTTTTACATAAATACATTTTGAATTTAACAATTTTTTTACAAGCTTTCGCATCAACCTGTATTACAGAACATAAAATGTTTCAAACTACATTGTTTTTCGCTTATATTTTATTTAATTATTTTTTAGCGACCTACACTAACGTTCAACAAAATATTTAGCATTTTTGACGAAAGCTATGAAAAGAAAATACCCCAGATTCGCAAACTGATTATGGGTTAATGAAAAGTAGCATTTAAAATGTTCATTCTTCTTTTACGAGTACACACAGTTAAGTACTAGGTTTTCAAAATTAAGTTGATATTGTATACACCTTCATATTTTACCCTGTGGCAGCACGGATTAATTTAAATGATAATATAGCCAATTACAAAATAATTAATATGCTGGTGTCACACTTAATTAAAAAACTCACTGAAGTTCATCATCAGGAATTTTTCTGGAATTAAATATTCTGAAAAAAAAAAAACTCTACACCTTTGGGAAATGAAAAAATTATTGCTTTATTCAACTATTTGGAATTGAAAACTTAAGCATTCTAAATATTTTTATTCATCACTTTGCACGCAGAGTTTTGGATAACATGAAAAACGTCTATTATGTTCGTGAAACAATGTGAAATGCGCCAGGCGATAAAAAAGTAAACTCTTCGGCTTAAAAATAGCCTACCATGAGATAAGATGTGTCATGAAGGAAGCGAAAAAAAATACCTGAATAGGCTAAATCATGCAGAACGAACGGAATGTGGGGTTGAAAGAAAATAGTATGAAAAAGAGTTTTTTATTCTTATATGATTCTGTGTTGGGAAGATTAAATTTCCTTCTTCACATTTTCTCCATCTGCTTTGAACTGGTGGATAAAATGGATATTACATTAGCCTCGGGAAATTCTGTTTTACTGATGATGTCTTAAAAACTATTCATATATTTATTAGATATGAACATTGATAGTACTTATCAGTATAGAGACCTTAGTGAGATAGAAAAATTAGCTTAATGATAGAAGGATATTTTTCATGTATTTTTTCGAGCAACCTCTTCGCTGTTTCATAAACACAAACACTTTTTTTTCAATATTTGTACATTTGGTTTTATACGAAGAAGCCATTTATCTATTTCCATATACAAAAGAAGTAAATTGTATAAAAACAATAACAATACATGTATAAATAAAGTTTTTATACAAGGTGGACAGAACTCAGTGTTTTCTGTAGTGTGATCTAATTGCGAAAATGGAGCCAAATTTTGTAGGATAATTAAAAAAGACGGAAAACGAAGGATTCCCTGAGAAAACACCACCATATATCACCTATCGTTGATTTTTGGAATTTTTTATAGCGAAATCATTCGACCCCTTTCTTGTTTAATCATTATACAACATTTGGTTGTATTCTCGCAATTATATCAGGCTACAGAACACGCTGATTACTGTCAATTTAAGTATGACCATCTTGTATATAAATAATCAAATAAACAAGCATAAAAGTTCATCATGTTTTATTGCTAAAAAATGCTTAAAAAAGAAAACAATGAGAAGATAATTGGAAAAACAGAAAAATCAAGCTTGTGAGATATTTTGCATGACATTTATTTTTATAGAAAGTTTAATAATTCGGATTTTCTCTTCTGTTTTATATTTTCAAAAACCAAATATCATGTACCGGAACATACTCCTAGACAAAATATTGAGTTACCAAAAATTAAAGATGTTATAATAATGTTATTAAAAAATGAAACATTGCTATATAACAAAGACCGCTTTATTACAATTGAATACATTTTAAATCATCATGTGATCGAATAAATTTTTATTCTTAATTATTATTGAATATTAGTCATAATAATTATTTTCCTCTTGATCAAAAATTGTCAAGAAAAGTTGTTTCTAAAAAACCGTAGCTGTCTCACAATATTTTTTTAAATATATAGAGTGACAAAGCGAGTCTCCCTGCAACAATTTTTCAACAATTAATTGAGTCTCTTATAAATCTTTATAAAAAGCTTTATAATAGAGAGTTATATAATATATAATATAATAGAGAGAGCATTTTATATAAGAGCTTTTATAAAAATCCAAGAATTAAACGAATTGATTATACTTCGTTATAATACAAAAATTACCAATTTGTTTTGCCCATTTCGTTCCAAAAAACTGAAATTTCCTCAATCTATACTAAAAATTACCTACAGTTCTATAATTTAAAGCTACATTCTCGTTAAATTACAGGCGTCTTCCAGAAATTGTGCTGCTTAGTACTTTTTCGTGTTAAAAACAGAATGTTTATGTATCTCAGTTTTTCCTCAAAACACGAAAAATACAAAAACCTAAGCTGAAAATTTCTTAAAATTAAAAGAAATCAGCAGAAAAAAAAATATATTCCAATCACAGGACAACTTGCTGTCTGTACGTTTTCTGTTTATTGAAGTTTTTTTTTTTTTTTTTTTTTTTTTTGGGGGGGGGGGGGTTAAACTTACTTTTATCTCTTAGAAAAATTGCGTTTTTAAAAAGTAAATGTGTAATGAATCGAATAATAATGATAGCAAAAAAATATCAACAATATCATTACTATTAAAAAAAATTCAGTTTAATTTTTTTTTACTAATTAACTTTTACGAATTAACTTTTTGTTATTATATTTTTATGATTGAAAACAATTTCCAGACATGTAATAAGAACATCACCTAATTTTCGATTCCCGTGTGACAGTAAAAAGAATCCGTTTAATTGCTCTAGGCCTTTTATTACAGTTAAAAGGACACTTTTTTTTAATTCGTTGAACGTTATCAAGAGAAAAAGTTAATATCATCAAGCAGTAGCGTATTGTCTAGAATTGCTAAGATTAAGAAACGTTATTTTGTCATAATAAACTGTTGAAACACTCATTAAAAATGAAGAAAAATAACTTTGTCTTTAAAGTATTGTTATAGTAATGACGAACATTTTCTAATTATTTCTGTTAGATAAAATTTAGAAACTTCCATTATAAAAAGTAAAAAGCTCTCTATTGCAGTCATCCGTCGGAAAGTGATTCCGAAAAATGTCGGTATAACCGTTTAAATGTCGATTTATATATATAAAGGGCTTTATTTCTAACAAAAAACGTAACATATCTCTAATATTCTGCACTAATAACAACCGTCATATATATCCTCTCCCCTTCACCCTTATGTTTATATTTCATAGATTATTTGTAAAATTTAAAGCAATTCCTTCTTCAGCAAAAGAAAATGTTTTAGTATATTGTTATAATACTTATAAGAATTTTTACATAATAATATATAATAAATGAACAGAGCAAATCCTACTTGCCAAGGATTTCTTAGTATCAACTGCAAACGAAATCATACAGCTCTGTTCCGGTGGGTTCCGGAGAGCAGCATGAGCTCCATTTACGCTCCGTGTATAAGCAGCATTTATCAACTCCGATGAATTCGAACCATCATTTAAATAATCATGATTTTGTCATGCTGTAACAATCGTACTTGTGAACTGATTTGGATGTGACTTCGGATGTGTACAGGACTGATCAATGACTTACCAAACTCTCCATCGAGTTCATTGGTCAGCAACATCTGCCACCTTGTTTCGAAATAGCAGCCACTAATTCCAATTTTAAAAGATGCACGAAAATATTAGAAATCCAGAAGATTTTTCAAGACACATGGATTCCAGAATATTTTTTGTTTTGCCTCTATCTTTAAAAATGGCTAAGATATAAGCAGAGTGAATATCTAGGTTGGCTGATTTATTCATAATCGGTTTTCATTTATGACCTTTAGGAAACATGGTTTCTCACAAAACTTTAATTGTTTTGACTATTGCTGCTACTTTCATACGTTTAAAACTACATAGTTATATCTGCACAGTAAATAATTTGGCGATACTTGGCGAAATACCGCGAACATTTTTGACCAAAAATAAATGGCTATAAATGAAGTCAACTTGGTTACAGGTGACTATTTTAGCGAAATTCTCATTCATATCATTGACGAAAACTGTGAATGGATCTTCTATAATCGGATTCCACGTGTTTTAGTGTCATTAGCTGAATTTTTAATAATTAGAAAGAGGGAAGCTACTATTTTCTTCCGGAACAAGCCGGAAGGACTTTTTCATATTCGTACAAGATATGTATACTTTATATATTTTCGTTAATGCAAAGAAGGACAAGTAATCGAATGTAAGATTTGATCATCAGCATGTGCAAATATATTTTTTTAATGAATTAGTTTGTATACAAAAGTAGTAAATTCCTTCACGTTATGAAATTATATTGTTTTTCATGCTTATTTTATTGAAAATAAAATTACAAAGAGCAAAACGTATTCAAAATTATATTTTTCATTAATACTATATATATATATATATATATATATATATATATATATATATATATATATATATATATAGTATAACTGAAATCGCAAGTGTGAAAATAAAAGGAATATATAGCATAATAATTAAAGGACAATATATTACAAAAATCAAACACAAGAAAATAAAAATGCAAATGTGAAAAATTATGAATGTATTATAGATGGATAGATATGTTACGCAGATAGATAGATAGTAAAGATACACGTGTATCAGTGTGTGAGACAGGGTGTGTTTCTACTTTGTTCTTATTAATTAACAGAAGTCTAGATTTAAAAATATTCGCAGGATCTTTCAATTTGTTTAATAGTACACAAATTAAAATAGTAAAGTTTTCTAATCTGGCTTGAAACAGAAATAATTAAGAAAACTCAGAAAACCCCATGATTATACGTTGTTCTACATTATTCCAATTTATTAATAATCCAATATCCATAATTCTATCAGGAAAAAATATATTTGATAATTTTTAGAAAAAAAAGCCTAAAATTGATTTTGAGCAATATGTTCCAAAAAAAATTTTTTACTAGTTTTTTACGATCCATTTTCTTTTGAATTCAAAAACCGGAAATAAAATTTCAAAAGAAAGTTAAAATTAAAATTCATAAGCATAATTAATTCATATTAAAAAGTTTATGTAATAATAAAAAAAAAACTATTAATTTCTAGATTTAGAGTACTGTTCTGAAAAAGAACATAATATATGTGAAAACTCTGATTAAAGATAAGTGCAATTAGACGTTTATTCTTTAACATAAAATAGATTGTAAATTTTGTTCTGAATGTTTAAAATTAAATAGCTACAATTTTAAAATAAATAAAAATTTGATTCACTTCGTTTTTCTTGAAAACTCTTCATAGTACCCATGTAAGAACCATGTATATTTTTACATAACATCTTTCATTACCTTTCCAATCAAAGTTTCAGACAGTCAAGTTCAGTAAATTAATTAAGATGACTTAGTAGTCTTTATTTGGGTACGTATCATTAAAATGACGAAAATGTAGAGGAACTTCCCGTATTAATTAATACTATTTATATTTGGGGCAATACAACATCCCGATATTGTTTAAAACCCGAAAATCGAATACGATTACAAACTTCAACTATCTGCGTATGGGTTTTATAGACAAATTTGTTTTTTACGAAATTTCATAGCTGTCAAATAAATAATAATAATAATAATAATAATAAACGTATTTTGTGGATATTGTGCGATACTCGGGTTTTATAGAGCACTATTATATATATTACAGCCAATATTGTTTTAAACAGCCACATGTAAATATATTTTACAATTGTAAAATGTTTGGAAATATTATTATTTGTGCTTTTATAAAATTTGACAACAATAAGTAAAACAATTACTTTATCGAAATATGAAATAAATCGCTATTAATATATTGAAAATTTAAACAAAAGATTAAAAGAAAAAGAAAACTCAAAAATTAGAATTAAGAAATCGATTGGACCTTGCACGCCGCAATCTAGTCGCCTATATGCTTTCAAAAGATAGTTATTTTGCTATGCTTTTTTTTTTGCTCCTATAAAACTTTTTACACTAAACTTCTTTGACTAATTTCAACATTAAATAGCACTTAAAATAATTCTTTGAATTAAAAACTTTTCCAAACGTCTAATAGTATTCTAGGCATATGATAATAATAAAATTATAAATACAAATCCCCGAATAATAGCAACGCCAAACTCCAAAATAACAATATTCTTTGAATTATTATAGAAGTTGAAAATTAAAAAATATTAATTATGCTGATTCTTAATATCAATCCGAAATTCAAATATAACGTGTTTATCATAGATGTTACTATAAAACTAGCAGTTTTCACGTTTTTATATGGCATAGTTTTTTATTAATATTCGAGAAAGTAAATAAGTCACAAAAAATTATATTGCGAAAACACTATTAATTACTCAATTAGAGTAAACAGATGATAAAACTATATAAAAGTAGTAATATATTAAAGTGGGCACATGATTGTCATTATATACGATGTACCGGGTGATTATAATTAAAGTTACGATTTCAAAAATCGATAATTTTAAAACTACTGGTCAGAATGACTTGATATTTTAGCAGAACAATCGTGAGGCAATGGCATTTTGTTTGGCGAAGGAAAAAAATAGTTCCAAATTGTGCCGATAGATGGCGTTGTCAGGGTAATGTCAGGGGAAAGACCAAAAATGTATTCTTGAACCCTTTCCGGCGCGGTGTAAATTTGTTTGCAAAATGATGAAATAATAGACTGACACCGGAATTTACAAACGAATCCATTAGTAAAATGAAACTTGCTTATTTTCTGGTTCTTAATGAAAGGAAAATTTTAATTAAATATTCTTGGTGCCGTTCGTCAGTTTTAGAATTAAAATTGAGTGTCCTTTTTTGTGACCACCGCCCGTTAAAGGGTTAAACATAGGAATGATGTTGCCAAAAGGAAAAAAATAGAGTTCAGAGATTTACTAAAAATTTATTAGCGAAAAGACAAGACTACGTGTTTACAGCGAAGACAGCGATAATGACAAAAAATGAAAAAAAAAAAAGAGCTTCATGGAACAAACACCTTACTGATTATTAAGGCATAAGTTGCTTAATAATCAATATGCCCTCCGCCTTGTTCCGCTACTAAATGGAAGCGCTAAACGGCATGCTCCACAACAGATCGGAGGGTATCTGTACTAATGCAATGGCTGTGTTGTGTGATGCTTGCCTTCAAGTCGGCTAGATTCTGAATCCGCCCGATATGAACAACATTCTTCAGTTACCCCCCAAAGCCAGAAATCACACGGGTTTAAGTCGGGGGAACGTGGCGGCCACGTTGCTGGAAAATGGCGGCTTATGATCCTATCATCTCCGAAATTATCACTCAGTAGCTGCTTCACAGTAGTAGCAATGTGCGGAGGAGCGCCATCTTGCATGAATATTATGCGATCCACACACTGACGCTGTTGAAGTGCTGGAAGAACATGGTTACGCAAAAGTGCTTCATACCGCTTGCCAGTAACTGTGCAGGTAACGGGACCCGCAGGTGTGATCTCCTCGAAGAAAAATGGACCGACGATAAACGCTGCCGTTATTCCGCACCACACAGTGACCTTTTCAGACTGAAGAGGTAATGGCTGTAGCTGAGACGGATTCTCGGTCGCCCATATCCTGCAATTTTGCGTATTTACAGAACCTTGCAAATGAAAGTGGGCTTCGTCAGACCACAGAATGTGCCATGGCCATCCGTTGTCCACTTCCATCCGGGCAAGAAATTGTAGTGCAAAAGATTGACGTGCTTCCAGGTCAGCAGGTAGCAACTCCTGCACATGAGTTATCTTGTACGGATAACAGCGTAAGACGTTCCGTAGGACTTTACGCACCGTGCTGTTCGGCATATCCAGCATTCGGCCAATCCCCCTTGCACTGCTGATTCCAACATCACTGTCAGTATGTTCCTGTAATGCTGTAGCCACATCTTCCACTGCCGCAGCTGAAACTGGTTTCCTTCCTCTACCCCGTTTAACGTCAAATGAACCGGTCTCTTCGAATTTAGCAATCATTTTTTGCAGACCATTTGTTGTTATTGGACCTTTTTTTATGGATTTTAATGTCCGAAACATCCTAATAGCTGTAAGTGCACAGTCATCGTTCTTATAAAAAAGCTTCAAGAGCAGAGCGCGATCCTTCATAGTCAGAGTCATGATGAAGCATTCAGGCAAAGAGCTGCTGCTCTGCATTTTTATGGTTGCTATGTCTGCGGTGCGCATGTCACGTATTAGTAATTTGCATATCTTCAGACAATGTGAACCCAGACAGCGCCATCTATGGGCACATTTTGAAACTTTTTTTTTCCTTCGCCAAACAAAATTCCATTGCCTCACGATTGTTCTGCTAAAATATCAAGTCAATCTGACCAGTAGTTTTAATTAAAATTATCGATTTTTGAAATCGTAACTTTAATTATAATCACCCGGTATTTAATTAAAATTTTCCTTTCATTAAGAACCAGAAAAATAAGCAAGTTTCTTTTTACTAATGGATTCGTTTGTAAATTCCGGTGTCAGTCAATTATTTCATCATTTTGCAAACAAATTTACTCCGAGCCGGAAAGGGTTCAAGAATACATTTTTGGTCTTTCCTCTGACATTACCCTGACAACGCCATCTATCGGCACAATTTGGAACTATTTCTTTTCTTTCGCCAAACAAAATTCCATTGCCTCACGATTGTTCTGCTAAAATATCAAGTCATTCTGACCAGTAGTTTTAAAATTATCGATTTTTGAAATCGTAACTTTAATTATAATCACCTGGTATATATAAAGATACTTTACAAGGAGTTGTATAATTTTACAAAATAATGGGTATGCTTAATAATTATGTAAAAATAAGCTAAGATATTTATTATGTTGTTGTAATTGGACTTTTAAACCACGTAGGTAGAAAGTAATATTAAAATATTTTTAAATATATAGGAAAAACTCTATACTTCTACAACATACAAAAGAGAAAAATTTTTAATACGAGATAAATTACTTAATTGCAAAATCTTATTTAAAATTACTGTAAAGAGTAATGTTTTTAATACGATTACATTACTGACTTGCACAAATTTCAGTAATTGGAACAGCAGTGTTTTAAAAATTTCATATTCCCAATATGATTAACATTTAGGTGGCTTTGTTATTTTGAAATACATACTCACTCTCCATCAATGTGAGTCTCGTGATCATTGTGAATTATACATCTAATAAAATTTTTATCTTCACTGAATATTGGGAAACATGGATTGTTATAGTCTCTAAATAGCTGATAATCTCAAGTAACTGGAACTTTAATCCTGTTTCCACAAAAGAGATTTAAAGAACAATTTTTTCTACTCATACTATTTTAATGAAACTTTCATTGACTTGTTGTCAGTATTTCTTGAATTGTATTGCTGTTATCTAAAGTAAACACTCCTAAACAAAGTTTCGTATTGAAATATTTCAATATTACCTATGTGTCTTATAAGCATAAAAATGTTTTATTACAGTTAGTATACTCATCAATTCTTTCTTTGACCAGCTAAATAGAATAATATATATATATTTTTTTTAATTGTGATCACAAATGAACTAGACAACATAAATATAAAATACAAAAAAATTACAAGAACTTTATTAGAGTTCTGTCTTTTATATACGACGATTGTAAATTTATTTACAATAAAAGGTGAACATCTGATTCGTAATATCTCAGAAGTACTCAATGTATTCAGCAATTATATATAATACATCTCATGCTCTCTACTGAAATGGACTTTACCGAAGATCAGCAATAAAGTCAAGGCTGGAAAAAGTTAATACGTGCTTCCATGTCAGTCAAAGAGGATGTTGTACATACAGTCGAATAAAATAAGCTTAGATGTTATGGACATGTTCTCAGAATGAAAGAATACTTCCAAAAACCCGTTTTGAATGGAGTACGAAAAAGAGACGATGGAGAGACGATGGAGAGGCAGACCAAGAATGACTTGAAAATATTCAATTAAAGAGTCATTGAAGGATTTATAAGATAAATGATGCGATTGCCGTAAAATAGAAATAACTCTCAAAAATATTTTTATGGGTGAACGAAACCCACTGTTCAGTGGAAACTTCTAAGAATGAATAAATATGAATAAATTTGAAGGGAATTTTGGCGTTTTTACCCAGAATCATTATAATTAAGAAAAAGTAACCTGAGTTTACAAAAAAAGTCAAATTTGTAAAATTCAAAAAACAAAAATAAAATTTAATTATTAAAATTTAGTTCAAAATTATCACGATTAACACCTGTCAAACTTAAAATCTTTTGAATTGGCGGACCAGTAATAAGAAATGCGATATTATGGATGGAAATTTGAAAAATCTTAGTTTTCCTGTAAGAGGGACGATGGGAAAATGTGCATCTCTGTTTCGTAATATCTAAGCAATACTCAGTTTAAACAGCTATAATATGTAATACTTCTCATGAATAAATGGGAAGAGAATTTTGGCATTTTTACACTCAATTATTACAATTTTAAATCTCAGATAAAAACAGTCAAATTTACTAAATTAAAAAATCTAGAAAAAATAAATTGTCAAAATTGAATTTGGAATTATCACAATTAACACTTTACAAAATTAAAATCTATTTTAGTAGAGGAACAAAAATAATAAATGCGATATTACTTGAAAAATCTGAGCTGTTCTTTACAAGGGACAATGTGAAAATATGTATTAACAATCTGTGATTTATTGAGTTTTCTCCAACTGACACTAAAGGACAAGAAATAGTTTTCATTTTATTTGATGGAACTGAAGCATGGTCATTTTATATAAAACACATTAAATTAGAAACAAACTTGATTTCAATTCGACATTGTCAAGTAACCAAATGCTATACTGAATATATGACGCCTATGTACGTAACACAAGGTTTCTCAGAATATACTATACATTATACAGTGTTAGAATTTTTAGACAGTTTTACATTATAATTTGTTCATCTGAAGAGATATACACGAAAGTTCATGAGAATTTCAGAATTAATTTCGAAAAAGACAGACGAATTCCCGACAACGAATGACATTCACAGTTTTAATAATATTCTGTCCCTCTGATAAATTACTTGGTAATCTCTTCTCCAATAAAATGTTCGGAAAATTGTGAAATTTATGTACTGATTTTCGTTCGACATCTTGCGTGAAATTAATTAAAATTAAAGCGAAAACTTAAGTTTGAAATGCTTTCAAGCGGAACCTTTCGAAATTGCAGTTCCATTGCCAAACAGATGTCACCATACACAAATTAATTTATATATAAACATGGCATTAATGGTTTGTAGTATTTGACTAGCCTATCTATATATTTTTAATTTTAAGGTAAAATAAATACCAAATTTGTTTTTTAAGTAAGAACTGTAAGATATAACAATGAAAATACTTTTTTTCTATATTTTTCTACATATCTTTCAACGAAGTAAGCGTCTTCCATTATAGTTGGTGTCATTGTATTTGATTAAGAGAGCCACTAATAACATGATCTATAAACTATATGTTTATTGTTATTGTATTTGGTACTGGAGATAAAATAAATACACTTACATTGCACATTCATTCGTTTGAAACTTAAGACACGAGTGAAATAACAGTTTTAAAGAACAAATCCATCACTTGTTTTAGAATAGGATTGAAAAGAGTTTTCCTTTTCAAAAATTGAAAGAAAAAATATATTTTTTATTTTTTGCATATACACAGCACCAATATTTGTTAATATACGAAAATATACTATAATGACGAAAGAAAAAATACAATATTCTTTACTGAATCATTCACGACTCCAAAAAAAGTTTTTTATCAATAGAAACCTCAGAATGATATATATTTTCGAAATTTAAAAAAGCATTTATAAAATCAAAGTTTCTTTTACCGTCAATAATCTTCGGAAACGATTCCGAGTGGTTTTCATAGGAATATCTTTTCTTAGGATGTTATTAATTCTCAAGCAAACATGCATAACGAACATTATACATGCAAGAGTAAAAAAAAAAAAAAAAAGTTAAATTTTAATGTTGATGATAATGCTATTAATTTGCCATGTAAAGACTATAAAAAAAGAGATGATGGGAAAAAAGATTATGGATGTGCAGTTCTATTTCGTTATATCTAAGCAAGATTCAGTTTAAACAGCTATAATATATACTTCTAATTTATAAATGGGAAGATAATTTTGGAATTTTTACACTCAGTTATTAAAATTAAAAAAAAGTAATCGCAGATAAAAAACAGTCAAATTTACTAAATTAAAATATCGAGAAAAAAAAATATTGTCAAAATTAAATTTGGAATGATCACAATTAACACTTTCCAAACTTAAAATATATTTTAGTAGCAGACCAGAAATAATAAAAGTGGTATTATTTGAAAAATCTGAGGTGTTCCGTATAAGGGACCATGTGAAAATATGTGTTAACAATCTGTGATTTCTTGATTTTTCTTCAACAGACACTGAAAGATTTGAAATAGTTTTCCTTTTATTTGATGGAATTGAAGCATGTCATTTTATATAAAACCCATTAAATTAGAAGCAATCTAGATTTCAATTCGATATTGTAAAGTAACCAATAGCTATACTGCATATATGACGGTCATATACGTAACACAGTGTTTCTCAGAATAGAATATATGCTATACAGTGTTAGAATTTAGAGAAACTTTTACATTATAATTTGATCATCTGAAGAGATACAAACGAAAGTTCATGAGAATTTCAGAATTAATTTCTAAAATAGGATACGAATTCCTGACAACGAATGACATTCACAGTTGTAATAATATTCTCTCCTTCTGATAAATTACTTGGTAATCTCTTCTCCAATAAAATGTTCGGAAAATTGTGAAATTTATGTACTGATTTTTGTTCGACATTTTATGTGAAATTAATTAAAATTAGAGCGAAAACTTAAGTTTGAAATGCTTTCAAGCGGAAACTTTGGAAATTGAAGTTCTATTGGGAAACAGATGTCTCCATACACAAATTAATTTGCATTTAGACGTGGCATTAATGATTTTTAGTATTTGATCTATCTATATGTTTCTATATATCTATATGTAATCTATATATATGTTTTTAATTTTGAGGTAAAATAAATACCAAAATTGTTTTTTAAGTAATAACTGAATAACGAAAATACTTTTTCTTTATATTTTTCGATATATCTTTCAACGAAGTAAGCGTCTTCCATCATAGTTGGTGTCATTGTATTTGATTAAGAGAGCAGCTAATAACAAGCTCTGTAAACTATATGTTTATTGTTATTATATTATTTACTGGAGATAAAATAAATACACTTACATTGCACATTCATTCGTTTGAAACTTAATACACGAGTGAAAGAACAGTTTTAAAGAACAAACCTATCACTTGTTTTAGAATAGAATTGAAAAAAGTTTTTTTTTTCAAAAATTGAAAGAAATATTTTTTGCTCATACACTGTATCAATGTTTGTTAATTTACAAAAATATATTATAATCACGAATGAAAAAACACAATTACCTTATTCGACTCAGCCACGAATCCGAAAAGCGTTTTTTATCAATAGAAACCTCATAATGATATACATTTTTAAAATTTAAAAATACATTTATAAAATCAAAGCTTCTTTTACTGCCAATAATCTTCGGAAACGATTCCGAGTGGTTTTCATAGGAATATCTTTTCTTACAATGGAATATCTTTTCTTAGGATGTTATTAATTCTCAAGCAAACATTCACAGATACATAACAAACATTATACATGCAAGAGTAAAAAAATAAAAATAAAATAAAAATAATTAAATTTTAATGTTGTTGATAATGCTATTAATTTGCCATGTTTGTCTGCAAAACATGTTTGTTGAACATTAAAATTGTGACTTTAGAATTGATATAAGACGTAAAACGCGTGTTTTAGGTTGAAAAAACTGAGTAATAGACTATAAAAACTAATTGAAAACAGTGGCTACAACAGAAATTTTGTTTTCCTAAATACTTCTTTAAATGTCGAAAATATATTGATTCCTTATACATGTCTGTAAAAGATGATTGTTGAACATTAATGTTTTTACTAGGAAATTGATAGCATCTGTAAAAAAGAATCTTTCAGGTTGAAATAATTGAGTAATAGACTGTAAAATCTATTCGAAAACGTTTCCGAAAATGGTTACAATAGAAACTTTGTTTTCATGAATGCCTCTTTAAATATCGAAATTATATTGATTTCTTATACGTGTCTGTAAAAGATAGTTGTTGAACATTAACATTTTTACTTGAGAATTGATAGCATCTGTAAAAGGTATCTTTCAGGTTGAAAAAACTGAGTAATAGACTATAAAAACTACTCTAAAACATTTAAGAAATTCAGTGGCTACAATAGAAACTTTGTTTTCATTAATGCCTCTTTAAATGTCGAACATATATTTATTTCTTATACATGTCTGCAAAAGATGGTTGTTGAACATTAAAGTTTTTACTTGAGAATTGATAGCATCTGTAAAAGAGAATCTTTAATGTTTAAAAAACTGAGTAATAGACTATAAAAACTACTCAAAAAGTTTACAAAAAATGTGGCAACAATAGAAACTTTGTTTTTATAAATGTTCTTGTAAATGTCGATAAAATATTTCTTTCTTTTTTTTTACTTGAGAATTGATAGCATCTGTAAGAAAGAATTTTTTGAGGTTGAAAAAACTGAGTAATATACTATAAAAATAAATATACTATAAAAACTGAGTAATATACTATAATAATACTATAAAAAACTACTCGAAAACGTTTCCGAAAACCAGTGGTAACAACAGAAACTTTGTTTTTATAAATGCTTCTTTAGATGTCGAAATTATATTTATTTCTTATACATGTCTGTAAAAGATGGTTGCTGAACATTGAAGTTTTTACTTGAGAATTGATACAATCTGTAAATAGAATCTTTAATGTTGAAAAAAACTGAGTAATAGACTATAAAAAACTACTCGAAAACATTCCCAAAAACCAGTGACTACTATAGAAACTTTGTTTTTGTAAATGCATTTTTAAATGTCGAAAATATATTGATTTCTTATACATGTCTATAAAATACAGTTGTTAAACATTAACATTTTTGCTTACGAATTGATAGCATCTGTAAAAAGTATCTTTCAGGTTGAAAAAACTGAGTAATAGACTATAAAAACTACTCTAAAACGTTTCCGAAAGTCAGTGGCTACAATAGAAATTTTGTTTTCATTAATGCCTCTTTAAATGTCGAAAATATATAGATTTCTTATGTTTCTAAAGATAAAAAACCTTTTTCCTGAATCGTGTGTATTTCGGAAGATATTATTATACCTTTTCGTTCTTGATTACACTATATTTTGTTAGATTAAGAAATGACCGTCTCTTTTTATGGAACTATTTTTATATGGAAACTTCTTTATTTATTAAATACGGAATTGCTAAACACATTCTAGGTACGATTCTGGCATTTAAGGATTAAAATTAAGTTCTATAAATAGTGTTCCACCTCCCGTGAAACAGGTAAAATATTTCATTGTTGCAGATTGGTATATTTGAGAGAACGTGGTTTTGGGCCTAATTAACTCCTTTGTTTTGCGCAATTCGGACACAGCTGTAACTATAAAGAATATTTGACGATTTATCATCTGTGATCGAGTAATGCAATATATATATATATATATATATATATATATATATATGAAAATAAATTTATTATTTTATTATTAAGTTCTAAAAAATTTTAAATGTTATGTCAGAGAATTAAAAGTTTCGCAAAAAGAAGTTAAAATGAAATGCTGCCATTGCAGTATAATTATGTTCTTGTACAATTTTTTTCGGCCGAAACATAGTTAATCAGAGTATTATATTATATTAGGTAGTTTTTTGCTTTTAAAACGTATTTTTTTAATTGAATATTTATTTTTTGTATGATCATTTTATCTGTATGTCCTATGCGTATTGTTTAATAACAAATTTAAAAAATAGATTTATTTTTTCAATCCACAAATTTATTAAAAAATAGTCTCATTTGTGTTCATACTAAATTTTGTCCTTTTTCTTTCTTTAAATAAAGTATTCCGCGTTTGATTCTACAGATGCATAAAATTATATATTTGAGCAAAACATTGACCACAGCTGCTTAAAATTTTAACATTAGTGCCAGTTTTTAATACATAATCCACAATCTAGGTATTCTCCTTGGCATAAGCAGCCATTGCGATGAATAGACGAGTTTTGAAGTTTAATTTGAAACAATGAAACACATTGATTTAGATGATATTTTAACAGTTCTACATATCATACTATAAATGCGTAAAGGCACTCTGACTAATGATTTATTTTTTCAATTCATATTATTTGAATTGTATGGGATTTTCTGTCCATTTCTACTGTCAGAATACTTTATCAAGCAGGGCGGTCGCTCTGCCAAGCCAAGCTAAAAAAAAAAAAAAGCGCCAAACAAACAACGCCAAGAACTGGACTTTAGACCGCTACTGCTTACATACAGCAATCAACTTCGCAATGTTAAATCGACCAAACATGCCAGATTAAAATATCAGATATAAAATGAACCAAGTGTCATAGAAAAAAAAAACAAAAACCAAAAGAATCTAATGAAGAAATTCTTCAATTTGAGACCAAACTCATCTTCATAAGTGATTTATAAACAGAGATATAGATTTTTTTTAAAAACGTCGAGTTACTTAAAATGATCAAGCAGGGCGGTCGCTCTGCCAAGCCAAGCTTAAAAAAAAACGCCACACAAACAACGCCAAGAACTGGAATAAAGACCGCTAATGCTTATATACAGAAAGCAACTTCGCAATGTTAAATCGACAAAACATGCCAGATTAAAATATCAGATATCAAACAAACCAAGCGT
The DNA here is from genome assembly GCA_963931845.1 of Maratus michaelseni. Taxonomy (NCBI): domain Eukaryota; kingdom Metazoa; phylum Arthropoda; class Arachnida; order Araneae; family Salticidae; genus Maratus; species Maratus michaelseni. The sequence continues at coordinate 373,528,084 of OZ007587.1, forward strand.
CGCTGAATAAAAAAACGAAAACTAGAAGAATCTAAGGAAGAATTTCTTCAATTTAAGACCAAACTCATCTTCATAAGTGATTTATAAACAGAGATATAGCTTTTTTTTTAAAAACGCCGAGTTACTTAAAATGATCACTATTTTCTTCGTCAAACTTTTTTTTTTCAAACAAGCTACAGGCCTTAATATTCGGCAGAATAAAAAAAGGATTGCATTTTTGGACAAGTAATTACGTAATCTATGTGCTTTTATAAAATTCAGTGTAAAAAAAAAAATATTTTCTATCCTTAATTAGCAAAAAACTGTTAATTAACTTGGCGATTAAAAAATTATGCCAAAACAGAGATAAAACCCGCCAACGACCATGTACCATCTGTATTAAAATAGCACAAATCAGTTACAGGTTATAATATAACCACATCAAATTTCATCTGCAAGTCAGCCATTTTCTTCTGAAGATATTTTTTTTTAAAATAAAACTTCACAATTATAAGAACACATATTTTATCAAATAATTAAATATGACTGCAAACTGTGGCAGATGATTGTTTCTAACATGAATAAGTATGAGAAATTGCCGGTTATGGATATGGATCTGGGTAGCTCAGTCGCAGAGCGTCGGCATGGTACGCATAAGGTCCCAGGTTCGTGTCCACGCCCAGGTCAATTTTTTACTCATGTTAGTTTAGTGTATTTAATAATTGTCTGATAAAATGCGTGTTCTTATAAATTTTGTAAAATAAAGTAATCAGACGTAGTGTTTATGCTTTAAAAATATTTTAAATATATAATTTACGTTTTTAGAAAGATCTTTAAAAATAAATTAGTTTTTGAGGGAAGATGTACCTTCTAAAATGTATACATTAAGAGTTATCGCCATTTAAAATTTCTTTCCAAACGTAAACAAAAATTTTGAAATGAATTAAATGTGATTCATTTATTTCTAAAAATAAAAAAAACACGGTAAAGGACAGGCATTTCGTTCGCAGGAATACCTTTCACGTCATCTACTATATATACGAGGCTAGCGAAAAAGAAAGGCTACCGCGGTGCTTTACGCGTATCTTTTTTTACAGACCGCGGGAATCACGTGAGGCTCGAATTCACCAATGCAGGTGTACGAAAAGAGCATCACGTCACTCTAGCGGTCTGTAAAAAAAGATAAGTGGAACGCACCGCGGTAGCCTGTCTTTTTCGTTAGCCTCGCTATATATATAAAACACAAACGGAAATTTCGTTCCGTTCCTTTATAACTCGAGATCTGCTGAATGGAATTTTATGGAACTTGCACTGTTCGAGAGATAATTTTTCAGGGAAGGTTTTAGTATGTAACACAACGTTCTACGTATATTAGCTATCGAATTATGATAGAAAGTTCTGTTATTTTGGAAGAAAAGGTTACCATTGCTAATTTTTTGACGATCATTACTGTTGCAGAAAGAAATGAAAAGGCTATACATCTCGAAAAATAAAAGAAAAACTGTTACTAATTTTATTTTTTTTTTTTTAAAGAAAGAAATAATGAAAGAAAAAAAAAAGAGTTGTGATGACAGAATATTATAAAACGAAAATATTTAATTTAAACATGATTAGAAATGTTCATAATGATTAAAAAATTATTCAAGGGGCAAGATTTCTATTGAAACAAATTTGGCGATTTATTTTTTGTTTTTGGCGATTTTGATTTTACTTTTGACCCCAAACAATTTGATTTTAAGCCAAAAAGTGTCTTTTTTTGTTGCAGAAAGAATTGAAATGGCTATACATCTGGAAAAATAAAAGAAAAAACTGTTACTAATTTTATTTTTTTTTAAAAGAAAGAAAAGAAAAAAAAGAAAAACAGTTTTGATGAGAGATTTTAGGCCAAAAGGTGTTTTTTTTTTCAAGTGTACGACTGCATTTTCGCAGTATTTTTTTTTTTTGGTACTTTTTGGTTAGCCGGGCGCCAGTGATATATATATATATACATGTATATATATACACACACATATATACACATATATCTACACAAATACATGTATATACATACATATATATATATACACTTATATGTATGAATATATATATATATATATATATGTGTGTGTGTGTGTGTGTGTGCGTGTGTGTGTGTGTGTGTGTGCGTGTGTGTGTGTGTGTGTGTGTGCGTGTGCGTGTGTGTGTGTGTGTGTGTTCATATATCACTGGCGCCCGGCTAACCGAAAAGTACCTTTTTTTATTCAAATGCAAACTATATTAATGGCAATATACTTCTATTTACTTCTACATATATGAAATTTCGTTCCGGCTGCTTATAACTCGAGTTCTGCTGAATGCATTTTCGTAGAACTTAAACTAAGATAATTTTTAAGGGAAGGTTTTATTGTATAACATATCGTTCTACGTAGTTTAATTATATAATTATTCTGGGAAGTTCTATAATCAGATCAATCCGATTATGAAAGATTAGCCTTTTTAAAAGATTTTGCCGAATGTATTTCGATGGAACCTATACTGTTAAATAATTTTCTAGGGAACGTTTTATTATATAACGTTGCTTAGTTCTAGAATTATAGGGGGAGATTCGAAAATCGGGTGACCATTTTTTTTATCAAATATTAGCCTTTTCAATATTTGATTCCGATTATGAAAGATTAGCCTTCTAAAAAAGTTCTACTGCACGGATTTTGATGAGAATTGTATTGTTAGATAGATGCTATTTCAGAAATGGTTTTAATGTACTATATATTGTCCTACGTTGCTTAGTCCAACAGTTATGTGTGAAGGTTATATAGTCAAGTGAACTCGATTCCGAAATATTAGCCTTTTTGATAGTTTTTACTGGGCGTATTTTTTGTGACTTGCATTGTTAAGTAGATAATTTGTAAGGATTGTTTTAGTATATTTTATATCGTTTTGTTGTTTTAGAATTATGTGGAAAAGTTCAATAATCAGATTATCAAAGATTAGCCTTTATAAAAACTTCTTCTGAATGGATTTTGTTAGTTAATTTGTTTGCATTGTTATTTCGATAATTTTTAGTGATGGTTTTAGTATATTGCATATAGTTTTATCATTCTTTAGCAAACCCTAACTGTAAATGACCAAATAAAAGAGTTGGTCCTTAACAGCTAAAATTTTGACTGCACATTAGAAAATATAATAGCGCAATCGCGTCATTTTTCAGTAATGTGGAAGGATATTCCACGTAAATATACAGATTGCTTTCAAATACAAGGTCAAATTAAACGATATATTTCGTTTGATTCAGGGTTCATTTGTAGAAACCGACCAGCGCAGCGGGCGTAGCTTGCTAGTTTTCCTATAAATTAATGAAATCCAGTTGTTAAATTATTTTTGTTTTAGAAGTGAAGTTTCCATTTAAATTTATTGTAACATTACAATGTTTAATTGAATAAAATAAGGTAAATCTAAGAAATTGCTAAGAAATTCCAAACCTGCACAGGGCAACGCAAAAAAATAAAATAATAATAAACAAAAAATAAAAAATAGATAAATAAATAAATAAATAAATAAAAATCAGCTTTCAGAAATTCTAAAAATTGTTCCGCTATTCATATTATGTATCTTCGGGGTCCATCCTCCCACTTTCAGCCCTCGCACCCAAAGGGGGCACTTTTCTAAATTTTGCCGACACCTCTCATGTGATGTATCGTTGGAAAAGTCTGTGAACGCTTAATCATAATATGCAGGGGGGGGGGGGTATTTTCTAAATTTTGCAGATACCCCTCATGTGATACATCGTTGGAAAGGTCTGTGACCGCTTAATCCTAGTATGCATCTCCGGTGTTTATCCCCCCTTTTGCCCCCCAAGCGCGATTAGCTTTCACCACCAGGGGACGCTTTCCTATATCTGTTCCTACGAGTCGGATCACGACGGGGTATGGCTCATTCGACTCGACATCAATAGAGCTTTCCGATTTTAGTTCGTTTTTTCACCACCAGGGACACTTTTCTATCTCTGGTTCTATGGGCTAGATCACGACGGGGTATAGCTCATTCGACTCGACATCTATAGCCTTAACGATTTCAGTGCCCGAGGTTCATACAGAACAGATTGCGCTACCTTGTGGTGGAAGATGGAACTTGAGCGTGCGCAGCACGACTGCTATACGGTGCCGAAGGCAGCGGGGATCCGTGTCGGAAGTTAGTTTGGTTAGAGGTTTATACTATTCGATGTGCAAATTAAGGGATTATCTGGTGCCGAAGGCAGCGGAGAACCAGGTCGGAGGTTCGTTCGGTTCGAGGTTTATCTTATTCGAGGTTTTACAAGATTCGAGGCCCCGATATAAATTAGGGGTCCGCTAGCGGACGAAGCCAGCTAATGCTAATAATAAAAGAGCGTGATATCACGTTTGATTTCAAATGCAGCGCTGACACGCTATGTACGTATTGCATTTTTATTCATTTCATCGATAAGTCAGTGATATTTTTTAACAGGGGATAACAAGTATCATAACAAGCCACATTTAGTATGTTGTTATTAGTTTAATTTAAAAATCTACTGGTATTTGTAGTTAACCTTTTAAACAATGACTGAAAGTAAAATGTAATTTTAAATTATTTCTCATGTTTAGATTATTTAAATTATGTTTATTCTGTTTTAAAAAAAAGAAATGATATCTACAAAAACAACTTTTCAAAAGTAAAAAACAAAGCCAAGCGTAAAAAAAAAAGTTGTGGCTAAAAAATGGTGTGATATCAAATTTCCAAGCTATTATATTATTTTTTTAACTTTTTTCCATTAAATAAGTTATCATATATATAAGTCGAGTGCCTACGTATATGTTAATAGAAATCGTTTTCTCCTGTACTAAATACATCCTAACGAGTTTCTAAAAATTCAATTTTTTTCAAATTATGCATGATGGGCTTGGCGGCCATCTTTTCATATTTCTAAGCACCCAAATTTCTAAAGTAAAAGCGTAATATGTTTGCAATGTAATATGTTTATAACAATTTCGAACTTCAGATTTTAACTACGGACAGATAAATTAGATAAGACTGATATTTTGAGAAATTGATTTTTACTAGTTTGAAATTATTAATTACTGTAAAAAAATAAATCATAAGATGAATCTTTAATATAAGTCATCATTATCTTAAGACACAATTTTCAGATCATACAAATCTATAAATGAAACGCTTAAAATATTTGCTTAAATAACAATTTTGAACTTCGGATTTTAACTACGGATTTGGATGCTTATAATTTTGTGAATAATATGCAAAGATGGCCGCCAAGCCCATCATGCATAATTTAAAAAAAATTGAATTTTTAGAAACTCGTTAGGATGTATTTAGTACAGGAGAAAACGATTTCTATTAACATATACGTAGGCACTCGACTTATATATATGATAACTTATTTAATGGAAAAAAGTTTAAAAAATAATATAATAGCTTGGAAATTTGATATCACACCATTTTTTAGCCACAACTTTTTTTTTTACGCTTGGCTTTGTTTTTTACTTTTGAAAAGTTGTTTTTGTAGATCACTATTTTCTTCGTCAAACTTTTTTTTTCAAACAACCTACAGATTTAAATATAGGACATAAATGAAAAAGGATTGCATTTTTGGACAAGTAATAACCTAATCTACGTGCTTTTATACAATACAGTAAAAAAATAAATACATTTCTATCCTTAATTTGCAAAAAACTGTTAATTAACTTGGCAACAAAAAAATTCTGCCAAAACAGAGATAAAACCCCGCCAACGACCGTGTACCATCTGTATTATAATGGCACAAATCAGTTACGGGTTAATCATATCAAATTTCATCTGCAAGTCAGCCATTTTTTCTGAAGATATTTTTTTTTAATAAAACTTCCTAATTATAAGAACACACATTTTATCAGACAATTAAATGTGACTGCAAATTGTGGCCAATGACTGTTTCCAACAGGAATAAGAATGAGAAATTGCGGAGTTGGAACATCGATCTGGGTGGCGTAGAGGTAAAACGTTAGCACGGTACGCTGAAGGTCCCAGGTTCGAGTCCTCGCGCAGGTCAATTTTTCACTCATGTTGGTTTAGTGCATTTAATTGTCTGATAAAATGTGTGTTCTTATAATATTGTAAAATAAAGTAATCAGACGTAGTGTTCATGCTTTTAATATATATAAAATTTACATTTTTAGAAAGATCTCTAAAAAAAATAATTTTGAGGGAAGAGGTACCTTCTGAAATGTATACATTAAGAGTTATCGGCATTTAAAATTTCTTTTCAAACGTAAACAAACTTTTCGAAATGGAATTGAATATGATTAATTTATTTCTATAAAACCACGGTAAAGGACAAGCATTTCGTTCGCAGGCTGAGATCCTTTGACGTCATTTTTCTATAAATTAATGGAATCCAGTTGTTAAATTGGTTTTTGTTTTAGAAGTTAAGTTTCCATTTAAATTTATTGTAAGAGTACAATGTTTAATTGAATAAAATAATGTAAATCTAAGAAATTGCTAAGATATTTTGCTACTTTTCACCATTAACTACGTTTTATAAAGATTCGCCAATCAATGGGATTTAATGCTAATAATAAAAGAGCATGATATCACGTTTGATTTCAAAAGCAGCGCTGACGCGCTATGTACATATTCCATTTTTACTCATCCCATGGATTAGTCAGTGATATTTTTTAACAGGGGATAACAAGTATCATAACAAGCCACATTTAGTATGTTGTTATTAGTTTAATTTAAAAATCTACTGGTATTTCTAGTTAACCTTTTAAACAATGACTGAAAGTAAAATGTAATTTTAAATTATTTCTCATGTTTAGATTATTTAAATTATGTTTATTCTGTTTTAAAAAAAAGAAATGATATCTACAAAAACAACTTTTCAAAAGTAAAAAACAAAGCCAAGCGTAAAAAAAAAAGTTGTGGCTAAAAAATGGTGTGATATCAAATTTCCAAGCTATTATATTATTTTTTTAACTTTTTTCCATTAAATAAGTTATCATATATATAAGTCGAGTGCCTACGTATATGTTAATAGAAATCGTTTTCTCCTGTACTAAATACATCCTAACGAGTTTCTAAAAATTCAATTTTTTTCAAATTATGCATGATGGGCTTGGCGGCCATCTTTTCATATTTCTAAGCACCCAAATTTCTAAAGTAAAAGCGTAATATGTTTGCAATGTAATATGTTTATAACAATTTCGAACTTCAGATTTTAACTACGGACAGATAAATTAGATAAGACTGATATTTTGAGAAATTGATTTTTACTAGTTTGAAATTATTAATTACTGTAAAAAATAAATCATAAGATGAATCTTTAATATAAGTCATCATTATCTTAAGACACAATTTTCAGATCATACAAATCTATAAATGAAACGCTTAAAATATTTGCTTAAATAACAATTTTGAACTTCGGATTTTAACTACGGATTTGGATGCTTATAATTTTGTGAATAATATGCAAAGATGGCCGCCAAGCCCATCATGCATAATTTAAAAAAAATTGAATTTTTAGAAACTCGTTAGGATGTATTTAGTACAGGAGAAAACGATTTCTATTAACATATACGTAGGCACTCGACTTATATATATGATAACTTATTTAATGGAAAAAAGTTAAAAAAATAATATAATAGCTTGGAAATTTGATATCACACCATTTTTTAGCCACAACTTTTTTTTTTACGCTTGGCTTTGTTTTTTACTTTTGAAAAGTTGTTTTTGTAGATCACTATTTTCTTCGTCAAACTTTTTTTTTCAAACAACCTACAGATTTAAATATAGGACATAAATGAAAAAGGATTGCATTTTTGGACAAGTAATAACCTAATCTACGTGCTTTTATACAATACAGTAAAAAAATAAATACATTTCTATCCTTAATTTGCAAAAAACTGTTAATTAACTTGGCAACAAAAAAATTCTGCCAAAACAGAGATAAAACCCCGCCAACGACCGTGTACCATCTGTATTATAATGGCACAAATCAGTTACGGGTTAATCATATCAAATTTCATCTGCAAGTCAGCCATTTTTTCTGAAGATATTTTTTTTTAATAAAACTTCCTAATTATAAGAACACACATTTTATCAGACAATTAAATGTGACTGCAAATTGTGGCCAATGACTGTTTCCAACAGGAATAAGAATGAGAAATTGCGGAGTTGGAACATCGATCTGGGTGGCGTAGAGGTAAAACGTTAGCACGGTACGCTGAAGGTCCCAGGTTCGAGTCCTCGCGCAGGTCAATTTTTCACTCATGTTGGTTTAGTGCATTTAATTGTCTGATAAAATGTGTGTTCTTATAATATTGTAAAATAAAGTAATCAGACGTAGTGTTCATGCTTTTAATATATATAAAATTTACATTTTTAGAAAGATCTCTAAAAAAAAATAATTTTGAGGGAAGAGGTACCTTCTGAAATGTATACATTAAGAGTTATCGGCATTTAAAATTTCTTTTCAAACGTAAACAAACTTTTCGAAATGGAATTGAATATGATTAATTTATTTGTATAAAACCACGGTAAAGGACAAGCATTTCGTTCGCAGGCTGAGATCCTTTGACGTCATTTTTCTATAAATTAATGGAATCCAGTTGTTAAATTGGTTTTTGTTTTAGAAGTTAAGTTTCCATTTAAATTTATTGTAAGAGTACAATGTTTAATTGAATAAAATAATGTAAATCTAAGAAATTGCTAAGATATTTTGCTACTTTTCACAAATAACTACGTTTTATAAAGATTCGCCAATCAATGGGATTTAATGCTAATAATAAAAGAGCATGATATCACGTTTGATTTCAAAAGCAGCGCTGACGCGCTATGTACATATTCCATTTTTACTCATCCCATGGATTAGTCAGTGATATTTTTTAACGAAGGATAACAAGTATTATAACAAGCCACATTTAGTATGTTGTTTTTAAGGATGTAATTAGTTTAATTGAAAAATCTACTAGTATTTCTAGTTAACCCTTTAAACAATAACTGAAAGTAAAATGTAATTTTATATAACATTCCCATGTTAATTTCATAGAGTAGATTATTTATATTATGTATAATCTATTTAAAAAAAAAGAAATGATATCTACAAAAAATAACTTTTCAAAAGTAAAAAAACAGCCAAGCTTAAAAAAAAAAAAAAAAACGAAAGTTGTGGCTAGAAAATGGTGTGTTATCAAATTTCCAAGCTTTTATTATAGTACTTATTTAACTTTTTCCCATTAAATAAGTTATCATATATATAAGTCGAGTGCTACGTATATGTTAATAGAAATCGTTTTCTCCTGTACTAAATACATCCTAACGTGATTCTGAAAATTCAATTTTTTTTCAAATTATGCATGATGGGCTTGGCGGCCATCTTTCCATATTTCTGAGCACTCAAATTTCTAAAGTAAAAGCGTAATATGTTTGCAATGTAATATGTTTATAACAATGTCGAACTTCAGATTTTAACTACGGACAGATAAATTGAGGAAGACTGATATTTTGATAAATTGTTTTTTACTACTTTGAAATGATTAATTACTCTAAAAAATAAATCATAAGATGAATCCTTAAGGTAAGTCATCATTATTTTAAGACACAATTTTCAGAACATACAAGTCCATAAACGAAACGCTTAAAATATTTGCTTAAGTTACAATTTTGAACTTCGGATTTTAACTACGAATAGGGGTGCTTAGAATTTTGTGTATAATATGGAAAGATGGCCGCCAAGCCCATCCTGCATAATTTGAAAAAAATTGAATTTTCAGAAACACGTTAGAATGTATTTAGTACAGGAGAAAACGATTTCTATTAACATATACGTAGCACTCGACTTATATATATGATAACTTATTTAATGGAAAAAAGTTAAATAAGTACTATAATAAAAGCTTGGAAATTTGATATCACACCATTTTCTAGCCACAACTTTCGTTTTTTTTTTTTTAAGCTTGGCTGTTTCTTTATTTTTGAAAAGTTATTTTTTGTAGATTGCAATTTCTTAAATACCTATCTTAACAACGACATAATTATTAATTACATATTGGTGTTGTATTTGAAAGGCATTTTCTAAATTCTAACAAAAACAGTACAAGTAATGATTTACGCACATAATTGTTGCTTGTTTAATATCTAAAAACAAGCTTTAATTGTCAATTCTGCTTTCATCCTGGTATGCTTTTATGAATGTAGGTAAAATTCTTATATAAAATAAATACATAAATCAGAAATTTTAAAAGAGTTACAAAAAAAACTTTGCTTTAAAATCTCGTATTTTACGACACGCTTGTCAAAAAGGCCTGATCTTCAATTCCTTATCCGACATGTAAAATAAAAATTATGCGTTAGAAGACGGAAATATGACAACATAAAACTTTAATACACTTTTTTATAAATAGTATAGCAGTAAATAGGAAATTTCCAGTTGACATTTTTCAGAAATTTCAAACTTTTCAGTTCAAAAATCAGGTTAAAATATATTTTCTGGAACAGAATGAAAAAAAAAGAAACTTTCTTTATGATTTAGTCTGAAAAATAGTTATAGATAAGAATGCATAAAATAGAACAGAATGTTCAAATATTTATGCTTACTAAACGATATAAAATTTAGACCTTCATTATATAATAGGTCTTATTTTATAAAAAAGCTTTTGATTTTTTCCAAATTGAATTGACCTTTATATTTCGATTAAAATTCATACTAACAGATGTATGAAAGCATCAAATATATGTTCTAAATATATTTGATTATATTTAAATAATCAAAATAAATAACAAGCTCAAAAACATTTTATTTACTTGTATATGATGGCTATTAATTTTAACGGGTATTGTTTTAACTTACCCATCATACGTAGTGCAGGGAAAGTCTTGTAATCGTTTTGAAAATCTAAAAAAAAAAAAATTTGTGACGGATTTAAACGTTTCAGACATTGGAGATTCCGAAAAACATATTTTTAGAAGAAAAAAAAAATTGCCGTCCGTCTGTCTGTGTGTCTGTGTGTGTGTCTGTAAACGCTCTATCTCCCGAACAAATTGAAATAGAGACTTGAAATTTGGTATGTACTTAGTATGTAATAATGGGAAGAAGCTTATTGGATTTCAGTAACCTCGATTATCCGGAACTATTTTTTTCGGACTCTCGAAATATTCGTTCTGATAAAAGGTATACAAACATTTTCGAAATTGTTTTTTGTAAGAAGTTAATATAAAACATAATAAAAAAACATAAATTTTAGATTAAGAATGAAGTCAATCGGATAATGAGTTGCCGAGATAATTGTAATTACATTTTCCACACTCTTTGATTTTTCATGACCCTGTATTTCATTCAAATTTACATTCAAAGATATATTTTAATTAGTAAAGAGACGCTTAATCCAACGAAGTAAACTGTTAGTTAATAGGAGTATTATTTTTGGAGTTATAAGGATGTTTCTCTTACGCAATTGACTAATAGAGCATTTAAAGTTTATGACGTTATCAAGCTAGGATTTTATTCGAATTGCAGTGCATTTTATAAATAGTTTACACATGTTTTATTTTCATATTTTATATTATGCATATCCATGATGGGTAAGTATCACGGTGGCCCCCAACGGATAGTTTTCTGTTTGGGACGTCCTTATTACTTTCAATGAGTATTTAGCTATAATAATTTGTGTTTTTATTTATCATTATTTTTTTTTACATTATCGTTAAATGATTTTATACATAAAACAATGTTCCAATTTCTTTCACTGAAATTTATTATTACAATTTCTATTATTAAAACATTCTTTAAAAAATTAGAACCACCTCGATATTGATGTTACGTGTTCCTAATTTATCCAATTTTGAAAATTCAAGTGTTCAAGTATTTTTGCTTCTTTCTAACATTGAATATTTTACACAATTTAATATTAAAAAAAGTTTCAACAATACGTGCAATTTTAAAGTACATTTATAATTACCTCTATTACAACAGCAGGAATATTTTTAATGTATTTTAAAACTGCGCATTTATATTTTGAAACAGTTTCGTCTGAAACAGTTGGTACAAAAGAAATGAAGATTGAAATAAGCGCTGTTTAAAAATGTTTAATTATTGGGTTGTTCGGAAAGTTGGCTCGTATCGGAAAATTCTATCATTTAATTATTAGACAATGGAATAATGGAACAATGTAGTGATCATCATGGAATACCTAGTTGCAGTCAACTGAACATCCAGGTTAGAGGTAATTTGACTTGCGAGGAAATTATTAGACATTAATTACGATATCAAATATCTAATAATTGACAAACAGAATTTTCCGGTACGATTTGATTTTCCCAAATGGAAGGAACTTTACGAACAACCCAATAAAACAGTTAAGCTTAGTTCGAGTAATTCAAACAATGAATGATTTGTCAATGCAATGCGAAAGTCCTAAAATTAAATGGTACAAATATGTTTGAAATATATTACACAATTATATTTTTGATCTGACTACTTATGGTTCAACATTTTCGGGAAATAATCATTGATTCCTTGTACTAATTACTATACATATACTATTTTTCAAAAAGTGAATATTACACTATGAAGGGTTTAGAATGATAGGGGAATAAGTCAAGTGTTTAGTTAGAAATGAAGGGTTCTATGAAACTTGTCGTATTGCCTTTGCATTAAGTGGTCCAACTTGTTTTGCCCTCTAGCGACTTCCTAAGTGAACTGTGATTTATATAACTGTCGCGCTGAACAGAAATTAATATACGGTCAGTGAAAATATGGTAATCTAAGATTTTTCAAATTTTTGACTTATTCCACTGCCATTCTAACCCCTTCATATAAGTTCAATAATTGTCCATATTATAATTCATAGTCAAATAATAATTCTCTCTATTAAATAAAGAGTTTATACTCAATTTCGGATTCATTTAGATTCATGTTATCAAAATGTTCAGCACTTCATCAAAGTCTTTTTAATTTGAAGATGGTTTGGGTCTTTCCAATGTACAATATGCTTTCGGCTATGCTGCGTCTCGTGACAGTACTCATTCGAATATGTATCGCACATTTTGTTTCGAGTCTTTCACAAAAATGGGTAACTACATTTTTAATTAAATCTGTTTAATGTCAGTTACAATAAGGGAAATTATGTATCACTAAGTTCATAAATAAAAATTTTAATATGCCTATAAACTAACGTTTAGGAAACATATACAGGACATTTACTTATAGATTGAAAATTACAATTGAGGGAGATAATAATAACAACTAAGGGAAATAATAGTAATAATTAAGGATTGATAATAATAAGTAACTGAGAATAATACTAAAACTTAAGGGAGATAATGATTAATAACTAAGAAATTAATATTAAATAAAGGATGATTAATAAGGGATCATTAATAATTATATAAATAAGGGATGATAAAGAAATATAATGGATGGTAAATAATGATTAATAATACATTATTACTGGATAATAATAATGGATTATTAATGAATTAATAATGGATTAGAAAATGAGTAGTAACGGATGAAAAATAATGATTAATAATTATTATTAAAAAGGGATGATTTACAATAAAGGATGATTAATAGTTAAAGAATGATTATTTATTTATTAATGATAACAATTAATAATTAAGGGAATAACAATAAATAATGCAATAATAATAATAATTAAGGAAGATTATCATCTCCTTTAATTATTAATACCCCCGTAATATAGCGATTTTTTTTTACTCCTAACAGGCAAGATATAACGGGGGCTACTGTATCCTATTAAAACATATATTCAATCGACTTTCTTAATGATATAAATAAAAGTTTGTGAAAGGATATTAACATCCACACATTTCAATTCCTTCAAAACTAAGAAGACTTAAGATAAAATGAAGAAACTGTACTTTCCCGCGCTAGCAAATTAACTCAAGTAAAGTGTCAAAAGTTCGTGCTGTCATATTAAAAAAAAAAATGTAATATTTTTATAACTATACGACCCTTTATATAATAACCCATTCTTATTCTGAAAAAAAGAAATTATCTTCTACCGTTTGGTATTTTCTTTATAGTTTACGATAAACTCTGTTAGAAATAGTGCTGCTGTTTTTCGCAACTACTGTAGTTCTAGCAATACCGAGGATAATGATATTTCTCTCAAAGCACAGAAAATCTTTTGAAAATATTGCCACAATTTCTTCCCTGTCATTAATTTTCTGAATGAACAATCGGGTCCATATTTTAATATGTCACCCTGTATTTTTGACTTTAATAAGTAATTTGAAAGTTTATATCCGATTGTGATTTTCGTTTAATTCCGTACGTTAATTCATTTTTTTCCAAATACTTTAGATCACTTCTCAGTTAAAATGAAATCGTGAATGTTACAGTTTATCAGCTAAAGATAGAAAAAAAAACAGTTCTCAATTTTTTTTAAAAAGAATATATTGCGTGATTGAAGTCGTTAAGTTCTAAATACGCCGTTAAACATCGATATTAAACCAAGGTCCTCCTCTGAGTCTATCGAAGAAAGATAAATCGAAATTCTATTATAGCCTTTTACGAAGTTGATCTTTTTTCCAAGTAGAAAAATAATGAGATATTGGATAAAAGATCTGTTTAGAGGAATCAATGATCAGTTGCATCAACTGAAGTGCAAAGAAAAAAAGTATTTTATAAGTACTTATTTTCTATAAGTTGAAAAGCTTCAAACCTTTTCTAATTTATCAATTATAAAAATGCTTGATTTTAAATATTAATGTAATGTAATCACTCAACTAGTTTCAATGAGAAAACAGGGAACGGAAAAAAGTTTTAGTGCATGAAAAAATATTTTTTTTCTATTGAAATATATAAATATTGACAAAATATTATCTATGTCCTAGGTCTTTAGTTACATACTTTAAGTACCCTTTGTTATTATTTTTTCATTTTTGTACATTGTGTGATTCTTAAATATTGCATTATGCTGAATTTCTTTGCTATAGGGTAGATGGAGCTGCGAGGTCTAAAATAAAAATATCCCGATGAGTAGGGACAAAAGTTCCTTCAAGTGTGTTGTGAAAATTCCGCTTGGTTATGTATTTAGGCTTAACAAAGTGATAAAATACTAAGTTTTTTTCTTTTAAAAAAAATGAACACCGTTACACAAACAGGAAATATTTTTATGTGTTCTTTTACGCTCAGAGATTAACATGAAATGCTTCATAGGGAAAAGCACGAATTGAAAAATTCAAACGACAAAAATGTCTCTCACCATGAACATAAAGGGTTTGATAACAGATGAAGAGCTGTTTAAAATTAAACAGTCATTTAAAGCACAAAAATAAAATGATTTTAGTCTTGCCAAATTGTCTACACAGACCATTTCTGTGGTAGTTTTGAGTAGAGTAACGTAGGATACAAAACCTCTTTATTTTGTGGGACTTGGTGCTAAAAACAATCCATTATATTATAAAGAAGATATCCTTGAACAAACTGTAAAGCCTTGGATCTAAATATAATTTTAAAAAACTGTCTTTTAGCAGGTGTATTCTCCAGTGCAGAAAGCAGACTGCGCCACAACTTTTTCCATATCGTTCAGTTTTGATTGTCGATTGTTAATCGTTGAAAAATGTATAATTGGTATTATATTTTAGGAAAGATATATGAAAAATTGCAAACTTTTTTTTTTCTAATAATTTGTATAAAACGATTGCACAGAATTTCGTAGTTCATATTTTGTATAAAACTTTTACTAAAGATAATATCATTGTATTAACTTCCTTAACAGATTTAACAGATTTTCTAACAGATCTGTTAAATCTGTAAGATTGTTCTGTTAAATCAACTTCTCTTCCTTAACAGATATTCTAAATTGATATAATTAAATTGAATAAAATGAATGTTGGTATAATAAATTTTATTTAAATACTTTATTTTTCCATACTTAAAACAAAAATCAGGCTTATTTAATTATTTTCATCGAATAATAATTAAAAATATCTATATTATGATGCATTCAGCATGATAACAAATACACATAAACTTCTTTCTTGAAGACATCTTTTTTTAAAGACATCTTCTTTTAAAGACATCTTCTTTTAAAGACATCTTCTTTTAAAGACATCTTCTTTTAAAGACATCTTCTTTTAAAGACATCTTCTTTTAAAGACATCTTCTGCATTTGAGCATTTTTATTAAACTTCTCTTTAGTATAATTATATTTGCTTCCTTTTATAATTTCATAAATCTTTGAATAAATAATCGCAAAATAGATTGTTTTATTACTCCTAAATCTCTTGCTATTTTTCACTATATTTTAAAAATATATAGAGGACAAGTAATATTTTTAGTACATAAGAAAACAGAATATGATCAGTATTGGAACTGTTGGTCAGAATTTTCTGCAATGATAACACTCATAAAGAAAATTAATTTTTGTATAATAAATCAGGATTGCAATACACTTATTCAGTTAAATATATCGGGTATATTCCTCCAATTCGAACTCGGATTTCCGTTCCAAACTTTAACAATAATTAAGAAATTGTAACGATATTTTTAACAGACATACTTTGAAATATCATGTTACCACGAGAAGTTGTTGTAAATTGCCGCCATTTGCCTCCAAACAACATTGAGTAGATTTTCTATAATTCAGGGTGTAACTGGTGGTACATACGATTTAACTAATCAAATTATAATGAACATTGAGATCATTCTATGAGGTCCTCACATTTCGAAGTTAATCTGCTAAAATCTTGCTAAGTTATTTTCCATTTTTTTATCTATGTATTTTCTTTATTATTTTTTTCTTTAATGACCTGCTCGTATATTTGTCAGAACAGCTGTTCTACAACATTTGTAATTTGCGCGGTACTAATAAAAGGATCAAAGAAATGCTATTTTATATGATAACTAGCTGACTCGCCTGGCGTTGCCCGAGCTCGTGTAATAAACTGAAATCTCTTAAAAAACGAAACTCTGTCCACGGTCTCATATGGCTTCGAAACAGTATACAGGGCCTGCCTGTACGCTCCGGAAAACCTTTTATTTCTCCCTTCCAACCACCAGAGGAGCAACCTCTTTTGGAAAGAACCTCTGAGACAGGTCACCGTTGTCTATGGTAGTGTACAGTAGGCATGGTACAAAATTGAGCTGGTTTCGAGAGGATGGGAACATTATAAGTCGAGTTATTGAAGAAAGCACAGTTAGAGAAAATAACCATGAGTGAGGTGCCGGGTGAAGAGGATGTTCAAGTGTCCTTCAGAAAATGACTAATTAGGAGGACTACGATGCATCTTTAAAAATTCGTTCGTTTGCTTAAGCTAGGAACTTAATTACAAATATGGCTTAAACTATTTTTCGGAAATAGTGGTAACCGCTACTCATAAATTTACTTTAATGTTATAGAATATGACTATTAAGTTAATTATATAATGTTTGGAATCAGTTGCGTTGAAATCGGAAATACAGTTGCGGAGATACGGAAACGAGGCATGGTTAGAGAAAAAACTTTGAAGAAGGGGCCGGGGGGGAGGGGATGTTCAAGAGCCCTTCAGCAAATGACTCATTAGGAGGACCACTATGCATCTTTAAAAATTCGATCGCCTAAATACTTCTTTAAATGTCGAAAATATATTGATTCCTTATACATGTCTGTAAAAGATGATTGTTGAACATTAATGTTTTTACTAGGAAATTGATAGCATCTGTAAAAAAGAATCTTTCAGGTTGAAATAATTGAGTAATAGACTGTAAAATCTATTCGAAAACGTTTCCGAAAATGGTTACAATAGAAACTTTGTTTTCATGAATGCCTCTTTAAATATCGAAATTATATTGATTTCTTATACGTGTCTGTAAAAGATAGTTGTTGAACATTAACATTTTTACTTGAGAATTGATAGCATCTGTAAAAGGTATCTTTCAGGTTGAAAAAACTGAGTAATAGACTATAAAAACTACTCTAAAACATTTAAGAAATTCAGTGGCTACAATAGAAACTTTGTTTTCATTAATGCCTCTTTAAATGTCGAACATATATTTATTTCTTATACATGTCTGCAAAAGATGGTTGTTGAACATTAAAGTTTTTACTTGAGAATTGATAGCATCTGTAAAAGAGAATCTTTAATGTTTAAAAAACTGAGTAATAGACTATAAAAACTACTCAAAAAGTTTACAAAAAATGTGGCAACAATAGAAACTTTGTTTTTATAAATGTTCTTGTAAATGTCGATAAAATATTTCTTTCTTTTTTTTTACTTGAGAATTGATAGCATCTGTAAGAAAGAATTTTTTGAGGTTGAAAAAACTGAGTAATATACTATAAAAATAAATATACTATAAAAACTGAGTAATATACTATAATAATACTATAAAAAACTACTCGAAAACGTTTCCGAAAACCAGTGGTAACAACAGAAACTTTGTTTTTATAAATGCTTCTTTAGATGTCGAAATTATATTTATTTCTTATACATGTCTGTAAAAGATGGTTGCTGAACATTGAAGTTTTTACTTGAGAATTGATACAATCTGTAAATAGAATCTTTAATGTTGAAAAAAACTGAGTAATAGACTATAAAAAACTACTCGAAAACATTCCCAAAAACCAGTGACTACTATAGAAACTTTGTTTTTGTAAATGCATTTTTAAATGTCGAAAATATATTGATTTCTTATACATGTCTATAAAATACAGTTGTTAAACATTAACATTTTTGCTTACGAATTGATAGCATCTGTAAAAAGTATCTTTCAGGTTGAAAAAACTGAGTAATAGACTATAAAAACTACTCTAAAACGTTTCCGAAAGTCAGTGGCTACAATAGAAATTTTGTTTTCATTAATGCCTCTTTAAATGTCGAAAATATATAGATTTCTTATGTTTCTAAAGATAAAAAACCTTTTTCCTGAATCGTGTGTATTTCGGAAGATATTATTATACCTTTTCGTTCTTGATTACACTATATTTTGTTAGATTAAGAAATGACCGTCTCTTTTTATGGAACTATTTTTATATGGAAACTTCTTTATTTATTAAATACGGAATTGCTAAACACATTCTAGGTACGATTCTGGCATTTAAGGATTAAAATTAAGTTCTATAAATAGTGTTCCACCTCCCGTGAAACAGGTAAAATATTTCATTGTTGCAGATTGGTATATTTGAGAGAACGTGGTTTTGGGCCTAATTAACTCCTTTGTTTTGCGCAATTCGGACACAGCTGTAACTATAAAGAATATTTGACGATTTATCATCTGTGATCGAGTAATGCAATATATATATATATATATATATATATATATATATATATATATATATATATATATATATATATATATATATATATATATATATATATATGAAAATAAATTTATTATTTTATTATTAAGTTCTAAAAAATTTTAAATGTTATGTCAGAGAATTAAAAGTTTCGCAAAAAGAAGTTAAAATGAAATGCTGCCATTGCAGTATAATTATGTTCTTGTACAATTTTTTTCGGCCGAAACATAGTTAATCAGAGTATTATATTATATTAGGTAGTTTTTTGCTTTTAAAACGTATTTTTTTAATTGAATATTTATTTTTTGTATGATCATTTTATCTGTATGTCCTATGCGTATTGTTTAATAACAAATTTAAAAAATAGATTTATTTTTTCAATCCACAAATTTATTAAAAAATAGTCTCATTTGTGTTCATACTAAATTTTGTCCTTTTTCTTTCTTTAAATAAAGTATTCCGCGTTTGATTCTACAGATGCATAAAATTATATATTTGAGCAAAACATTGACCACAGCTGCTTAAAATTTTAACATTAGTGCCAGTTTTTAATACATAATCCACAATCTAGGTATTCTCCTTGGCATAAGCAGCCATTGCGATGAATAGACGAGTTTTGAAGTTTAATTTGAAACAATGAAACACATTGATTTAGATGATATTTTAACAGTTCTACATATCATACTATAAATGCGTAAAGGCACTCTGACTAATGATTTATTTTTTCAATTCATATTATTTGAATTGTATGGGATTTTCTGTCCATTTCTACTGTCAGAATACTTTATCAAGCAGGGCGGTCGCTCTGCCAAGCCAAGCTAAAAAAAAAAAAAAGCGCCAAACAAACAACGCCAAGAACTGGACTTTAGACCGCTACTGCTTACATACAGCAATCAACTTCGCAATGTTAAATCGACCAAACATGCCAGATTAAAATATCAGATATAAAATGAACCAAGTGTCATAGAAAAAAAAAACAAAAACCAAAAGAATCTAATGAAGAAATTCTTCAATTTGAGACCAAACTCATCTTCATAAGTGATTTATAAACAGAGATATAGATTATAGAGATATGATTCAGGGTTCATTTGTAGAAACCGACCAGCGCAGCGGGCGTAGCTTGCTAGTTTTCCTATAAATTAATGAAATCCAGTTGTTAAATTATTTTTGTTTTAGAAGTGAAGTTTCCATTTAAATTTATTGTAACATTACAATGTTTAATTGAATAAAATAAGGTAAATCTAAGAAATTGCTAAGAAATTCCAAACCTGCACAGGGCAACGCAAAAAAATAAAATAATAATAAACAAAAAATAAAAAATAGATAAATAAATAAATAAATAAATAAAAATCAGCTTTCAGAAATTCTAAAAATTGTTCCGCTATTCATATTATGTATCTTCGGGGTCCATCCTCCCACTTTCAGCCCTCGCACCCAAAGGGGGCACTTTTCTAAATTTTGCCGACACCTCTCATGTGATGTATCGTTGGAAAAGTCTGTGAACGCTTAATCATAATATGCAGGGGGGGGGGGGGGGTATTTTCTAAATTTTGCAGATACCCCTCATGTGATACATCGTTGGAAAGGTCTGTGACCGCTTAATCCTAGTATGCATCTCCGGTGTTTATCCCCCCTTTTGCCCCCCAAGCGCGATTAGCTTTCACCACCAGGGGACGCTTTCCTATATCTGTTCCTACGAGTCGGATCACGACGGGGTATGGCTCATTCGACTCGACATCAATAGAGCTTTCCGATTTTAGTTCGTTTTTTCACCACCAGGGGCACTTTTCTATCTCTGGTTCTATGGGCTAGATCACGACGGGGTATAGCTCATTCGACTCGACATCTATAGCCTTAACGATTTCAGTGCCCGAGGTTCATACAGAACAGATTGCGCTACCTTGTGGTGGAAGATGGAACTTGAGCGTGCGCAGCACGACTGCTATACGGTGCCGAAGGCAGCGGGGATCCGTGTCGGAAGTTAGTTTGGTTAGAGGTTTATACTATTCGATGTGCAAATTAAGGGATTATCTGGTGCCGAAGGCAGCGGAGAACCAGGTCGGAGGTTCGTTCGGTTCGAGGTTTATCTTATTCGAGGTTTTACAAGATTCGAGGCCCCGATATAAATTAGGGGTCCGCTAGCGGACGAAGCCAGCTAATGCTAATAATAAAAGAGCGTGATATCACGTTTGATTTCAAATGCAGCGCTGACACGCTATGTACGTATTGCATTTTTATTCATTTCATCGATAAGTCAGTGATATTTTTTAACAGGGGATAACAAGTATCATAACAAGCCACATTTAGTATGTTGTTATTAGTTTAATTTAAAAATCTACTGGTATTTGTAGTTAACCTTTTAAACAATGACTGAAAGTAAAATGTAATTTTAAATTATTTCTCATGTTTAGATTATTTAAATTATGTTTATTCTGTTTTAAAAAAAAGAAATGATATCTACAAAAACAACTTTTCAAAAGTAAAAAACAAAGCCAAGCGTAAAAAAAAAAGTTGTGGCTAAAAAATGGTGTGATATCAAATTTCCAAGCTATTATATTATTTTTTTAACTTTTTTCCATTAAATAAGTTATCATATATATAAGTCGAGTGCCTACGTATATGTTAATAGAAATCGTTTTCTCCTGTACTAAATACATCCTAACGAGTTTCTAAAAATTCAATTTTTTTCAAATTATGCATGATGGGCTTGGCGGCCATCTTTTCATATTTCTAAGCACCCAAATTTCTAAAGTAAAAGCGTAATATGTTTGCAATGTAATATGTTTATAACAATTTCGAACTTCAGATTTTAACTACGGACAGATAAATTAGATAAGACTGATATTTTGAGAAATTGATTTTTACTAGTTTGAAATTATTAATTACTGTAAAAAAATAAATCATAAGATGAATCTTTAATATAAGTCATCATTATCTTAAGACACAATTTTCAGATCATACAAATCTATAAATGAAACGCTTAAAATATTTGCTTAAATAACAATTTTGAACTTCGGATTTTAACTACGGATTTGGATGCTTATAATTTTGTGAATAATATGCAAAGATGGCCGCCAAGCCCATCATGCATAATTTAAAAAAAATTGAATTTTTAGAAACTCGTTAGGATGTATTTAGTACAGGAGAAAACGATTTCTATTAACATATACGTAGGCACTCGACTTATATATATGATAACTTATTTAATGGAAAAAAGTTTAAAAAATAATATAATAGCTTG
Source organism: Maratus michaelseni (assembly GCA_963931845.1). Classification (NCBI taxonomy): domain Eukaryota; kingdom Metazoa; phylum Arthropoda; class Arachnida; order Araneae; family Salticidae; genus Maratus; species Maratus michaelseni. The sequence goes on from OZ007587.1 coordinate 373,550,536, forward strand.
GAAATTTGATATCACACCATTTTTTAGCCACAACTTTTTTTTTTACGCTTGGCTTTGTTTTTTACTTTTGAAAAGTTGTTTTTGTAGATCACTATTTTCTTCGTCAAACTTTTTTTTTCAAACAACCTACAGATTTAAATATAGGACATAAATGAAAAAGGATTGCATTTTTGGACAAGTAATAACCTAATCTACGTGCTTTTATACAATACAGTAAAAAAATAAATACATTTCTATCCTTAATTTGCAAAAAACTGTTAATTAACTTGGCAACAAAAAAATTCTGCCAAAACAGAGATAAAACCCCGCCAACGACCGTGTACCATCTGTATTATAATGGCACAAATCAGTTACGGGTTAATCATATCAAATTTCATCTGCAAGTCAGCCATTTTTTCTGAAGATATTTTTTTTTAATAAAACTTCCTAATTATAAGAACACACATTTTATCAGACAATTAAATGTGACTGCAAATTGTGGCCAATGACTGTTTCCAACAGGAATAAGAATGAGAAATTGCGGAGTTGGAACATCGATCTGGGTGGCGTAGAGGTAAAACGTTAGCACGGTACGCTGAAGGTCCCAGGTTCGAGTCCTCGCGCAGGTCAATTTTTCACTCATGTTGGTTTAGTGCATTTAATTGTCTGATAAAATGTGTGTTCTTATAATATTGTAAAATAAAGTAATCAGACGTAGTGTTCATGCTTTTAATATATATAAAATTTACATTTTTAGAAAGATCTCTAAAAAAAATAATTTTGAGGGAAGAGGTACCTTCTGAAATGTATACATTAAGAGTTATCGGCATTTAAAATTTCTTTTCAAACGTAAACAAACTTTTCGAAATGGAATTGAATATGATTAATTTATTTCTATAAAACCACGGTAAAGGACAAGCATTTCGTTCGCAGGCTGAGATCCTTTGACGTCATTTTTCTATAAATTAATGGAATCCAGTTGTTAAATTGTTTTTTGTTTTAGAAGTTAAGTTTCCATTTAAATTTATTGTAAGAGTACAATGTTTAATTGAATAAAATAATGTAAATCTAAGAAATTGCTAAGATATTTTGCTACTTTTCACCATTAACTACGTTTTATAAAGATTCGCCAATCAATGGGATTTAATGCTAATAATAAAAGAGCATGATATCACGTTTGATTTCAAAAGCAGCGCTGACGCGCTATGTACATATTCCATTTTTACTCATCCCATGGATTAGTCAGTGATATTTTTTAACAGGGGATAACAAGTATCATAACAAGCCACATTTAGTATGTTGTTATTAGTTTAATTTAAAAATCTACTGGTATTTCTAGTTAACCTTTTAAACAATGACTGAAAGTAAAATGTAATTTTAAATTATTTCTCATGTTTAGATTATTTAAATTATGTTTATTCTGTTTTAAAAAAAAGAAATGATATCTACAAAAACAACTTTTCAAAAGTAAAAAACAAAGCCAAGCGTAAAAAAAAAAGTTGTGGCTAAAAAATGGTGTGATATCAAATTTCCAAGCTATTATATTATTTTTTTAACTTTTTTCCATTAAATAAGTTATCATATATATAAGTCGAGTGCCTACGTATATGTTAATAGAAATCGTTTTCTCCTGTACTAAATACATCCTAACGAGTTTCTAAAAATTCAATTTTTTTCAAATTATGCATGATGGGCTTGGCGGCCATCTTTTCATATTTCTAAGCACCCAAATTTCTAAAGTAAAAGCGTAATATGTTTGCAATGTAATATGTTTATAACAATTTCGAACTTCAGATTTTAACTACGGACAGATAAATTAGATAAGACTGATATTTTGAGAAATTGATTTTTACTAGTTTGAAATTATTAATTACTGTAAAAAATAAATCATAAGATGAATCTTTAATATAAGTCATCATTATCTTAAGACACAATTTTCAGATCATACAAATCTATAAATGAAACGCTTAAAATATTTGCTTAAATAACAATTTTGAACTTCGGATTTTAACTACGGATTTGGATGCTTATAATTTTGTGAATAATATGCAAAGATGGCCGCCAAGCCCATCATGCATAATTTAAAAAAAATTGAATTTTTAGAAACTCGTTAGGATGTATTTAGTACAGGAGAAAACGATTTCTATTAACATATACGTAGGCACTCGACTTATATATATGATAACTTATTTAATGGAAAAAAGTTAAAAAAATAATATAATAGCTTGGAAATTTGATATCACACCATTTTTTAGCCACAACTTTTTTTTTTACGCTTGGCTTTGTTTTTTACTTTTGAAAAGTTGTTTTTGTAGATCACTATTTTCTTCGTCAAACTTTTTTTTTCAAACAACCTACAGATTTAAATATAGGACATAAATGAAAAAGGATTGCATTTTTGGACAAGTAATAACCTAATCTACGTGCTTTTATACAATACAGTAAAAAAATAAATACATTTCTATCCTTAATTTGCAAAAAACTGTTAATTAACTTGGCAACAAAAAAATTCTGCCAAAACAGAGATAAAACCCCGCCAACGACCGTGTACCATCTGTATTATAATGGCACAAATCAGTTACGGGTTAATCATATCAAATTTCATCTGCAAGTCAGCCATTTTTTCTGAAGATATTTTTTTTTAATAAAACTTCCTAATTATAAGAACACACATTTTATCAGACAATTAAATGTGACTGCAAATTGTGGCCAATGACTGTTTCCAACAGGAATAAGAATGAGAAATTGCGGAGTTGGAACATCGATCTGGGTGGCGTAGAGGTAAAACGTTAGCACGGTACGCTGAAGGTCCCAGGTTCGAGTCCTCGCGCAGGTCAATTTTTCACTCATGTTGGTTTAGTGCATTTAATTGTCTGATAAAATGTGTGTTCTTATAATATTGTAAAATAAAGTAATCAGACGTAGTGTTCATGCTTTTAATATATATAAAATTTACATTTTTAGAAAGATCTCTAAAAAAAAATAATTTTGAGGGAAGAGGTACCTTCTGAAATGTATACATTAAGAGTTATCGGCATTTAAAATTTCTTTTCAAACGTAAACAAACTTTTCGAAATGGAATTGAATATGATTAATTTATTTCTGTAAAACCACGGTAAAGGACAAGCATTTCGTTCGCAGGCTGAGATCCTTTGACGTCATTTTTCTATAAATTAATGGAATCCAGTTGTTAAATTGGTTTTTGTTTTAGAAGTTAAGTTTCCATTTAAATTTATTGTAAGAGTACAATGTTTAATTGAATAAAATAATGTAAATCTAAGAAATTGCTAAGATATTTTGCTACTTTTCACAAATAACTACGTTTTATAAAGATTCGCCAATCAATGGGATTTAATGCTAATAATAAAAGAGCATGATATCACGTTTGATTTCAAAAGCAGCGCTGACGCGCTATGTACATATTCCATTTTTACTCATCCCATGGATTAGTCAGTGATATTTTTTAACGAAGGATAACAAGTATTATAACAAGCCACATTTAGTATGTTGTTTTTAAGGATGTAATTAGTTTAATTGAAAAATCTACTAGTATTTCTAGTTAACCCTTTAAACAATAACTGAAAGTAAAATGTAATTTTATATAACATTCCCATGTTAATTTCATAGAGTAGATTATTTATATTATGTATAATCTATTTAAAAAAAAAGAAATGATATCTACAAAAAATAACTTTTCAAAAGTAAAAAAACAGCCAAGCTTAAAAAAAAAAAAAAAAACGAAAGTTGTGGCTAGAAAATGGTGTGTTATCAAATTTCCAAGCTTTTATTATAGTACTTATTTAACTTTTTCCCATTAAATAAGTTATCATATATATAAGTCGAGTGCTACGTATATGTTAATAGAAATCGTTTTCTCCTGTACTAAATACATCCTAACGTGATTCTGAAAATTCAATTTTTTTTCAAATTATGCATGATGGGCTTGGCGGCCATCTTTCCATATTTCTGAGCACTCAAATTTCTAAAGTAAAAGCGTAATATGTTTGCAATGTAATATGTTTATAACAATGTCGAACTTCAGATTTTAACTACGGACAGATAAATTGAGGAAGACTGATATTTTGATAAATTGTTTTTTACTACTTTGAAATGATTAATTACTCTAAAAAATAAATCATAAGATGAATCCTTAAGGTAAGTCATCATTATTTTAAGACACAATTTTCAGAACATACAAGTCCATAAACGAAACGCTTAAAATATTTGCTTAAGTTACAATTTTGAACTTCGGATTTTAACTACGAATAGGGGTGCTTAGAATTTTGTGTATAATATGGAAAGATGGCCGCCAAGCCCATCCTGCATAATTTGAAAAAAATTGAATTTTCAGAAACACGTTAGAATGTATTTAGTACAGGAGAAAACGATTTCTATTAACATATACGTAGCACTCGACTTATATATATGATAACTTATTTAATGGAAAAAAGTTAAATAAGTACTATAATAAAAGCTTGGAAATTTGATATCACACCATTTTCTAGCCACAACTTTCGTTTTTTTTTTTTTAAGCTTGGCTGTTTCTTTATTTTTGAAAAGTTATTTTTTGTAGATTGCAATTTCTTAAATACCTATCTTAACAACGACATAATTATTAATTACATATTGGTGTTGTATTTGAAAGGCATTTTCTAAATTCTAACAAAAACAGTACAAGTAATGATTTACGCACATAATTGTTGCTTGTTTAATATCTAAAAACAAGCTTTAATTGTCAATTCTGCTTTCATCCTGGTATGCTTTTATGAATGTAGGTAAAATTCTTATATAAAATAAATACATAAATCAGAAATTTTAAAAGAGTTACAAAAAAAACTTTGCTTTAAAATCTCGTATTTTACGACACGCTTGTCAAAAAGGCCTGATCTTCAATTCCTTATCCGACATGTAAAATAAAAATTATGCGTTAGAAGACGGAAATATGACAACATAAAACTTTAATACACTTTTTTATAAATAGTATAGCAGTAAATAGGAAATTTCCAGTTGACATTTTTCAGAAATTTCAAACTTTTCAGTTCAAAAATCAGGTTAAAATATATTTTCTGGAACAGAATGAAAAAAAAAAGAAACTTTCTTTATGATTTAGTCTGAAAAATAGTTATAGATAAGAATGCATAAAATAGAACAGAATGTTCAAATATTTATGCTTACTAAACGATATAAAATTTAGACCTTCATTATATAATAGGTCTTATTTTATAAAAAAGCTTTTGATTTTTTCCAAATTGAATTGACCTTTATATTTCGATTAAAATTCATACTAACAGATGTATGAAAGCATCAAATATATGTTCTAAATATATTTGATTATATTTAAATAATCAAAATAAATAACAAGCTCAAAAACATTTTATTTACTTGTATATGATGGCTATTAATTTTAACGGGTATTGTTTTAACTTACCCATCATACGTAGTGCAGGGAAAGTCTTGTAATCGTTTTGAAAATCTAAAAAAAAAAAAATTTGTGACGGATTTAAACGTTTCAGACATTGGAGATTCCGAAAAACATATTTTTAGAAGAAAAAAAAAATTGCCGTCCGTCTGTCTGTGTGTCTGTGTGTGTGTCTGTAAACGCTCTATCTCCCGAACAAATTGAAATAGAGACTTGAAATTTGGTATGTACTTAGTATGTAATAATGGGAAGAAGCTTATTGGATTTCAGTAACCTCGATTATCCGGAACTATTTTTTTCGGACTCTCGAAATATTCGTTCTGATAAAAGGTATACAAACATTTTCGAAATTGTTTTTTGTAAGAAGTTAATATAAAACATAATAAAAAAACATAAATTTTAGATTAAGAATGAAGTCAATCGGATAATGAGTTGCCGAGATAATTGTAATTACATTTTCCACACTCTTTGATTTTTCATGACCCTGTATTTCATTCAAATTTACATTCAAAGATATATTTTAATTAGTAAAGAGACGCTTAATCCAACGAAGTAAACTGTTAGTTAATAGGAGTATTATTTTTGGAGTTATAAGGATGTTTCTCTTACGCAATTGACTAATAGAGCATTTAAAGTTTATGACGTTATCAAGCTAGGATTTTATTCGAATTGCAGTGCATTTTATAAATAGTTTACACATGTTTTATTTTCATATTTTATATTATGCATATCCATGATGGGTAAGTATCACGGTGGCCCCCAACGGATAGTTTTCTGTTTGGGACGTCCTTATTACTTTCAATGAGTATTTAGCTATAATAATTTGTGTTTTTATTTATCATTATTTTTTTTTACATTATCGTTAAATGATTTTATACATAAAACAATGTTCCAATTTCTTTCACTGAAATTTATTATTACAATTTCTATTATTAAAACATTCTTTAAAAAATTAGAACCATCTCGATATTGATGTTACGTGTTCCTAATTTATCCAATTTTGAAAATTCAAGTGTTCAAGTATTTTTGCTTCTTTCTAACATTGAATATTTTACACAATTTAATATTAAAAAAAGTTTCAACAATACGTGCAATTTTAAAGTACATTTATAATTACCTCTATTACAACAGCAGGAATATTTTTAATGTATTTTAAAACTGCGCATTTATATTTTGAAACAGTTTCGTCTGAAACAGTTGGTACAAAAGAAATGAAGATTGAAATAAGCGCTGTTTAAAAATGTTTAATTATTGGGTTGTTCGGAAAGTTGGCTCGTATCGGAAAATTCTATCATTTAATTATTAGACAATGGAATAATGGAACAATGTAGTGATCATCATGGAATACCTAGTTGCAGTCAACTGAACATCCAGGTTAGAGGTAATTTGACTTGCGAGGAAATTATTAGACATTAATTACGATATCAAATATCTAATAATTGACAAACAGAATTTTCCGGTACGATTTGATTTTCCCAAATGGAAGGAACTTTACGAACAACCCAATAAAACAGTTAAGCTTAGTTCGAGTAATTCAAACAATGAATGATTTGTCAATGCAATGCGAAAGTCCTAAAATTAAATGGTACAAATATGTTTGAAATATATTACACAATTATATTTTTGATCTGACTACTTATGGTTCAACATTTTCGGGAAATAATCATTGATTCCTTGTACTAATTACTATACATATACTATTTTTCAAAAAGTGAATATTACACTATGAAGGGTTTAGAATGATAGGGGAATAAGTCAAGTGTTTAGTTAGAAATGAAGGGTTCTATGAAACTTGTCGTATTGCCTTTGCATTAAGTGGTCCAACTTGTTTTGCCCTCTAGCGACTTCCTAAGTGAACTGTGATTTATATAACTGTCGCGCTGAACAGAAATTAATATACGGTCAGTGAAAATATGGTAATCTAAGATTTTTCAAATTTTTGACTTATTCCACTGCCATTCTAACCCCTTCATATAAGTTCAATAATTGTCCATATTATAATTCATAGTCAAATAATAATTCTCTCTATTAAATAAAGAGTTTATACTCAATTTCGGATTCATTTAGATTCATGTTATCAAAATGTTCAGCACTTCATCAAAGTCTTTTTAATTTGAAGATGGTTTGGGTCTTTCCAATGTACAATATGCTTTCGGCTATGCTGCGTCTCGTGACAGTACTCATTCGAATATGTATCGCACATTTTGTTTCGAGTCTTTCACAAAAATGGGTAACTACATTTTTAATTAAATCTGTTTAATGTCAGTTACAATAAGGGAAATTATGTATCACTAAGTTCATAAATAAAAATTTTAATATGCCTATAAACTAACGTTTAGGAAACATATACAGGACATTTACTTATAGATTGAAAATTACAATTGAGGGAGATAATAATAACAACTAAGGGAAATAATAGTAATAATTAAGGATTGATAATAATAAGTAACTGAGAATAATACTAAAACTTAAGGGAGATAATGATTAATAACTAAGAAATTAATATTAAATAAAGGATGATTAATAAGGGATCATTAATAATTATATAAATAAGGGATGATAAAGAAATATAATGGATGGTAAATAATGATTAATAATACATTATTACTGGATAATAATAATGGATTATTAATGAATTAATAATGGATTAGAAAATGAGTAGTAACGGATGAAAAATAATGATTAATAATTATTATTAAAAAGGGATGATTTACAATAAAGGATGATTAATAGTTAAAGAATGATTATTTATTTATTAATGATAACAATTAATAATTAAGGGAATAACAATAAATAATGCAATAATAATAATAATTAAGGAAGATTATCATCTCCTTTAATTATTAATACCCCCGTAATATAGCGATTTTTTTTACTCCTAACAGGCAAGATATAACGGGGGCTACTGTATCCTATTAAAACATATATTCAATCGACTTTCTTAATGATATAAATAAAAGTTTGTGAAAGGATATTAACATCCACACATTTCAATTCCTTCAAAACTAAGAAGACTTAAGATAAAATGAAGAAACTGTACTTTCCCGCGCTAGCAAATTAACTCAAGTAAAGTGTCAAAAGTTCGTGCTGTCATATTAAAAAAAAAAATGTAATATTTTTATAACTATACGACCCTTTATATAATAACCCATTCTTATTCTGAAAAAAAGAAATTATCTTCTACCGTTTGGTATTTTCTTTATAGTTTACGATAAACTCTGTTAGAAATAGTGCTGCTGTTTTTCGCAACTACTGTAGTTCTAGCAATACCGAGGATAATGATATTTCTCTCAAAGCACAGAAAATCTTTTGAAAATATTGCCACAATTTCTTCCCTGTCATTAATTTTCTGAATGAACAATCGGGTCCATATTTTAATATGTCACCCTGTATTTTTGACTTTAATAAGTAATTTGAAAGTTTATATCCGATTGTGATTTTCGTTTAATTCCGTACGTTAATTCATTTTTTTCCAAATACTTTAGATCACTTCTCAGTTAAAATGAAATCGTGAATGTTACAGTTTATCAGCTAAAGATAGAAAAAAAAACAGTTCTCAATTTTTTTTAAAAAGAATATATTGCGTGATTGAAGTCGTTAAGTTCTAAATACGCCGTTAAACATCGATATTAAACCAAGGTCCTCCTCTGAGTCTATCGAAGAAAGATAAATCGAAATTCTATTATAGCCTTTTACGAAGTTGATCTTTTTTCCAAGTAGAAAAATAATGAGATATTGGATAAAAGATCTGTTTAGAGGAATCAATGATCAGTTGCATCAACTGAAGTGCAAAGAAAAAAAGTATTTTATAAGTACTTATTTTCTATAAGTTGAAAAGCTTCAAACCTTTTCTAATTTATCAATTATAAAAATGCTTGATTTTAAATATTAATGTAATGTAATCACTCAACTAGTTTCAATGAGAAAACAGGGAACGGAAAAAAGTTTTAGTGCATGAAAAAATATTTTTTTTCTATTGAAATATATAAATATTGACAAAATATTATCTATGTCCTAGGTCTTTAGTTACATACTTTAAGTACCCTTTGTTATTATTTTTTCATTTTTGTACATTGTGTGATTCTTAAATATTGCATTATGCTGAATTTCTTTGCTATAGGGTAGATGGAGCTGCGAGGTCTAAAATAAAAATATCCCGATGAGTAGGGACAAAAGTTCCTTCAAGTGTGTTGTGAAAATTCCGCTTGGTTATGTATTTAGGCTTAACAAAGTGATAAAATACTAAGTTTTTTTCTTTTAAAAAAAATGAACACCGTTACACAAACAGGAAATATTTTTATGTGTTCTTTTACGCTCAGAGATTAACATGAAATGCTTCATAGGGAAAAGCACGAATTGAAAAATTCAAACGACAAAAATGTCTCTCACCATGAACATAAAGGGTTTGATAACAGATGAAGAGCTGTTTAAAATTAAACAGTCATTTAAAGCACAAAAATAAAATGATTTTAGTCTTGCCAAATTGTCTACACAGACCATTTCTGTGGTAGTTTTGAGTAGAGTAACGTAGGATACAAAACCTCTTTATTTTGTGGGACTTGGTGCTAAAAACAATCCATTATATTATAAAGAAGATATCCTTGAACAAACTGTAAAGCCTTGGATCTAAATATAATTTTAAAAAACTGTCTTTTAGCAGGTGTATTCTCCAGTGCAGAAAGCAGACTGCGCCACAACTTTTTCCATATCGTTCAGTTTTGATTGTCGATTGTTAATCGTTGAAAAATGTATAATTGGTATTATATTTTAGGAAAGATATATGAAAAATTGCAAACTTTTTTTTTTCTAATAATTTGTATAAAACGATTGCACAGAATTTCGTAGTTCATATTTTGTATAAAACTTTTACTAAAGATAATATCATTGTATTAACTTCCTTAACAGATTTAACAGATTTTCTAACAGATCTGTTAAATCTGTAAGATTGTTCTGTTAAATCAACTTCTCTTCCTTAACAGATATTCTAAATTGATATAATTAAATTGAATAAAATGAATGTTGGTATAATAAATTTTATTTAAATACTTTATTTTTCCATACTTAAAACAAAAATCAGGCTTATTTAATTATTTTCATCGAATAATAATTAAAAATATCTATATTATGATGCATTCAGCATGATAACAAATACACATAAACTTCTTTCTTGAAGACATCTTTTTTTAAAGACATCTTCTTTTAAAGACATCTTCTTTTAAAGACATCTTCTTTTAAAGACATCTTCTTTTAAAGACATCTTCTTTTAAAGACATCTTCTTTTAAAGACATCTTCTGCATTTGAGCATTTTTATTAAACTTCTCTTTAGTATAATTATATTTGCTTCCTTTTATAATTTCATAAATCTTTGAATAAATAATCGCAAAATAGATTGTTTTATTACTCCTAAATCTCTTGCTATTTTTCACTATATTTTAAAAATATATAGAGGACAAGTAATATTTTTAGTACATAAGAAAACAGAATATGATCAGTATTGGAACTGTTGGTCAGAATTTTCTGCAATGATAACACTCATAAAGAAAATTAATTTTTGTATAATAAATCAGGATTGCAATACACTTATTCAGTTAAATATATCGGGTATATTCCTCCAATTCGAACTCGGATTTCCGTTCCAAACTTTAACAATAATTAAGAAATTGTAACGATATTTTTAACAGACATACTTTGAAATATCATGTTACCACGAGAAGTTGTTGTAAATTGCCGCCATTTGCCTCCAAACAACATTGAGTAGATTTTCTATAATTCAGGGTGTAACTGGTGGTACATACGATTTAACTAATCAAATTATAATGAACATTGAGATCATTCTATGAGGTCCTCACATTTCGAAGTTAATCTGCTAAAATCTTGCTAAGTTATTTTCCATTTTTTTATCTATGTATTTTCTTTATTATTTTTTTCTTTAATGACCTGCTCGTATATTTGTCAGAACAGCTGTTCTACAACATTTGTAATTTGCGCGGTACTAATAAAAGGATCAAAGAAATGCTATTTTATATGATAACTAGCTGACTCGCCTGGCGTTGCCCGAGCTCGTGTAATAAACTGAAATCTCTTAAAAAACGAAACTCTGTCCACGGTCTCATATGGCTTCGAAACAGTATACAGGGCCTGCCTGTACGCTCCGGAAAACCTTTTATTTCTCCCTTCCAACCACCAGAGGAGCAACCTCTTTTGGAAAGAACCTCTGAGACAGGTCACCGTTGTCTATGGTAGTGTACAGTAGGCATGGTACAAAATTGAGCTGGTTTCGAGAGGATGGGAACATTATAAGTCGAGTTATTGAAGAAAGCAAAGTTAGAGAAAATAACCATGAGTGAGGTGCCGGGTGAAGAGGATGTTCAAGTGTCCTTCAGAAAATGACTAATTAGGAGGACTACGATGCATCTTTAAAAATTCGTTCGTTTGCTTAAGCTAGGAACTTAATTACAAATATGGCTTAAACTATTTTTCGGAAATAGTGGTAACCGCTACTCATAAATTTACTTTAATGTTATAGAATATGACTATTAAGTTAATTATATAATGTTTGGAATCAGTTGCGTTGAAATCGGAAATACAGTTGCGGAGATACGGAAACGAGGCATGGTTAGAGAAAAAACTTTGAAGAAGGGGCCGGGGGGGAGGGGATGTTCAAGAGCCCTTCAGCAAATGACTCATTAGGAGGACCACTATGCATCTTTAAAAATTCGTTCGTTCAGTTAGGCTAGGAGCATAATTACACATTTGGCTTAAACTATTATTCAGAAATAGTGGTAACCGCTACTCATAAATTTAGTTTAATGTTATAGAAGGTGATTATTATGTTAATTATAATGTTTGGAATCAGTTGCGTTGAAATCAGAAAGATAGTTGCTGAAATTTGGAAACGGGGCATAGTTAGTGAAAAAAATTTAAGAAGAAGCCGGGGGGGGGGGATGTTCAAGTGGCCTTCAGCAAGTCTAATTAAGAGGACCACTATGCATCTTTAACAATTCCTTCGTTAGGACCACTATGCATCTTTTAAAATCTGTTCGTTTGGTTAATTTAGGAACTTAATTACAAATTTGGCTTAAACTATTATTCGGAAATAGTGGTAACCTCTACTCATAAATTTAGTTTAATGTTATAAAGGGTGTCTATTAAGTTAATTATAATGTTTGGAATCACTTGCGTTGAAATCGGAAAGATAGTTGCTGAGATATGGAAACGGGACATGAAAAATGGCTTAAACAGGTGGCGTTTGTGTAATTTGCCGTGAGTAGCTGACGCTACATTAGCTTGTCTGTACGCCGGAAACTGCATTCCATGTTGGCACTATTTCGTTTTAAGTCCTTATCTATGCATCTTTATTCTGATTTATTTAATGTTTTCTGTGAAGATTCTATACAACCAACCAACCGAAGGAAAATAAAACGTATTTTTGATAAGAGTTCATTGTGCATTTTAATTAATATTTCAGTAAGTAATTAAAATATTAAAATTCTGAGGTTCAGGTGCACCAGGATAGGGTTGGACGACCTAAATCTAAATTTTCAGGCTTCTAGGTGGTCTAGATTTTGCTAGCCATTACAGACAAACACACACACACACACACACACACACACACACACACACACACACACACATACATATACACACAGCGAAACTATTTTTTATTAATATAGATGTATCATGCTTTCAAAAGGTCTTAGTGTTCAAAATTCAGCGGCTTAGATGTGCAGAAGTTAACACTCAGAATCGCTTAAAATTCTTACAAAAAGGGGGGGGGGGGAGGAACGAAGCAATGTGACCTATAAAAGTGTTAGTTATCCAACGAAATTCGTGCAATTTTACCCCGATGAAAATATCCAGTCATAAAAGTTTCAAATGAAAAAAAAGAGAGAATCGCTAGTCGGATTACATGAAAATTGAATGAAAAAAGGGAGGAACGAATAATAATTAGCAGTTGAACAAAATATGGAGGAAGAGAAAAAATAGGGTAGTTACAGAAGTGACTTAAGTAGAGTGACTCCGGAATTTTGTTCATGGAGTACAGATTTCGGAAAGTTTTAACTTTGTGGTAGTTATCGTTTATGGCGTGAGTGATTCTGTAGGGTTACTTCTACTACCATGGAGACTAAGCTGTTACTTTGGGGTAAGCAATTCTTATATACCATAATTTTCGAGCATTTTTATTTAGAAATATATAAAAATAATTATTAAGGCATCCCTAAAAATTTATAATAAATATATTTATTTTAAGGCATAGTAAGATATGTAGTTGCAATTTTACATATAATAACTCTGATCTTTAGAGCTTATGTACTCAGCTCATTCTCATACCATCAGCAATGATTTTTAGATATTAAATATATTTTATGTATTAAAAACTTGAGTTTTGTTTTAAATTTGTTGAATTAACTTATTTTTACTTTTACGAAAACTGGACTACCAATCGATTCCAGGGTTAACATTTGATCCGGCCAAAATTAATATAAGTTATAATTAAACTTAAGCAAAACTATGATTAAAATAATGATGAAAGGAAAGCAACAAAAGCATAGTTTAGCAATACGGTGTAACTAATCAAATTATAATGAACATTTAAATCTTTCTATGAGGTCATCACATTTCGAAGTTAATCTGCTAAAATCTTGCTAAGTTATCTTCAGTTTTTTTATCTCTGTGAATTAAAATGCGAAATTGGGTTGTACAGAGATATACTTTATTCGTCATTGGAGAGAGTGAATTGAAGAGAGTGGAGGGGTGAATTTTAACCCTCGCTTACAAAAAATAGTTTGGTTTGATGCGTATATTATCACCCCTGAAAAATCTGACTATCAATTCGGATACGTGTATATGTATATCATCAAATATATATATATGTAAATGCACAGGTAAAAAGTAAAGAAACAAGTACAAAATCTCAAGTAACTTGGAACTGCTTCTTCTTAAGTGTAAGGTACCTACATTCAGAACAGCTGTCATAATGTGTTTTTGATTAGAAACACGGATTAATTATAAAAATGTAAGGCATTTTAATTATATCAATTTGAATGTTTTCGATGCAAAATGCTCATAATACCTTCGTAGTTCATTTATTTTACTTCATCTTTCACATATAAATTATATCTGACAATCATTTATTATTCTTCTGCAAAATGTTAATTTGACCCAGGATAACATGTTTCGAACCAGAAAATATATTTAGAAATAAAATGAAATAAGTTCCTCGTTGAGCACTTGGACAGTTTAGGCATTTCATGGGCTTCCCAGTAAATGTAAACTTTATGCCCTTTTCTAAGAGTAGCTGCATTTCTTAAAATTACTGACCCATAAGAAAGAAGAAATCTAACTTGCAGCCTAAACTACATAAGAGTGAGTATAATTAACAAAAAAGATAAACAAGAACGAAAAATCATGCGTCAAGCATAGATCATGTAACACTTTCCAACGTTTCCAAAATAATTTTACAAATCATTACCGTTTAATAAGCTAAAAGATAACATCTAAGTAAACAATTTGGAAAACACATAACATATTTAAAAACATAATTTCAGGAATTTCCAACATATACAATATTCGGAAAAATATCCGAATACTTTTATTCAGCCCTGTATAGGATCTATAGATTTGTATATATACTACATAGGATGCTAAATTTTAGTTCAGTTACGAAACGCGTAGCACAGTTTAAAATTCTCCTTCTGGAGTTTCTGTCAATAAACGGAAATGTGTTCGCGAACTTTTGTGCTTCCCTGTATAGGATCTACAGAATTTATACACACAACGTAATAAATAAAAAGTGAGTTAATTTTAAAATCGCGTTCAGTAATTTAAAACGCACTTCCAGGAATTATTGTTAACAGACAGTAGAGAATTCTTTTGTGTGTCTCTGTAAATGAACGATGACTGCTATACACACAATATTCTGTAGTAAGCTTCTTGTAATGCACCTTAGTGATATATATAAATTTCAATGCGTTTAAAATAGCTAAACATTATTTAGATAAACCGCAGACGATTTTTCTCCATAGACGTAATGTAACAGAATACTTTTGACTGTCCCTGTAAAGTAACTATAAGTGCTATGCACACCCTATTCCATTTTAAGCTTCTTCTGATACACCTTAATGATATATATGAATTACAATGTGTTTGCAATTGTGTAACATCATTAAAATAAACCGCAAATGATTTTTCCCCATAGACCGTAATGTAACAGAATTCTTTTGAGTGTCCCTGTAAAAAAACTATAAGTACTACACACTTCAGTTGAAATAGGGAACTTGCTATAGATAACGACAATAACATATAAAAATTGCAAGGCAATCCGACCATATTTACGGGAGTTAGAGCACGGACAGACGGACAGACGGCAGACGGCCAGACGGCAGACGAACATACGGCCAGACAAACCGAAGTCATAAACACTTTTCAACTAGGTTGGAAAGTGTTAAAAAGCATTTAGGATAGAAACATGAATCTAATTAAATAAAGATATATATCAAATGATTCGGGCTTGAAAAGCTTTAACCTGGGTCCAATTAAAAATCAATTTACGGAAGAACATTTGCAGGCTGGCAAGTATGTATTAATGCTTAAAAAAACTACGATGGTGTTATGACTGCTCCATAATAAAATATAATGAAATTGATATAATTGAACTATATTACAATTTTCTAAAGTTATAAGTAAGTCTAAGTTTCCGATCTTGTATAACGCATTTAACAATCTTCCAGCCTTAATATCAATCTCCATACACAAAATCAATCACAGAAACAGCAAATGTACATTCTAAATTATATTAAAATATCTAAACAATTGTAAAAAAAAAATTCGACCTATCCGGGGTCTAAAAAGCTACGCTTTTCTACCCACTTCCTTTACATACTGGTACATTGTGACTTTAAGCACTTCATTATGTACATAAGTATGTATATCACTATTCCAATCAGATTCTCGCAGAATAAAAGATCTCTAAAAGGTTATTGCCGAAGGAATGGTTACTTGGTGACATTCACTGCAAAACAGGAAAGTGTATTTTGTAACAGAGATGTCAAAACATTTTTGCAAAGTACCTTCAGCCACCTTTAACTCTGCTAAACATTAATCAAAAAGTAGTTCACACTTTTTGTAAAACAATTTTCCCTGTTAATTTCTATGAAAAATGACGATTTGTTTTTACGGTAATTTGACTTTATTAGATAACCTTGACTTTTAGCTAAATTCCTGAATCGATATTTTCTTGGAAACATATTTTTTTAGCAAAATCGAGGCAATTTTATCCTACACCTCTTGGGAGGATTAAAAAATCTGTTCAATGTTCGTTAGTGGCATCTTCTTAACCTCCGCCTTAAAAAGCCAAATGCAGAAATGTGAACGGGGGTAAGCGTCAGATGAATTTAAAGGCACTTCTTCAAATGGGACATAATTTATTTTGATTGTTGTTTGGCTTCATATGCGGCAGTTGGAAGTGTGAATGGAGATTCCGTCCGTATGGAGCTCGACTTATTTATGTCTTTTTCATATGAACCTGAAAATTGTTCTTCAAAAATTGGTTCTAAAATATTTTGTTGATAATTTAATTAATTTACTTTTACTGGATGCTTTAATTTAAGACGTTGACACCCCCCCTCCCCACAAGTACATATGATCCCACGAATGCACGATGTCCATATGTCCATATGACCCATGGCACGACCCCATATGATCCATCCTGAGCACGGTGAGACCATACGATCTCCTTTGCAGAGTGCCTTTGATTCGTTTCTGATTGCTTCGTAGTAACATCGGTTGTACGAATTACTGAAATACATGCTTTAGAACTGCGAAGGGGTAGTTTGAATTATTTCAAAAAAGGTAATGAATATCAGGCTGGTTGCTTAACGTGTTAAATTCATAACAAAATCGAACAGCAATCATGAATATATTCAGATATTCTCTACGGACTTTTATTGAAATTTACTAACCGAATTCGTAGATAATTTTGCTTCTAATGATTGATAAAAAAATAACTGATTTTATTACAGAAACTTAAATAAAGCCATGCTTTATAAAATATTACAACAAATTTCTATTTAGTAACAGCTAGCTGTTTGTTAAAGCGAATGCTGTAAAGACAGCTCCTATAAACAATTAAAAGACTTCGGAATGTTGGCCAAGAGGTGTGGGAGACATTTGTCATGACTGTCCTAGTATATGGAACTATAGAAATTTCCAATCATTGCCCAGAGCCGAGGTTATCCAATAGAGTCAATTTGTCGTACAGAATATGGCATTACGCGTAATAGATATCTGTGAAAATCCCTTTCATAAAGTATGAACTACCTTTTGTAAAAAAATTGCTCTAATAAGTTAAAAAAGACGATTTTGATAAATCATGGCTGAAACATTTCACTATGAACCTTTTGTACAATTATTTAGCCCTTAAAACTGCATCCACAACATATTCAGCCATTGTAAAAATCGAAGAGCATTAGCTAAATCGATTTAAATTAATTAAAATTAATAATTCATGTTGACTTTTCGATGTGAATTTTAGTATACAGTTATTATTTTTTAAGTAAACTTAACCATATAATGCAACAACTTGTTCTATAATTAGTTCAAAATAATTAAGTTATTATAAACATTTAAAGAAAGTTTGACTGTTAATCTAAAGTATGACTAGCGGTATTTAAAAAAAAAATTGCCGGAAAAAAATTATGTCATATATTACTCTGAAATATTTTTGTTAATTTTTTCTGCTGTATAAAAAAACGACATCATTTTTCCAATATTTTTTCAGATCTTTCATAAAATAGCTAATCAAAGTTTTGCAGCTGCTTCCTTCCATCATTAAATCTCTTTCGGAAATGTAGAGAAAAAAATAATCTTGAAAATGTTTCTTTTTAAAAACTTAGTTTTTTGTATAAATACAATGTTCGATAACTTTATGCTTAAACTTCGATAACATACATTGATAATTATGTAAAATGATAAGAATTCAAAATGTTTAACACACTGCACCCTAGCTCCCAAATATTAATAAGGTATATGCTAGTAAAAATATTTATTATGAAACTTTATCGATGTGATAATGTAATAATAAGTTCCTATAGAAGTTTTTAACATTGTAGAACATAATTAGAGGTGTTTATGAATGTGTTTTGTTTGTCTCTCTCTCCGTCTCTCAATACTACGATTATTCCATAAAAAAGTATTTAAAAAATAGTGCACTCTTTATTTTCAATTTAATTGCTACTCTTCAGTGTCAAAAATAGGCATTGTGACGTTTCACAGGCATTTGGCCTGTTTCAGCGAGCGTGGTTTAGAACATAATTAACTGCAATTTTGTAGTAACTCGTATAAAGTTGAAACCATTAAAAATATATTTCGATTTATAACCTGCACACGTCTTAAGGATAAATGCCTTAAAATAATTTTATTGTATATATATGTGTCAAAAAATTGAAGACATATCTGGCAAACACTTAATTTAAAGCAGTCGTAAATCACTTTTCATCTTAGCAGTCGAGTAAAATGTAGATTGCTTTGAAAGAAACACAAAGATGACAGTCACATTCTTTTATTAAACATGTTCGAATTCGGGGAAATGCTCTCGTTAACTCTCGATAATTTCATTGCTCGCTGTAAAACACATCAGTTAATAAACTCATCGATGACAACATCCCATGCCCTCCCAAAGCCGTCCCGTTTTTCTTTAGCAACAACAAACGTCAAAAATTCCACCGAAAATCGAGTCTGCATCCGGTTTTAACTGCCTTTGTGTAAGCCTACAATATACGTAACGTGACACAGATTCTTCGTATCAAGAGCGCTTTAAAGGGATTTACTTCGTATTTCTGGCGCAGTAATTTTGAAATAAATGGATTTCCTGGCGACAAAAAATTTTCGACAGGCTTCTCCAACTCTCGTTACCAGATGAATGACATATCAAAAAACCAAAGTATCTGCTTTGAGGCTGTAGTTAAAACTAGCTTATACGCAATAAAGAAAATAAAAATAAAATGAATCTTTGATGTAGGGAAAAAAAGAGAGTATTTTGGAAATATTGTAATAGACATTTAATATTTAATGATAAAATGTTTTTTTTTTTTTTTTTTTTTTTTTTTTTTTTTTAAGAACTAAGGTTTTTAATAATAATTTAAGACATATGATATTTTAGCATTTTTTACAGTGGTTTGACTACACGGTAATAATAATAAGGCATTTTAATAATGGATTAAAAATAAAGGTGTTCTATTTAAAGAATAAATTTAAGTAGATATCGCCATTTTTAGATCTAGATACTTTGGAATAAATATTATTTAGTTGTTTAGGATCAAAGGGTTTTATATATGGATAGTAAAAAACTATTTTAAGAATAATAATTATTTTAATATGCCGGGGTCATATGCGGAACATTACTAAATGGAAAAATTTTATAGAATAATTTAGCAGATTGCGGAAAAAATTAAATTTTGTAATATATGTACAAATGATTTCTACAACCCATTTGTTGAAAATTCGTTAAACGAGGCTGCAGGGCACAATATTGTATGAAAGCTGAAATGAGAAATATAAAAACGATAAATGCATAAAGCGTTTAGAAAGAACGTGGTATGACTTCCGCTGGTATCTGATTTTTTTTCTGCTTTCGAAGAGGCCGTCAAAATCGGTAAAAAATCACGTATGAAAAAAAAAAAATTCTTTTTTTTTAAGGTATGTAATTGTGAGAAAGATTCCAAAAATGTCTACATTATTTTTATTTTGTTACAGGTAATTTAAAATAAAATATAAAAACCACTTCAAGGAAGTGTTGCTTGAGCTGATACTTACTTCCAGCAGACAAGATGGTTAATTTTAGTGAGAGTGATTAAGCACATTATAGTGTTTTGCGGCAACTGTTTACTGTTTATACCATCCATTGATTCATCCCATTTGTGCAGATATGCTCATTTGACTTAATTCAGCTTACTTTGACCCGCAGTAATGGACGACATATTAAAATCACTTATGTGTCCATTGAAAAATACTATGCACAATACGACGATTATTCCATAAAAAGCGTATTAAAAATATCACACTCTTTATTTTCATTTTAATTTCTATTCTTAAATGCTAAAAATATTTCATTGTTGAAGTTTCACAAGCATTTGGCCTGTTTTAGTGGTCGTGGCTTAGTGCATAATTAACTGCAATTTTCTTTTAACTCGTATAAAGTTGAAACCATAAAAAATATTTATATATCATATATATATATATATGATTTCTACTACCTCCTTTGTTGAAAGTCCTTTGAAAATTGTATGTTTAAGAAGTATTATCATCTTTAGTTAAAATTTGAAATTTATTATGATAGGCATCAGTTGCTAATCATGCAAAAAAAAATATTCTGATTAATTGTAAGTATATAATAAATGTTATTTCTTGACGGTAATTGTTTTTTTTTTATTATGCTCTCGGGAAAAAATAGTAATAATTAAAATACAATTAAAAAAGTACATATTTGAAGTCAATAATAAGTTATAAAAGTTGTTGCAATGCACAATATCAGAAATAATTGTTAAAAACACCTTAAAAATGCGAAGAACCGTTACAAAAAATAAATAAATAAATAAAAAATAAAAAATAAAAAAATAACATATTATTTCGTCAATATGTGCAAAAAATGGCGTGCCACCCCTTTGAAAGTAGAAAAAAAATCACATACTGAATGATGAAACACTACGTTCTTTCGAAATGCATTATGCATTTCTCTTTTTACGCAATTCTTCCCCTACCTAAAAAGCCAAGGAAAATAGCTGACAGATTTTTAACAATTTATCACAATACATTATAATATTATAATACGTAGTTCTTATTCCATTTATTATTAGTTAAAAATAATATTAAACAGAACAAGAAATTCTTTCCTTTTTCTACTTTAGCTTTTTAAGAAAAAAAAAAATCATAAAACTTCAAAAAAAATTTTCATTCTTTCAAAAATCTTTTCATTTCAAATATATTTCAAATATCTTAAATATATATATATATATATGTATATCACTTTGAGAAAAAAAGGATTTGTCAGTATTCACTTAAAAATATAGAAACCACTTAAGTACCGTTTGCACTCATTCTTACGATCAACGAATGAATTTTACTTGCTTTAAAAAAAAGTAAAAGTGCACATCCGCGCTTTATGGCTTTCACAAGTTGTTAAAATACTCGACACCCCCCCCCCCTCCAACAAAAAAAGCTCAAAATATGCTTATGATTTTTTTACTGATAAAAGTTTTTTTAATATATAACATTTCGTTTTCAATTGGATACTGGATGTGCAATAAATTTAACTTCATAGTTATGGAAAAAAAAATCATAAAATTTAAATTGCTAAAGTAAAGCAAATTAATAAGCACTGATTGAGCAACACCTAAAAAAATAAAAATAAATGCGATAAAAAGCTTTATTTTTGTTAAAGAATTTTTTATTGACATATAAAAAAATCTTAAAATCAAACAAGTATAAGGAAGTTATTATTATTTTTTTATTTCGATAAAAAGCTTGTGGAAGCAAGTGGCTTCACATAATATGAAACTCCTCAAAATTCGAAAATATGTTTAATCAGCTTTTTAAGTTATAAGTAAACGTTTCTACCATCTGGAAACAATAAAAAAGCTCAAGCCGGTCAAATCCCTGTCTTATATGCGTTTGAAAATTACGATGTGCTGAAAAACCGGCCGGATCCATCAATCGGTGAGGTTCAAAAATGACCATCTCCATATCCGCTAGATAGCGCTTCTGCTTCTCCCCAGAATAACCTCTCACTTGTTGATTAGATTAACGTTATAGTGTTTTCTCTCACCCGTGACTGCTCCTCCTTGGTGCATACAAAATTTCTAATCATTAAGTTTCGTGTTTTCTCCGAATATTGGAAAAAGTTTGTAGAAGAAGTATCTCCTAATGAATGAAAGAAGACGTAAAGTAACCCTACGACGTGGAAAAGGAAAAAAGTCAAAGTTCAAAGGTAATGTACACCTTGTGATAACCAGGGGTGGATTAACATAATTTTATACTCTAGGCCAAAATACTTTTCTGCGCCCTCCCCCTTCTCTTTCATAAAACTGTAAGTGAATTTTCTCTGATAAATTTAAGAATTTTTTAGTCTGTTTAATTTTTTAATAAAATATTCTTCCATTTAATTTTTTAAAATAAATTTTAGTATTTTGAAGATTGTAGATGGGGCATGAACGGACTTTTGTTACAGTTAAAATCTGAGAAATACATTTGTAATTACGTTTCCCTTTTTTTTCAGGTGCTGTCCTACTGGTAATCCAAGAAATCCAAGCTGTGGGCACTCTGCAAAAGCTTACCAATGCTCCTCAATACCTTCTCAAACATTTGTGTGTATTTGCTACCGCTAAAATCCCAGTGTCAAATTAAATTTAGCAAAAATTAATTTCTGGTTCGTTGCAAAACCGGCCGACAACAAAGTAAGCCAAATCCAAAACAAAGACTTTATTAACCCCTTCATTTCATGTGCCCCTTCCACCTTATTTCGTGTTTTCAAACTGTTCTAATGACTATAAAATTAAAGAGTGTTGGTTCCAATCTTATTTTGGCTAAGTGTGGCAAAAAATCAGCTTTTCCTCACAATTTTATTTTTTGGAGATGGCCGGCTTTGCCACTAAACGACACAATTAATATATGAGACTATCAGTTGCATATTACTATAGATTTTAAAACATGCAAAAATTTAGCAATATAACCACATTAGTTTTGAAGTGTGATAATATACGTATGAAAATATTATTTAGTAGCAGGAGTGAAACAAAAATTGAACAGATATTTTAAATTCCATTTTTTTTTTCAATATTTAGTAAAAAATGGATACTTAAAAAATAATAATGGTTAATAAAAAAATATATAAGAACTTCTTTTTTCATATTTACTGAAATATTTTTGAAAAATAGGATTGGGAAACTGACTTATACAAATAGATTTATCAATTTTCAGATGGAACAAAAATATCTGTAAAATGACAAGTACAAATTACTTATGAGAAAGATCTTTAAAAAGAGGATTTATTTGTTATTTACGATTAGCAACTTTTTTTTTTCAAAGAAAATTTATTTAAAAAGTTGATTTATTATTATTTTTTATTAATAAAACTTCATTTATTTATTTTTTAAACTTTTTTATATCATTAAAATACTGTTATAAAAAATGTAAATAAAGAGAAATTATTGCCAGTTCGAACAACTTACTCACTACGGTTTTTAGTGCATTGGAAATGATTCTAAAAATACAGGTGAAAAATACTGGTACCAACGAAACAAATTTTCAGATTTATGACGCCACCAAAATTTTTTTTCGACGGACGAAATGCGTTGTCGTGTCTTCGTTGGGTTTAACATGCAAAGTATCTTACCTATGATCGCGTTATTTAAGATGATGAAATATGGCGATGTCTTTTCGACTATATATTTGTATTTGCAATTTACTTTAACTAGGGACCTCCGTCCTTGTTCTCTAACGCTTTCCAATTCACGTGAATTACGACCGCTTCGCACGCTCGTCACTTTTTTAGCAACTCTAGCCAGAAGTAGTACCATAAATCTTTTTAATATATATGCAATTTACAATTTTTTAATTAAAAAAATGATTGAAATCTTTGTTGAAAACACAATTAAAAATGCATTTAGTTGGTGCTACCAATGGATTTAAACAATTTTAACATTATGAAATTTAGAAATTTTTTAAAGGTAATATAACTAACTAAAAAATACCTTGGAACACAATTAATTTAAAACATCTTGTAAACACAGTTAAAATATTCGTCGTTGGTGCCACCACTGTAATAGAATCAAAAGACTGACTCTTGAAACACTCTTCAAATCATTCAAAGCTCAATCACTCTTCACTCATTCAATCATTTTTCAAATCACACAAAATCACTCTTGAAACTTCAACGCATAGAGTGAATATTGGCTTTGATAGTACTAAAGATGTTTTAAGAAAAGTTTGGCCAAGATAGTAAAATATAAATCAACAGTCATCAACATATATAATTTGATATTAATGTTCTTTGGTATGTGAAGAATACGTCCGACGTGAAAAAAACAAAAAAAAAAAAAAAAACAGCATCTCTCAAATGCTTGGCAAGTTAACAAAACGTAAACAGGACATTTTCTACTGTGAAAAAATATACTCTGCATCTACCACAAAAATAATCTCTTGATCCAAAAACTGATTTGCTGAATGAACTGCTTTTGCTGATTGAAAATGGACAAATGACTATCGCTATTCATACATCCGCCGAATGATTTTGCTGTGTTTAAAAGGAACTCTTGCTCTGAATTTTGATTTGGTGAATGGATTATATGACGGTAAAATGAACCAATGCGAATCGCCGCTACGGAAGCTATGGTTGATGCCAAACGGTATGCTACAAATTCAACCTTATTTTCACGCCACACAAAAGAAATATATATGTACATATTTGTTTTTCAATTTAAAAACAAATTCTTGGTAACAATTTCAGACAAAATTCTATCTTTCTCCTAACGGAATTATTTAAAGAAATTTAGTGCTTATCTTACCTTTTTTTAATCGATTTTAGATATTTTCACTTCAAAAAGTGAAAAAAAGTAAAATGATAAGTAATTCAATAAAATAGTGAAAAATCTGGTTTCTGCATATCTAGAAAAATAACAGATCAATTTCAGGAAGTAGGGATTTTTGTAGATTTGTTTCACATTCTTGCTTTTTTTTTTTAATTTAAAGAAATTTTCACTGTTAAATAAGAAACGATTCTCATCCCTATCCCTGAAAGAAGTTCAACAATTCGAGAAAGATTTTTTGTTATGATATGCATTAAAACCTTCTTTAACCGTCAGTTTTTTAACAGTCATTTCTCCACATCCATCAGTAACTAGGAATGTTACGCAGACAAAAATAATTAAATACACAAATAAAAAATATTTACAAATAAATTCGTTATTATTTGTCAGTTTACAATAGATAGTAAACTTGAAAAAAAAGTGATATACTGTTGGCACTGAGTGAAAAGTTTTTTATTTTTCTTTTCAAATAAATCTGCTCATATAATATTATTAATAAACTATGCCCATAGTTTTTAGAAGAAGTGATACAAAATATAGTCAAAAAATTACTCATGATGAAGCTGACGCGTATGCTTTTTCTAAGTGAATTGAATTGTTCGAGTAAAAGCAAGAGGAAGACACTAAGAATGTATTGCGTCTAAACAAATGTCCACAAGGAATAAATCAATAAAATCTGACAAATTTTTACACGTCATAATGCAATGTGTTCATGCTGTTTTTTTTGTTTGTTTTTGTTTTACTTCTTAACGTTAAAAGAATTGTTTAAATTAAAGAACTATGGAAAAAAATGTATATTTATAATATTTTTGCTTTTTTCTTTTACGTTTTAAATGCAATATAATATGTTTTACTGTATACAATGCACTAGTGTGACAGCGGAAGAGGCGTAATTGTACAATCTCAAATTTTAATCCTGATTTATATCTCTAATTACGAAGCCCTGTTGTAAAATCAATTAAAACCATAATCAATTTAACAAACCGTATTTAGACTATCCTTATATATGTAAATACATAAAAAAATGAAGTCGAAAATTTTCATTATTTAAATACTTACATTTACGTATATAAAATAAAATAAGGTTTATAATAATGCATAATTTATTTCCATTTTAAGTGTTAAGGTTTATTCAAATATGTTATTTTGCATGCACTTTTTGTCTGTATATAAAACTCAAATATTTAGATCATAGACAAAACTTAAACACAATATTGAAAGCATGTGAAATATAAAATACGTTTTCGAATGCATATCTATATTACTATTCATTAAAACTTGTAAATGTCTAATGTGATTTAAACCGCAATTTACATCAGATAAAAAATTAAACACAAAGAATTATTTTAGCATGATAAAATATTAATTAAAATTTAGCATAGATAAAGTTATATTTTATAAAAGCTTTTTCTGTATGAAACTCCAATAACGCTATTATTACCGTTCTAAAATATTTGTTTTCGTCATCATAAGATAGTCTTCCATTAAGTAAAAAAATAATCCTTTATACTTTTTAAACTATTTCGTATGTTTATAGAAATTTTATTTCGAAAATATGAGCTACCACGAGAAAAGGGATAAAAGAATAATAAACTTTATTCTCTTATTCTGTAATAATGCAATATAATATGTGTGCTCTTAAAAATGCACCTGCGTCTTTCACATGGTTTATAAAGGCTTATTTTCTATAAAGAAACTTTTTACATTTTTCATTTTTAACAATGTTGCATCACTAAGGAAATATTCTTTTTATAAAGTAAAAGAATCAGAAGTATTTTATATGATCTTTTTTATATAATACATACTACCTACTAGAAGCAATTTAACGCAAATACATGTCTACCAGTGAACCCATGAGAGTGAACCCAATAATTTTTAGCAATATCTATTATTTTTTAGGTGCCGGTTTAAATTTCTAAAGAATCATTAAGGATAAAAATATCTACAAACAACATGATCCAAGCCAGAATGTCGTCTCATTTAATACATCAAAGTTACAGTAAAATGTGATTGACTCACGCGCAAAAAGCTTGCGCGTGAAATAATTAAGAATCGTATTTTAACTGCATTAGAAAATAACGTCATCATAGCTTCTGAAAAATACGAAAAAATAATTGAACGCATTGAAAATAAAATATAATGTAATATAACAAAGTATACCTTTCATTCTACATGTGAAATACCACTGCTTTGATCGATCGATGGTGTAATTTTCTTATAAACATTTTAATTTCAATTTTTCTTTTTAACCATAAATATCAAATAAACCCGCGCGGAAAAAATCATATTTTATCTTTTTTGTACTATTTTTTTAATAATCATTCACTGTAAAAACAAATTGTAAATTCACGGGAATTCTCCGTGAATTGCAGTCGTAATTTTACGAGAAATGCCCCTTTTTCAATGTAAACGGTCAATTTCTGCAAATTTCATATTTTTACGGGCAAACACCGTTTACGTAAGAACAAAGCTCGTTTATCTAGGGACAAAACCCGTTTTCTTATGGACATTGCCTAGAATCTCTGTTTCAGTAATTTTAACGCAGCAATTTTTTACAGTGTTGTCGAGTATTATATAATGAATGCGGTATTTTATTTTTTGACGACACTAATTTGGGGAAAACCTTTCATTTCATTTTTGAAAACAATGCAGATTTAATTTTTAATTAACAGCAATTTTTATCGAAGTCTCGTTAAAGCAAAACATTATTTCTTCTATAAAGAAATTGATTGCATCACCACAATATATATCGATATACTCTGTCACAGTTCATTAGATATTTTACCTAAGGAATCAGTCGCACACTGTTACAAATTTTAAGCAAACTGTCCAATCATTCTACGTTTTTTATAGAAAATGATTACATATCCGTAATTTAACATTATTCTGACCATATTATTGCCCATATTATGATTAGAGTAGACTTAAATTACGGTTCTGTAACCTTTTGCAATAAAAATGGTCGAATAACTGGACACTTTGCTGCAAAGATTTAACAGTGCAAAAAGATTTGAAAATGGTTTAAAAATAGTTTAAATAGAGGAAGGCCGCGCAAAGTGGTCACCATAAGGTTTTGTGATTTTTTGTTACCCATTAAAATACATATACATAACTGACAATTTGCATTGAACTAGAGTGACTACTTAGCAATGTAAGGGTATTTATATTTTTTACGAAATAATAAAGTGGAACTGAGAGTTTGTTTTTTTCCAAAAAGGGTAAAAATGTCCACTTTGCCATACTGATGTAAAAAATTTGAAAACACTATTTAAATGATTAGAGGATTTTTATTTTCATAACAAATCGTATGAAACATAATGAAATATTGAAAATGGTATGAAAATCCAATAAGAATTTGACAAACCCATATAAAAAAATTATAAATCAGAATCAAACACTGCATTTTTGCAAATGCACTCCACGTCCTCTTTTTCGTGAAGTGAACAGGCCTCATGAGCCCAGAGGTGACAACCATTTCACCAGATCCAACCTTCAGCACTTGATCCAATCAACGGCCACTACCCTGACCACTTTGCCCGTTTGGGAGCCATGACAGAAAATACGTTCTACAGTGCAAACTAGTGAACAGTCAGTGACCATTCACTTACCAATGTGAAGCTGAAAACATGCTCTTTCTTTACACATTCAATAAATAAATGCAAGTAGAACAGGTTTTTGTTAATTGTATGTAATATAAGTCACTTACCTTAGATCACAAACTTCAAAAATGAAAACCCGCTCTAAAATTTTAAAGCATGGACCCACATTGCTCAACGACTGTCGCGCTTTGGTAACGTCATTATATTGAGTGACCACTTTGCCTGGCCTTCCCCTACCTAATCTGTCATTCGATTTAACTAAAATCTATACACTTCTTGCGAGAGTTGTCTATAACATATTCTTGAAAGGGAAGCTTAATCAGAATTAACTTTTGTTAGTTATCGGGTTCACATGCACTCAAAAACATACAGGGTGTTCTAGAAAGGACTCCCCAACTTTTAAATGACATAACTTCGAAACAGTGAGAGATAGAAATGTGAAACAAGTTGAATGTTAAACAGATAGGTCTGGAATTTGTTATACACGAATGTGAAAAAATAGTTCCAATATTGGATAATAGGTGGCAGCACAAGCACATGGAACTTTAAATGGTACTCAGAAGGACAGAAATTTCATTCGTACGTCTGTTTCATTGCTGACATGTGTAAAAAAGTTGTATAGAATTAGAGAATAATTTGGAATTCAAGAATATCATGCCGTATTCACCATATTCCCTGGATCTGAATCCATGCGACTTCTTTTTGTGGGGTTACTTGAAGGACGCTGTTTATTCTAAGAATCCCCAAACGTTGGAACAGCTCTAACAATTCATCTGTGAGGCATGTGCATCCATTTCAATAGAAGTGTTGCAACAAGTGATTTCGAACGTTACCTGTAGGTTGCGTCATGTTGTTGCTAAAAAAGGTAACCATATCGAAACCATTGTAATATGATTTTTATCTCAGTTCAAACAGCTCACTTTCAGGAACTATTTCAAAGACACAGCTTTGTGATTGCAGCGCCCTCTCGTGTCCAATATTGGAACTATTTTTTTAAATTGATGTATAAAAAATTCCAGACCTATCTGTCTAACATTCAACTTGTTTCACATTTCTATCTCTCACTGTTTCGAAGTTATGTCATTTCAAAGTTGGGGAGTCCTTTCTAGAACACCCTGTACAAAGCATGATTACTATACTTTAATTATACTATGCGTTCAGAAATTAACAACGATCTCATTAAGGGGATGATGGACTTTGAACTGAGCAAATATGAAACAAGTATTATAAAAAAAAAAATTAAGGCGGTATTCAAAAAAATATTTTTCCACGCTCAACAACTCAAAATTTTGAGACACATTTTCTGACTCATTTTTAAAAGTAACAATAGGAAACTTGGCGGCGTGGTTTATAAAGACATTTATAAGGACCCTCTGTTTTTATTTTTCGTTCAATTAATTAGAAATTGATTTACAGACAATTATTGTCGCAGTACGATCATTTTTTTTTTGTTTCCAGTGCTATCGCTTCGGGAAATTCGGTTCAAAATATCCACTGTGACAGCATTTTTTGAAATATATTCTGCCTTTATCAAAACATCGAGACAATACGGACATTATAAAGTTTCTGAATAAGAGAACCTGCCAATTGGATGCATTTTACATCAAAAATGAATTTACAAATGTGTCTCAAAATAAGCAGTTTGGATTTGAATACACCCTTAAGTCAATTCCTACTTAGGTCAAAAAGAAAATTTTTTCCAGCTATCTACACGCTTCGCCGCTGACGGTATTTATTCCTAAATTTATATCCTGCTTAATATCTTATACAAGATAATTTTTTTTAATGTATTAAAAACTAAATAAAAAATAAATACCTAAAATACCCAAAATTAATAGCTTGAAAAGTATTTCTCACAAAATTTTTAGATAAACTCCTTTAGAAAGGTAAAGAATTGTATTTTCTTGATATAAATTTCAAATCTAATGATTATGCCGTTTTTCAAATATTGAATTTCAAAAATTACCAAACTTCACAATGAAGTACTATAAGGGTAAAAAGATAATGGGGCTGTTCACGGACGAAGAGCAGGCAGCGCGCAGGCGAAGGAGACTATAAATATGGAGTGAGTCTATAATTTTGAACAGAAATAAAATATAAAACTAAAATTAATTAATTTAATTTAATTAATGAATTAATATTTAAAAAAAACTGTATTAACATCAAGTGTCATGCACTACAATTTTTAAAAAATGTATTTGATCTTAAAAAAGTTAAAAGTTTAACAAGTTTAACAAGTTTAAGAAAATGTATTGGTTGAATAAAAAGGATTTTATTAACGTTTCAAAATTTTAACAAGATATATAAATATATATAGGGTGTGAGCTAATAGTAGGAATTGAAAAAAAAAGATAATAATAATATTTATCTCCAGTATGTGACAATATACTTAAGCACGTTTTCACACTTCTTAAGCTTTTACCCACCACACCAGGAACTACTTGTCAGATTTATTTGAATTTCTTATATTGGTAATTTAGATTAATTTTAAGTTTGTGTGCAACATTTTGGGATGCTCTGTAAAATATAAGTAGATATACAGGTATGTTCTACTTCTAAAATATTGGCATTAAGTGAGCATGAAACAAAATCATTATAAGATATCATTCATTGATCGTAAAAATGCCTAATAAACTGTAAGCAATTATATTACTGTATAATAGTCATCATCACAACAAACACCTTTAAATTCTAAATTAATAGATAGAAAAAAAGACAGCACTTTTGTACATGTTTTCTTTAAATTTCAACAAGCATAAAGATGGGAACCACAAGCAATTATTAAATAATTCTTTACATATGTTAGAACATGTCTTCCGAAGAATATATGTAAAATTCTTATTACATAATATTTATTACGTTTTAAATAAATTCTTAAATAGTTACAGTATTACAAATCTGATGTTCTATTTGTGGAACGTTGGAGGATAAAATGATAAAAGGCATTGAAAAAAATTATTGAAAAAAATTATTGAAATAAAAAGAACAACATAATGTATTTCATTATTTCATTGCTCAAAACAATGTTTTTGTAGTCTATACTTCTTCAAAATGTTCCATGCAGTTACAGCATTTTTGTTTAAAAATTATCGTTATGTCTAATGATAAATCTTGAAACACACTACAACAAATATGTGAATCTGTTTTTGAATGTTGGTGTATTCATGTCCTAAAATTTGAATTAAATTTTATTAACAGATTAATTTTTATTTCTATATCAGCTTGATGTCACGTTGGATTTTTTAAAATAACGGTGTAACAGTGTGTCAAAAGAAAAGTGGACGCCATTTTTTTGAAAAAAATACCCTTTTAAATAATACAATGAAAAATATGGGGGAAAATATTTTAAAAGTTGGGACGCATAGAGCAAAAAAAAAAAAAAATAATAATGAACATAGCTTAATTTTATTATTTTAATTTCATTAATCAAAATTGCGTTTTCTAATACTTATTGAATTCATGGTATGATAACAAAGTCTTTTCCTTAAAACCATATAACTGAGATGAATGCCATAGAATGCGGAATGCCAAGAACGTATTAGATGTAAGAGAAAATATAAACCCATTTACATATTTTCTTTTCACATATTTATGCATATATTTTCTTTTTTAAATGCAAATTTGTAAAACGAAATCGTTAATATTTATCAATTTGTAAATTATGAATGATATTTAAATAATGATAAATGTTGAAATAATAATAGTAATTAAATATGTTTAAAATTGTGCATAAAAATTCCATTTTTTATAGAAATTTGTTGCAAGTTAGAAAAAAAATTCTATTAAGTTTTCGATTTCAACCGTTATTTTTACAGTACTAATAGAATTGAGTTCTTGAACGAAGAAATTTCAGCAAATGGTCAAAATAAATCCTTGAATATATCAATGACAAAGCAAAATATGCAAAGAGGAGAGTGCAGCATTTGTATAATTTAGATGTACCAACCTTCATCTACTGTATATCACATATGCCCACAATAAGAAGAAACCTATAGCTTTTATAAAAAATCCTGTGAGCAATGCTACCAGTTTACCTTCGTAATTTATGCAGATGAAATCCTGTTAAATTTGAACGGATTTTCTCTGTAGGAAACAGAAAGTTTTCCATGTTATATACAGTATCTTCCTCTTAAATTAAATAAAATTTCCTTCCTATGAAGCAGAATTCACATAAAAAAGGTAATCCTGTTCAACAGGAACATAGTTCCTCCGTACAAAACAGTGTTTGTCTGTGTTATATAACAAGAATCACGTTTAACATGTAAACGAGATCATTGTAACATATTATTTTCTTTTACCTTTACAGAATTTCTTGTACAATTAGAATAATTAAAGCAAAGTTCTAACCTGTGTATGCATTAGGGTAGGCCAAAAAAAAAAACTTTTTTTGTTGTTTTTGATTCGCTATACCGCACAAAACGTGCCTCTAGGGTAGCTTAGTAAAATGCAAAAACAATATAAATATATTTTTACATCTGGCTGTAGCGCATCGGCCCTAAAATTTGAGAAAATATATGATTGTTTATCATTTTTCTAGCAGGGAGCGAGAATTTGTTTTTGTTTTTTGTTTTTTGATGCGCTATATCGCGAAACACTAGGTTATTCTAGTGTAGCTTAGTAAAATGGAAAAACAAAATAAATATATTTTTACGCCTAGCGGTGGCGCATCAGCCCTAAAATTTGAGAAACTATACGATTTTTATCATTTTTCTAATAAATAGATATGAATTATATAACTTCTATAACAAGTAGATATAGACATATTTTAGTATAACACAGTATGAGAACGATAAATAAATGAATAAAATGGTACATTTTACGATTTATTAGTAGCACATTACGTTTAAAAAACATTTAAAAAAAATTAAAAATTTCCTTTGAAATTGAAAATTATTTTTCTAATTGTGTAAATATTCAGTTTGTAAATAAATATAGTCCTTTACTTGTCTTTACTTTATTTCGGTACTTCGAAATATGATGTAGAAAAACAAGACACTGGTGCTCTTGAAATAAGTGTAGTTTTTATAAAACCTCTGGAATATAAATCTCTGGAATTGGAGCCGCCGATTTTTCGTGACGCCTCGGTTAACCACTTTCTGTGGGAAAATGTGCCAGGTTTACAAAGAGATAAATCCTCAGGGCAGTCGCCTGATTTTAAAGCAGAACTTATGTCCAGCAGGTACGGATGATCTTTGCTTAAAATTCGCCTGCAATTTCTGGAATCTCACACTCAACACTGTCCAAATTTTCCTCTGGGAGTTTCTCACAGTGACTGAGTTGTGTGTCAATCGGACCACAAAATGATTTTGGCTCAATCGTTTCACCATCTAAAGAATGAAAAAATGCCAGAATGGCAATTCATTGAAATGTAAGAGACGCACACCCCACTGTATTAGTCTTTTAACTTGTTCTTTAATTGTGTGAATAATACTGGTTTTCTTTACCATATTAGTAACGGTGACATCACATCCAATTTACGTCCAATTCATGAAGTAAAAATCCAGTTTCAGTCAAATAAGAAAGAATGCTACTGGCAATGTTTTGAGTAGACTCAGAATGTACGCAGGTCAGCAGTACATGCTGGACATAAGTTTTGCTATAAAATCAGGTAGCTGTTTTGAAGATTTATTTTTTCACGAGCCTGGCAAACTTTCCCACTCAAGGTGGTTAACAATGGGGAATAGAATTCTCCGATTGTATTTAAGTAATGAAAACACAACAGTAAAAGACAAGATCTCAGTTTCTCTTCTCCTAAAGTCATACAGTAGAGACTCGATAATTCGAGGTGGACAGGACCGGGCTTACCTCGAACTGTCGAAAACTCGAATTATAGAAATCATAAAATTTAATTAATATATAAATGAAGATAAAGCAATTTTTAAATTCCAATGTATATTTAAATGAAAAATGTATTTACAAATTATTACATTACTGCTGATAGAAACAGGTTAATTATATCTTAAAATAATTGTCAATTGTTTTTTGTTTTGACACATTGCCCGTTTCTGTGCAGCAATATCACGCCATCGTTGAAGCAGGATATTGTCGGCTGGAGTCGACTCAGGCTATTGCTCCACGTATCGCATGGTGGACTCTAGCGCAGCAGGCAGCCCCTTGCTGTGACTCATTAGCAGTGTGGAATCTGTCGGATTCTGGCAGAATACGTAAACTCTAGTTGCTCGTGACTATTTATACATTCCTCTATAACTTCTGGCACAAAATCGTAAAAAACAGTTTTTAAATATTTCTTGCGCCATCCAAGAACTTTTTGGTTCCTATAAGTAACCGGCAGTGAAGATATCGAGGCATGCTTAAATGTTCTTGGCTTTGCAGCTTTTCTGATAACAACAAGTTTAATCTTGTGATTTCCTGAAGCATCTGATTCAGCAAGAAGTGTTAACCTCTCTTTGCTTTTATGTAAATTGGAGTACTTTTCTCTTAGCTTGACGCGATTGTTTTAGATGGTAGCATTTTGAAATTAAGGCCAGATTCATTTCAATTATAAAGCTGGTCGTTCGTAAGGTTTTCATTTGTCACGACTTCCTGCAATTTCTTGCAATATTGCACGACGACGGCCTCAGAATAGCTTCTCTCGACAGATCTCTAGTTGCCAGGTACGATATTTTTTTGTCAAGCCAGCCTACACTAGCAGTGAAGTTTTCATCACTTTCTTCAAATTCTTTTCGAAACAGCAAAGCTTTTCTTGAAGAATCGGACTGAAAGAGGGCATCATTTTTTACTTTGCTATGTAAACCACATGTAAAGCGGCTCACCAGTTTTTTCATACTCAGACTTTTTTAAGGATTTTCTGTCCAAGGATAAATCAGAGCTGTTGTTAGTAGAAAACGCTTCTAGTTTACTTCTGTTCCTATACGCTCGTAGTAGACAAAAGGAGTGAGTAGAGCGTCAGGTCGTTGAACAACTATTCTCTGATTCTTCGAACAACAATAAAAACCAGATACTTGAATTCTATAGTGCGCAATAATTCTTTCAAGTGTTGCATATATGTTGGTCATTATTTGGAAGATAAACTCGAATTATTGAAACTCTACTGTATATACCTGTATGGTTTCATATAAAAAAGTAAATACTTCACAAATAGACCAGAATGTGTATTCGAAGTTATAAAATTTTCAAGATTCCTACCCGAAAACTTGTTGAAAGTCATTGACTCAGTAATTAGGAGAAACGAATTTTTTGCCCACCCATAAAATTTGCTTTTGAGTATGATAGTAGACAAAAGGGATCATATAAGATAATTAGGTTTTAGAAGAATATGTCTAGAAACTGATCTTCGAAAAGAAATAGAATCAGGAGTTTTCAACCACCCAAAATAAATTTCTTAGAGACAGACTACATTAAAATGATTCACTGGAACACAACTTCACTTTCACCACCACCTTTACTGCAAAGAATTACCGATCAAGAGATTTCGTCTAAGATCAAATCAGGTGGAACAGTGGCTATGTAGAACTTTGGCCAATTCTCATGTCAGCAAGCGAACGATGCGTGAAGTATTTAACCTAGGCGTCCCACAAAATCGTCGACTCCAATTCCGGAGATGGTTTTATTATAACTGCACTTTTCTCAAGATCGTCAATGCCTAGTTTTTTAAGCAAATTTTTTTTCAAACATCCAAAAGAAAGTAAAGACAAGTAAAGGGCTATACTTCATTACAAATTGAAATTTTACACATTCAGAAAAATAAGTTTTAGTTTCAAAGGAAATTTGTCAATTTTTTTAAAGTTTTTTACCGTAAAACGCTATAAATAAATTGTAAAATGTCTATTTTTTTTTCATTTATTTATCATTCCTATACTTTGATTACTAAAATATGTTTATATCTACGTGTTATTAGAAGTTATTTGATTTATTTCCATTTATTAGAAAAATGATATAAATCATATATTTTCTGAATTTTTAAGGCCGATGCGCTACCACAAGACGTAAAAAGTTATTGCTTTTGCATTTTACTAAGCTATTCTAGAGGCAAGTTTTCTGAAATATAGCGAATCATATAAATATTTTTATAAATATTATTCAAAAAAATATTTTTTTCGCCTCCCGCTAGAAAAATGATGTAAATCGTATATTTTCTCAAATTTGAGGGCCGATGCGCTACCGCCAGATGTTAAAAAAATATCTATTTTGTTTTTGAATTTTACTATGCTGCCTTAGATGCAAGTTTTCCGCTGTATAGCACATCAGAAACAAAGGGAAAAAAATCGCCCCACCCAATATGCATTTTTTACAAAAGTTTTCGTATAAAATGTTTAAATCGCAGTCATATACAAGCATGGAATTCGTATGATATTTAAACAAAATTAATTTCATGTATATTTGCAAGATTAAAAATCAACAACAAATACATAATTTTTAATATAAGTAAAAAAATGTATATATATAGAGAGAGAATGACCGCATAATTGAAGTAAATCTGTAATTGAAATAAAGTCAATAAAAGAAAATTTTGTACATTGTTTGCTGGTCTTTGAAGCAATAAATTTACATTCGGAAAATTCTACCAGTTACAGAAAAAAGTTTTAAAATCGTTGTTTAATTATAACATGCTGCGGATTTGCATCGTAGTTTTAAAATAGGACTACACATCTAATTTACTTTTCCCTTGCATTATGAAATATATATATATATATATATATATATATATTAGGTGTTTGGATATCATAAAAATAAATTTTATTGCGATTACACTTTTAAAGTTTCAAACATGGGGAATTAATTTGAGTTTTCTGTTTTTTTGTGGAGATAGTATTTTGTGTCAATTTAGGAATTCGAAGTAAGGCTGAAATGAAATTTGAATTTTTAACCTACGAGATCAAAATATTATTTTCAATTGACCAAGCTGATATTCTATCGACAATTTATATGTGTTCATTGCATAAATTTGAAACACGCCTAATTTTGCAGAGATCATTGCAATACAAGACTTTTTGTTCAAAAATTACAAACGCAACTAATTAAAATGTTTTATATCACATGTTTTGAATACAATTTAATCATATATATTCAAATATTAGACATAAAAAGGAGATAAAAAAACTATCTAAGTTTAAGACTTTTTTAGTATTTTTCTTCATAAAAAAATTATACTATACCAATCAGAAAATATTTCTTTTTCCTTTTATGAATGTTATTCATGTATTTCGAAACAATTCATCCTGTATTTCCTTTTACTGTTCCAGAAAATTGAACATTTCTTCTTCGATATTAAGACAGTTAATTAGTATGCTTTTAAAGAATATTTAGGAAGCTTTCATTAGTCATATTAATTTATTAATAACATTGCCATATTATATAGGAATGACACGTACAAAGTTTAAAACAAGATTAAAGAGCATATGACACAAGAACAACAGCTTTCATAAGACTACATAGGACCGACACTTTAAAAATTGATTTTAAGAAAAATAAAAAATTTTATACATCAATACTT
Source organism: Maratus michaelseni (assembly GCA_963931845.1). Classification (NCBI taxonomy): domain Eukaryota; kingdom Metazoa; phylum Arthropoda; class Arachnida; order Araneae; family Salticidae; genus Maratus; species Maratus michaelseni. Next base: position 373,588,565 of record OZ007587.1, read on the forward strand.
TATTTCCCATCTATTGACCGTGAATCAATAGAAATCTGTATGCGTAACGAGAACATATGCAATGAATCATCCTCTTTTGAATTACCTAAAATTTGTCACGAGATGTTTTTCAGTTTTTAAAAGGAAAAAATATATATATTAATTTTCATGTTTACAGTTGACTATTTTTAACACCTGTTTTTATTACACATATTAATGATTTATGTTAATCGTGATTTATGTTTTTTCATGTTTATTTTCAATTTTTTGAAAGAATAGTTTGTCTTGATAATGGCGCTGTTTGTGCTTTCGAAACATATCGATCATCATATTACATGTTTTTATAAGCCATTTTTGTTTTTATGTTTTTATCACTTTTGTATTTAATGAAGCTTTCATTATTAAAAATATTTTTTATTTAGTAGAACAATCAAACGACTTTTTTCAATTTCAAAGTAACACGAGCATTAAATTTCAACCAAAATCTTCCACGAAAAATTATTATTTTTCCTGATAAAGAATTTAAATAACTTTGTGTTATATGTAAACATTAAATAGAAAAAGACGACAAATAAATAAATACTTAAGCTTCCTTTCCAGCCATTTTCACAATCATCTAAAAACAAACACTACACTGAAGGGCCAATAATCCTTATTCTTATTGTTTAATGATACTTATCTGAATTGTACTTTTCGTGTATCATGCAATAGTTAGAATTTGTTCTGTTAGTGGTGAGGGAAGTTTCACCGTTATTTTCTCTACTACATTGTGTCCGATTCCTTGTTCGGTTTCATTAAAGAGTTGTAATTATGTTTTTATTTATAAAAATTATTTATTTTCTTTCATATACCGGTTCGTTAAAACTTCAAAAATTCATTTAAAAAATATATGATGCTAAAAGACTGCGGTTTGCAGGAATGGTATTAGAGGAAGATAGGATTTTTTTTAATAACAAAAATAGTTGTGGTTAAAAAAATAACCGATAGATGGTGCTGGCATACATAATATGCAGTAGATGTACGCAAATTAGGCTTATAATATAAGACCCATTTCTGCGAAGAGTGACTTGCTTCAGTATCCCAGAACACGAAACAGGCTCTTTTCTCCTTTTCAGACATTTTGCCGTGCGGAATTGTTGCAATGCGCCGGTTGCTGATTCCCTTTCCTTGTACAAGAGTTTAGCCAACAGTACTTAATCTGGTAACGTTGTGGCGTGCTGGTTCATAATTAACACTGGCTAGTTCAGTAAAGAAGTCAGAAAATAAGTTAAAACCAGTTTTTATTTAAAACTTTAAGGGAAAGGACGATGTTTGAGTCTCCTTTCCGGAAATATAGCTTGGACTGATGAATGCTGTCTAAATAAGCCCACTAGAGGAATACACTTTACTACACCGTAAGAGAAACTGCTTGAAAGAGACGAGTAAATAAAACTTTAACTTACGCACAGATAAGCACTTCAAACCTTTCAATCTTAACTTTCAAACTCCGGAACTAACTTTGCTGTGATGCGCAGTCTTCCACCACTTTGCTAAAATATGGCTAAATACCTAAAATCAAAGCAATCCATCGCCGCCAACACAATTTTTAATGAAATAATTAATCTATCTTACCAAATCAAGCGTATACTCTTTGAAAACTTCACATCCGCAGAACAACCTTATTTGCTGGTAGGAACGAGTCCTGAATTGCACTGGGGCGCAATACGACCAAATACAGCAATACACCCATTTGTACCTGCTTCAATACATTGCTGACTGACCAGAAAAGCCAAACTTTACATAAATTTACACATTCCGAAGGACACATGCATTCGTCGACAATTAAAGTGAAACAATCTACAGATGTCGCTACACGCACACAGATGTTATTTTCACAATACGATCTGAATCGAAACAAACGGTTGCCCTTATGAGGAGTCGCCAATCACCTACAATGACAGCAGACTGTTGGCATCGAATGAAGAATCTATATGCATTGAGGGGTTTTATTGACAGCATTATTTGCATAAATCTGTCTCATATTATGCCTGCAGCGCCATCTATCGGTAATTTTTTAACCATTTTTTTTTGTTATTAAAAAAATTGGATCTCCCTCTAATCCTATTCCTGCAAACTTTAATTTTTTAGCACCATTTCTTTCTTTTTAATGAATTTTAAAAATTTTAACGAATTTATGGTGCACTTAGTATTATCCGTTCATTAATCTGATAAATGCAAATATGTGTTTATGTCATATAGTTATATAGATTTTAATCTTTAATATTTTTTAAATATAATGTAATGGGTAATATTTTTACTCTAATTAACATTACTTTTCTGTTTCAGGCTGATAACTAGTATATAATATTTAATTTTAAAGAGGAATACGAAATAAGTTTATATATATATATATATATATTTTCAAACAAATAAATTATACAATTTCGTTGTATATTCAAACATTATGTAGTAAAGGAAACACTACGAAATAACTCTAGGCTTCCTTTTCAGCCAATTTCACAAACATATAAAAACAAATAGTACACTGAACGGACCAATAATCCTTATTCTTATTGTTTAATGATACTTATCAGAATTGTAGTTTTCGAGCATTATGAAATAGTTTGATTTGCTCTGTTATTGGTGAGGGAAGTTTCAGCACTATTTTTTCTATCCATTGTTGCCCAGTGCATTGTTCGATTTCATTAAAGAGTGATTAATACTCTTTTATTTAGAGAAATTATTTATTTTCTTTCAGGTGTGTCCAGGACACATTTTACAAATATTTTTATTTATTGAATTAGAAGTTTGATTTTTTTTTTAGGGTTAACCATATAATTTGTAAACAAAAGCAAATCATAAAGTTAAAAAAAAAATTATTATTTTTAAAGTGGTGCATTTTAAAATTTATATAACTCGAAATATTATTCGAAGTTTGAAGAACCATTTATCGTTAACAGTTCTTGACTTATAGCAATTTAAAGACGAGAATTGTTGTAAAAACCCATCATGCAGAAAAATACAAAAACATTTCCATGACAACCAGTACTTGAAAGCTAGATTTTAAAAACAAGAAAATAACATATCCTGTTCTAATTAAGAAAGAAACATGATTTAAACGTCGTATTAAGCGGAGAAAAACAGAGAATTTTGTAATACGATAATATATTTTTCAAATATGTGAAGATTTTTGTTTCCCGGACCCCCCCCCCCCCTCTTAATATATTACCCGTTCATTAATCTGATAAATGCAAATATGTGTTTATGTCATGTGTTTATAGTTATTCTTATTTTAATATTTAATATAATATATATATATAATGTAATGGGCAATATTTGTACACTGATTAACATTACTTTTCTGTTTCAGAGGCTTTTGGAGATTGGGATGGATTTGGATGGATTTGTGGCAACTTGTATGTAATTGTTGTATACAATTGATATTTTAGAGCTGCGTGCGATTAATTTAGAAATTTGCAGTAATCATTTATTTACATAAAGGAACAAACTAAAAGCACGCTGCATAAAATATTTTGAACAAGAAGAATAAGGACAGTCCTAATATACATGTCTTTTTATTTGTTTTTAGTCATATTGATTTTTATCTTAAACATTAAAAAGAATTAAATTATAATCTAAAGGCTATTACTTTTGCATTCCGTCGATTTTTTAGCTCACAGGCTATCAAAGCCTGAGAGCTTATGTGCCCGCCGGTTCTGTATGTACGTACGTATGTATGTATGTACGTAACGCGATAACTCTTGATAGAACTAACCGTTTTACTTTAAATTTTGTTTATAGGTTCCTTGTGATAAGGCGCTTCCCTGATTAGTTTTGGAGGTTCATTGGTTAAGCATAAAGGGAGGAAACGGGGGGGCTAACCCCCCATAATTTAGATAAATGGGTTTTTCATGCAGAATTATCCCATTTTCTTCAAATTTTGTATATAGGTTCATTTTGATAATGTGCTTCTGTCAACAGTTTTGGGGTTTCATTGGTTAAGTATAAAGGGAGAAAGAGGGGATAACCCCCTCCCCCCCTAATTTAGATAAATGAGTTTTTCATGCAGAATTATCCGATTTTCTTCAAATTTTGTATATAGGTTCATTGTGATAATGCGCTTCTCTGAATAGTTTTGGGGGTTCATTGGTTAAGTATAAAGGGGGGAAAGGGGGGGGGGCTAATCCCCCCTTAATTTAGATAAATGGGTTTTTCATGCAGAATTATCCCATTTTCTTCAAATTTTGTATATAGGTTCATTTTGATAATGCGCTTCTGTCAATAGTTTTGGGGGTTCATTGGTTAAGTATAAAGGGGGAAAGGGGGGATAACCCCCTAATTTAGATAAATGGGTTTTTCATGCAGAATTATCCGATTTTCTTCAAATTTTGTATATAGGTTCATTTTGATAATGCGCTTCTCCGAATAGTTTTGCTGGTTTATTGTTTAAGTATAAAAGGGGAAAGGGGGGCTAATCCCCCTTAATTTAGATAAATGGGTTTTTCATGCAGAATTATCTGATTTTCTTCAAATTTTGTATATATATTCATTGTAATTAGAGACTTCCCTGATTAGTTTAAGGGGTTCATTAGTTAACTATGAGGGGGTAACGGGGGATGACCCCCCCTTCATATATTGTTGATTTCTTTATTTTTCGAGGGGCATATTTCAAATTCTTTGAAATAAGAGTATAATATACAATTAGTGTGAATAGCCTGTGAGCTCAATGCCCTCAGTTTAACTGGGCAGTTTTATCTCTTAGTACAATCATATAAATTTTCTCCCACACCTCTTGAAAAACTTTCCAAAATATTCCAATGTGTTGTGGGTAGCTCTTCTTATGCTCGCTTTAACAAACAGGTAGGTGGTGATAAATAAAAATTTATCGTAACACAGGATGAAGCATGGCTTTATTTAAGTGAGTGTATCAAAAGAAGAGCAATTTTAATAAATTAATCGAGAGAAAAAGAAATGGGTTTATGAATGTAAAGAATATTTTCCGAAACAATTCATGATTGCTGCTGTATTTTGTTACGAAATTAAATAAAAGGTAAAAAAATGCAGTAAAGCTGCGATTATTTCATTTTATCATCAGTAAAATATTTTAGAACCCATTTATAAAGAAGAAATTCCATCTTTTTGTGAAAAGGCCATTAATTGTGCTTCATATGAACAAAGTATCCCAGCCGATCTTCCATAACTCAACGGACGCATATTTAGCACAGAAAGAATCCCAAACTGAAATAAATCGTGTCTAAATTGAAGAAGTGAATGTAAAATCCCCTGACGCAATCCCCTCATTAATGGCATTTCTCTACATTTAGATTGTTTAATTGAATTCACGAATATTGAAAAGTCTTTGGAAAGTTTTACAAGAGGTATTGGAAAAAAATGACATGACTGTAACAATGAAATTCTATTATAGAAATTCTGTAACAGATAAATAGCCAAAAGTCAAGTACACTGTTACAAATTTGCAGCAAACTGCCCAGTCATTTGACCATTTTTATAGAAAACGGTTACATATCCGTAATTTCAGTCTATTCTGATCATTTTACTGGCTATATTATGGTCAGAATATAGTTATATTACAGTTATGTAACTGTTTTCAATAAAAACGGTCAAATGACTGCACACTTTGCTGCAAATTTTTAACAGTGTATATCTAAAGAAGTCAAGTTGTTGCAAAGAATATGTCATTTAAGCGTAGAAATTAACTTTGAAAATCGTTTCCGAAGGGTGAACGACCTTCTGTAGAACGTAATTGCAAGAAAAAAAATTAAATATGCAAAACAAGATAATGTTTATATAATTTAAAGAACTTTGACTTATGTTTCAACAATACACAATGTGCAAAAATATAAGAAAATAAAATTATAAGGTTTTCTTTCAGCCATTTTCGCAATTATATGCAAAAAAAAAAAAAAAAAAAAAAAAAAAAACTGCACGCTCAACGAACAGTAATCTTTAATCCTGTGTTTAATGATACTTATCTGAAATGTAGTTCATGCATTATGAAACAGCCACATTCGCTTTTCTTTTATTGTTCAAAAAATTTCTGATTTTTTTTTCTCTCTATTGTGTCTGATTCATTTGTTTCTTTCCTTTCAGGATTGATGAATATGCTTTGGTTTAAAGAATTTGCTTTTCTTTAGTAGATTATTAGTTTATAAAAAAAGTTCAGTACCCTACACTTTGCGAAAAATGGGGAAAATATCAATCACACTAGTCAACACATTTTAACCTTTCTTCTGTATCTGGTTTGTAAACGGGTGTATTTAACTAATTTTAGTGCACTGAAATCGACGGAATAATCCAATTTTCTCAATGAGATATTGGATATTTATCAAATCATATTATAGCATCAATTATAGCATTGGATGTGTATCATATTTATTAGATACACAAAGTCAACAGTGAAATATTTGACAAAAATTGATCTTTTGAAATACAAACAAATATTCATCAGTAAAAATATTTTCTTGTTTACTTAACAAAAAACTATTAACTAATACGTGCATGAAACGGCTCTTGTTGAAACCCAAAATGTTACTATCATCAATGTTATTTTTCGAAATATGATGATGTCTTTCTTGATGACAGTTTTTTTTTTTCAGCAGAATGCATCCAAAAATAAAGTTTTAACCTACATAGTCATTTATTCCCTCGTTATTTGACCACACAATTTAAATTATAATTTGCATTTCAATAAGTATTTTACCATGTATGTGAAACTTACGTTCTAAAATTTTGTAAAACTTACATTCTACAATTTTGTAAAACTTTTATGTGATACAAAATTTCTGATAACAGATTCGGATTCTACATGTGAAAATGCATTTAAAAATGTTTATTACAAATCAGATACAAAATGGCTGTTGATTAGTGTTTTCAAATTTTCTGTTTAAAATATTATATTTAAGAAATACCTAGTATAATCTGGCGTAGTTAGGTAAACATCCGAGGATGTTAAGTAGGTGAACAAAAGACTGATATTGCTTCCATTTCTCTTTAAATGTTCAGATTTCCAATCCTTAAAATCATTTTTTTTCAGGTTGATTTTTTTTCAGTTGACATGTTTCTACTTTTAAAATGCTTAAACTTCAACAAATATGTAAAAAAATGACATATATATATATATATATATATATATATATATATATATATGTGTGTGTGTGTATATTACATAATTGAAAAGGTATGTCTAATTGAATTAGGGTTAGATTTCGGAATATATTTTTAAAAAAAAGAACTTTTTTCAATGTTAATATGAAGAAATTTTATGTTTCTCACTGATTTTTAGCATAAGTGTAGTGTTTGTATTTCAAATAAAAAAATGTAGATGGCAGCACAACAAATTTTAAGGTCTTTGCACTAGCTCTTCCTATTATCATTATTATGATTGTACTGTATGTAGCCATGGAATGTAATTGTAGTTATGTCATGAAGTCGTGTTGTTAAATGCTGTGTGTGAATTATAATTAAAGGTGTAAAATTGATTTTATTCGTCCACCTTTATTAATTATGTGTGCTGACTTACTTTAATTAAATATTTGAGACAGAATAATGAGTAAGGACGTTCCATTTTTTTCTCATATTAGTGGGTTTATAGAAAAATCGATCATTAAAGTTATGAAGGATACCCCGGTGAATATAAGATAAAAGAACTATGTAAAAATATTAGAATATAAAAAAGTTTAATTTAATTTTCTTAGTTTTTTTTTTTTCAAAATATAGCCATGATATTATATTTTTGACGTGAAAAAATTTTGATTAACAATTTCATTTTAAGAAATGTAAGGGAGGTACAAACAAGTTGGAAATTGCACGTTAAACGGGACAAATGAGGTGCGTTCGTACTGTTATTATTTAAGTGAAATGAATTATTAATTCATAAACCAAAACCACTAAGAAGGTTGTAACACACAAATATTAAAAATTGGCGAAAAAAAAAGGATAAAAATTGGCTCAAAGATGGGCTCAAAGAACCCCTCGGTTATAGCCCCGAGTACTCGCTTGAATGAAAATGATAAAGCAAGAGTTTATATAACCCAAAGAAATGACGTTGTTAACCGGAAATTACTGAAAAAAGGAGTCACTGCGCAGGATTCCTCCACACGTGCGAGAGAAAAGGGGTGCTGGCCATATCATTTATCAAGGATGAACTATGTTTGTGAATAAAGTAAGCCTCGTGAAAGTCGATTTTAGCTTCTGAATAATTAAACCTGTGGTTGGAATCCCAACAATGTTTAGCTATTGTTGATTTCTCACACTCCTGCTTTTTAACATAATTTTGGTGTTCTTTCAGCCTGAAATGAATTATATCGTCTGTTATTATGATATAATTAATTTCCGTAATAATAAAAAAAAAGTACATTTTAAGTTGGCAACATTTTATCTTTTGTTGAGATTTACTGAAAAGTCAAATGAGAAACTTAAATCTAGCTCTGAAATTTTCTGAAATTGAAATCCATATTTAGACTTTTTTTCCATTTAGTATCTATTTCTCCGGAGACATCTATCCAAAAAACTGTCGTTAGATTATGTGATTGCTATAAATAAACAATTCTAGTATGCAAATTCGGTTTTTAAATTCAGTAATACGGAAATAATATGTCTTAATCTTAAATAGAACGTAATCACCATGGCAACCTAGAATCATTACCAATCATGGAATATCATTGAATTAATTTCGTATGATAGGATTTAATAAAATGAATAACGCTGTATAATTTGGTCATAGAGGTTATAAAATGTCATATACGTCATATATGACTATAATTTGATCATATAGGTTATAAAATATCATATACATATATATGACTATAACTCCATACATGTCAGATAACTTGACGATACATCTCGGTCGCTTGACGATTAATCTTTAGAAGCTGCTATAACAAGGAAGTACCGATTTTTAAAAAATACAAATTACTTAATAAATTTTTTTAGTAATATCTTTTTAAGTTTTGCTTCGGTTAATTATTCATAAAATTTGAAATGACTCGACAAAATTTTGCAATAATTACATATATTAAATTTCAAGCCATTTGTTTGGATAGTTTTTGCGCTGTTATATGCGGACAGACGGACGGATCAGAGAACGACTATAGGTGCTGCGTATTTATATAATTACGAACGCACCTAAAAAGGACATAACTTTTTAAAAAATCAGATGAAGTTTCTTTAATATAACAAATGCAAATATATTTCACTTTAAATATTTTTATTAAACACATCTGTTTAAATTGGGTTATTTATTTAGTATTAATGTATATTTGGTAAGTTATAATGATTTATTTTAGCATAGAAAGATAGATATGAGAATACAAATTAATTTCAAAAATTAAAATCAAGATGAGATATATTTTTTTAGAAAAAAAGTATGTTTCTTCACTAGAAGTTCACTGAATGTGTCAGTTTTTAAAAGTAATGAAATTAGACTAATTTGATGTTGTATTGTATAGAAATCACATATGCTCTACTGTAAAATTAATTATAAATACAATAAAAACTATATTTCGAACAAATTGGGGCTGTAAGTTGTTCGAATTAATAAATACACGGACTAAACATAACAGTCTATAAAATGAGGAAAGGTAAAGTTAAAACACCCTTTGCATTAAAATACACTTATTTATACTTAAAACAATACAAAGGTTAAATGAATACACAAGTAATACAGACATAATCTGCATTGATATAATTTAAGTTTTATTACAAACAAGAACGAAAAATCATGCGTCAAGCATAGATTATGTAACACTTTCCAACGCTTCCAAAATAATTTTACGAATCATACTCTTTTATAAGCTAAAAGATAACATCTAAGTAATCCGAATACTTTATTCAGCCCTGTATAGGATCTATAGATTTGTATATATACTACATAGGATGCTAAATTTTAGTTCAGTTAGGAAACACGTAGCACAGTTTAAAATTCTCCGTCTGGAGTTAAATAATACGGAAATGTGTTCCCGAACTTTTGTACTTCCCTGTATAGGATCTACAGAATTTATACACACCACGTAATATACAAAAAGCGATTTAAAATTAAAATCGCATTCAGTAACTTAAAACGCACTTCCAGGAATTATTGTTGACATACAGTAGAGAATTCTTTTGTATGTCCCTGTAAATGAACGATGACTGCTATACACACAATATTCTGTAGTAAGTCTCTTGTAATGAACCTTATATAAATTTCAATGCGTTTAAAATAGTGAAACATTATTTAAATAAACCGCAGACGATTTTTCTCCATAGACGTAATGTAACGGAATTCTTTTGACTGTCCCTGTAAAGTAAGTATAAGTGCTATGCACACCCTATTCCATATTAAGCTTCTTCTAATGCACCTTAGTGATATATATAAATTTCAATGCGTTTAAAGTATTGAAACATTATTTAAATAAACCGCAAATGATTTTTCCCCATAGACCGCAATGTAACGGAATTCTTTTGAGTGTCCAAAAAGTGTGAGAAAAATAAAAAAACTATAAGTGCTACACACTTCCGTTGAAATAGGGAACATGCTATAGATAACGATTATAACATATAAAATTTGCAGGGCAATCCGAGCATATTTACGGGAGTTAGAGCACGGACAGACGGCAGACGGCAGACGGCAGACGGCCAGACGGCCAGACGGCAGACGGCCAGACGGCCAGACGGCAGACGGCCAGACGGCAGACGGCCAGACGGCCAGACAAACCGAAGTCATAAACACTTTTCAACTAGGTTGGAAAGTGTTAAAAAGTAAGATTTGTCCCCATTCGCGTCACTGGACATACACAATGGCTTAAAGAAGCTAAGAATTTCTCGTTGTCTAATTTTAGAAGAGGATCTCTTGATTTATTAATCCACGCAGATGCCTCAAAGTTTCCTAATAGCCAGCTTTGCATTAATTTATGCTATTTTGGATGTATTTGTTCACAAACTTCATCTGGTTTCTGACTTTGATTCACTGATATTAACTGCTTCATCATGATTATCTCCTTCCCTTTTCTAACTCTCTATACTTCCTTCAAACTTTCAGCAATCTCCCAGTGTGTCAGAAATTGATGACTTAGATTTTCTTCGTCTTCTTCTAGCTACAAATTAATATATTCCTACTTGGGTCAATAGTTTCGGCAGCTTGTAAACTTACATTGTTATAATCGTCTATTGTGAACCCAGCTAAATCAAGAACAACATTATTATTTATAACTATATTTTTTCAAGCTTAATATAAAGATTCCGTAGATACTGGCTTCTTTTTCCCACTGCTAACCACCATAGGAATAATAGAGAAACGAGTTGAGTCAAGACAGATGCACGTGTATGATAAATGCATAGTTTGTAATCTATCTTCTGCATTAATTTTCATTATTTTAAGGACTTTCCGGATTAAGCTAAGTCCGGCATAGTGGGGATCTGAGTAATAAGGCTCTACTGCACCAAAAAAGTACTTAATTTATTACTAAACTTGTTTTCCAATTCTTTACGTTTTCAATGTTTCATAGAAGATTAAGTAACTAAAATAATGGTAATACATCAGTAAGGGAAATAATTGCATTGTAGTAAATAACATTGGTAAATCAAACAGCAGAAAAGTCTCAAAATCATTTTAAACACTTTTCCACAAAATCGTGTGACCAGAACACGATATTTATTTCTCACAAATATCTCATTAAAGCATAAAGTGAGCATCGTTTTTTACAGAAATCTTACGTACTAAAGAAACGTATACAAACAAAATGTTTTCCTCAATAAAAATATGTTATATTCAAAAACTTTTAAGTACTTCTAAATAAAAAGTGCAAAACATCATAGTATAGAAATTTGGCATGAAGATTTATTTCATAAATGAAACATGTTTATGAATAAAGGAAACATTGATAACGTCTGGTGTTTAAATAACTGGCGCTTACAAAAGAACTTTAAATGGTTGTGATAATTTTCACTGATTTTAAAAATAATACCAGATGTTGCAGATTTTTTTGTTTTGCTGTTGAAGATTTTTTGTGTGGTCTACCTATTTATTTATTTATTTATTTATTTATTTAAGATTTTTTCTCATTTCTTCAAATGTGCTTAGCTTTAATTGATATTTACTGAATGGGATGAAGTTATATACTTCTTGTAATTACTAAAAGGATAAATATATATAAGAAAATTATAAACAGCAAAATAAGTTTTATTAGACATGTTCGATATTCAGTAGTATATGAAATTCCATTTATTAAAAAAGAAGGATCAAAGAATTACTATATTGACACGGAAATCAGGAAATTTAGTTGCAGAAACAATGAGCATATAGATAATATAGAGTATAATAGATAAAAACACAGCCCTGCTAAGATTATATCAAGAAGAAATCATTCAAATAAATTTCCATGAAAGTAAAATAACGTTCTCCTGCAATGCATACTATCAATCCATTATAAGAGAAACCATAGAGCTTGTAACATGTAAAAATACAATATTTAACGATGCAGCATCATTTAACTTACCAAAATTGTGGCTCGAGATAATCCATAGTTTCAAATATAGAAATAAACATTCAAGTAAAAATAAAAGATAATGTGCTTAATTTTAAAAAGTACTTGAAAATTAAATGATAGCGTTTCAAATAACTCCATAGACCGTGCAATTATAGGATATTCTTATATGTTTTGATGATGGCTCAGATTGAGCTGAAACATGTAAACAGTCTAATAAAACTTATTTTACAGTTTATAATATTTTTATTTTACGCCTTTTAGTAATTAAAACAAGTATATAATTACAAGGTGTTCTAATTTGTTATATTTTAGGACGAAGTTCTTTAAAACAAGTTGTTGGAAACAAATGCTGTTATTAAAAAATTTTCTGATTTAAAATTTTTCTAGCAACTCCTGGATGTCATTAATATTATTTTTTTCTTACATAACTGCATTTTCTTTTCCGATTATTCTGTGTAACACTTAATACATATAGCTTTCGTATAAACAGTCGATTAGCGGCTAAATTTGAGTATGTAATTGACGAATACTAGTGTTCTGTCTTTTACTGAAAACTGTCACAATCATATTTATGTTTATTTCAGTGAATTTGTTCGTGTAATATTCTTTCTTGATTACAAGTCATCATAATTAATTTATTACTTTCGAAATAATTTTATGCTTATTCTTAGTGTTTATTTTAGCAAAATAATATTATTTTACGTTTAAAAACATGCTTAACATCTAATGATCATATTTTTGAAAGAATGTGAAGAAGATAGATAAGCCGTGTGGATTTTGTACGCTTGTTTCATTATGTGTGCATTATGTAAGTTATTGATTATTTTGATTATATTATAAAATATTTGCTTTTAAAGATTATAATTTAGTTTAAACAAATTCACATTAACAATAAATTTAAGAATACAAAAATATAATTTTGGAAAATAACCTATAAGAATTTACTCAAGCGATAACGCTGTAAAAAATTATAAAAGCATTGCTTTCTTTTTAATTCATACCTCTAATTAATATATGTATTTATCAATCAATATACATACGAAATATAAATATAAAAATCCCAATGAAAAGGAAATTAAACGTAAAATGTTGCACATAACAGAAATTCCAATACTTATTATTTAATCAAAACTGAAAGTGAAATCCAATTAAAAAAGAATGCTAATTAATATATCATGATATTATGATTCTAATGAAAATATCATTAAAGCAGGAAGGCGTTGTTACAGAAGCTGCTTTCGTATTATTCCTTTATTGTAATTGCTATATTTAGTATTAATTTTATTTGTATGTAGGGAAAAATTGAGTTTGAAGTTACATTAAACAATAAAATTTAAAACGAAATTATTTATTTTATTTGAAGTAGGCTTTAACATAATATGTTTCAATTTAAATATTTTTTTTTAAAATTGTAATCTATGAAAATTATTTAACATAATTTTTAAACATCATACATAGTGTCATTTTATTCAGAAAAATAATAAAATAAGACTGCACATCAACGTGTCCTAGAGTCCCAATGTTTGACTACCACTTTTTCATATATTCCACTATTTGCTTTAAACAACAACAGATTTCTGGGATTAAATAAAGCGAAAGTTTCTTTTATGAATTAGTGTTGATCAAAAATTAAAAGGCTTGGCAACGATGTAAACATGTGGCTAAAGTTGTACATTTTTAATTTTATAATGTAAACTAGCTGACCGGACCGGCGTTACCCGGTTCTTTCAAAAAATAGCATGAAAATCAAAAACACTCTAAAAATTTCTGCATGAATTCTGAATAAACTTTACTGAAAATAAAACAAAACTTACTATATTGGGCTAAAAATTAAAACCCGATTTCTTTCATTAATACGGAAAATCAGCAAATCGCGAGAAAACGTTAAAAATCACAAAATTTTATTTCAAAAGTTGCAGAGGACAAAGTTAACTATATTGGGCTAAGAGATTAAAACAGAATTTATTTTATGAATGTCGAAAAATCGCTGCGAACCACTAAAAAACTCTATAAATATCATAAAAAATTCGCGAAAAAATCAAAAGTGGCTGTATGAATACTGAATGCATTTTACTGAAAAAAGGACAAAATTTACAATATTGTGCTAAAATATTAAAACCAGATACATTTTAGTAATGTGAAAAAATCGCCACGAAACAATAAAAACAAAAACAAAAAAAGATAGAAATTTCATTAAAAAAATGCTAAGAAATACATAACACACAGAAAACAAAATTGACAACAGTTGAATAAAACACTGTAACCGGAAACCTTTCACAAACGCAAAAATTGACACGGAACGCAAAAAACTGCTACAAATCACACTGAAAATAGCGGGAGAGAAAATGCACAACATTAGGCTAAAAGTTTGAAACCGAATTCCTTTTACTAATGAGGAAAAATCGTCACAAAACGCGAAAAAACTGCAAAAATCACATAAAAATTTTAAGAAAAATTTGTAATCTGTTGTAAGAATTCCGAATAAACTTTAATGAAAAGAGGAAAGTATTTACAATATTGGGCTAAAAGATTATAACCGCATTCTTTTTACTAATGCAAAAATGCTGCAGGGATTTTTTTTAAAAAGCTAAAAATAGCTTTAAAAATTTCTAAAAATTCAGAAATCGCAGAAGACAAAATTTAGTATAGTGGGAACATTGTAACCGTAATTCTTTCACGAATGTCAAAAATCGACACAAAACGCCGGAAAAATACAAAAATCGATTTTAAAATCGCGGAAGATAAAATACAGTATGTTAGACAAAATGTTTGAAACAGATTCTTTCTACGAATTTGGAAAATTCCCCGAGTAGTGCGAAACATTTTTAAAGATCTCTTTGAAAATCGCATCGAAAAGTGCTCAAACCTCAAAAATCATGGAGGACAAAATTTACTATATTTAGCTAACAGTTTGAAACTGATTTCCTTTCACGAATGTCATAACATAAACGCGAGCCACGAAAAACGCAAAAAATGCATTAGGTAGCGCAAAAAAATCGACAGTCACAAAGAACAAAATTTACTATAGTGGACTAAATTATTGTAACCGCAATTCTTTTACGAATGTCATAAAATCGTCGCAGAACGTCAAAAATTGCAAAAAATCGAAAAAGTCACTGATGAAAAGAGAAAAAAATGTATTAGAAACCGAATTATATTTACTAATGTGGAAAAATCGCAGCAAGTTGCGAAAAAACTCTAAAATATAAAAAATCCGAGAGAAAAAAAATCACTAATATTGGGCTAAAAGATTCATACATGATTTCTTTTATAGATTCTTTTTAGATTATTTTCATAAATGAAGAAAAATCTCTTTAAACAAACAACAACAACAAAAAAAAAAACGCAAAAGAAAATTACCTAAAAAAAATTAAAAAAAGCAATATTTTGCTTCGAGGTGCATAACTACATGCACAGAGTCCTTCCAAATTTTGATAATATTACGTTTAAGACACATTTCTTTCCGAATCATTAATTTCTGAATAATCCATAGCGGGAAAAGCCCTCCTCGAAGTTGAATACATGATATTTATATATTTAACCTATTAAATGGTCTAAGTCATTTAGTTAGCTAAATAATTATTATTCATTTAAGTTTTCTCAGTGATCCTTATTCATTTTCATTGCGATTTTGTCGATTTTTTAAGCAAATATCTCTTGCACTATCAGTCTTTTGCTAATAATACGAAAAAATTATATTCGATTTTTACAAAAAAAAAAAAAAAAAAAAAAAAAAAATATATATATATATATATATATATACGCCAATGATAAATATTTTTCTACTTCTGCTCTGAAATTTTCAAATCTATATTTTAATTAGTTTTCGTAATTTTCGCTGATTAATAAAAATTCTCAATTTTTCTTCCTTACGCAAATACGTTTGGGGGTTTAGCCGATCTGCAAAACCAGATTTATTTTTTATCAGTTTTTAATGCCAATCAGGTCCTTATTTCCTTCTTTCTTGTATTTTGTATGAAAATATATTTGGCGCCAATTAGTTTTGCTAATAATAAGATACATTACCGTCCGATTTATATATAAAAAATATACACTGATGTAAAATGTTTTTCTACATATGCTCTCAAATTTTCAAATTTAAATCTTAATTAGTTTTTGTAATTTTCGCTGATTAATGAAAATTCTTAATTTCTTTCATTTCCACTATGAAATAAGGTCCAGATATGCTCACGCTTTTGCCATTGTATGTAAAAAGAAATCGCTATTTTAATAGTTTTAATTAATATCTCGCATAATTATCAAAAAATTAAAATTCCGAGCCTCAGGCGCATCATGCGCTGCCTTATACTATCCTCTCACAAATTTTCTAACTTTTATTTGCGGTCGATTTTGCTGGGAATCGTCTATTCAGACGCAGACACACAGACAAAGCGAAACTTTCTTTTATTATAATAGACTAGCTGACCCGACCGGTGTTGCCTGGACCCGTGTGATTAATTTAAATCTCTTAGAAAACGAAGAACGAATTGAATGAGTCAAATCCCGTTGAAAGAGGGTCCATAGAACCTGAGATAAAAATGCTCCCCCTGGAAACAATCACCAGATACATATCTATCAGAATTAATTAAACATTCGAGACGATAGAGAGACATAAACAAAAGAAATGTTGTTCGTTACATGGCGTTCAATACTTAACTCAATTTTGAGCAAACCATACTCCCTAATATTAGCAACGCTAAGAATTAGAAGTCAATGAATATAACGCCATTTTCACACAATGGGAATAAAGCATTGTAGTTTTACTATTAAAAATGAATGCTTTATTTCTTGAAAGCCATCATTTGCAGCGATAGAATTTTCACGGCAGAGTTTTATTTATTTTTATGTAGCTTTTTAACAAAGTTTTTATTAAACAAATAGCCAGCACTCATAAAATTTGAATACCATTATTTCCAAATCAAAATATTCACCTTATTTAATCACATAAATAAGTGATTAAATAAGGAGAATATCCGCTTTATATAATCATAGGATTGTATATAAGAAATTATGTATGAAGATATTGGTATTTAAATTCCCTGAGCACTGGCAACCCTATTCAAACGAAATAATGTCTAAATTTAGACGATGAAGGATTATTGGACTATAAAAACTAATGTAAAGGGATATTTTTAACTCCTTCAATAACCTATTCAAACACATACCCATAGTTTCGGAAGAAATAATGTACGAACTTATCTCCTCAAATATTATGTTTTATTCGCTTGTAAGGAGATGCATTACAACACATACTGTCAAACCCACTTTTAGTCAGATTCTTGTGGTGTACCTGTACGTGCATACTGTTTCATGTGAAAAAAAAACAACAATTAATTACTTCCGAAGATGACACCGTGTGACTCGATATTTTGTTAGATTTCTAAGAGGTATTCCAACTTCACATTTACCAAAATTCGTCTAACCAGAATGAAAAAAATATTTTTGTGAACTGCCCATTCATAAGTATTATTTGCATTCTTTTTTGCAAATAAAGGGAACTCTTGAGCATTTATAATCTATACCATTACTCGTAAAGAAGCATTAAAACATTTTTGACATTTGAAATTTAAAAAAATAATAATAACCTGAACGAAAGTTGGAATATTTTATATAAGTATTTTCTAATTCTAATTATCAATAACGAGCACAATTTTTTTTTTATAAATTATAGAAGTGTAAATCATCTTTATCAAATTTATTTTTTCATGTGAATTTGGAATTTTCGATATTACGTAATTGTCCTAAGGCATACAATTTATAGAATTATTTAATGCGAAATATTTCAGTTAACTTAATTAGAATTTGAGACATTAAATCTTACTTTTTCTAAAGTGTCACAGAGCAAAAGAATTATAACAAAAGAAACAGAGAAAGCTACTTTCAAACAATAGCTATTATAAATGGTTGAATGATTCCTTTACACGACAACGCGAGGTTCAATAAAAACATTTATCTGTTTTTGAAATAGAATGAAATTAATGTGATTATCTAAAACTGGTTTTTTTTATAATTATTTTATCCTAGTGTTTTTCAGTAAGTGATTTAACAAAGATTAATTTAAATTGATATTATCCGCTGTTTGGAAACATAAGTTGTATTTTGTTTTTTAGTTGGTGCTAGAACTGCACCTCAGTTTCTTATTTATTTGTAATAAATTTATAATTGCTTTGTTTAAGGAAAAAAATAATTAATTGGTAAATTAAGGAAATACCAAACAGCAAGTGAGAAGAAATAATTCAAAAAGAAAGAATATTTTCTATATGCAAATTTATTTGTTGGTGTAAATTAAAAAAATTCTTCAATTACGGGGTATTTAAAAATTGTTATTTTTCTCTTGGTAAATGTAAAGGGAAATGAAAATTGAAATCATTTAGCATCATATAATAGAACTGTAAAAAGAAAATAATATACAGTCATTTATTTTTTATTCGATCATGTTAGTTATGTTTAATTTCTAATTAGAATCTCTTTTTAACTTTTTCCAACACAGTTGAAAAGTATTTATGGTTTCCGTTTGTCTGTCTGTCTGTCTGTCCGTGTTCTGACTCGCGTAAACATATACGTATGTCATGCAATTGATATATGTTATTGAGGTTCACTATGGCATGTTCGGTATTGAAAATGAAGTGTATAGCGCATATAGTTTTTTTTTTCTACAGAGTCACTCAAAAGAATTCTTTTCATTACGCTCAATGGGAAAAAATCATTTGTGGCTTATTTTAATGTTGTTACACAATTTAAACATATTAAAATTGATATATATCACTAAAGTGCACTACAAGAGGCTTACTATTGAATATGGTGTGCATAGCACTTACAGATCCTTTACAGGGTCACTCAAAACAATTCTGTTACATTACTGTCTACGGAGAAAAATCGTCTGCTGTTTATTTTAATAATGTTTCAATATTTGAAACATATTGAAATTGATATACATCACTAAGGTACATTACAAGATCTTACTGTAGAATATTGTGTGTATAGTATTCATCGTTCATTTACAGGGACACACAAAAGAATTCTGTATTGTCTGTTAACAATAATTGCTTGAAGTGCCTTATTTGTTGCTGAACACGCTTCTAAATGTGACTCATTTTTTTGGGTTTCGTTCATCTCACGAAATCCTATTACTCCCGCTCCGTTCTCTGTGTATCACAGAGCTATTCTCAGAAACTATGTAACTTACAGAGTTGAAACTTTGTGTATATAGCTGAATACCAGCTATAAAGAGCTCAAAATTTTAAAATTTTAAAATTTCGTATTATTTTAATAAGTAGAGATAAAAATCCAAAATTCTAACAGCCTTTTCCTATTAAATTTAAACATTTTTCGTTATAGCTGATGCCAAAAATTAAAAAAAAACACGATGAAATTGTTTCTAGAATAATTAATTTTCTATCAGACGATTTCCACGGGAAAACTGAAAATGAAATAAAACGTTTCACCAATTGAAAAAAAAAGATTAATATGAAATAAAAATGATTGACGTCATAGTGGTAATAAAACGGAAATTTCAAAGATTTCTCAATAATACAAGGAGTATGAGTATGTGTATGTACACAAAGCAGATTAATAAGACGTCATTAGAGAAATAAAAAGAAAATATGACGTCATATTGGAAGTTTAATGAATTTTTCAGATGTTTGAGAATAATACAAAGCGAGAATCAATATGAGTAATAAAGAATAGTAAATATATGAGTTTGAGAAACATATTGAATCATGATAAAAATCCGATTATGGAAATATTCGCATATTTTAACATTTTGAAGGTGTACAACATGTTTAATTTTGAAATTATTTTCGTATATCGCCTTTAGTCCAAGTGACAGATATTATTATGACACAATATAATAGCTGGTTTCGCCCGCTACCGGGCTGGTTAGTATAATCGATAAAACGAAAAAATAGACCGGTGAATTTTTACTTTATAAAAAACAAAAAACAAGTTTTTTTTTTTTTTGCTAAATGAAATTTATTTGGATTTATGAAAGAAAGGATAAAGTGTTTTGAAAGGAATTTGAAAGGAATATTAAACGAAACCCTTTGAGCGGTCTTCCATCACACTTACCCACTTGTTGTCTATTACTTGGTGTGTATAAATGCTATAGATCATATACAGGGCAGCACAAAATTTCTCGAGTACATTTCCGTTTATTGACGGAAATTCCAAAAGGGGGTTTTTAAACTGTCGTATGCGTTTTCTAACTGAACTAAAATTACGCATTCTGTATAATGTATATACAAATCTTTAGATCATATACAGAGCTGAACAAAATATCTCGGATATTTTTTTCCGAATATTGTTGGTAATTCCTGTAATTGTGTTTTTAAATATGTTATGCCTTTCACCTTAGTAAATGCTAAAGAATTGTAAAATTATTTTGGAAGTGTTGGAAAGGGCTACATAATGTATGCTTGACGCATGATTTTTCGACCTTGTTTTCTTTATAAAACGAATACATCTGAAATGGCAGATCCATAATTTATTTTCATTGAATATGAAATGCCACAGAATTATGAATAATTCTAGATGTATATAACAATTTAGACAGTGACACAGTGTGTGTAATATCATAACTGCCATCTTTTGCGCTTTTTTTTCTACCACTAAAATTTTATAGTAAATTTTACCTTATTAAACCGCTGAAATCATGTGATTCAATAAGGCAAAATTTTCTATTAATTTTTAGTGGTTGCAAAAATGCGTAAAGGTTGGCAGCTATGGTAATATGCATTTCATTTTGAAATATGGAATGTCTAGCTCAGCGCTGCTTGGGTGCTGATGGTGGGTACTTTGAGAATTTTTTTTGATATCATTAGCGATATCTTGATAATAAATTAAAACGTATTAGACATAAAAACAAAACAAAATTAATAGAAAATGAAATATTTCTTGCAGAAAATCAAAATTTTGCATTCCGCTATTGATTTGTTTTTCATATATACATATATCTGTTTCTGCATAGCCGTCAAAATCTTTCGTTCATATTCTATAACATGTAAAAGAAAATAATACGGAAGATGTGTTTTCTTTTTTATGCGACTGGCCGTGAAGTGCCTCTGAATAAAGAACAATGTTCTTGTGATAGAAACAAGGAAAGAAAATATGTTTAAAATGTATTTGAAATCTTAGTAAAGAATGTAGAGTTGGTCTGCATTTACAAAGTATTTTTGAATCGTAATTTGGGATATTTTGTTAAATTTATAATCATTTGAAATCTTTCTTTAACATTCATTATACTACAGGTAGAAAGAAAGCTACGTGAAATGTACCAATTTTAAGTATTTTAAATTAAGTTAAAAAAGAGCAATAGAGAATTTGAACAACGCTTGAAGAACTAATAATGCCTACTGAAACTACAGATTAATTGTGTTACATTAAGCTTACATTTGTCAGCATACAATTAAGATAATTTTTGCTTTATATATACTTGATTTTATGAAAAGTACTAAAACTTTGATATGCCATTTTAAATTAGAAATTTAAATTATATTTCAATTAAAGTTATTTTGTAACTTGATTAAATCTGAATCTGTAATGATTAAATCTGAATCTGTCCCTGAAAAGTTATTTTCTTGTCCCAACAATATTACTCTCAGCTATTCAATTCTATTCAACATTAAAATTTAAAACGTAAACTAAGTGCTATTCGCAGGAGACTACGGTTGCAATGCATCAGGGTACGTTTGCAGACCGAGACCCAGGCATTAATCAAAATATTCTAAATGAATTAGGTTAATGTTTCTCAAAAATTGACATCTTCTCCATAGGCTGGAAAAAATAGAATTATTGATCAAAAAGCAAGATAAAACGCGAAGAATGCATATTTACAGATTTTTCTGCTAGCCTGCAACCCTGATAACCGTGCAATAATCTAGCTAATGCATAACAAGAACTAGATAACATATTTGGTTCTCGGACTTTCCCCGAACATTATCAAATTTATAACACTCTAGATGTAATGTGGATTGTTTAATAAATACGTTCAGTTAACAGCGAGATCCTGAGTCGTATTGTTTATATATATATCTGCTAAAATTCATATTTTACAAAAGGTGACTGAGAATTAATAGATCCTACGATTTGATAGACCCTACTTTGCTAAGAGCTCGAAATTAAACAATTACGCAAGAGCTGGATATTTTCTTTACACGATTACGCCCTATTACAGGATTGCAGCATTACTTGAGTGGTAATTACAAATGTAGTTGTGAGAAAAAGAATAACGGTCATAAATCTTCCCCATTCAAATGGATTACGAGAAAATCTCAGACCGCTGTAGACATAAGATTTCATGTTTCCGAGACTTCAGCAAATGTACAAAAAGATGTTAACTAGTCGCGTTAAATTTAAAATAAAAATAGATCTTTTCCAAATGGAGCACGCCATAGAAAACTTTCATTTGAGGGTTGCAAATTGCAAACCTTGCTACACCTAATATGGTATACAATTTTCTCTTTTCTCCGCCGTGCTAAAAACATTTTTTCCTCTCTTCTGATAATCAACAAAACAAAATTAATATTTTAATGTTTGGATGTGTGACCAGGAATATCTGTGCTCTCTACATAAATTGAATTGCTCTGTTACAGCAAAGTAAATGTTCTATTTTCGTTTCACTATTTATTTCTACAATTGTACAATTAAAACCACAGCGAGAAATCTTTTATTATGACTTATCCGAAATCAATATGAAAACTTTGCTTTTTCCACATGTAACAAGAAATAGACTATGTTATGCTTAACAAAACTAGGTCAAATACACTTATTTCGCATGTTTTCAAGGACAAAGGTTATATCTTCTCATTAACTCTTGCTTTACATAAAGATTTTTTATTTATTTATGTGTTTTCACAGAGTACACCTTTTTTAATCTTCTTTTCGAACAGCTTGAAGAAGAAAGTGTTTTTTTTTCCTCACAGATTTAGATTTTTTAATTAATTAATTTATTGTGTTTTGCCTGTTGTGGATAAAATTAATATTGTAGATAAGATCAGAATTAAACTACAATTAAAAATATCTATTTTAATCTGAATGTTATTTAGTTTCATTTAAATTTGACAATAAAGTGATTGTTATTTTTTAATTAAAACAGTAAATTTAAATGTTTTGTATGTTTTAAAAAGTAACAAATTTTAAGAACCGTAAACTTTTTTTTTTTTTTTTTTTTTTTTTTTTTTTTTTTTTTTGCTGAAGCATAGGTGCAATAAAAATAAATAATAGAAAACATGTCTGCTTAGAAAACGTAATTTTCTAGTCACTTTTTGTTTTATTTTAATGTTTTTTGTGTTGTAAAAAATTGGGTGAACTACAATAGTAACTAAATTATTTAATTTACTGTATTTTTTCCATGTATTGAAAATTTTAATTTCACATGGCCTTCATTGAAAATAATATTTAGTCATAGAGTATTTTTTCTCCATCCGTAATTCTTTTTTATTCTTTTTTTTTTATTTTTTTATTTAAACAGAAAAGAAAAGAAAACAGAAAAGAAAAGAAACCAATGAAATAATAAAGTTGCACAAGGTTCTTAGAGTTTTTAGTGTATCATTTCATTCATTTTAATTTTCCAATACAAATTTGTGCAGTTGAATTTTCAAATTATTGTAAATAGTTCTAGTTTATTTGAATATTATGTTCATTTTGCTCATTCATGTGTTATTATTACCGGTATATAAAAGTTAATTTTAATAATGAGTTGGTAAAATACTCCAACTAAATTCTGAAATTATTGTGTCCAGCATTTTTGGTACGTAGAAATTCGTTTTAAATTTCGATTCATTTTCCAGTTTCTATTACTATTATTAATTATTTCAGTGAAGATAGTGAATCATATCACCCTCTAAAGAACAGATCTCCTTTTGAAGGGCTATAACTAATTTCTATGAATTCCTTTTTAGTTCTATGCAGGTTCTATCTTTACTAGTAGTAGCTAGGCCCTACTTTATATGGCTATATTTACAAGCGTTAGCTAACTTGTTTAGAAATGACCGATGCTATCCACCCCAACTATTTTTCTAAATTCCACAAGAAACCAGAACCCCCTGTACAGACAAATATGGCTTTGTGTTTTTGTTTTAAACCTGTGCCGGCAACTTCTGATATTTATGTAGAAATGATCCCAAAATACATAAACAGAATTTTCACCAAGTTTCCATGCACTCAAAGAAAGATCACTGCCCTGTTTGTTAGACCCAAACTTCAAAGTTCTACTTGTTTTCCATTTTGGCTTTTGCTTTACAAGCAGTAAAATTCTTTATAATTAAAAGATTTTGCTATTTAAATGGAAAATCTATCAGGGAAACTCAGAGCAATCGGTCCTTTAAAAGGCAATATTTCCTTTGTTTTTGAATTGTTTAGAAAAGATTAAATATAATGTAATTTATGTAACAATATTTATAGTGAATTACGCAACCTGTTTAATATAGCTTAGGGTGTAAAATACCATTTATCACTTTCCGAACACAAAGTGCAAAGAAAGTATTGTAAAATGATTGTGTCAGTGAACATGATAACTCCCAAGAAATACTTCCAATTCAACTCTCATTTGGGGTGACTGTGTAATAAACCGCTGTCTCAAGACATGTGTAGATTGTTGTATAAATTGACCGACGAATTAGGTATTTGGTCTATTTTAAAACCATTTTCAAACAGTTTTGCAACCGATTCTACTCGGAAAACAACCAAGGAAATGTAACGATTTGAGGACCTTCATAAATATACATTCAAAAAATGGCGCACAAATTTGTTATATGATGTAACAAGATTTCTCGTCAGCCATATTAATAAAATTGAACCAAAACGTAAACGCGTGGAACATTTTGAAGAAGTACAGACTCGGAAAAATTTGTTTTGAGAAAAACGAATTACATTATGGCTTTCTCTTTTTTTTTCTATAATTATTTCTATACTGTTAAAAATTTGCAGCAAACTGTCCAGTCATTTGACCGTTTTTATAGAAAACGGTTACATAACCGTAATTTAACTCTATTCTAACCATATTATTGCCCATATTATGCTCAGAACAGAGTTTAATTACGGTTATGTAATCGTATTCTGTAAAAACGGTCAAATGACTGGAAAGTTTGCTGCAAATTTTTAACAGTGTAAGAAGTATGAAAACTTTCTTTCAATCATATATCTACATACTGGTGAGAAAATTTTTTTTTTTTTTTTAATAAGTTATTATCATAGAAAAATCGTTCAATGTTCGATTGAATGGTCGAAATTTGTTCAGTTCAAATTCCATCATCCCCATACTAAGATTGTTTTTACCTTCCGTTTACATAGTGTATAAGGAAAGTACTGTATTCGTGATTTAATGGTTTAGGTATCAAAATGCTCCCAGTTGACGAATTCGTTGTAGTCCAATGTCGCAAGAACTGTCCAACGAATTAACTATTATTTACATTTTCAAACCCAAAATTAAAATAAATATATATTTTTAATCTATTTTTTACGCTTCCAATTAAAGAAATATTAGACGTAAAAGGAAGAGTGGTAGAGTTTAGTTGTAAAAACAATTTTTCCTAAAAGAAGATCGAAAATTCGCATTGGTCTTTAGATTTTATTTAGAACTGATCGCTGTTTCTGCTCTCAAATCAAAATCTTTTTCATCCTTATTCTTTATCCGGAAAAGAAAAGATCATTGTCAATTTATCTCTTCTTATGCGGCTGCCCGTGAAATGAGTCTGAATAAAGAAAAAATGTCCCTTTCGTTAGAAAAAAAAAGAAAAGATATATTCTTACAGAAGGGTGAAATTTTAGCGTAAAATAAAGCAATGGTTAAAAGTTTTATCTCAATCTGGATTCAATGATTTAAAATTACATTTAAAATGTAATTTACATTATAACAGATGTAAAATCTATAAAAGTGTGATATTGAAAAATAAACTGTTATTTTTTAAAAGAGATTCGAAAATTTACAATGAGCTTTTTATTTTATATAGAGCTGATCCCTGTTTCTATACTGTTTCTGTACTGTTTCTACACTATTTCTTAAGAAAATATATTAAGAATATATATTAAGAAAATAAGTATTATTTTAGAATGTTGAAATTTGAGAGTAAAATAGAATAAGTGTTTTTATATATTTTTTTTCAATTTGGAATTACATAGAAAACGTAATTTGAAATATAATATATGTAAAAGATTCAAAAATATATTATTGAATATAACGCTATTATTGTTATTAAGAAAAACGAAATTTTACCACGGGCTTTGGATTTTCTCTAGAACTGATCACTTTCTCTACAAAATCTTTCATTCTTATTCTTTATGCAACTTGTTGTCGAGTTTATGAGAGTTACATGTAAACGTTTTTATAAATTTTAGTGTTCCGTACGTAAAAAGTAAAAATGGAACCATTATAAAAACGGAACAATTATAAGATCGCTCCAGTGTCTATCTGTCCGTGTGTAAGGCCATTTTTCTTGTAAACTATGGAATGTGTGGAAAGTTTAAACTTGGGAAAGTTATATAGCCTTTTTACCCACATATTCTCAGGTTATTAGTCATTCACAAATATGTTTAAAAAAATTTAGGGGGTTAATTATGTTACTTGAAAAAAAATGTTTTATTTTTGTAAATCATGTGGTGTATCCTTACTCCTAATACCGAAATCAAAAATTTTTTGTTTTAGTTTTATGTATTATATTTTCAGAGGCATCGGCGAAAATGCACTGCAAAAATATGCATTCCCCTTTCTATTTCCGAATCTACTGAAACTAAAATTATGAAAAAAATAGGGGTAGTAGGAGTGTATTTAAACCTTGCAGGAAAACTATTGTGATTTTCTTAGGTAACATAGTTTTGGAGACATACGCATTTTTCCGTTATACACAATCTTTACTTTTCGGGCGGTCACCGGAGTCGTTGACGGGCGCTCGAGGTATCTGTCGACGCAGAATCATTAAAGGATATTTGATAATTACTTTTGAAAACAATTGTCTGTAATTATCCGAGATATTATTTAAGTTACTTGAAAAAACTATCTTTTTACATATCGTGTAGGACATAATTCGAAATATCTCGTAACATCGAACTCAAAAATCTATTTGTTTTAATTTTAGGTATTATATTTTCAGAGATATCGTCGAAAGTATACTGGGAAAATATGTCCCTTCCCCCTCCTATTTCCTAATCTACTGAAACTGAAATTATGAGAAAATTAGGGGTAGGAGGAGTTTATTAATTACTAAATAGTCATTAATAAATTTAATGTGCGGAACCCATTGAACGCGAGTTATATTCGTACTTCACCGATTTTTTTCTAAAACTTTTATTATACTGATCGGCCCAAAAATCCTACATGTGAAAGTAATAGTTGATCTTTATAGTTTTCACCTAACTAAAATCGAAATATGGCGATGAAATTACTGTATCATGTACCAGTTTTTGATTCGGTGGGTTACCTTTAAAATTAAGGTATTTTTGTCTTACTAAAACATAAATGAAAATTGCATAAACAAAAATATGTATACATTAATTTACAAATAATTTATAAATAAATATATATAAACATAAGCGACGATACAGTCGCGAAAGGTATAAAAATTAGCTAGTGAATAATGCTGTAGACGAAAGAGGGAAAGGACACCAAAAGAACAATGCAGGAGACAAATATCAATAAAAATTATTTTTTGATATATTTTATTGATTTATTATATAGAGAGTAAACATACCTTTTTCATGCTTTTAATTTTATCTAATATTCTAAATTAAAATAACAATCTTATCTTTCATTATTTGTTATTATTAGAAAACTATTTCTCGTAAACAATGAGGGATTGGAAAAATTTGGATGCAATATTAAATTTAGGATTGTAAGATCTATATTGTTCACATATTTGTTTCGCTGGGAGTGAAAACTTTTATTATTTTTGCCGACCAGTGATATTAATCGGGATCAGAAAACACATTGAGTCGTGACATCATCTGTTTTTGTTCATTTAAAAGAGACAGATACTATAGTGAGGGTGAGAAAGAAGGATTTGGATGTATGCAGGGGAGATTAGTGAGTGTTTTTCAGATAAGCTGGGCTCACCCATGTCACTTGGCATTAAATCGATATGGGTAATTCCGCGTCTGTGGCTATCAAACCTTGTAGGGATGACCAAGTCATCCCAAAGTGTCATATAATATAATGTTGGACAATGTCATTATATTCCCTATTGATTTCCCTTTTGCTTAGCCAGTAGTGTTGCGTCGAAAGAATAACGGATGATCCTGAGGCATGGATTACCACAGCTTTATAACGACCGATGATCCTGAGAAATTTAACCTCTGATTGTTTTCAATTCCAATAAAACAAGAGGATACAGCTGAAAAGACTTTCAGTATATAACTATAGATAATACTGAGGCATGGAGATTTGCAATTGATTACCGCAAGTTAAATGCTGTTACTCAGTATTCCCAGTATACAATTTCTTTAATCGAGGAAATATTGGTAAATATCGCGAATACTTATTTTATGTATACCATACATTTAACCTCAGGATATTTCCAAATTTGAATATAACCAGAGGATATAACTAAAACGGCTTTCATTATTGAAAACGGCTTTTTCACTATTAAACGAATTAGTTTTGGGAGCTTTTAAACGATTGTGTATTTGAGATAACTTTGTGTTTGGTCCCCTAATGTTTAAAGAAAATGATTAATACTGTACTTAAATCGTTGTTAGATAAAGTCTTTTTGGTCTACTTGGACAAATTTATTATAATAGTAGATACTTTTGAACAGCATTTTATTTATTTCGAAGAGCATTCAATTTATTATATAATACTAGTTTAACAGTAAAATTGGATAAATTTAATTTTTTTAAGTCGAGAAATAAAACATCCGTGTCTCAAAATATTCAGGACGGAATTAAAACTGATTCTGAGAAAACAGAAGCTGTTACTTAGGTGAAAAACCATACAATTTCTATAACGCTTTCAACATTCTTGGGTAAGATTGCCAGATTTTTTAATTTTTTTCCTAATTTTTATGAATTCTGTGAATCTTTATATGCTTTCAAAAGGGGAAGAGAAAAGTTTATGTGTTTAGCAGAAACTGTGAATTTTTTTTAACTATTAAAGAAAGGTTTAATTTCGCCTCCGTCCTTACCCATCCGAATTATTCACTTCAATTTGAATTTTCTTGTGATACTAATTTTGTTGGGATGCGTACAGTGCTAAGCTGAGGTAGGTATTATTATAGCCTAGTAGCTGACCCATCTGGCGTTGCCCGGTCCCGTAATAATAACCTTAAATAAACCTCAGATTTTCATGACTTTGTATCTTTAACACGATTTCGTAAAAATTTATAATTTTAAACAATCTTTTTCCAAACGAAACTCGTAACACTCGCAATATTTATGTATTTTAAAACCGAATGCATCGTTTTAAAGTAAAATGTATGCTTTTTAAATGGATAATTTTAAACAATCTTTTTCCAAACGAAAACTCGTACCACTCGCAATATTTATGCATTTTAAAACCGAATGCATCGTTTTAAAGTAAAATGTATGCTTTTTAATTGGATCTTACATGATGATCCGTATTTTGTCATTCATAATTCTAAAGAGTGTGGATTTTTTTTTCTCATCAGGTCATTTAATATTAAAAAAGTCCTTATTGTCTAAACTCTTTGAAATTTGTATAAGTCATAAGTAACATATTAACATCCTTTTGAAGCCTGTATAAAATATTCCTGAAAACATTTTGATATTTAGTGGTAAAGGCGCTTGTAAGAAAACTTCCTTTTCACATAGGGTCATCTTATAGTTAAAAAATAATGTTTAGTGTCCAAACTCATGGAAAATGTTATCCCCTAGCAATGTGCCATCGGTTTTGAA
The DNA here is from genome assembly GCA_963931845.1 of Maratus michaelseni. Taxonomy (NCBI): domain Eukaryota; kingdom Metazoa; phylum Arthropoda; class Arachnida; order Araneae; family Salticidae; genus Maratus; species Maratus michaelseni. The sequence continues at coordinate 373,618,849 of OZ007587.1, forward strand.
GTGAGTTAATCACAGTGTCCGCTCAGCTATTGGCAAGAAATTCACTTTAAAAGTTTTAGTTTTTTGTCTTCTCTTTTGTCATTCAGCCCTATGGTAAGTAAAGCATTGCTTTCTTTCATACAGTATTTGCATGCGAAGTAGAAGTGTGTAGAAGCTATCCAGGAGAACGACCATGTTAATTATTGGTAGTCCGGTGAGGCAAAACTGCGTACCCATGGTTTTGCACTGAATTCTCCCATGAATTGTTTCTTCACTCAACAGGTGGAGAAGGAATGATACAATGTTTAGTCTGCAAAGTGTAGCCACACGAGGAGTGCAGCAGATACGCGAAGTAAAAGCTGAGAAAGCCATCATTTGACAACATTAAAAATTGCTTGAAAACCTGGAAAAAATGTTTCTAACCTTAAAAAATGTATAAATGTTTTAAAGTTTGATTCAAAATTTATTACAATAAAGTTTTTTGTTAATGGAAGTGTAAACAATTAATTTCTGATTAGTACCCTACCACGAAATTCGGACTCTTTTTAGATGGTGCTAGAAAACGCGTTTTCGTAAGTAGAGAAGATTTTTCTGTGGCAATAGGTGTAGTGTTTCTATAGCCCAAATGCATCTAAACAGTTTTGTGGGGTGTTCCGATTTTTCTGTGCTTCTACACTTTTGGCAACAAAGGAAAACCGTTAGGTACCTGTTTCTGCCCTACTTTACTCTACATATATATATATATATATATATATATATATATATATATATATATATATATATATATATATATATATATATATATATATATATATATATATATATATATATCTGTGTGTGTGTATTTGTATAGATATACCCAATGAGCTTTTTGTTCATAGAGATTTCAAGTTATTTCACATTAAACTAAAAAATTCTTCGGAAAAAAACTTTAACAAGATAAGTTCAATTTAGTATCAAAAATTCATAATACAAATAATTAAAAAAAACTCAGCGCATTATTAAAAGCTAATCATAGTTTTGATTTATCTGTCAATATATTTTTATATTTATTCTGTATAGGGAAATAAGAACGAAAAGGAGAGATTTAATACTTTGCGTCGAAACAATCTAAATAATGGAAAACTGTTCCTTTGTTAGAAATAAGAAGAAATTTATTTAGAGAGTGTTGAAATTTTAGAAAATAATAAAACAGTTTTTTTTATCTTAAATTTAAATAAAACAATTATATATAATAGTTGAAAATTTCTTATTTAACATAGCGAAATAAATAAGAGTTTCAGGGCTCCCAAATGGTCCGCCAACTGAATACCGGTAATTTCTTAGAAAGGTTTTACTTTTAGATTTTCCTTGTATATTTCGCAAAAACCACCTTCGGAGGTAAGTTTTTGCGGAAATACTATAGAAACCTACCATGAAATTTTCTATTAAAAAATATTGGTATTAAGTTGGCGGACCATTTGGGAGCCCTGAAGTTTTAATATAGCGCAAAACGTAAGAATTTATTTTTAAGAACAGTTTTTAAATATATGCTATATTATGTATTATTTTAGTGTACCAATTCAATCAGGTATTAGCATATATTGTGTAGAAAGCAACACTTGTATAGCAGTATCTTTTCATATTATTTTCACTTTAAAACATACTATTATATTCTTTTTCTAAATGCTATTAATACTGTCTTAAAAGAATATACATCATCAGCATTCAAATAAAAAGCATAGTGTCGTTACTTTTTTAAAAAACGTAGACATAGTCTGACGTTTTATAAGATATTACATACATATTATCCAGCAAAAAGTGTAAAGAGTCTTACACAGATCTCCTTTAATTTGAACTTTTGAAGTCCTGTGGTCCTATTCTTCAGAAATATTCATAAAGTGCCATTGTATGTATACAAATACACGTATATCACGTTGTTTCTTCGTCTTCACCTGGTTCCGAGGTTTCATCAGTTCGAATTATGTTAATTTTATTTTCATGTTATCTTGGCACGAGATCGCAAAACTCTTCCGTTCTTTTCCACCTTAAAACAAAATAATAGTTTTTAATTCTGCAATCTATTTAAGAACATTGACCACAATTTTGAATGAAAATAAAATGAAGAAGTTGAAAAACACTCTAAAATACCACTTATGAAAGGTAGAAGTATCAGCATATAAATAAAACACCAATTGTTAATCCTACTATTTACACAGTAGGTTTGATTGTATTTAGAATTGAGTACCGTTACTGTACTGCAGTCAAAATCTTTTTTATCCTTATCTGCATCAGAATAAAAACAGATAGGAGTGATTTTTGTTGTTTTATGCGGTTGGCTGTAAAGTAAGTCTAAATGCACGAAAATTATCTGATCGACAGAAAACCAGAAAATAAATCTTCTTACAGTTTGTGGAAGTAAGATAATAGAAGAAGAAAATGTTTTGGTTTTCTGCTTTAAATTAAAATATGAGAATTGATTTTATTTCAATTGAAAATTTCTTTTTATATTTGGACACCATAAAAAATATGTTGTAACATGAAATTGTACGAATTTAGTATTGAGAAATTATTTAAACACATTGATGATAAATACCTTGATGATTTTTTCTAATGCATTGGTTTCAAAATGATTTCAAAATGGTTTGAATATCTAATCCGTTTGTTTGAAAATCTATACATTTATTGCGAGAGTGGTCTATGATATATTCGCCAAATGGCAGCTCAATCGGAATTACCTTGTAGAAATAATCATGTTCACTGGAACACTCAACCGCATATACAAATCATCATTACAATACTTTCCTTATACTACGTGTTCGGGAAAAACAAAATAATATATATATAATATCTTAAAAATTATAATGAAAAAGAAATTCTGAAAAAAATCGGAAAATTTACATCGAAGGTTAATTTTATTTTGAACTCATCACAGTTACTGCACTGTAGTCAAAAAATTTTTCATCAGTATTCTTTATCTGGTAAAAGAAAAGGTGTGATTTATATCTCTTTTTTGCAACTGATGAGGAAATGAGTCCAAATAAAGGAAGCGTATTCTTTCGATAGAAATGAGGGAAAGGAATGCTTTTTCAATATGTTGTAATTTCAGAATAGAATAAAACAAATGTTTGCTTCTACATATTAAATTAGAATAGACTGACTGAATTTAAATTTTTGAACATACTTTTTAACATAGTATGCTAGAAATGAAAGATATGATATTGTTTATATATTAAACACAGTAAAACAATCCTTGTAAGATATTTAGAAATCCGTTTGTTTGAAAATTACTAATATAATTAAATCTATAATTTAAGATTCAAATGAGACCATCGATTAGGAATAAATAAATTATATATATATATATATACATATGTATATATATATATATATATATATGTATGTATGTCGTGAATTCATACTCTAACTCGTTCTGAATGGCAGTCGAAGCTCGCCGATAAACATGTCCCACTCTGTGCAAGGTTTCCCATCTCGATCGCTATCAAGAGGTCGTGTGGTATGACCAACAACTCAGACTTCAGTCAATTTTCAGTAGAAATAAAGACTTTATTGACATTTGAAAACGTCAAGTGAGGGTGAATGGTGAATGCTCGGTTGATCATAATTATCTCGAAGAACTAACACAATCCATTGCTACAGTCTGCGACGCAAAAAAAAAGAAAAAAAAACTTTCTTGCTTTCCTTCAGTCACCAGCCATCGTCCAAAAATCTCCGGAATCAGGATGTGTGTGCAGTTTTAACATCGCCTGCGCAAGAGCACCAGACACGTCACGTGATCGACCTTCATGAAATCACAAGATTTTTAAAAGAACTTTATTCGCATTTCCGGTGCAATTATCTCGAGGTAAATCAGTTTCTCGGCGAGAAAAAAAATATTCTACACGTTTCTATACTCTTGTACCAGATGCATGACGTGTCAACAAATCAAAGAATCTGCTTTGAGAGTGTTGGTTAAACTAGCTCGAATTTAATACGCATAAAGAAAACAAAATGAATCTTTGATGAAGGATAAAAAAAGAACGAAAGCTTTTCGGAAATAATTAAATAGACATTTAATATTTAATAATAGAATAATTTTTCAAGAATAGAGTGTTCTGTGCACAATTTAGGCAAGACAATTCTTTTCGTCTCTTCACTTAAGTGGCTTCACTCGATTTTCCGAAAAATTTATGAAGAAACATATATACAGATTAATTTCTGACACAGTGAAGTGAGCCAGATTCGATCGCTAGTCCTCCAGTTTTGAAACTCAATATGTTTCTCCTTAAACACTAATGCTTGATTACGACACAGAAATATTTATTATATATAGGGTATCCAAAAATATTGGCTTCAGTTTTTATTCCTTAAATATTGATCATAGACATATATTATAAATTACAAATTTACGTAAAAAAAGTACAGAATTTTATGAAACAGATTAAAATTTTCAGGGGATTAAATTTGAAGATATACAAATTTTAAATTTTTATACGGCCCCGTACAAAAAATTTTCCAGTGAGTGAAATGTGTACTATACACTAATAAAGCCATGTACAAAATTTTAGCATTTTATCAGAAAAAATCGTAGAGTTATGTTTAAAAAAAGTTTTTGAGGCAAAATGATAAATTAAAATGTAAATGTTTACAGCTAGAGGGCAGATGACGCTACGCAGAAATGCGTCAAAAGCAAATAAAATATGGCTTCTATCTTAATTCTATTCACAAATTTACAAAATTATGCTTCCTGAAAAATATCTTATAATTTTACATGGTGAATTACAGATTAAAACTTGGAAATTGCGCAGTCAATGAACATCAAAACAGCTCAGAAATGTTTGACAGAAATGTAAACATAATGTAAACATTTTGAACAAGTTATTTAATATTTGCGCAAAATTATTATTTCTACACAGTTTAGAATACTTTTGTACCAATAAGTAGCACAATTATTATTTATTAATGCAATCATGGTTTTCTTTCGTAATTTGTGTACGACCCCTTAAACGTGATCATCCGACATGATATTTCCCAGTTGCGAACCCATATCCATGCATCAAAAAGTGATTTAAGTGTGCACATATGTATTTTCATAAGAATCTACATTTTATGATAAAATTCTGAAATTTTGTCTATGACCTTATTTGTGTAAAGGGCAAATTTTACTCATTGGGACTTTTTTGTACGGGGGGAATATAAAATTTTTTGCTTTGTATTTCTTTAAGTATAAATCCCTGAAAATGTTAATCTATTTCACGAAATTCTGTACCATTTTTTTACATAACTTTGTAATTTATAATATATGTCTATGATCAATATTTAAGGAATATATGCCGAGGTCAATGTTTTGGAGACACCCTGTATACTCTGTGACATTTCTTTGTAGATTTTCCCTACAGAACCGGTCGTAAATTGTTTCAGATACCTAATCCGCAAGTCGATTTGTACGACACAGTATTTGTGACAGTGGCCTATATTATACTATAGTGGCCTAACATATTCGCTAAATAAGAGCTTAATCTGATGTACCTTTCAGAAACAACCGTGTTCACTCACACGCATACATACATGATGATTACGAAACTTTCCTTAGACTGTATTTCGCGAAAATTATTTAAAATCTAAATTATAAATCAAAAATATGTCTCTGAGTAACACTGACAGCATACTGACGGTGGTAACACCTCATCAATAAATTCCGATTTTACTCCATCTGTTATAACTGCTAAACATTGCCTAATTTTAATTTTTCCACAGTCGAATAGGAAAAAAATGCTCTTTCATATGTAATTTTTTAGAAAAGTGTATCTCAATTTACAGAATTTTTATGATTTTAAAGTAATTTTCAAGCATGATTTTTTAATACTCTATCTCTATGGCTATCTCTATGGCCTGCTTACAAATGATTAACTTGTTTGCACTTAAAACACTGTAATAACTCCTCTATACCGACCCGATAGAGATGTTGAGTGGTAGCCAGGTCAGATCGTTGGCAATGAGAATTTCTCGCATAAATTAGAAAATAGAATTTTATTGGAAGGTATGCAGTTAAGTGTACTCACAGGAAGTGCTAGAATGACACATAGTGCACCTCGATGTTGAGGATCAATTCTTTATAGCACCCCCTCCTCAAACGATTCTTAAGGGTGAAACACTAAGAATCTCTAAGATTCGAATAAAGAATTGCAAGCTCAAATTACATCAGAGTGGAAAGAAATGAAACACAATGAAGAATAAAAAATAAAAAGAACTTAAAATAATTATATACAAAAGTTTATCAAGAAATCTCATTAAACTCGACTCAGACAATCAACATGCGGAATGTCTTTGCCTGGGCGATGAGTAATTGCATAATTATAAGGTTGCAGAGCCAAGGACCACCTTAACAACCTGGGATTATTTCCAGAATTTCTTTTTAGAAATACCAAGGGATTGTGAATGGTTTCGATAGAAAAGTTTTGTCCATCAATATAATGCCTTAACTTTTTTATCGCAAAAATAATCCCAGCACACTCTCTTTCAGTGGCGCAGAAACTTTTCTCACTATCAGTAAATTTGCGACTTAAATATATTATGGGGTGCTCTTCCGATCCCTCTCTTTGAGCCAAAATCACGCCAATACCTAAGTCACTAGCATCAGTTTGTACTATGAATTCTTTCTGAAAATTAGGAGCGTAAAGCACCGGTTCTTCAGTAAGTTTCATTTTCAAAGTCTCAAAGGCTTTTCCCATTTCGTCGCTCCATGCAATCTTTTCCTTTTTATTTTTCCCTTTAAGCGCCCTCGTTAATGGTTCTACAATCACTGCACAATCTTTTATGTACCGGGAATAATATCCAGCCATTCCCAAACATCTACGAATTTCAGTTTTCGATTTCGGAACCGGTAATTCCTTAATTGCCTTTACTTTCGCCTCAGCTGGCCTCCGTCTGCCAACCCCTACAATATGCCCAAGATATTTTACGGTTTTCTGAGCGAACTTGCATTTCGCCAATTTGATTTTCAGTTTCGCGTCATTAACCCTTTTTAATATTATTTCTAGATGACGCATATGGTCCTCCCAACTGTCTGAAAAAATCGCCATATCATCTAGATACGGTAAACAGAATTCTTCAAGCCCTCTCAATACTATATCCATAAATTTTGAGAACCTGTAGGATGCATTCAGGAGTCCAAAAGCCATGACCAGAGGGAAATAGGACCCAAAGCTTGTAACAAAAGCCGCTCATTTTTGAGCCCTCGGGGTCATTGGAATTTGCCAGTAGCCCTTCGTTAGATCTAAAACCGTAATATACTTAGCACTAGAGACTTTTTCAACTCTTTGTTCAATATTGGGTAAAGGATAAAATTCTACCTTTGTGATGGCATTTAGTTTGCGGTAATCTATACATGGTCTCGGGTCCTTTCCTGGAGTTTCCACGAGAATAATTGGAGAGCTAAATTCAGATTCGCCTTCTACTATAAGATTTAACTCTAACATTCGCTTAATTTCTTTGCGCAATATTTCCGTTTGTCTGGGTGATGTTCTGTAGGGTCTCGAACGAACGGGTTTTAGCTCCGACAATTCTATGTCATGCTCGATTAGATCGGTACGCCCTGGGTCATTCGAAAATACAGTCCCATAACGGTCCAATAAATTTTCCAATTGTCTCAATTGCTCGGAAGTGCATCTAGTTGTTAAATCACTCTCTCTTACGACTTCATCGAACTTATAAACTACGGAATCGGCACAGGGAAAAACTATATATAAATCTTGTTTATCCTCAACCTCGTTTATCACTCGCGTTAAGATATTTACTAACTCCACCCGTTTTTTATAAGGCTTTAATAAATTCACATGATAAATCTGGGATTTTTGTCGCCTCCCAGGAACATTTACAATATAATTTGTTTCCGAGATTTTCGATTCAATCTTCCCGGGTCCTATCCAGCTAACTGACATTTTATTTGGCTTACAGGTTTCCAAAACCAGTACCTCATCTCCCACGTTAAATTTTCTTTCAACGGCCTTTTTGTCAAACCAAAATTTCCTTTTTTCACGTTCTGCTGACATGTTTTCAACGGCTAAATCTTGACACCTTTTTAATCTGTTCGTGAGGTTAAACACATATTCCGTCACTAGTTCATTTTCCTCCGCCTCTCCCATCCATTTTTCAAACAATAATGTTTCCGGGGTCCTCAAATTTTTTCCGTGCACTAGTTCAGCGGGGCTGAACCCAGTCGAATTATGCGGTACCGTCCGTAATGCTAACAATGCATAAGGCAAGTTTGCTTCCCAATTCGACACGTTTTCTACACAAAGCACTTTCAAAAGCCTCTTAACCGTCCTGTGCCATCGTTCAACACTGTTACTTTCAGGTCGACACACACTTGAGTTTCCTATCTTAACTCCGAACATTTTAAGAAAGGCGGTCGTTAAATCGCTAACAAAACTCCGGCCTAAGTCTGTCTGGATTTTCCTTGGAAATCCTAATCTACTGAATATCATCATTAGGGCTTCGATAATGGTCTCAGACCTCATATCGGACACTGGTACAGCCTCGGGGTACTTTGATGCTACACATACCGCAGTGACCATGTATTTATTCCCTTTGTTTGACTTAGGTAAGGGACCGACGAGATCACAGCTTAGCTTCGAAAATATTTCACCCACTATTGGTACTAGTTTAAGTGGCGCTTTCTTCTTTTCCCCTGCTTTTCCCCAGCTTTCGGATTCTTTGACACGGGTTACAAGTTTTGACAAACTCCTCAATTTCTTTTATCACATTAGGCCAAAAGAAGTACCGCAATACTCTATCTTTAGTTTTCGTTTCCCCTAGGTGAGAAGAAATTCCTTCATGACACGCGCCTAATATATCAACTCGAAATTTCAAAGGAACAACCACCTGAGTCCTCTCGTTCCCGCGATTATCCTTCGTGTTTCTTATTATCAGAGAATTTCTTATTTCAAAGTGGGACTTTTAAATTTAGCCTTTCCTCTAATCTCTTCGAGTGATGGATCGCTGTCCTGTTCCACTTTAAAATCCTCTCTCCCTATCTTAGCCAGATTTGTAAATCCGTCTTCGATCAATAATGGCAGCAAACCTTTGTCTAAACTATCCAACTCGATAGGATTATCTATCTCCTCACCCTTTTCTTTAGAATTCAACGTTTGCGTTTCACCGCATTCGCGAAAATTTTCCTCTGCTTCTTCTTTCTCTTTCACCGAATTCAAAGTTTCCGCTTCATCGCGTCGGTGAACATTCTCCCCTTCCTTATCGGAAAACATAATCCGCTTATCTTCCAGCTTTGGAGTATGGTCAATTTTTTTCTTTTGAGCCCGCGTCAAAACTGCATTTACTAACTCGGGTTTTATATTCGCCTGCTCTAATAACTTTTGAGATTGATTACCCAACAAATAATAATTCATGTCTGAATCTCTATTATTTACTCCTGCCTTGGTTTCAATGATTCCTACACCTTCAATTTCTAAAGTGACTTCTGCTATAGGTAAGCAATACAATTTCCTGTCCACCGGGGTTTTAATCCAAACATGATCTCCATTCAAATTATCTTGACTGACTAAATGGTGCGGGACCAAATCAATCTGGCTCCCCGAGTCCCTTACGGCAGTTACTTGAATTCCATTCACTAGAATCTTACTTAAATAGGGGGAGAAAGCTTCCTCAAGTGTTGGCTCACAATTCAAGTGCCTGACCCGCGCAGCCTCTTTCTTTTTAATTTCGGGACAATTAACTTTGTAGTGCCCGCTTCGAAAACACGCATGACACTTAACTTCTCGCCTTTTTTCGAACGCCTTTTCCCTATGTTTGTTGTCACTTCGATCCCTCCAATTATAATTAATCTCTGGATTTCTGTTACCGTTTCGCACATTTTCAAAAGTCCTGGGTCTTTCAAAATTCTTCTCTAAAGGGAGTTTCGGATTCCACGTATTTTTAGAGGGGCGCTTGATTACCTCGTACGCATCTAAAAGCCTTACTAATTCTTCCGGGTCTTTAATCTCTGCCCAGTTATCCATAAAATGTTCGCGCATTTCTGGAGACGCCCTCCGTTTGATCTGGTCCGTGACAAGCAAATTTTTCAATCCTTCAAAATCCGAAACTTGTAAGCATGACAGCCATCCTTCTAAAAAACTATTAAGTTCGAAGATCAGGTCCTTCCAAACTGAATTAGGATTTCGGGGATGCTGACTAAATTTTTGTCTGTACGTCTCTGCATTCAAACGATATCGTTCTAACAATTTTTCTTTCACATATTGAAAATCATCAATTTTGTCTTCGGGTTATCTCAAAATTAACTCGGCCATTCCCACAGGTAATAATGATAGTAAGTTCGTCACCAACTCATCCGAATTTAGATTACATTTTTTTGCCTGTCTCTCGAATAAATTCAAAAACAACGAAATATCCAAATTCTTTTCATCAAAGCGATGCATAATTGTTTTTAGAGGTTACTCGTTCTAACTGAGACACTACTGGATGCTGTACTTCGGTCATCTGACTCTTGTGTTGCTTTTAATCTAGCCAACTCATGTTCCCGCTCTTTTTCTTTTTCTGTTTTTTCCCACAGTCTATCTTTCTCTTTATTCTCTGCCAATAATCTATTTTCCCTATCTTTTTCTATAAGTTTAATTTGTACAAGCTAGTAAGTACTATTTCTATAAGCTAGCTCTTTCTCAAAACCCTCTGACGAGTCTATTTTTTTTATAATTTTCGGTACAGTATCATTTTCCTCTAAAATGACCTCAAATTCGTAAGCTAACGTTTGCAAATCAGCTTTCTTAAAATATTTGAGCTCCGACATTTTTAAAGATTAAAATTAGAAGTTATCTTTCCCACAATTATAAAACAATACAATAAGATTGAATGTAATTTCTACAAAGTGCACTAAAATAATACTGAAATATACACTCATAAAAAGTACGCATAACAATAATAAATAATAAATATGCAACATATAAAAATAAGCAACCCTATCCTATCGTCCACATTGACCTTGGTATTTGGTTATAAAATACATATGGGATAAATTTTACACAAAACAACAATTTCAATTTCAAAAAGTACAGTAAAAATATTTAAATTGCAAAAGTCTTATTCAATTCCTTTTTCTTTTAATCAATGGTGGTCTTAATCTCTGCATCCACTCTTAAAAGATTTAGAATAATTCACAAAACAAATATATAAAATCAACTCTGTTATCTTAAAATATGAAATTTGTTCGATATTTTCTTTTTTTTTTCCAAAGATCTCACAATAATGCTAAAATTTGTAACACTGCACAACTCTCAGTTTGCATTAAATTAATTCAACAATAATTTAATTTTAACTACAAAATTTGTCTATTAAATAAGTTACAGTTATATCGGAAATATATTTCATCATACTACTTTATTTATTTTTCTACCGGAAAAATTTCTCAAAAATTTACTCTCACAAAAATAAACATACAACTTTCTTTTTTTTTTCTAAAGCCTACAGCACTTATATAAACACTATTAACAATTAAAGCCACTCTGAATATAAAAAGAGCTTACCTTCATTACTAAGAGTCTTTCAGGGCGTCAGAAGCACAGACTTCAGACTTTTACGGATGAACAGGAGCACAGACTTTTCTGGATGCATAGGAGCACAGACTTTTCTGGATGCATAGGAGCACTCTCCAGAATTCTTGGCAGATTTCTCTTTCTGATGCTGTGTTGATCCACAGGGACGTCTAAGGAGACTCGGGTCACAAGGAGATTCTTTCTTGGAGCACTAGATGATTCAAATTACAGAGTTCACTCTTTGTCTTTAGAGAATGTCATTAATTTTTGCTAATTAATCCCACCGCTGCCACCAGTTGTAATAACTCCTCTATACCGACACGATAGAGATGTTGAGTGGTAGCGAGGTCAGATCGTTGGCAAAGAGAATTTCTCGCATAAATTAGAAAATAGAATTTTATTGCATAACAATATTAATTCTAATAAAAAATATGTACAAGATGTTAAAACAGCATTTAATTATTTTTCGTGGGTCAATCGCTTATAAATTAATGTCCTCTTAACTCTAAGTGCAACTCGATCAAACAAAAGACTCAGAAAATTACTGTCAGTCGTAACTTCTAAATAAAGTTCATTCGGAACAAGGCTCGTCCGTTCCTTCTCTTCAGAGAAATATACTAAATCACGATGCTTCAGAGTTAAAGAACTCTCACTATCGCACTTGTCGTGCTTTTTCACTTTGCTGGGATTTTCACCTGATACCTGCTGTATCAATCAAATAGAGGTCAGACCTCACTCTTTCCAGAGAGTCACCACTCTCGTTCAGATCTATCCCAAAAACTGTCTTTTCTAACTTTTTCATTCTCGCAGGGGATCTTTCACTAGGGGCGGGGATTTGGTCGAGGCAGCGCCCCTTGAAACTCCCCAGCCTCTTAGCAGCCTTGAGATATGTCTCTTTCATCTATAATAAGTCCGTCATTGGACGTTCTATGACAAAGGGCATAGTTTCGTGTGCAAACCTAAAAATCGTGTGCAGAGATCGCTTCCCTCGCAGATGCTCTCTTTCCCACGACTTCGGGCACAGATCAAAGAATAAGACCCCTCTTTGGTACCACCTTACCAATGCATCACTGTCCGAACTTTCCGCTCGCAGTACAATAGAATTCGGCGTTTGCTTGTCTTCAAGGCAAAACTAGCGTGGGAAAGTATGCAGTTAAGTGTACTCACAGAAAGTGCTAGAATGACACATGGTGCACCTGGATGTGAAGGCTAAATTCTTTACAACACTATAAATTGTTTAGCATTTTTCCGGCTAATATTTTTTATAAAAATTAAAACTTCTTCAATAAATAAATAAAATATTTAAATTATGTAAATAAAATACAAATTTAACAAACATGTAAAGGAACGACACGGTTAAGCCACTGAAATGATCAGAATCAAGAAGGCTGCTGCAAGTAACGAAATCTTTGTCGATTTCTTTAGCTACTAACTCCTAGAAAGCGACTAATTCGGGTCTATTACCTTTAAAAACTACAAAATTTTATTTGAATACATTACTGATATTTTTCATATGAAAATTATTTTTCGTGTTGTTAGTGGACAATAAAAATATATGTGCAAGGTGTATCAAAAAGAATAATCATTAAAAAAAATCATAACTACTCAGCTTTTAATCCGTTTTGATCGAATAATGTAGAGGCACACTCTAAAAACGACATTTTCAAAACTAAGCAAAAAATACTCAAAACTGTGTATGTCGCATAGCAAAATGGCTCCGAATCAAAATTACTCAAGTTTGAAACATGTATATATATATTCATTTCTGGAAACATGCACACACTCAAGAATAAAATATCATATGCTTATATTTGAGTATGTCCATGTTTCAAAAATGAGTTTGAACTGATTCTAATCATGTTTGAGTACGTCCATGTTTCAAAAATGAGTATGAACTGACTTGTATGTGCTCATTTTTGAGTATGTCCCTGTTTCAAAAATGAGTTTGAACTGATTCTAATCATTTTTGAGTATGTCCATATTTCAAAAATGAGTATGAACTGACTTCTATGTGCTCATTTTTGAGTATGTCCATGTTTCAAAAATGAGTTTGAACCGATTCTAATCAATCATTTTTGAGTATGTCCATATTTCAAAAATGTGTATGAACTGACCTCTATGGGCTCAATATTTGAGTATGTCCATGTTTCAATATTCTGAGTATTTCTGGTATTTCAGAATTGAAAGCATTAGGTCGTCCTATTTGAAACAAAAAGTTTCATAACAAAATGAAAACATCGATTTACTCACATTTGAAAGTGTAATTTTTCTCAGTGTAGAAAGTGGGAAATCTCGAGTTTCACGCAGTTACCTCCAGGTAGCGCTAAATCTCTTCCTTTGCCCGCCACTTTAGTGTTTGTATGACCTCCAAGATCGCTGGATTTCTCAGTGTGGGATTTTATTTTTGTGGGGGTTTATAAACGTCTACGTATGTGCTACTCCTTCCAGCTAGATTAGCCGAACTGAAGATACGCCTAACAGCAGCCATTGAAGCAGTGGGTGCAGACATGCTCGCAAAATATTGGGACGAATTTGACTACCGTATAGACATATGACATGCATTTAAATATGTACATATTGAGCACTTTTGATTTGGTTTGTAAAAAATAATAATAATTAGGCATGTAATATAAAATTAATCTTAAGTGTCTATGCTCTGATAAAAGACTACGTTTATGAGCTTCCCCTTCCAGCTACATTAGCCGAACTGAAGATACGCATAACAGCAGCCATGCAAACAGTGGGTGAAGAGATGCTAGCAAAAGTGTGGGACAAATTTGACTATTATATAGACATAAGCCAAATATGTACATATTGAGCACCCTTAATTTAGTTTGTAAAAAATAAAAAAACTTAATGATTAGTCATGTAATATAAAATTAATCTTAAGTGTCTATGCACAATAATTCTCATAATATACGACTTTCAAATAGGGTGATACTTTTTTAAACATTCTGAATATTAAATGCAAAAAAAAAATATGTTAGAGTTTTCAATGAAAAATGGTGGTTTTTACAGATATTCTGTAACCCGGGAAACCCGGGTTGTATTCCCCAGTAATGTTAGTAAAGACAAAATTTCTGTGAAAGAAGATCGAAAATTTATATGGAGTTTTTTATTTCATTTAGAACTGATCACTATTTCTGCATTACATTAAAAATGTTTCCTTTTTTCCTTTTTCTTTATTCGAGAAAAAGAATTGAATACGGGAAACGTATATCTTTTTCATGCGGCTGGCCGTGAAGTAAGTCTGAATGTAGGAAAATTTTTCTTCTGATGGAAAAAAGAAAAGAAACGTCCTGACAATATGTTAGAATATCAGAATGGAATAAAACAATAGCTTGCTTTCATGTATTAAATTAGAATGGAAGACTGGAAGAACTGTATCCATCTTTAAAAAAATTCTTTTTTACAATGTGTGCTATAAAATTGTATTCGTAGCCAGAAATTTATTTTTAACATTGTATAAAAAATTTGTTTTTGTATAGATATAGATCCTTAAGTTGTGTGTTACGAGAGATTTGACACTTAAATTACTTTTAATTGAAGAAGTTTTTGGAAGTTTTTGGAGTTTAAGTAGAGAAAAACTGATTTTCTACGTTGTAGTTGCGAGTTCACAAGAGAAATTTTGAGTTTTATGGGTTGGAGTTGAATAAAAGTAAAATGAATATTTGGGGAAAAAAACTGATGTTTTATTTATGTTTTTACGTCTAAATTGATGTTTAAAACAAAAGATCTTGGTCATGTATTTAGCCCCATTTTTTTCCGATTCTGTACAGGGGGGGGAGGTATTTTCTCACTATTAATTTCTAGGGGTAGTAACGTTTGTGAATGTGTAATTCGACATGTAACATTTCTGCGTGCAAAGCACTTCTATCTGTCGCTTCTCTGACTTCGTAAGCATGCATGTGCCTCTCTGATCTCAGTTAAAATATTATGTTTGTGCGGTGAAATACTAATTGGATTTCTGTGGTCGGCTGGCGAAGTATAAATACACTAAGTTTGGTTGAAACGAGAGAATTTGTGTCGGAACCTGTGTTTCGAGGAAAGCAAGACGGTAGTGTTTCGCTTTTGACATTTACAGATCGCATTTGCTGCCATTTTGAAGTCTCGTGTTATCTGAGGATTTTTTCTTTTGGTAAGAAAGTCAATCTACGTACGAGAATAAAAAGAATTTCGGAATCAACGGGATTTTAACTAGTTAGAGACATTTAACATAGCTTTGAAGTGCTATTGTTTTCAGCAATAGTGATTCTTCGATGTAGATGTCTCCTGGAGATTTTGTGCAGCCAATTTTCCTTACGTAATTGAGTTTAAATTAGTAAATATGCATTTAATTATTTTGAGAGTTTTTTAAATGTAAATTTGTGCATCGTACTTAAGTTTTGACCGCCCCACTGCAAACCTCGTTTCTTGCTGATTTTAAATAAACTTGTTTGTTTTATCTTAAATATTTTCTGAATGGCTGCTTCTTAAGCGATCGGTACCGAGGATACAGCCACAAGCTAAAGGCAAAAAAAGGCTTGTTGCAACTGTTTCTGCGATGCAGTCAACATCTTTTACAATCTTATCTTTTATCGAAAAAGAGGAATAATTTACATATATTTAATGCGCTTGTTCGTGAAGTAAATCTTAATAAAGAAAAATCATTCTTTCGATAAAATTAAAGAGATGAAGTGTTCTTAAAGAATTTAGAAATCTCAAAATATCTTTAAAATAATGTTTGTTCATATAATTTAAATTCGAAAGAAGAATTGTATCTCAATTTTATATTAAAACAAAAAACACATGTTATTTTTTAGATTGCAGGCACTTGAAGCCATGTGTTACGACAGATGTACGGATTTTTTACCACTAGTATTATAGTAATCAGACGTCATTAAACTGTTGAGAATTGATTTGATCACATGATGCCTGTGAGCGAACTTATAACTCGCTTACGCCGTTACGTAATAACCCTCACTAACTAGAAAACTGTTGTTTTATGAAATAAATTTATCTTGAACATGGAGCGTTTTCTCGATGTGCTCCCCTTTATTCTTTTTTAATTTCAGTCTAATTTGATAATTAATATTGAATTGTTGTGTTAAGTTTTCCTAATTAAAAAGGAAGAAAAGGCAGCAAGACATATATCTTGATGTGTTATAAACAACATGGCACCAGAACTCTTGAAATTTCTTTTTATTTATCTACTTCGATTTTCAAATAAACGTAAAGCCAGGAGAGATGGCGCGGTCGGAGAGATTGCGCACATTGAGGTTTGGGGGGAAAGGAGTACATTGAGTACGCAGCGACTCCAGGTAGTTGAACAACAGCAATAGTGGAGTGTCTACTTGAAAGTGCACGTTGATTATTTTGAGCGTCTAAGATAAAGCATTGCTATTTTGTTTTGTTTTCCCGAAGTAAGTGCTTGAAATTGCATAGCTATTCATCAGAATTTCTGTACAATGTCAGTAGTAGAAAATATTTTAAACTTAAACGATTTCTCATAAGCTACTAATCTAGACTAACAATGTGAACATCAACGGTTCGTTTTAGTAGTGGCCATGTTTATATAAAATGCCGCGCAATCTCTGCTACCGAAATTGGAGAGTTTGCGCATCTGCTACTTAGGAGAGATGGCGCATTGTTCACATTAGTTTCCATGCTAGGAGAGATTACGAAGCTTATTGGTAAATTGGCATAAAAAATGAAAAATGAAAATGGACTAATTTTAAGTTAAACGTCTTATCAAGTAACTTAATGTTATTTTGTAATCTTATCTGGACTTGCTTTTTCTGAGTCTTTAATTTTTTTTCCTTTAATTAAATTTTTTTGTCGTTTTTAAAACTATTTCCTTTTTCTGATTTCTTAATCATTAGGTTGAAATATTCACTCCAAATGCAATAATATTTGTTCACAAAAACCTTACAACAATGTCATCTAAGTGTAATTATTATTGTTAACAATTTAATTGTAGTTATTATTAGTAACAATCTCTCCTACCCATGTGCGCAATCACACCAACCCTGTAAGGACAGATTGCGCAAAATAACTTTTTTGATTTTATTACAACTGTTCTATTAAATTGCAACATAACAACAAAATAGCAATGGAATTGCATAAAAAACAAATGAAGTAAAAAATATTCATGGATAGTTTAGCAAAAAAATAATATTTAGATTTTTTATTGTTATTCTTTTGAATTGTGCGCAGACTGTCCTAGCTTTACCTTGCGTTTATTTTTCAAAAGAAGTTTATTAGTAAATGGACAAAATGCAAATATATTCTAATCGACGTAATTTGTGCAAGATGGTAAAAAATATTTTTTAAACCTCTGAAAGGGGCAATATTTTCTATAAAAGAAAGTAGAAAATTTACTTTGGATATCTTATTTTATTTAGAAAAGATTACTGTTTCTGCACTGCTGTCAAAATCTTTCCATCATAATTCTTCATCGGGAAAGAGAAAAGAACAGGAGTAATTTATATCTATTTAATGCGTCTGACCGTGAATTGAGTCATATAGAGAAAAATCGTTCTTCTCTAATAACAAAATGAAAATTTGGTTACAGAATGTTGAGTATTTAACATAAAACAAAACAATGATTTGTTTAAAATATAAATAAAATGCTTAAGTGGTACAAATAAAAACAACAAAAGGCTTATAAAAACTTTTAATGATCGACATACGTTTCAACGCTCATACGGCGCCTTTTTCAAGATATGTAAATATAAACAAAAATATTCTCGCAAATTTTTGAAAATAAAATTGAAAACATGAATCACGAGATCATACGAGGGCTGTAAATTAAGTAATGGCAACATAGGTATAAATCAATTTTTAATGAACTTACAAGTACAATTGCATTACATTCCTTCTATGTAATTACCAGCAAAGCTTTTAACCTTTTGCCAAATGTCGGGAAGCCCTTGTAGACCAGTGGCAAGGTGTTGATTGTTGATGTGAGCGACCGAGCGCCCTTCTGCGTGGAGTACAGATGAAACGTCATGAAATCGGTGATCTCGGAGGGAAAATGCTTGAACCCATCGTGCTACTGTCCTATACGGTAAAGCATTTTTGCCACAGGCTTCCACTGATCCTCGATAGCATTCTGTTGCAGTTTTGCCACGGGCAACCTCGATTTTAAGCCACGACCGCAGATCACATTTTGAAAACATGCTTTAGAGCGATGGAAACGAAACTCCTCACTTTAACGCCCCAAAACAACTACCCTTCTAAGCAGATCGACTGTTTTTTGCACTCTACACATCGACAACAGCGCCACCTCACCGCTCTCATATCCTATTTGCGCATGCCCGCCCTTCTGCGAGTTTCAAGATTAAGTTGCCACTATTTAATTTACAACCCTCGTATATGTAAAAAAAGCAGGTGCTTGAAGTAGCCAACCGTAAACGTGAAAATTAATATTTCGTTTTTTTTTTTTTTTTTTTTTTTTTTTTTTTTTTTTTTTTTTTTTTTACTGAAAAGTACTTTGTGTCAAATTTTAATTAATTCAAATGAGGCGGATTCATTGCAAATGTTTACATTACGCACGTAGATTTGTATTGATTCACTGATAATAGATGGAAAATAGAGTCTTGATGGATAAAGTATTTTAATATTTTTAAAATTAATTTTTAATGTCTTAGTTCTATGTAGTCTTGCCATTGCTGTAGTACTTCTGTCATACTTGATATCTGCTATATGCTCTTTTAATCTTGTTTTAAACTTTCTAGTGGCCATTCCTATATAATATTGTAATGTTCCATCTGCTCTGGTGAACGAGATTTCATAAACACCTGGTAGTTGATATGGCTATATCGGGGTCTATTTTCTTACAAACTACGCTTTTTAATTTTATGGATGGTTTTGCGATAAGACATATATTGAATTTGCCAAGTTTACATTTCAATCTTTCAAAGAACCCAGGGAAATATTGTAAAGTAGATAACTTTGATTTTTGTTTATTGAAGTTTTTGTTCTCCTTCTTCTTCATGCTCGTAATTAATTTATTAATAGTGCTTTCTTTATATCCTTTGTCTCTTGCTATTTCATGTATTTCATTTATTTCACTTATTAACTGATCTGGAGTACAAACTGTAAAGGCTCTCTTAATAAAATACCTATATGCCGAAACTTTGTGTGAAAAAGGTGCTTGAGCATTATGTGGGATAATGGATTGATTGGCTACTGGTTTTCTATAAAAAGTACGTTTTATGCCATGGCGGGTTTTGATTAATAGTACGTCTAAGTAAGGAAATGTGCCATTCTGTTCCACTTCTAAAGTGAATTTAATATTAGAATCTAGGTTATTGATTTGAGCAAGGAAGTTATCAAGTAAGGTATCCGCATGTTGCCATATGATGAAAACATGGTCTACGTATCTAAGCCATGTATGGGGGGTAAAATCTAATTTATGAAATATATCAGCTTCTAAAGGTCGTAATATAAATTCTGCTAAAAGTCCAGATACACGTGAACCCATTGGGACCCCATTATTTTGTTTATAAATTTTTTGTCAAATGTAAAATAGTTATTCTTCACTATAAGATTAAGTGCACTTTTTAATGCGGTTATCATATTTTCATTTATGTTCTCTATGCAGTCAATGTTATAATTTATTATTGTGGTAACACCTTGAGCGTCAATGGATGGATATAAAGAGATGACATCTAGACTAGCTAATAAATATCTCTCCGGTAACTGGATGTTATTCAAACGTTGAATGAATTCATTTGTTGAACTAATTATATGATCTGAATTGGGTAGGATATTCTTCAGTAAAATCAAAAACGCTTTTTCTATGTAATATGTGGGCCCAGAGCATTTTGTTACAATCGGCCTTACTGGCATCCTTGATTTATGATCTTTAAGTATACTCACAATTGTTGGAAATAAATCCAATTTATTAGCTCTGACAATAACTTTCATATATTCCGGAAAATTACCTTTCTTGACAATTTCAGTAACTTTGTTGTTAGATGCGTTAAGCGGGTTCTTCTTGACTTCTGCACAGTTCATATTATTAATATATTCAAGTATCTTGTTTTTATAGTCACTAGTATTTTATATAGCTAATTTATTGGATTTATCTGTCTGAATTATGATAATTTCTGGATCAATGTTAAAATTCTTTAGGGTATTTAATTTATCTTTTGATAGAACTGTGGGGTGTTTTATTAATTTGTTAAGTTCATGGTACATAATGTGGCGAATTTCTTCTTTACTATCACTATGTGAAGTTTGTACATTAGTTTCATGTTCTGTAAACACATATTTTAAATTAGGTTTTGTACGAAAAGTATATCTAGGTCCATGCTCTAATACCTTTATTTCTTCTTCATATAATATTGATTGTTAATTCATTTATTAATAATTAACAATTTGTTTCTATTTTTATCACTTAAACATTTTATCTCTATAGTTTCATTATAATTAGTGATCTTATTCTGTGATTAATGGTTTGTTTATCATCGTAAATTCCAATCCATCGATTAATTATAATACAAAATATTTTGCTTAAGTACTTTGAATTCTAATAGAAGAAACCAATCTACAGGAATTGGAAATTCCTTTTTAGATTTCGACACCTTAAAAAAGTATGTTGTAACATCCACAATACTACAACAGTTTGTGCTAATCGTTTTTGTTTGCTTACAATTAAAATATTCAAGATTTTTTAATCTTAATGATGCGATAGTAAAACGATAATTTTTCTATAAATTAAAAAAGGTAAAATTTCATCCAAAGTTTGATTATATTTAGAATTGATTACTGTTTCTGCATTGCTGTAAAAATACTCTTTCATCTTTATAATTTATCGGGAAAAAGAAAAGGATAGGTATGATGTATATTTTTTTTCATGAGGTTGGTTCTAAAGTAATTCTAAATACAGCAAAATTATCTGTTCGATAGCAAAAGAGAAAAGAGATGTTGTTATAGTTTGTGGGAAATACAAAAAAAAACCTTTTTATTTCGTATTTTAAATTTTAATTGAAGAATTCAATATAAAAGAATTGGAAATTACTTTTTAGATTTGGATATCTTAAAATGAATGTTGTAACATATAAAATCCTACAACAGTTTATGCAAATAATTTTTTGTTTGGTTACAATTTAAAATATGCCAGATATTGGAATCTTAATGATACGATAGTAAAACGATATTTTTTCTCTAAATTAAAAGTGAAACTTTTCATTAAAGGTCTAATTATATGTAAGATTGATTATAGTTTCTGTACTGCAGTCAAAATCATTTTCATCTTTATTCTTTATCAGGAAAAGGAAAAGGCTAGGAATGATGTACATTTTTTTCATGCGGTTAGTTCTAATTTAAGTCTAAATGCAGGAAAAGTATTTCTTTGTTAGAAAAAAGAAAAAAGAGTTGTTCTTACAGTTTGTGAAAGTCACAGAATATAATAAGAAAATGTTTTGCTTTTCTGTTTTAAATTCTAATAGACGAATAGAATCTACATTAATTGGAAATTCTTTTTTAGATTTGGATATCTGTAAAAAGTATGTTGTAACAAGAAACGTATGACTTTAGTATTGACAAACTGTTTAAATAAATATTAGATAAATTAAAAAAAAATTATAATACTGTGAATTGCAAATAAAATGTTCTAATAGAAAATAAGATGATAACGTAGTTATAAAAAATCGATATATATTTAAGAAATACAAACAGACGCACTGTATATAACACTCTATATAAGTCTAAAAGAAAGATGAAAATTAACATCGAAGGTTTGATTTTATTTAGAACTAATTACTGTTACTGCACTGCAGTCAAAATCTTTTCATCCGACTTCTTTATCTGGAAAAAGAAAAGATGGGGTGTGATTTATATCTCTTTTATGCAGCTGATCAGGAAATGAGTTTAAATAAAGGAAACATATTCTTTTCATAGAAATAAGGGAAAGAAATGGTCTTACAGTATGTTGTAATCTCAGAACAGAATAAAACAAACATTTGCTTTTACATGTTAAACTAGAATAGACTAATTGAACTTAAATATTTGAACATTCTTTTTAACATAGCGTGCTACAAATTAAATATATGATAATCTTTAGACATTAAATGCATTACGACAAATGTTGCAAGAGATTGACAAATTATTCACTTATAATTTAACAGTCAATTAAAATAATTAAATTGAAATAGATATAACTGAATAAACTAAATATATTCACTCACAATTTAAGCAAAGCTTTTTTCATTTCTTTTCAATGTAAGAAATCTGAAGTGTCTCTACTCGACTTTCCGAGCATTTTATAAAGTACCATAAATTCAGATAAATTTCTGACATAATGAAATCAGCTGGATTTAATCACTGTACTCCCCGTTTTGAAACTGGATAATTTACATTTGAAGTACTAAGGCATAATTACATCACAAAGATATTTACTAATTATATTATGCCACACTTCTTTGGAAATTTGCCTTATAGAATCGGTCGTAAAATGGTTTAAATACCTAATTTACCGGACGACAATCTGTACAGTTCTAGCGATAGTTGCCTATAACACATTCGCCAAATAGGAGCCCAAACTGAAGTACTTTTTGGTAACTATCGTGTTCACTCAAAAACATACACACACTTCAATTACAATATTTTCCTTACAGAAATGTGTTCTAAAAGCAATAGGAATACACGTAAATCGTAGAAAGAATGATAGTAATGAAAACCAAGAATGAAAAATCATTCATCAGTCATAAATTATGAAAACACTTTCCAAAACTAACAGGGTATTTTAAAATAATTTCTGGTTTTCATAATGTAAAATGATATATCTAATTAAGCAATATGAAACACGGATAACTCTGAAAAAAGCCATTTTCAAAATTGATGTGCATGTCCGGTAAGGGGCTGTTCAAATATTACGTAAACATGTTTTTGGCAATTTTTGACCCCCCTCCCCCTTGTCAGCAAAAATAAGCAAATCGCAAACCCCCCTTAATAATTACGTAAGCAAATTTCAAACCCCCCCATTTTTTTTAACAGTAATAATTTAATTAAAAAAATTAGGACTTAATTCAAATTTCAAAAAACGCTACTCGACTTAAAAATAATAATAAAAAATGATTGTTTTATTTCCTTACAATTGTATTTAAGAACATTTCTTAGATCACAATTTTAGAAGAACTTAGCCATTTGTAAAATTTAAATTTGAAAATGCCCATATCTATTCCGATGCTGACCACGGCTTCTCAAGCTATTTTTCCATATCTGTTATGATATTGGTTTCCAATTTTACTTGATTATCTTCGTCGCTTTCTTTTCAGATGCAATCTTGATCAGCTTCATCTTCATTCATCCACTCAACATCTTCTATATCTTCCACGAATTTTGCGACGCACGTAAGTTCATTTGCTCGACGAGCAACAATTCTCAATGGTAGTATAAAGCAGGCCTTCTCGCTTTTTTCACTGTGCTGAATTTTTTTTTGTCTGTTTGCTGACTTCTGAGATGCATGATATTGGCCACAACAACCACAAGTTCTTGCGGATAATTGCGACTTTATGGAAGGGCAAAAATAGTCATACGGCATCTTTAAAAATACCTTTGCTGAAATATTCAGATTTAAGGCGAGACTGAGACTTAAATCTATAAATTCTCCCTCCTCACTTTTAATGATGTCATTTGACGATTGTATCATTTTAATTGGAGGAGGAATGAATCGTCCTTTTAATATATGAAATAATCCACTACGTGCAGGAGAGCAACAATTCTTTTCTTCTCATTTTACAATTTGCAGCAAGTATTGACAATTCAATTGTACGTGCTTCGAATACCAATCCAAGTCATAACCAAGAGAGTCTGGTTCGCCTGAATCAACATATGTGGCAGTAACAGGATAACCGTCAATGTTTAATGAGTTCTAGATTTCTGCGAGAGTTTTACCAGCATATGCAAAGTTATTTTGCTCCATTTCTTCATGAATAGTGCGACCATTTTCATCGAGATGGGCACCATAATGATCATGAGCAAGTATAAGACCAGACAGTTCTTGACTGAGTGGTGCCATTCGCCTTTCTACTCGATTATATGCACTTCTTCTAGAAGCATTGCACGCTATCAAATATCCATCTAAAACATGCTTTTTGAAATGGTTAATAGCAAACGATATAACTTTCTGGTAGCGGGGGTTCTCGTCTGGACTTTCATCAATCGTAACTATGATTACAGGTTTGATGAAACCCCCTTCTGTTTTTACTAATTTTTCAAAGTGTTATAGAGTTTCAAAATCCTGAGCATGAGTGTTTGCTGTGGAAGAACTGTGTTTCCCACTTCTTATAGCTATAAACGTTGGACCAGAATAACTTATGGCTTTACTTTTGCACTGCCATTTTGGGAGCAATCACAATACCAGCGTAAACATATGGGAATAAGTTTGTGGTGTTCAGCGATGACCCAGTCGTTGTAGGATAAGGATGCACGATACACCATATGCATCAGTATCGGAGCATGTTTATTGGCTTCTGTAATTCCCAAAGGTACACGTGCTTTGTCATCCTGTGAAAGAAAAACATTTGCATGGGTCCAAGAATTGAAGCTAAAGTTTCTAAATAGCGGATGGATGTTACTGCAAATTGAGTATCAATGTGAGATCGGTGATAGTCAGCCTGAGCCCGAGAAAGTTTTAACGGCACTGTGGTGACATTGTCTTTCCCCCCTCCCCCCCATGGTGCATTAATTTTCGAGTTCTTTGAAAAGAAAAAATAAGGTTTAGCTTTGCTACGCCATATTTAAAAAGTAATAACTCGTTTTTTGGAATTTCCTTGGTCTTTATTTATTGCCATACTGACCATGTTTCGCCAAGGCTACACTGTCATTTTATCTTATCTATCTTTTCCCAATTTTTACAAGTAATTATGTAAACTTAAAGTTATGATAAAATATATTTAAACTTTTAAGAATAAATTGATTATCATTACCTTTATAAAATAATCAAGAAAGAGTAATGTATTTTTGGTTGCCTTACGCAGTTCGTCCTCAATTCTTTTTAGCACCAAAACCTCTAACTCTTTGTCAGTTTAGAAGGTTTTTTGTACTGCCACCACACATCATTAGTTTTCCATTGGATATCCTTCAAAGGTTTATCTGATGCAGACTTTTTGAAACTTTCAAAAAGTTTTTTATACAAGATTTCTCGAAATAAAGACTATTTCCGATATCATTTATTTTAAACACCACTACACTACAGTACTGAGAGGTTTTCAAAACTCACGAGACACCAGACAGTAGAGCAGTTGGTCACTATGGTTATGGGATTCAACCACTTGACAGAGGAGGGGTGGAAACAAAGAAGATGGAATTTTACTTACGTTTTGGAAACTTTCCCGGAAAACTCGTATTGTCACAATACAACATATCGCATCGGTCCATTTAATTCTATTCTATTCTATTCTCACAATTGGAAATAGTAGTAAGTTCCCAGAGATAATAAACCCTCATGCATCAAACATGAACAGTCACCTCCAGATAAAATAAATCGTTTATGTTTTTCTTGTGCAGTCAAAACAGCTGATATCAGAACTTCAAGTTTAATATTCTTTTGCTACTTCTTTTTTTTTTCAATTTGAAATTTTTTATAGTTGTTTTTACAAAGGATTTTGAAAATGTCTTACGTAAGCATCATTCAAACCCCCTCCCTCCCCTTGTCAGCAAAAATAAGCAAATCGCTAACCCCCTCCGCCCCCCCTAGGTGCTTACGTAATATTTGAACGGCCCCTAATGTGTGCAAATCCTCTCGTATTACCTTTGAAATACTAATGCATAATCACATCACAAAAATATTTATCACTTATGCTATGTTACATTTCATTGGTGCTTTTTAGAATCGGTCGTAAAATGGTTTGAAGATCTATTTTACCGGATTATAATATGTACAGTTGTAGCAATAGTTGCCTATAACACATTCGCCAAATAAGAGCCCGAACTGAAGTACTTTTTGGTAACTATTGTGTTCACTCAAAAACATACATACACTTTAATTACAATATTTTCCTTACAAAAATGTGTTCTAAAAGCAATAGGAATACGCGTAAATGGCAGAAAGAATGATAGTAATGAAAACAAAGAACGAAAAATCATGCATCAGTTATAAATTATTAAACACTTTCCAACACTACAAGATATTTTAAAATAATTTCTAGTTTCTATACAGTGAAATGATATATCTAATCAAGCAATATAAAACACGGATAACTCTGAAAAAAAAATCATCTTCAAAATCCATGTCCGGTAATGTATATGAATTCTTTAGTTATGAACGTAATCTGTGCGAGTTATTTCGTATATGGTCTATAGATTTGTACGCACCATAAACTTCACTAAAAATTAGATGTTTAAAAATTTATGACACAGCGGAAAACGCTTCCAGCAGTTATGCATCACTGTACATCCTACAACCGAATCCTTTTGAGCACCTCTGTAGATTAAATATAAATACTACAAACTCCATAATCTATAGAAAATATGTTGTAGTGTACCTCAATGATCTTTTTTAGTTTAATTATCTTTGAAGTATCATAACATCAGTAAAACGAACTATTCCACCTTATAAATCATAATGTAATGGATTTTTTTTTTTTTTTGTGTACCCGTAAACGAACTATAATGCTACTTATTCTGTAATCCTGAGAAAGCATGTTGCAATCAGCCTCAGCCTATGAATTTCATTTGTTGTAAGCATTGTAACATCAATAAAATGCACCGGAAACTATTATCCCCTATAAACCATAATGTAACAGAATTCTAAAAAATATGATGATTAATTCTAAAATTTATGTGTACCTGTAAACGAACTATAAATGCTACACACTTTATTTTAAATACTGAACATGCTATAGTAAACCTCAGTAACATATAAAAATGACATGGCAATCCATGTATATTTAAGACAGTTAAAGAAATGACAAACGGACAGGAAAAACAAACAGCTGCTCCACTAAGTGGAAGACGCTATGAAGTCATACTTTTACAGTTATGACTAAGAGACAGATGAAGAAAATACTATTTCTAAAGAATTTGAGGCTATGTGTCAATTTACATTGTTTTTTAGTAATCTGTGATTTAAATAAACCCGTTTTATGCTGTATTATTTGGGCATTTTATACTTAGATTTATTAATCAATCGTTACGTAAAAGATAGTACAGATTTGCACTGTAAAATGTTTCTTTGTATTTTTTAACACGGTATTATGATCTCACTGAATGATTTTATTTCTATATATCATCACATTACTTTATTCATTAAACTGTGTTGTTTTCATTCATCCTGTTCTTATTACATGGTTTTAGATAACTTTTTTAAATATTATTTTGTGTTCTTGTTTTACTTTTTATTGGCGCAGCTTGTCCCTAAATGAACTTTGCGTCATCAAACACCAACCAACAAATAACCATAAATTGTTTTCAACTATATTTGAAAGTGTTAAAAATTCTCTAATATAAAATAGAAAATTTATGCCAAGCTTTTGATTTTATTTGAAACTGATCACTGTTTCACACGTCAGTAAAAATATTTTTCTTCCATGTTCTTTATCGGGAAAAAGAATTGAATAGGGGTGATGCACATTCTTTTTTTTGCGGCTGATGATGAAGTGAGTCTGAATGTTTGAAAATTATTCTTTTCATAGAAAAAGGAAAAAAAATGTGCTTACAATATGTTGGAATATCAGTATGAAATAAAACAATAGCTTGCTTTTGTGTGTTACAATATAATAGAAGAATGAAAGAATTGAATGTAAATTTGCATGGAGCTTTTGATTTCACTTAGGGTGATCACTGTTTCTGTACTGGAGTCAAAATATTTTTCTTCAAAATATTTTTCTTTAGCGAGAAAAAAAGTGAATGGTGTTGCGGTTAAAACTCTTTTTGTGCAGCTGACCATGAAGTGTGTTTGAATGCGGTAAAATTATTCTTCAGATAGAAAAAAGAAGAGAAACTTCCTTACAATTTGTTGGAATATGAGAATGGAATAAAACAAGGGCTTACTTTATGTGTCAAATTAGAATGGAAGAATAGAATAACTCAATCTAAATTTTATCAAACTTTTGATTTAATTTAGAATTGATCACTGTTTCTGCACCAAAGTGAAAATCATTTTCTTGTTTGTTCTTTACATGGGAAAAGAATTGAATAATGGAAGAAGCTACCATTTTTCGTGCAGATTGTCATAAAGCGGGTCTGAATGTGGGAAACTTATTCTTTCGATTGCAAAAATGAAACGTCCTTACAATATGTTCGAATATTAGAATGGAATTAAAAATGGCTTACTGTTATTACGGTTTACTGTCAAAATTCCCCGTTTCTGCATTGCAGTGAAAATCGTTTTCTTGTTTATTTTTTTACTGGGAAAAACGATTGAATACGGGTGACGTATACATTTATCGTGAGGCTGACCATGAAATGGGTCCGAATGTGAAGAAATTATTCATTCGATTAAAACGTCCTTACAATATGTTGGAATATCAGAATGGAAAACTGAATCTAAATTTATATCTTTTAGCTTTTGATTTCATTTTGAACTGATACTTGTTTCCGCATTGCGGTGAAAATCCTTTTTTTTTTTTTTTTTTTTTTTTTTTTTATCGGAAAAATAATTGAATACGTGTGATGTATCCTTTTTTCGTGCGGCTGCCCATGAAGTGTGTCTGAATGTGAGGAAATTATTTTTTCGATAGGAAAAGGAAGAGAAACGTTCTTATAATATGTTGGAATATCAGAATGTAATAAAACAACACTGTAAAAAATGACGAATGTTTCTGAATATAATATAATGACGAATGAAATGTAATATAATGACGAATAAATTTATAATATAATCTCATCCTTATTCTGAACCCGTGCTTCTGAACAGTGTTTCTTTATCTTTAGAAACCTCAGACATCAATGGCATTTCGAGATTTAAAGAATCATTTAGAAAAACAAAATTTTTCTAGCTGCCCGAAATTTTGGGAAATGTTTACGAGTAGCTTTTAAAGTGTATTAATCAGTTTTCTAAGCCCGGAATATAGTTTTTTCCGATGCTATCCATTCTCAAGTAAACATTTTCATGTTCAACAAATATGTTTAACAGACAAACATGCAAAATTAACAGCATTAACATTAACATTAAAATTAAGATTATTTCTGTACTCTTTCATGTATAAATTAACTTATGCAGCTGAAAACGTTTACTTGAGAATAGATGATATTCGATAAATAGGTATTACAGGCTGAAGAAACTGATTAATACACTATAAAAACTATTCGCGAAACGTTTCTGAAAAATACGATACAGAAATTTTGTTTTTATAAATAATTCTTTAAATTTTGGAAATGTATTGCTTTCTGGGGATTGAAAAGACAATAGAACACGCTTTTCGGAATGTCGGATAACTCAGAAGATTATATTATATTTTCATTCGTCGTTATAGTATATTTTCATAAAATAAGAATCATTGGACATTTTTTACAGTGAATACCTAACTTTTATATAGCTAAGATGAGATTTATTCTTTCTTGTGTTGCAGGTGATGAAAAAAAATTAAATAAGAAAAAATATACATTAATAGAATGCAAGAATGGTAGAACTGAATCTAAATTTTAAAAATGTCGTTTTCACAATGTGTGATATAAAAAATGTGTTTGTAACACAAAAATTCTTTTTAACATTTTAAAATCTAAAATTATATGTTTTTATATAGATACAACACATTAAACTGTGTGTTAAGAGAGATAAAGCATTTAAATTTAATTTAATTTTAAAAAAATCTTAAAAAAATTTGAGAAGATAATTTCAATTTAACTTAAATAAAATTAAATATTTCACCGAACTATTAAAAGCTAATTACTGTTTTAGTCAGTATGATTTTAACATTTTACTTTGCAGAGAGAAACAAAAGAAATTATGAGATTTGTTTTTTCTTTTGTTGCTGGTGATGAAAAGAAATATCATTAAATAAGAATAAAAATACATAAATAAAATACACAAATAAATTACAAATATCTGTACCAATAACATATCCTGTATAATATTGTGTAACCTTAACTAACCGCATATTTTTACGATTAAGTATTTCGAAGATTATTATTAAAAAGTAATGTTATCAAAAAAGGCGTAAACGGCAGATATGCAACCATTGTGATCGCTAAACAATGTGTTAAATCAAAGGTTATAACACATTTATTTCCCCCTGTCTCTAGACAGGATAACATAAGACAGAGCTAAAAGAAAAAATATAAGGGCGAAAATATTTTTCAAAAAACTCTTTTATTAGTATGCTTAAACATCAAAATACTTCAAATTTAAAATTTATGCTTTATAAATGAAAATTCGCATTCCCATGTATAAACCATATATTGAAGACTGAAAGACATGTTTATATATATATATATAATGTTTGCTATTTAAAATATGACAACAAGAGGAACGAAAGAATTACTTATGTCACTTCAAATTCTACACTTCATTATTGTAATAAAATAATTCATTTTTATTGTGTGTATCACGTGATAATACATTTAAAAAAACATGTCTGGAAAGTATTTAAACTCTATAGGATTTCTAATTTTTTGTTTCTCCACGAATAATAAAAACTTAAATGCAATTAATCTATTAATTTCTGAAAAGAAAATATATATATATATATTGTCTTCGAAAACATACAACTATACAAAATTCCAGAACTCTAGCACATCAGAAAGTGAGTGAAATTTGAATTATAAAATTCCATTTTACATACATGAATCATATTAAGGGCGCATGTGACATTTTGATAGGTAAAATGCAGCCTTTTTAACGCAGAGTTTAAATGTATATATATACTTACTGTAGTATTTAGTTAAAATTAAAATTAAATATCATTTACATATGTTTATTAAATACAGTTGGGTAACTTCTACTCAACTTTAATTAGTTCATGCTCATAGTGTGTCCATTTGGGACATTTGATTCACAAACAATAAAACCTTTCACTTTTAAATTTTATTATGTTCTTTACGGACAGGCCATTTTAAAATAATGTGAAACAGTTTATGTTTTTTTTTTTTTTTTTTTTAAGAAAGAAAATTAAAAAGAAAATCAGCAAAATATTTTGAAAATAATAAAAATTACATAATTTCAAGATTAATGCACTGACATCTACACTGTTAATCTTTTGTACTTGGTTGAAGCAACATTAGTTTCTATGGTAGCTGCAATCATAAGATGGTGAACTCTCGTTTCAACATCTGGAGCTATGGATAAACAGGAGTTCCAAATATTGAAACGTGATTTCACCATCTTATGGCTGCAGCTGCTACATCACCAACTATTGTTTCAATCCAGCACCAAATTTTTAACAGCAAAATTAAAAAAAAATATTTATTTGTACAAACTTTTCTTATTAGTGTTAAATGGCATGAATTTTTGATAGTATCATATGGACAAAGTATGAAAATAATGTAATTAAAGATAAGTCGAGATTAAGGAACTGTACTCAACAAATATTTGTAAAGAAATATGTTTTTTTTTTCATATGTGTTTAAATGTGTGTCGTGTGTGTGTAAGATGTATATGACGAGATTCCATTTTAAGCAGTGTACGGTAATTTCTTGATTGTAGAAGGTGCTTACTTTTGGTGAGGCAGTGATAAAAAATATTATACAGCCAATGTATTAAGGATGGTAGATCCCAAATGATCACATATTAGATATCGTTGGACAGGGAAAATATACTTATTTGCAGTCATACCAACATAGATAACATAATTAAAAACAGGAGTGTGCAGTCATTTAAATGAGCGATCATAATCAGAAACAGTGCAGTCATGAAAGCGTAAAATCGAATGAATAAAACCATGAAGTCGGGCGTCAAAAATCCAACAGTTTGAGAACAACTTCTTTATTGAGATACTCGTCACTAAAAATTGGAACACTTTCAAATTAATCAACAAGGCATTTTATGAAATCATGTTCATGGCTAAATTCTATAAAACCAGGATCCATTCTTCGGATGCCGTCATGGGTATTTTAAGTAGACGATATCATTGGAAAAAGTGTGTTACAAAGTCGTGCAACTATTTTTAAATCCCTTCGTGCAAAGGATACAAATAAATTTCATCAAATGAAAGACTCGAATTTTGGAGTGACGGCGAAATAATCAAAAGTGGGATATTAGGATCCCGAAAAGAGCGGGAAGCAAGCTTTTGGTAAGTTCCAGAAATGTGTGGAAAAACAATAATAGCCGTTCCATCAAAAAGAATATTTTACTGATGCAATACGGAAGTAAAAAGATATTGATGCGTAGGAAATCAATTAGATATTTAAAAAGGGGAATAATAAAAGGGGACAGAATATTATTAAGGAATTTTATTTTTTCATACGATGAAAAGAGATATCAAAAATAAGCATTTAAAAGAAGCATAACTCAGTAAAAATCCATTTTCAGCAATTACTGCCGATATTCGAAGTATTTACGGCGGCCCTGTATATGATCTACAGAATTTGGAAACAACACGTAGTAGACTAATGTTACATACAATTGTATATCACAAAGGAAAGTGCACTTCTAGAAATTACTGATCATAGTCAGTCTTCAACTGAATTATTTTGTACGTCTCTGTACATGAACGATAAATCCTACGCACTCTGTAATATATAAAAAATAAGTCATATTGAACCTTAGTTACCCTTTTAAATTTCATTATATTTCAAGTATCATAACATGTTCAAAATGCACCGAAAACGATTTTTCCCATAGATCATAATAGTAAAGGAACTATTTTCTACATTCCACGTTCCTGTAAATGAACTATACATGCTACTAATTGTATCCTGCAGTAAAAACATGCTGTAGTCCATCTCAGTAATTCATGTTTATTTGATTATGTTTCAACTATCGTAACATCAATAAAATGCGTGATTTTTTCCCATATATCATAATGGAATGGAATTATTTTGTGTGTCCTGAACATGTGTAAATGAACTATTAATGCTATACACTTCATTTTCAATATCAAATATTCTATAGTAAAATTGAATATCGTATACAAATTCCATGACAATCCGATTGTATTTACGGGAGTTACAGCACGGACAGACGGGTAGACAGACGGATAAACAGAAAGGCAGACAAACCGAATTCATAAACACTTTTCAACTATATTGGAAAGTGTTAAAAAAGCTTGATATAAACTATAACTATTTTCTAAAAACAAACCGAAAATTCGCAGCAAACTTTTTATATTTATTCAGGAGTCATCATTGTTTTCTACATAAATCTGGACGTTATTTTGTATCCTTATATTTTACTTTGAAAAAAGAAATTACTATTTATTTTTTCCTTAGCGGCTGCTGTGGAGTGAGTCTAGATAAAGGAAAATTGTTCTTTCGATAGAAACAAGGAAAAGAAATGTGTTCTCAGAAGGCTGAAATTTTAGAATAGAATAAAACAATGGTTTGCGTTTATATTTTAACTTCTACACAATGTTAAATTGAAAGTACAGTGCACATTCTTTTTAAGCAAGTTGTATTAAAAACTACGCTTGTGACATGCTATTGTATAGATATTATCGCTTAACGTCACCTGGACCTAAAGGTAATTTTATTTAATTAAAATGCTCTTTGAAGAGAAATTTTTAATTGAATTTGAATTAAATAATTTTATTACCGCTTTCAGAGATGGAAAACTATCAATCCGTATACATGCATTTGCAGAGACTGGATATCAATTAACTATTTTGTGATATTCTATAGATACTTGTATTTTACATCAAGTGTAACAGAAAGTCCCCAAGCATTCTCAATTGTACAGAATTAAAATTTAGATTGAAATAAAATTTGGAATAACATTTTACATAATATTTAGAATATTGAAATAAAATTTAGAAAAGTAAATTGAACGATATTCAGAATAAAAAAAAATTATTCATTATCTTTACAATTGAATTGATTTCCCATTTACAGTCATTTCACAGAATCTGGGTGCCAATTAGCAATTTTTCAGATTATTCAATAAAAACTAAAGTTATAGTGTTATGTACAGGGTGTAAGAAGTTAATATA
The DNA here is from genome assembly GCA_963931845.1 of Maratus michaelseni. NCBI lineage: Eukaryota > Metazoa > Arthropoda > Arachnida > Araneae > Salticidae > Maratus > Maratus michaelseni. The sequence goes on from OZ007587.1 coordinate 373,653,365, forward strand.
CAAACTTTGGGGGTAAGTAGAGTATACTACGTTGAACATACTTTTTCAGGAGAGTAAGGTCACAATTCCGTTTTTTCTGTCAAAAATACAAGGCGTTTCAGAGCAATACCAACCGGATTTGTGTTCATAATTTAAAGATAGCTAAATTCTTAACGAAATTCGTAGCAGATTTACATTTAAAATGTAACGATAGCACAATGGATGGTAAAAGTTGCCAATATCCGCATACAAAAAGTGCTAAACTAGATTCTCCTTAATAGTATATACAGGTAAGATATATACAAGATATATACATATATATATAACAACATCTTGTATATCTTGTACATCTAACAATAATAATTGAATACCAATTGAATTGTATCTAATTAGATACAATCACTATTCGAATTATTATGTTCCTACAGACCGTAATACAATGCATTTCACATAAAGAAAATTAAGTATGTTAAGCATTTCATTCTAAATGTCTTTAATTATCATTTAAGCAATGAACAAAAATCTGGGTGCTGATTGTAGTAAAACTCTTGTATTTTTTAATATATGGATTGTGAACAGATTTTCTTATAAAAAAAATTCTAGACAGACTCCACTGGACCTTCTGAAAACTGGCTTGTGTGCCCAGAAAGTATGGAAAAAAGGAAATTTTTAGAAATTTCTGACATAATGGAATCGACTGGCTTAGAACGGCAACATTCCCGTTTTGAAACTGGAGACGTTATCCTCGGAACGACTAATGTTTGATTACAATTCCGCAGTATTTATCGATTTTACTCTGTCACATTCACTTGGTCATTTTTCTTATAGAACGGGTTAAAAAATGGTTTAAAAATGGTTTAAAAAAGGACTAAATGCGTAATCCGTCGGCATATTAAAAAAATATCTATACAGTTCTCGTGACAGTGGTATATAAATAAAGTGTGTCCGAATTGTTTTTTCCCGGATTACAAAATTTATTCATTTATATCCACTATATATAAGATATACATGTGAAACTGATGCCAAAATAATTAAAAGTAACAAAGTTTTATTATTGCAGGTTTCGTAACGTGGCTGTAGTGTAGCGGTCTTAGTCTACCTCTGTACCTAACTTTTTAACACACTGCAGATACTAAGACTTACTTCACATGTAACAGAAAGTCATCATATATCTTCATTTCGTCAAAATATTCTTTGACGATTGTATTGAGACAAATCGGAAAATGACAATTTTTTTCCTATTTTCAATAAATAAAATCGTTTTTGAATGTGCTTGTATTCGGGGAAACTGGGAATCAATTAATATTTTTATCGTGATTTTTTTTCAATAAAAACTGAAGTTACGGCACAGACACTAATTGCAGATATAAGCATGTTCCTTCGCGTGCAGTGGACGAAATGTCTTATGTTGTCTGTTCCTTTTGCACTATTATTTCCAAAGAATAGTCTATGTGGCAGATTTATATTGCAGATAATAATAATAATAATAATAATAATAATAATAATAATAATAATAATAAACACGTAACAGAAATTGATCAGTAATTTTAATCCTTTCCATATTTTAATACATATGTTTACGCGTCATAAAAATAATTAATCTGCAAAGTGTCAGTATATAGACTACACTGTTCAAAATTTGCAGCAAACTGTCCAACCTTTCGACCGTTTTTATAGAAAACGGTTACATAAGTGATATTTAGCGCTATTCTGGCAATAATATTCCCCATATTATAGTCCGAATAGAGTTAAATTACGGTTATGTAACCGTTTTCAACAAAAAACGGTAAAATACCGGTAAAATATTGGCGTAAAAAGGTAAATTATTAGCACTTTGCACCAATGAAAAGCGATCAGGTATTTAAAAGATTTAAGTGTGTGGCAATATTTTTGTACAATGCTGAGGATAAAAAGGAATCCTTCCCTATTAACTCTGAGGCAATTCATCTTATAAAAATATGAATGGTACCAATCGTAGTAAAGCTTACTTATTAATGCTATCCCTTTCGGCCCTGATTATTTTTCAATTTTGGGAAAAAAATTACTGTTATGTTAACAAAATTAAAAATAGATATCGGAATCACAGAAGTTAGGGTTTAATGAAAGTTAACGAATGCGTTCTTTACCAAAACCTCACAAATGTAGTTATTTTGCGTTTTTTTCATATAACAATAGTCTAAGGAAGAATTTTGGAAGACGTTTGGAAAATGTCATATTACAACTAAATTAAACAAGCGTAAAAATTTAGTAATATTTTTTATCTTTTATCACAAATTACCAATTCGGAAAAAGATTCCCAAATTTTAATTTAAAGACTGAAACGTATGTTTTAATTAAAAGAAATGCCAACGGCTTGCTAATAAATATGAAAATTATTATTATTATTATTAATACTAAATGCTAAACATAAGTGAAGTCATAATAGGAAATGTAGAGATTAATAATATCACTATTAAGTGCTGGAATTAATAAAAATAATGTTTAAGACAAAATAATACTCAATAAAAGATATGTCTTATTAGTAGGACGTCAGGGCCGAAGGGGCTATACTTGAATTATAATTAGGGTGTCATCTACATTTATAAATTGTCACACATTTTAAAATTTCATTGCGAATAACTTATTTTAACACCATATTTCGATTTGTTCGGCAAATTTGACTTCGGATACCAAACAGGTAGTTTATAGCGTTATTTTATAGCGTTAATTTTTGTAAACGGATATCTAGTTAATTTTTATAGCGTGGTAATGGTACCCTGATAAAAGAATAGTGCAAATAATTTGGAATGCTCAATAAATATCTATTTCAACTATTAGCGTACATTTCAAAATACTCATTTCTGACCATTTGTTTGGTCAACAAATCGGCGAATCCGATACTACTTTTTCTGGTTTTCACTAAAAGCATTATTTTTATATTACAGTTTCACACAAAATGGGTGGCCCATTTATAGTTCTGAGGATGAGAAACCTATTCTCTCAACCATTTTTATCCTATATTACCGAATTATTCAGTCCCAATAATTGTTATGGCTTGAGAACTACATAGCGCTCTTTATATGTTTTATAACCAACTGTTTTTTCTAAAAAAATCGTATGAGATCCTGTGGACCAGTGCCTTAATGATGATGCTTACCAAACATTATCAAGTGTAAAGAATGCATGTGATCTCAATTTCTAAGGAATTAGCGATTTTTATAAAAAGTGCTATTTTTTATAGAAACGGTAACACCTATAATAAAATGATAAAAACTGATAGATATTAACAAACCTTTATAAAAACTGTCTATACTTATACAAAATGCTATATGACGGCAACAACAATCCTATATGGGCAAACCAATGGCCTAGTCGTTAGCATGAGAAAAGGATTCTGCGTTAATAATATTATGTGTTACCTCATTATTATGATTTAGTATTTACTATTGTTTATTTTTGTTATTATTTAAAGTATTTATAGTATTGTTATTAATCAATGGTTTATCAGTCATCTAAGAGTCAATTATAGTTTTTTTTCTTATTTCTGAATGTTTTGAGCAGATGTTCTAATGCATGTTCAACAGATAAAGATGAAATATCCTGTACTATTCTGATGTCTGCCAATTTGCAATCTGAGAGAGTGCAGTTTTGAACATGTAGGCCTTGGTGTCTTCAAGTCTGATGTTGTTGTTTTTTGTTTGATGGAGGAGGGTGATAATATATTTTTAATTAATTTTTACCATTTGTGAATTACTACGTACGAACACACACACACGCATATATATATATATATAAATATTTAGTTCAAATAATATAATAATTATTTAATTAATATGGCCTTTATTTATTTATATATCACTGAACAACATAAGCCTAAATAATCAAATTCACTCGTCAGATGTTATTACAGTTAATTAAAAGGGAAATTGTCCCTTCCATTATTTCTCCATTAAATTCATTTCTGTCATAAAACCATTTCGATTAATTACATATACAGAGAATGCATTTCTGACATTATCGCTTATTATACTCCACCAGGTTCTCTAATGAAATACTTTAATATTACTCACAATAGTGTAAGTTTGCTTTTTTATTGATGATAAATTCATCGGTATTTTTTATTATGCTTAATAAATTATAATTTTTCTTTTAAAAATAAAAATGTTCATGCTTTGTTTTGAGATGCCATACAAGGTTTTTGTTTTTAACTAATTGCTTTTTTAAAATAATTTTTTGTATTTCTTGTTAAACTTACATCATTGTAAAACAAGCATGGATGGGCAATTGATAGTTAATAGTTTAATTTGCTAATCAGAAATGTTATTGTGGAATTTTTACTTTGATAATTAGCAGCGTAGTCTAGGCCTTGACCGGCAAGTCTACGGTTGGGTTGGGTTGGGTTGATTATTGACGGCCAATTATCTACACTTGCGATATAGGCCCCGGGATAGTGCCCTTCGTGGGGGTCTTTCTAAGGGAACCTAACTCGTATTTACGCATGGATAAATCCACGGCTCGAAGAAAACCACGAATACTCCGAACGATTACGCCGACGGGCGTGATTGGGATCGAACCCAGGACCTCCCGTCTACCAGCTTCGAGAGCAGAACCTCTCAGCCACTGGTGGGGCTTGCAAGTCTACGGAGAAAACTTTACTACACAAATCGAGGGTATTCCTATAAATTCTGTAAGTACTGAATAGTGTCAATGTTGATTTGTTATTTTTCAGGTCGATTTGCCACTATTATGCCAAATAATTTTAGCAACTGTTTCCACATTTCCGACTACGTCATAGATAATGTATCTTGAAATTTGATGAACAACTGTCAAATGATTTTCCAATCAGAATCTTCTGCAGCATTAAATATGCGTTGAAATGTCCGACCTATCACCAAAACGCACGCTCAACGTAATGCACAATTTAATCGACTTCATTTAGACTTTTTTCAATACACAAGGCTTCTTTTCACAATTAAATAAACTCTTTATAGGATTTTTTACTTCGATTATAGCGGAAAGCGTCATGTATTAATTGTTGTTGTAATAAAAATTAAAACCACTGTATTTAATTTTACAGTATTAACCTAAATTGTAACACTTATTAGATCCCTTTATCTATCAACGTTTCGAAGTTTTTTTTTTGCGTCCAAATTACGGAATCCTTTCTGAAACACACTCTATGTGAAGATCCTACTAAGTTGTATGCGTGTCATTTGTTTGCTTTCCTTTATTTATCTGAAATATCATTATATGTAATATTAAACGAGTTCATTTCAACCACCAAATATCTTCTAATCCATATATTTAAAGCTGTTTGGTAATTCTGTCAAATCTATTCCATCGAAATTCGATCGAATACGCATGCGTCAAAAAATCACCGGCCAATGAGGTGAGGGTCTATGACTGTCTCTACAAACGTGTTTGGGATCGTATCATCTGTTGTTTTTTTCTGTTGTCACGTTGCGTTAAACCTAGGAAGATATTTATCTAGAACTCACTGTGGAGTGTTTAGAAGGTATTTATTTTATTTATTTATTTTATTTATTGTAATTTGTATGAATACTTAGATGTCCATTTCGGATTTACTGTTTAAAAATGAATTTAGGCTCATAAGTTGGCGAAATCCCGATGGAAATTTTCTTTTTAGATCTCTATCATTTTGTTTATATAGTACAGAAAATAATTATTCAAACGTGTAGAACACGTAATACAAAATTGGACCACTTATGGTCTGTTTATTATCGGGAATGAATCTTATGGTGTTCCGATTGATAATGAATTCGATTATGTAAATATAATGTCAAAAGACAGTACGCACGGTAGTAATATTTTTATTATTATGTGTTCGAAAAAAGCAGAATCTGAGCATCTGAATATAAGTTATAAAATAAACAGAAATATATTATCTCTATTCGATTTAAAAGTTTTGTCATTACATAAGTGGGCTATTTTATTTGTTAAGAGTATGTATGCATTATATTGTTTGTATGTATACAAATCTTTAGAATGTTTTGATTTGCAAACTCTTAATATTTGAATAATGTTTACATTATATTTGTTTGTATGTATACAAACAATATATGTATACAAAGAAGTATATATGCAAACAATGTATATAATGTATCATGTAACAATATTAATATTTACATTGTATTGTTTGTATATATACAAATCTTGATTGTTTTAAATGGGCAAATTTGTAATGTTTTTTTATGTTATTTTTTTTAAATGTCAAAAAAAAGATAAATTTTCAAACTTGGTATAAAAAACTTGAGTACTTCTCTATTATCCCATCGACCACTTTTCATAACAAAATACTATCGCCAAACTGTATGATTAAATGCCAAAATTGCAGTCCCATTTACTTGATGTCGAAAACATTATACGTGTTTTTTATGTCATCAAGTGGTTTTTAATTCAACATTTGCGTGTATTTTTCATTATGTTTATTTGATTTATTAGTTATTTCATTAATTAAAATAACAATTGTATCCTTAAATTCTTATATTTTATTTATTTATTTTGATATTCCAATGACAACGTTCTCCCATTTATTTGGCGATAGTTTTTTTTTTTATGAAAAGTGGTCGATGAGATAATAGAGAAGTACCAAAACTTAATTACGTATATGAGTATATTCTTTGACAGTATTAATCATTACTCGATATTTTAAAACTGCATCATATTTGTAGAATTATATTAATTTAAACAATGCTTCTATTGAAGTGTGAAGAACCATATACCTCTATGAAGAACCATATATTTACATAATTGTCTTCATTAGCAATGGGAACACCATAAGATTCATCCCCGATAATAAACGGACTATAAGTGGTCCAATTTTGTATTACGTGTTCTACGATATTTTTACATACATTTAAATAATCATTTTCTGTACTATATAAACAAAATGATAGAGATCTAAAAAGACAATTTCCATCGGGATTGATTTCGCGAACGTTAAAAGAGCCTAAATTCATTTTTAAACAGTAAATCCGAAATGGACACCTAAGTATTCATACAAATTATAATAAATGAAATAAATAAATACCTTCTAAACACTCCACAGTGAGTTCTATATAAATACCTTCCTAGGTTTAACGCAAAGTGCAAGAAAAAAACAACAGGAGATGATCCCAAACACGTTTCTAGAGACCGTAATAGACCTTCACCTCATTGGCCGGTCCTACCGGAAGATTTTTTTTATGCATGCGTATTGGGTCGAATATTGTTGAAACATTTGACAAAATAAGCAAACTGTTTCCACCTAGGTATTTATACACAATACAACAAATAAAATAAATGCCTTCAAAACACTTTTGATCATCACATCAGCGTGCAAGACAATTTTTTTACCGGAAACCGTTTGATGAATTTCATTATTTTTCCGTTATCGATTGACAAATTTTACGATTTTACCGCTAACGATTGCTGAATTTCACAATTTATCGACTATTGATTAACGAATTTCATGATTTTTTCCATGAACATTTGTCGAATTGCACAAAAAAAATTAAGAATATCGTCAAATTGTCTTGGGTAAAAAAATTTTGAATATTGTCAAATGCCATCGAGAAAAAAGTCTCTTTGTCAAATGATTTTGAAGAAAAAATCGGGAAATTCACAAAATGGTTTCGGAAAAAACTTCACCAAATGGTTTCAAAATTCTTTGAGTGACAGCGGGAAAAAAAATTTCATTTTACATTCAATCATCGCAATTGGCGAGTGTGACTAAGTTTAGCGAGTGGTGGCAATAACATCAATCACCAATTTCCAGTATTACTCGCCGATTGGTGAATGTTAATTTTGTCTTATATCACAAACTGTATTTACATATACTACTAGATATAATGATTATGAACCATGATTTTTCTGTTATTGGGCGAGATTCATGTTTTTTCAGCAATTCTTTGATGAAATTAGTGTTTTTTCAGCGATCCTTTGAAGAATTTCGCATTTTTCTCACGATCCTTAACGAAATTCGCATTTTCCAGCAATTCTTTGATAAAATACATTTTATTCCGCAATTTTTAGACGAAATTTAGTAAAAAAGCGTGATCTTTTGGTGAAATTTCCTTTTTTGCGATTCTTTGACAAAATTTGCTTATCTTTCGCGATCCTTTTGCATAATTACGTTTTTTCTGTGGTCTTTTAACAAAAGTCATGTTTTCCCATTATCCTTTGATAAAGTAGTGTTTTTTCCTCAATCATTTGACAAAATCTGTTATTTTCCCCCCGCGAAGATTGGTTAGATGTTTTTAGTCTGCAGGTGCCCTAAAAAGTCTGTGACGCCCGTTGCTGCATCGCACACATTCTTCCATGGGGCATCGAACGAAGTAAATTCAACCTAAAGAATCATTGTTTCATTCCTGACATTTCTCGAAAGAAACAACGTTCAACTCATTGACTGAATTGTAAAGGGCGAAATGTGTCAATTAGCAGAAAGTGCGCAATTTGTTCGTTCATGGAAAAAATCGTGAAATTCGTTAACCGATAGTCGATAAAATTCGAAATTCGTCAATCGATAGCGGAAGAAGTGCAAAATTCATTAATCTACACAGTGGAAAAATCGCAAAATTCATCAACTGGTTTCGGGAGAAAAATTTTTCGAATATCGTCAAATTTCTTCGAGAAAAAAATTCACAATCTGCCAATTTCGGGGATGAAATTTACCAAATGGTTTCAAAATTTGTCGCGCGACAGCAGAGAAAAAAAATCTTTTTCCATTCAATCATCGCAATTGGTGAGTGTGACTATTATGTTTGACCAGTGGTGGCAATAAAGTCCATTGCCAAATTTTCAGTATTACTCGCTGTTTGGCAAGTGCTAATTTTGTCCTATACTTCAAAACCCTTTTGATCATCACATCAGTGTGCAGGACAATTTTTTTTACGGGAGACCATTTGATGAATTTCGTGATTTTTCCGTTATCGATTGACCAATTTTACTGCTATCGATTGTTGAATTTTATAATTTATCAACTATTGATTAGCGAATTTCCTGATTTTTTCCATGAACGTTTGACGAATTACGCAAAAAAAATAAGAATATCGTTAAATTGTCTTCGGTAAAAAAAAAATTAATATTGTCCAATGCCTTCGAGAAAAAGGTTGCAAGTTGAAACGGCTGTGACTTCTTTTTCATGTTATGCATCTCCGGTGTCCATCTCCTCACTTTGCCCCCCCCCCCCAAAGGGTACTTTCTAAATTTTGCACATTACCCTCATGTTATATATCATTGGAAAGGTCTGTGACCACTTAATCATTTTATGCATCTCCAATGTCCATCTCCCCACTTTGCCCCCCCACCCCCCTAAGGGATACTTTTCTAAATTTTGTTGACACCCCTCATGTCATATATCATTGGAAAGGTCTGTGACCACTTAATCATATTATGCATCTCCGATGCCCATCTCCCCACTTTCCCCCCCCCCCCCCAAGGGATACTTTTCTAAATTTTGTTGACACCCCTCATGTCATATATTGTTGGAAAGGTCTGTAACTGCTTAATCATATTATGCATCTCCGATGTCCATCTCCCCACTTTGCCCCCCCCCAAAGGGTACTTTCTAAATTTTGCCCATTACCCTCATGTTATATATCATTGGAAAGGTCTGTGACCACTTAATCATATGCATCTCCGATGTCCATCTCCCCACTTTGCCCCCCTCCCTCCCCCAAAGGGTACTTTCTAAATTTTGCACACAACCCTCATGTTATATATCATTGGAAAGGTCTGTGACCACTTAATCATATTATGCATCTCCAATGTCCATCTCCCCACTTTGCCCCCCCACCCCCCTAAGGGATACTTTTCTAAATTTTGTTGACACCCCTCATGTCATATATCATTGAAAGGTCTGTGACCACTTAATCATATTATGCATCTCCGATGCCCATCTCCCCACTTCCCCCCCCCCCCGAAGGGATACTTTCTAAATTTTGCACATTACCCTCATGTTATATATCATTGGAAAGGTCTGTGACCACTTAATCATATTATGCATCTCCGATGTCCATCTCCCCACTTTGCCCCCCTTCCCCCCCAAAGGGTACTTCTAAATTTTGCACACAACCCTCATGTTATATATCATTGGAAAGGTCTGTGACCACTTAATCATATTATGCATCTCCAATGTCCATCTTCCCACTTTGCCCCCCCACCCCCCTAAGGTATACTTTTCTAAATTTTGTTGACACCCCTCATGTCATATATCATTGGAAAGGTCTGTGACCACTTAATCATATTATGCATCTCCGATGCCCATCTCCCCACTTCCCCCCCCCAAAGGGGTACTTTCTAAATTTTGCGCATTACCCTCATGTTATATATCATTGGAAAGGTCTGTGACCACTTAATCATTTTATGCATCTCCAATGTCCATCTCCCCACTTTGCCCCCCCCCCCAAGAGATACTTTTCTAAATTTTGTTGACACCCCTCATGTCATATATTGTTGGAAAGGTCTGTAACTGCTTAATCATATTATGCATCTCCGATGTACATCTCCCCACTTTGCCCCCCCCAAAAGGGTACTTTCTAAATTTTGCACATTACCCTCATGTTATATATCATTAGAAAGGTCTGTGACCACTTAATCATATTATGCATCTCCAATGTCCATCTTCCCACTTTGCCCCCCACCCCCCTAAGGGATACTTTTCTAAATTTTGTTGACACCCCTCATGTCATATATCATTGAAAGGTCTGTGACCACTTAATCATATTATGCATCTCCGATGCCCATCTCCCCACTTCCCCCCCCAAAGGGGTACTTTCTAAATTTTGCACATTACCCTCATGTTATATATCATTGGAAAGGTCTGTGACCACTTAATCATTTTATGCATCTCCAATGTCCATCTCCCCACTTTGCCCCCCCCCCCAAGAGATACTTTTCTAAATTTTGTTGACACCCCTCATGTCATATATCATTGAAAGGTCTGTGACCACTTAATCATATTATGCATCTCCGATGCCCATCTCCCCACTTCCCCCCCCAAAGGGGTACTTTCTAAATTTTGCACATTACCCTCATGTTATATATCATTGGAAAGGTCTGTGACCACTTAATCATTTTATGCATCTCCAATGTCCATCTCCCCACTTTGCCCCCCCCCCCAAGAGATACTTTTCTAAATTTTGTTGACACCCCTCATGTCATATATTGTTGGAAAGGTCTGTAACTGCTTAATCATATTATGCATCTCCGATGTACATCTCCCCACTTTGCCCCCCCCAAAAGGGTACTTTCTAAATTTTGCACATTACCCTCATGTTATATATCATTGGAAAGGTCTGTGACCACTTAATCATTTTATGCATCTCCAATGTCCATCTCCCCACTTTGCCCCCCCCCCCCAAGAGATACTTTTCTAAATTTTGTTGACACCCCTCATGTCATATATTGTTGGAAAGGTCTGTAACTGCTTAATCATATTATGCATCTCCGATGTACATCTCCCCACTTTGCCCCCCCCAAAAGGGTACTTTCTAAATTTTGCACATTACCCTCATGTTATATATCATTGGAAAGGTCTGTGACCACTTAATCATTTTATGCATCTCCAATGTCCATCTCCCCACTTTGCCCCCCCCCCCAAGAGATACTTTTCTAAATTTTGTTGACACCCCTCATGTCATATATCATTAGAAAGGTCTTTGACCACTTAATCATATTATGCATCTCCGATGTCCATCTCCCCACTTTGCCCCCCCCCCCGTACTTTCTAAATTTTGCACACAACCCTCATGTTATATATCATTGGAAAGGTCTGTGACCACTTAATCATATTATGCATCTCCGGTGTCCATCTCCTCACTTTGCCCCCCCCCCCAAGGGGTACTTTCTAAATTTTGCACACAACCTCATGTTATATATCATTGGAAAGGTCTGTCACCACTTAATCATATTATGCATCTCCCATGTCCATCCCCCCACTTTGACCCCCCAAGGGTGTACTTTTCTAAATTTTGCATACACCCCTCATGTGATTTATCGATGGAAAAGTCTGTGACCACTTAATCATATTATGCTCCCCACTATGAAATTTGTCAAGTTAAAGCAACTATAAATTTTACTTTTATGGTATTATCAAGTTGTTTGCCGTCAAATTTTGACGGGTTCCATCTAGTATATTATTAAAGTATAAGATATTTATGATGGAGTGAAAATAAAACTGAACTTACTTTTATTTAAAACTTTGAATTGCAATAATTTTTATACGTCATCTGCTACTCGATAACTTGTAATTAAAATAGAACTATAAGATAAACATAATACTAAGAGCTTTAATTTCTCTCAGTTCAATACCAAATACAAGCGCAAAATAAGACAGAGAAAGAAAGCTGCGGAATGATGCGATGTAAATGGTTGTGGGGTGGCGAGAAAAGGGAAGTAAACTTTTGTTTAATTACTTTATTTACAAGTTAATATTTTAAACTTAAAAGCAATATAAGTAGAATAAGTTTAATTAATAGTTGTGTCTCATGATATACATATAGCATAAATAGACTAACATTGGACATATTTTTAACACTTTCCAACCTAGTTGTTGAAAAGTGTTTATGACTTTGGTTTGTCTGCTGTCTGCCGTCTGTACGTGCTCTAACTCCTGTAAATATGCTTCGATTGCCCTGAAATGTTGTTGTAGTTTACTATAGCATGTTCAACTGAAGTGTGTAGCACTTATAGTTTGTTTACAGGGACAGTCAAAAATATTCCGTCACATTACAGTCAATGAGGAATAATCGGTTCAAGAGCATTTTGATGACGCTACGTCATTTAAAACATAATGAAATTGATATATAATTATGAAGCGCATTAAAACATGTTTTTTGTAGAATATGGGGTGCAAATCATTTATTATTCATTTACAGGGTCAAACAAAAGAATTCTGTTACACATCGTTCTATGGAAAAAAATCGTCTGCAGTGTAAATTAGTGATATTTCACTATTTCAAACATAATTAAAATTATACGCATTGCTTAGGTACTCTATAAATTGCTCTCTCGTGTGCATTGCGTTTATTGACAGGGACACACAAAAGATATTGGGTACAGTACACGTGCGATATTTACAGTCTATGTGTGATAAGTGCGTTTTCAACTTTGGTTTGCATTTTTAACTTTTTTTTCATAGTACGTGTGTGTTTATAAACTCGGTTGACCATATACAGGGCTACACAAAAAAATTCGTAAGTACTACAGTCTATGGTAGTGAATTGCTTAAAGGTAGTTTTTAATTGTGTTTACACAATTTCCTGCAGAACTATATTTAGTAGACTAATAGAAGTTTGTGGAATATAAATAAATTCATGTACAGGGCTACGAAAAAAACACATTGTCGTTTACGTTTGGTAATTGCTACAAGTGAATTCTAAGTTACCTTTTAGCTTAATAGGTGGTGTGTACAAAAGTCTTCAGATAATATACGGGGCTGTACAAAATGTTTAGAGTGCATTTCCATCGATTGGCAAAAATTGCTAAATGTGAATAGTCTAACTGAACTAAATTTTATCATACTATATATCCACATTTATTGATCATATACTGGGCTGCACAAAATAATTCGTCTACTTTTTTGACACTGGAAGGTAATTTCACAGGGTTTCACAAACTGTAGTTTTCAATGTGTTATGTGTTTTCCAAATTGTTTACTTACATATCTCTTTTCACCTTATGTAATAGTGAAGTTTCGTTACAGTTTTCTAGCTGTATTGGAAAGTGTTTCATAATCTACGCTTGACGCATGATTTTTCGTCCTTTTTATTTTTTAAAAGCCGTACTGTTTTAAACTTTTACCCGACACATCATGAAGTACTAGTCAGATTAATTTGAAATTTATATATTAGTAATTTAAATTAATTCTAAGGTTGTAAGAAAAATTTGGACAGTTATGGAAAATATAACGGGAAATACAGGTTATTTCCAATTTTTGGAAAAACACATCTAATTCACAACATAAATTATCTGTATCTGTGGTATCCAATTTCTTGTTAATCTTCAGTATCTGAATGGTAAACAATTAAAACTAAGGCATCTTCAACTGTAAGCCACCTTTTAACAGGCATTTTTCAGTAATAATTGGATGCAAACTGCATAAAAATGAACAAAATCATATCTATCTATCTATCTATATGTATATATATATATATACACATAAATTTGCAGTCTAGACTGTAAATGTGGAACGCAGGCATTCAAAGAAGCATAAACCAAAAAAACATACTATAAGTAATTTATTTATGCATGAAAATGCATAAAAAACAGTTCGCAATGAAATAATCATCCTCAGAACGCGCACATTTGTATTCTAAAAGAAAATATGGCGTAAAAGACATAGCCTAATATATGCAACATTTTTTCTACATTTCAATAAGCACCAAAATTCCTATTTTTATCCCCAAAATTAAGTAATGATACATTTGTACGAGGGTGAATCAAATATAACCCGGAATTTTTGTTTTTTATTTATTGGTACAAGATACAAAATAGAAAGTTACATATTATTTTTCTATATAATCTCCTGATTTCAAAACACATTTTTCCAACAGATTGGAAGTTTTATGATGCCGTCATCATAGAAAGTAGAGGGGAGTGTCTCCAGCGTATTGCGCACGAAGAATCCAACAGTAGTGTCATCGCCGAATCGTCCACATCCTAATGCTTCTTTCAAAGGCCCAAACATGTGACAGTGACAGGGGGATAAGTCAGGACTACAGAGAGGGTGTTCCAGTGTTGTTCCACTGCTGATCAGTGAGCAAAAGGTGAACCCACAAGACGGAGATTTTTTGAAAACCCAACTCATCTGTAATGATGGATTCAGCACTTCCGTAGTTTATCCCTATCTGAGATGCAATTTCAGCAACCGTTGAACGGCGGTCACCCTCAAGAATGTCCCGAATGGCGGCAATGTTTTTCCCGAGTCAAACTTGTTCGAGTGCTGCGGGCGTGGGGTGCGTTTTTAACTTCTGCTCGTCCTTCCACAAACTTTCTGTCCGAGTCATACACTTGGGTTTTCTTTAGGTATGTCTCCTCAAACTGTACTGGAAGTTTTTGTAAGATTTCAGCTGGTCTTACGCCTTCATTTGTAAGACATTTAACGATAATTCGTTGCTTAACGTTGGCGTGAACCTCTAGCTCACTCATCGTGATGCCGACTGAGGAACAGAGAGAGTAGAACATACCGGCGCATAGATAGTCATGTGACATCCCCACCTGTCATGTTCAGAGGTTTGAACGCTCTCGTGATGACCTTCAGGTCTCCCATCCGAAATTCCTTTTCATATTTGATTCACCCTCATAGATAAAAATAATTTTCGAATACTTCTAAAAAGTATTCCACCAAGATAAACTGTGAAATAATATATGCGTAAAATGTTAAAACAAGATAGGTATAAGTTATTTCTTACACTGTGCAGCACTCTACTGTAAACTGGCTTTATCGTTATTAATAAATCTATGTATATATAGCAAGTAAAAAATTTGCTGCGATTTACTCAGACAGAAATATGTAAGTTGTTTACATTTTACAAAATATGTTGTAGATCATGCCGTATTTATTTTACAATTCTAAGCTGAAATAAATAACCCAAATATGTTTCATTTCAATTTACGGAGACCTGCATAAGCGGTGCCGTTAAGAATTTATTAGCTATTTGAGAATTTTGAAATAAAACTAGTTATTTCTGACGTGAGTTTCGTGTAAGGAAGAAATATTTTAAAATAAAAAAAGGGTGCAATGGAACAATTTTTTTCTCTCAAATTTTGAAACAGAAAGCTAATAACAAGACTTTATCTGATGATTTAAGAAACACTATAAATTTTTGCTGACGATAGCAACGTATACAAAAGATTTGTAAAAAAAAAACGGCAGATTTTGAATAACAAAATAAACACATATATACAAAATAATAGATCACCACAGACCAGTTAAACGTGGTATGGTATAGACAGATAGATAGCCAGATAGCTGAATTTGTCTTTCATATAATAGCAGACTAATTTATTTAATGTGACACTTCTTTATTTAGGTATTAGGGAACAATATAAGCTGAAATAATCAAATTTACTCGTCAGATGTTATTACAGTTAATTAAAAGGAAAACTGTCACTTCCATTATTTCTCCGGTAAATTCATTTCTGTCATAAAATCATTTCGATTAAATTACATTTACGGCGAATGCATTCCTGATATTATTTCTTATTACACTCCAACAGATTCTTTAATGAAATATTTTATTAGTATTCAGAGTAGTGTAAGACTCTGTTTTTATTGATCGTAAAATCATTGGTATTTTTTATTATGCTTAATAAGTTATATCCTTTTGTTTGAAAATAAAAATATTCCAGCCTTTGTTTAGAGTTTAGAGATACGATATGGGGGGGGGGTTGTTTTCACCTAATTACGAATTTTTTAAAATATATTTTTGTGTTTCTTGTAATATTTACATCATCGTAAAGCAAGCGTGTATGGCCAATTATTACGTAATAGTTTTATTTGTAAATCCTAAAAGTTAATGTGGAATTTTTTCTTCTATAACTAGCAGACATGCTCGGTCCGGCTCGATTCTGCCGAAAAAAAATTAAACTGGGAAATAGTAAAACCAACACTTTGTCCCATTACGTTTTTATAGAATTTTATCTTTTACGAAAATGAAAATAGCATATATGTGACACATTACTGATGCGTGTTAAAATTTAAAATTATTGATTTCAAAAAGTAAAACAAATGGCATGGATATAGGTTGGTAAAAATGTATTAAACTGGTGAATAGCATTTATTGAATTCCGACGTAAAGTTGCAAGGTAGTGGAGATGTATAACTTAGAAACTGTGGTGGATAGAAGAGCCAAATAAATGCAATGTTTAAACTGAAATTCATAAGAACCTAATCGTCCTTTAAACATTTAGCTGTAAATATAGCTGTAGATGACAGTGTACGCTGAATGGCTGAATTTGAAGTACGAAGTCATTAAATCTTTTTTAATCACTCGTGGACATCACTTTACGATAGATTCAAAATATACATGTGTCATAGCTATTGGATGATGCAAATTGAAAGCAAAATTGTAAGTCACCTTTTCCATACGGAAACAGAGGCACATGTGCCCTGATAAATAAATCAAGATCATGGAGCGTTGCAGTTTGGATATCGATTCACTTTAATATGCCCTGTGGCAATAAGGCATGTGGGTTGAAATTCGATTTGTATGAATATCAGTTCATGCTTATTCAATTAACTTCTGAATGATTCAATGATTTTTTATAGACTTATACTTCAAGAAAAGAAAGAAATCCATTTTGAATAATGTATTGTAGTGCACCACACTGAAAATAGCGCAATGTTCCTGGTGTATTAAAGTGTCGTGATAAATTGTTCGAAAATCACAATTTACCATGCAGTTTATCCGTGAAAAACAACAATACATCAAATTCTTTATGTAAAATAACAAATGGTTTCTTTTATGGTACGCAATTGTTAATTTAACACAAATGCGGATTTTTGGAAGTCCAAAACGAGTGAGTTCCGTTTAGTTCTGTACGTACTAGATGGTGTCAATGTTGACACTTTTCAGATGGATTTTCCACTATTACACTAAATAATTTCCGCAACAGGTGTCACATTTTCATTGTATATCGGATGGGGTCTACATTTCCGTCTAAATCTTAAATAATGTTGCAAATCTGTTTCGAATTGAGGATAAAATAAAAAATGTTTTCCAAATCAGAATCTGTTGCACAAATAAATCGGCATTGAAAATTATATCCTATCAACAACGGACTGTAGTTAAATCAGGGATATTACTTACCAAGCAATAGAGTAACTAAGTTGCTCGACTTAATTCACAACTTAATTGTCCTTGTTTAGACTGTTTTCATACACAAGCGGCTTTTCACGTTTCGATGTACTTTTTGCAGGATTCTTTTACGGCGATTCCACCGTAAAGTGCAATCTATAAATTGTAGATCCAACAAAACTTTAAACTGCTTTAATTACTTGTATGGATTTAGCATAAATGATACCCTTTATTGGTCCCTTATATCTATCAACGTTAAAAATTAAAGAATGCGTTACGAAACATACTGTATGTTGAGGACCTCGAAAGTTGTATGTGTGTCGTTTGTCCATTTATTTATTTGTTTATTTTCCTTTATTTATATGAAACAGCATTACATGTAAGATTTTAAGAGTTCATTTCAACCACCACGTATCCTACACGATATAAAAAATAGAGATGACGGAAAGAAAACAAAACTGAAATTTTTACTTGTATAAAACAATCTATTATTTACAATTTCAACTGCTTATCAATGACTTGTAACTAAAATAAAACCATAAGACAAACATAATACGGATAGCTTTACTTTTATAGTTTAATACAACATACATGCACAGAAAGAGAGAGAGTGGAAGAAGGGGGAGGGGCAGTGAACAGAGAAGGGGTGGGGTGGAGAAGAGAAAATAATCTTTCATTTAAATTGTTTATTACAAATTCATATTTTAAACTTAAAATAAATAGAAGTAGAATAAGCTTAATTAATACTGGCCTCGTGATGTAGATCTATCATATATATATATACAAAAATTAACACATTCTCAGAAATGCTGTACAATTTTAAACCAGGATTATTTTTATAAGATTACATCGTTAACTAATAATGTTTCTTTTTGATTTAAACAATAAACTTCTACATTTCCTATTTCAAAACACTTTATTTGAACTAATCAAAGATCCTGTTAAACCATTTATAATATTTTTAAGACCAGAAGGAGAGATGATTAATAATATTGCGACCAAAATCAAATCTAAATTCATCGAATTACATATCGCAATTACTTTGCACACCATAATTAGATCGTTGCTTGATTTCAATTTAATTGTTACGACTCCACTTTCCTTCCGGATATGCTATAAATATATCACTTACGTAATATATTGAGTGTGAAATCAAACGATAGAGAATTTACAACACTTTAGGAATAATTTATCTTGGATGTATTAATGATAAAGCTGATATAATTATAATTTCATGTGTTTTTTAACAAAACCCAAAACGCGATGGCATTAATTAGTAATTCTGTGAAATTTAAACTAATTACAAAAGTTGTTGTATGTTTCAATGTAAAAATCGCGTATATCTTTTTAAATGGATAATGAATATTTTCCATTTAAGACATCGGGATAAAACTGAAATTTAAATTTATCGATGCTATCATCTTGAATACTTTGAACGTCATAATTAGGTCGATTTTTGATTTCAATTTAATTATTATGACATCACGTATCTTTAAAAGCAGTCATAAAAATGTCACTGTTGTGATATTTGACAGTATAACAACCGGTATTTAATAATTCACATTGGATGTAATATGGTTAAAAGAAATAAAATTTTATAGACTTTTAAACGAAGAGTAAAATACGTTTCAGTTCCGGAATTCCATAAAATTGTCTAAACTTCAAGGTGCTTTAAAAAAATGTATGCACAGTTTGAATGATTATAACTTTATTATTTATTCATATGTAATTAATATTTAAATTACAACAGCCCAGGTAAAAAAAGTCAGCAAAAAACCTTTAAAAAACCTTGAGGAAAACTGAAGGTATTTTGGACAGAAAAATCTGCATCTTCCCTTTAGGAAAAAAAACTGTATTTTCGCTTCACTTTTTTGTCCGAAATACCTCCAGTTTTCCTTAAAGCAAAAAACCTGTACTTTTACTTCATGCAAAAGAACCTGTATTTTCCCTTCACTTTTTTTTCCGAAATACCTCCATTTTTCCTTCATGCAAAAAAACCTGTATTTTCCTTAACTTTTTTGTTCAAACTACTTTCACTTTTCCTTTAGGCAAAAAACCTGTACTTTTCCTTCACTTTTTTTGTCCACCCACCATGGAAACACCCCCCCCCTCCCCCTTGGATTTTAAAATTTACTTAACGTAATCTTCTTTTTCGCTGATTTTAAAAAAGATAGTGAAATTTATTATTTCGAGTATGTATTTAAAATGTACCTTAAATGGAGATTCAGGGAAGTGATGAAGTCAGAAAAGAGTGGGGGACACACCCCCCCCAGATTTTGTAATTTTATTGATATAATTTTCTGTTCTCCAATTTTTAAAGACAGTAAAATTATTTTTTTTGAGTAATTTAAAATAAATAATTAAGCATTAAGAGAAAAATAAATTATGAATATTCATCTCGTAGTGTGTGTGGGGGGGAGGGGTGTACTCCCCTTAATCAGTCATGGCAGTTAATTTTTGTCCTGTTTTTATTTTTATTTTTATGTGCTAAAAATTACCTTAAAATTGGGTATTTCAGGGCAGTGTTGATTTATGTTTGTTTAGTTTGTTGATTTAGTTGAATGATTATAATTTTATTTTTTATTCACATGTAATTAATATTAAAATTACAAAAAAAATCTACATAAAAGCTATAACTTTTACTCCTACCACAGATGTTCAAAATTATTACCATTTTGGTCAATACATAACGATGGGCTATTAATTCACAAACTTGAACAAACATTTCATTTGCTGTTTTGACACGTTCTTGCTCAATTGCAGTTGCGGAACGTTGTCAATGAACATCCATTTGTTTAAAACTTATCTTTTACCCGATTAATTCTAAATAGTATAGGTGTGTCTGCCTGAGACGCCCTGCAATATTGTCTTTGCACTTTTGCTACATTTTCATACTTCCAATATCATTTTAAAATAAATTTTCTTTTTTCAAAAGTTAATCTTTGTCTAGTTGATTATTTCCAATTAATTAAGTCCTGAATAGAAAGAAAAAACAAAAAGTTATGACCTGTTAAACCGTGTATGTATACATTATTTTGAAGCACCCTGTATAAAACTAGATGTGTACTATAACTTTTAAATCTGGTATTTTTTATTAAAGGTACCAGAAAGGTTTGAAATTACAAAAGTAAACTGAAATTTTATTGCATTTATTGTTTTCTATTTCATACAAATAAAAAATATATATATATTTGTTAAATTGTATAAAGTAATAAGAAATATGTAGTAGTGTATAACAAAATTAATTTTGAGACACTATTTTTGCTGTGAATTTAAAGTGCATACACTTAAGTTGGTCATTTTTTATGCTGCTTTTTACGTTGTCTCACTATTATGCATGAAAACAAACTAAAAAACTGTAAAAGGTTGAAAAAAATATAATAAAAATTTCAAAGTCCATAAAAATAGATAGTATTTTTTGTTATAACTTGAGAGAAAGCAATTGTTTGTTTTCAGGTATAGTTTGTTGAGAATTTAATTACCTTTAAAAAAAAAAGATATATATTAATCTGTTAATTTGTTCAAAAGTTATCGTAGCAATACCCTTGAAAAACATTGATTTAAGATAATTTGGTATAAAGTTTTTTTCCTTCGCAGTTACTGCCATTCTGCACGTTGAAACGTTTCCGGTTCGTACGAACGTAATTTTAGGAATTTTTCTTTCGGACCATCTGTACGAGATTCTTAAGAGTTCAAACATATACAAAAAATCTGGTATAATCTACTTGGTGTTCATGCTATATATGGGTTGGTATAACCCACTTCGCTCAATAGACTAGTCCACCCCCCCCCCACCCCTTCTACATTTGTGGTTTCACCTTCAGCTATTTAAACAGCTTACATTCCAGAGGTTACGGAATTTTTTTCATTTTTCGCCCTTGGATGAAGATCAGGTTCTGGTGGAAAGCTCTCGGGACTCCGACAAATGTTTTAACATCTTAGAATGGTTTTAATATTTTAGAACCTTTTTATTTTACACCTATTTTATTGATACACAAATTGCGATCCATTTTAAAATGGTTTCATATTTTTAATTGATACACAAAGGTGAATCTGTGTTCCAATTTTAGAATATTTTTTTCTATATCTTTAATGATTATAATAATAATAAATAATTTCTTCGTCATTTCAAATCTTTCCGTTCCTCGTAAGTTACTGATAAAAATGTGAAAAATAAATATTTTTTAAAATATCAGGATGAGTATACAATCTAAATTCATCTAATTTATTATCTAAATTACTTTGAACACTATAAGTAACGCTTTATTATATTTAACTCAAACATACGGTTTGGTAAAGATATGCGAATTGAACTTTTTCGATGTGAATGAAAAAATGTCCATCCCCGGAGTCGAACCCATGACTTCGGGCTTAAATTTTCAATGATTTACTTCTTGAGCTACTTGGACCGACAACCGATCGACATATTTCATTTTGATAACTTTATTGCGAGCATCGAGTCTGTCATGTAAGGAAGTTAACATAGAATATATTTCAGTTATTGAAACTCCATTGAACAATGAAAACGTAGATACACTTTAATATTTTTAATTCAATCATACGAATTAGTAAAGATACCATACAAATTGATACGGTAGTTGTTTCAGGTAGCTCAATAGGCAGAGCGTTCGCAGTTTAAGCCAAAGTTCTTGGGTTCGAGTCCCTTCCTGGACAATTTTTCACTCAATTTGAAAATTTTAAATTCGTTCACTATATTTAGGTCAATGTTTGGTTTCAATTTAATTGCTATCACTTTACTAGCCTTAAGTATGTCATAAAAATATTTCTGTCGTGATATTCTGTGATTGAAGTCAAGCGATACGGAATTAGAGCAGTTAAGTAGTAATTAGTCTTAAGTGTATTAAATATCTGTT
This sequence comes from Maratus michaelseni, assembly GCA_963931845.1. Classification (NCBI taxonomy): domain Eukaryota; kingdom Metazoa; phylum Arthropoda; class Arachnida; order Araneae; family Salticidae; genus Maratus; species Maratus michaelseni. The sequence continues at coordinate 373,675,998 of OZ007587.1, forward strand.
ACGAGAAATAAAATAATATGGGGTGTTCAACGAAAAGCAAAATGTGCTTATTCTAATGCAAAATGTGTAATTCTATAAAATTTAATCTAGATGCGTGATTTAATATTTAAAACAGGAAATTTTAAATTCATTATTTGAAATATATATATATAAAAATAAAGGTAATTTAAAATATAATGATCGGATAGAAATCAAAATTCATTAGTAGAAATATCTGTATTTTTTAAAACATTTATTAGATCCATATTTGATTTCAATTTAATTTCTATGACTCCGTTTTCCATTTGGATAAGTTTTAAATATGCCAATTCTGTATTATTTTATGTATAAAATAAAATGGCAGAAAAGTTAGGACTTTTATATAGTAACTAGCTAACCCGCCCGGCGTTGCGCGGGCCCAAGATAATTACAATATCAGAGAAAGGCGTTCACCCCCTCCCTCCCCATACCCGCAAACATAATGAATAATTTGTTCAACAGAACCACCGTCACCTATACATTAACGCGATCATTAAAAACAGAATTACATTTTTCTGATAATTAGAACATAACGAAGACGCTACGCTAAAATAGCCGGCAGATGACACCCCTTCCCGATCTCAATTTCAAATCTATATCTTAATTAGTTACCTAATTTTTTTTTCATTAGTAAAAATTGGCAATTATTTCCTTTCATTTTCGCAAACTATATGGAGGGATTTTCCCGAGAAACAGATCTCTTTGTAGTTCAGTTTTTAATGAAAGCCGATCCCTGTCTGAAACTTTCTGGGATCGTTTTCACTGGCGCCTGCAGATTTTTGGCAGTTTTTTGCGTAAATAAAAAAAAAATACCAACCGAATTTTTCAAAAATCACATAGTCAGATACAGAATATTATTTTACATATTCTCAGAAATTTTCAAATTGATATCTCAATTAGTTTTCTTAAAATTCGCTAATTAGTTAAATAATTTCGAATTCGTTCATTTCCGGTTGAAAATCCAATGCGCCAGTCCGTTTCTTTCGCCATTTTGATTTAAAAGATGACATTTTAGAAGCGATGGTTAATGATAATCTAATTAATATCTAGGCTAATTATCAAAATATTAAAATTCTGAGGCTCAGGTGCACATGGCCAGACTGTCTACACCTAAATTTCCAGCCTTCTAGGTGGGCAAGATTTTCCTAGCCATCGCCAACAGACAGACACACACACAGAGCGAAACTTTCTTCTATTAGTACAGTAGAGTCCCGCTATTCCGAATCCCGTTATTCCGAAAATCCACCTATTCCGAACCCCGCTATTCCGAAAATCCGCCTATTCCGAACAGAGTTTTAAAAAAAATACCGATTTTTTCAAACTTAAAAACATGGAAAGTTAAAAAGACATTCGTGAAATACGTATATTTATTGTTATACAAAGAAGATAAATAGAGACATACATAGAGCCTTAGCTTGATGAAAACGCCTGAAACCAAATTGGAATGAAAGCTGGTTACTTACAGTACATGTCGGCTCCATTTATACAATTCTGTAGAATCAGTTTTAATCACTGCTAAACACAAAAATAACTAATTTACACACACTTAAGAAGTAAATTCAGTGATTTTGTTTCTGACGAAGAGCACTGAATCGACTTGATGATGCAATATTCCGCCATCGCCGCATGCACATAACATCATTTGGTGTTGATGAAGCGTGTTGTCCGGCGTAGCGTAAGGCGAAGTCAAGAGCATTTGCCGCATCTGTGTGTGATATAAGTTCATTTTGAGCGTTCACCTCCTCCTCTTTTTCTTTCGAGTCGATCTCAGCTAATGATTCTTGCACCATTGCTACGAATCCTTGTCTCCGTACTCCTGGTGGCCATTGTCGTCAACAGCAGTCCACTCCTCAACACAGCTTTCTTCTGCGTCTTCACAGCTAGGGATTTTCTTGACTAGTAGAAGAAGGTGACAGTCTTTCACTGGTGTAAAAGGTGTTTCAACAAATTCCAATGTAGGCCAGAGATTTTTCCATGATTTTTGTGTTTCGCCTTTAGTGGTGTTAGCCCATGATTCTGCCACCCAGTAAATCACATCTTTTATTGTAATTTTCTTAAGTTTTTGCAGGATTGAGAGTTTATTTTCATCCTCTTCAAGTAAGGTGCGAAGCAGCATTTTTCTGTATTTTTGTTTAATGGCCTGCAACACATCCTGGCCCATAGGCTGAAGAACTGAAGTAACAATCAATGGCAGAAAAACTGCTTTGATGTCTCCACAAAAAAGTTCCGTTTCTTCCGGGTGGGCCGGAGCATTGTCTATAATGAGCAGATCACAATTATGCAATCCATTTTCTCTATTGAACGCAGTCACTTTAGGCTCAAATTAGTGCTCGAACCATCCCTTCAACAAGTCGCGTTCCATCAAAGCTTTTTTTTTATTCTTATAATACACAGGAAGTGAGTTGATGTTAATGTTTTTGAACACTCGTGGTTTCGCCGATTTGCCTATTACCATTAGCGGAAGTTTGTTTGTTGCCGAGGCGTTGCTGCAAACTAAGACAGTTAGACGTTGTTTGTCCATTTTAAACCCTGGTCACCACGAGCCGATCAACGCTGTATAAAGCTGACACTAGCAAATGTCCCCGCACTTAATTTACTCCTTAACAAGTCAATACGTTGATTATTATTAATGAAATCCGCCTATTCCGAATTCCCGCTAAACCGAACAGTGATCGGTCCCAATTAGCTCGGAATATCGGGACTCTACTGTATAGATTATTCCTGGAAATATTGATGATAAACACATGACAGCTATAATTTCGAAAACGCATTTTGGTTGTGCAATTATATCAAACTGAAACTGACTATAAAATTATACAGGTTGGTTCATAAAAGATGGTAAAAACTTTAAGAGGTGATAGTACATATGCAAACAAGCAACTTTTATCAAAGAATGCATGATCGGAATTAAAACTCAAAGTTGCTCGAGGGCGCAGAAACTTTTGCTGTTATACGAGGTAAAAACACACAAAGAGTGATTAAGTGACAAAAGCAAGTTTATAATGACCCTTTATTACAATAAGTGTTCAAAACAATGACCGGCAGTGTCTATGCATGCGGTAAAACGTAGAAGAAAGGATTGGCGAACTTTCTGAAAAACAACAGGCATATCGCGAACTTCCCTTGCAGCGGCCGAAAGTATGACGACGAGGTCTTCTGCCGATACAGTGCGGGGTCTCATACATAAGAGCCTTCAATTGTCTCCACAAAAAGAAGTCGAGACATGAAAGATCTGGCGAGCGTGGTGGCCAAGCTATAGGATCACTTCTTGCAATCCCTCGGTACGGAAATGTTATTTCCAGATAGTTTCGAACGTGTCGTACATAATGGATTGGTGCTGTAACTTGCTAGAACGACATTACCCGCCAGATGTGTGGGAGAACGGTGTTCAACATGTCCGGCAGCACCTGGAGTAGAAACGTGAAGTAATTTTTCCGATCAAGACTTTTTCACAGAATATAAGGTCCGAGTAGGTGATATCCGATTATTCCTGCCCAAACATTGATAGAAAAGCGTCGCTGATGAGCATGTGGATTTACTGCCGCCCATACATGTTGATTGTGGGTGTTAAATGCACCTTCACGTGTGAAGGCACATTTATCCGTGAAAAGCACAGTTGCCCAAAATCTGAATTTACAGTGTTCTTCTGCAGAAATCAGCGGGCGAATTCCACACGACGAGGATAATCCCTTTGAGTCAGTTCCTGTACTCGTGAACATGATAAGGATGCCAACGGTCATCCTGCTGTACTCGTCATGTCGTGGTATGTGATACATGCAATATCCTAGCCACTGCTTGTGTACTTGTACTTGATTCATCAGCCACCATAGCCAGAATGGCTTCTTCCACAACTAGCGTTCCGTCCGTCTTTGCAGTACCTGCATCCGACAGGGAAGCGAAAAAGTATCTCGTCTCATACAACTGTCGGTGCAAGCGCTGAAATGTTTTACTGTCGGGTAACCGCCTGTTGAGTTACCGCTCTCTATGAGCCTCTGAGCCATTTCCATTTGCAGTTCCGTAGATAAAATGCATATCAGCCTTTTCCCTATTAGTGGAGGGCAACATCTTCTGATACGTTCCTACCGCGATTGACAGTTGCACACGCGGATCAGCGGCGTTTATGTATTAATCAAGGCGAAAATTTGCATGCTATTAGTGTCGTTCTTATCCCGATAACTCGCATCAGGAATAGAGCTTTAACGTTTGCATGGACCAAGTCTCCAAATGCACCAGCACCTATGCGTTTTATTTCCGATCATGCATTCTTTGATAAAAGTTGTTTGTTTGGATGTGTACTATTACCTCTTAAAGTTTTGCCCATCTCTGTATGTATGCTTTAACGTAAAAATAAGTTATATCTTATTAAATGGAAAATAATTATTTAACATCAAAATATGACTTAAAAGATCGGGATCAAAATAAAGTCTAAATTCACAGAAGCTAATGTCTGAATTACTTTAAACACAATTATAATATATTTTTTGCTTCAATTTAATTATTAAATAAGTTCTAATAATTAAGTTATTTAAATTATATTATAATAATTAAACTATTTATTATTAATTCTATGAAAAATATGTGAAAATAAAGATGATTTAAATTACTATAATCCAAATAAAAGAAATTGCGAAACGAATATCTGAAATACTTTTAGCTAGTGTATTATATCTGTATTTGATTTCAATTTAATTGTTATGTCCTCAATATCCTTTCGTTCACGCTATAAATATGTCAGTTCAATACAATGTGGGTGAAATCAAATGGCAAAGAAATTAGAACAGTGAAGTTGCATTTAATTTTGTGTATAGTAACGATAATGACAAAGGAAATGTAGTTTTATGGGATTTTAAATGAAACGTAAAACGTGCAATAATTCTGTAACTATACCAAGATTAAAATGGCTATAACACTAGAAAAATGTTTTACCTAAAGTCAAGTTTTAAAATATCTGATTAATGTATGTAAATAATCATATGAATTTTTGTACAAAATATTTCTTGAGTACAATTTTCGTATCATAAATTTTAATCGAGCACGTTGGAAAAAATAAATAATTTATTTTTTCATTATTTATTTATTGTATTAGATCAATTTTATAATCTACAGCAAGATTCCTTAATTCATGAAATAACCGATGAACTGATTTAGCTGCCATAAACGTAGTATTTAGGTATACTAAAACGGGTGTGCATCTCGCGAAAGCTTCAGACTTCAATGTACGAATTCCGAATAAACGTTATTGAAAAGAGGACGAAATTTACTAAATTGGGCAAAAAGATTGAATTTGGATTGTTTTTATGAGTGGATCAGAATCTCTAGTAAACTTGGAAAGTCGAGAAAATATGCGATATTTTCCGTGGTATTTTTAGTATGTAGATTTAGTATGAAATAGTGGTAGATTTAGAATGAAATGATTTTTTTACATGTAAAAAGAGCTTTTATAGAAGCTCTGGAAATGTAATTTAGTGTATAAATGATGTATGCGCCTGGATATTCACCTGCAGGGGCACTTCAAAAAAAGACTTGCAAAGATAACAGTGCCCCCCTCCCCCCATACCACAAACTGCAAACTCGAAAGTTAACTTTTCTATCTCGAAAATAATCCGAGATAGTAGAAAAAAAGCAACTACAAAGCTGTAGAGCGATTTAGTATGAAATGATTTTTTTACATGTAAAAGAAGCTTTTATGCTATTAGAGAAATATTGCTCTGGAAATGTAATTTTGTGTATAAATGACCATCTAACATTTACAAATAATTGCATGAAAAATGTTGCATTATAAAGCGGATGGAAATTTACTACAAAACGAACACATGTAAAAAATGACAAGACTTATTTTAATTTAAAAATCAAATCAGGTAAGCCTATTGAGCATACCTGATTTGATCATTCATTCTGCATGTGTACTAATGTAACAGTGTACACTGTGAATGTACTTAACCATTTCGGGTCTGGCTTACTATTAATAAGACATGTCTTTTCTTTGAGTATTACTTCGTCTTAACAATTATTTTTGTTATTATCTGTATGTAATAATAGTAACAGTATATGTGTATACATTTATTATTATGACTTCTTATTATGACTCTTTTATATTTTGGCATTCAATAATAATAATTGTAATAAAAGTTTGCTTAATTATTTTTGCACCGTTGGCGATTATTTTATATCACTCTTTAAATTTTAAAATTGGGGCTACTTTTTCAAAAGAAAAGAGATTGGAAATATCAAGTTGATTCCCAATCAACTTGATTGGGATCAAGTTGAGCCAACTATAAGTACAAATCGCTTCAGTAGAAAGGAACATAAAAAAATTGACATTGTTCAATCGAAGTATCAAACTATAACCAGTACATGAGGGGTGTTGACTTGTTAGATACTTTTATATATAAGTACAGAACAGAAATCAAAGGGGGAAAATGGTGGTGGCCCTTATATGTGAATTTTTTGGATGTGGCCAAAGTGAATGCTTGGAAATTGTATCAAAAAACAAACCAAATGGATATGAGTTTATTAGAGTTCCAGAAAATTCTAGCAACTTCCCTTCTACAAACGCCTATAGATGTCACCACTTAACAAGATTCTCAACCTTCTACTAGCAACACTGGGCGCCCATCAACATTTCAAGAATAAATTTTGAAAAGTGTAACTAAAGATAAAGTTGGGCACATCATTGTACGAAATCCTTCAGATTCTCGTCGAATATGCAGAATGTGCTATAGCCATACTGTGACTCTTTGAAAAAAATGCAACGTACCTGTACATGCTAAGTGCTTTGAAACATTTCACAAATAATTAAAATTTGAATTTTCGTAAATTTTATTCATCTTTGAAATAATTCATGCAAGTGATACTTTTGTTTTGCTCGCTTATCAATAAGTGGTTGCTTCTACTTTTTTAATGGTTTCTGCTGATGGTGCGTTTTCGTACCATTTTTTCGTACCATAACGAATTAATAAAACTCTTTTTTTTTCCTTTGCAGTTTTGTCATTAATATGACAAAATTATCGTAATTTGTCAGTATTGTGCAAAAAAATGCATAAAAAGTTAAAGCGGCAGGGAATGTGTTAAGAGGTTCTGGTGCTTAAAACGTTGTTTTATTTGCCTGTATTTTGTATTTCCTATATACCGTACACTCTTTTTAAGAAATCAGATTTAAATTTAGAATGGTATGGTTAATATTAGAGATTTTAAAATATTATTTTATTAATGACTATGGAATATATATTACATTTCCTTATTTAAAGTCTGCAATAAAATAAGAAATGCTATTTTTTTCTAATTAAAATCGTTTAATTTAGACGTTAGTCTATCGCTGTACCTGCATTATGACTGTTATATTATTTCTATTGCTTTATGATTAGTGATTTATTACTATTGTATTTTAACTGTGGATAACACCGTCAGTAGAGCACTATTTTCGGATTCTTTCCTGTAATATTAAGTATTTATATATAAAGAATATATTTTATTTTAAAATTATTTATTTATTGCATTAAAAGTAATTGTAAATATTTCATTTTTCAATATATCGCATGCCTATGTTTATTTAGGTCACGCATTTCTTACGAAAATAAACGCTTCCACAGGATCGAAGTTCTAAATAATTTATTACTTACTTTCAAATATTTTTATATCTCAGAGTAGATTCTTATTTCACGATAACGCTTTTAAGCAGTTTATCAATTCTTTTTGAAAAGTCTAAAGGACCAATATTTAAAGAAATATTTTTAAATTATGTACATGCTTTCAATTAAATTTATTAGTTTTAAAAATCTTATGAAATATTTATTTCATTTCATTTATTAATTTATTTTGCAGAATCAATTTTTCCCATTAGAAAATTTAAAGTCTTTTTTTCTATTATTATTACGTAAGACATTTTAAAAACATTTTCCTTGTATTCAATTACATCAAATCATCTCTAAGATATAGCTGGAATTTTATGTTTCTGTTATTTTATTTTATATACAGTATAGATAATTGAATTAATATTCATATAAATACAACGCTATTTCAATACCTTATTTTGCTGTTGAAGATAATACCAGATTTTACAATTTTTCAAACGCTAAACAGATTTCAAGTGTGTTTTTTTTGGCTGTATGTATAAATGGATTCCCAGCAGCTTAGTTGTCAGCGCGTCTGCAGGACCAGAGTTCGACTCCCGACTGAGAGCGATGCACTTAACATTTCATCTTTTTGGATCTTGAAACTGAACACTTGGGTTTGGTCACCACGTTTGGTTGACCACCTGACTGGGATATATACTGTAAAGTAGTCTAAGGCTGCTATAGGTCAACAAAACAGACTGCTTGCAACACCTAAGGCTGCTGCAATGTCAACCAAACAGAGTTGGACACTGTAAGCCAAAATACTTAGGAATGTTAGTGCCACAGAGTTTAGTAGAATATGTGTAAATTAGAAATTCAAAACAAAATCTCCGAAACTTGTGAAATGTGAAAAAATCTTTCAGCAAGTGTTATTTTTATTGCACTAGTATCATAACGCGAATGACATAAGAATGTGCCAAAGTTCTGAGACCGTTGAGAAATAAAAAATGCACTGTTAATTTATTTTCGCTATTTTTGTTTTGAAAACACTTCAATTATTTTTTTCCATAGTTTTTTTTAATATTTCTTTAACTATTATTAATGTACACTGTTAAAAAATTTTTTTGTAAAATTACGGGCAGAGGCCGGCGGCAGAGATTCCAGTCATACCCCTAAAAAAAAAAAAAAAAAAAAAAAAAAAAAAATCCATGCCCTTAATTTTCGGGGCCAAGTAATACAGGATTATAATGCACAGGATATAATGTACTTTGAAACACAATAACACTTTACTTACTGTTCCGTAGCACGTAGCACGTTAGATAATCATCACAGAATCACTGTTTTGGTGGGTTAAAATTTTCGAAACTCGAGTAAAATGAAGGGTTACACCCTAGCGGAGGACAATGTATGAGATCGTATCGTATTTTTGCTAACATATGGGCTAGAACTGTAAGAATATGTGGATTGCTCTTAATTTTCTAAGTATCTAAGGGATAAGGCCACTTATTTAGTGGATCAGACCGTTTTTCATCAAATAATGCTGTTGCCCGTGAAAATTGAAGGGCGAAGGCTCATAAATTTACAGTTTTTTCTGGGAGTGTATACGTATAAATATGAAAATGATAACGTCATGTAAAATGAAGGACGCTATTATATAAAATCCGAATTTTCAAATTAAGAATCTTGAATTATTCCCCTCTCCCAACCTTTTATTAATTCATCTTAATATGCAGCTTTACATAATATTAAGACTACGTGAGTTATGTTTCACTTTACATACTTTTATATAGGAATGTATAGTTTATATAAGAATAAAAGAGATACAAACGTTTTAGTACATATGTTTATTTAGAAAAGTGAGTTTTTAAGAAAACAATTCTCATATGTTAGAGATCTTCTGTCACAAAATTGTTTTGAGTTCTACATCTACAATTAATTTACAAGTTAAAAAAAATAATATATATAATTCAAAATTTCAATTATTAAATTCGTTGAAATTATTAATATGCACAAAAATAAACAAGTAAATATTGTAATATAATTATTATTTTTTACTAAGTATTATTTTGAAAACACTGCTTCATTACCATGTAGTAGAACAAAATTCTTAGTATTGCTTATAAAAATGAAAACAAATTTTGCAATTAGTAATGAAAAATATCACTTCTATAATTACCGTATGAAAATAATTAAAGAAAATCCATGACACTCTTTATATATTCAAATATATTGACATATATAAATTAAAAATGTTTGTAAGAAAATAACGGTCATTTGCTCGTATTTATTATAAAACCTTGTACTCCAACATAATTTCTTTTAAAATAATAATAAAAGTTTTTTTTATCAATGAACGACTTTTTAAAATTCATTTTCTGCAATACATTTTTTATTTTATTTATGAAAGTTAAAAAAGAAAAACTTGTAATCTATATTGATACCATTATGTAGAGACTTCTTCGTCATAAAAAATGCAAATTAAAATTATACGAATTACAAATTGATCTGCAAGTTTTGAGTTATAAATTTCGTATAATGGCTTCAGTGACACATTAATGGAAAACTTACATTAATGAATTGCAAGATTTTTGACAATTTTCAATTTATCAAAGTGAGGAACGAATTTTTCTAAAGGAAAAGAGTCAAATATGTCATTTAATGAAATTTACTTACCAGCAAATACATAATTGATTAGTTTTAACGAAGGAAAGATGTAAACACTTGTGAAACATTTTGTAATTGAAAAATGGCGGCAATATATGGGACTTAGTTTAATAATAAACAAAAATTACAATCAACATTAAAAAAAAAACTTAAAAAATTTAAATAGTTTTCATAATTGTTTGCATATTTCTAAACTTTTGCACCATTTGCTTCAGGGAAAGAATCAACATGACTCATTTATATTACACTGATGTTAAAGTGAAAACTTTCATGTATCATCAAACTTCAGTTATATCATCCAGGAAAATTTCAACGCGCTAAACTTATTCACTAGTTTTCATTTCGAAGATTTGTCGTGAATCACTTTTCACTGCACTCCTTCCCTCTAACCGCCGAGCAAAATGGTAAAATTGTAATGTTGTTTTCTCATTAATTGAAGTTTTAAAGTCTAAAAAAATATGTTTTTTCCAACATGATACAAAAAACTTAATTACGTATATGAATATAATCCTTGAGAGTATTAATGATTACTCAAAGTTTAAAAACTAAATTATATCTGTAGTAAATTAAATCTGTAATATTAATTTAAATAATGCTTCTATTGCAGTGAAATTTATAGCTTAGTGAACGGGTATATTAGTTCAGGACGGTGAGAAGATTTAGAAATAAATATCAATGGAATTTTGGTACTTTTCAGATATCGTGACACCAAACACTATTTTCAGCCAAAGCAACAGTTGTGGATAGCAGTTTTCTGTAGCATATGGCCAAGGTATGCTGTTTATTTATATGAATTTTTATGAAATGTCGTTATTAACTTCTATAATAAAGTGTAACTTTAAATTTTATGTTACTGTAGTGCAGTTAAGCACATATGCTGGGACGCAAAGTTGGGGGTGGAACTGGTACAAATTATCGACGCCAAAACTTTTCAAAGGACCCTTTTTTTATTCTGTTTTACAGATAAGATAGTAAAAAGTATACATGAATCTTTTTGAAGCAAAAAATTAAAGTTACATTAATACACTGAGAAAAATGACACTTTCAAATCTGAGTAAATCGATGATTTCATTTTGTTATGAAACTTTTTGTTTCAAATAGGACGACCCAATGCTATCAATTCAGAAATTCCAGAAATACTCAGAATACTGAAACATGGACATACTCAAAGTGAGCACATTGAGGTCAGTTCATACTCATTTTTGAAACATGGACATACACAAAAATGATTAGAATCAGATCAAACTGATTTCTGAAATAATGAAATACTAAAAAATGAGCACATAGAAGTCAGTTCATACTCATTTTTGAAACATGGACATACTCAAATATGAGCACATGGTGTTTTATTCTTCAGTGTGTGCATGTTTTCAGAAATGAGTATATACATGTTTCAAAGTTGAATAATTTTGATTCGGAGCGATTTTGACTATGCGACATACTCAGATTTGAGTATTTTTTGCTCAGTTTTGAAAATGTCGATTTTAGAGTGTAGCACGAGGAAAATGTAAGCAGTTCAAATTTGAGTCGTCTAAAATCAGGTTTCGCACGATTTCTACTTTTCAGTAACTAGTCAATCTGAATGGTTATCTTAATTTTTTAATGACATAACTTCTACGATGAAATAAGGTGAATATTACTCGTACTATTCAAAAATAGTGGTAAGCAGCAGAAGCGCAAATACGATGTGCTAAGATGAGGAACTGCTAGATCCCAAAGCTTCAGAAGACAATCTCGTCAACTAAAAGTGGGTGTTGGAGGACTTTTTTTCGAGGACACTAATTATGCTGGGAAGAATTTCGTTCCGAAGTGTTCCTCTGCCGGTTGGCAATTGGCTAAAAAATCTAAAATGGCACCGAAAGTCAGTTTTAGCAATGGAAATATGAATCAAGCTTATTATGCTTATTTATAGTTCTATGGTTTTATCATCTTACCAAATTTCTCCAGATAGAGGAAAAACATATTTTTTAAATATTTATAAACATACTTTTTTAAAACCATGTTTTTGCGCCATCTGAAAAAAGTACAATACTAAAACGAATTTTATCACAATTTTCGATATTGTAATAAGTAATGAAAAAAAAAATAAACACACTTATTTAACAAACCTAAGAGGCCTTTTTGTAATAAATAAATATTATTGTTAGGAGGGCAAATTGTAAACAATTAATAAACGAATGGGGAAAAAAATTGCTGAAAAATAAATTGTGAGAATCTCAGGAAATATATCTCATATAAATTGCACTTAAAATTAAAAAAAAAATGGAGACGTGGTTCGTATAAAAATGCAAAAAATTATACACTTTATTTAAATCTTTCTTGTCTTTTTAATATTTCCGAAAGAACAGTTAAAATGCAAAAATCTCGTTCACATCTGTCATTAAAGTTTAAAGATATGTACATACAAAATAGAAAAATATCAGTAAAAATTAAAAAAATCAAACCCAAAGTCTGAAGATTGGAACAACCAAATCAAATCATTTATCGCAAAAAAAAAAAAAAAGGAAAAGGCCAAAAAGTTAAACAGTGTCAAAAGTCTTAAAGGTAAAAAAAATACTTAAATATATTCAACAATTTTAATTTTAATAGTATATTTAAGGTTCATCATTCGCATCAGTACTTGGACCCATAGGCTTTTCTCCGCGTAAATGCATGTATGCATGCACGCCCACATATTTTTCGAAGGAAGAAAATTATTTTCTTCAAGTATTTAACAAAAGAAAGATTAATAAACACTTCTAGTGTTTTAGAATTCTAACATAAGATACATAATAAAACTTAACTATCAACACATAATTATTATGTATTAATATATTAAATTAATGTGATCTTCTTGTTTGTGAAATTTTGCATTTAATAAAGCAAACATCCTTTAAATCTATTAAACTATGTACCCCTTACCAATACCAAAGTTAGTTCGACAGATGTAGCTAATTTTCTGCATGTTTAGCCGAATACTGCCATAATAATTAAAAAGTACCAATTTTTTTCAAGTTTGCATTTATCGACAACTTCCGCAGTTTCAGTAATTTATGCCGTGTCCTCTCACATGTTGATCTTGCAATTTCACTTGGTGATTTCTCTCATTTCATTGTCCTTTATTGATATCCATAACAAAAACATTTCTAAACTTGTTATGTTTAAACACCGTAAAGAATGAAAATTAAAAATAAATAAATAAATAAAAATAAAAATACAGAAAATATTGGCAGCTGGATTTCTAAGAATAAAAGTATAAGGAAAACTACTTATAAACTCTTGTAACAGTGAAATATTGTGTTTACAGTTTAAAGCCCAGATTTGTTTTATAAAAAATAACAAATAAAAAGTTTTAAGGTGTTTTGCTGAATTTTTTGTTTTACTATGTAAGAATTTTCACTTCGAAACCTGAAAATTCATCAACCAAAAATTGTTAAAAATTATTTTTTCATATATAATTGTAGCTCAGAGAATTATTTAATAATTTGTTTTTTACTAGCATTAAAGGTTTAATCTTACAAAATAAGATTTCATGTTTACAAGATACAGTTATTTTCTCACAAACATTGAAGTAAATCCTCTAAAAATTTTAACAAAATTTATACACAGGAAAGACGAAAAAAAAATGTTTTCATTTTTCACTAAATTAAAAATATACATTTCAAATGTTTTTTTAATGTTTTAAAAATTATTTCATAGGTATTTAAAATTTTACATATATTTGTTATCTAATTACTTCTTTCAAAAATTTTTATACATAATTTAAAAATTCGCAAAATCAAAATGAAAATGATGTTTATATATACAATCATGCATCTGAATTTTATGTTTACATGCAATGTAGCACCAGTTTCAGCTTTAAACTTACGGAAAAAAAATCGCATGAATTGTTATCGCCAGCAAAGCAATATGCGAATTTACAAGTATACTTACTGCATATATTGTTCACTATTTTTTCTTAGAAATCTCTCTGCGATACACAATTAAATTAAATTCAGTAAACGTAGTGTAACTAATTATTGGTTTTTACATAACTGCATTAATTGTTAATAAAAATGATACTTTTATATAGACTTTTGCAAGTAACGTAATTGAATTTATATTAAAAGATAAATACAATAAAAAATAGAGGTACGTATTCATAAGTAACAGATACTTTTAAACAAAACAATTTTAAACAACACGTGTACAAGGTGGCTATGATTAAACCGATAGTACTCAGCGTGTTCTGTAGTGCGATATAATTTTAAAAGTACAGACAAATTTCGTAGGATGATTAAAACAAGTCGGATGTGCTAATCCCAAAAAAAATCTTCCAACTCATATAGGTTTCAAATACATCAAAATTGAATCAGCACCAATTTATATCAAGGTCTAACTGAATCTAAAATTTTATTAAATTCCGTGCATTAGTTCTTGAGATATGATTATCGCTAAAATTGCTTATATCATGAAAAATGCAGCATAGCAGCACCACCTGTTGGCATATTTACACCAAAAACAGATCAACAACAACTTGTGTCAACGTCTAGCTGAATCTAAAGTTTGAGGAACATCTGTGCATTAGTTCTTGAGATATAGCCATAGTAAAAATCATGAAAAAGTAGTATGGAAGCGCACCTGTTGGGCTGGTTACACCAAAACGTAATCAGTGACTATTTATGTCTAGGTCTAATAGAAACTGAAGTTTGATGAAATTATGCGCATTAGTTCTTGCGATATAGCTATAGTGAAAATCGTGAAAACTGTAACATAGCAGCACCACCTGTTCGGCGATTTACACCAAAACTAATCAGCACCAATTTAAATCAGGGTCTAACTGAATCTAAAGTTTTATTAACTTTCGTGCATTACTTCTTGAGATAGAGAGCCCACATACAAACAGAGTCACAGACAGACAGATCCACAGACAGACATTTTCTAAAAACAGTCAAATCATGTTCAGGACCTTCTAAAATGTACAAATCCGTCGAAAACCGGAAGTCGAAAATTTTCATGAATCCATTGTTTTCTTCTTGTAAAGATAGAAGATCTGTATACATTGAAATAATAATAATAATCGTATGTATGAAAGTAATAACTGTATTATCAGACAAAATTCAATTACTCTCACTACAAAGAAAATCACATGTAAAAGTAAAACTTCTGAGAAGAAGAAAAATTGTAATATTATATTTTAAAACTTGCATACATAATTCTGTAACTGTGGTCTCGCTGGTGATAGAGGCGTGTCAGCCCCTCAGGATTGCACACAATCTCTAAGACTTAGGCTGGGTTTCCTGAGGTGGTCATCCCTGTAAAGATAGAAGAAAGTAAAAAAACGGGGAACGAAGGATTCCTCGAAAAAAAAAATTCCAAGTGTCACCACTAGAAGATATGTAGCGTTCATTTTCGCGGAATCCTATTCGTTTGTTGCCTTTTTTAGTCGTCCTATAAAATTTGTCTTCATTCTCGCAATTAGATCACCATACAAAACAAGCTATGTACTGTCAATTTTATTGAGGGGCCCTCTTCAATAATAAGGCAAGAGAAAAATGGAGTTTTCATCTACAAAGCTTTTAAATTTACGTTCAACATTTTAATTTAGAATATAACTTCTTTGCACATATTCCTAATAAGAAGAGTTTTCTAGCATCTTTTCTTTTCTTATGATCATAAAATGTATATTTCTTTATATGCTGAATAATACATTACATGAATCTGAAAAATGAACTCTTACATTAATATTGCATTACCTATGGTTTGATGAAAGGGAGTTTTGAAAGAAAAAGTAAATTTGGAACACATAATGAATTTTTTTTACAAAATTTATGTATTGCAACACCAAGAGTTTACAAAATTTGAAATTATCTTAGAACATTTTTAGGTCCTAATACTGCCCTCAGTTTTTTACCAGAATCAGAAAACCGAGACATGGAAGAGTTGAAAAAAGCTTGACGGTTCGAATACGAAATAGAGCCCGAGGTATAGCGAGGTAGGTCAAGAAGCCTCCTTTTTACATGGTTTACCAGGAATCGAGGTCCACTTGACTTGATATTTCCGAGAAGCCCCTCAATTACGGCCACCTTGTGTCTAATTAAATATTATACAAACTAAAGAAAAGCATCCATTTAAATGTAATGTCCATTATATTTAAATACACATAACTACTCAGTGTTTTATCGAACAATATAAAAAATGATCAAAACTGTTCTTTTTAAATGGCAGTTTGTATATTCCACGAGGATAAACATTCTAATTGTAATAGAAGGTAATATTACTTTGGAAATCGAAAAGAGAATTTAGTGGAAAACAATTGACAGAAGTATAATTATCTTTCTAATCTGTGTACAGAAAACTCTAATATCGTCAGGCAATTCACGAATGATACTTAATATATTCATGAAATATTAAAACATAAACAATTTAGCACAAAGTTTCAAATATGCTATATCTATAAATAAAATCAGTTTTCTATTTTTGAAACCTAAATCAAGAAAACTTTTCAAATGACTGATTTGCACATTATAATTTTTAAGTTTGTCATTATCTGAAATGTTTTTTATTCAAATTCTATTCCGAGAGAATATTTTAATATTTTAATTTCGATTCAATTGTACTAAATCAATCCTGAAATTATTAATTTTTTATGTATCAAACACAAATAATGAAAATTCTTTCAAGTACAAAAGGCGTTTTAATCTGCTAGTGTAAAATTTTATACAACATGTTGATACTGAAATCTAATTTAGTAGAATAAATTACGAAAAATACTAGCTATTGGCCTATGTGAATTATATTTGAAAAATAAAATTTTTATGCTTAATGTTTTCATAATAAAAATGATAATTTCAAATTGATAGCCACCCCCTCCCCCCAAAAGAAAATTTTTTTTTTGGAAGCCTACAATAAATAAAGAAAATGATACATTTACAAATTTCTCTGGATTAGAACCAAATAAATATAATTTATAGGTAAATATTATTATTTAAATGAATAATGTAAGCTCTAAACTAATTTATGAGTAAAATGTTTATGGAATTTCGTAAAATACTTTTTGTCTATGAAACCTATTCGCAGATAATTGAAGTTTTTATTTATATTCGGTTTCGGATTTTAAACGATATCGGGATGTTGCATTATCCCAAAATGTAAATAGTATTCCATAATAACCGAAGTTCCTTTATTATCTAAAAATGAATGTCAGCATACAAAACATAACAATTGCTTACCAGTTCCTTTTTAACATTTATTCAAATTTTTAGAATATTATTGAATTTCATGACTTATTCACGGCAAACCTCATATACGTTTCAATATTAAAAGAAATCTGATAAATATGTTTAGAGATATATTGGGAAGTAATATACATATTCACTACAAGTCTGACAAAAATATTTGAAACATTTTATTTTCTTCCATTTTGAGCAATTCGGAGCACCAATAGCATATTCCTACATAACATTTTACTATCTCTACACCATTTCCATAAAATATATTATTGTTAATGGATTAGGGAATAAAATCATGTATCATAAATGAAACCAATTGTGTATTTTTAATTATAATGATTAAAAAAGTATTAATTTCGGCATTAAAAACGGGAGGAAATGTGTATCAATAATAGCTTCAATTTTTCAACAAAATAAATTAAATGTGATAGTAAATATGTTCATGTTTATGAATAGAAAAATAAATAAATAAATCAAAATCAAAATTATTTAAAGTAAAGCATAAAACAATCACTTATATAAAGCAAAAGTATTTTTTTAATTGAATTAAAAAAGAAAACACACTTTTGTTTTTATTTTCAAACAAAAAGAAGAAGACGCTTATAATTGAAATTAAACATATTCCACCATCTAAAAAATACCTTATATATATAAGCAAGGAAATTTACTTTATTATGTCAAAAAATATTTTATCATGTAAAAACAATTAACTTTTATTACTTGATAACTTCAAATATTAAAGTATCACATTAAATAATAGTAAGTAAGCCAGATTTATTCATGTATTTAAGAAGAATTGCAATATATATATATATTCAAATTGAAATGTTCTTCAGTTAATATTTACTGTCCAATTACAAATATTTTATTTAAAACAGAATATTCATTTTATTGATTTTTTTTTTTACTGGAATATAATACTGATATTAAAAACAATTCTTACAAAACTAATCATTAAAACAACAATATAATGTATTTCCATATTAAGATGATTCCTTGTATTAAAATCCATTCACATAGTGAACTCCACATAGAAGTTTCATTCCACATGATATGAGACCAATGAAAAAATTGTAAGTTCGTATGGTTACACTTTGTGTCACGTGTACAAAATATACAAATGTTTACCCAATCGGGCTTTCAATACAAAAACTTTCAGAAGGTAACTGTCTTATGTCTTTTTTCTTGATGAGCCTTCGAATTCTTCTCCTACGGATTGTAAACCATATCACTAATATCAAGCACACCAGAACTCCTGCAACTGTACAAGATACATAAGTCACTGGGAAATGTTTGCAGTGGTCTGGTGATTCATCAAGACCAGATGGGCAATGCATTGTTCCATCGCACCACAGTTCGGGATCGATGCAAGCTCCAATTTCAGGACACTCAAAAAGGCAGTCGACGTTACGCATTGTCTGTCCCGACTGAGTTTTTACAAAAGGGCGGGTCACTTCTAACCAGTGTATAACAAAAGAAGCAGATCTCGGTGAAGCGACCATCTCTATAAATACAGTATCACGTGTTTTTATTGCACTATCACGGGACTCGTTGTACCATGTATGAGAAAAGATATCGAATTCTTCTAAGTCCCCTGAATTAAAAGAATGTCTATCGTTGTCTACACAGGCGTTTGCCACGGGGCTTTTCTTCGGATCTAAGTAAATTAAAAGTCTGCTACCAAAACGGCATTCTGAAATTAAAAAAAAGTATGGGTTAATTAGTTATCTGATGTATCAGTAATTACGTTTTATTCGTGCCCTGAAGAAAGATTGCTAAAAATGGTTGTCAAATGTCAATCTTGCTTAATGTTGCCAATCACGTTCAAACCAGTAATTTAACATTATTCAATACATAACATTGTTAGAAATAGTAAATAATATAAAAATTAACTATTATGAAATAACTAAATAATATGAACTATAAACTATAATAAAAAAAATAAACTATAAACTATAATAACAAATAATCTGTCAACTACAATAAAAAATAAATTATAAACTATAATAAAAAATAATCTATCAACTGTATTAAAAAATAAACTATCAAATATAATAAACAAATAAACTATAATAAATAGATAATATGGTTGCCAAAAAAGGTTTAATGTAATTAGCATTATAGGCGCCAATTTTGTCGCAGTTCTATCTTCTGGGAATGGATTATACGTAAATACCGATATATCTGTAGATAAAAGTAATTTTCGAATACTTCCAAAGTAACCACCAAGCTCATAGAAAATTTTCAAAGCTTTAATAATAAATAGCTATATAAAACCAGCAATAATCACTCAGATTTAAGAAAAAGAAAACCACTCTTAACAAATGTTTAACAAAAAAAGCAAATCTTGGTGAAGCAAGCATCTTTATAAATGCTGTATCGTGTGTTTTTATTATATATCCCGGGACTCGTTGTATAATGTTTAGGAAAATACAATGAATTCCTCTAGGTCTCCTATTTAAAAGAATGTCTGTTGTTGTCTAAACAGGACTTTGCCAAATATTTTCTCATAGGATTTAAATAAAATAGAAGTCTGATGTCAAAAAGAAATTAATGCGAAAGAAAGAAAAAAATAATTAATTTCTATATATAAAGTGTTCAACACCTGTGGCGAAAATCTAAGAGAAAGGACACGATGGATATATTTTACTTTGAAAACTGGGGCATGATCCACTTACAACATCAAAAATACAGGGGGGTGGGGGGGTATATGCTAATCCTAGATTGGGTTTTCGTTCATAGCTTTAGGAATAATAAAATTAATGGAACGAACTTTTCTAGAGATTTACCATGCTTTCTCCAAAAAGTTATATCCTCCTCACAGTAACAGGAAGCGGCCAGCATCAGTGTACAGTACGTTTAAAAAACTGGAATGGGCTCAATTTCGGAATGAGACTAACTCAAGTGCACTTCCAACATATATAGCAAAATGGTCATTCCACAAACAAAACTAAAACTACGTTTTATAATTCTTAAAGTTACGATTCAAACTCGAATTCAGCTTACAGTGAAACTATTTGTATTTTTCACTTATTAAGCCGTTTGCGACTCCAGATTTCAGAATAAAATTTATTTTTCTTGTCATGTGACCTTTAAGTTTGTCGCCACATTGATGGGATGTTCCGTGTATCAGAAGATAAAAATTGCTTTTGAACCGTTTTCGTACCACTTAAAAGTTTTCGTCGTTAAAAGGAAATTTGAAATATATAAGAAAAAATATAATAATAAAAATATATAAATCAAAATCAGTGTTTTACGTTGAAGGTAAAAATAATTTTAGAAAATAAGTTTATATACATAAAAACAGCATTATTAATGTATTTTACAAAATCAAAAATGGGAAATATACTTAGTTGTGAATATTTCTATCATAATTGGATTGAACATATTATAAACAGAACCTTTTCATCATTTTGTAAGTTTCGCAAACACATGCAAAAATAAAAACTATAAATTAAAAATAAATAAATAAAAGAAAAAAAGTGAATGAAATTCTTTCGTAACGAGATCACAAGCCCTCATAGCATATCTTATGGGGTAACTTATATAAAATTTTATATAAGTTAAGTTTTAATTTAATTTAAAAATATTTCATCTACATAATATAGGGTTATTAAGCAGAAAGCAGAATCGGATGTATTTACAGATATTCGTTAGTAGTGTTTTCCTAAAAAGTAACAATTATATGCCATCCTTGAATAATTTTAACTATGATTACGAAACAAACATTTACGAACTTATTTTGCAGATTTTTGCAAGAAATCCAATATTTCTATGAAGAGGGTATTGTTCATTTATAGATAAACAGATTAGATGATTTCACAAACCAAAGTATAATTTCCACAAAAAATCTTATATAACTTATATGATTATTTCATAAATTTTGCTCTCAAAATATGTAACACATTCCTTCAAAAAGGATAAAATTAAAATTTCGAAATTTAAGGAAAAGTTATTCTGCCAAGCAAGAATTTTCATGACAAGTTAAATAAATATTTAGTTGAAAATATTTTTGCACAAAATGAGAATCTTCAGACTTATTAGTAAGTCATACGTATTTCCGAAGGAACGATTTACATATTTTTATATTAAAATAAATTAAAGAAAAATTGTTAATATTCTTTTGAACAAAGTAAATGTTTATTATTTTATAGAATAAAAAGTTTTTCAAATTTACGCACTGAAATAAAAAACAACAAACAAAAAAGACTTTATACAAACCATCTGTTAATGAGGCATTCATTCCTCTAAATTTTAAATACAGGTGACGCTGAGGTGCAGCTACAATTTGCCACCGACATCTAATTTGTTTTTCTTGAGAAGGCACCTCGAAGAAATGTGTTTTCGGCAGCAAACGAAAAGTCATCACACCGTCACCACTGGGACCATTTTGTTTTCGAAGGCCACTTTCACACGTGGAAAAGTTTATAAACTCGTAATCCGCTTCAAAATAATAGTCTTCAAAGTCTTCTAAATGAGTCATTCCCACTACCTCAAATTTCAGTTTCACATTACTAACCACGGATTCTAAAATCACAGGTGTGTGTTCATTGTCTATGATCAAATCACAGATACAACCCACAGTTGAAGAATGACCATCCCAGAACTCTACGGCACTTAAGAGTGCGTAAGACGGCTGTTGTATTAAGTTTTGTCTAGAATTCATATGACAGTTATGCTTTTGAAGCATCGTGTCATAGTATGGTCGACAATCGGATAAGTTTGTCTTTAGTCTCACTTTTTTCAACGTGATTCTTAATCTCTCCGAAGGAAGACCAACGAAATGGTACGTGCACGAAATGTTCTTACGTCCACCTCTCCCATACAGAAACACATTTCGTGGATTGGTAAGTATTCCACTTTTAATAAGTCTGCTGTCTAAGCGCCTATCACATTCCAAATGATCGATGGGTGTTCCTTGTTGGCTCGTATCGATAAATTCGTAGCGTGCAATGAATGAACTCGTAGCACTTGTTTGAAGCTCCGAATTAAACGAGAGAAATCTGTGACGAATAACCATTTCTGATCCTGACGACAAATAACTCTCAGTGTGGACCTAGAAATGAATAAAATTGTGTTAAAAGAATGATAGTTAGAATTTTACATTATATTGATTTTGGAAATTAAATAAAATGTGGTATTTTCTGTTAATAATATAACGTTATACAGATGCGAAATTTGTGGTTTCAAGATGTTTATGTGCAGATAGACTAGGACTATCGTGTACATATACGTCGTACATTACCCGTTTTTTATGCAGTTCTGACTAGTTTTGCATATATAGCGCCATATATAGGCAGTTATTAGAACTATTTTTTTATTTGCTTAAGCAAAACTTTCGATCACGAGAATCATTTTCGTCTAAACTGCATTTTTTAAAGAGCCCCACCAGTGCCTGAGACGTTCTGGTATGAAAGCTGGTGAAAGGGTGGGGCTCAATTGAAATCCACGTCGCGGCCCATGTGCTAATCGTCCTGGGTTTTCGTGGTTTTCATAAAAACTTGCTTATATTTTAGATTACTTTACTACCCGAGAGGAACTGCTCAGTCTAGGAACCAAGTCTGTAGGGTACAGATATCCCTCCAGGTTCCTTTTATTGAGGTAAAAAATAATAAAAGTACAAACGCTCGCCGGTAAACGCGACAGAGGTCGGGGTGGTGAAAAAATATAAATGAATATATGAAAAATACACAAAATAATACCACTGACGCATAATACAAAGCTCTGACCTTTGCGCAAATATGGGTTTGGATTCATTTGAAAGTCACCCACAGAGTGCATACTCCCCTTCGGCCTATATCTCTCCTGCAAAATAATCGGCCATATAAAAGACCGGAAACTGCTGCCACGAGTACTTATCTGTGCCAATTATTTGATTTTTTTTTTTTAATTCTAAAATGTGTCAAGAACTTTTAAGCAATTCTGTGTAATTTAAATATATTGTTGTTTGTGCATTTGTCAATAGTTTTGTAATTATATTAAATTATAAGATAATCAATTGCATGTTTAACTGTAAAAAATTTGCAACAATATTATGGTCAGAATACTGTTCAATTACGGTTATGTAACCGTTTTCTATAAAAATGGTCTATTACCGGATACTTTGCTGCAATTTTTTTACAGTGTATCACTAGTGCTTTAACACGAATATAAAATAGGAATAAAAATAATCTCGATAAGAAATTTCTTCTTATTACATTTTTTTATTTCATTCTGTCTAGTAACAAAAAACCTTAATAGAAAGAATTATGATTAACACTTTGCAGTATTTGTAAACTAACTGTGTGACCATAATTTAAAAGTGATAGGCAAAATTAACATAGTAGAAAAGTTAAATCATTTCAGAGACGTTCTGCATATTACGTATATTTAAAATTTCCTCAAATTCTACTTACGCTGACATATATATGAGATTGAATAATGCATGCTGGATATATGCATTATTTATATTCAATAATGAAAACTTAGCTAAACCTTTATTAACTGGAGAATTCTTTTAGACGATTATTTTCCATACTTTTAAATTCTAACAATGCATTATGCGGTCGTTATGAATGAATGGTTAACAATATTTGAAGCAATAACTATTTTTAATCTATTTTCTTCTAATAACAGATAATATATCTATTTGGGTCATTTTAGGGTAAACGTTAATTTCTGAGCATAAAATTTCCATAAAAATTTTTAAACCAAAATATTTTGAATTTATATTCATAATTTATTTTTAACTTCTTTTAAGATTTATGTATCTCATTAATAGTTGCTTAGTTTATTATCTAAAGATTTAGAGGTGATTTCGTTAACTACGGAAAATATTAATTTCTAAGCGTAAAATTTCACTAAAATAATCTAAATCGAAAAATATTATATTTATATTCATATTTTATCTTTCACTTTTTTAAAGATTTATATAGGGTGAAACCCCCAGTTATTGATACCTAACCAGTAACTGACGTTTGAAAAAAAAATCTAATTCAAATAAGCATTTTTTTGTACAATTCTGTAAAGTAGCGTCATCTAGTTGTAAATGAGACAATTATTTTTATTTTGAAATAAATTTATCTACCATTAGAATCACAAGAACATATTCAACGAGGAAGAAACTTTTGAGAATACAAAAAGTGCCATTTTGAAGCAACCATCTTATTTCTAAAATTGAGGAAATGTTTTTCTAATCTATTTGTAATGCAACCATCCTAAATTTTTTTCTTAAAGTTATACTAGTTGAAATTAGTTTAAAGATGCATATGATATATTACAGCTGCGATTTAAGGTTTATAGTTATTTAATTTAGCTTAATGGGAGTTGTCAGTTATGGGCTCCTAAAATTTCGTTTCAACAGTCTCTGACAAAGGTGTTATTTATAGGTTATATTAAAGAAAGTTGAAATCTATTATTTGAACTATTAACAAACGCATAATAATAAATTAAAATTATTTTGTAGCAAACACCATTAAAACTTAAGTTGTTTTATCAGTGTCTGACATCCTATGTAGGTTACTGGTTCATAAATGACAGTTAAATGATATCTGCTTTACCAATAATGCAGTACTAAATATTTCTGCTATATACTCTTAATATATACTCTGCATTACTAATAATGCAGTATAGCTTACTAAATCCCGCTTTTTATAATACATATTAATGTATTTTGTTTTTATAATAAAGAGTAAAATTTAAAAAAAAATCATTTTAATATTTTAAAATAAAGTGTCAGTCACTTGTTTACTTTGTGTCAGTTATTGGTGTTTCAAAATAGGGATGGTGTCAGTTATTGTAGTTTTTGCCCATATTTATGAATAAAATTAATTTTTAATAATAAAATATATATTTTTTTCAAAATTTTGACAAGAATAATTTTTTAATATGTCTCTACTATCCTTTCAAAAACAAAGGAATTTATAAAATATATTTAAATTTTTGTAATAATAATTTGAACAAGACGGAATCCTTAAAGTATCAGTTACTTGGGGTTTCACCCTACTAAGGGTTCGTATAGTCGACTCAGCACTTGTTGCTTAACTTATTGTCAAAATATATAAGAGGTAATTTCCTTAACTACACAAAACGTCAATTTCTAATCGTAAAATTTAAATTAAAAAAATCTAAACAAAACATTTTATATTAATATTCATAGTTATCTTCTTTTAATATTTATATAGGTGTTCGTACAGTCTTCTCATTACTTGTTACTTAATTTATTATCTAAAGATTTAGAGACATTTCCCTGATTATCATTGTAAAAAAAAGAGATATCTATGAAGGAAAAAAGTACACAATATTTCGTATTACAATGCGATGCTTATTTAGGTAAGGATGCAAATGTTGAAGCAAATATTTTTAAAAAGCTTTATATATACGAATTAAAAACTCATTTTTATAATTAAAGGATGATTATGCTTTAAATTTATAGGAGATATGAAATTTGAACTAGAAATGGAGAAGAGTTAAACGTACATGAAGAATTATGAGCTTAAAAATCAGTACACATCAACTTGTCGGTTTTTCATCTTTTATTTATAAGCGAAAAATAGACAACTTTACTTAAAAGTGTTAAATTAAAAATTGAACTCGAAATTAGAAACATTTAAAAGTTGAAAAACAATACAACGTTTACAATCATATTCTATAAAAGTAACAACATATTACCTCAAACTGTCAAAAACATCAGGTTTTATATAAGACATTCGAGCTATAGTAATATACATTTCCACGAAATGTTTTTTGTACACAACCCTCCTGTTTGTCTACTGGTTACGGCGCTGACAACTAGATAGAAGGTTTCTGTCATATGAGATTAATTTTCCCAACTCAGAAAAAAATTCTGGGCCAGGATTCGAACCCGGGATCCGTTGGCTGAAGCTGCCAATGGTCTAACAACTGAGCAATCCCGGAAGAATACGGCTGAACTAATTACACCAGTAACCTTAATGATGGTTATTTAATTATGTCAAGGGCTGTACATGACATTAAGTTTCGTCTAAGCTTGGGCGTATACATGACGTTTATAAGTGTAAAATTTTGCCGCTTTCCCTTACCATAAAAGAACATCTCTACAGTTCCGATACCTAAAACTGGACATTTAATGACCCTATCACAACAGACATGGCAGTTCCCTTCACAGTTTTGTATGAGAAAAAAACACCCGATCTTTACAAAAATTTGTAAGCAGTATCAACAAGCCATTCCTGTCCTTTGACAGAGCTTTGATTCGCAGTCAGTGGCAAAACTGGTATTTGAGATGTTGCCTCCCCCCTCTTTTTATCTCTTTACTGGGTTTTGTAGTACAATTTGGTGCAATGTGGCCCCTCTTTTTGAATTTGCTACAAACAATAACGCGCTTCAAAGGGGTAGGCCTATTTTTACTGCTACTTCTACTATACTGTTTTATATTTTTGCCTTTAGATTTCTCCATTTTAGATTTAAATGCAACATTTGTTTTATCTACATTGCATTGCTGCAAGCGGCTTTCCAATAAAACTAGTTCTATCAGTATGGTATCGAATTTAAAATCCGAATCAGTATAACGATAAATATTAAGAACAGTACTAGAAAATTCATCGGGCAAAAAACGAATAAGCTGAAAAGCTTGATAAAGGTCCTCTTATGGGTGTCCCTGTTCCCATAACTGTTTAAGAATAGTACGCAATCTGGCTTCAAACAAACCAATACCTTCCCCGTCTTCACACAAAGCAGCGAAAAATCTATTAGGAGGGAAATTACTGCAGATCTAATTTTAGGGCGATAATTATTCTCAAGGATCTCTCATGCTTTCTTAGCATCAATAGTTTCTACAAGTAGTGATCTAAGTTCTGGATATACATTTAAATATATGGAATTAAATGCCCTGTCACGACGTAAATTAAAGTCACGCTTTTTTTATATTTTACACTGTCGTCAGGTGTTGTTTCTGTACCTTCAATAAATCCCCAGCAATCACGGTCCATAAGGACTAAGGAGCACATTCATGTCAGCGGACCATGTTGCGTAGTGGTCTGGAGTGAAAAATTTAATTTCAGTCATTTTAATACACATAAACTGGATTAATTACTGTAAAAAATGTGTAACATTTATAAAAGCATGTAAAAAATAGAAAAAAATTAAAATTAAAAATTTCTTACTTATTATGTTCACTATAATATGATAGAACTCTGTAAATATTTAATGTTCAAAACCATGGTCTACAAAATGACCTACGTAAATTCTGTAGAAGTGAAACTCGTATTTTAATCCAGTTCATGAGTAACATAAAGTTCTCTTAAATTTCGGAATTAAAAGCACAACAGGTCAATGCACACCAGTCACATTAAACATTCGACAGTATCCGTAAAGAGAAATGTCACCACTCTATATTCCAACAAAACATTCACAAAGATGAGGTCGTCAAAAGAACGGAACCATTTACAGGATACGGGAATTGGAAGAATTATATTCAGCAAGAAGATGGACTAAATTGAAGCTTATTCGACAGCGTAGTATACAACACATTCTAATGATGTTTCACATAACAGCCGGTATAATTACTGCTTCGGCCCATAGCCTGACAGTCGTAGAGGTTAAGACAACTTAAACTCGAACTAGAACAGAGTAATACACAGTGGAATGTGTCGTTGTACCAGCCGATTAAACAGTTCAAAAAAGCGTTAGTTTTTCTGAATTTTATTAAAATCCCGTCAGGTCTTTGATGATGAAACTTAAAAAAAATTGAATATTAAAATAATATAATAAAAATATTCATAATCTTTATTAATAGCCACATACTGCATGAGGCGGTGTAAAACCACAGGATTTATAAAATATAAAACAGAACTGCTTGCAAAATGTCATCATCACAGCAGAGATGCATGCCATTTAAACACAATATATCTAACCAGTTCATTTATTATGTCATGCCACACATTTGCCGAAA
This sequence comes from Maratus michaelseni, assembly GCA_963931845.1. Lineage (NCBI taxonomy): Eukaryota > Metazoa > Arthropoda > Arachnida > Araneae > Salticidae > Maratus > Maratus michaelseni. The sequence continues at coordinate 373,704,332 of OZ007587.1, forward strand.
AATTTAAATAAGTTAATGCTGCAATAAACTAACTCTGTTTAAATATTTATATATATATATATATATATATATATATATGTCACGATTTTAAGGGCCGAGATGGTGAGTGCATCATGTTTTTCAAGATTAGATGTTCTTTTCAGAGTCAACAGAGGAAGTTTCCACGCTAGGGTTGATTGGCAATCGTACAATCCACAGTTGAGTGCGTGTACGTATGCAGAAGAGAACAGTACATCCAGAGCACAAACAAGTTTTTATTTCAAAGTTTAAAAAATTGTCGGTGGAGATCGAGTTTCACAGGATCCAGCTTTTTAGTTACGATAACACGCTTCCTATTAACCGATAAGCATGATGGTTATCTTACAAGTATCTATACAGAAGTCGCAGAAGAAAATAATATGACTCTCGCTTCGCCAGCACCAGGTAGGGATTTGAGTTGATTAGACCCCGCTTAACCCGCGAAGAGTCGCATCGGTTCTCTCAGGCCCGGTCATTACAAAACTATACTGCAGCGAAATCACCCCTTCAACAAAAATGGACCTGTTTCACGGTAGCTGCGTTGAAGGTCACCTGCATACTGACAACAGGCATTTCAGGAATGTAGGATCACCCTTTTCTGAGAAAATACCGATTCAGGCCCCAGAGGCCCGAGCGCTCGCACTTTTCATTTCAGATTGTGAATGTGAAGGAAGAGGTTGAAAAATGCATCGCTATTTAAGCTATGACGATGAAATGAAGAGATTGCAGACCGTGTTAGCTAAGGTTTCAACTGATGAAGAATCTATTTATGAGGAAGATGAAGAAGCAGATGACACAGAACAATAAAGTGACCATCAGTCAAGTTCAGAAGAAGATTTATATTCATCAAGTGAATCGGATATTATTGAATCCATTGACTGCTATATTGGCAAAGATAAAATAATGAAATTGAATAAAAAAGAACCAAGACGAAATGTCACAACTCCTGCTCACAATATTGTATCAAAATTGCCCGGAAACGTTTGTGATGCAAGGAACGTATCCGCCCTATGGATTCTTGGCAATTGCTTATTGACGAAACAATAGTACACGAGCATTGTGGAATTCACAAATATTTATATAAAATCAATTGCAACCAATTTCCAAAGAGAAAGCGATGCACGTCAAACAAATATATCAGAAATAAGAGCATTTATTGGCCTTCTTTATTTAGGGGGTATTCATAAATCCTCACATGTAAGTGTTCGTGACATTTGGAACACCGATGGCACAGGACTTGAAATTTTTCATCGGACTATGTCATATAATCGTTTTTTATTCTTTCTGAGATGCATAAGATTCGAAGATATAACTGCCCGTCCTTCTAGAAGAGAACTGGATAAATTGGCTTCCATAAGATCTGTTTTTGAAAAATTCGTTACAAATTGTCAACATGTATATAGTCTCGGAGAATTTGTGACTATAGATGAAAAGTTAAAACCTTTTAGAGATAAATGTTCCTTTTGTAAGTATATTCCAAGTAAACCTGCAAAATATGGAATAAAAATATTTGCTAAAGTTGATTCTAGGACATTTTATACATGGAATCTTGAAATTTATGCAAGAGCTCAACCGGAATGTCCGTATAAATTAGAAAATGCTCCAGATAAAATTGTCAAGAGGTGAGTGGAACCAATTTACTACTCTGAACGTAATCTCACAGTTGATAATTGGTATACCAGTTATGCATTAGCTAAAGATCTCCTTCAAAAGAAAATTACACTTGTCGGAATAGTCAGGAAAAATAAAAGAGAACTACCAGAAGAATTCGTTTCTGGGAAGAAACGTGAAGTGTATTCCTCGTTATTTAGATTCCAGAAGAATATGACTTTGGAATCCTACGTACCCCAAAAAAATAAATGTGTTTTACTTTTATCTACCATGCACAACGATGGTGCTATTGGTGTTTCAACTGCAGAAACCAAGAAACCAAAGATACTAACATTTTATAACCTAACAAAGGGAGCTGTTTAGATGTTGTAGATGGAATGTCAGCTACATATTCTATTGCGAGAATAAGCAACAGATGGCCTAATATACACTATATTGCCAAAGGTGACCGGTCACTTGCGATTTTAGACGTTTTGTTAACTATCTAGAAAAATACATGAAGAATTAACCTGAAACTGCAGGTGTGTAAACAGTATAGTATATGTTATATATTTCCGTGAATATTTTTTCACGAAACCCCATAGGGGACTGTCAACAAATTGAAAAAGAACGAATATGTTTTGGATAACCTTGTAAAAACTAATGTAGCAAAGGCGTTCAAACTCGAGATTATTAATAAGAGGCTTATTGTAATATACTGTGTTCATTTTTATGAGGATAGCATGTATACTCGTAGAGAAATTAAGGTTTTTATAAAAACAGTCCCAAATTTCGCCTAGTTTTTTGCTTATAGTTTGCAGAGTTCTTAATATAAAAAAAAATATTTTCAGAAAATATGGCAAACAACGTTGTACATAATAGTCTGCAATCAGAATTAAAAAATAATAAAAATCGGATAAAAAATGAGCAGGTTTACTAAAAAATGTTTCACTGCGCACGCGCGAAGGCAATCAAAATATAATATGCATAATGTATTCGCTAAGTATATGCAGCAACTTTTGTGAAAGTCTCAAAATCATAGCTTGAAAATTCTGAAATTTATCGTCATAAAATAAGCTCGAAATCCGTTGTTCCCAAAAGTAAGCAGAAATATGAGGGAATATGATACGTGCAATATTGTGTATGCTATCGTGCAACTAATCAACAGATATTTCATATAATCGCTCATCTTTTCCCTTCTTTTTGGGAACAACGGATTTCGAGCTTATTCTATCGACGACAATTTTCAGAATTTTCAAGCTATGATTTTGAGACTTTCACAAAAGTTGCTCTATATATTTAGCTAATACATTATGCATATTATATTTTGATTGCATTCGCGCATGCGCAGTGAAACCTTTTTTAATAAACCTGCTCATTTTTCATCCAATTTTTATTATTTTTAATTCTGATTCTAGAGTATTATGTACAATGTTGTTTTTCATATTTTCTGAAAAGAATTTTTTTTATATTAAGAACTCTGCAAATTATAAGGAAAAAACTAGGCTAAATTTGGGACTGTTTTTATAAAAACCTTAATTTCTCTACAAGTATACATGCTATCCTCATAAAAATGAACACAGTATATTACAATAAGCCACTTATTAATAATCTCGAGTTCGAACGCCTTTTCTACATTAGTTTTTACAGGGTTATCCAAAAGATATTCGTTCTTTTTCAATTTGTTGACAGTCCCCTATGGGGTTTCGTGAAAAAAAATCTTCGCAGAAATATATAACCTATACTATACTGTTTACACTCCTGCAGTTTCAGGTTAATTCCTCATGTATGTTTCTAGATAGTTAACAAAACGTCTAAAATCGCAAGTGACCGGTCACCTTTGGCAATATAGTGTAGCAGTTTTCAGTATTTTGAATACTGCAACCATAAATGCACGAATTTTACTATTATCTACGAAATCACCACAGCTCCAATACAGAAAAAGGAGTTTATTTTTGAATGATCTGGCGTTAAAGCTTCTGAAGGAGCATGTGGAAAACAAAAGTGTGCAGCCGACGCGACGCTTCCACGCGAATTGCGTGAAAAATTAGATACTGACCGCAATAAAAAGATTGAAGCACCACCGGCAAAAAAAAAAAAAAAAAAAAAAAAAAAATGTTCAAGAAAACGGTGTCATATCTGTCCCAGCAAAATTGACAGAAATTCTCAAATTTCTTGGGCTAAATGCTCAAAAAATGTATGCGGTGAGCATAGCAGTGTTATTTGCAGACTATGGCAGTGAAATGTAAGTTTGGTTTTAATTATAATAAGTGTAATAAATATTATTTAATTGAAAAATACTTCAGGATTTTTTAATCTTTCATAATTTAATATTAATTGCATGTATAACTTAAAAAAACTGTTCTTACTTTAATGTGTATATATAAATATATCATTAAACTAGTTAAAACTTTCTGTTTAAAAAAAATCTTATTTATCCATTTATAATACTACGTTAAAAACACAAATTTCTATGCTTAGCAAATTCATTTTACTGTTTTCTTAAGCAAAAATCCGCTCCGGGCCTACGAAGCCCGACGCGAGCTCTCGTGTAACGGAAATTAGCGCGAGTTCTCCCGGGTTAAAATGCCAAACACCGATTCAGTGTTCCGCTTTTCGAATACTCGCCGAAGCAAGGCGCATCGATATATCATTTCAGATAGATTAGGAATACATGGGTCACGTGATGGCTTGTGCACCAATCAAGAACCGGGATTCCATGTGAAAAGCGCCAGAATATTGAAGTAAAGTGGCGCCAACGAAGCGTCGAGAAGATTCGATAATGTTCGATGAATTAGCTATGATCCAGAATGTTTTAAGCTAACTGATAATCTTTAGTTACTGGTTTGAGAATATGGAATGATTTTTATTTTCACGAAAAGGAAAAAAAGAAAATAATAAAAATGGCTTATCGAACTTGGATCAAAGCCAGAATGGAATTAAAATAAAATGTTTTTCATTTTAATATAAGAAAAAGATTTTATGATTTTGAGAGTTACTTTTAATAACTGAAATTATTAAAATAAATACAGCCTTTTTAGGAGTTTAGGAATATAAAAAGGATTTTTTAAGGGGGTGAATATTAGGAAGTTTTTATAATTTAACGATAAAGACGCCATTTATTGAACTAACTAGCAGCAATTAAAATATTGAATTTAGATATGAGGTTTTTGGAATAATAGAGAGTTAAAATACATTAATAAACGGAGGAAATAAATATTATAGAGTAATTTAGAATAGGATGGGATAAATATAATTTAGCTTATCGTGATAATTTTTAAATTTTGTTATATATATATACTAAGTTAACAATCTGGAAATTATCTTCAATGTGTTTTGATAAAGTAAAAAGTAAAACGACAAAACCTGAACAGAAACGTTATCCATTACCTCACACGGCCTTGGTGGAAGATACATCGGAGGATAATCAGCAGCATGCGCACACAAATGAGGGCCATTTTCTCCACAAAAGATATGCGTAGGTTCTGGAATCAGTGATCCAGTACTGTTGCCATTTGAATTTCCAAAATCATATATTTCTAATTTGCTGATGGAGCAGGCAGAATCAGTTTCAGATGAGGTTGTTCTTTTCTCAACGAGCACAAAGAAAGATACAAAATAAAGCCAGACCTGCGATCAAAACAAAATTACATATAAAATCTCTCTTTTTTTTATGCAGAGTAAAAATAAACAGAAATGTTCATTATCATTGATGAAAGATAACAATGTATTCCTAGAGAAAATTCAATAGAAATTTCTAAGTATGCGACACAAGCAGCAAGTCAATACTATAGTATTATATTAATTACGTTGTAACAAATAAAGTCACAATATCCATCCAAAATTAATATATCTTTAAATTAGTGATTTGGTCATTTTTTGTTTCACGGATAAATTATTTTTTTTTAATTCAAAGGTCTATTATATAATATATATTATGTATAATTTCTAAAAATGCGACACAAGCAGAAAGTTAATATTATACTATTATATTAGTATGTGTAAAAAATATTGTCACAATATCCATCAAATGTTAATATATCTTTAAATTATTGAATCGGGCATTTTTGTTATACAGACAGACAGACAGCGCCCACCCTAGGGACCAGCTTTTGGCTAATGGCCAGGACGAACCCCTAAGCCTAGGGAGGGAAAAATATTACTATCCGGCGCTAGCTACAATAATTACAAGTTAAACTACAATTTTTACAAAGTATAAAAGTTACCCAATTTTGCCACAAGGCTGGGCGAACGTTAAATTTTTTACAATAATTGATATTTTACATAAACTTTAATTTTAGTTATTTATATAGATAAATTCATTTTAATTCAAAGGTATATTATATATATATATATATATATATATATCACTTGATATAATGTTCATTTTATATATTAAATATAAGTGCCAATTATTTTATGCAATTTTCTGGTGTAATATTAAAAGTAAATACTCTACATTATTAAAACATTAATTTTTCTATGTTATCGATTGATGTTTATTGTGCCCGTATATAGAATATACGAAACAGTATAATCAGTTGAAAAATCATTACTTTTAGATATTTGTCATGTTCTCTATTTCAAACAAAATATTCTTTTGGGAAATATTTCCTTCGTTATATTTTGTTTTGACTTGATTGACATTCAAATGTTTTCTATGTACAAGGAATTAGCTAAGATTAATAAGTAATTTCCTCAAATTAAAGTCTTATTATATTGCATACAATAAAATAATTTATGTGCAATTTTTTGTTACTATTTAAATGCAAAATGTAATTAATAAGACAATAAGTTATTTAATTGGATAAATTAAATAATAAATTAATTGGACATTTAAGTTCATAGTTCTTAGCCTAGGTTTTGCGCAAACACAACAGAAATAAACTATTTATTAAAGCATACATTATTGATAAGATGTATTTGTGAAAGAGAAATGACGTTATTTTTTATAAATTGTAATGTGTACTTATAGCTTATTTTCTTCAACAGTATTTCAAAACTGAAAACTCAATGATCTGAAATAAATCTAACTACATCTATTGATTATAATTTGTTTTATTTATGATTGGATCTCAAGTGTTAAAGATATTGATAACAATAAAAATATATTTAGTATTAAAAATACTTATTATAAGTAAACATGAACGGTTCAATAATGAATGGAACTAATATTATTGAGTGAAATACAATTAACCTCTTAACAGTTTCTTTGTTTTACACAATAAACTTAAAATAGTGGATAAAACACCACTTTTTACGTACTAAAATATTTGCCTTTTGTAATTGAAAAATGTCTACCAAATAAAAAAGTCACGATTACAGTTGAAAATTAGTGATATCCAAGAGCTTTTCGTAACAAAGGAAGCAAACTGTTCTTGCCCGAGCGCCGTTCATGCAAAACTGTTAAGTGGTTATATCATAGCTGCCAACTGTTACGCTTTTTTGATACCACTAAAAATTAATAGAAATTTTTGTTTTTTGGAATCGCATGATTTCGTCGATTTAATAACGTAAAATTTTATATACAATTTTAGTGGTAGGAAAAAAAAGTAAACGTTGGCAGCTATGGTATATTTACCTTTCACATATATTCTGATTTTTACTTTAGCATAATAAAGAAAAAGTATTTACTTACTCTGTCATGACTAGTTGCACCAATTAAACGATAAGTACAATTTGCATTAGGTGGCATTGTATGTCTAGGGCTGTGGATAAGTCCCCATCGTCTGTTTGAACCATCAAATGTGTAGGAACACCGTCCATTATCTTCACCAACTTCAGCATGTAGCATCTCAAACCTGACGGTCACGTCTATCTCGACTCTTGAATTCGTTAGATGTTGATAGGGTGCACTACGAATCATAACTAGAACTTCGCTACCACTGGAAATTATTTCTGGTAAGGCTCCGGATCCGCAGAATTCCAAAAGCTGTGAAGATCTCGAAGTGGATCCATCGAAGATTCTTACAGAATCTCCACTGATACAATCCGTCGAGAGAAGAAAGCTTGTGCCACTTGTCGATGTTGGCCTTCCAGTAGGAACAGATATTTTATAATCGTTTGTCTGAGACAAAACTATTCTAGCCACATAACCCTAAAACATACAAAAAATCATTTAAGGGATTGTGATAAATTGTTCCTAGTTTTAAAATAATATTTAAAGTAATGAAAATTATGGCTTTTAAAATCACCTTTCCAACATAGTTGGAAAGTATATATTAATTCAATTTGTCTGTATGCCTCTCTGTCCGTTCGCACTCCAGATTTTGTAAATATAGTTGGATTGAAAAGGAATTTTTATAAGTTATTGAGGTTTATTATAGAATGTTTGGTAAGAAAAATAAAGTGTTTACCATTTATAGTTCGTTTAGAGGGATACATAAAATAATTGCGTTACATTATGGTCAACAGGAATAAATCGTTTCCTATGCATTTTGATGATGTTACAATACTTTAAACAATGAAATTGGTAGCCATCACTGAGATGGAAAAAGAACGCTTCCTCGGGAATATTGATTAAGTAGTATTTATAGTTCGTTCGATTAAAGGGACGAACTAAATAATCCTTTTACATTATGATCTGTGAGCAAAAAACCTTTGCGGTGCATTTTAGTAATTTCATGATACTTCAAACATAATAAAATAAAACAGAATCAGTAAGGTACATTACAAAATGTTTTCTAAAGATAATGGAGTGCGCATCACGTATCGATCATTTACAGAGATGCACAAAATTATTCGGTAACAGGACAGAGTATGTGTATTTGTTTAACATTGTATGAAAAAGTGAAATTTCTTAATAATATTATGTTAGTGTTGTAAAGTGTTTTATAATCTATGCCATGAATCTTCATATAAAAATGATTTCTGGTATGTAATATTTTAGAGTCTGACTTTCTGTTTTAAACTAACTATGAAAATACCTGCCAATTCTTCTTAAAACATCAACGTAATTTCCAATAGAATGTTTTAAGAAAAGTATTATAAACAGTTTATGTAATATTATTAAGTATTATTAATGATTACAAAGTGAATAGGCGATGTATCCAATCATCAAACTTTATAAACAAATTACTTACATACTACATATTTTCTTAGAAAAAAGAATTGGTTGCGAACGTTTATTTAGTTATAAAAAATAATACAGTAATAGAGAATATTATACCTGTTTTTTCCAAAAGAATTAACCTGGAGATTTATTTCTTAAATATTGATCATAGACGTATATTATAAATTACAAAGTTACATGAAAAAATATATAGAATTTTATGAAGTCGATTAAAATTTTCAAAAGATTAAATTAGAAAAAATGTATAATTAATTTTTGTATATGCCCCCCCCCCGTACGGAACATTTCCTAGTGAGTAAAGTGTGCCCCATACACTAATAAGGTCATGTACAAAATTTTAGCATTTTATAATAAAAAGTTGCATAGATATGTTTAAACAAAGAAGGTGAAGAGTTATTCATAAATTAAAATGTAGTTGTAAAATTCTATTTATGCAATCATTGTTTTATTTCGCAATTTGGGTAAGACCCCTGAAACGCAATCATCCTAAATGATTTTTCTCCTTTGTGAACTCATATCCAGGCATCAAAATGTGGTTTAAGTCAGCATTTATGTAATTTCAAATCTCTGCGACTTTTTATGATAAAATGCTGCAATATCGCAAAATATCTTATTAGTATATAAGGGATATTTTACTCATTGGGAATTTTTTTTACGGTGGCAGTATAAAAATTTTAACTTTAAACTTATGAACTTCACTATCAAAAGCTTGATTCATGTAGAATTATACTAAAAAAAGCATCATATTTATAAATAGCAGAAATAAGTAACTAAAAACTATCCATAAAAATATCTCAAACTTATTTAATAGAAAATACAAAGATCTATATTTCTATTTTATAAAACGTACCTCTGGTGCCTTGGGTTGTCGAATATGAAACTGACAAGTGATATTTCGTGGATAAAAACCGGGAAAATTCGGAGTTCTGATCTTGCATTTTCTGCTTCCATGACAATCTGCAAACTGTCTGTCGCAGTATGTATTCGGTATCCGATGACCCAGATAGCTGGAAGGCCTCACTGGAGTTCGCCGCAAAAATCTTTAAAGAATAATATACACATAAAATAACATCATATAATAAAGAACAATTGGTAAGTGATATTTTTTAAAATAAAGATACCTTATTTTATTTTAAAAAATCCATAATACACATAAAATAAATTACACAAGTTTTGAAAAATAAATGATGCTGCATAACATTAAAAATAAACCTATGTATTTTCAAATAAAAGTAGTTATTTAAATATTTATGTTGTCTATAAGCCTGTTTTACTAAAAATTTCCATATAACTAACAAGATAAACATTTCTTGGGGTTATAAAAATTGCTTTTGTTAGTTTTCAATCTATATAAAAAGGCTTCTGTATGTTTGTCAATACGTCATTGCACTAAATAAAAATAATATTGAAACAGCCTTTAAACTTAAATTTATTATTAAGTTAAACTACAAAATTTTCCTTACAGAAAATGGTTTCAGGCGATTTTATAATTTTATACTCTAGGTCATCCTCTTCACTATAGTCGCTCTGAGAAGTTCTATAAACCTGGTAAAAATCTGAAGAACCTGGTGTAAATTATCATAACTGTGTCATTTTAACTAAATTTACGCTATAATGGTATTATTTCTTTTTATAATAAAATACGAAACTCAGTATGCTACTTTAAAAATAATAATGGCTTAATCAGCTATCTTTGTTACCTGATTATTCATTTGGTTACCGATTTATTTGTCAGCGCTCTAAATTTACTAGAAATGGTTAGAATGTCAGAAAATATATACGCTTCCGAGGTAGTAGATAAGGTAAATTCTCCATCCAAATAGTCCCTGTATGTCTAATCTAATACCGAAAGTCTCAATAACACACTACAAACTCTCCGCACACACAACAGCATTTCCTACGGGGCACGGTCCATTTCGATCATACCTCTATAAATTTAAATGTGCAGATACATTCCTTTACGAGTGTGGTGCAGAGGCGTCGGCTCCCTATTATTATTTCACCTGCCCGCTAACAACACAGTGGTATAGTAAGAAACCTGCTATCCGTCTCAAGGAATGGCTTCCCAATATTCTCAATAGGCACACCTTTCACAAAAAGCTACTTAAAAAGAAATATTTCTTTGACAGATCTTTCAAATCTTACCAAGTAGTCGTCAGCTGCCACTCTCAATCCACAACTTCTACCCAGTCTCTGCCAACTGTCGGGCTTAAACTGTAGGGCCCTTCCTTGGCAGTGTGGGTTTATATGTGATCTGGTCGTCACTTTTTTTCAATCCCGCCCTTTGTCGCGTTTAACGGCGAGTCCAGCTCCAGCTAAAATTGTATATATTTTTTTCTTTTTTAAGACCTTCATAAAGGGAATCGAGAGGGACACTATGCTCTGTAGACTTGATTACTTGTCTGAGCAGTCTCTCTTAGGCTATCAAATCAAATCAAATTCCCAGTATGTTTGGGCAGATCGCACGAAAAAACATTTGAATGTCCTACTGGCTTTCGGTGCCCTATGCATGGTCCCAGAGAATTGCACTTAGCTTGTCTCATTGCACAATAGTTTTTGACAACCTCCAATACCATGAATAGCTTATAAAGAAACGGAACGATTAATTGTTCCAAAACAATTGCTGGAGTGTCACCCATTCTTATCTCTCAAAAATCCCAGTCTCCTTAAATTATGATCGGGTTTCACAGCTACAACGTATGAAAGCTACGCCCACAAATCCCCTGTCTCTTCTCAGTTGCTTGGGTTCTAGAAGTGGATATTTCGTCAAAACTAATGACTAAGGTATGTTGTAGAATCAGTATCATTGTGATCATCGCCAACTGGATGAGGGTCTTTCTTTACGAGCGTAAAGAAAGACGCTCGTAATGCAATGCAAATTCACCATCGTCTGCTAGACATCAGATAGTTAAAAAACGATGCCCGCTGTTTGCATTAATAACGTCAATGTACAAAGCGAAACATACATCTTAATTCGAAGTATAATAATACACCGAAAAATGTATTGATCACATAAATCGCTGTAAAATAAAATTACACGTTCTATACCACAATTTACCTTATTTAGCGTCTAAATCACGGAGCAGTAAGCACGCATTTAAGGGCAATATCACAAAAATATAGAAAACATTATGTTTTACGAGGTAAAAGTTTGGAGAATTTCGATAACAAAGCAGAAAAACAAAAAGTAGGCTCATTATAATGCATATTTTTATTGGAAATCTCGCGGTGTTATTAGACAATTTCTACGGAGCATTATGCACATTCCCAAAGGAATCTTAACAATAACAAATCATCAATTAAGAACATTACACGTGTCATAGACTCAATCTTGCTAATCATAATATTCGACCCATGACTGTTTTTTCACAATATGCTAATTACTGCTCGCTATTAAACTTTTTTTTTTTAATTTTAATATGAATAAGTGCACAAATATGCAAAAATATATTACCTGGGGAATAAAGTGATAATATTAACAGTAAATAATACTTTTTTTAGTAGTTTGAATTTGTGGTTGCTAGTTGATATTCCGAGGATGAAGACCAATTTATTATTTTGTATCGATATTATGTAAACGCATAAGGAAATCTATGTTAATAAATGTTAATCAAATAACTGAAACATACTTAAAATGGCTTTTTATTTCCGTGCTTCCTTGAAAATTAGACAGGGTTTTATATTATTTTTTTCTTTAAAACATGCATTATGGCTTATTTTTATTAGATGTTGCATTTTTTCATGCACAACACTTTGCATTTATGAATCTCATATGTTACATAGAGTAAAATTTGGGAAAACTCTTGAAAATAATGACATGTAATGGACAAAAATAATGTCATGTTAAAATAATGGCATTTTCATTCACAAAATGGAATTTAATAAAAGTAAAAAGGGAATTTTTTTCTTTAATTCATTTCTGTAAAAAAATAAATAAATAAATAAATAAATAAATAAATACGTCAGAAAGTTGTTACTTTATATTTATATATATTGTTTAAATGCTTCATGATGTTTGGATGCATATTTAATATCTGAACTGACTAATTTTAAAATGGAGAACAAATTATTTTTTAAATAGAGTAGGACTTATACTACGAATATCCCATCCCCCCCCCCCAAAAAAAAAAAAAAAATTCCAGCTACGTTTTATTTTCCGATTAAGTCTGATTTTCGAGGAAAATGCGGTAGAATATTACTGGACATTAAGTATTACTGTATTTTCTGGAAACTTCTTAAGGGGACCGTGGAACTTTATTTGAGCAAAAATCGAACCAAAAATTTAAATTTATTTTTGTGTGTATTATTATTCTTCAGTTTATATTGAACCATTTGTGAAAAACTGCATGCAGCTGCGGTGATTTTTCGCAATGTTACAAGCGTTTGGATTTTGTACACAAGCAATTTTTCGGCGGTTTAGTAAACTTTAAATCTGTTTTTTATTAAAACAGATTTTTCAAGTTTTTGAAATTTTTGAAATGCTCCATGCGTCTTAATTTTTGTTCAGAATTCTTGAAATTGATTAGGAAGAATGCTGATACTGTTTACAAAGAAACTGTGTACGCATTTTACGATAACACGTCGTTAAGGTAATTAAATTTGATTTAAAACTTATTAAAAAGCAAAATTTTAAAGAAAATCAGAATGGAATTCAGAAAAAATATTCTCAAAAGTTAACTATTCAAGGGATTAAATAACTGACACACAGATTTGTTTGTAATGTTGTGTTACGTGATTTAAATGCAAAATCGAGGAAATATCTCAAAATTTAAGACGCAGGGAGTGTTTTAAAATTTTGTTTATAAATTTAAAATTTAAAAAAAAAACTTAAATTTATAATTAGACGAAGAAATGTTTTTAAGGTTTTCTGTATACTTATGGTGAAATGTATATATGCACAAAATTTCGTAACTCTATGATGAAAAATAAAAATAATAAATTTTAACGTCCACCGTCCCCTTAAGGTACAGATTTATAATAATTAATGCACATACATTATTGTTAATACTCATAAAGTATAACTACAGATACAGGTAAATAGACAGATAAATAGTCTGATTTATTCACAAGAAAGAAAAAACATAATTAGATGTAGTTAAAAATATGAATGAATTAAAATGAAACAACTTATAGCTTCAAGCGCAATATCAGACATAATAAATATAACTCAGAAAAATGAGTAAAATATGACTCTGAAATAACCTTGAATTCTATTTTTACTTTACCTGTAAGTTAGATAGAGTCCAAATGACGTTGATGGAATAGATGCTCTGCTGGGAACCACAGCTGTCACACTCACATTATTACTTTGGGAAAAAAATGTGACACTCCTCTCGATCATTGATCCACAAAATTGGCCGAACTGTGGATTCGAACTGGTGATGGGTTCTTCGGTTTGTTTTGAAAAAGATGAAGAAAAACGACTTTGGAAATGGTGTGGAACAGAAAAATCTTCCATCTCTTTGGAGTCCCCTAAGGATTCAGATATCCTTAAGTAGCCTTTTTCACACACGGGCGTCTGATTCCTTTTCATAAAGAAAAAAATGAAAGACAGGCATTAGAAGAAAATATAGATATAAGTACGAATTTATGTTTTTATTTTTATATCTCCAAAGATCCTTATTATTCTTCTTAACATAGTATAAAACAAAGTCGCTTTTTCTGTCCCTATATCCCTATGTACGCTTAAATCTTTAAAACTACGCAACGGATTTTGATGCGTTTTTTTTAATAGATAGAGTGATTCAAGAGGAAGGTTTATATGTATAATAACATCCATTAAATAGTGGAGAAATACTGTTATTTTTGAGGTTTAAGTCGCTTTTTCTGTCCCTATATCCCTATGTACGCTTAAATCTTTAAAACTACGCAACGGATTTTGATGCGGTTTTTTTTAATAGATAGAGTGATTCAAGAGGAAGGTTTATATGTATAATAACATCCATTAAATAGTGGAGAAATATTGTTATTTTTGAGGTTTTTAATGTGATGTCGTAAATAATTTCATTATTTCCGCTTATACATTGCAAACGCAGGCTGAACCCTACAAGATTTATCAAAATAATGTACTAATTATTGTACACATTAAAAAGGTCTGCAGAAAACACAAAGAGATGAAGGTTTTCAAGGTTAACCCGAAGCAAAGCGAGGGAGGGCCGCTAGTTGAAGATATATGTTGTAAATATTCTTATCGGTTTAATATTCTTATATCTTTGGAGTCCCATAAAGATTAGGATATCCTTAAGTAGACGCCTGATTTCTTAAAAAATATGAGAGGCAAGCATTAGAAGAGAATACATATACAAGTGCATATTTATATTTTTTTCTGACATACATAAAAAAAATAATATCATCAAAAACTACCATTTTCGAAAAAAAAAATCGTATTTTCTAAAATTGTTTAGTATTTTGTTTGTAAAGCGATGGAAAGTGCTTAAAATTGAAAAAATATATATCTATATTAGTTTCCAAATTTTTTTAAAGTTTTTCTTATAGAATTTCTTTAACACCAGAGCTACCGGACATTTTACTCAATTTTTATAAAATTATTTCACACCAGAATTTTTATTTAAAACTATGGAACTTAGTCATTTAGCATGTTCCTGTGAGTTTTCTATTTAATGTATTTTGAAAAGAAATTTCTGGTTCGAATCGGAATATATTCATTTGACAGCCGTCAAAATGACGGCTCATGGTCGTTCTAGTGTTAATTTACAATTTCTTTTAAAAATTCTCTTATACTGGTTAATTTCTTTACAGTAAATTCATTAAAAATATTCAATATTACTCGAAATAGACATGACTTTTCAGTCTATTATATATATATATATATATATATATATATATATATATTACATTTTTTGCACACTAAAAGGGCCGGACTGAGGATTCGAAATGGTGATGTGTTTTTCTGTTTGTTTTGAATAAGATGAAGAAAAACGGCTTTGGAAATGGTATGCAACAGGAAAATCCGCTATAACTCTGGAGTCCCCTAAGGATTCAGATATCTTTAAATAGCCTTTTTCACATATAGGCGACTTATTTCATTTTAAAATAAAAAGCAAAGAAAATGCAGGCATTAACAGAAAAAAGGGTACAAGTACGAATTTATATTTTTTTGTCATATTTTATACTTTTCATACATTTTATATATTTTTAAATAATTAAAAACTACTATTTTCGAGAAATAATGTGTAATTACTAAAATCACTGAAAAAAGTTTAATCTTTGATGTGCTGACCTTTCGACAGTGTTTCACCATTTGATACATCTTAAAACTAAGAACTATTTCAATAGTTTGAAGACGTTCTGATGTATTAGTTAACCACATACACTGTCATTTTAGGAGGTTTTTTAGTAGTTAAAATGTCAATATTTTACTAGAATTTTACCTTTATGATTCTTTCTGAGCATGAAAGTATAACTTGTATGACAATATTTTGTATAGTTTAGGCGGATGTGATTTTTTTAACTAAAACTTGTGAATGCATGTAAAAGCAATGGTTGAATTAGATTTTGGCACAAATATAAACAACAGCATGACTGAATATGGAAAAATGGTTAAAGATTTTTTTAATTTTAAGTTTTAAATGCCTTTAAAAATTCACATAAACTGATTAGGTTCTGTACATTACATTTATAAAAATAGTTCAATATTATTTTAAGTAGCCTTATAAATCTGAAGTCGCCTGTTCAGTATATGGAAGATGATTTCTTTTGAAAAATGCAGAAATTGGAAAAAAATATGTATATACAAATGCTAAATTTATTTTTATTTCTGACACATTGAAATGCCCGAACTAAGGATTCGAACTGGTGATATGATGCGCGATTTGTTGAGAAAAAAAAAGGCGAAGAAAAATTAGTCTGGAAATGGTGTGTAACAGAATAATATTCCATATCATTATATACGAGGGCAGTTTGATAAATCCGTGACTTTGAAATGTAAAAACCATTATACATACAAAAATGCGTTTTATTTTTCGACAAAATCTCCTTTCATAATGATATACTTTTTCCAACGATGTTCTACCATTTTTAATCCTTCAAAAAAAAAAAATAAGATTTCTCAAATTCCCTAAAATAGGCATTTGTGGCATTAATGGTCTCAGAATTTGAAGAAAATCTCTTTCCACCAAGCCATTTTTTTTTCAAATTTGGAAAAATAAAAAAAATTACTGTGGCTCAAGTCAGGAGAGTACGGTGGATGAAGGAGAAATTCGTATCATAATTCAACCAATTTAGCGGCTGCGATTGCAGACGAGTGCGCTGGTACATTGTCGTGAAAAAAAGCACTTTTTTCTTGCACAAATGGAGCCGCTTTTCTTTCAATTTTGCATTAAAATGGTCTAATAAATCAGCATAATACTGTCCGGTGATCGTTTTTCCCTTTTCCCGATAGTCAATGAGGATTACGTCCTTTGAGTCCCAGAAAACTGTTGCTATAATCTTTCCGGCCAATGGAACAGTTTTTGCCTTTCTCGGAGCACGTTCATTAGAAGAAGTCCACTGTTTAGACTGTTCTTTCATTTCTGGTGTAATGAATGGTTTCTGGTAATGTATCTATGTTTCCTCAATTGTAACATACAGCCGCGAAAATTCGTTTGAATTGGGCTCGAACTTGTCCAAACATTACTTTGAAATGGTTACACGAATCCGCTTTTGATCCACTGTCAGCAATCGCGGCACCCATCTTTCTGATAACTTTTTCATGCCCAAATGCTCATGCAAGATATTGAATACACGTTCATTTGAAATGTTTACCTTCACGCACTTTCACGCGGCGGTCTTTTAACATGATATAATTGATTTTGTTGGCCATTTCTTCAGTCGTGATCTCAATTGAACGTCCAGAACGTTCTGCATCTGTTGTGCTCGTACGGTCACAACGAAATTCCGTAAACAACTTGTGAACCATACCATGTGATGGAGCAGAGTCCTCATAATATTTTTTCAACTTTTCTTTAGTTTCGGTAAATGTTTTTAAGTGCAAAAATAGTGTTTTATCAAAACACGAAATTATTTTTTCTCCATAATCAAAACAAACACGACAATCATTGGCATTTGAATCCAATAAAACACAATCTATTTAAAATATCGTCTGCAAATGGCACGAATGTTGTCGCAGATAATAATAAATTGAAAACATAATAGTAAGAGTGCGATCAGACCGCCACCCTTTTTAAAATCACGGAGATATCTATATCTAACTGCCCTCGTACAGAGGATTCAGATATCGTTAAGCAGCATTTCTCACATACGGGTGACTGATTTCTTTTTAAAATAATTAAATGGAGAATTTCGGAAAAATGTACACATGGATATGAATTTTTTTCTGCTAAAAAAATATGTATAAACATATAAAACCATTATTTTGGAAACAAATGCATTTTGTAGAGTTAATAAAATAGTTTAAGCGTTGTTATAACGTTTTTAAATAAATCAACAGACAAATACAAAACTGAAGAATATTTTAAAAGCTTGAAAATATTTGAAGCATTAGAAAATTTCATTACTACATAAAACCTTTCCGGAATTCCAGTACATTGCTTAATTTAACATACAACTTTATTTATAGAGATAATACAATATTATTTTTAAAAGATTAATAACAAATTTAATTACATTGTCAAATATGAAACATCAGAAAATTGGCAGAGAATAAGCAGATTATTGTTACACAAGGAGTTTTTTTCCTTATTTATAAAATAAGATAAATATATAACTTTATATCTTTTATTTTATAATTATACGACAATGTTTGCTTCTTGATTTTAATATTCCAGCATCTATAAGAAGATCTTGTAATTTTTAGTCATATTGTACATTTTCTTTATTTTATACAATTAGAAAATAATTATTGTTCGAGTTCAAACTTGGAAATAATGATTTGGTTGTTTTCATTTCAAAATTTAAACATAAGGTCCACTCTTTATCTGAATTTATTATTTTCTCAGTTTATACCATATATATTCCATGTTCTCATGTAAGAAAAACTAGAATCCAAAACTAATAAATATAGAATAAAATAATTGGGGTGCGATTTGCATGTTAGAACATTCATTAATTGAAGCTGTTTTTGACAGCAAGATTTAAATTAGTCGAAGTGCTTTCGGATGAATATATTCAAGCTTAGTATAGAAAAGAGAGGCATTGGAAGAATATTTTGGATGTAAATAATCTAATTATTCAGTAAATTCTCTATAGACTATGTAATATATATTAACATAAACAATTATTATAAACTAATAAAAAATAGTCATTATAAAATACGTTTTATATATCTTATGATATTTATAGAAGATAAATAAATTTGCAATAAACGGATATTCTAAATATATGAAATGTTATATTCTCTAATATAAAATATTTTTCAGTACAATATGAGCTTTTTCTTTTTTGATTACTATGACTAATATTTTATTCTTCAATCTTTGTACTATTTTGTTTATTTTTCTACATTCTTTTATAATCAAGACCATAAAGATATTACTTCCAGAAAAATGACTTTTTTTCTCCCTTTTTCAAGGCTGTATGGTTTTAAAATTTATTATTTTTAGTAGTATTAGTAGCATTATGAAAAAGCATTAGTAATTGAAAAATAATTAAAAAGTGGTAATGTTTTTCGAGTATCAAAATATTTTAAGCACAATTATTGTATGAACCTTTAGGCACGTTTATCTACTTAACGGAATTTGAAATGTGTGGTAAAATCACCAGTGACTAGCCATTGATATATTGTTTTGCCAAAATTAAAAGATTAATTAAAAAACTATAAATTTTGTTACTAAAAACTATAAATTTATTTAAAAACTATATAAAAATATAATATATAATTATGAAACTATAAATTTATTTAAAAAATTATAAATTTTATTCATAGATCAATTTATAACTTCATAAAGTCATCGCATCAAGAACAGATAAAGAAATCATCACAGGTTTTTTTTAATGCACATAGAATTTGACATAAAGCTATTGACATAATTTGACATAAATTTGACATAAAGCTTGTTTAAAGCTGTTTGAAAACATAATGTCTAGCAGCTTCACAAAAAGCTTTATTTTCTCATTTATGAAAATGATCTAGAAAATCAATTTTCTGATAATACTAACACTAATTTATTCATAAGTCTAATTTAACACAACATATGATTACTAAACAAGAATAGGAATTTTCTATAAATTAAATAAGATATATAAAAATTCTCTCGGCTGTCCTTTGAGAATTGCGGCTGTCCTTTATTTAAGCATTTCCCGAAAACACATTTTATTACCCAAAGAGCAAATATATTCTAAACAGAATTAAGTTTTAAGATATACCTAGGATAAAATTATGTAAAAGGCATAGTAGCACCAATGTGAGAACGAAAATTTAGGTTATCCTGAATTTTATGAGCATTTTAATTAAAATGCGAGAAAGACCTTAGACGCTCAGAGTATTATTCTAAATATATAAAATAATTTATATATAGGAGAAATTACTAGATTTTTTGTAATAACGAATAAAATTATTTCATAATGAATGCCTATTGCAATAATATCTAGTTTATTAAAATAAAGTATTCTGAAAATATAATATTATATGTATTTTTTAGTATAAGTAATAAGTAGAGAGTATATATATTTTTCTTTTTCTTTGTGATTGACACCTTGATAACTGGTCTTACTTATTTAATGAATAAGAACAACTACATGATAGAAACTAAATTTAACTAATTAAACCATTTGTAATGAACATCGTATATTTTTGGTTAAATTCATATTTACTATAACACCGATGATGAGGAATCATATTTTATTTAGAATAATTTTTTTAAATTAGTTTCATGCAGCTCGTGACTTTTATTAAAATACCATTTATTTATTCATTGATAACTGGAATAACTCATACACATTTCATTATTTGGACAATTTCCGAAATTCATTTCTATACTACTGTCATTTCAAATTTCACGGTTGAAAATGCAAATCATTAATAAAGATAACCAATTTTATAACACCTGATTTTGAAGTAACGGTTAATATTTCGAATTGTTGGGCGTATAAAAACATAAGTATTAGAAATTTCTAAAAAGAAGCATTTAAATTAAACTTATTTAGATGATTAGAAATTTTTTATTTTTGACTAACATATGTTATCTGATAGTTGATTTTTAAAAGTATTTAGAGTAATATTACATTTATGTGCCACTTTCTTGTGAAGAAAAATAACTTTGTTTGTTGAATAGTAATTATGAGAAAGTATTGTTAGGAGCATGCTTTTACTCATGTTAATTTTGTTTAAATTTACGTTTACTACAACAACGATGTTGAGAAATCATATTAAAATGTACTAATGTCTCAAAATAGTTTTATGAAGTTCGTTACTTTTATTAAAATATCACTTATTTATTCATTGAAAACTGAAATAACTCTTATACACATTTCATTATTTAGACAGTTTGCGAAATTCATTTCTGTACTACTGTTATTTCAAATTTCACGGTTGAAAATGTAAATCATTAATAAAGATAACCAATTTTATAACACCTGGCTTTGAAACTACAATTAATATTTCGAGTTGTCAGGCGAATAAAAGCGTTGGTTCATGTAGTATTTCAAGTATGCAGAAATTTAAAAAGAAGCATTTAAATTAAACTTATTTGGATGGTTATAAAAAAATTATTTTTAACTAACATATGTTAACTGAGAAATCATTTTTTAAAAAAGTATTTAGATAAAAGTTATCTTTATGTTCTATTGTCCTGCATAGAAAAAAGCCTTATTTGTTGGATTATATTTATGTATTAGAATCATGCTTTTACTCATTATAATTTTTGTTAAATTTACATATATGTAACACCGATGGCGTGAAGTTATACATAAATAATATTAATTTTCAAAATAGTTTCATAAAGTTCGGGAATTGTATTAAACTACCGTTTATTTATACCCTGATAACTGGAATAACTCTTATACGCATTCCATTATTTAGAAAGTTTGCGAAATTCATTTCTATACTACTGTCATTTCAAATTTCACGGTTGAAAATGTAAATCATAGCTGAAGAAAACCGCTTTTATAACACCTGGTTTTGAAGCAACAATCAATATTTCGAGATGTTGGGCAAGTAAAAGCGTTGGTTCATATAATATTTGAAGCATTCGCAATTTCTAAAAAGAATCATTTAAATCAATTAAATTAAACTTATTAAGGGGATTACGAAAAAAATATTTCTAACTAACATAGGGTATCCTATGCTTCATTTTTTTTTTAAATTATACGAAATATTACATTTATGTTCCAATTTCTTGTAACAACAACAAAAAAAAAAATATTTTTTTTTGTATAATATTTATGTAAAAGTATTGTTACAGTCCTGTTTTTACTCATGTTAATTTTAAAAATTCATCAAATATCAATATAGACAGATTGTTAATGTTACCATTGAAACATTCTGAAAAGAAAGGGCAATTAGATAACATTAATAAAGTATTAAAATTAAAAAAATGAATTAAAAAAAAGGAGGCTAACACACACATTTTAGTGGCTACGATAATTACATATGTTAATATATTTAATTATATTATATAATCCGTTTTCTCAATCATAAATAGTACCTAATTATATGAGATACATTGGCATACTAGCAGTAATACTTCAAATTACCTTCTTCTAAGCGTACGGATTAAATAATATAATAATGCAAATTGTATGCGTAGTGTATTTCCAATGCTTATGTATATTATCAAAGCGGTGTCTTTATATGCAAAATCCAATACTAAACTGCAACATTACATTATTGTTTTACAACTAGGTTGTATTACTTAAATTAGGGATAATCGATCAATTACGTCACTAAATTTTTTTTTTTTTTTTTTCGTTCCTTCCCTTATTACAGCTGTCACATTCAAGTGATATTCCCTCCTCTGCTGTGATGTTATATTTCTGCATCTTATAACTTAGATCATATTAATTCAAACAGTAGTGTTATTATGTGTTTAAAGTTACAAACATATCAATACATATCATTTATTTATTGATATATAAATACCACAAAGCCGTCAAGTTCTTATGCAATTTTACTTCAATCTGTTCAAATTCAGAGAAAAGTCGAAGCCTACTTAATACCATACTGTTTTCAAACTACGTATACTTAACACCTTTTATATTTTACATGTGATTTCAGAATATATTAATATATCCCCTACCTTTCTTTAGATGCGAAACCATCTTATATTTGAGTACTATCTCCGGATGTACATTCTAATTAATCACAAATTTCTTTCAACGAACAACGCAATTATTTATATTCGAAAATAGGAGTACTCAAAATCCGAGTGATTCGGCTAATATGTCTCCCTCTGTCACACGCTGTCACGTTTTGTGGTTAACCTCTTCTAGTTTGAACCGACGTAATTAATGCATTATCCTTTATTTAATCTAGTGGATCGTATGTTTGGAGATGTTCAAAAAGCAAATAATAAACAATCCTCGGTTTAGGAAATCATATATTTCTAAACGCAAAATCATATAATAAATACAAACAGTGTTCGCACAATATTTAGATGATTATCATGGTACTTACAGAAGTATTTTATATAAAATATTTGTGTTTTAAATTTGGTAACCCTTATTCTGAACTACATTTTGCCACCGTAATTTCCATGACAATAATGCCTTTTGTAGCTTTGAAAGATGTGCTTTGGCCCATTCCTTTTGGAAATTTTTCCAACGTCCATGAATGTTTGTAGGTCGACGTTTGAATAACGCGGTTTTTAAAAGTACAAAAATGCAAAAATCTGTAGGTGATAATCAAGAGATTTCTGATACCCGTTTCTTGTTCCATTTTCCCAGGAAACTAACAGTGTATTGTGATGTGCAGTTGTTTGCTTTATTTTGATGCAGTTTAACCCATTTGATAGCACTGGGGGTAGCGAGATGGTATATCATGTTTGAAGTTTGGTAGTAAAATATGTTTCTGTTAGTATGTGGAGTTGAACTTAACATTTTTCTTCACTCTATTTATTCTTAACTTTTAGTTATATGCAAAGCCAGCAACAATCATAAATGATTTTCTAAAACTTTATTTCGATACATTGAACTATGTTTTTAAATTTATTTGTCTCCTCTTTGATGATAATAAATGGATCTCCTTTTTTTTACAATGTTTGAAATAGACTCAAGATTCATCTTTTGTAACAACATCTTTCCATTTTTTCTCTGTAAAAATTATTCTCATATAGAACTCTGCATTGTGTTTTACGTTCGGCGTTATGTCGTGGAGAAATACGATGAAGATTGTGTGTTTTGGCCTTTTTAAAATTCAAATAAGTTTAAATGATTTTGTTAAAAGGTGACACTAAGTATTTTAACGATTTTGCAACAGACCTTCGATTTTGAAGTTTTTTTTACCATAAAAGTTTTACCTTTGCAATATTCTTACTTTTTGTTCCTCCTAAGTACATATTTCGTAAATTTTTTTAAACTTGAAACCAGACATTCACGCTTTTGCCTGTCTTATTGGAAATATTATCTACTGTGGCTTTAGATATACAAAAACCATGCCTTTCACAGCGTTTTTTAATAACAAAATACTCTTCGGAAAGTGAAGAAGTATAGCCTTCCATCCATCAGTTCTTAAAAAGCGTCATTTTTCAAGTAAACAAACATTTCAGTTGCCAGACGAGAATTTATACTTTGAAAAACATATTAGCTGCGAAAAATAATTTCTCTGTGCAAACAAGTTTTTTTCCCTACAAACTCTAAGAATGTGCAAACAGCCTCTGTAAGTTTTCTACTGTTTAACTTTGACACACTCTTATTTATACCTGTCACACTGTGACTTACAAAGCCTTCAAAGCAACCTTTTTTAAATACTACTTTCTTAAATTTAAAATCTTCATTCCTCTGCGTCTGTACTTTTTCAGCTGAATTTTCTGTATAATACCTAAACAGTTACATTATAAAAAATGTCATTGCCTTTTCACTGCGAAAATTAATTTGGAAATTACGTATTATTTTCTGATTCTTCAGACCGTCATAGTAATTAACTGTATTTACCATTTTGACAAATTGCCATAAGATAAAAAAAAAATATATTTTAATGTTTTCCAACATAGATAAAATAGTATTTATTACTTTAGTTCGTCTGTATGCCATCTGTCCATGATCTAACTTTTTAAAATTGTATAAATTTTCACGTAATTGGTGTATATTATTGAGTTTTGCTATAGGACATCCCCAATTGAAAATGCATTGAGTAGTATTTATAATTCGCTTACAGCGATACGTAAAAAAATTCAGTTACATTATCATCTACGGCGAAAATTGTTTGTCGTGTATTATAATGATGTGTCACACTACTTCAAACATAATAAAACTGATATTAGTTTTTAATGTGTAGTAAAAGATGCTTTTTATCGAGTATGATGGTACACATAGCATTTATCGTTTATTTACACACAAAATATTACATTATATATGCATGTATGAACAATAATTGTTGGAAATGTATTTTTAGCTATAGTATGTGCTTTTGTGTTTAATTGAATTTTAGGGGATTACGTGATGTGTACAAATTATCTACACATGGCTACACAGACTGTTTTTCAATTATTACCGTTTTTGTGCGAAAAATATTTGAAGTGTGTTTTGAATTACATTTTCCAGTTTTCATATGAAATGCACTTGTGTATATATACTACGAGATGTTTTTAGAACTAAACAAATTAATATACAGCGATGCACGAATGAAAATTGGATACAACGCCGTCTATGGATGGTGATTACCGCAAGTCTGAATTTAGTCATTTTATGTTATTTTATGGCTGAAATAGATTTTATCATACTGCGTAGTATATATAAAAATATATTAATCATATTACATAAGGGCTGTACAAAAAAATATAAATACATAACAGCATATAGACGGAAATTACTAAAAGTGAATTTTGAACTGTGTTATGCATTTTCGAGCTATGTAAAATTTATGAACACTGTGAGGTTAAAAAAATCTAAAGATCATGTACAGGGCAGCAGAAATAAATTTTAACAATCTTACCGACTTTGAGCGGAAATTGCTGAAATTAGGTTTTCAACTATGTTATTTGTTTTTTCTTTCTACGAATTAAACAATAAAGTTGCGATAATTTACTATGGAAGTGTTGGAATGCGTTTCATAATCTATGTGGAATGCGTGTTTTTTTCTTTCTTGTTATTTTTGCGTGTTTCTTTTCTTTTCACTTGTAATTTTTTTTTACCTTGAATAATCAGTAAAAATGATCTTGTCAACGAAATGATGCCATTTTTGTAATAAGCGAAAATTTAATTTGCAATAAATAAATAATTAAATAGTTAAATAAATAAATAAAATAAACCTCTAAGTTGGATTCTAACATCAAAAGAATATATTGAAAAAAAAAATCAAGATTGATTTTTACATGTGATAAAATTATTTTGAAAAATTCGTACATTTCTTGTTTATTTGGATGAAACAAAAAACTATAACGCGAAGTCAAAGATTTTGTGCAAGGAAACAAAAATATTTAAAAATCTATGACATATATTTTTCTTATTTCTATTATAAAAATATAAATTTTCAAATGAATCAGAAGAGATGTTAAATATAGTTCCTAAAGTTGCGATTCGTAACATACGAGTAGGGAAGACCAAGCTATGCTCGGTCAAAATTAAGTTTGAGTTCAAATATCATGACCCATGACCAAAATGACCCACTAATTCAATTTTCTCGAACATGTGACTTAGCCCAACAGTCTTCTCCTGCCCGAAAACCATACGATGCAAAATTTAGTGTAAATAGTCTGAGCCCTTTTTAAGATAAAATAGCGTGACCCATAATGACCCATGACCAAAATGACCCACTAATCAAAATTTTTCGAACATGTGACCTAGCCTAATAGTCTTCTCGTTCCCTAAACCTGTAGGATGCTAAATTTATTTCAAATCCTCTGAACCATTTTTAAGATAAAATAGCTTGACCCATAATGACCCATGACCAAAATGACCCACTAATTGAATCTTCTCGAACATGTGACCTAGCCCAACAGTCTTCTGTTGCTCGAAAACCATTGGATGCAAAATTTAGTGTACATTGAGCCGCTTTTTAGATCTTGACCCACAATGACCCAGAAATGACCCACTAATCGAATTTTCTCGGACATGTGACCTAGTCCAATGATTTTATCGAGCTCGAAACTCGTAGGACACAAAATTTAATCAAAATCGTTAGAGCCGTTTTTAGATCAAATTAATTTGACCCGCGTTGACCCAAAAATGTCCCACTAATCGAAAGTTCTCGAACATGTGACCCCGCCCGATAGTCTTCTCGTGCTCGAAAACCATTGAATACAAAATTTAGTGTAAATTGAGTCGCTTTTTAGATCTTGACCCACAATGACCCAGAAATGACCCACTAATCGAATTTTCTCGAACATGTGACCTAGCCCAATGATTTTCGCGTGCCCGAAACTCGTAGGATACAAAATTTAATCAAAATCGTTAGAGCCGTTTTTTAAAAAATATTAATTTGACCCGCTTTGACCCAAAAATGACCCACTAATCGAAAGTTCTCGAACATGTGACCCAGCCCAATAGTCTTCTCGTGCCCGAAAATGGTCGGATACAAAATTTTGTCAAAATCGTTTGAACCGTTTTTTATATACAATTAGCTGGACCATGACCCAAAATGACCCAAAATGACCCACAAATCGAATTTTCTCGAATATGTGACCTAGCCCAATGGTTTTTTGGTGCCCCTAAACGGTAGTATACAAAATTTCGTCAAAATCGTTAGAGCCGTTTTTAAGATAAAATTTGCATATATATATATATATATATATATATATATATATATATATATATATATATATATATATATATATATATATATATATATATATATATATATAACCACACACAAAATTTGCTCGTATTAGAATATATGATACTCTACTTTTGCATATAAACAATAAAATAATATTATCTCCGCCCAAATTCTATCAAGCGTTTAGTTAATATTCAAACAGTATTATTGCTCTTATAGCTAAAATATTATTTCAAGAAATTATTGTTTCTCTATTCCCTATTTGAATTTATAAAATAATATTGGCGATGATAATTTAAAAAAAAATTAAATAATTTTTATACATTAAAAATATGGTGAAGTTCTATATCATGACCACAGATATTCAGCATATTTTTTTTCTCTTTATATATATATAATAACACGGAACAATGGAGTTTTTAGTATTCTGCTTTAATAAGATTTTAAGGCCGTCAAAATAAATATGCATTTATTCAGCATTGTAAATGACTTACTTCATTAATTGAATTCACATTAGCGAATGATATTGCTCTCGACGGGGTAATTTATCATCGGCAGTGTATGATTTTGACAGACTGCAATGAGGGCGGGAAGTAGACGTATTTCACTGTGAACCGCACTTAGTCATATGATTCGAGAACCTATCATTTTAATGTCAGGCTAGAAATTCTGTTGCATTAAAAAGTTAAATTTAATTAAAATATGTCGATATTTAGATCACACACATATGCTATTGACAGATGCTAAAATAAGTAAATATGTAAGTAAGAAAAAAAATAGCATAAAAATCAAATATAGCGAAATGTGTGTATTATTTAAATAAAATATTTTGCAATTCTCATTAAATTTGCCCTTTTGTAGTTTCAATTTAAACCTATGGTACACTTAGTATTGAAGTACAATCTGAAATAGGACAATGTAAATAAAAAATTTATAAGCAAATTATGAATGTTAGACAAAACTAAACATTTTGCGAGAAATGATCATCTGTAGAATCACTGAAAAAATGTCCCACTGGGTCTGTTCCTGAATTAACCTCTGCTGAAAAGCGTAGTTAAACTTTTAAATTAATTTTTATCTGCTTACTACCGTACTACATGAATTTTATTTGATATTTTATTTGTCAAACTTGTTTTTTATAGCTAAATTCTATTACTGATCTATAGGTATATTATTATAAAATATTATAAAAAATTGGAGTGTTTACATTTTGCCGATATTGCACGAATATTGGAAGGAACTTTTTCCCATTTCGTTACAAACTGTTTCATTGAAAATATTACCAAAGTAAACCATTTTCTTCAAAACGCAAGATTGGGTTTTTAAAATATCTACATTAATCCTTTAGAAACCGATCGATTACGTAACCCACTTTCGCGATTTCCGCTATTTTGGCAGTGTTTGCCCGTGGTTAAATTTCAATTCTACTAGGAAATTTGGTTGGGTCGAGTGTTCTGAAAAGGCCTCTTCCAAAACAGACTGCGCCCCCTGGCGGTGGAAAGTGGAACTATAGGTGTATATCTGGTTTTATGGACCCGATTACGACGGGGTTTGGTTTAACTTTCGTATAGAACAGATTATTAATATTTTTGGCCCATTCAACGCCGGGCGGTATGATACGAAAGCCAACTGCGTTTGATGTTAAACTAGTGTTGTTTTAAAAATCTGATGACAAATTGTCATTTTTAGTGCTTTGAATTCCAGTTTTCACGTAACGGCTTATTATACCTCAGTGAACTTTTAAAACTTTATTGTTTTTTCTGGAAGTGCTTTCTTTTTACAGAGATGAAATTTTAAACTATTTTATTGGGGTTGCATTTGACAGTGAACTCGGCTTAAAGCGGAATACTGTCAAGGCTGAAAAGTTTTCTGGGTCCCTATGGGTTCCGCCTTAGGACGCTTAGAGTTTTTTATTTGGGATGAGCGCATATAGATATCTAAAATTTAAAATGTGCCCTTGATAGTACAAAGCTTGACAACCCCTTTCGTAAGGCATATTACTATACGCACGACCCTTCTCATTATTAGACTCGTGGGAGTAAATTGTCATCTGCAGCCGATGGGATTATCAGGAGAGTTATGTATGGGCATCTAGGGAAATGACGTAGAGCATAATCAAATCAAATTATTTACGTGCGGGGGGAATCATACCTCTTCAATGTATTGGGTAATAAGAATTTTTCTACCGTGGCTCCTTCTCTTTATAATGCTATTTCGTTGTCGGTGACAAAAATAATTTATCCAGATTTTTAGTTTTATATATGAATAGTAATGCGTAGAGAAAAATGCGTAATAGAAAAAAATATATTTTTGTGATCTTTGTATGCATGGATGTTATGAGCAACATGTAACATTACTATTTTTATATCTTACATCTTACCATTTTATTCACTTATTTCGAATGTGATTTAACACGTCCGCTGCCAACTATGAGATTACTCGTGGTTGGTAAACTGGGTTTCCTTGCCAGCTACGAGATATCTCGTTATTGATATCCTTATCTAAATCACCGATTATGAGTATTGCCATAGAAAACACATGCATTTTTAGGTGTTTGGTACACAGGAACAGACTAAATAATACACATGGCGTACTGAAATGGATCATTTATTTCTCAAAACCTAGATACAATAACTAAATGTTTACAACAGAAAAACATATCTTTTCACGATATGTTTTGGAGAATCTCACAGTTGGCACAGGGAACAAAAATATTATTTCATATGCCAACTACGAGTATACTCGTGTACACGTGTTTTTTTGCTAAAAGTAATCTGTTATATCTATATTTAAATAATAAAACCACAGAAAACAATTTAAAAGCATAATATCGGAGATATGACTTTGGCATCTGTGAACAGATGCACTATTTCAGCTTTGGCAGCGAACGTGTTAAAACCTCTGCTTTAATGCTAATATCCCAAAGAAGGATCTAAATGCTTTCAAATGTAGGATGGAGTATGAAATTATCCGTGCGTTTATCTACTATCAACTGATAGTCTCAGATGAATTATGTGCCATTTGCAGTCGATGGGATTATCCGAGGAATTATGTATGATCATCTATGGAAATAACACAAAGCGTAATCAAATCAAATTATTCACACTTTCGGGGAAATCATATTCTTTAATCTATTGGGAAATATTTTTTTTTTCTATTAGTTCTGCTTCGAAACATGGTAGAATATTGCTTTGTAAAAAAAAAAAAAAAAGTCTATCCAGGATTTTATTATGAAATATTTCTAATAATCGTATTTTTAAATATTTCTAGAAACTTAATTCTCTAATATGATATGATTGCATTGATAAACAATTCTACTGAAAAATGAAAACCTGGGCCTACTTCTAGTATGATCCGAAAATTTGCATAAATATAAGAAGTATTAATTACAATAAATGTTATTTATGTGTCATAGTTTGTACATTAAAAGCAAATACACAGTCATTCTTTATGAAATTGGCTTTATATAAATTTTTAATAGCATCCGATAATCCTGTTTTGCATATTTTTTTTCATTTTTCATTCAAATTAATTATTTTTAGAATAGTTTAAAAAATTGCTACTGTGACATATCTGTTTAACAGAGCGCAATGTTTAGCATGTAGGTATTATTTTTCCATTATCCATAATGTAAGGTTTTCAGAGGGAGAAATGTTACGTTTCTAAAAGAATAAATGTATGCTATATCGATAGTGTAATTGCAATACATAAGGGACTAAATACGGCAATTTAGATTAGAGATTTTTATTTTTTTCGAGTCAGTGTTTTTACTGAATTTTATTTTAAAATTCTCGGATTTATCGTCATTAAATTAGTATGCTGTGTATTATATGTAGGATCTAGTTTTTTCTATGGTAACTGTGAAACCAGGCTGCGAATTATATACACGAATGATTACAGTAGGATGAAATTAAGAAAAACTGGGTTTAAATGTGGATTTTGACATAAGTGTTTTTAATTGCATTATTTTTAATTTAATGTTTTGTTACCTTGTATCTAGTTCTAGTGTTAAATAAACTTATTTTCTTTAACAAATCAAAACCAGATATTTTAATTACTAACAACGTTAAAAATAATCTTCCGATGATCAGCATTATCCCGCGCTTATAGATAGGTTGTATATATAAAGTATTTTAATATATTTTTAATACATTTTTAAAAGCAGGTATGAAACACATAATTAATCAATTATGTAAAGTCATATTACTTAAAAACAAATAACTAATTATCGATGTGCGATTTCTTCAAAAAATACTAGAATTTGTAAATTCAAATAAATTATAGTACATACTATATTAAGGAAACAAAGCAAATTTTTACAAATTTTCATATAAAATTAATTAAGATATTTTCACCAGATATGAAGGTAATATGTATTTAATATTATAATGCAAATTTACATATAAAATAAAAAATTCCCCCCTGACATGAAAGTAATATGTATTTAATATTCTAATAAAAATATAATGTATAAACCTTTTCGTAAAACTCAAATTTTTACTACGCATAATGCTATAATACCGTATTGGAATACTGAAATAAAACATTTAAAAAGATCACCCAAAATTAGGATTATTAATGTTAAATAAGTGAAAGTTCTACATACTCAGGATTTTTTTTTTCCTAAATTGCTTTCTTTTATTAAATTTTTGTTATTTTTTACATTATGTGTCTTTTGCTCAATTTCATGGCTTATAATAAAATATTACTTTAGAGATTTCTATGTACAGAAATGCTTTTTCCATCTCCATATGTAATATATTTCTATTGCAAATGAATTTTTCATTCAAAATCATCATCATCGTTCCAAAATATTATAAGTCCTATAATGTCTCAAGGGGGAAAAACGATATATTTTGACTGATACGGGAAATTTTTTTAACTGTATTTTTAACTTTATTTGTAAATTTTTAAAAGTATATTTGACTTTTAAACTTTTAAATATTAAGAACTAATTTTAAGTTAATTAAGAGTTAATTTAGCTCTAGAATTACTGAGATATATGTTTCATTACAGTGAAGTATCACAAATAATTTAATTAGAAATGTTATATACTTACAATTAAAAATAAATATCTTATTTCGCCTGGTTGTTTTTTAAATCTTTAAAGTTATAAACGTTAAACACAAATATGAACGAATATAATTCTGCAACATTTTTTTTTTCTTTTTACATTTTTTCCTGACATTTATAATTTGAATAATTAAAGAGAACAAAATTAAATATAAACATTCCCAATTTTTGCATAAAAAATATGATTAAGCTTAAATTAGAAGAACTCCACTTTTTCATAGCTCAACATATAAATTGAGCAAAAAATTGTAAACAATACGTGTGTATATTTTTATCACTAACCAAATTGAATATTTAAAATTAAATATATCTTTAAAAAGTAAATAACTTAATTAGGTAGATAATAAAATCTTCAAGTTTTTGAATGTAAACGTGAGAGAACTGCAGAAAGTGCAAATTTAATTTATTATTAAAATAACCAATTAATTACGGAAAATAACACTTTCGTGTATAATACAAAAGTACTGCATTTTCTAATTCGAAATATAATTTGTTTTCAGTAATGCAAGAACTCAATTAATTGGATCCATTTTTTTAAAAAAAGTATACGGAATGCATTAATTAACTTCCAAGAATAAACATCAAACTTTCAATTTGAGATGGAATTTACTGTATATGTTATCGATAGATAAAATTAAACTTATTTTAAAACACTGAAATACTATTACATAGAATAATATTCACGGTTATTTACAGGTGATCAATATTTAATTATAGGGAATATTTATAAATGATGACATTTATGAATGAATTTCATTGAGTGACATTTCTTTCTAAATATATAAATTTGTTCAATTTTACGTTTCCATCTTAAGGTTAAAAAAAATTCTAGGGAAAATTTAAAAAAAAAAATTAAATTCTTAAAATAGTTTTCCGCATAGTTTATTTTAAATCATTCAAATTATATGGATAAATAAAATATTGGTGAATAAATTTCTGTTTTAAATAAATTCTTCACAGTTTTATTGCAGTTTGCTTTTAATAAGGACTACCAATTTCAATAATTAAACAAAATAAAATTTTAATTAAATGAAAGAAATTCTGTTAAAAAAAATCTAATTACGATAGGTTAGAACCCCCCCCCCCTACTTTGTCTTGACATAATTCAGCATATAAAAGAAGCAAAATATAATGAGCAATACGTGAGAAGCTTTTTTACATATTTCGGTTTTTATTATTACATTTTTAATTTGAAAGAAAAATAATTTTAAACCTATAAAATAAAATTCAAGTTTTTCATTATAAATATGGCATTAAAGGATAAAATACATAATTAATTTATTATTAAATTTATTGCGGAATCATTAAAGCATATACATATATCATACAATATCTTTCTTTATTCAAAATTGAATTTATTTTCAGCAATGTAATGAACTTAATTATACTATATATTCTAAAAGAATGCATTATTGTATTACTAGGATTACGGAATGCAGTAATAAACTTTTAGTCAAATTTTCATTTTAAGATAACTATTAAAATGTTTTGTCGAGGTATAAAAATGATTTATGGTTTAAAGATTAATGGATGTGTAGATGTGATGTATAAATTTCTCGATGATGACATATTTAGATAGATGTTAATGGATGATTTTTTTTTCGTTATTTTTTTTTCCATTTGTTTTCTTTTAACCCTCTAAGCGTGTTGAACGTAATATGCCGTTCACTAAGCTCCATGTTTCACAGCAATATATGCAATGTTTAAGATAATATAATTCTATAGATTTAATGAATTTTCAGAATATTGAAGAATGATTAATACTCTCAAGGGCTACATTCATATTTGTAATTAAGTTTTATTTATAATGCTGAAAGAATCATATTTTTTAGCATTTAAAACAAAATTTACAGAAAACAACATTACAATTTTACCCTTTTTCAAAACGCTCAGAGGGTTTTAAGCTACTTTTTTTCGGATGTCAGAAATAATTTATGAGTAAATATGAAAAATTTAACAAAGGGCTCGCACTTTTAAAAAAAAGCAAAATACAGTAGAACATGCGAAGACGGCATCAGGAGGAACACGAGAAAAATTTCAGTTTAGGATGGTAGATATAATTTTATGGATTAATGATTTTTTTTTTCGTTTAAGGAAGGATTTTGTTACAGACATGTTCTGCTTTCACAAATTTTATTGTTAAAGTTTCCCGAAAAACGGGCTAGAAGGATTAGAAGCAGTTAGTTATAAAAAAAAGGCTTGCGCACGTCAGCTACGGCTCACCACAAGCAGTAAGTTAGCACATTTTTTACACAAAATAAATTCAAATTTTAAAAGTTAATTCTCTTTCAAAACAGAAGTAAATTAGTCATATGAATTTCACGTTTTCCACTATAATTATTAAACTATGTAATAAAGTATAAATGTGATATAATATTAAAATAAATAATTATATTTTGAAATACTTTTAACATGCAAAATACTGTACATTTTGTGTTATCAAAATTCTAATTTGTTTTCAATAAAGGAAAGTATTTAATTATATATATTCTCAAATAATATAGGGAAATATACATAATAATATAATAGTGCATACATATGTGAAACTCAAAGAACTCTATTCTTTTTCTTTAAACCGAAATTTATTTTGTTGTCATCAATACAATGATTTTAATTATATATTTTTAAAAAGAATGTATTCTCTTGTTATATGCGTATGGTATACAGTAGATATCTTCTATTGCTGATCGTGAAACATTCATTTTAAGATGTCTCTTAAAATATTGTAGAATTTATTTTACAGAAAGCTGTATTATGTATTAAAATACAAGAAAAAAGAATATGCAATCTTTTTCTATAATATTTATATTTAGAAAAGTGTTGGTCAGCGTCTAAGAAGGTCATTGAATAGCCTCGTTTTTATATGACAAAAACTAACCCAGTTATGATAAAGTTAATTTTAAGAAATTTCACTTTTTTCTGGCACTAAAATGGAAAGAAACAATTATTTCAGTTACAAAAGAATTGTTTAATATAAAAAAAAAGTTGAGCTTAATTGCTTGTAAAGATTGCCACAAACATTTAAGTTGTATGTATCACCGGTGGACTTAGATTTCACAAACTAAAATAATAATAGCTAAAAGAGTTTATAAAATGCTGATAATAATAAAATATTTATACATTGTTTAGCCCTTCATTATAAATAATCTATCTGCATTATTCAAAGAATTATTTCCAATTTAATGTAATTCATTTATACATATCCATAAATCACGCTATGTTATAAAATTAATGGAAAATTTTTCTACAGATAATTTACGAGATTTAAGATTTGTCTTGGATGATTCTCAGATGTTTGTTATGAACTTTAAAGGAAACGTATTAAAATTATAACATTGACTCTGCCTTATTTTGCTTAAATGAAAATTTATTAATTCCCTAAAATAATTTTCACATTTAATAAAGCTATGGATAAATAAACTTTGGTGAACATTAGAATGTAAGCATGAAATGAAAGAATAAAGAATAAAATAAGATTAATTTAGTAAAAACTCGAAAATTACTGAAAATAATGTTTAATATAATATTGATTATTTTTTATCTAAATTTGTAAGTGGAATTTAAAAAAATGTTCTAAATGGGAGCTTATTAACGTTCAACTTATAACTAACTATACATGCATGATTTCAATTATAGCATATAAATGTAATGAAACAACACAAAAAACTTTTAAAAAAAATCCCAGTATTTGAAGCATATTTAGTATATATTATTTTGGATCATAATTAGAGAAATTTACTATGAATTTCTAACAGGAACAAAACTCCGATATATAAGAGGAACGAACGATCCTATGAGGAACGAAATTCTGATAAATTTCTAACATGAACGAATTTTCCTTATTCCATAATTTTATTCAAGCATGACCCCTAAAACCTGTAATTATTATTAGGTTTTTGTAAATATTTTTAGTTGCTCATCACAATATCATTTAATAGCTACTAAAAACCATTTTAACAAAAACGAAAGTTGCTGCAATTTTTGAAGATACCTTATAACGCACCGTTAATCAGAATATTTTTATGACCTATTTAATCAGTATTTAAGAGTAGTTCTTCCTCGTGTAAAAATTTTCGGATTTTTATTTTTTTGCATGTTTTGGATCCCTTAAGTAAATATCGTTGACCTAAAGCGATTTCGCAATGTTACAATTTCTTACAATATTTTTTGTTCGTTAACCCTAACGCCACTCGATGATACTAAAGTTATTGTACAATTTTAAACTTTTTTTCTCGAAACCATGTGTTACAAACTGGGCAATAATTTTTCTCGAAAACTGTTCGGCTGATTTCCTTTGTTAAAAAAAATAAATAAAAATAAAAAAAATAATAAAAAGATAGGTAATCGTTTTTGCTGGAGCTAAAGAGCATAATTTTTCATTGATTAATTATTTTTTAAAGCTCGTAAAAGGTGAAAAAAAAAATGAAAAAAATGACCTTTTGTAAGAAAATTGTCAAAAACAACTTTTAAAACTAAATGTTTGTATACGCTTTAGAAAATTTAATGCCCAGTCATCATGTGGCGAAAAATAGTTTCAAATTCATGTGACCGTATAAAAATGGTCGCTCGATTGGAAGTTCACGTCAGGCACATTCAGGTTCTCCTCACCTCGCAAGGCGTTTTGTTAATTTATTTTACACGGAAAAATGTAAATATAGAAGTGAAATCTCAGTAAAGATAATGCAAAAAGTACGAAGGTGATATCACTTTCCTTTGTAACCGAAAAAAAAATCATGCGAATTTTACTCCAAAAGATTAGAACATCCCCTTAAAGCATAGATGCCAACATTCCTTAATTATTCTGAAGTCTGATCCAAGACAAACATGCTTTCAACAAGAAATTTTACTTAATAACAAATTCTAAAACGGAATCTAATAAGTATATGGAAAGAAGTCGCATTTTCGTGTATACATTTTTTGGTTTTAAACATTTTTGTCTTGTATCAGTCACCGCAATAATTAAGAGATATTGGCATCTATACTTAAAGAAATGTGTGATATATTCACGTTCAAGTTTTTTAACAGTCAGAAAATTTTGTCACTTATTTCTTGCTACAAACCTCAATCCATGTCTACTAGTGATAGAAAATTTTAATGATAATAAAATATAATGATGACTAAAGTTTGCTTTTAAAGAAAATAATTGTCCCCACATTCCAAGATCTCTAGATATACCTGTTGCTTAGGATGTTCCTATTGGAATATGTCGTTAGCATTTGCAGAAATATAAGAGGACTTATCTTACCTTGTTAACTCTACTCGTCCAATTTGAAAAGATAGGAACGTGAGTTCAACAAAATCTCCGAATTCTTTTCCCGCAGCGACGAACGAAATCTGGCAAACGAAAGGGAGATAACGCTGGAAGGGGCCCGTCACTCTCAGAGGATACTTGACATTCGCTTCACCATAAAATGTTCGATTGCAATCTGAAAAGGTAAATAAATTGGAAATGTTATGTA
The DNA here is from genome assembly GCA_963931845.1 of Maratus michaelseni. Taxonomy (NCBI): domain Eukaryota; kingdom Metazoa; phylum Arthropoda; class Arachnida; order Araneae; family Salticidae; genus Maratus; species Maratus michaelseni. Next base: position 373,742,370 of record OZ007587.1, read on the forward strand.
GAGTACTCCATTTGATATTTCACTTGAAATGAGTCAATTTGAATAAAAGACAGTATTACATTTTGAAATTTACTACGAAAAATTGAAATATTCTGCAGCAAGATTTAAATTTAAAATTTCAGCTGAATGTCTATTGGTACTATTTACTAGTTGATATTATTACGAATTTGTTTGCATTATAAATAATTTAACTGTTTTGACAGCTGCAAATCAATTTAATATAAATGGCGATGAACTAATCATCATGCATTATGTGAAAATACATTTTCCTGCAATAAAGGCTTAACTATACTATGCATAACTTCAATTGACTTGTCAAGGTTTGATTCTCGGTTATTATCTTAGGTCAGTAACTATTGTAACACCACATTTAGCTAACTGACTGTTATACTTTTTTCTAATGAAAATGAATGCATGAATGGAGAGGACGGATGTCCTTCAGAAGGCAATTGAAATTACATAGAGTATGGTAGCATATTTTAACTGTAATAAAATATAGAATTTTACACATTAATTATCCGCAGCATATTTGTCTGTGGAAAATCGCATTTTCATTAACATTCATGTAAACATTTTTTGATCAAATATGATTAGTTTAATGATATTTTTATCAAAAATAGATAACAGTGCTCGAAGAGCTTAAAAGAGTATTCGATTACAAACTGAAAAAGTACATAAATCGAAAATCTTATGTACAGAAGTACATCTGATATTTCAATTAAAATGAGTGCAATTTAAATAGAAAATTTAAAGCATATGAATAAATCAGTGTAGAGTCATAGGTAGTTATAAGATTGCACTGAATTTTCGGAAATGTTTCTTCTAGATCAAGCAAATTTATCACATATTTTTATAGTGTAGATATCATATAATGTTATATATAGTATATATATATAAGTTAGAATGTGGTATATAACAGTTCAGTAATATTCGAAAAAAAATCACAGGGTAAAAACTATATAGCAAAGTGACAATTAAAAGACTAATCTCATTTTTTTCTTTTAATTAATACCTTTTCCTTTCCTCACATATTTAAGATCAGGATTTGGACACATAAATGCACATATTATTTTATTTGAACTAACTTATAATGCATAATCAAATTAGAAAACTTTAAAAAAACAGTCGTTGGAGGCCACCGTAATACTGACACATCATGGATATGCATAACATAAAATATGAAAATGACACATGTGTAAACTATTTATAAAATGCATTGCAATTCGAATAAAATCGTGGCTTGATGACGCCATAAATTTTAAATGCTCTATTATTGAATTGCGTAAAAGAAACATTCCTATAACTCCAAAAATGATAATCATATTAACTAACAGTTTACTGCGTCGGATTAAGCGTCTCATTTCCAATTAAAATATGTCTCAATTGAAATTTGAATGAAATACAGTGTCATAAAAAATAGAACAGTGTGGAAAATAGGATTACAAATATCTCGGCAACTAATTATCCGATCGACTTTATTCTTTATGCAAAATTTATGTTTTATTTATTGTCTTTTACATTCACTCCTTAAAATAAATAATTTTGAAAATTTTTATATACCTTTTATCAGAACGAATATTTCCAGAGTCTGAAAAAATAGTTCCATATAATCGAAGTTACTGATATTCAATAAGCTTCTTCCCATTATTACATACTAAGTACATACTAAATTTCAAGTCTCTGTCTCAGTTTGTTTGAGAGATGGAGCGTTTCTTTCTATCATTACATACTAAGTACATACCAAATTTCAAGTCTCTGTCTCAGTTTGTTTGGGAGATAGAGCGTTTACAGAAACACAGACTGACGGCAATTTTTTTTTCTTCTAAAAATATGTTTTTCAGAATCTCCAGTGTCTGAAACATGTAAATCCGTCAAAAACTTTTGTCGATTTTTAAAAGATTGCAAAACTTACCCTATATTACGCATGATGGGTAAGTAATAAATATTAGTGAATTCATCGAAATAGATGATTTCATAGGATGAGTTAAACTATTTATATCTGCTAGTAAGATATGAAACAAATCGCAAAAGTTTTTAAAGGTCACTCTGAGAGGAAACATGACATTCGTTTCACCATAAAATGTTGAATTGCACTCTGGAAAAGTAAATAAAGTAGAAATCTTGTATAAAGTACACCATTTTAAATGAATTTAATCTGAATAGAAGACTTGAAGCATAAAATTCGGCAGTATTGCATTCTGAAACTCATTTGTAAATGTTGAAATATTCTGCTGAAAATTTGTTTAAAGTTGACGTTAAATTTCGAAATGCGCTACGTAAGGATTAACTACGATACATTTGGATTACAATTAAATTTAATAATTAATTTAGTTTCGAATTAATTTAATAAAAATAACAAAGAAATACTCATTTTTTATGTAGCAGTACATTTCTTCTGCAATCAGGGTTTAATTGACAATTATAACCTAGGACATAATGGACATTACACATTACCTTATAGCATAACATATATGTTGGAGAATTTGCATTTTTAATAATATTCAGTTATATAAATTATTTTAAAATATTATTAAATTAGCAATGGCAGTATTTTTATTTTCCAAATGTTAATGCAATGAAAATTCACATTGTGCTGGAAGAACTTATAAGAATATCCATTTGCAATCTCAGATAAGTAACTAATTTTGAAATCTTAAGTAGAGCAGAGCTATAGAAGATCTCTTTCTCTAGCCCTGAAGTACAGTACTGGATTTGATATTTCACGTAAGATGAGTTCAATTTAAATAGAATATCTGAAGCATAAAATGCACCAATATTACATTTGAATCTCAGTTGAATAATTAAAATATTTTGCTGCAAAATTTAAGTTTAAAAATGACACTGAATATTTATCAGTACTATTAAAAGTTTTATTACGATGCATTTTTATTATAATTAAAAATTAATTAATTTTAAAGTTTACAATTATTTTACTATAAATAAGAATACATATATCCTCATGTAATATGTGGTAATAAAAGTCTTCTACAAATTGGCTTAACTGGTAGTATCCCCCCCCCCCCCTTATTCAAGTGAAGATAAATTTATAAATTGCCTATTAGCAGTCTAATTTGCGTTAGCGATGTTACATTTTTAACCCTGTAAGGGACTGTCAAGTATTTTCCTGACTATCGAAAATAAATGTAATTGGCTCTAGACAAATATATCTTTAACATAATTATGTTTTTAGAAGTACTTGACATGAAGTTATGTGAAAGGTATTTTAAACACAAAATAAAAATAAAATTTATGTTAACCTGCGTTTTACGAGTAATTTTAATAAAAATAAAGAAAAGCTAGAAAATTAACTAGAAGTTTAGAAAAAAGCCAGAAGTTTAGAAAATATTTCGGGCAAAGAATTCATTTTAAATATGATAAGTTTGATTGGTGAAAAAAAAATATTTTTAAAGAAATGAAAAATATTTATGAAAACAACCAAAAGTCAGATTGGGTTCAAAATACATTCAAGGATGATTATTGGTAATCTTGAAAAATATTATAAAATGGAAATCTTTACATAGAATAAACAATTAATATCTGATTTTCAAATTGGTTCAATTAACAAAGATAATATTTCAAAGATTAAGTTTTATGAAAGTTCTTTTCTCTGTCTTTTTTTGACATACAGCCTAGATCATAGGTCAGCTATCTACGGCTCGCGTTCAAAACTTGGAAAATATAATTTCATTGGCACGTAGAACTTTTCTATTACTATTTTTTAATTTTCTAGTAGATACCATCTGCAGTGCAATTCAGTTTTCATACATTTTCATTAATAATAAAATTATTTTCGTTTTGTTGTCCTTCATCTTATTTTTATTGTTCAGTCTATTTTGTATAGATAAAATCTGTCTCAATTATTAAACTGATCAAATTTACTGATGAATGTATATAATTAACACCAATTATGCATCCTTCAAATTATTTTTTTTACATTAGAACACATGTATTATGGATAATTATCGAGTGACAACATGATAGCATTGAGTGATAAAATGTTTGAATATAGTATAGGTGTACAGAAATTTTGTGGAATTGACTTGGAATGCAAAGTAATTTATAATATACGTAGTATCAGAACGACACTGATAAAAGATTGCTGACCATTTATTTAAATAATGCAGATGACGCTAGAACACTGCTAGCAGAAGATCCGAATGAATGGGGCATTCTTTTCCAGGCAGGATTGGAGAACAAACATTGCAATCTTGGACAAAGGGCAGCTGTTGTGCGGTATACATTTGTCCTTGGGATCAGGTAGTGTCGAAATCCATAAACAGCTCATGGAAGTATATGATGGATCAGTTGTAAAGAAGGTTCACACACGAATGCAGATTGGATTTTCTAATAAAAGAGTCTCACTACAAATCTTAAGTTAGGAATACTACTGCTGTTGTCTTTATGGTGATCTTAGTAAATCTACAAGGATCTACTTAACTTACTGTAGCTGTATTATATCTCAACACACACACATATATAGAGAGAGAGATAGATAGATAGACAGATAGATAGATAGATAAATAGATAGATAGACAGAGAAATAGCTATACCGGGTGTAAAAATGCCATGTTTGTTGCATCATTATTAGAAAAGCAATTAATTTTTAAGCATAGGATGATTTGAAATTTAGTTTAGAATTCCGTCAATAGGTGGCACTGTAAGTTTATTTAACTATATTATCCAGTATATCCCCATATTCGCAGGATTTGAGATTTGTTTCTGTGGATACACGTAAAAGACAAAGTTTACTTAAAAAACCTAGCAATTTTATATGAACAGGAACAATTACATCTGAAAGGTATGTAGGGACATTCCTGATCAGATATATTCATGGGTATTGGCTAGCTTTGTTATGAGCGTCATATTATTGCTGCAAACTACCTATATTGAAGATATTGTCATTTGTTTTTTTTCAGCTTACGGCTCCACCTATTGTCAGAACTTTAAACTAATTTTGAAATTGCATTGTTAAAATTTATTTGCTTTTCTAATAAAAATGAAACAAATGAGGCATTCCTATCCTTAACCGTGTCTCAATTATTTCCTTTTAAAAAGTGTTCCTCCTTTTTGGAACACCCCGTATTTATTTATTTATATAAAAATTATATGAGTGGAATTTAAAATAAAATATTCGAATATAATCTGTACTATAAAATTTCCTGTTGTAGTTTAAACTTTTAAAGTTACGATTATCTTCTACAAAATTTTAATTTAATCATTTCGAAATTCATTAACGTATATTCTAGACTGGATGGGTGTTATCCGAGAGATTTTCAAGTTTTATTTATTTTTTATTCTGAAATTAAATAACTATTAAAATGTTATCGATTTTTATGTAAAGAATTATATAATAAAGTATTTTTCAGATGTTATGTATAAACTATTTTTTTTTTACATTCTTTTGAAATAACGATTTAATTCATTCCTCTATGGAATAATTAAAATTTTCTATTTTTAATATAGTACCTATTAAAAAGATATAAATATATATATTTAAATATATCCTTATTAAAAATGAATGTATCGGCATTTTTTGTAAAATGTTATTACTTTAATGTGTGTCTAGTCAAAATGTAAAATTATACATATATTTAATATAATGCCTATTAAGTAATATGTATATATATATATATATATGTATATATATATATATATATATATATATATATATATATATATATATATATATATATATATATAATGCCTATAGAGTGATATAAATATATACCTTTAAACATGTTCTTATTAAAAATGAATGTATGAACATTTTTTTGTAAAATATTATTAATGTAAGAAGTCGAGTACTTGCCAACCAAAATCGTCTCATAAAAATATAAATATATATTGAAAAGATCTCTTTTTAAACGGCTGTGAAATTTATATAAAACTGCAAAAATATAAATTTTAATTTGCTATCTGCAATAATTAAAATTAACAAACAAAAAAATTGCACAAGAAATGTCCTACCTCAATTTACTTTATCGTATTGGTGCTATACAAATGTCATACTTAAAGATAAAACTTAGTTAATGAAATTAAATATTTTGATATTTTTACTTATCCCTTTTTCATAGAAATGTTTGTACTATAGATTTTATTAAGAAATGGTTTTGAGGTTTCGAACTCACCATAAATCAAAATAAATATAATTTAACATTTCCTTTGACATAAAATTTTCGAACGCGCACTCTCTAGAAACTCAAATAAATTGAAAATGCTGCATACAGTTTTGCATTAAGTATTTCACTTGAAATGTGTTGAATTTAAAAAGAGGATTTGAGGCATGGAATGCACTGTTAGAAATAGTTTGAAAAATAGGTATTTTCTGTTGTAAAATTCAAATGTAAACTGAAATTAACGATCGAAGCTTTATATAAGTTAGATTAGTATTCTTGGTATTTGTATTCATCTATATTTTAGTGCATATTGCATTAGCCATAAAGTATTTTTACATGTTACATAGCAGAAAACGCATTTTGCTTTCAGTTTAAATATTGCTGTAATTTAAATTATTTAGAGGATAGTAAATTATTTCGTTTTATATATATATATATATTTTGCCTTCTATCAGTATTTTATTTAATAAATTTAGCTAGTTATAATATACATTTAAAAATTTTTCGTTAACATTTTAGTCAACGCAAGTTGTACATCAACTGTTATTGCAATTACAACCAGGATAACATCGGATAGGGATACAATTAATAATATCAATGGAATGAAAATGCAAATAAAAGAAAACATGGAAAGAGGCCGATCTCGATTGAAAAAAAAAACTATCGTAGAAAGATAACATATATTTAAATTAATCCCAAGAAACGGTAGCATTACTTTAGTCTGTGGATTAGAAGGGGTGGCCAGGGTTCGAAAAATCAAAATTTTTACCAGGAAAATTATGGATATTAGGTTCATTTATGGTCTAGAAGCGCAATTCCCTCACCCCTCCTGTGAATTCCACATTGCCCGTACACCAGAGCCGCAGAAATCCTTCCCGGAAAAAAATTGTCTGAAATCAACGCTGATTTTAGGTGTATATAAGGTTATTATCCCGCTTCCATGCGCAAATCAGCTAGTTATAAATATACATATTTGCCGTTTTAACTTAGTGAATCAAACATTCTTGAAGTTGGCAGTTTTTGATTCTGTTTGCTAAGTTACGGGGAAAACAAAACAGTAACTATTTGAAATTTTGACGTTGTAAAAGGATGGAGTACATATTGGGTTTTTTTTTTGTGGGAAGTTCATATTTTAATAATGTTGATATTAAAGGAAAGAAAGTGACTTAGCGGATGAATATCCCATGTAACACTGTTCGAGCTTCAAAGAACAGCCAGGTTAAAGCATTCTTTAAATTTTCTCTTTTAGTGATCGTTGTATTTATACAGTTCTATAATCTTTTACGATTAAGATCAAAGGCTTTATTGTTAGTTCATACCTGCCAAGTATACCGGTTTCTGAACACCATTACCTCTTAATGGTAATTTCTGTCTTTTTTAACCCCTTGGAGGACAAGCACGTGGTCTAAAAGTGCTAAATTTTGCGATGTTTTGACACCAGTAAATTTAAATAATGAATTTTTACCTTCTCGATCTGCAAAAAACAATATTAAATATTTTTATTTAATAATACTGGTGGCAAAGTTATATATATTAAAAAGTGGTATATAATATATACCGGTGCCTCTCAAGGGGTAAATGGATAAATTTTGGTCATTAAATATAGCGAATGTTTAAATTCCGAAATAGTGTTGCGCAAAAATTAGATCGTGGTTGGTAGCATGGAAATTACTCAGGACTTTTTGTGAAATGTTGAGGAAACGCAAAATTTTAAAGTTTTTCCAAAATATGGTTTGGCATTTTTCCCGCGATTTAGAGCACCTATATATACTTTAAATGAAAACACATGGGAAAGACAAAGGATGAGATATTATAAAAATCAATGGAAAGGATATTTAAAAATTAAACATAATAAAACGAAAAATCAAAAATCCAAAACTATGAATATCTTAGGAAATCTTCCGAGTAGCTTCATAAGAATAATTCATATGTATATATATATACATATGTTATTTCATCAAATATTGTCAGAATTATGCATAGAAACGACTGTATTAAGCTCCTTATAACATACATACGAAACAAAATAAAATAAAATAAACCCACAAGAGATCAAATAACTGAATACATAAATAAATAAACCATTATTCAACAGCAACAGAAATTAGATCATAAAGCAATGGACAAAAACTCACAAAAAATACGAAGAATAAAGATGTTTGAATAGGATTAGAAGTGCTTTGCAATAACTGTTGCACTTCATTTCACCAAGAAAAACAATAGTCTTAAAACGCTTATCCATTTCATTAAAATATATGATGAAATAAAAATAAAGTGTTTGGTTATACATGTGTCCTCTTCTTCCACATTCGGGGTATCTACCTTAATGCCTTCCGTCGTCAGGGCACACATCGGCGCTCATTATAAGCGTTGTTCGTACTAGAAAACACAAGCATCATGTTGAAAAGAACAAATAAGTCGAATAGCTTTTACTAGATCGCTTTTGCGAAACGTCTGTTGTCTGAACGTGGAAGATTTTAATAAACCTGTAAAATCCTAAAAGATCACCTTTTTTTTTTACATTTTGTCATCATATATTTAGTACATATCATACATTTAGTCATACAAAACTCGATGATGTAAACTGAATTTTTCAATTTTCAATCTTGCACTTCACACCATACTATACAAAGCAATTAAATAATAAGCCCAGTCAGATAGTGTTAAATTTGTTAGCGACACACTAGCGCCAAACCTCTGCTGCGGAAGGAGGACAAAACAGAAGTGGGTCGCAGAGAAACGATACGATTTATTTATATCGATATTTTATACGATTTTTATCGATGTTTTGTTTTTGCACTTCCTTTAAAAGTTTGCTAATTATTGGGATCTTTTACATTAAAGCTAAAACTATAATGAAAAGAAAAATGTGGAAACTTACTGGATTAATATTTCTATATAAATATAGTGGTGGCGAAGAAGTTGATTTATTTATTAAAAGTTAAATTAAAAGTGATGGAAATTTACATCACTATGCAATTAACCCTTTCCGGCACAGACAAATTATGTTCGTAAAATGTGAAATTACTGATTGACACCGGAATTTACAAACGACTTTCTTAGAAAATATGAACTCCTTATTTTAAGCTTTAATTTTAGAAACAAAATTTTATTAAAATATTCTTGGTGCCGAATGCAGCACTCCCAATCGCTAGATGGCGCTATTTTCAACTTGCGAAAAGTTTCCCATTTATCTGACTGGGCTTATTATTTAATGGCTTTGATACTATACGTTCAAATCTTCTTTATAAAGTAAGGAGAAATAAAGCATAACAGTATATTTCAGTTTTTATTTAAATTTTACAACCCTCCAGCTGAATCATTGTAATTCTGAATCATTGTAATGTTTAGCTCTTGGCAAAGGGAAGAAACGGCTATTTCGGTATCTTTGTTCTGACATTTGTATAGTTTCTCTGCTGTGGGCAACGAAGGATAGGACTCTCTCTCGCAAAACATGCAATAGCTAAAAATGAGTATAACGAAAAACTAGATATCTTAATTCCAACTTCAATCGTTAAAAGTTTCTTTACTGAAAAAGTCCTCGATGATTGGCATCGCACACGGACCACCTCCTTAAAACGAAGGGATACCTACATTATTCTGAACAAAGTGAATCCAGATTTTATTTGTGAACACCCAGTCTTAACATATTACTTAAGCAACCATGGCAGTCCAGATTTTTTACATAAAATAGGTAAACGGAAATAAGTTATGTGTCCATGGGGTAAACCTTCAGGAAATTCAATTCATTATATCTTCGAAAACTGTCCGCTAATGAAATTTCAATTCAAATTCAACAAAAATAAAACATTTAGAAAGAATTTGCAAAGAACTATCTTGGATCCAACAAATTATATTAAGCTAACAGAGAAGTATAATATTCTCAACAAAAACTTTTCATATATCTCTAAGTGTTTATAAGAACTGTCATAAACTATTTATATTTCAAAAACCTATAATATGCAAATTCATTTGACTCTGTTAATTTTAGATACTATTGCCTTTTCATTCTGCACAATAATTCTGCTTCCAACTCTTGAAAATTCTTAAATTAAAATTTTTGTACAATTATTCTTTAATATTTCTGAGTAATTGAAATTTAGTTAACGTAATTGTTAACACTTATAGTTGAGATATTGAAATATAAATACCGGGTTTGTTAATTTTGATGAACATTGATATTAATATTTGATGTAGTACAAGTGTAGTTGCATATGAATACCACTATAATTAATTTTATTTGTCTTTAAAATCTCCTGCTCGATGTACAAATGAATTGTTATTGACATCAACTTATACATATCTTAGCAATTTTGTAAATAACTATTTATCTTTGAATATTCATGATATGCAAATATGTTACACTTTGCAACCATTGCACAGAGGTGCAAAATCCCGAAAAGCTGGCCAAAATATGAAAATGTTATTCAAATTGGACGACACTTCATACACAGGTATTTTTCAGGATGCTGATTACGATTCCGTAGTTAAAATTTAAAAAATCAAAATGGGAAATCCAATATGGCGGACTAAAAATTTAAATGTTTTGAAAGCTATTCAATTTGTATGAAATTTCGGATACAGGTGTTTGAAGAATGCTAATTACGATTCAAAAGTTAAAATTAAAAGCAAAAATGGTGATTTAGTATAGATACTGAAAGCATGCAGTAGAAAATTGTTAATAACATTTTTAAATTGTTTCAAGAATAATTTTCTTATTTAAAAATCTCTTCTTATGTAGAAATAGTATTCATTGTAAACATTCCCTCATGACAACATTTCGTGATTTTCATATCCTTGAAAATCTGTTTAAATTGGGAACTTTTTTAATTATACCCAACCACTGGCAGAAATCTGACAAAACTCAAAATTCTTATTCTTTTAAAATATCATTGTACAACTGCGGCAGAAAGATATAAACACTTTTTTCCGGTCATTCTGGAAAAGAATGTCAAATAAAAAGCGAGGATAGATAAGGGATAGCCCACGGTTTCTATATATTAATAATATCAACCATGCAAACGCTTAAGAATCTCACAGAATATTTGTCTTTATATTCTTATCGATAACAACTCATTCCCGTTTCAAACTGATTTTCAAAGGGTTGTAAAACATTTTAAGAAACTTAGACTACAACCTTGTTGTTCAAATAGCAATTTTTTTATTTTTTTATTTTTTAACTTTTCAATTTGTAAATAAGTAAAATTTTTACTTTGAACTCGAGCCCTACAAAGAGAAAAAAGAGAACTGTATCACACTTTAATTAAACCCTCTTTTTTTTTTTTTTTTTTTACAAAACTCTTGTTTAGAATATAATTATACACGTCAATAAAACAAAAACGCTGCCATTTTCGAAAAAATAACTTTGCACAAAGAACTGTTGCCACTCAAATTTGTAAGAAGACCACAGCAACTCTGACAATAAAATTATTTTCTAACACAAGCACTACTCTTTTACAATTTCAGAATTTTTGAAGCGACTAATAACTAGTCGTTGGGGGCCACCGTAATACTTACCCATCATGGATATGCATAATATAAAATATAAAAATAAAACATGTGTAAACTACTTATATAATGTATTGGAATTCGAATAAAATTGTGGCTTGATGACGTCATAAAATTTAAATGCTCTATTACTGAACTGCGTAAAAGAAACATCCTCATATATCAAAAAATGATAATCACATTAACTAAGAGTTTACTGCGTCGGATAATGTGTCTCATTTCCAATTGAGATACATCTTTGAGTTGAAATTTGGATGAAATACAGGGTCATGAAAAATCGAAGAGTGTGTAAAATAGGATTACAAATATCTCAGCAACTGATAATCGGATCGACTTCATTCTTTATGCAAAATTTATGTTTTTTTATTGTCCTTTATATTCACTCTTTAAAATAAACAATTTCGAAAAATTTGATGTACCTTTTATCAGAACGAATATTTCGAGAGTCCGAAAAAAATATTTCCGGATAATCGAGGTTACTGAAATTCAATAAGCTTCTTCCCAGTATTACATACTAAGTACATACCAAATTTCAAGACGCTATCTCAATTTGTTCGGGAGATAGAGCGTTTACAGACACACAGACGGACGGCAATTTTTTTTCCTAAAAATATGTTTTTCGGAATCTCCCGTGTCTGAAACGTGTAAATCCGTCAAAAAAAAATTGATTTTTAAAACGATTACAAGACTTACCCTATACTACGTATGATCGTACGTAAAAGTGACATTTCTACTTGTTGCAAAAACCTGCACGAAATGTAAAATGGCAGTTTTTGGCAGCTGGTTTTTTCATTATTCATTAGATAATAGTTCAGGACATTATCTCCTTAAATTTAATTGCGGAACACTGTGGAACTTATAAACTTTCTGATGTTTGAAAACAAAAAAATTATATTTTTTAAAAATATTTTAATAAAAAGTAATCGTGCCACTATTAATTTTTTTGCGCTTAATATAATTTTTCTAATGCATGCTAATAATTTACACACCATCATAATGTGAATCCATTTTACAGATTTAAAATTAGATGATGTGGAAAAATGTAGCACTTGTTTAGAGGAACCACTGTTTTGCTCTCTTTGTTCACTTCAGATGATACTTCCCCAAACGTCTCTTTTGAAATGATGCATGTTGTCAGTGAAACGAGAAAACCTTTTTCTAAATACAGATTCTGACCCTCCAAACATTATTCTAGCCAACTGTATAATCAAAATTCTCGAAATAGTAACTTTATTTTTCAACTTTTGGCCAGCTTTTCGGGATTTTGCCCCACTGTGCATTGGTAGAAACTTTAGTAAAAAATTGTAATTCAACCTTTTTTTTTTAAATTGGTAAATACTGTGTAAATGCTTATTAACTACTGATTTTCTAATATAATTTGTATCAGAATATCGAAATGTTACATCAAGATCTATGTGCAACTTACAATTTCGCTCGCCCAGCCATAGGCGAATTAGGCAGCGCATATGATGCATTATTGCATGTATCTTAATATTGTATAATATTGTATATATCTTTACACTGAATTTAATTTCGTCATCGGAACGGAGACCAATCATTTACCTCTCAGTCTCGGGGGGTATGACGAGGTCGAATTGGGGATTTTGCGGGATTATTCCTGTCCTCGTTACCTCCAGGGTCCGAACTTCTGGCTGTAGTCCAGTAAGTGGCACATTTTATTTTCCTTTCGTGGACTTTTTTGAGCCTATACCTAACCGTTCGCTGTCCACGAGTGGGTGATTTCTGTAAATTTCTGTAAATTTCTGTTCGAAAGATAATATTCTGTTTTGTTTTGATATTTGCTAGATTTCTAATTTTTTTAGGTAGGAAGACTTTTAAAGTAACTTAAGCCGTTTATTGTATTATCTGTAGCATATTTAATGAGGATTTATTTCCCACAATGAAACTTTTGGTATCTTTTATAAATCCATTTTCAAGATTTGTTTTCTGATCCTCATTCTCCTGTGGTAAGACTGGAGCTCTCGTGGCAACATTTCTTTCGGACACAAACATTTAAATATATATATATATATATAGATAGATATAGATAGATAGATAGATTAATGTAACGTACTTCTAATATTTATATAATATATTACTGGTGAGGAACATATTTGTTTGATTTGTCCACTGGGTAAAGTCACTCATTCTCAATATGCTAATATCTCGCATTCATAATTTTACGAGTCAATGAATACCTTCATAATTAGATAGTTAAAATATCATATCTGGATACTATACATGAGATAAATTCGTATATTTGAGAACAGCGCTTTTAAAACCACAAAACAAAACTTGAAGAAATGGCATTCTAAACTACATAGACAAAAATAATTACGATTTTTCTCAAGCTGATAAAGATCTGGACTTCTTTCCAGTAGTTTCTCAAATTGTAATGAAGATAATAATCCACCTGTGTTTAAATATTTAATCATTAGACATATAATTGAAATGTTTCTAGGTAAATTGTTTAGTTAAAGTTGTAAAATGAAATGTTTTGTTTCTTTTGAAAAAAAAGTCAGAACTCTTTTATTTCATGTACGATTAAGATAGCCACTTGGCTTTAACCAGCTGGAAGGGTTAAACCGGATGATTTGACTTTTTTTAAAATGCGTTTATAGAAAAGTGATCAACAAGTAGTATATTTACAATAATATTATAAAAATAAATGCGAGTATTTACAAAAAATTGCATTCAATTTTGCTTGAAATTCTGGTGTTAAGAAGCCACTTAAAATAAGGTATATGATTTTATTTTATTTTTAATGTTTTTAAGCATTTTCAGCAGCACCACCTACCCTTTTTTTAACGAATAATTGCAAATCTCTAAAATGCATCATTTCATCGTCTATATGCATATATATATCGTAAATATAGTCTAAATACACCAATCGCGAGAAATACTGATACAAAATATCTTGTAGTTTTTTTTATCATTCAGCTCCAAAACTAATAGATTTAAACGATAAAAATATCGTACGAAGCTAAAATTTCCCCCTTTAGAAGACACAGCTTTTCAAATCGTTGAATAAGGTATATTTCTTTAAATATGTACGATTTATGTATGATTAATGATTATGTGTTTTTTCGTTTTAATATGTATTTAATTAATATAATTAATTAAATTAAATTAAATTAATTTTAATAATTTAATATAAGTAATGTAATTACCATTATTTAAAGTTTCTGAGTTTACCTTTAATAAATTTCAAATAAATGCATTCGAATTGTTTTAAATTTAATAAATATGTTTTATATTTAAATATAAAAAGTTAAGATGTTTTTAGATAATTAAATAAGAGCTACAAACATAATTGTCCGTAAACTACAATATTTGAGTTTAATTAAACACGTATTATTTAGATTACTTAAATAACATAAAATAAAGAAAGTATCCACTACTCTATTAAGTTAAGCAGAAAGTAAATTAATGACAAACAAAAAAATTGTTTAACACTATTTATGTAATGAAACACGTTAATTCTAAATATTAATAAATTAATGTCATTATTTCATAGATAAAAATTAAGTGGTGCGAAATACTTATTCCTACTTTAGAATTTCACGTTAAACATCAAAACAAGATTAAACATTTTAATATTTCCTCACAAATCATAAAAAATGTGATATATTTGAATTGCTTATAGTAGAAAACAAATCCTCTACATAAAATGTGCATTTATATAGAATTTAAAAATTATGAAACATGTAGGTAAATATTAAGAGTAAATAAAATTTACCATTTCTTCATATCGATAACTAAAGATGGTTTCGATTAGTAAAAGAAATTTTATCTGAACGGGAAATTTTAATCTCATTACAGTTCGTACAGAATTTATAATAAACGACAAAAGTTAAAGTGCGGTTTTCTTTATCTTTCATTTTATCTCACAAAAGTTAAAACTAGTCGGATGTGACTTGTTATAAACTTTCTTCTATCTCACACAGGTTTCGCATAAATTAAAAACGAGTCAGCATCAATTTATATCAAGGTCTAACTGAATCTAAAATTTTTATTAAATTCCGTGCATTAGCTCTAGAGATATGACTATCGCTAAAATTATGTAAATACTGAAAAATGCAGCATAACAGCGCCACCTGTTGGGAGATTTACACCGAACCTAATCATCAACAACTTATATCAACGTTTAACTGAATCTGAAGTTTTGATGAAAATCTGTGCATTCGTTCTTGAGATATAGTTATCGTGAAAATTAGGAATAAATTAGCATAACAGCGCCACCTGTTGGGCTATTTACACCAAAACGTAATCATCATCTATTTATGTAGAGGTCTAACATAATCTGAAGTTTGATGAAATTACGTGCATTAGTTCTTGAGATAGAGCGCCCAGAATCCTTTTGTCACATACAGGCAGACAGACAGAATCACAGACTCACAGACAGACATTTTCTAGAATCAGTCAAATCGTGTTCAGGACCTTCTAAAACTTTTTCATGAATTCAATACTTTCTTTTTGAAAAGATAGAAGAAAGTTAAAAAAAAAAGACCTTAAAACGAATCCTATCTATGTAAAAAATATAAATAAATAAACATCAGCAACGCGACAAAAAAAAAAAAAAAAGCATAAACTGTAACTACCAGAGTTCTTCGAACTATTTTGAATACAATAAGCTTTTGTTCTTTTGAAACATGATTTGAGCAGAATTGTTAGTTTAGTCATGTTTAACAAATATACCACATTTTGTTACATTGTAGTGCTGACAAAATCGCTTTTGAAGAAACGGTTTCTTTTTTTTTATTATTCATTTGCTTTTTGTAAAGAAAGAAAAGGATCAGATGTATGGGATAGAAATAGAACGGGGAAATAATAGAGAAAGCGAAAAAAAGAATTTTCTCATTAGGTATAAATATGCTTTTAGCTTTTATACTCATGAATTGTCATGAATTGTCTCATGAATTGAAAAATTATCTTTGATGCCTTTTCATTATTTTTAGACACAGCACACTTTTACATTACTAGGAATAGAGTATTTATCAGATATTAAAACATGCAAAAAAGGCCAAAACATGCGAATATATATATATATATATATATATATATATATATATATATATATATATATATATATATATATATATATATATATTATTTTGTTTTAAGTGCATTGAAGTGTATTTTTTCATACAGTTTCCAAATTTGTTTATTCAAATTAATATTTTCAGGGGCGAATTAATTCTGCTGCTAAAATTTTGTAATCATAGATTCACAAACCAAACCAACCACCCGGATCGCCAGATTTACAAACAAATATATTTAAAAATAAGTAAAAGCATTTATATATATATATTGTTAAAGCAAAAGTGTCTTCCAAAATTCTGGTTCTATTGTGGTATTTGAATATTAAATTTAAATGGGATATATAATATCCCATAGACATTCAATGGGTTAATGAGAAATTCTTTAATTGGGCTAATGCATTAAAAACAGATAATTCTAAATAACATTTTAAAATTGCTTCAAATTTCGTGATCCTTTTTCATTTTTTTAGAGTTAATTATTAGTAGGATTATTATTATAAACATATTTAGACAACAAGCTTCGGATGCGCAGTTTAATTTTTTGAAGAATGGTGAGATATTTTTAATCTCACGTCATTTCCCCTAATTTTTTTAATATAATTTTACTTATAATTTTGTTTAAAAATTTTAAAAGTTTATTTTCTTATTTTCAAATAATCTATTTTTCAAAAATTCTGGTGTGAATTCAGCATTATAGAAAAACAATTATATGTGCCTCAAACAGTTTTGTAAAATCAAATTAAAGGTTCATTACTTGTATAAAGCACACTTTCTTTATTCGGTTATACATTATTCATCGTAATAAAAATTGCTGTTAGTTTACATTCAACTTCAAATTTTAATGGTAAGTGAAAAATATTCATGTCGAAAGCAACCTTATAAATATGAAATTTATGATTGGTTTATATCTAAATTAAAAAGCAAAAATATATCCGTGAGTAACGCTGGCGTCATATTGACGATGCCAACACCTGACCAATAAATTTCGCTTTTAATCCATTTTTTCCTCGAAAGGGAAAACAAATGTTCTTTCAAATACAATTTGCTTGAAAACTGTATCTGAACTTACTGATTTTTTATCATTTTTAAAATAATTTTCAAGCATATATTTTTTTTTTTATCTCTATCGCTTGCAGCCCAATTTATGAAAGATTAACCCGGTTGCACTTAAAACAATATAAATAGTTCAGAATTTGTTTTATGTATTAAAAATTCATCAATAAATAAATAAATAAATAAAATAAAATAATACAGATAAAACCCAAGCTTAACAGACATGTAATCAAACTAAGTGATTAAATCATCGAAATTATCAAAATCAAAAAGGCAGCTTCAAATAGCGAAGTCCTTGGCGATGTGGCTCGGAAATCATTGACATCTGGATAATATGAAAGTATAATTTTTAATAAATTTCAATTATATTTGAGTACATTATTAGTATTTTTCATATAAAATTGCTTTTTGGTGTTGTCAGTGAGAAATCTAAAAAAAGTATAATAAATGCAAAATTGTATACAAATTTTGAATAAAAAAAAAAAATGTTTTTAACCATGTCCTGCAACTCGGGAAGCCAGGATTGGATCCTCTAGTATTTAAAAAGCTGAAACAAAAACAGATATATAAATAAAAGTGAAATTAGAAAAATAAATTGCTTTCTTTAATTACGGTTTCACACCAGCATTTGTGTTGTATGAACGAAGAAATATTCTATAATTCACTAGATACTTATTCAGAAAACAGTTCGGATAAATAAAGGAATGAAAATTATTAAATGAAGATTGGTCGAGTAAAACTTAAATATATTGATTAAAACAAACTCTGGTGAAAAAGTAAATATTACAAATTAAATATTTAATCTAGAATAAAATAATTTGAAGAATTCAGCTCTGAATTAAAATTAGTGCCACTGGAATTTAAATAGAATTAAAATCCAAACTAAAGCAAAGTCGAAGTTATAATTTTCAAAAGTATTCATAAAAGTCTGTATTAATTGTGAACTTAAGCATTTGTTTTAATTATTAGCAAGAGTTTTGTAAAAAGGAATTAATTTTTACTCTTTTAAATATGTTTTGTAAAAGAAAACAGACATTTTAAATTTTGAATGCAAGAAAATCAATTAAAAGGAACCGTTGCTTAAATGAACTCAAATATTGAAATAGCTGTTTTTAAGATTTGCTGTTCAGTTTTAAACCTTGATTTAACATTAAATTTTTATGCCACATTTAAAATAAGTTTTAGTGTAAAATTATATTATGGATCTTCATTGTTATATGCTCTTTCCTGTTAAATATATAGTGAACTGAAATCTCTACATAAATGCAGCTGATATATTTATTTTAATTAAAATTTACTTTATAGAGTTAATTTTCCTTTTATAGGTTTAATAATATTAATGAATTTTATAATTAAAAAATATTAGGGTAAGAATGTCCTAAAATCTTATCTCAACCAATGTGTTTTACAGGCATTTAAAAAATATATTTCCTAAATGTGAAATATCAGTATTTTGAATTCGTCGTAAAAAATAGCACAAAGCTATTTCTTTTCAGAAAAAAAACTATTGCTAAATTAAAAGGTATTAATTAATTTAATTAAAATAAGATATCTTCTATACTGATAATCACTGTGCATTATTTATAATTAAGCATAATAGAGTCTGGAACAAGTATAGGAATTGGAAATTTGTCGCTTTATAGTTGTGTATTATATTGGAAGAAGCTTTTGGGAAAAATTAATATAGCAAATTTAGCAAATATGGTATTTTCCATAAATATAGATTAATTTGAAATTTCAAAATGTGCTTAGATTAAATTTCGTAACTTAACTTAAAGTTTACAATATAAATATACTAATTTAATTAGCAAAGCATTTTGTAGACGAAAACACAATTTTTAATTTTAATCTAAAAACCTGTCATCATTAACTACTATAACTAATTTATAATTTGTGTAAATCATCATTTATTTGAATAACATGCATTTTGGAATATAAAATGTGGCTCTTTTGTAAAGAATATTCTTAAAAAATACACATTGTTTAAATTCCTTAATCTTTCCAAGTTTTCATCAATTATGAAGTAATTTTTAAAGCCAAACTTGGAAAAAATGGATGAAATAAAATATACTTCTTAATATTTAGATAATTAAATAAAAGTATTTTGAAATTATATTACTAGAAAAATATTTTGAAAGTAAATTTCGTTCTTTATGTTTAAATATCGATATAGAAAATCTTATAAAAGAGAAAAGAAAAAAAAAAAAAGAGACGAATCTCCGGTTTTCGTTTCCTTTCATAGCAAGTACTGTAGGATAAATTTCATATACGTATTCATAGAAGATGATGAAAAGTTTTCTTTATTTCTATTTTCTTTATTCTAATATTAGTTATTATTTTTTTTAGCTTATATTTCTACTGCAACACGACAATTTTTTTATACAGTAAAACCTCTTTAAAACATCACTCGTTGAGCCCGTCGATTGAAATGTTAAACGGGGTGATGGTATAAGCGAATTATTTTATTGTAGTTAAATTACTTATTTTCAATCTTTAGTGATCATAACATTGAAACTTATTAGTGAGTTTTAACATTAGTTTACTTTATAATAGCGGTAATTTTTTTTTTTTTTTTTTTTTACTGTACATATAAAGAGAATTGAAACATCAACAAGTTGGAAATTGTACGTCAAACGTTACAAACGAGGTGCGTTCGTACACACGTTTTAGAATTAAATTCATGATATACCGTGCGTAGAACGGGTTAAACAGCTAGTTAAGTATATATTTTATGACACTGTTCATACAAATATCTTAACTAGTTATATAAATATTCAGATATATATGTATCAGCTAGTTATATAAATATTCAGATCTTGATGATTTTAAATTCTGTGAAATTAATTATATCGTCTGCAGATTAATTTCTGTCATAAAATAAGTATCTCGGTCGCTTGACGATTAAACTTCGGAAGCTCCTATAACAAGAAAGCACCGATTTAAAAAAAAAATCAAATTTCTTAATAAATATTTTTATTAATATCTCCTAAAGTTTTGATTCGATTTTAATAAAATTTGAAATGTCTCGACAAAATTCTGCAAAGATAATATATTTTAAATTGCAAACCATTTGGTTGGGTAGTTTTTGAGTTGTTATATGCGGACAGACAGACAGACGGACGGACAGACAGACGGACAGACACACAGACAGACAGACGGACGGACAGACGGACGGACCAAACGACTACTATAGGTGCTACGTATTTGTATAATTACGAACGCACCTAAAAACGAAGATTCATCTGGAAATCATTATTAGAAGATACGTATTTACTTCAGAAGTTTTATTTAATGAGGTTATTAATATGTAAATTCAAAATATGTGATTTCAGCAAATTAAACAAACATTACTTGAACCAATCAAAAAGCCTGTTTTGTATTCGTAAGATTCAATTTTATGTTCGAATTTTATCATTATTGTAAAATCCATTAATTTGGGGAAAAAAATCTTATTTATAGTTTAACAATCTTCAAGTATTTGTATTGATTTTTTGGAAAGCAATATTAGGATAAATGTGTCTTTATATATTACTGTTATCGTTAAATAAAATTGCATCCCTTTATAAAAAAATTAATTTGTAATAAAATACTTACATTTACAGTTATTAAAAACATAATTATTTTCTTAATATATAGTCCAAAGTCTCAGAAGGCTCTACAAATAAGATTTAAATATAATACGGGTATTATACAGACGAAAAGTTGTGTGTTTTAGACTGTCTATAAAAAAACCATTTAAATCCCCAAATTGTGATATAAATAAATAGACATACTGATTCGAATGTAAGTTTTACCTTCTTTTAATTTGTTAAAACAAATAAGTTCACTGGGTCGTTTGAATGCTGAAATTGTTCCAAACTGTAACAACTTCAATACAAACACCTAATTTTGACATCAGATTTCACTTTTTTAGTAAATTTACAATAGGGCACTAAAAGGGGAATTAGCTAGTCCAGTAGATTTGGAATTATAATGGTGTAAAGTTTGGAATTCCCAATGTTAAATTAATATCGTCGTTGAGAGAGAGAGAAACAAAGAAGAGCTTTGTTGGGTTTCAGTTCAATGGAAATACAATTTTTGAATTCGGGTGGGGCGCAACATGACCTGAGCAGGACTCTAATAAGGATAATATTAAAGAATTATCACCAAAAGTGGTCGGTAAAAAACAATTGCTTAAAGTCACTTTTATTTTTTTATTTTTTATTTTTTATTTATTTATTTTTTATTTTTTGCTTTAGTTTTCCTCCTCTTACAGATATATATTCATGTGCATCTTCCGTAGCTAATAAAATGTCTTTGCTTCAGTATATTTTATCAATCAATAAAAAGCCATTTAACTAAAGCGAAAACAAAGTAACTTAATTACGTTTTCTGGACCCAACATCAGTTCTAAGAAGGCTCTTAAGGAAAAAGAATAAAACACTGAAATTCAATGAAAGTAAATGAGAAGCAAGCAAAAAAGTGAAAAAAACTAATAGAAAAAAAGAAAGAAAGGAAAACTTTTAAAATTTCTATCTTTAAACAAAACAAAAAAAAAACTTAATTAGCAGAAAAGGAAATATTTGTAACTCGTTTTATATAAATTATTTTTGCCTGTTGTTTCACACATGGATGACAACATTAATTTTCTTTTTTAATGGTGTTTTTGGTTGTTTTGTTATGTTTGTTATTATCGAGAATCATGGGGTCTCTGTAAGGGAACATAACACGTATTTACTCAAGCTAAATTTACTCAAGGTTCAATGAGAATTACAGAAAACTCAGAACAGTTTGTCCGACGAGCGCAACATGGGTTCGAACCCAGCTTTTCCAGTCTACCTGCTTTGAGATCAGTCATTTCATCCGATTTTTTTTTTTTTTTTTTTTTTTTTTTTTGTGAATAAAACTAAAGAAACTTCAGTAATGAATGTCATTTTAAAATTACTATTATGAGTGCAGATATATTAAATAAAAAATACTTTTTATTTTGTTATTCATTACAGCATGCATTTGAAAACATGCGTCTTCTAACATTTATTTTTTTTCTAATTGCGTTCATTGAATGTATAAAAGAGAAACATATTAAAAAAGAAAGTAAAAATGTAACATATCTCAAATTATTTTAACAAATGATAATACCTTAAATTTTTCCCAATAAAAAAATGACAAAAACAAGAGAATCATCTCAAGAGAACTTCTTTGTAAAAGCAAAATTTATACTTATAAGTCTAAATATCTTTATTTTTTCATTAAAATGGTGAAATAACAAGTATTTACTATCTTTACTCTGATAATAAAGTCAAAATATCAACTACGAACCACAATGACACCAATACAAACAATATTAAAAATGTACTGGTGGACCCGTGCGAAGATTTTGCACTGCAGTCTAATAATTTTTAACAATATCTAATATTTTTTAGATGCAGGTTTAAACATATATATATATATATATATATATATATAATAAAAAAATAAGATAAAAATATCTGCAAACAACATTAGTCAAACCAGAATATCATTACATTTATGCCTAACAATAACATTTTAACGAAGATAGAAACAGGCACGTGCGAGGAAAACAAAAATGTAACAATTGTATTTTAAGTGCATTCACCGTCCCTTGAATAATAAGGCCTGAGCGCGCGCTGACACAAAAATGGCGGCTGTCGTAGGCGAATTTATTTTAGCTTTTGTGCGGTCCCTCGAATTTGAACACCACTAATTTCTAAAAGTTTTCTTCGTCTTATTTTTATTAGATCAAATAATTCAAAGAAAACTTCTAGAAATTATTGGTGTGAAAAATTCAGGGGATTGTACATAAGTTTAAAAAAATTCACCTACGACAGCGGCCATTTTTGTGTCAGTGCTCAGGCCAGATGTTTATTCAGAGAGCGTGGTGCATTAGAAGATGGCGTCATTTCTTTGGGAAAAATACGGGTTAAAAAAATAAATTGAAATACACTTAAATTATAATATAACAATATATATAAAATCTAATATAACAAATCATACCTTTTTTTTTTTTTTTTTTTTTTTTTTGCTACACCTGCAAAATACCACTGCTTCGATCAATCAATAATATTTTTTTCTTCTAAACCTTTCAGTGTCAGTTTTGGTTTTTAATCATAAATATAAAATAAATCCGTGATAAAACGTAACATATTACCTCTTTTGTACTATTTATTATTTTTTTATAATCATTGTTGAGCATAATATAACGCGTTATTTAATTTTTGTAGCAACATTAACTTAAAAAAAAGCTTTCATTTCAGTTACGAAAACAATGCTGATTTATTTTTTAATTAACAGCAATTTTTAATGAAAAAACACGTTTTAACGAAAGGTTAGTGTACTATGTCAGAAGCCATTTTAAAAACCTTTCAAACAATACCTCGTTCGACGTTGTGTGCGTTTCGTAAATTCATAGAAAAAGGGATGTTGGTAACAGAAACAATATATATGATTATTAGTATACTTAGTTTTACTTTTAACTTCTGTAAGGAACCATATGACTTTAATATTTTCAAAACATTCAGTATTTGAAAACATATATATATATATATATATATATATATATTAAAGATTAATCATTTCTTAGCAGTTTAAAAAAAATGAATGACACTCTGAATAGTTATTAAATATGGAATATTTTCAAAGAGGGAACTTTAAAGGCATTTTTCTCAAAATGTGAGTTTGGGCATTGATGGAAGGTAGTTTTAAATCTATTCGATGTTATTTAAAGAAAATTTCAAGATATATAGTGTATAGTAGGCTCTATAAAGTGAACCTAAATTTTCAACTTTTTAGGTGCGTTCGAAATTATATAAATACGTAGCACCTATAGTCGTCCGTCGCGTGACCGTCCGTCTGTCCGCATATAACAGCGCAAAAACTACCCAACCGAATAGTTTGAAACTTAAAATATATAATCGTTGCAGAATTTTGTCAAGTCACTTCAAATTTTATGAAAATCAAATCAAAGCTTAAAATGGTATTAATAAAAGTCTTCATACTATTAAATCCTATTATATGTAATTAATTCAATGATATCCCATGATAGGTAATGATTCTAGGTTGCCATGGTGATTACATCTTTTTTAAGATGGAGTCATATTATTTCCGTATTACTGAATTTAAAAACCGAATTTGTATACTAAAATTGTTTAGATATAGCAATAATATAATGTACCGACAGTTTTTTTAGATAGATGTTTCCGGAGAAATAGATATTAAATGGAAAAATAGTCTAAATATGGATTTTGAGTTCTGAAATTTCCAAATCTAGGCTTCAGCTTTCTATTGGAATTTTCAGTAAATGTCAACAAAAGATAAAATGTTGTTAACTTAAAATGTACTTGTTTTATTACGGAAATTAATCGTATCAAACTAACATATATAATTCATTCACTGAAATAATAACGATGATTTTTAAACATTGTCTTGCATAGGATATTTGCACATGGTACAATTTTAATGTTACGGAATTGTAATTAATTGTTTGTAAAAGTGTATTCAAATTAAATTTCATAAAATAAAATTAGTATCTATAATACGAAAATCTGCACATAAAGTAAATTTTGTATTCATGCATTGTTGCATAAGAGTGCAACATGTATTGCCACAAGATCTGAATATTTATAAAACTAGTTATAGTAGGAAAACACCACATTTGTCATGTTTGACATTACAATTTTCAATCGGTTTGTTATTGTTGTTGTTGTTGTTGTTGTTGTTAAAACCATATTTTTTTCTTGGTGTTATATTGCTAAAGTTTCGAAAATTTTATGTAAGTAAAATGCATTTTCGTTTTTACATCATAAAAATGCCATAAATAAACTTTTTTTATGTTCCGTGTAAGCACAAGACTCTCAATTATATACCAAAAATGTTGTTTTACATGCAGAATTTATTTTGTACTTTTGTGCGGAATCAGTGATTCAAATTTTTTTCTCGACAAGTAAAAAAAAATCCTAATTTATTCATTATTATGTGAAAGTATATAAAATGAAAGAAGACACACCTTCAAAAATTGTGTTTTTGTAATATATACCTTTTATGATATAAAATTACAAAAGTGTTTTTTCACTTTTCGACATTTAGAAAGTACTATGATCACTTAAGAAACTTTTAATGTAATCTAAAATTATTAAAAACTCATTAAATTATTTTGATTTATTTTAAATATGAACTTATTTCATAAATATAATTAAATTTTTTTCTGAATAAAATATCCTGGGGGAAAGGATTTAACTGTTCATAAGCATTCATAAAACAAAAGCTGATCATTTAATAAAAATTATTAAAATAATTATATATAAACGTGTAACAGCGATTTCTCGGGTATTTAAGAATTGTAGCTACATAAATATACTGAGACATATAATAAATGAAAAAATGATACTTTTTTCACCTGCAATTTACTTAATGCAATCGGAGCACTTTGATAAGAAGATTTAATTAATTGATTTGCGAATTAATGAAATTCGGGGATATTTAATTCCTTTAGCTAAAGAAAGTTATATAAAAATAGAACATTAAAAAAAAAATTATCACCCAGCTTTTCTTCCTGATTGTTTCTAATAAAGATAATATAATGATTGAGAGTAAGCATTAAAAACTGCAACTCCAAAAAATAAGTAATTAGAAGTGCAAGAGAAAGGCACAATATAATCGCATAATATATCAATCTAAAATTAATTACTCGTACATAACAAATATGAAAAAGCAGGTGCAGGAAAAATTATTAATTTGTTAAATATTTAACGAGATTATCTTTTGGAATTCGATTTGAAATCTGCTATAAAATATTATTTTTTGATTAAATTATTTAAAAGATAAATTCTAAATTATCTTAAGAGATCGACAACTTTTAAATCTCAAATATATCCAAAGTTTTAAAACTTTTAAACTTTAAATTTAGTTTTAAAATGAAGCTTTAATGAATATGAACTTGTTGCATAAATAAATTTAAATT
Source organism: Maratus michaelseni (assembly GCA_963931845.1). Lineage (NCBI taxonomy): Eukaryota > Metazoa > Arthropoda > Arachnida > Araneae > Salticidae > Maratus > Maratus michaelseni. The sequence goes on from OZ007587.1 coordinate 373,769,045, forward strand.
TGTTTCTGATTAAAGTATTTTTGGGGAAGGTGTTAAGCATTTATACGCATTCATAGAACAAAAGCTGATCTTTTGATAAAAAGTATTAAAATAATTAGACATAAACGTGTAGCAGTGATATATCACATTAATTTAAGAATCGTAGCTACATAAATTTACTGAGACCCAGACATTTATTAAATGAAAGAAAAATGTTCATTTACCTGCAATTTACTTCAAGCAGTCGGAGCAGCTTGATAAGAAAATTTTATTAATTGATTTGCGCTTTAATTAAATTAGGGAATATTTAATTATTTTAGCGAAAGAAAACGATATAAAAATAGAACATGATGAGAAAAAAATTATCACTCAGCTTTTTGTCCTGATTGTTTCTAATGAAGATAATATAATGATTGAGATTAAGCATTAAAAACTGCAACTCTGAAAAAATAAGTAATTAGACCAGCAAGAGAAAGGTACAATATAATCGCATAATACATCAACCTAAAATTAATTACTCGTGCATAACTATTATGAAGAAGCATGTACAGAAAAATTGTTGAGTGTTTACTGAGAAATTCTTTTGAGAACTTGACTTGAAATCTGCTTGATTAAATTATTTAAAGGACAAATTCTAAATTATCTTAAGAGATCAGCAACTTTTAAGTCTTAAATATAGCCAAAGTTTTAAAACTTTAAAACATTAAATTTCGTTTTAAAACAAAGTTTTAAGTAATATGAACTTGTTGCATAAATACATTTTAATTTGTTTCTGATTAAAATATTTTTGGGAAAAGTTTTAAACATGTAATAGCATTTATAGAACAAAATCTGATCTTTTGATAGAAAGTATTAAAATAATTAGATATAAACGTGCAACAGAGGTTTCTCATAATAATTCAGGAATTGCAGCCATATAGATTTGCTGAGACCTAAACATTTAATAAATGACAAAAAAAAAAAACTTTATTCACCGGCAATTTACTTAATGCAATTGGAGCAGTGTTTGATAAGAAGATGTAATTAATTGATTTGCGCATTAATTCAATTCAAGGCTATTTAATTACTTTAGCGAAGAAAGCCATATCAAAATAGAACATCATGGGAAAAAAATTATCACCCAGCTTTTCTTCCTGATTGTTTCTAGAAAGGTAATAATCATGAGGGAGAGTAAGCATTAAAAATTGCAACTCCAAAAAAAAATAAGGAATTAGAAGAGCAAGAGAAAAGCCCAATATAATCGCATAATATATCAATCTAAAATTAATTACTTGTGCATAACTAATATGAAAAATCAGGTACAGAGAAAAATTATTACTTTGTTAAATATTTAGTGAGAAAATCTTTTGAAACTTGATTGGAAATCTGCTATAAAATATTATTTTTGATTAAATTATTTAAAGGATAAATTCTAATTTATCTTAAGAGGTCGGCAAGTTAAATCTAAAATATAGCCAAAGTTTAAAAAAAATTAAACTTTAAATTTAATTTTAAAATGATGTTTTAATTAATATGAATTTGTTACATAAGTGAAAAAAATAAAAGAACTTTTGTCAAATGAAATGATGACAAGCAAAAGTCTCAATTCTTTACTAAATAAAACATATGTTAAAATACAATTATTTTAACCAATCTGAAACTTAATTAATAAAAATTAGGTCTATTGTAATACTTGTATGATGAGATTACTTTCAGTAAAAGTTCAGATACACGCGGAATAAATTCTACTAATACTTTAAGCCCTTTGTGGGCGATCCCTCGAAGCATGGCCCAAGTCATCTGCGTTCAGATGCAGAAAATTGCTGTAAGTCATGCAATTCAAAGTTTCATAACTCAGTTGATTTTAGTTTTAGATCAATGTGACTTTTAGTTGTTAGTGTAATAGGAAATATTTACTAAATATCACATACATAGGACCGGGGGACAGTATAAAAAAATCAATTTCGTAATTTTAAAGAAATGTTTTTATTGACCCAAATCACTTTTAAAATACCACTTTATCTCAATTAAAACATTTTTGCAATATAAACTATACATCCATGACTACTGTTTAGGAATTAGCCTATGTATACCTTTGAGAGTGGACACCCTGTATATCATCCATATAACTCAGTCACCCAAATTAATGTGTTGTTTGATATTTAGGCAGACAGTATATAATCAAACTGATCTACTATACACAATATTTTTATTTTTTCAATAATAAAATTAATAAGATAATCGCAGAAGTTTCCAGACAATTATATATATTTCAACGATCTTCTGTTTCATTGCTATTAGATGAGACCATTCAGAGAAATCTCTGCTGCCGCGTAAATCGCTGCGTGCCTTACAAAAAGAAAAGCCAGACGAAAAAATTTCAAATAAAAATTAATAAAAATTTGATTTTTCAAAATCCAAATTATGTGCTTTTTATGCAAAAAAACTTTCATATTTCTATTTCAATCCTTACTTTCTTAAATATGGTCGTTTTTCAAGCCGAAAACGTTCTATGCCCACTTAAGGACGTTAAGGCCTCAGTTCCGTGTCTGAGGGCTTTCCTGCATTTTCATAAAAATAATTGTAAAACTTAAATTTTCTTTTTCCGTTTGTTTTTAAAATACGCTTCATATCTCTTTATTTAACATATATGTTAAAATACAATTTTGTTAAAAATGTTTTTATCTAGAGCTGAATTAAATTGTTTTGGGAAAACGAAAAAATATGGCAAAACATTTAGATGGTTTATAAAAATACACCATATATTTTTTAAATAGAAAATTGTATTTCATCAAGGTCATTATTTGCATTTGTTATTTATTTGTATATTTTTAAGGATTTTAATGTTTTACTTTTTTTTGTTTCTTTGTTTGAAGTGTTACTTTTCCGTTATGCAAACACCATGAAAACGTATAGTAATGCGCCATTTATTTCAAACCTGACCGTGCAAAATATTTTTATTGAAAACCGTGCCAAACATTGTTGTTTGCTATTTATTGAATATGAACCATTTTTTATTATTATTATTACTTAAATATAATCTCACAAAACATCTTAATTTGCTATTTTAGAATAGAAAATAGTTATTATTAAGTTATAACTTACATTTATTATTGACGCTGAGATATATTTTAAACGTTTGGTATAGTTACCCGATGATGAGGCACTAAAATTGTTTCAGGACTTTGGATACATAAAAATCTTTTATTTTAAAAAAAACGACGATCTTCTTCATTGAAAGTAAAATGAAATGTTTCAAATGATTCATTTTACGTGAATTTCAATTTGCGCCATCTATTACGCTTGGCAATGATGGTGTTGATATAGCGCAAAAGTACCGTCTTGTTTATTCAATTCCTATTATTAGTTCACGCTCTCCCTATATATATATTTATATATTTTGTTAAAATTTTCAATCGTTAATAAAATACTTTTTTTTCACCCACTCAAGTTCAAATACATTTTTTAAACTTGTAGTGGATGACACTTGATGTTAGAACAGTTTTTTCAAATATTAATTAATTAAATTTAATTAATTAATTTTAGTTTTATATGGGAGAAAATTTATCAACACACAGCCGACTTATTTCAGACATTAGTTCCATTTAAAAGCACTCATTCACAAGTCTTGATAGCGCAGTCGGTTAAGCTCTGAGCTCGTAACCACAAGGTCCCAGTCCTCGCCTAGGACGGAAGAAATTCTCCCGTACTCGAAAATAAAATTCTCTTATGTAAGATATTTAGCAGGATATAAATTTAGGAATAAATACCGTCAGTGGCGATGCGTGTAGATCGCTGGAAAAAAAATCTTTTTGACCTAAGTAGGAATTGACTTTAATTTTTTTTATTATTATTATTACTTGTCTTGACATTATATGATTAAAAAAAAGAATCAAAATTTGTTCAAAACGCAATACAAAAACTTCCTAAAAACACCATAAAAATAAAAATTGAAAACGAATTGGAAATACAAAACTACGCGGTTTTTCATCATTAGGTATAAAACAATATGATACAACTTTTGAATTCGGAGAAAGATTAAAAGGACAGGAGAAAGTAGTCAATAGGAAAGCAGATTATACATATCTATATCAAGATATAGAAACATTTTTCAAGGAAAATTTAATTCCAAAAAGTAATTGGCATTACATAGAGCATTATAATGTATACAAGTTTTACAGACCATAATAATGAAAATGGTGTTATTTTAAGAAGTGTTCTCCTTTATAGTTTGATTTAAAAGAAGAAAAAAAATAACTTTTAACCCTTCGGGACCGACAGCTTTTACACAAATTTTATTCGGTTGGCACAACTTTTTTTTTAAAAAGCTACCTTCACTTAAACTATCACAAAAATGCTCTAATTTGAGAAAGAAAATATTACTTTTGTTTTTTTACTGGTGCTTAAAACAAATTCTGTATGCTCTTTTTGAGGGTGCATATATGCACCCATGGTCCCGAATGGGTTAAAGACTTAAATTATCCGAAATGTGACGAAAATGTTATCTGTTGGAAAACTTACTCGTGCATCCTAAGGGTTCATCCGATCCATCATCACAATGCTCTACACCATCACAAAACTTGTTGAGGCTGATGCACTTCCCTCCACCGCCGTCGTCTCCCCCGCATTTCCATTCTCCTCCTCCACAAGTTATGGCAGCACTTGCCACCATGAGTATGTTTAGGAAGAAGACAAGCAGATGGGAAAGGTATGACGGGCCACGTGACGATGGCATCCATTCACTGACACTGAAGATCTTTCACTTTTCTCGCTGTTCTGTCTAAAAAATGGATAGAAGTAATAACCACAAGAACATAGGTTACTACACTAGATCACATATAGGTGATAACTAGAAAATTATTTTTAAATTTATGTTAATTGAACTAAATTATTACATATAAGCAAAATATGTCTCAGGAGTTATAAGTGTAATATGCTTTAAAAAAAAAAGATCTACAATTATAAACATCGTTTTTCGATTATTATAAATAAGACTAATACTTCAGTATTATTCAAATTTAACTAATTTCTCACAGAGTATATGCACGTTCATTCCTTGAAATACTAGTAGCTTAACAAGTGAATGAATTGTTTGTCTAATAATTCAGCACCATAACCTCCTTAGGTGTAAAATACATGCATTACAAAATAAACGAACTTCATGTTAGGGTGTAGCTGCGGATTGATCCAGTCTCTGTTTCATTTGTCCAATACTGTTTAAAATTAAAACAATATTTTTTACTTCTAAACATTACAGAGAGTGGATGTAAAGTTTACAATTACGTCACACTTGTCAGAGTCACACAATGTCTTACATGTGGTGTCTGACCCTCATTTTGTGAGTGAATTTAACGTTTCTCTGACTATTTCGTTGCAGAAACACATTCAATGATATTACATGTCTAGTCATAGACAAGGCCCTTTCCAATTATGATCATAATTAAAATATTACGCTAATTAAAGAGCCGTTTGAATTATAATCGTCCCGAATCGTCACAGACAATCGTGAATAAAATACAATTTCCGTATTTCGTCGTTTTACGATTCTCAGTGACCCGTCATTTCTTGATTGCTGCAAAGTCACCGGGGCCATTTTTTATGGTTATTTGTAAACTCGCTTCAAAATTGGATGTATAAGACATAGTTAACTGAGATAACGATTCAAGTTTCTCGTCACATGGCTGAGTATTATGACAATAAAAATGCATTGCTGAATGTGCATTCTGTTTTCGCAATGTTTAAACAGTCCAGATACATATTTCTAGTCAAATTTGTTATTGTTTTCGCAATCAGTAATTTCTTTGAACATAGCATATATCAACGTAGCGTAAACTTGTATTCGACTTATATCCCACGTCACATTAGGTTAATATGATTTGAAAGTGACGTCATATTTTAGACATAGCGCTATAAACTTTGTCATACAGAAGAATTTTGTATTCTAAATTGACGATTACGAAAATCATTTTATCTGGATTTTTAAAGCGTGAAGTTTTTCTTTATTATAACAAAATAAAAAATATAAGTAACTCATTAGCTAGTAACAACTTTCAAGTGCAGCATTATTAGTTGGTTTATCTTAAATTCAAAAGATAATCTACAGCAACTGTTTCTGTTAGTAGAATGAAAATAATGAGAGGCATATTCAAATAATTGCTGCAAATATGCCTCATGCTTGGCAATCTTTTGGATATTTTTAAGCCAAATAAAAGTAGATTGAACGGGAAAGTTAAAAAAATGCCGATAGAGGGCGCTTTACTCTTTGGAGTAACGAAAAACTATTTTTTACCGTTATTTTTTGCATCTCATTAAAAGCTTTCAAAAGCTTAGACTTAAACTTAAATTTTGAGCTCAAAATCTGAATCGTTGGGAGTGATTAAGTAGCGCAAACTGAACTGCGTTCAGGAGTTGAAATTTGAAACACCTCCATCCCCCCTCCCACTCCTGAACACAGTTCAGTTATTCCCGATATTGGTGTAGCAGACCAGGTGGAAACAATATGAGTTGTAATTTTCCAACTGGAAGAAAAATGTTCGGGCTAGGATTCGAACCTGGGATGTCTTGAAGCTGCAATGCTCTACCAACTGAGCTATCCCGGTTGAATCTGGAGGGCATAATTCATCCAATTCATCCGGGATAGCTCAGTTGGTAGAGCATGGCAGCTTCAGCAAAGAGATCGCAGGTTCGAATCCTGGCCCGGACATTTTTCGTGCAGTTGGAAAATTACAACTCATATGATTTCTTTACCAATTTGAATAATTGTGTTAAAATTAATCCAGGAAGAAACTACTACCACCTACACGTAAAATAAACGATAGAGTAATGACAAAACTAAACAGAAAATTTATTCATAACAGACATGAGCAATTTCTTCGCGCAAAATAAAAAGAAACAATTTGATGTATGCATGTAGTGCGCAATATGAATGAAGGTTGACACGTAGAAAACGGTACACGCATGATGTCACAAAAACTGCTCGAAAGAGCCACCAGCGACCACCAGCAACGATGCAGGCCTCACGCTGCCGGCGGAGGGAGTTGCGAACATTAGTGAATACCCCGGGCATCTCCCGGATATCGCCTGCTACGACGGCAATCTTCGCAAGCAGGTCCTCATCGGAATCGACGGTAAAAAAATAGTTGTTCATCACTCCAAAGTCTAAAGCGCACCCTATCGGCATTTTTGAACTTTATCTTTAAAATTTATTTTATTTAATTTTGTCATCCCTCTATCGTTTATTTTACGTGTAGGGTGTAGTAGTTTCTGCCTGGTCTAAGACAACAAGATAGGGAATAACTGAACAGTGTTCAGGGGGGTTCAAATTTCAACTCCTGAACACAGTTCAGTTTGCGCTACTTAACCACTCCCAACGATTCAGATATTGAGCTCAAAATTTAAGTTTAAGTCTGAGCTTTTGAAAGCATTTAATCAGATACAAAAAATAACGGTAAAAAAATAGTTGTTTGTTACTCCAAAGTCTAAAGCGCCCTCTGTGCACATTTTTTTAACTTTTTCTTTAAAATTTATTTTTAAGAAAATACTGACATGAAGAATAGTTTTAGCGAAAACCGCAAACGAATCGACCAATTTTTCCGTTTTTTATAATTATTTGAAATTTTGGATCTTAAACTTTAATGGCGCCTATCTCCTTCGGAAGACGTTTGGGACCCTTGGTTTCCTATTTACTATTACTCGTCTTGATGTGTTCTATCACCCCCTAGCGTATGTATCATGAGTTTAAGGACACCCTATATATATATATATATATATATATATATATATATATACAGGGTGTCTCAAAAGATCGTTTACAAACTTAACATGCTGGTCTGTCATATCATGATAAACAAGATTTACATAGGAACTTGTGTTCGAAAATGCAAACTGCGGCCGCTAGAGGGCGATGAGCGCAGACTTACGAGAGAGTGGAAAGCGTAATCATTTCAAGCGAATACGTTCCAGGAGAAGGATGAATCGGTTCAGTAACGCAGAATTGGCCGATATGAATTACAATGCCCGAGCTGCGGTACGGATGTGCCTTCAGCGCTTCCCAAACAGACGTCAGCCAAGTCATGTTTTGTTTGGACAATTGCACCACAGATTGCGTGAAGCAGGAGATTTCCAAGAACGTAGCCACATCGGTCAAGAACGCACTACACGCACGCCTGTCGTAGATGAAACCGTGCTACGGAAATTTGACAGGAACCCGCAAACAAGACTCCGAGCAAGCGTACGCGTCTTGAATGTACGTCGTTCCCGCATTATGCGCATACTGCATGAGGACACGAACCACGCCTACCACTTACAAAGAGTACAGGCATTGTGCGTTGACGAATATCCCCAACGCGTTGCAATCGCACACTGGTATTTGCAACAATGGGTCGCACAGCCGGATTTTCCCATTTTGAACGGTCCGTGAATTCATGCGTCGACGTTGTGAAGCATGGTTTGCGGCGAATGGAATGAATTTTGAACATCTTGTGTAAATTAAACCATGTTCTTTAATAAAAGTCATATTAATACCTCTTTCGATATACTTTCTTTCTTCCCCTCCACACCTGCGATCATCGCCCTCTAGCGGTCGCAGTTTGCATTTTCGAACACAAGTTCCTATGTAAATCTTGTTCGTCATGATATGACAGACCTACATGTTAAGTTTGTAAACGTCCTTTTGAGACACCCTGTATATAAATTTCTAATCGGAAAAAATCGATAAGCTTCTGAAAAAAAAAATCTGCGGAAATGTACAACAGTGGATTATTAGCAGAATTATTGTTAAAATAAAATTTTACAGAAATTTTACATTCTTACAAATATTTTACAGAACATATATTTGTTCTTACGTTGAAAACTGTGGCTACGAATTCCTCTATTTCTTTGTTGTAGTGGAAAGACAGAGTACATCTTAAAGATGTTTCAATAAAAAATATATTATTCAAAATGAATACGTTGCATTAATATCTTTGCTTAAAGATAGATTAGGTTTCCAACATTTGTATTTTATTTTTGATTTACCATATGCAACGAATTTGTCTGTTAAAAAAACTATTTTTCAATGTTGTCTTTTTCTGCATACATATCAAAACTGTAGTTGCAAATAACTGAATAATATGTTTTGTAAATTTCATTATAAATTCTTTGAAATGTTAGAATTTTATAAAGAAGGATATAAATACCTTAAAAACAGTCAACATAACGACAAATTATAATTTTAAGCCTAAAAGTTCGTGGGTTGTTAATGTTCACCTCTTGACACACTACTCAGTCTATAAACACATTTTCCAGTTTGGAGAGATATTTTAAAACCAATAACATTTAATTCCTTTTGAAATTATACTATAAAATACAGAAAGTCAACGTCGAAAGAAATTTTCGACATTTATATTATTTTATCGTGGCTTTCATTCACATACAAAGATTTCACGAAAAACACTTTTTCCTCTATAGTACGTTAAAATTTTCAGATTTATATCCAGATAACTAATCAGATATCTCTCAAATAAATGACAATTCGTTCACGATGAAAAATACCCGCCTATAGCTTGACATTTAATTGCATACTAATCGGTACATTATTGATATTTTCAAAATGTTTGTTTTATTAAAAGCATCATTCTTATATCGCCATTTTTATCACCGCTAAAAAATTCACTCATTTAGAAATGTCATTATTCATTAAAAGAATCGATATACACGAATTACCTTTTAAGCTCCCTTTTGCATAATCTCAAAAGTAAAGGACTTCAGAATAGATGCAGCCCTTAGTATCTTTCTCTAAAGTTTCTTCATGCGAAAACAATCCTTGTACGCTATCTTCATTTCCTGCTTTTTCAAAAATTTACTTTGAAGTTCTTTTCAGATACAAATTCTACCAGAAACACAGAATATGCAGACAGCACCTGAAAATGAACAAATCATATGAAAATTTCGAAACATATTTCCTATTTTATGTGTGAGTAGTAGCCGAATATGAAAAGATTTGTAAAACCATTAAAATATATCAAACAATGCATATAATCAGAGATAAAATGAATAAAGGAAAACTACGTATGTCGGATGCATCAAATTAAAATAACATTCTTAATTATGAGTGAAAGTTAAAAATAAATTTTGCGGATAAGGAATATGATACATTAGTAGCAAGCATAAATTATGATTAATAAACATTACTTAAGGAGCTAACCAGAGCTATATTAAATAACGAATATCAAACTTTATTTTAAAATTGTATGTGTAAGTCGAAATATTTCCGAAGCAAAATTATATTACGTATACAGATATATAATTATTTTATTTATTTATGTATTTTGTAAATAATGGTGATTTTTCCTGTAGTACTGAAGGAGAGAAGAAATGATATTTGATTAAATATCAATATACAACTAATTCCATAAAGAAAAATATCAATATACAACTAATTCCATAAAGAAAAATATTATATTAATTTTCTAATTTACTTTTCATAAATTTTCATAAATTTTCTGTAAATAATGGATTTCGATAGTAAAGTACAAAATATTTTTTAAATACTTGTCCTGAAAACAGATATTAATGAAAACAAATTTAATTTTAAAATATTATTTAATTTAAAAGTCAGCTTCGGGAATAATATAAACTAGTTTATGTAAATTGAATTATAATTTATTAAGAATAAAATTTTGAAAAGTACATATTGCGTATTTCCATATATATTACGTTTATCCCTTTGGCTTATGTTTAGAATTGTTGACTATTGTACTTTCGTAAATTTAATCGTGTATACATGTCGAGGTACTTAACAAAATCTCGATTTTTCTTTTTTTACATCGAATGATTTGTAACATTTGAATGAACTTATGAGCAATGGTGGTTTGCTTGTTTGGTTGGTTGGCCGATTGGGTACGGACACTATGGTCGTTCTTTGCACAAGAGAACTAAACAGACCGTGACCTCCGTTTCAATTTGAATTTGATGCTCTGCAAACATCCATAATAAGATTCCTTATGAAGACAGAATTTTCATCAGAATTTAATGTAACTTTCCGAACACACTCTGCACTTATCCGTGTACCATAATATCATTCTTAATGGATAGTTAGATCTTCGCATATTTATTAATAATTATTGAAATATAAATATTTGTTTGATAAAACAAAACTGTTTTCAGGGCATAGTCTAAACACATGAATTGCAAACACCTCATTGCGTTCGTAATAAACATTTGAATCAAACAGTTTATATGTATTCTTAAAATATATTAAATTGGTTGGAAGCCAAACCTAAAGTTACTGAGATAAATCTAAATTTCAGTAAATGGCGACTGTTTGAAGTTTAAGTTCAACGTTTGGCACTAATTTTTCATTTTTGAAACTGTTTAAAAATTCGAAATTATTACATTTGTAAATTTTTAAAGGTTTTTCCTCGAGTTAAAAAAGTCTAGTTTAATTTGAAAATAAAAATTAATTAAAAAACGAAACGCCGCCGATAGCTTGAATGATTTAAACTTGAGAACATACACCGCACCATTTCAAAAATCTTGTTTCAATAAAATTGCACGTGACACCGGCCCTTGAATCTGGTTGTAAGAAATATAAATATTTCATTGATGAAAAAACTGTTTTCAGGACATAGTCTAAACACTTGAAAGGTCCAAAATGCCAAAAATAAAATAAAATAAAGTGATTTTTTTTCAGTTTTTTAGCCTACCTTTACTTAGTGTCGATTTCAAGTGTAATGTAAAAAAATGTCCATGTACAATTTAAAAATATTTTCTCTGGACAGTTTTAGGAATAAAAGCTGTGAATTTTAAATTTAGCACACTATATCTATAGCGGATGTACATAATTCATACCTGTCTACATGTTTCTTGTTATACATAGATTTCATATGACATATATATGTACCAATAACGAAATCAGAAAAGCGAAGCTATTAAGAAAACTACCGATATATTTAAAGAAAAAAAGTGTGTTTTTCGAAATTGAGAATTAAATACTTGAACATATTATAAGAAGAGAAAATACTAAAAAATGGGAACATTTTGCTTATATTTATGCATTATTCTTAACAGTATGGAGTTTGAAAAAAATCTTTAAAAAAATATTTTAGGCAGTTGTCCTAGTTAACCAACGTTATTTCATAAAAATTAAACAGATCTATTTCTAAAAAAATAATAATAGTGCGTGTTTTCATTTAATCTCCGAAGTATTCTTTCAAAAAAATCTAACTTTTTTCTAAAGGTAGTGTATTTTCTTTTGTTACATTATCACTCTTATAGGAGTCTGAATTAAAATTTGAACTAAACATATTGAACAATGAAAATGCTGAGTTCACGGGAGTATCCTTCTTTTGTTCAATCATGATTCTTATAACTGAAAAGAATATCTGCTGACCAGTAGTAGAATGATAAGAATTAAAGAAGTAGTAGTTTTGATTTAATAAATATCGTCTGCTAGAAATAATTTTCCGGTATCTAATAATTGGAATTTTTTTTATGAAAATGTAATAACATAAGAACAATATAAGAGAGTGATTTCAAAATTAGTAAATTTAATTTAGATAATGACACTAATGACAAATATTGAATTTACAAACATGTTTTTTTAGTCCATTATCCGTTGATTTTGAGTTCCAACAACGTTAAAAATAAATAAAAATGCGCATGCTTAAATTAAATTCTTAGCTACCACTAATTTAGAATTTTTAAAAATTGCCCTTTTTAATGATATAAACTTTGCGATTAAATAAAGAAAAATTACCTTTCGGAATTTGTGATCGGAAATAACTTTCAGTAAACAGTTGAAAATCACAACTTTATAGTTTTGGCGGTTAATGGATTAACGAAAACTCTTTTAATAGTTAAATTAGAATTACTGTATTGGCATAACAAGCAGGAAATTTAGTAATGCAAAAACGGGGCGTATGGCTGATATTAAGTACAACAGAAAAACCACAGATCTGGCAAGATTATATCGAGAAGAAACCATCCAAATAAATTTAAATGAAAGTAAGATCATTTTTCCCTTCAATCTGTACTATCCATCCTTTATAACAAAACCATAGAGATTACAACACGTAAAAATACAATATGCAACAATGCAGAATTCTTTAACTTGTCAAAATTGTGGCTCGAATTACTCCATGGTTACAAGTATGGAAATAAACATCCAAGTAAAAATAAAAGGTAATATACATAATTTGAAAAATTACGTGACAAATTAAATAATGGTGTTTCAAATAATAACGTCATTGACTATGCAATCGTAGAAAATTCTTATTTGTTTTGATAATGGCTCCGATGGACTCGAAACATATCCAGAGTCTAATAAAACTTATTTCACTGTTTAGAAAGTATTTATTTTACGCCTTTTAGAAGTTAAAATAAGTATGTTAAACTAGTCATTTTCAAAATATGTAAGTATGAGATTTTTATATTAATAAATGGTAGTACAAATGGAAGTACTTAATGGAAATAGACATCGGGGTTACATGAAGAGGTTCCATAGGGTTCGCGACTAACTATTTGAAAAAAAAATAGTACAATTAAATGAGTTAGTAAATAAGGTTTTTCATCACTAACTGCTTAGAAACAACTTTAAAAACACAGTAGTTCATGCAGATGATTTATGATTCTACTGCAGAAAATTAGCCCATATATTTAACATTTAAGCGAAAATAAAGATGTGCATCCAACGCATTAAAATATATGCTACCAGCAGAATTTACATAAAATTTACAATAAATTTATATGTACAGTAAAATCTTGTTCTGACGAATTTTTTGAGACCACTGATTACATTCGTTATACTGAAATTATTCGTTATACTTTCTGTATTTAATTCTTTAAAAAATGAAATACGTTATTAATATTAAATATATATTTTTAAAATAATCCGTCCGATTTTCGTATGGGAAAAACTTATCTTCATAAACCTCTTTTAATAGCATGCATGTTCCAATCATATATATTATTTATGTTGTGAATATCCATTTTTCTATGCATTTAGAAAACGCACAAAAATGAATGAGGTATCATTTGAAAGGTGTTTGAACCTGGCTTCTGACATAGTACACTCACATTTTGTTATAACATGTTTTTTTGATAAAAAATTGTAGTTAATAATAAATTAAATCAGCATTGTTTTCATAAATGAAATGAAATGTTTTTCTAATATCAATGTTGCCACAAAAATAAAGTACCGTATTATATCGTGTCCAGCAATTGTTACAAAAAGAAATACTACAAAAATATAAAATAGGATTTCTCCTCACGGGTTTATATTATTTTTATGATTAAAAAAAACAAAATTGAAATTGAAATGTTTAGAAGAAAAAGACACAATCGATCGATCGATACAGTGGTATTTCACGTGTAGCCTAAAAGGTATTCTTTGTTTAGATTAAATTATATTGTATATGAATTCACTTTATTTTTCTTTGTTTCATGTTTTTTTTCGAGGTGGATGACGTCATCCTCTAATGCAGTTAAAATACAATTGTTATTTTTTTTCTCGAACAAGCTTTTTGCTATCTTCGATGAGTTTTTCAAGTAACTTTTATGGAATAAATGACATACGATATTCTGGATTGACTACTGTTGTTTATAGATACTTTTTTCCTTAATTTTCCTTTATAAGTTTAAACCTGCAACTAAAATATGTTAAACTGCAGTGCGAAATCCTTGTACGGATACACTGGTATACATATATTCGTACTTTTAAGCTTTTTTTTAATTTTTATTTTAGATCATTTGTAAAAATAAAAAATTCTAAAGGTAAATAATTTCCAATGATAGATTTTTTATGATATACATTTCTAAATAAAGTATAGGAAATGTAACGTCTCATTAAATACAAGTAAAAATTCTTAGAAAATCAAATCATTGAAATGTTTTTTTTTTCTTCTTTCTTAATTTACATTTCTATGATCGATATAAAATCCTGTTATTACATTTCATGCGGTCTTCAAATATATAATTTTAACTATTTGAAGAACACCGCTGATGCAGAGAAGAGATGATTTCAGGCGTCTGAATATCCAATTTGTCTTCTGAAATGTAGTGCAGTTTGAATCAGAGTAGCGTTACTAGGAATGATAGAAAAGGGTGATTCAAAGAGCTTTAAAAAAGCTCACATTACATTTAAACTATCTAGCTATCCCTCGGGATAGAATAATTGATATTGGCATTTTCATAATATAATGTGAATATTAAATACTGTCTTGTTTGTGCTTTAATTTGAAAAAGTTGAGGTATCTATTGTGATATATGTACACTGTTAAAAATCTGCAGCAAACTGTCCAGTCATTTGACCGTTTTTATAGAAAACGGTTACATAACCGTAATTTGAAGCTTTTCTGACCATATTATTGCCCATCTTATGGTCAGAATAGCGTTAAATTACGATTATGTAACCGTTTTCTATAAAAACGGTCGAATGACTGGACAGTTTGTTGTAAATTTTTAACAGTGTATAGGATGATCTCGATAGGATCTCAACAATCGTATCATGTATAGGATATATAGGATGCACATAGGATGATCTCGATAGAATGGTCTCGATGTATCTAATAGACCAGTATAATTTTATCGGGTTTCAGAAACTAACACACAGAAAAAGGAATTGATTAAAATACAAAACATGTTTTGTTGAGTACATTTTGGTTGTTTTAGCAAAATTCAAGTAGAATTGAACCATTTTACTTCAATTAACAAAACATTTTTTGCTGACGATACAAATTTATTTTTTTGGAATTGCAAAAAAAAAAAAAAAAAAAAAAAAATGTTGATTTAAACAGAATTTCCATTAACCTATATTTAAACAAAACTTTTTGTTTAAATATAGGTCAATGGAAATTTTGTTTCAATCAACAAAAAAATTTTTTTTTTGCAATTCAAAAAAAAAAAAAAAAAATGTATCGTCAGCAAAAAATGTTTTGTTAATTCAAGTAAAATGATTCAATTTTACTTGAATTTTACTAAAACAACTAAAATGTACTCAACAAAACATATTTTGTAGTTTTAATCAATTCTTTTTTCTGAGTGCACAATTGAAAATTTTGCTTTAGTATTTACATCTTTCCTCAATAAAAAATTACTGATGTCTTTAAAAAAATAAGCATAATAGTACAAAAATGCTTTACTTTCAATTGCGATATAATAAGACCAATAATAAAACAAAACATGATAATTTGATTATAATATATTGGACAAATTATATATTTACAGAACAGAATTATTTACAAAAATAGATGATGGTAGTCTTTAAATAAAGTAGCAGCAACATTCCGCCACAAACAGATTTGGCTAGTTGAATACATCTTAATTGTTCTAAATTAGAACATAAATGCCTTGTTTCTTGATTGCCTTCTACCCCGACAGTGCTCAACTCAAATCTACCGTCAGAACTCATTTGACGCATTAACCTCATGTAATAGTAGTTCATATTGATATTAATATCAGTATTTTTTTTATATACCGCTGACCTGGCTCCTACCTGCCGGGCATGAATGCCTAACTTGACGAGTTAGTACCTGGACGAGGAGCGATATTCGCCTGATTACAGCAAAGCTGTGATGCACCTGACAAGAGCGTCGTTGGCAGTGCTGCAGTGCTATTTAGTAGTCTGCCACATTTTTTTTTTTCTTTTGCCGGTTCATGGTTTTTTTTTAACATTAATGAATTGGCGTATTAAAAAAAAAGGAAAAATGAAAAAGAGTAAGGAATTAACCTCGTAATTTAGAGCTTTGATCAGGTGACGATGCCTTCACCTGACTGGGCACCTCCAGAGGTATAATTCACTGAGAACTTGAGGACTTTGCATCCACAACGGATTTCACATGCACCAGGTGCCATTGTAACGTAATTCGTATCTGTGAAATCCGATTGGTGCTCAGGTTCGTTCGCTTGTCGAGTGGAAGTGTAGATCCTACACATGTGTATCAAATAATAGTTATGAATTATTTCATATCTGACACTCATTTAATTCAAGGTTCTCTCGAATACCGCTTAATTTTTAAGGGATTTTCGGGAATTCCTTATTCATTAAAATAATATTCATAAAAAAAAAGGATTTTTGGGGATTGAATTTATTTTAATATGAAAATGTTCATACTATAATCTATCTAAACTCTTCTAAAATTGATTATGCACAGCGTGTACAATAAATGTATGTAGGTGATTGTTCTCTTAATAATATTTCGAAATAAAAAAAAAATTCAATCGATTCTTAAAATATATTAATTCTAGACCAAATCTAAAATATATGAAATAAATCAAATTTCACAAACTGGCAGATGCCGATGAAATTTGAGGTCAAGTTTTTACAATAACTTTTATTTTCAAAATTGTTAAAAAATCCCTAATAATTACAAATTTTAATTTTTTAAAGGTTTGTCTATCAAATAAAAAACTCTCATTTTTTTAATTAAAAAACAAAAACAAAATGTCAATAGCTCGAATGGTTTAAACATGAGAACATACACTGATTAAAAAAAAAGAAGGAAAAAAGAAAGAAAAAAAAGAAAAAAAAAGTTGTTTCCAGAAAAACGCGTTTACAGTGATTAATCCTTTTTTTCAAAAAAAAAACATTGGATGAAAATACTTTAATATTGGATGAAACAAGAATCGGTTTTCTGGGCGTATCCTACACAATTTAAGAGTTCGGAAAAAAAAAAAGAAAAATTGATTTTTCGAACAATTTTCCGAAAGTACTTCCTATTAAAGGAAGAAGAATTTTCAATTTTCTTGTAACTATGCAATTATATAAAAAATTATAATAGGAACTTTTAAATCTTGTAGCATGCAATAAATAATTCTTGCAAGAAAATATATCATTGAAATACATATGTTGTTTTAAATCTTAATTTCTAAAAAAAATTATTTACTATTTTTTTCCTGTGTTTGACATTAAAATACCATTTGTCATCACATCTGTTGTTATATTTTACAGAGACTTTGAAAATATAATTTAAAACATTTCAAGTATCACAGTCTGACTAAGCAGACAGGACGCAGTTATGGACGGCTGAACATCCAATTTGTCTTGTGATATATGGTACCTTTTGAATCAGCAGGTCTTTATTTTAAAACTAGAAAAGTGTTTCAAGTACCTAGAAGAATTAAAATACATTTGCATAATCAAACGCGTTTACTAGATAGAAAAATTCATGTTCGTTATACATTGTGACTGTCATCATGTCGTCTTTTGAACGTGAAGTATCTATTTACATGTATCAAATATGAGAATGAATACAAAGGATGTGAATTATCACTTTACTACATAGCGTACAACCAACAGAGTAAAAAAAAATGTCCAGACCGGGGATCGAACATGGATACCTTGGTATAGCGCACCTACTGCTTTACCACTTAAGCCACCAGGATGGCACCCCGTCTAGCATTCTGTCACTCTTATATGGTATGGCTACAACTTCTGCCACACAAGATGGAACGTCAATCCTGAGCACAACTTCAGTGGTATGTATAAGACAAATTAAACCCAGTATCGTTGAATATTTATACATATAATTAAATTTTCGGCAGAGCTGGAATTACACTAGAAATTATTGAATACAAAGGATATGAATTATTACTTCATTGCACAGCGTAAAACCAACAGAAATATCAAACGAGAGTTTTGAAGTATCTCAATATATCGAAGTGCACTTATAAAGTCATTTTGCATTCATTTTTTATTAAAAATCCTCCGTTATTAGCTCTAAAAATCATTTTAATAGCTCTGTAATGCAATAATGAAATAAATTAAGAGTAATGTAGTAAAAAAAAATATTTTGCAGTAATAATTTATATTGTTTTCAAACTAAAGTTAGAAACTGCTAATTATATTCAACCTAATTAATTAAAGCTATTCGTTAAATTTGCAACGTGTATCTGCATTTTCCTTCATATATGAATATTTGCTTTTATTTTGTTTTAGAAGCTTTCATTTTGTTGTAGGATTCAGTTTAAAATAAATAGATGCGGAAGAAATCTTTTTAAACTATCATAAAAAGATTTTCGAACAATAATTTCTCAGTTTTATGCTTACTAACTTTGCCATGTTAAAGTTTGAAATACAATTATTCATCATGCCTGATATTATATCTTATGCAGTATTCGAAAATATAATTTAAACTATTTCAAGTATCACCGCTCATGCAAACAAAAGCTAATTTCGGACGTCTGAACATCCAATTTATCTTGAGAAGTAAAGTAACTTTCGAATCTGCGTAGCTTTATTTGAAATGATACAAAAGGGTGTTTCTAAGTACTTCGAAAAGGTCAAATACATTTAAATTATCAACCACATGTGCTAGAACTTGGTAGACAAATGGATATTGGCTGTTTTGTAATATAATAGGAATGTTAAATATCGTCTCGTTTGTTCTTTAACTCATAAATTTGAAGTACCTAATGCGATATATATATATATAGAATAGCACTTTTTATTTATATAATATCTTTCACACATTTAAAGTGAGTTAAAGTTTGAAATATGTTGTAGTATGCATTTCTAAATAAAGAATAGAAAATTTTAAATCTTGTTGCGCACAAAGAAGAAATCTCAGAAAAAAATGAATCATTAAAATATTTTTGACGTGAATTTCTGTGTTATATTTATTGTATTTTTCTGTTTTCGACATTACATAATACTCTCTCTTCACGTCTGTTATTTTACTTTACGCAATCTTTGAAAATGTCAATAGTAACATTTTCAAGTATCAGATTGTGTCTATTCAGATTGTATTTTCAGGTGGCTGAACATCAAATTTACCTGCAATTGGGAAATAAGGTACGTTTTGAATGATAATAACCTTATTTCAAAAGGTGCTTCTAACTGTTTAGAAAAGGTCAAACACGTTTAACTTATAAAACACATACGCCAGGTAGACTAATAGTCTAGATGTCGGGCTTTTCGAAGTGGAATGTGAATGGTACATTTTGTTTTGCATTGATTGTTACCTCATCAATTTGAAATATTTAATGTTATATATGTGAAATTATTATTTTGAATCATATCATATCTTATAAAGGAAGTAGAAGAATAAAGTAGGATTAAATGAATTTATTCTTAATAATAAATCAGTATATATTATTAATATAGAAGTTTTATTTTAATAATGTGATACAGAAATGAGTTACGATGTAATACAATACACTGTAAAAAAAAGTCCAATATTTCTGAATATAAACATGAAATAAAGTATACAATACCTCTTCCGGGTTACCTACGATTCCGAAAAACGTTTTTAATCTTTGAAAACCTCGGAAACGTATGCATTTTTCAGATTTAAAGAATCATTTCTAAAAACAAAGTTTCTTTTGCTGCCACTGATTTTCTAGACCGTTTCCGAGTAATTTTTAAAGTGTATTAATCTGTTTCCTCAAACCAGAATATCGTTTTCTAGAATGCTATCAATTTTTAAGTAAATATTTTCTGATGCATTTTTAACACTTTCCAACCTAGTTGAAAAGTGTTTATGACTTCGGTTTGTCTGGCCGTATGGCCGTCTGCCGTCTGGCCGTCTGGCCGTCTGGCCGTCTGCCGTCTGCCGTCTGCCGTCTGTCCGTGCTCTAACTCCCGTAAATATGCTCGGATTGCTCTGCAATTTTTATATGTTATAGTCGTTATCTATAGCATGTTCCCTATTTCAACGGAAGTGTGTAGCACTTACGGTTTTTTTACAGGGACACTCAAAAGAATTCCGTTACATTGCGGTCTATGGGGAAAAATCATTGACGGTTTATTTAAATAATGTTTCACTATTTTAAACGCATTGAAATTTATATATATCACTAAGGTGCATTAGAAGAAGCTTAATATGGAATAGGGTGTGCATAGAACTTATACTTACTTTACAGGGACAGTCAAAAGAATTCCGTTACATTACGTCTATGGAGAAAAATCGTCTGCGGTTTATTTAAATAATGTTTCACTATTTTAAACGCATTGAAATTTATATAAGGTTCATTACAAGAGACTTATTACAGAATATTGTGTGTATAGCAGTCATCGTTCATTTACAGGGACACACAAAAGAATTCTCTACTGTATGTTAACAATAATTCCTGGAAGTGCGTTTTAAGTTACTGATCGCGATTTTAATTTTAACTCGCTTTTTGTCTATTATGTGGTGTGTATAAATTCTGTATATCCTATACAGGGAAGCACAAAAGTTCGCGAACACATTTCCGTATTATTTAACTCCAGATGGAGAATTTTAAACTGTGCTACGCGTTTCCTAACTGAACTAAAATTTAACATCCTATGTAGTATATATACAAATCTATAGATCCTATACAGGGCTGAATAAAAGTATTCGGATTACTTAGATGTTATCTTTTAGCTTATTAAACGGTATGATTTGTAAAATTATATTGGAAGCGTTGGAAAGTGTTACATAATCTATGCTTGACGCATGATTTTTCGTTCTTGTTTAATTTATACAAGCAAAAGCAACAAAATAATATTAATTTTAATGTTAATGCTGTTAATTTATCATGCTTGTCTTTAAAACATATTTGTTGGACATGAGAATGTTTACTTTAGAAGCAATAGCATCCGAAAAAGCTATATTTCAAGTAAAAACAGCTGATTAATTTGATATAAAACCTACTCTGAAAAGTTTCCGGAAATCAGTGGTTGCAAAATAAACTTTTTAAATTTTTTTAATATACTAGGGGGGCTCAGCCCCCCTGCTCGCTACGCTTACCAACCCCCCGCGTAATCACGCCCTAGTCAAGCACTCTTAGTGCTGAATTTGTTTTAATAGATCAAAATGACCTTTCCCGAATTCGAAACCTAGCTAGATGGATTTCTCGTGCTCGAATTAGTATAGGCAACACGTTTCGTGTAAATCGTTTGAGTATTTTTCAATTTATAACAAAATACATTTTCAGCGCTGAGTTTGCTTTACCCTGTAAAAACGAATTTTCTTGTATTCGGAACCAAGCTAGATCTTTTTCTCGTGCTCGATTTAGTATAGGGGGAAAGTCTCGTGAATATCTTCCCAGTCGTTTACTATATCATTCATAATCGGGAAAATCCCTTGCTCGTTTAATATATATGAATTTGGCGACAGTAATTTGGTCGACAGGATAACTAACAAGTACCAGTTGTATATATAGTGTTACGAATATTGTAAATAGTTAGTGTTTGTGCTTAAAAATAATGTAAATAGTTCAATTAAGCTCTATTCATAAGCTAATATTAATTTTTGTTGCATTGCAATATCTCAATTTGTTGATTTTTCGCAAGCGAGTAAACGCTATTGGATTTCAATGGGAGTCTATGGAAATTTGGCGAAATACTGGAAATAGCGCCAAGTTGGCGCCACTTTTGGCAGCTAATTTTGGCCGCCAAATTTGGCGATATATCGCTAAGTTGGCGACAGACCCGGGTCTCTTCCCCTTGGTAACCCCCCTTAATAGCGCCCAAGCTATCTAAATTCTCCACTTTCATGTTAATTCCCCCTATAAAAAGTCAGAAAGCTCTGACCAATCAGATACGTTTCGCGGTATCTACGCATATTTTAATTGGTCCATTACCAAACCATTACTTTTTTTATATATAGAAGGATATAAATGCTCTTTTTAAATTTCAAAAATATTTTGGTCTGAAAAATACAGTTTCATGTTCAACAAACAAATTTTGTAGACACACATGATAAATTAACAATATTAACATTAATATTAAAATTAATGTTATTTTGTCATAAATTCAATCATGCAGCTGAATATGTTTAATTCAGATTTAATAGCACTCTAAAATTCGATATTCTATTTTGAGAAAACTGCATAATGCACTATAAAATCTACTTGGAAACGTTTCCGAAAATCCGCGGAAGCACAATAGTGCAATCAGTGGTTGCAAAATTAGCTTTTTTTTTTCTTTATATATGTATAAATGCTTTTTCATATTTCAAAAATATTTTGGTATAAAAAATACAGTTTCATGTTCAACAAACATGTTTTATAGACACACATGATAAATTAACAATATTAACATTAATATTAAAATTAACATTATTTTATTACTGTTGGATGCATAAATTCAATCATGCAGCTGAAAATTTTTAATTCAGATTTTATAGCATATTTAAATTCGATATTCAGGTTTGAGAAAATTGCGCAAAACTACTCGGAAACGTTTCCGAAAATTCACGGCAGCATAATAAATTATGTTTTTATAAATGATTCTTTATATTTCAAATATATATTGGTTTCTGATGGTTCTAATGATAATCAAAATCTTACGCAACTCGGAAGATGATACTATATTTCTTTTCTTCGTTTTATTATATTTTCGTTGATTAAAATAAACATTTGTCTTTCTTTTTACAATGTACACAAATGGGGGAAAAAAACTAAAATTTCTGAAAAACGTACAAAAGTAATAAAATTATGTCATAGATAAAATAATTTTAATGGATTTTCTGCAAAGGATCAAATAAGGAGATAAATGTAATGAGTATCTTCCCCGGATGTTTTCAAAAAGAAATACAAACAAGTAAATTTGCATAATCTACAGATTGAAGAATTCCAAGAAAAATACTTCTCTATTCTTCATGTAAGAAATAAATATTTTTTTATGAAGAGAGATTTTTAGAAAACTTGTCATCTTCATTTGTTTCGATGATGATCCAAAATTTTAAGTCATAAGTTTATCATTCACATTAGTGCAAACTAAAAGTATCTTAGCATAGTGAGAATTTTGTAGGTAAACATATTTTTAATTGTTTAATCCAGATGCGATACATAGTATTAATGCAAAGTTGTAGAGGGAAAGCAACAATGTTTACAAACAAATTTTCTACGATACTATATAGATATTCACGTTTCTTCAACAAAATATGTACATTGAATTATCCCTTCTTGCTTCATCCATTTTCGCTTAATTATGCTAATGTCACTACTGCTTTTATGCATTATGTAAGAAACATACAGCATTCGATAGCATTATAAGAGTACAATGTTAGAAGATTTCGTGCAATATCTTATATTCTTTAAAAAAACTCATTTATTTGAACATAAATTCATTAATGAAATAAATTTAATCTTTTATTCGTATATTCTTTGTTTATCTTCACTGATATTCTATATTTGGAGAAAAAACTAGAATTAAATTGAAATTTAGTACTGTACTTTTTTGTGTATAACTTGATCTTTTAATTATGGCAGCATATTCATTAAATAAATTCACCGAGATACAAAATATTATTTTTCCCAACAGTAAAAAAATCCTTAATTGAAGTACTGTAAATTGGAGTAAGTAGGAACAATCGGATGAAAGATACAAAGCTT
This sequence comes from Maratus michaelseni, assembly GCA_963931845.1. Classification (NCBI taxonomy): domain Eukaryota; kingdom Metazoa; phylum Arthropoda; class Arachnida; order Araneae; family Salticidae; genus Maratus; species Maratus michaelseni. The sequence goes on from OZ007587.1 coordinate 373,793,282, forward strand.
CATGAGAAGACAAAAACAATTGTCTTAAATTATACACTAATTTTTAATGTTTTTATCTTTTGTGGTATTCTCCCAACTTCATCTAATATGGTAATAAGTTGAGAAAATAAGTTTTACCTTATTGGCATCACCTGCTGACATGACTTTAAGCAACATCAACTTAAATCAAACAAATTTGATCTATCCAAAACTCCTCCATTAAGCACATAACAATTGTTAATTTAGGCTTGAGATTAATAAGCTTCTGTTACATATAACCCTATATAACGGCAGTTCATACTAAAACTTTTCTTTTATTAACACGTTGACGGACATTTGCGTCTACAGCCATCAAAGCGAAGTTCACTATGTGGCATGACGGCAATAGCAGTCCGAAACAAAACTGTCGTTTTTAGACACTACGGCTATAGCAGCACAAATGTGCATTTACCGGCGTACAAGTAGAAGCCTAGTGTCATGTTTTGGAAACAATTTTTTAGGTTGAAATTCGTTTTCCATCGCCCCACCAGTGGCTGAGAGGTTCTGCTCTCGAAACTGGTAGACGGGAGGTGCTGGGTTCGTTCCCAATCGCGCCCGTCGGCCTAATCGTTCGGAGTTTTCGTGGTTTTCTTCGAGCCGTGGATTTATCCATGCGTAAATACGGGTTAGGTTGGTTCCCTTAGAAAGACCCCCACGAAGGGCACTCCCCCCCGGGCCTATATCCCAAGTGTAGATAATTGGCCGTCAATAATCAACCCAACTCAACTCAACTCGTTTTCCACCTGTTATACGAGTTGCAGCTTCAGTATACACGTGACGTCAGGGTGGCTGGTGGTCAGGGAAAAATACAGTAAAAAAAATGATATGTACCAGTATATTCTTATAGAAAAATTCAAATTGATTATTTGATCGAATAATCAAGATAAATTTTTCTATAAGAATATACTGGTGTTTATCAATTTTTTTTACTGTATTTTTCCCTGACCACTAGCCACCCTGCACGTGGTTGTGAAGGGAGTAGTGCAACCTAATTAAAGGTGCTGAATTAATAAAAATTAAGTTTATTTAAGCAGAAAGAGTAAAACTATACTTCTAATATTCTAAAAATTACAAAAACATATAGTGTCAATTTTCAAACTTCACTTGTTCCTACTGTCCGTCAATGTGATAAAAAAATCATGAAAACTGGACTTATTTTTTCTGATGGGATACAATTGTAATGCGTGGGTTGAATAGTTTGTGTTTGTTTTCAGATCCAGTAGCTATAAAAACTGAGATGCACCCCACAAAATAAGGCCAGGTTCATAAAGCAATTATCTTTATTATATTTTTAGGACTACTCTATACAAGACAATGACAAAGTGTTTGGGTTTTGAACAACGTTTAATGGAAAATATGCCTTTGAGATATAGTTATCTTGTTAATAATGAAAAAGTACCATAGCAGCGCCACCTGTTGTGTTATTTACACCAAATAAACGTAAGCAGCATCTATTTATGTCAAGTTCTAACAGAATATGAAGTTTTATAAAATTTCGTGCATTCGTTCTTGAGATACAGCTATCGTAATAATCATGGAAAAAGTGGTAAAGCAGCGCCACCTGTTGGGATATCTACACCAAAACGTAATCTGCGTCTATTTATGTCAAGATCTAACTGAATATAAAGTTTTATGAAAATGAGTGCATTAGTTCTTGGGATAGAGCTATTGCGGAAATCACGAAAAATACAGCAAAGCAGCGCCACCTGTCGGGCGATTTTCACCAAAAATTAATCAGCACCAAGTTATATCATGGACTAACTGACTATAAAGTTTTATTAAATTTCGTGCATTACTTCTTCAGGTAGACGGCCCACAAAATGTTTGACACACACAAACAGACAGACAGACAGAGTCACAGAGTCAGACTCAAAGACAGACATTTTCTAAAAACAATCAAATCGTGTTCAGTGCCTTCTAAAACGTATAAATCCGTCGAAAACTGGAAGTCGAAAATTTTCATGAATCCATTATTTTCTTCTTGTAAAGATAGAAGAAAGTAAATATAGGAGCATACATGGATGATTTTAATAGACTTTCTTATTCACCTGTCATTATAGGGAGATTATTAACTTTATATGTTATATATGTATATATATATAGAGAGAGAGATAGAGAGAAAGAGAGAGAATACATTTTTTTTTTTTAGTCTTTGTCGTTTTAATATCAAAAGATGAAAGTAAGTCCCAAAAATGTAAGAATTTGTTTTGCTTTAAAAAATAATTATTACTGTCTATTTACACTTAAAATTTAAAACAGTTCTTATTAAATAAACTTTACGGTGGTATTTTCGCATATTAATTATATTACAACTACAAGGAATCTATAAAGTAAAGTTAAGATACTGTTTAATACCGTTTACAGAGTATGTTTAAAATAAATTACATAATAATATTTTATTTATTTATGTGAAATTGTATTTAGGTGACAAACTTATAATAAGTAAATTGTAACTATACTTATAATCCCCGAACATTATCATCTGTGAGGGATTAACGGGGATTTAACACGAAACTGTTGGAAACTCCTATCTTATGCATTATTTTTTATTTTTCATGGATATAACATAAAGAAAATGTCAAAAACACTTTCTTGTACTGGTATCTGAACATGTATAAAAAATATTTTAGCGTGTGACTTGAAAATAAGGAATAACTATCATAGTGACGCACAAACTAGATATTAATTGAAAACGAATTACATAATGTTCATCTTCTTAATTTAACAAATTTTTCAGAAATTTAAAACAAATAAAATTTTTTTAATTTATTCACAAGTTTAAAGCTTTATTTAGTAAAACTTTTTATTAAGATACTTTTTAGAATATTGTGAATTTGTTTTATACTTTCTCCTAACTTAAAAGCTGCAAAACAAAAATTATATTTTATTTTACAATTTTAGGTTTCTTTTGTAAAGAAAAAAATAAAGAGATTCAGAAGAAACATTTTAATGTATTAAAATAAATGAACATTGGGTTTCTTGTGATCATTTACAAAAAAAATATAAATGAATTAATATATACAATATATACATCATTCATATTTAGCATTATTTTTTTTAAAACGAAAAGATTTAAAACATACCGTAATTATTAAATCTTCTACATTGTTTAACGTTTTATTAATTACCCGTTCTTTCCATTTTTTCCCTTTTTAACTGAAAATCCAATTTGTCGTACGAATATTCTTTTCATAAGTGTGATAAATAATATAACATAAAATCTTTAATATTTTCTACATATTTTTATAAGCACATATGCGTTTTTCCAAATAAATAAATAAATAAATAAATAAACTATACATTTTTTAACAAACAATTTCGTTAATTTTCGTCTATTATGTAGTTCCACCAACATGTTTCCATAATTATATTTCTATCGTAGTTTACCGGAATATGGTAATGCAATAATTATGCACACGCTCTATTTTGTATTACATTCTAGAAAATAATTGAATTTTTTACTGTCTTTGTTTTACTGTTTCAAACAATTTATGTTAATCTGCAATTTTCGTAAAGTTTCTAATTTTTTTTTCGTTTACTGTGCAATTAAGGTATGCGATTACAGTTTCCACGAATAAAAATAATTTTTGTAGTACTATTTTATATATTTAATTAACGTCACACTAAAAACTTACAATAAATAATTCTGAAATATTAGTACATAATAATTATTAATATTGTTTTATTAATTTATAATTATTGTTCTATTACAAAAATATTCTGTAACATAAATTTAATTAAAAATATATAGAAAAGGATTTTATTCCAATTTACTGCATTGTTCATTCTATTTTTTTTACAAAACTGTAAAATTTCAATAAAAATTCCTGACATATTTTCAAATACGCTAATTTATTTAACTGAACAATTAAACTTCCCATAATGTTTGATCTGAAATCATATTAATATTCCTTCAACCTAGTCGTTCAGAATGTCGAGTAAAATGGTATGCAAATTCTAGGGCAGCAAATTCGAAAGATTGGCTTCTGTGTCATTCCAATTAAATCTCATATTTCAAGTCAGCGTAGCAAGATAATTGTTATTCTGTGTGGGTACATAATGCAGGGAGATTGACAGACCTCTCTTTGATTATGCATGTCTTCATCATTTTGGATTCACACTAACGTTTAATGTTGACATGAAGATCTTGAGGTTTGTTCAAAATGAAATAGTATAAATTAGGTGTTAGATGGCAAAGATGTACCTATTATTTAGGGCTGTTGATCAGTCAGATCTCAAATACCCTTTTCCAGTGTGAATCCTATGCGATTTACATGCATTTGTATTTTTTAAATTTTGCATAAAAAAAATTTATATATATATATATATATATATATATATATATATATATATTGTATTTTTTTAAGGATGTATCTTTCTTTTGTAGGTCATAAAATATTCCTAAAATATATGCTTTATTTTATTTCAAGTCTTAAAATTTTATAGCATTTTATATGTTTAATTTAATAGCATTTTATATGTTTGATTTAATAGCATTTTATATGTTTGATTTAATAGCATTTTATATGTTGAATTAATGATACATTAGCTAATAAATAAGACTGCAATAGTAGTACATATTTTTTACTAATAATCTTTTAATGCTTTATAACTTGTTTTAATGTTACAAAATATTCCGTACAGAAATTAAATGAATAATAGAAAAAAAATTATTAAAATTTATTGCAATGTCCATTCAATATTTTTTTCCTTAAATGTAAATTTTCAATAAAAATTAATTAAATACTTTTCAAATGCGTGAATTTATTTAACTGAACAATCAAACTTCCCACAGTGCTTAATCTGAAATCATATTAATACACAAACGTCTTGATATTAGTCATTTAGAATGTCGAGTAAAATGCCATGCAAATTATATGGCAGAGAATTCGACATATTTTGCTTCTGTGTCATTCCAATTAAATCTAATATTTCAAGTCAGCGTAGCAAGATAATTCCTATTCTGTGTGGGTACATAATCCGGCAGATTAGCAGGTCTCTCATGCCTTGATCACTTTGAATTTACACTGACGTTTAATGTTGACATGCAAATTTTGAGGTTCGTTCGAAATGATTTAGTATAAATTATGTCTTAGATGTCAAAGATGTACGTATTACTTAAGGCTGTTGATGAGTCAGATCTCAAATACCCCTTTCCAGTGTGAATCTTACGGGTTTGCAATACATTTGTAATTTTTTTAATTTTGCATCAAAATATAAATATATTTTTTTTAATGTATACTTTCCATGAATGAAGTATCTTTCTATTATAGTTTATTTTATAAAATATTCTTAAAATTTATGCCTAATTTTATTTGAAATTAATAAATTATATAAAAGATGATTTTATTCAAATTTATAGAAATAATCGTTCTATTTTTTCCTAAAATGTAAATTTTCAATACAAATTCATGAAATATTTTCAAATACGTGCAATTTATTTAACTGGACAATTAAACTTCCCACAATGCTTGATCTGAAATCATATTAATACACAAGCGTCTTTAACCTAGTCGTTTAGAATATCGAGTAAAATACTATGCAAATTATATGGCAGAGAATTCGACAGATTGTCTTCTGTGTCATTCCAATTAAATTTAATATTTCAAGTCAGCGTAGCAAGATAATTCCTATTCTGTGTGAGTACATAGTGCAGGCAGATTGACAGGTCTCTCTTAGATTATTCACGTCTTGATCATTTTGGATTACACTGACCTTTAATGTCGACATGAAGATTTTGAGGTTTGTTTGGAATGCTTTAATATAAATCATGTGTTAGATGACAAAGGTGTACGTATTATATAAGGATGTTGTTCAGTCAGATCTCAAATACATATTTCCTGTGGGAATCTTATCGGCTTGAAATGCATTAGTATTTTAAAATTTTTCATCAAAAAATTGATCATTTTAGTTTGTTTTTGCTGTATACTTTTCTTGAAGAAAGTCTCTTTATTTTATAGTTTACAAAATATTCCTAAATAATAGCAGAGAATTCGACAGATTGGCTTCTGTACCATTCCAATAAAGTCTAAATATTTCAAGTCAGCATAGCAAGATAATTCCTATGTTCTGTTTGGTTACATAATACATGCCGATCTCTCTTAGATTATTCATGTCTTGATAATTTTAAATTCCATCAAAGTTTAATGTTGACATGAAGATTTTGAGGTTTGTTTGAAATGAACTAGTATAAAATATGTGTTAGATGCCAAAGATGTACGTATTATTTAAGGCTGTTGATCAGTCAGATCTCAAATACCCCTTTCCAGTGTGAATCTTATGGGCTTGAAATACATTTGCAATTTTAAAATTTTGCATCAAAATATTAATATTTTAAATTTCTTTTTACTGTATACTTTTCTTGAATGAGGTATATCTCTATTATAGTTTATTTTATAAAATACTCTTAAAATGTATGCTTAATTTTACTTAAAATTAGTAAATTTTATAAAAAATGATTTTATTCAAATTTATTTCAATGTTCATTCTAGTTTTTTCATAAAATTTAAATTTTCAATAAAAATTTATGAAACAATTTCAAATACGTGCAATTTATTTAACTGAACAATAAAACATCCCACAATGCTTGATCTGAAATAATATTAATACGTAAGCGTTTTGAACTTAGAGTCGTTTAGAATATCGAGTAAAATGGTATGCAAATTATATGGCAGAGAATTCGACAGATTGGCTTCTGTGTCATTCCAATTATTTCTAATATTTCAAGTTAACGTAGCAAGATAATTTCTTTTATGTCTGGGTACATAATGCAGGCAGATTGACATTTCTCTCTCAGATTATTCATGTCTTGATCATTTTAAATTTCACAGACGTTTAATGTCGACATGAAGATTTTGAGGTTTGTTTGAAATGATTTAGTATAAATTATGTGTTAGATGTCAAATGATGTACGTATTATTCACGGCTGTTGATCAGTCAGATCTCAAATACCCCTTTCTAGTGTGAATCCTGTGTGATTTTAATGCATTTTTATTTTTAAAATTTTGCATAAAAAATTATATTTAATTTTTTTTTCTGTATGTATTTTTTAAGGAAGTATCTTTCTTTTATGTTGTTGATGATATATTCCTAAAATATGTGGTTAATTTTATTTGAAGTCTTAAAATTTTGTAGAATTTTACATGTTTAATTTATATGTTTAATTTAATAGCATTTTATATGTTTAATTTAATAGAATTTTATATGTTTAATTTAATAGAATTTTACATGTTTAATTAATGATACATTAGCTAATAAAAGAAGACTGAAATATTAGTACTTAGTTTTTACTAATATTTTTTAATGTTTTATTCTTTGTTTTTATGATACAAAATATTCCGTACAGAAATTTAATGAATAATATAAAAAAGGATTTTATTCAAATTTATTGCAATGTTCATTCTGTTTTTCTTTCTTAAATGTAAATTTCCAATACAAGTTCATTAAACATTTTCAAGTACGTGAATTTATTTAACTGAGCAATTTAACTTCCCACTATTCTTGATCTGAAATCATATTTTCAAGTTAACGTAGCAAGATCATTCCCATTCTTGTGAGGGTACATAATGCAGGGAGATTGACAGTTCTATCTTAGATTATTCATGTCTTGAATTCCACTGACGTTTAATGTCGACATGATTATTTTTTGGTTTGTTTGAAATGAATTAGTATAAATTATGTTTTAGATGTCAAAGGTGTGCGTATTATTTAAGGCTGTTTATCAGTCACACACCTTTCCAATTTGAATCCTATGGGCTTGTATGTTTTAAATTTTGCATCAAGAAGTTGATTTTTTAACTTCTTTTTTGCAGTATAATTTTCTTGAAGGAATTCTCTTTCTTTTATAGTTCATAAAATATTTCTAAAATATGTGCCTAATTTTATTTAAAGTCCTAAAATTGTATAGCGTTTTATATGTTAATTACTGATACATTAGATAATACACAGGACTGAAATATTCGTACAAAATTTTTACTAATATTTTTAATGCTTTATACTTTGTTGTTTCGTAAAAAGATATTCCGTACAGAAATTTAATTAATATAAAAAAGGATTTTATTTAATTTTTTTTTCAATGTGCATTCTGTTTTTTCCCTAAAATATAAATTTTCAATTAAAAATCATTAAATGTTTTTATATACGTGAATTTGTTTAATTGAATAATTAAACTTCCCATAATGCTTGATCTGAAATCATATTACTACGCAAGCGTGTTGAATCTAGTCGTTTACGATGTTTATTAAAATGCCATGCAAATTATATGGAAGAAAACTCGACAGATTAGTTTCTGTGTCATTCCAATTAAATCTAATATTTGAAATCGGCATAGCTATATAATTCCTATTTTGTGTGTGTGCATAATGCAGGTAAATTTACAGCTCTCTCTCAAATTATCCATGTCTTCATAATTTTGGATTCCACTGGCGTTTCACGTTGACGTGAATATTTTTTAGTTTTGTTCAATATTATTTAATATAAATTATGTGTTAGACCTCAAAGATATACGTATCTTTAACTAATGTTGCTCTAATTATTTATGATAAACTAGCAAGCTACGCCCACTACGCTGGTCAATTTCTCTTTACGAATTTTTAATCAAACAAAATATTGACATTTCATAATTCACTCTTATATTTTAACAGAATAATAAGGCTACTATAATTTGTGACTCGTGCCAATATACACGTCAGGACACGTCGCCCTTATCATTATCTTTTGACGCATGAAGGTTTCGCTATGGTACTCCATTGTGAAATTTGGTAATTTTTGAAATTCAATATTTGAAAAATGACATAATCATTAGATTTGAAATTTATATCAAGAAAAATACAATTTTTACCTTTCAAACGCAGTTTGTCTAACAATTTTCTGACAAATACTTTTCGAGCTATTATTTTTTTCAGCACCTTCAAAGGTTTCATTTTCCGAGATTAATCTGTGGCAACAATTAGTGAAATACCCAGTTTTCAGCATCGCATAGCTTTTTATTAAAGAGGCTGTTGGAGCAGGGATTGTCACCATCAATTTGCCCCCATCACTTTTGAAATCGGTTCTTTAGTTCCAGAGATTCCATAAAAATTGTAATTTAGAATGATTTTAGAATGCTTTTCGCTCATTTCACCCTTATAAATTTCGATATTTTTTATAATTATTATTCTTAGAGAGCATTTACATTTTATAAGTAACTAAAATGCCAAATTTCAAATTTCTAGCTCCTTCAGTATAAAAAAATCGTAATTTTAGAACTTTTAGTGGCACCGACATAAAATATAGCCTATGTTGGAGTAGAGATTGTCACCATCAATTTGCCACCATTACTTTTGAAATCGGTTCTGTAGTTCCAGAGATTCCATAGAAATTGTATTTTAGAATGTTTTTAGAAAGCTTTTCGCTTATTTCACCCTTTTAAATTTCGATTTTTTAAAATTTGTTCCTAGAGAGCATTTACATCTTATAAATAACTACAATGCCAAATTTCAAATTTCTAGCTCTTTCAGTATAAAAAAAATTGCAATTTTGTAATGTTTTTCGCTCCTGCATCCCCCTGCGATTAGTGGCACCGACATAAAATATAGCCTATGTTGGAGCAGGGATTGTCACCATCAATTTGCCTCCATCACGTTTGAAATCGGTTCTGTAGTTCCAGAGATTCCATAGAAATTGTAATTTAGAATATTTTTAGAACGCTTTTCGCTTATTTCACCCTTTTAAATTTCGATTTTTTTTCATTTGTTCTTAGAGAGCATTTACATCTTATAAGTAACTACAATGCCAAATTTCAAATTTCTAGCTCCTTCAGTATAAAAAAAAATCGCAATTTTAGAACGTTTTTTGCTCCTCCACACCCGTGGGATTAGTGGCACCGACATAAATTATAGCCTATGTTGGAGCAGGGGTTGTCACCATCAATTACCATCACTTTTGAAATCGGTTCGGTAGTTCCAGAGATTACACCCTACAAACAAACAAACAAACAATCTTTACCCCTTTATCATATTAGTATAGATAAGACTAAAATATTAATATATAGTTGTTACTAAAAAGTTTAAAGCTTTAAACTTAGTTTTTATATCCAAACGTATTCTGTAACAGAAATTAAAAAAAATAATAAGGATTATATTAAAATTTATTGTATTGTTCATTTTGTTTTATTTCCTAAAATGGGGATTTTATATCAAAGTACATGAAATAATTCCACGTACGCGATTTCATTTAACTGAACAAACTTCCCATAATGCTTGATCTCAAATCATATTAATACGCAAGCGTCTTGAATCTAGTCGTTTAGTATGTCCAGCAAAATGCTATGCAAATTGTCTGTCAAAGTATTCGACAGATTGACTTCTGTGTCATTTTAATTAAATCTATTATTTCAAGTAAACGTAGCAAGATAATTCATAAATGCAGTGAGATTGACAGTTCTCTTTTAGATTATGCATGTCTTGACCATTTTGGATTCCACTGACGGTATTCCAATTCCGTCATTGTTGACATGAAGATTTTGAGGTTTGTTCGAAATGATGTAGTATAAATTATGCGTCAGATATCAAAGATGTAGGTACTATTTAAGGCTGTTGATCAGACAGGTCTCAAAAATCCCTTTCCAGTATGAATACCATGGGATTAAAATGCATTTGTATTTTTAAAATTTTGCATCAATTTTTTTTTGTATGCTTTTTTTAAGGAAGTTTCTTTTATAGTTAATTTTATTTGAAGTCTTAAAATTTTATAGTATTGTCTATGTTTAATTTAAGAACTTTTTATATGTTTAATTTAACAGAACTTTATATGTTTTATAAATGATTCATTAGGTAATAAATAAGACTGAAATATTAGTACTTAATGTTTACTAATATTTTTTAATGTTTTATTCTTTGTTGTTATGATACAAAATATTCCGTACAGAAATTTAATGAGTAATATATAAAAAAAGGATTTTATTCAGATTTATTGCAATGGCCATTCTATTTTTTTCCTTATAAGAAAATTTTCAATAAAAGTTCATTAAATGTTTTCAAATATGTGAATTTATTTAACTGAGCAATTTAACTTCCCACAATGATTGATCTGAAATCATATTTATACACAAGCGTCTTGAATAAAGTCGTTCAGAATGTCAAGTAAAATGCCATGCAAATTATATGACAGAGAATTCGGCAGATTGACTTCTGTGTCATTTCAATTAAATCTAATATTTCATGTCAGCGTAGAAAGATAATTCCTATTCGGTGTGGGTACATAGCGCAGGAAGATTGACAGTTCTCTATTAGATTATTACTGTCTTGATCATTTTGGATTCCACTAACGTTTAATGTCGACATGAAGATTTTGAGGTTTGTTTGAAATGATTTAGTATAAATTATGTGTTAGATATCAATGATTTAAGTATTATTTAAGGCTGTTGATCAGTTAGATCCACCTTTATAGTGTGAATACTAAGGGCTTGAAATGCATTTGTGCTTGAAATGCATTGATATTATTAATTTCTTTCTGTTGTATGCTTTTCTTGAAGAAAGGCTATTTCGTTTAAAGTTGATAATGTATTCCTAAAATTTACGCCTCATTTTATTTTAAGTCTTAAAATTTTACTGGCAACTGATCAGCTTAGCTATGATATTAACACATAAAATATAAAATTAAGCATATATTTTGTCAAATATTTTTCAACTGAAATGAAAGAGACATCCTTCAATAAAAATATGCAAGGAAAAAAATTAAAAACTTTAATTTTTTATGCGAAAATTGTAAAATACGAATGTATTCCATAGCCATAGGATTAACATTAGAGAGGGTAATTTGAGATTTGACGGACTAACATCATTAAGAGTCTATACTAGCCATACGAAAAAACTTTCAAGCTAATATTAAACGTACGGGAGTGTTCTTTTGAAATTTTTTGTGCGCAATTCAATAATTTTATTTTTTTTCCTTTTTTCGCATAAGATATTATGAGGTCATACTCTAAACGGGCGTTTTTCTCCTTTCTTGATTTTTGATGCAGTTCTTTTTTTCCTTTTTTATGAAGATAATTTTACTTTCGGAAGCGGTTCCAACTGGTTCCAAGAGTAAAAGTGTCCTCATAGAAATAACTGTAACCAAAATCGAAAAATACAAACGTACAACGTTAGCTATCGACTTCAGCTATCTTATGCAACATCAACAAAAGAAAAGCTTTTAAAATATTAAAATGCAAGCAAGAAATTTGATCAATTACGCTCCGATAGGTTTAACAATAGTGTGCGAGTATGTTCGTGTGACTATTGTAGGATCTTAAGAGCTTGCACTAGTCACGCGAAGAAACGCTCAAGCTAATGTTAAGCCTATGGGAAGGTTCTTGAGCGATTTTTCGCTCGTATATTAATATTTTTAAATGTTTTTTTTTTTTTTTTTTTTTTTTTTTTTTTTTTTTTTTTTGCATAGGATAGCTGAGGTTGATCTTAATGTTAAAATAAAAAAGTTTTCAGTTTTTACTTTTTTGATTTTGGTTGCAGTTTTTTTATAAGCGGACATTTTCAATTTTAGAACAGGTTCTAAACGTGAAAGTACCCTTATATTAAAAAAAGTGGAACCAAAATCAAAAAAGTAAAAACTAACAGCGTTAGAGATCGACCTCAGCTATCCTATGCAAAAAAACATTTAAAAATATTAAAATGCGAGCGAGAAATCGCGCAAGAACCTTCCCATAGACTTAACATTAGCTTCAGTGTTTTATCGCATGACTGATGTAGGCTCTTAAGAGCGCCAGTACAAAGCTACGCTCTGATAAAATTACACTATACAATTTTCTTTTAAAAATATCTGTTATAAAAATTAGTAGAATTTTATTTGAATTTGTATTGCTAATTTTAAAAGCTGTTTGAGTTTATTTTATTTGTTTGTTTATAATTGTTGTCATATAAGGACACGCGCGTTTTCTAATAACATAAAATCACAGGCGGCGTAGTCTATAATACACCAAGGCCTATTAAATCCTAAATATCAACGTTTAATAATATTCGTGTTAATGCAATGTCTAGTTGTAGCATAAAAGTAATAAATATGAAAATAAAAAATGTAAAAAAGAGAGAGAGAGAGAGATTTAATTAAAACGAAAATGGAATAATCTACACAAATACGCCATATTTCGTACGCCAGTACGAAATATGGCGATACGAACTTGATACGAATACTTGATACGAACTTGATACGAAAACTTGATACGAACTAACAAAGAAAAATTATGAAATAGAGCAGAAAAAAATGAGCATTTCAACTGTAAACCTAGGACAAACTTGAACACCAATGGATCATTCGGAAGGGTTAAATGGGCGCAAATACTAATATATATATACATATATTAATTTTCAGCCTTTTTTTTTCGCTGATTGTCGTTCCCATTACGCCACCAGTATTCTTAAACTTTAGCTTATATACAGAATGCTTCCAAATTCAAGGTACAAACTTTAGGGGTTGGCACGGGAAACTATAACAAACAATTTTTGTATAGGAAAGTAGGGTCGGAAATCGACTTATACAGTCAAAAATACAGAGCATCTCACTCCAATCCGAAGTCGCGTTTTCGTGCATAACTATACCAGTAGTTAAGATATTTTAATGAAATCATTACAATATGCTTATGATTCATACAAATATGAGTCTGTTGCGAATGTTGTTAAAATATCTTCACTACTGTTAAATTTATGAATGGAAACGTGACTTTGATACGATACAAAACGAAAATTGTTTGTATCGTATACAAAAATTGTTTGTTACGTTGTCCTGTAATATCCCTTAAAGTTTCTACCAGGAATATGGAATCACTATGTATTATTTCTATTTTTTCATATTACATTTTTCTAAGTCCAGTGTATAATGATATTTTAATTGAACTATACAAAAAAACTTTTTTACAGATTAAGGATATACACACTTCTTTTTTAAATCAAAATAACAAAAACTACTAAATTCAAAACATTCCTTCGACATTTTGTGATATTTGCATCACATTAATCTTTCTTTTTGTGATAAACTGTAAGTAAAATTGAATGCCTTTAGATTTGCAAATATTATGTGGTACATTTGAACAGCGTTTTCAAAATCAACTTATATTGAGTTTTTTAAATTTGATTACATTTTTTGAATTTAAGATATCACTAACAGTTTGCTATAAAATAATTCCAAAAATCGGCATTTTTTGTGAAGTTAAACATAACTATCTTTCTTAGATGTTTTGACGTATTAAAAAAATTATATTAAAAAAAAAAGAAAGAAATATAGAAAAGCCATTAAAATATACAGTACCATGTTACTATTTTATGATAACTCTCGATTGTAATCTTGCTATTTTTACGATAATGTAATATATATATTTTAAAAATATTGTCAGCCTATAATTTTTATAAGTAAATGACATGATATTTTAGATAAGAGATATGTAATAATAGAAAATAATAGATAATAATATAATATATGGAAACAGATTATATTAAAATAGAATTTATTATGTATGTAACTTAAAAAGTGCAGAACTAAAGTTGAAATATAATCATAATTCAATTAAAAACTCAAGTTCACAAACTGAAATGTTAAGTTCCCAGATATTGATTTCTGCGTAATTTCCAAGAGCTATCAATTCTTAAGATTTAATGTTAAATCACGTAGTGGAAAATTCAATAAATTGACGCATATGCAATTCACTACATACTTCTTTCATTCGAACACATTCTACTGAAACTGTAACAATAACTTTTGAGAAAATAGCTTCTAGCAATTTGCGTAATACAAGATCTATAAAATTCTTCAGCTGCAATATCCAAGTACTGATTTTGTTCATTATATACAAAAATATATATTTAGATTAACATTAATTTAAAAGCGCAATAGGCGATTTTTAATTTATACATATATTTCTTTAATATTTGAAATATAGCATTAATTCATATTTTGTACGTCTTTTTAATTCACAATAATAGCAAGGAATTACTTATGTTCAATTCCGGATTGTATTGAAAAACAGCTTTTGGTTATACCGCGGCTTTATGTTGAGCCAAAAATGCTTTCACTAGAATATCATTTCAATCAAAAACCATGATTGGAAAATATTTCAATAAAAAGTTAAAATTTCAGTGCAAATTCTCCTTGTTTAATAATTAAAATTCATAAAGATACAACTAAATATAAAGATGTTGCTTGAAGGTGCGTAAAAACATATATAAAAACATTTAAAAGCACATTAAAGTCCTTTTAAAAATCAAAACGTTTTCAACCGAAACTTACTCGGTCATCATCAGTGAAAAACTAATAGTTAGGTTGAGTTGTTGTCTCTTTGCGTTTTCTAGCTTGCCCGGAATAAACAATTTTACGTCAAGGGTGTGGAATATAAGGTGGGATGGGAAAGGTCATTCAACATTTCAAAAACAAGTACAGGTTAATCAATCATGTATTAATTCATTCCAGACTGCGTGGATATCATACGATAATACATCGTTACAGACTATTTCTTTTTTAGATATTATTTCCAGAGACTCTCTTATGATAGCTTCCTGGTGATTACTTGTGCGGAATATAATTTTGGATCCATTGAAATCTACTTTTATAGGTTCAGTTTGTGCTAATCTTGCTAACGCAGTGTGGGGTATATTTAATCTCAGATCTGCTTCATGTTCTTTTATTCGATACTGAAATTTCCTCAGTGTCATACCGACGTACATAAAAGCATTGTTATCTTTTTTGAATGGTATAATATATACCCCTGATCTATTGATAGCCTGGATTGGGTCAATTTTCCTGTTTAACAAAACCCGCAACTTTGGGGGAGTGACTGCGATTAATGCAATGCCAAAATTTAAGAGGGAATGTCTCATACTTTCAGAAAACCTTGGGATGCCCAAGGTTTTTGAAAGTATGAGACATTCCCTTTTTAAAGTATGAGACTTTACTGTGCATTTAAATGTTTTTATGTATGTTTTTACGCCCCTTCAAGCAACATATACACATTTAGTTGTATCTTTATGAATTATAATTGGAAAATCAAGTTATAGCCACATATATAACCCGTATTGGCCACAAGTTTTTACTCCTTAAAGCCCACATGTGTTACCTCTTCAACAATGACAACTGAATGCGTATTTATCATGTAGGGAATGACCTCGATTGATCATCATTTCACCCCTTTTCTCTTTAATTAATTTTCACAATTTATGCAAAATGCTTGAATAAAGTCCTCCGTTAGCAACCATGTATCTTTCTTTAAAATCTAGAAACTAAGCCCTGGATATAACATTTCTTATTAAACAGTTTAAAAATAAACATTTATTATTTAAACTTTGATACAACATCCCAAGTGATATGCATATTAATGGCAGCCTCCAGTAAAATTTATATAAATCTAAACATTATTACTTGATTTTATGCTATACTAACTCTTAAACGTTACATCACTGCAATTTCCTATCTAACATCACTTCTGTACTGTATACATGAATATATCCATGATGCATAGATAGATGCCATGACTTCCCTTTCTAAACATAGAATGCGATATTAGCAATCTTGATCTGCGGCATCGTTATTATCACTTGGATTATAATATTCTACGTGTTTGAAATCATGTTTGTTTCGGAGAAATTGTGGTTTAATGTATATAAGAGAAATTCATCGTTGGATCTTCCAACATCGGTGCAGTTGTAGATTTCGCTTCGAGAAATTGCAAAGTTTAATATGAAGCATGTTATATATTTGCGATTAGAATAGTTTAAGGTTTCAAGGAATTATCAACTTTAATCATTTAAAAGGAAGAAACATATATATCTTTAGAATTACTAAAAAAATATTAGTTACTAATCAAGAGTTTTAAATTAAATTATAATTTAAATGTAATTTAACTAACTAAATAATGTAATTTTTTTTTACAATTTCTTTTACCAGTTTGTTGCAAATGCCTATTCTTATAAATAACGAATCAATGGAGTCCATTATATTTGAATAATGATAATAACTATTTAAAACGATAAGAGTTCTCTTTCATTAATTCTTTATAAAAGTGAAAAATAAAATCTTTGTCCCTTAATTACGTAGCAAAAGATGACAGCTAAAGCGTCTCATGCAGTAGATGGTGTTATATTAAGGGTTCTCTCCTGTCTCGCAAAAATACCCGCTTGCTAATGATAATCCTGCGGGACAGTTAATTTCCAATATCTCGCTTACACTTCAGTATTTTTAAACAATTTTTTTTTTTGCATTGGATAGTTGAGATCGATATCTACAGCACCACGTTTCTACTTTAGAAGATTTTGTTTGGGAATTTTTTTTTTTTTTTTTACGAATATAATTTTATTTTCGGAACCGGTTTCCAAAGTGAAAGTATCCTCATAAAAAAGATCCGCATAGAAAATCGAAAAAGTAAAAAGAAGGCACTGTGGATCTCGACCTCAGCTATCTAATGCCAAAAAGAATCGTTTAAAAATATTGAAGTGCAAACGATATACTTGATATTAACTGTTCCATATACTCAATATTTCCAAGCGGGTGTTTTCTCATCAGGGTGGAGGTCCCTTAAACTGTTATGCGAAAAATACTAATATTTGTGCTTTTGCTTAAGTAAAGACATTTGAAATGATGCTGTTATAAAAGATGCTTTGATTTGATTTCTTTAAGACACAAACTATTTTTTTGAAAAATGGACGTATAACCTTTTTCATTGGCCATCAGAATGCAGAAAATGGCTCGGAGATGGTATCTATCTGACAGTAAAAATTCTAACTACGAAGCAAGAAATCGTGGTCACTATCGTTTCTGGTGGATATTAAAGCAGTCGGAATTTACTAAGATATAAAATAAGTAATGGTGTTGATCAGCAGTATATTGACGGCAGAGGTTTAAAGTGATAAAATATCATTCTAATGTCAACTTTTTAAAAAGTATCAGTTGATCAAGGGATAATACTTGATAATAAATATAAATTAGAATACTTGCTAAAATTAACGAAAAACCTCGAATGTTTAAAACATTATATATATATATGTATATATATATATATATATATATACAAGGTGTGACTATTAATTTCCAAGGCTGTAGCAACAATTATTAGAATTGAAAGTTTGTTGGCTTGTTAACGATGGTATTTGGATTGTCACGTATCCGCGCACAATATCTCATCTGCTCGTCATTTTCGTTTTATTTTCTGGTTTTGAAACACACAATGAAACGTGCTCGTTGTCATATTATTGTTATTGAAGTGAAAATAATGGCGCAGAGAATAAACATTAAATTTTGTTTCAAATTGGGAAAAAGTACTAGCGAAACACGTAAAATGTTGCAACAAGTGTACGGTAATGACGCATTATAACGGTCTCACATTTTTGAATGGTTTCGACGTTTTTGTTATGTACCCTGTGATGCTTTTTTGGCTAAGCATGACATCATGCAGTTAAGCCAACCTTCATACTCGCCGGATTTGGCACCCGCAGACTATTTCCTGTCCCCTAAACTGAAAACATCACTAAAGTGAACGCTATTTATATATATTGATAACATCAAGTAAAACGTGACGTCCGAAATTAAGGAGATTCCAAAGAGGACTTTGCAAGTTGTTTCAAACAATTGCACAGCCACTCGCAAAAGTGTATTACCTCAGACGGAACTTACTTCGAAACATATTAAGCAGCAATGCATTGTACATTCATATTTCAGAAGTTATTTCATCAGTCCTGGAAATTAATATTCACACCCTGTATATGTTATTTAAAATATTTTCGGAAAACAAGCTAAAATATATTTGTCTTTTCACAATTTGCTTCAAGTATTGAAGGCTTTAAATTTTTATTACTTACCCATCATACGTAGTATAGGGTAAGTCTTATAATCGTTTTGAAAATCGAAAAATTTTTTTTGACGGATTTACACGTTTCAGACACTGAAGATTCCGAAAAACATATTTTTAGAAAAAAAAATTTGCCGTCCGTCTGTGTGTCTGTGTGTCTGTAAACGCTCTATCTCCCGAAAAAATTGAGATAGAGACTTGCAATTTGGTATGTACTTAGTATGTAATAATGGGAAGAAGCCTATTTCATTTCAATAACCTCGATTAACCGGAACTATTTTTTTCGGACTCTCGAAATATTCGTTCTGATAAAAGGTATATAAAAATTTTCGAAATTGGTTATTTTAAGAAATGAATATCAAATACAATAAAAAAACAAATTTTGCATACAGCATGAAGTCGATCGGATAATTAGTTACCGAGATATCTGGAATCCTATTTTCCACACTCTTCGATTTTTCATGACCCTGTATTTCATCCAAATTTTACTTCAAGGATATATTTTAATTAGAAATTTGACGCTTAATCAGATGCAATAAACCGCTAGTTAATAGGATTATTATTTTTGGAGTTATAAGGATGTTTCTTTTCAAGCAATTCAGTAATCGAGTCGCTGCTTTAAAGTTTGTGACGTCATCAAGCCACGATTTTATTTGAATTGCAATGCATTTTATAAGTAGTTTACACATTTTTATTTTAATATTTTACATTATGCATATCCATGATGGGTAAGTATTACGGTGGCCCCCAGCGACTAGTTTTGATATTGCCTTAAATCAAAGCAAATAAGAACCAAAGCTTCAAAGAAAACACTTTACACGAAACAAATTTGAAATGAAATACGAGGGCCGTTTTTTTCAACATCCGATCGAGCCGCTAAACAACCAGATGAGTGATAGGAGGCAAAGGTGCATGGTGTGCGACTGCCCATCTCCCTAACTATAACATTACTACCAACACCAGCTAGGCATTTTAAACTGAGCTGTAGGTATGTATACCTGGCTGGTACGATTGATGCCCCCGCCAAGTACGAGTTGCGTAGTGTTATCCATTTTCTTCAAGCAGAAGGGAATAGTGGAGCAGAAATTCCCCGAAGAATGACCCAAGTGTATCTATCGGGAAAACTGTCTGGGTGATAATGTCGTGCGTAAATGGTGTCAGAAATTTAAAGACGGGCGAACCGACAGTTAAATGGGACGTGTTTGATCACCCGCCGTATAGCCCCAACTTAGCCCCGAGTGATTTTCATCTCTCCCCTGAATTAAAGAAATTGCTAGGAGGCAAAACTTCCAGGCGAATGATAAACTTCAAGTAACCGTTCAAGCTCATCTCACATTACTGGCAGCAACGTTCGTCGAAGGGGGGATTGGAAAGCTAGACCACCGATATGACAAATCCCTCAATCTTCACGGCGATTATGTAGAAATGTAACCATACTTATACATACCTTTTGGTAATACATTCATTTTGTTTTTTACTTTTGTCATTTTTATGTTCCATCGGAGGATGAAAAAAAACAGCCCTCATAGAAGATGAAATAAATTGGTTATAATTTAGTTTGAAGCATAAATTTATTTTGGACATTTTAATTTAAACACAGTAGATGTATTACACGAACTCACAGAATAAATTATTTTATTTGAAAACAGGTTTCAAAGCTAAATTAGCACTATACTACAAAAAGGATTGTTTTTTAATTAAACAATATATGCGTTTTGTATTTGAAGCATATACAAGAAGTTGAATTTCTTCAACTTTAATAAAGTAATGCTTAAATTCTGTATTAAATAAGAATAGCCTTACATTAAAATCCATGTAATAATATTTATCTTAATTTATTTTTTAAGTACTACGTTATAGATTTAGTTAAAAGGAAATAATAAGCAAAACAATGACTTACTTTTAATTTATTTCATTAGTAAAGGAATTTATACAAAATGAAATACAGTTGTTAATATAAATTGATATAATCAGAAATATTTCCAAGCATAAATAAATGAATTAAAATTCCAAAATCTCTTAAAAACAAATATTCATTTTGAAATAGATATTTTATTTTACTATTTCAAATTGCATCTTTTAGAATAAAAATGTATTTTTAGTAACAATTCTATTATACTTGAAACGTTAACAATATTGTATTAATCTCAATTCAATGAAATTGCGTTTTATATCCAGCAACGCAAATTGAAACTAAAGTATTTTGATTAAATCTCATAATGACTTGCAAATCAAATAATAATTACGATTATAATGAAATGCACAGTTGATAAAAATCATAATTACAAGAGTATACATACAAATTTACCTTGAATGCAGCGGACAAAATCATTCATATAAAGAAACCTATTAATGTGGAATAATTATAGTAAAATATGCTAAACCTTCGATGGAGTATTTTTTTATTTTAAGTTTTCTTTGAAATTTTTGCTTCCCAAAACAGTTTCTTTGAACGCTATTTCGTGTAATAAACTATCAATCTCAAAAGCGATAAATAAAAGTGCATAATTAAAACATTCCTTTTAAGAGTTTAGGAATTATAAAAATATATTGTAAATATAAAGGAATTTTGTTTTCATGCAATATAAACATAGCTTGGATATAATGCTTTTTAAATTGAATGTACCTTTTTGTTATCAAAATATCAATATATCAAGCGATATAGAAGTTTTACAGCATTTCGTTTTTGGAAAATAATTTTTTTGTAACAATACATATTTTAAAATGTAGACATTTTTTTCTATTATTTCAATTCTATCATCTTTTCTTGTTTTCTGCCGCGAATGAAAATGTATTTTTTAGTAATAATTCTATTATACTTTAAATTCTATCAACATTGGATTAATTTCATTTCAATTAAGTTGAAATTCCTATACAGTAATAAAAAATCCAACTAAACGATTTTGATTAAATAATCTAATAATGACTTAGAAATCAAATCCTATTTTTTCTTAAAATATACTCCTAAATGATACCATTCACAAATGTACGCGTATACACATAAATCTGTCTTCAAAACAGCATACAAAATAATTCATACAAATAATTCTATTAGCTTTGGATAATCAAAGTAAAATATTCTAAAAGTTGAAATATTTCTAAAGTGCATACTTTTATAATTTTAAGTGTCGTTTGTAAGTTAATAAAAGATTATCCACACAAAACAAAAACAGTTTTTCAGACAATTATTAATATCAAAATAGTTAAATAATGATAGATTATTTTAAAGAGCATAGGAATTATCAAAATATATCCATTTTATAAAATATCTCTCTTTCCATAAAAGCTACATTTAACCTTTTCTTAAATTTTATTTCTTTTATATTAAATATATATTTACATTCTCAAAATATCAAAATTTAAAGTATTAATCGAATTTTTATTTCATTTATCTCCTGGAAAATGCATTTTAATAACAAATATTCACATTTTTAAATACATATTCTGTTCTATAATTTCATTTCTATTAGCATTTCGTTTTATGAACTACAAAAAAAAAAAAAAAAAAAAAAAAAAAAAAAAATCAATAATTATTCTATTGCGCTTCAGATTTTAACAATATTGAATTAAATTAAATGCAATTAAATTACACTTTATATCCAGCAATACAAAATCTATTTAAAATATTTTGATTAAATCTATCAATGACAAGGAAATTAAATTATAATTATGATTATAATAAAAAGCATAAATGAAATTATTCAGAATTACAAGCGCATATATATAAATTTTCCTTCAAGCGATGGTAAAAAGAAAATCATATATTTCAAATCAAAATCATACATTATTTTTTATATTAAATATATATTTACGTTCTCAAAATAACAAAATTTAATCGGATAATCAAATTTTTATTACTTTTATCTCCTGGATAAAACATTTTAATAACAAATATTCACATTTTTAAATACATATTCTGTTCTATAATTTCATTTCTATTAGCATTTCATTTTATCAACTACATTCAAAATATATTTTTCAAAAATCATTCGATTGCGCTTCAGATTTTGACGATAATGAATTAAATTAAATGCAATTCAATTACACTTTATATCCAGCAATACAAAATCTATTTAAAATATTTTGATTAAATCTATCAATGACTAGGAAATTAAATTACAATTATGATTATAATAGAAAGCGTAATTGAAATTATTCACAATTACAAACGCATATATATAAATTTTCCTTCAAGAGATGGTAAGAAGAAAATCACATATTTCAAATCAAAATCATACATTATTCTTTTTATATAAAATATACATTTACGTTTTCAAAATATCAAATTTTAGTCGGATAATCAAATTTCTATTACGTTTATCTCCTGGAAAATATCTTTTAATAACAAATACTCACATTTTGAAATACATATTCTGTTCTATAATTAGGGTTCCGTACTTAAAAAGTAAAGGCGGAACCATTATAAAATCGCTTCTGTGTCTGTCCGTACGTCTGTCACCACCCTTTTTCTCGTAAACTCTGGGACGTGGAAAGCTTTCGAAAGTTATAAAACTTTTACCACAATTTTTTGGATTATTAGCGTTTCACAAATATGTTTAAAAAAAATTAAGGGGGCTAATTAAGTTACTTGAAAAAAAAATGTATGTAATGTGGGGTATCGTAAGAAAGATCTCGTAACATCGAACTCAAAAATATGTTTGTTTTAATTTTAGGTATTTTATTTTCAGAGATATCGTCGAAAATGCACTGAAAAAATATGCCCCCCATTCTCTATTTTCGAATCTACTGAAACTAAAATTATGAAAAAAATAGGGGTAGTAGTAGTTCATTTAAACATTGCAGGAAAACTATTACGATTTTTTAAGGTAACATAGTTTTTGAGAAAAACGCATTTTTCCGATACAAAATCGATTTAAAAGATTTTGATTAAATTTATTAATGATTAGGAAATTTAATTATAATTATGATTATAATCGAAAGCATAATTTAAATTATTCACAATGACAAACACACATATATAAAATTTTCTTCATGAGATGGTAAGAAGAATATCATATAAAGGAAGCTAATATTTTTAGATAATTATAGTAAAAAAAATCTAAAACTTTGATAGTACATTTTTCTTAATATACTTGTTCTTTTAATAGAATTTTTTTTATCTCTATAAAACAGTTTTCTACAGAAGCTTTGCATAAAAAGAATAGGATATTATTAATTTATAATTCTATAAAGAGATAAATAATTCTAGATTGTTTCTTAAGAGTTCAGGAATTATCAAAATATTTTCGATTTATGAAGAAGCTCTGTATTCAATCGAGCTACTTCTAAACATTGTTTCAATTTTATTATTTTATATTAAAACAATATCTGTCTTGTCAAAGTATCTATATCTACTGCGATAAATGTGTTTTATAACATTTGTTTCTAGTGAACCATTTTTAGTAATAAATATTCATATTTAACAAAATACGCATTCCGTTATATTCTTTAATTTCTAACATCATTTTTTTCTGCCACTAATAAAAATGTATGTTCCAGTAATAATTCTATTATACTTCAATATTGAATTAATTTCATTAGGACTAAATTTATATCCATTAATGCAATATACATTTAAAGGATTCTCATTAAATCTAATTATGTCTTAGAAATCAAATTCTAATTATGATGCTTTTAAAAGTATAATTGATATTATTCACGTTTATAAGAGTATACATATAAATTGATATAAAGAAATTTATTAATTTTGAAGAATTATAATAAAATATTCTAAAATTTTATGTATCACTAAAACACATATTTTCTTTATTTTAAGTGTTTTTTGTGGGTTAATAAAATATTATCTACTCCTAAATCAATTTTCTTAGAACATTTTGAAAAATAAATTGTCAATCTTCAAAATGGCATAACAATCATACATTTCTTTTAAAAATGTATAGGAATTATCAGGATAATTTATATTTATAAAACATTTTTTGTCATGCCAGCTACAATTGGATATTGCATAAAATCTTATTTGTTTAACATATGTATGTTGGGAAAATATTAATATTTAAGGCGATAAATGATTTTGTTTTATATTTTACTCCTGGAAAATTAAATTTGAAAATAAATATGCACATTTTGAAATTCAAGTTTTGTTCCATTATTACACATTTATTATTATTTAGTTTTACTTGCTACGAAACAAGTTGTATTTTTCAATAAAAATTCTATTTTACTTCAAAAGTTAACAACTTTTAATTAATTTCAATTCCGTCAAATTCCATTATTTTATATCCAGTAATACAAAACTGAACTAAAACATTTTCATTAAATCTATTAAGGGGACAGATCACCTTTAAAATGGTCAAAAATTCAATTTCAAGGTTTTGATGTCAGTAAATAGTGCATTTTATTCTGAGTAAATAGGTACCAATGTTTTTCAGAGGCGATAATTATTGACGAAGATATAAAGTAAAACGCAATCGTCATTCTTTGTTTTTGAATGGAGTTTGAAAACTTTAAATGCATTTAATTCACAACAATGATTTTCAAACTTGTGCGCACGATTTCTCCAAAAATAATTTAGATAGAACCTCAAAATTTTTCAAACTTATTAATGTTTCAACAATGAACAAAATGAACCAGAATCTTTTAATTTGATCAATAAATTAAAAAATAATTAACTGTAATTAAATTAAAAATGCGTTTTGAATGCGCTTTTCGATGAATTACAGTTAATTATTTTTTAATTTATTGATCAAATTAAAAGACTCTAGTTCATTTTGTTCATTGTTACAACATTAATAAGTTTGAAAAAATTGAGGTTCTATCTAAATTATTTTTGGAGAAATCGTGCGCGCAAGTTTGAAAATCATTGTTGTGAATTAAATGCATTTAAAGTTTTCACTCATTGCGTTTTACTTTACATTTTCGTCAATAATTATCGCCTCTGAAAAACATTGGTACCTTTCTACTCAGAATAAAATGCACTATTTATTGACATCAAAGCCAAGAAATGGAATTTTTGACCATTTTAAAGGTGATCTGTCCTCTTAACCCTTTCAGGGGCAAAGTACTTTCGGTACTAAAATGTTGAAATGAATGACTGGCACCGGTATTTATGAAAATATTTATTTGGAAATAAGAAAAAGGCTATATTTCACATACATATTAAATGGGTAAGATTTTAGCAAAATTCTGGTGCCATTGTGGCTTTTGGGAATTAAACTTAATTGGTTTCATAAACATACCACTGCCCCTGAAAGGGTTAATGACTTGAAAATCAAAGTATAATTATGATTGTATTAAAATATTTAATGGAGATTCTTCACTATTACAAGCGGACGCATTTTGTTCTAATGTCATAAGAAATAATTCACATGAATGAATCTTTTCAGTTTTGATAATTATCAAAATGTATTCTAAAAATTTAAATCTTTTTAAATAGCTTTTTTTCTTTTTTTTATTAATCAAATTACATTATTTTATATCAATAAATACAAAATTTAACTAAAAGATTTTCATTAAATCTATTAATGACTTGAAAATAAAAATATTATTATGATTGTATTAAAATATTTATTGGCTGTTATTCGCTATTACAAGCGTATGCATTTTCTTCAAATGTCGTAAAAATTAATTCACATGAAAGAATTTTTTGAGTTTTGATAATTATAGAAAGTATTCTAAAATTTTAAATATTTCTAAAGAGCTTATTTTCTTTATTTTGCTTTTGTATTAATCAGATTCCATTATATTATATCCATCAATACAAAATGGAACTAAAATATTTTCATTAAATCTATTAATGACTTGAAAATTAAAATATAATTATGAACGTATTAAAAGACTTAATGGATCTTATTCATTAATACAAACATATGCATTTTCTTCAAATATCGTAATAAATAATTCACATGACGGAATCTTTTAACTTTTGATAATTATAGAAAAGTATTCTGAAATTTTAAATCTTTCTGAAGAGCATATTTTCTTTAGTTTGCTTTTGTAATAAATTACAAATTTATCAACTCCATAAAAATGTTTTCACAAGACATTTCGCTTAAAAACTTATCAATCTCAAACGAGATAAATAATCATCCGTTGATTTAAAGAGTTTAGAATTCATCAAACTATTTTTTTTATTTATAAAATTTTACTTTTTATGTAAATTACGGTTAAAAATTGCTAAAATTTTATTCTTTTATATAAAATATATGTTTTTGCTGTCAAAATATGAATATTTAATACGATAAAGTTTGCATTATTTTTTTCTGGGAAGATTATCTTTTAGTAAAATACATTCACGTTTTGAAATACATTTTTTTGCTCTGTTATTTCATTTCATCATTTTATCTGCTGTGAATATAAATGCATTTTTTAGTAATATTTCCATTAAACTTAAAATGCTAACGAAACTGGATTAATTTCAATTCAATAAAATTGAATTTTAATCCAAGCAATACCAAATTTAATTAAGCATTTTGATTAATTTTAGTAATGACTTGGAAATTAAATTGTACATATGATTCTATTGCAAAATATAATTTTTATTAAACGCAATAATAATAATATACATTTATAGTTTCGTTCAAATATCGTAGATTAGATTTATATAAAGAAATCTATTAATTTTGGATAAATAGAGTAAAATATTCTTAAAATTTTCGAGCACATTTTGATTATTTTACGTATTTTTTGAAAGTTAACAGTGGCTTCAAATCCACAAAACTGTTTTCTTAAAACGCTTTGCATGAAAAACGCAGAATAATAATAAATTATGAATCTCAAAATATATAAAGAATCACACATTGGTACTTAAAATTTTACGAATTATAAAAGAAATTTCTATTTATATTGGATTTCTCTTTTCATACAGGATATAATTAAAAATGGGCTAAATTTTATTACTTTTATATAAAAATTTCATTTGTGTTGTCAAAATATCAATATCTAATGCGATAAATAATTTTTTGTTACATTTTGTCTGAAAAATTACTTTTTTGATGTTTGGAAATGTTATTGAAAATAATCAACTCTAAATATATTAATACTGTACTGCCGCTCTTAAATATTTACTTCCAAATATTATGGTAAACATTAAAAAAAAATAATCATTAATTTTCCATTAAAAACACCCAACTCGGTTATATTACATACACAGACTACTTAATTTCGATTAAAATATATTGAGGCTCATCCATATTAGTAAACCAGTATTAGTTTATTTGTTATATTCGTATCCAATATTGCGCCAATATTACATTAATCGAAAATTCTTTCAATGTAATACCAATATTGGATAATTACTTTATATTTGAAATATTTGCAACGAAACCAAATATATTTTTATATAGAGTCTTGCAGTTGAAATATTGGCACGGAAATTTAAAAATAAAGTTTTTTTTTAAATATTGAAACAATATTATAAAAAAATGAGTGTTTTGTTTCATGCCAATGTTGCCCGTATTGGTCGAGTTATAGCCTAGATGTAACCATCATAAAAATATTGGTTCAATATTGTTTTGCTTCAACAGATCTTTCCTCGATTAGTTAAATCTACGTTGAAATAAATTACTTTTGTTATATATATATTTTTTTCACCTTAGTATGCCAAATATGGCCGATCGAAGCAATTCTGTTAAAATCAAAATTATTTGAACAGTACCTATAATTATTCTCTCAATTTTAAACAACTGTTCTTATCTAAGACAAATAGCACAATATTTTATTTACTTATAGATATATCTCTCTTTAGCGTGTAATTTAACAGACATCAATTCAAATGGGGTATTCAGAAAAGTTATTCGTTTGTCTACTGTAAATAAAAAATTTGATTTTATATGAAAATTTCTTTTACACCAGAAAATTCAACGTATCTTGAAAAAAATATATATAATAAAATTACATTCAAGTAAATTTCGCATCAAGAACAAATTTGGAAAATAAATGCATTTGACCTCTTATTTGGATATTATAATTGAAAATAATCCAGAACTAAATTATTTCGGCAATGAATTTAAATCATTTGAACGCAAACAATTTCAAATAGTTAGAACGCCATTCTATATAGTTAAGATTATTGATTGCTTTAGTCCACAATATATTCATTTACTTAAAGGAATCTAATTAGTAATAGTTCCTTATACCAGTATTAATTTAAAAGTTAGCGGTAATTGTCACACGCGTATAGTAAAAAAAATCTTATAATGTTTACATTCAAAACCATTTGAAAAAAAAATCTGGATATAACAAAAACGATTTTTTCACAATACTGCCTTGGAATTACAATTAAAAATAACAACCCAAAATAGCAGCTCAATCTAATTAAGAATATTTTTTTTAACCAGTTTAAATTTAAAAATAAGCAGTTCTTTACACATGCGTATCGTAGAAAATCATGAATACATTATATAATTTTTGCATTAAAATACACCTCAAAATAATACTTTTTTTTTCATCATCTTTTCTTAAAATTATATTTGAAAATAATGGAGTTCAAGATCATTTCACCACTGAATTAAAATCCATTAAACACAGAACATTCCTTGTATTTCGATATACTGATTATTTCATTGTTTCACAAGTTTAATTTAAATTTTATAAATAGAAAATCCCGAAAATTGGTATCAATCATATAGATTAACATTTGAGAAAGGTGTTATTATTATTTGTTGCTTCTTGAAGCCAGGATTTTGAAAAGAATTTAATGTATTTTTGCGCCCATACTCTGCACCTACCCTTGTACTATAATATCATTTTAAATATATAATTCGTTCATCACAATTTTATTAATGAACTAGCAGGCGGCACCCGCTACACTGGTAGGTTTTCCAAACAAACATAAAATCAGATGAAAATCCCTGAAAAACTACCTAAATGGCACTGTAAATCTCATAACAACAAGTTTAGCAGAACATAAATTATAACCGTTCGGAAGGTAATTTCCACTTGCATTTTATATACAGGGTGATTCCACATTCATGGTACACACTTTAAGGGTTGGTACAAGTCACTGTAACAAACACTTTTTCTATAGGAAAGCAGGCTCGGAAATCCATTTATATAGTATAAAATAGAGGGCGTCTCACTCCATTTTATTAAGTCGTTCATAACTTTAATAGTAGTGAAGATACCTTAACGAAATCCTTACAATATGCTCACAATACATGCAACGATGAGCCTGTTGCGAATTTCGTTGAGATATCTTCACTAATGTTAAAATTATGAATGAAAACGCGACATCGGATTGAAGTGAGACGCCCTGTAATTTTGACTAAATAAATGTATTTTTGATCCTGGTTGCCTATACAATAAATGATGTTTACAGTAATTTGGTACAGGACACTGTAAACAACATTTATTGTATAGGAAATCAGGGTTGAAACTCATTTATTTAGTAAAAATTACAGGACATCCCACGCCAATCTGAAGTTGCGTTTTCGTTCATAACTTTAACAATAGCGAAGATATTTTAACAAACTTTGCAACAGACAATCTTTGTATGAATTGTAAGCATATTGTAAGGATTTGTAAAAATATCTTCACTAGTGTTAAAGTTATGAATGCAAACGCGACTTCGAATTGGAGTGAGACGCCTGTATTTTTGACTATATAAATGGATTTCCGACTCTTCTTTTGTATGTAAAAATTGTTTGTTACAGTTTCCTGTACGACTTCTTTCAATTTGTAATATGAATTTAGAGAATTACATTGTATATATTAGATAAAACTTTTCCCCACAGCTCTGTAACTAAGCATTGTAGAACGATGTGTTTTACACTGAAACCTTCCGCAAAAAATTACCAAACTTACAAATCCGTTTTACCTAATAGGTGGAGTAAAACCGCATGGATATGTTAATCTTCCACGAAATAAGAAATGTTACAATTTATTTTAAAAGGGTACAATACATTTTATTTTGCAAATTTACCTAAGGAGTTAAACTAGTAATACTTCCATTATAACTCTAGTGATTCAATATTTAAAGACAAAAGGATAATTGGCCTCATTAAAATATCAAAAAAGCAGAAAACGAATTCACCTCATTATCAGCTTTATAAAAATCACAATCACTGTTGTCTATGTAGTTTCGAATGCCTTTTCTTCAAACATTGTTTACGGGCTCTTCAATTATTCTTTTCTAAATATCTTTTTTTATCCCACGTAGTATATCAGATTTTACTCCACCAGAACGAGGGTCGTAAAGCAAGTCATAAAATGACACCTATAAATGCTATTAACAATTTCATTGTGGGAAAGAAATCCTGAATAAATATGCTACACTGTTAAAAATTCAGCAAACTGTCCAGTCATTTCACCGTTTTCTAGAAAATGGTTACATAACCATAATTTAACTATATTCTGACCGTATTATTACCCATTTTATGGTCAGAATAAAGTTAAATTATGGTTATGTAACTGTTTTCTACAAAAACGGTCAAATGAATGGACAGTTTGCTGCAAATTTTTAACAGTGTACAGACAATAATATAAAAAGCAATAGCTTTAAATATGTTGATACTTAAGAATTTTGAAAACTAGCGAATATAAGGAAAAAATGATTAAATACATTTTCGATCAGACAATATATAAATGTCCACATGGAGATAATGTAATGGCTGCATCTTCTACTTGTCTTTGAACCATTAGCTGCAACAGAGCTGCTAAATTGGATCAAACTGAGGTATCCGGTTTTACCCTACTTCTCCCTATACATATTTAGTCTAAAATATGTTATTTTAGTTCAAGCATTGAAATAAAGAACAGTTTTTTAAAACCAGTTTAAAAAGTAAGCTGTTGTTTCCACATGCATGTCGTAAAAAATAATGCAAATAATATAAATTTTTCATTCAAAGTCATCTGGAAATGATACGAAGAAAATGCGCCATGCTGTTTTAAAATTATAATTGAAAACATTCTCGCTCAAGAATATTTTGGTACAGAATTTAGATCATTTACGCACAATGAATCCACATGTCAATCCATGTAGTATTCATTATTTCATTCGTTACAGTGTTGCATTAATTAAATTACACTCATGTGAATATATACTGCCAAGAAACGTTATCGATCATACCAAAAATATAAATTCACTTTTATTAACACTCTTTATTTCAAGCAATCTTTTTCAAACCAACTTTTTATATAATAAATTTTATCGCCATGTTTATTCACCCTCTTATTTTGAAAGTATAAATAAAAATAATACAGTTCAAATTTAAATCGCTTTGAATTCTGATCATTTGAATACAGGATATTCCGTACAGATGAAATATCGTTCAATATAATAGGGAATATTGGTAATTTAATTCATAGCAATGTAGCAAGAATTTAATTAAACTATGCTTCCGAACAATAACACCAATAATACCAAATTACGCACATATTCATTGCCTACGATCAATCTTTCAGTTTAACCAATCTTACCTAAAACAGTTCTTTAAACCAGTTTATACTTTAAAGTAAGCAAAATATACCATTATTCATTAAATCCTGCTTTCAATATCTTGAAAATCTCGAAAAAAATTACAATATAGGAAATTAATTATAGAATTAATTCGTTATTTCTCACATAGAAATTATTCCCAACGAATTTTTTTTTTGTTTAAAAACACATCCCATATTTTCCAAAAATGTTTAACAATAATAAAATAAACTTCTTTTGTTTTATTATACAAAAATATAAAACATGATAATATTACCATAAACCCCTGCCTTTTATTATTAAGTTTTAAAAAAGGTTTTCTTTTCTCCTTAAAAGAATCTATGTACGTGCAAATCTATGTATGTATTTAATCTACATAAAATTGTAAAAATTATTAGAAACTTATGCAAGTGATCGATTATCTACTCACATTTTCTTAGTATATAAACGAAAGTACCGGGTGAACTAAAAGCTCGTTAAAACTTTAAAAATTCATAAAAAAGGAAGAAATTATGATAAACAGGTGCGGTTTGAAAAAAAGGGCTCACATGGTAGTCGGATTTTTTTTTTAGCAGCAAAAAAATTTTTACTTAAAAATGTCACTGGTAGAGGGCGCTGACGACCCGAACCACGATGAACAGGACAACAGTACGCTCCATCCATTTATTCTTGCAATAACAATTGTTCAACATGACATCCAGACCACATGCTTCGTCTTCAGTCCTTTCGCCATGCGAAATTTTCGCAACACAAGAGTTGCTGACTCTCCGTTCAAATAGAAATACTTCACAAACAACGCTCGATCGGGTAATGATAACATTCTGAAAGCGAATGAGAAATCATCGTGCATCTCGGTATTTTATTGCAGGATTAATTTGCTTAATACTGCAGAATTTCTCGCATGTTAGCGCCATCTACAGGTGACTTTTTTAACTAAACATTTTTTTACTGGTAAAAAAAAAAAAAATCCGATTACCTTGTGAGCCCTTTTTTTGTAAATTGCACTTCTTTATCATAATTTCTTCATTTTTTATGAATTTTTAAAGTTTTAACGAACTTTTGTTTCACCCGGTAGAAATTTAGTACAAAATGCATTTAATGCAAAAATATAAACAGAAGAAGTAAAAAATTAATTTTGTTCCAATTATTTAATTCCACATCATTTGCCTTCGTTTGAGGCAATAATTTTCATTTTTGGCAAAATAAATTAACTTAACACATGCTCCAACTCTGTTTGCATAAATACGAAAAGTGTATGAACTCTCTAGCCGCTAGATCGAATATATTCATCATAGTTTTCACTCGACAAGCCTAGCATTCATACAAATAACATTGCTTTATGATGAGATGGGAATATCTGAAATTCTCAATTTGGAGTATTGTGTAAAATAAGAAATTATATGAAGTTTAACAGAAGGATCAAATAACAGTGACATTTCAGACAGTATATTATTAGAAACGAACTTATAAATGAACAGTGGTGTTACTTTAGTAAAATGATTTATTTAATAGCATAATGTGTCGACTTGCATCTAGTTTTATAATGATTTGATTAATCGAATATTATGAGCAATACAGGGTGTCCGAAAAGTCTGTGACGCATTTTAAAATTCAATAAAAGATCAAGCAATTGGCATACGAGAGTGCGGGTTTGGACGAAAATACTTCTTATTATCTGACATTTTGTTTAACCAAATAAAAAAATTAGTTAGTAAAATTTATCCTAGGTGGCGCTGTTTCTGGAAAGTTATCGAATAGGTAGAATGTATACATAACAATGGCGAAAGACGCACAGTTTTTGTCCAAACTATGGCAACCCACATTTCAGAAGTTAACAATACTCGTCTATCCATCTTCACTCGTTTAATTGAACTCAGGAGGGCGAGTATTGATAACTTCTGGAATGTGGATTGCTATAGTTTGTACAAAACTGTGTATACGCATTATGCGTCTTTTGCCATTGTTATGTGTAAAGGCCTTCTACCTATTCGATAACTTTCCAGAAGCAGCGCCATCTTTGATACATTTTTGAACTATTTTTTTTTCTTTTTGCCTACTCAAAAGATTATAAGAAGAATTTTCGTCCAAACCGCACTCTCGTACACCAAATTATTGATATTTTATTGAATTGTAAAATGTGTCAAGGACTTTTGGGATGCCCTGCGTTTAATTTTTTATTTTCGCTATACCTGTTGCGAATGCTTCAGATTTGCATAGTTCCATTATTTTATATTACGTTTTATATTGATTGCTTTTTTTTTCAAACACAGTAATTAAGTTATTATAGTAAATTTCATAACGATATTAAGGTACAAATTAGAAAAGCAAATTATACATGTCAGTATTAAAATATATTTTTATATATTGATGTCATATTTGAGAATAAAGTGCAAGGAAAATCATGTTTGTCGGAAAATGTATAAAGGCGAGCTTGTTGAAAGGCTAATCTAGTGTTATATATGGTATATTATGAAGCATAATCATGTTCGTAAGTAACGTTGATGTCATATCGTCAGTGGCAATGACCTGACCAATCTATTTAGTTTTATAGCAAATTTCTGAACTCCTAAACATCGTACAACTTCAATTTTTACACATCGTATAGAAAACAAAGGCACTGTCAAATGTTATCCGCTTTAAAATTGTATCTTAATTTACTGCCTTTTATGGTTTTCAAAATGATTTTCAGCCCATTTAAAAACAATCAGTCGATTATGGAAAAGCCGTTTGCACCTAAAAAATATAAATACGGCTTTGCTTCCGGCTACTACTTGATAACGCAAATAAAATTACACAAAAAGTAAATAAATAAAACAAAAGTTTAATAGATATGTAATAGAACTACAGACTTAGCACTGAAATAATCTGAATAAAAAAAATGCTATACACAGTGCAAACTTTAGCAATTTCCGTTGTTAATAACCACTGGGATGCGGATTGTAAGAAAATACCATAATTAATAAATTACTTTATTTGAATACATAATTGATATTTTTCCTATAAAAGTGATTTAGTGTTGTTAATGGGCAATTAAAACAATAAATAAAAAAGAAAATTAATTATAGTTTTCAATTAAATATTATTTTCACCTACATTGTGTGCACCGCGCTTTTTTCTGTAATCCGAGAATACCGCGTTTAAGCCCCTCATTATCATAATTGAATTTTAAAGCAAAACAAATAGGAAAAAACTAATGATTTAGAAAAATATTTATAACATAATATAGCACTTAATGAGACTCATTGCAAATATAATGCATGATGCCATTAACATAAAAGAATATTTGCAGCATAATAAACAATTTAAATTTGTCTGAATATAAAATATAAATTTTAAAAAAAGTCTTATAAGTACAATAGTGGATTTAATTAATTTTAGTACAAATAATAATGATACCACAAAGCTTTTAATACTCCGTAGTTTTGTACATAAGTACTATTTTGACAAAATTCTTAATACATGTTCTATAATGCTAACACTACTTAAACTAACATACCACACGAAGCAATTATATTCCTCCATGTATGCGTTTCTCTAATATTGGTACTTGTATAATTTAGAATAGTAAACATTCACTGATGCAATTAAAATTTCATTGCATTATTATTCAGATTACATCAAACTTCTCTGTTTACAAGTATGCTTTGAATATGACTATCATATTCCAATGCTTAGAGATGTTTACCTTGCATTTGTACCGCTCGATATTACTGAGATGATGTGAAACAATTAAATCCGTATAAATGAGTGATTCCGAAATTCCAAGTAATTTCATACGCATTAGTGGTATTATGTAAATCGCTTTAGTAATTTTTTTAATGAAATTGTTGTATGATTATTATTTTACTGTTTTATTTTATGCAACTTAAGGTTATAAAAAAATAGATTTAGTAAAAAATGTAAAATTTCCGGTTACGTAAAATTTTTAACATTTATCTTATGATAATTACATTTTTAAACTAATTCATGTTGTTAAGTCTAATATCTACTAACTACATATTGTTTAAAAATAAACAAATTCACTTAAATAAAAAGAAAAATATATATAGACACCGAATACATTTTTTCATATATAAAATACATTTTTCTTCTAGTGGAATACAAAGAAATTATTTATTTTATCTTTCATTTAGAAAAAAACCCCATAAGAATAAGCTAATCTAAAGTAAAGTGAAAGATATATAGGGTAAGCGAAGATGATTGCCTTGACTACAAATAACAATTACAACATTGCAAGTGACACTATAAATATACACTTTGAATACAATACTGTAGGAAGCTATAAGTTTTAACCACCCCCCCACATACACACACACTTCCAAACTGTTCTATTTGGCTCCTTTATGTCAGACATAAAACATCCATTATGAAGTCCATTTCACGCTACATATTGTTCCTATACGCAAGTGCAAACATTGTTTTCAGTGTTCTCGTGTCAGCGCACTCTGAATACCTACCACCCATACATTCACTGTTGTAGGTAAAGAAGGCAGGGATGACCGACCACCTCGGGAACTCAGCTTACGCTTTAGAGTGATAGTCCAATCCCGAGGGTTAGATCAAATTCACTAGCAGCTAGCGTTACAGATGACTTTTTCAATGCTTATAACTACAATTTTACAATTTCACATTACAATATACAATATCTATAATTTGTCAAAAAATTAAACATGTTTATAGACAATTCAGGTTACAATTGACTAAAACCATATTTATAAAAATCAATCACGTATGTACTGAATTGATAATTATTTGCGCATGCCAACAATGTATAACCACACAAAACACAATACTATAAAGACAACATTAAATTACGATTATATACACGTATATTACTTATTACAATTCAACAATAACACACCAAGCATAGAAAAGATCTTTTTAATAATTTAGACTACATAGTATTTTGTAACTCATATGATGAATTATAGTGGCATTTTTCCATAAGAAAGAGCTTACAAGGGTTCATTCACAATTCATTCACAATGTCTGGCGTTAAATATACCACCCATAGATATTGTCTATGTAACGGAGGAGTTACACATAGAACACATATACGAAGTACGCAAACAGAATTCTGAAAGTCTGCGGTGTACGTAAATATTTCCATCCTATTATTGTTTACAAAGAAGTTATTGTCATTTGTAATCAGGATCTTTATTTTCACCCTCTATGTATTTTTCTAAATACATGATAAACGTTTAAAATTATTTTCTGTAGTATTCCATTTGTTATTATTCGAATGCAATTTCTGGGCACAAAGAGTCAATCCCTTCTTTTATCACCGGTTGTTTTTCACAATAGAAATATTTATTTAATTTAATTGACGAATGCTTGGATATAAAATATGCCAAGGTTTTCAATCAAAAATTACTAGAAAGAATTCTCAAAGATTCAGAGCAATTTATGTGGCACGCCTGTCACTACAGGTCATTAATTTTTATATCCACGTTTACGGAATTCAATTTTTTATCACTTTTCTTAATTTAAGAATGCATGCATAATAATTTAGAAAAAAATTACCTATTTTTTACTGATCTATGCACATTATTTTCGAAAGGATTCTAAAATAAAAGAAAAAAAATAATTAAATCTATTCTTGAATGTAATATGCAACACAAAGTACAATGCACTTTATAACTATAAACACTGTAAAGCACTAAACAAAGAATTAGATCTTTCTTTTGCCAAAATATTTGAGTAGTATATTTAAATTACTATAAATGGAAAAGCAAACTAAACAGACTGTTTATTTTAAAGTTCTTATAATTAATAACAGGAGCATGTTTCAAAATTTTATAAATATATTTTTAAGAAATCTTTAATATAGAATAATCTATCAGGTTCGAAATTTTTTTTATCTACTTTCTGTGTCTTTATTGTCCAGTACGGCATAATAAGAGATTCAATTTGTTTTCAGACATAGTTGGCTGATACAAACGATGCTACTCATATAAGGGTGTTACTCACAAAACGGCTGTTGTGACTGTCCTTTGTCATACTCTTGAATAAAGTGCGTCGAGTCATTAAAAAGAGATTAAACGTCAGTCACTCTTTAATTAAATGAGCTTCAAAGGGACGATCTATGGTAATTTGATTCATGCGTTTAAGCACTGCTTCAAAAGCAGATGTACCATCTGCGGCCAGCGTAGAATGAATTAGATTTCCTGATTTCCATACAACATAAAATCGATAAAAGTCCTTTGAGGTTTAAAATTACCAATGCTGTGAGATTTATAGCTCCATACATGAAAGCTCTTTTAAAATTTTATTTATCTGACGTTTGTTTTCGTTTATTTGTCAAATATAAATCCTAACTTTTGAAATTTGTTTCAATTATTGCTGGATATTAATTTATCATTACACTAATATTAAAACAAACGTATATATTATTTTCAGATTAAAAAATAAGACAATATTAGAAAAAGTACAAATGTCAAATAACATCATTTGTTAAAAAGTATTAAAATTATATATATATATTACGGGATTAAATTGAAAAATTGTAGTTATGTACAGCGATTTAATACATCTAATAACTATTCGATGAAAAGGACAAGAGTAGCTAAATCACTCCTTGATTCATTAATTTAGAAAACGATATTAATTCATTCTATTGCAGCCACGGATCCACTCATTAAGCTTTAATTCCTATGCTAAAATACGCATGATTTCCATAATATCTTTGAAATTAAATTGTATAAAATTTAAATATTTATTTTTTGTACTCTCAAAAACTCAGAAACAGTTAAAAAGCAACATTCGTAAGCAGTGAAGCTAATTTGTAAATTTTTAAAGTAAATTAACATCAGGCCTAATACCAGTTTCAATATACAGGGTGTTCGAAAATTTGACCTACAAATTAAGAGAGGTGATAGAAGGCATTAAGAGAATGAAAACTAACTATACAATAAGGGGGTCGCAAACCATGTTTAGTGGTAGAAAATCGCAAAAATAGTTATGAAGAATGTGACGTCGAGTGGAACAAAAAGTGCCAATAATAAGTAGAAAAAACATTTTATATGACGTCAAGCATCATTACAACGCATTGCAGTTCAATGTCAGAAAGGAGACGACGACGCATTTTTATAGAAATTGTTTGAAATGGTGGCCAAGAAGGTCATTGCGCAGCCGACACCGACGGACGAAGGATTGTCGGACGCGTTAAAACATATTCCTATAAAAATGTCTCCTCGTCGTCCCATTTCTGACGTTGAGCTGTAATGCATTGTAATCATGCTTTACGTCAAATAAATGATTTTCTATTTAATATTGGCCCTTTTTGTTCCAATCAACGTCACACGCTACATAAATATTTTTGCGATTTTCTCCCACTAAACGGGGTTTGCGACCCCATGTTCTATGGTAAGTTTTCATCCTCTTGATTCCTTCTATCACTGCTCTTAATTTGTCGCTCGAATTTTTGAACACCCTGTATGCATATCATGCATACAATATAATTCTAAAATTATAGTTTGTTTTTAAGGCGTCTAATATATATATATATATATATATATATATATATAAATATATAAAGGATGTTTAAAAATAACTCCTAATAAAGTCTTTTGGAAAAAACTTTGAACGATTTTTTGAACTATTTAAAAATTTAAACGACTTTTAGTATCCACAGCTTTAAAAAAAATCATATTAATTAATTTAAATTGTCTTATAAAGTTTATAATGCGGTCTATTATTCAATTTATGCTACGATACAAAATGTCTACGGCCTTAATAAGTGACAGACATCTATAAGAATGAGAGTTTAGAATTTTATTTCTAGCACATCACATTTATAGGGTATTGGTATTCAGTATCGAATAGGTTCTTAGTATTCACTCAATTCTAGTTCTACTGTAAATAATTTGTATAAAAAAACTGTAGCTGCGTATCAACAGGGAATAATGTCTACTATTTAATGATATGATTAGGGGGCATATAAATATTAAAAATTGCACTAACTTTCATCACTTTATGTGAGCTCCCCCTTTATTTGAATTCCTTCCGGCAAATAAACAGTATATAGTTTATGTACTGTTTCTTAATTCTTAGTGAAGTTATTAAAGCAAAAAATGTTAGACGTTTATTCATAAATTATTCGAAAAAAAAAAAGATCTTGTATGGAAAAGTACCAGGGATATTCATTTACTAACCAGAAAACTTTTAAAGAAAATCTAAATATAACACAAAGTTCCATTATGTAAAAGAAATGTTGCAGAAATTTTCCTGGTGACTTTATGAAATATTACTTTTCTGTGGTGAAAACGATAGCGGAAGACGGGTTCCTTAGACCATAGATCGTCGAAAAGTGAAATATGTCTATTGCACGCAAACGAATGATATAGGAATGAGCGGTAAAAACTCATGGTCATATTTTCGATGACTCAATTTCGATTGTTTTTATGGGAAAAATAGTGTAAGTCATAATTAATATTTTTTTTCACATAGGAATTTATAAATATTTTTCATAATTAAAAATATGTATTTGAATCACAAAAGTGTTTGGATTATGCTTGGATATTTTCATTACATCTCATTAAAATTAAAACATTTCAATCAGATGTTTAGGGAAAATCTAAAGTGTGTGATTTGGGCTTAAAATTAACATACGCAACGTGTAACCCTGTGAATTTTTTAATGAACTTTCATAAAATACATACTTTTACTTTTTGATTAGATCCAAGAGACTCAAATAAAGTCTCAAATGGGGTGTGATTTAAAAAAAATGAAAGGTAATGCATTTTTTAATATGGAGACCGACTCAGAAAAATGATGTAGGCATATTTTTAACGATTTTATATCTGTGTTCTGCGTTTCGTTTTGCTTTATGTTTCTCCAGCAGTAGTTTCCAAGTTTTTAATAATGATGGAGTATTTTGTCTATTTGGAGTTTCAAACTCAACCAAGGATTGACCTTCTTCTATGTAGACTAATTGAGGTATTTTGTCTATGGATGAGACTTTTTTATACAGTGAACCGGGCCTCACCAGAGCTCACCCATATATCAATGAAAGAAAGGGAATATAGAAAAGTATAAGCAAAAACCAGTAATCTAAGCTACCAAGAATGACTAAGATAAATAAGGCATGGAATAGCTAATGAGATGGCGAAATCCGTGTTGCCAATATTGGTGAAGTATCGGCAAGTTGTATGCAGTCTAGTTTAAGCACTTTCTGATTTGTAAACGTTGCACGAAATATCACACCATCACTTACAAATCAGAAAGGGTTTCAATGGAGTGCATACATCTTGCCGATATTTCACAATATTGGCAAGACAGATTTCGCAATAACAATATTTCCAATATAGAATCAATATTTCTGAAATAGTGATCTTCCATTACAAATATTTCTATATAAATCTATTGTTTAACAAATATTGGTGTTTCATTGGAAGATTTATGGAATATTAGCAATGTATTCGGCCCAGATATAACAATATTGGTTAAGATATTTTATATAGTTTTTACATAAACAGAAGTAAAGAAATGTAGTAAAATAATACATACTCACAGCCATTAGACTTTTCTTTTAAAAATTCTCTCATGTTTAACGAAAACGGACACTTACGACAAAAAACATTTTTAATAATAAATTTCTTCTTGTGTCTATAAAAGAAATATGTCAGTATCCACTAGAAGAAATCTAAAAGCCACTTAAATGTTTTTTTTTTTCTGTTATAGCGAAAGAGAATAAAATATCAAAAGAAATGGAAAAAAAATCAATAAATCAATTTATCCTGGTTTTTAAAAGTCACAAATGGGTATCCAGACACTTCAAAATTGTCACAATGTGTTAAGTTACTTCATCTCTATGACCACGAACATCAAATAAATCATAGAAATGTTTTAATGCTAACATTATTTTTTTTCCTTTTTTTAGCTTTTGATAAAATGTTTCTAAATCAATTTAAAACTCACATTTTTTTACACATTTTTTTTTTATTATTATTGGTTGGTATATTTTGTGTTTAAAAAATATAATCTAGTAAGATTAAATTTGATAAAATAATACAGATTTTACTTTCAAATGTGAAAATATTATAATAGTATGAAAAATAAATAAAGCTGGTTTAATTTTGAGGTAGATGCTTTGAATTTCCTTTTAAATTTTGGAGTAATTCCAAATGTATTATTCTGATCACATGTGCCCACAATTATTATTGTTAACATATTATTTAATGAAATATTTATAAATGGTTTTTTACGCAAAATGCCTATTAACCATTGGGAAAACGGCTGTTACTTTCGGTCGAGAATGGACCAAATGATGTACGCACTTTACTCTTTTAACCGTTTTTAACGAAATTCTATAATTTTAGAAGAATGTTTTAAGCGTTTTTAACGAAATTCTGTAACTTTAGAAGAATTTTTCTTTGAATAGGCAATAGAAATGCATAAAATCGTTAGAAAAATGTTAAAGTTACAAAAAGGATAGATGCAAATTATCAGATATGAAAAAAAAAGCCGAATTCAAAAATTGACGTCGGATGAAAAATCGTCTTATAAAGCAAAAAACGTGGTCTTCAACTTTAATTTCCTCAAAATATCTTTAGCTCAAACATCAATCTGAACAGGAGTTAAAGCGATACTTAAATTTTGCTTAGGGGATGGTCTACAAATAGACATTGTACCAAATTTTAAAAATTCCAATCCTAACACCTACAGTTGGCATCATATTTGGATATTTCTGTTTATTCTATCTTCGGATACCAAACGGGAAGTCAGTAGATAGGGAATGGGACTTCTGCGTCAGCAGCAGGTGGTGGCTGCGGTGCGATGGTAACACCGCCTGCTGCAGAGATCATACTATAGTAGGTGGGTGGAATGGCTAGCGTGGGGAAGCTATGTTATAATACGGTGGGGCAAATAGGTCTGCTATAAAAGGGGAGGGGCTAAATTAATAAAATTTTAAAATGTTTTATACTACGAGGTAACGGTTATGGTAGAGTCCGAACACTGCCCCGCTGTCGCTCTGCATTTTCCCAATGTTCGTTGTAAATTGTTAAATTAGAATTTTTTTATATATATTTATTATTTTCGAAAATAAAAATAAAGTATGCATTTATTTTACAAAAATGGAATGAAATGAACCTTTTTTAATTACAGTTTTTATAATAATAAAAATTGATTAATCAAATATTTATGTAACGTTTAGAGATTATATATTTCATATTTTTGAAAGTGGACAGATGAGACATTTTAATAAGCTTATTTCTTATTGTATGCTTAGATGCAACATTCTACATGTGCGCAGTGCAAAATCATACAGGACTTTCCTCACGCAACAATGTAATTTGTAGATGCCATTTATGTAACATAAATTTCTGTATTTTATGAAATGCTGTTTATTTCCTAAATTGTGATATAATTTAGGGAAATAAATGGAAAAATTGGTATAAAATGCGTTTGTGTCGACTTCTTTTTTTTTTATTCTGAAACTTTTTTACCTACTTACTTTAAGACAATACGTTGCAATATATTCAATATTAAAAAAAAAAAAAAAAAAAAAAAAAAAAAAAAAAAAAAAAAAAACTTGCCCTTATTGAAACAAATTCTATAAAAGAAAAAAAAATGCCGTTTTTTATCTACGATCATATATAATATCATATATTAATGGCGAAGAAGAAACATAACATCAGTAACTGAAGATGCCCCGGGAACAAGAGGTGAAAATATTTTTAGAACTTTTAATATATTGACTAGTTTAAGTGTAATTATGAAAGTGTATTTGAAACTTTTGGACATGTACAGTACACCGCTCTCGGATTTGTTTTAAAATACATTAATGTCTGTTTTAATAGGTATTGCAAATAATTATTATGTTAAATGAAATACACTTTAGTACCCAATTACCCACTTGGATTTAATGTGGTGCTATACCTGTGAGTCTGCAACAGTGCATGCTGATTATTTTGTTTTTCAAATAGATGTCAGACACCAAAAGTACTGTGTTAAAGCCGTTTTTAATAATTTTATTTTAGCTGAAATACAAGAAATTGAATATAGTTTTTAACACTTTTCATGTTTTGGAGTAAATGCCTAAACACACTTTTTGGCCTAAACCTTTTCAAATATCGCTGCAAGTTGTTAAATAGCAACACAAAACAGGGATAACATTTGGGAAAATATTTGGTTTTATTTTTTATTTTTTACTTGGTACAGAAAAAAAAGTTACAAAGTTACTTTGTAAAAATGTGGGCGATTTTTGCAAAAAATATTGTTGTGGCTATTATATTTGGCTTGATTCATGGTTTTTAACCCTAGAATGGAAAAATCCCTGTTATCTCCTTCATTCGAAGTATTAAGAGTCATAATGACTCCTTCTTGAAAGTGACTGGACGCTCTCAGCGGCACTCGCGTGATTAAGGTGACCCGCTAAGCAAACCATAAGTGGAAGAAGAAGGCGTGTCCCCGACATCTTGGTGGAAAGTTAACCCTTTTCCGGCACAGTGGTCCCTCTCCGGGCACACCTAATTTTAATTCCAAATTTGCATTCGACACCAAGAATATTTAATAAAATTTCGTTTCTACAATGAAAGCTTAACTTCGAACAACATTTGCCGAGGTACCAGTGGCCTAATGCCACACACCCCCAGGGAACATAACAATGAGAGAACATAACATTGATAGA
The DNA here is from genome assembly GCA_963931845.1 of Maratus michaelseni. Taxonomy (NCBI): domain Eukaryota; kingdom Metazoa; phylum Arthropoda; class Arachnida; order Araneae; family Salticidae; genus Maratus; species Maratus michaelseni. The sequence goes on from OZ007587.1 coordinate 373,838,105, forward strand.
ACATAACATTGATAGAATTCCGAAGCAACGTGAAAAGACGGTAAAAGGACAAAGGCCTACAAGAAAAAAAAAGGCCCGTTCAGGCACCATATAAGTATAAAAATTTAGGATGTTAAAAACCGCATGCGCTCCGCCGGAAAGGAGGAGGAGTCAGGATCTTGAGAGCCAATACGAATAATTGCAGAATACGAGATAGTAAGAATTTAAGGTAGTATGAAAACGCATGCGCCCCGTCGGAAAGGAGGAGGAGTTAGGAACTTGAAAGCCAATAGGAATTTTGCAGATAAACTAGCTGGTCTTAAGTCTTTTCTGACATATTTTTTAGAGTGCTGAATTTGGTTTCTATTAAATTTTGAATAGGTATATTTAATTTTGAAGTAAGTTTACTGATATTTTCTAGGAGATCATTTAGGATTTTAAGTTTTTCAATTATGGGGTCTAAATTTTTGAATAGGTCAATGAAAGCTTAAAATAAGGAGTTCTTATTTTTCTTAAAAAGTCGTTTGTAAATTCCGGTGTCAGTTGGTATTTTCTCATTTTACGAACAGACTTTGTCAGTGCCGGAAAGGGTTAAATTTAAGGAAGTTCTTCGCACGGCCAAAGATGAAGTACAATATTCGTCTGGTAAAAATTAATGAAATCGAAATTTATGAACTAAGTCCCAATTTATTTGCGCATTACTGCACATTTAGATTTAATAGAACAAAATACGAATATATTTATCGGATTATGGTTCTTTTAATTTTTATTGGTAATGCTCTTTATGTAAAAATTATGTATAGAATTTTACAAGTGTAATTGAAAAATAAACAAAAATAACTTAAAAATAAATAAGGCAAATGATATATATATATAATAAAAACTTACCTGATACTAAAGTTATGTAATTACTCAAAATAGTAGCAATGAAAATTTAACCTATTTTCTATCGTAATACGAAATTTTTAAGCATTGAACATTTTATTTTTAATATATTATGGTAGTATATTTTTACTTCATACATTTGTATTGAAGAAATTTAGAAACAGACATTTGAAAATTAATTATCTTAAACATTTTTTAATGTTTTAAACACAATAAAATTTCTTTCACTTCACACTTAAATTAATTAAATAATTTAGCATTTTAAATAAACCATCTTATATATTTATTTATCTTATTTTCATTTTCCGAAGATTTATCTTACTTTTTTTTATAAAATAAAAACAAATATTACTTATTTTTCAAACAAAAATCCTGTAAGACAGATTCTTCCAAAGTTATTATAGTTTTCAATCTCATTTTTTTCCTTTGAGAGTATATATAAAGGTATTTACTTTCAGAAATTGAAATCTTTGTTCTTCAGTAAATCCTTGAAGACTGGAGTAATCGTTTTAAAATACTTTTCAAAAAGAAATCTACACATTTTTAATTCCGTATCATGAATTATATTATTTTTTTTAATAATTCTAAAATTAACAGTGAGTAATAGAAATATAATTAAAATCGAATTCTTCGTTACATGACTATATATATATATATATATATATATATATATATATATGCTCATTTATATTGAAACATATAGTTTTTCCACCTGAAATTGTGTCTACTATATGTAGTATAATGCGTTACCAAAACCGACGCAAATGAGTTAAAATCCAATCCGTATCCGGAGCAATTTGAGCAGCCATACTCAACCTGCGGCCGGCGGGCCGCATGTGGCCCGGCGACCATTTATTTGCGGCCCGAGACACATAATAATTATTCTATATTTATAAAATTAATAGAGAAGTGCACAAACGGTTTTCTTTACCTTCACTTTTGTTTTGTATATCAGGGTTCGTACGGATTAGGGAATTTTCCAGGAGTTTCACCAGTATTTTCTTTATAGAAAAGAAAATCTAGGTTAAACTCGCGAAACTTCACCTTCTTTTAACCAGAGACTTTCTGTAAAAAAATACTGGTACCGAAGAATTTCCTGGTCGCAAAATTCCAGGAGCCGTACGAACCCTGGTATATTTTCATGGAAAGACAAAATGAGCCTATTATTTATAACAGATTCGCCGATCTATCTCATAGTTTCATATGAAAATAAACTTTAGATGGATGGTCGAAGCCGGGTTCTACGATCATCATTTTTAGTTTTATGCAGATTTCCGTTATAGATATGCTTAAACTTAATGCAACAGTTGGACAAACGGCCGAATCCCGGTTTTATGCTAACCAAAATAAATAATAAACAAATTGATCCTCTTTGATGAAAAAAATTTCCAAAGAAATATTCGTCTTATTTGAAAATAGACATACAATAAAATACACAAATGTAATAATTTTTGCTGATATTCAACTAAGTCTCTTTTCTGTATTAAAAAACTATTTCATCGTTTATTACTTTGTTTATATTAAAAATATCAAAGCTAATAGATTACACCCAAAAAATATTTTTTTTTCGAACTTCTTTCTGCAGTTCCTGTAGTCAAGTTTCTTCGCGACTACTTATATTAACTTTGTTACATTACTATTTTAATTATCCATTTACACTACTATATAAGTTGCGGCCCATCGTACGTCACAAACATATATTTGCGGCCCGCGATAAGAAAGGGTTGATTACGGCTGAATTAGAGTCTACCCAACTCACAACGAAACAAATTAGTGCACATTTAACCCGACCGGCACGCGGGCTTAGTGTATTTTATTAAAAAAATAAACATCTGTAATTTCATCAAATATAAAGAAATCATAGAATCACAAAATCCCAATTTCATCAATTAAAAAAAATAATAAAAAGACTGATATAAAGGGATTGTTTCTTGTGTATTGTGTATTTTATTAAAAAAATAAACATCTGTAATTTCATCAAATATAAAGAAATCATAGTATCACAAAATCCCAATTTCATCAATTAAAAAAAATAATAAAAAGACTGATATAAAGGGATTGTTTCTTGTGTATTGTGTATTTTATTAAAAAAATAAACATCTGTAATTTCATCAAATATAAAGAAATCATAGTATCACAAAATCCCAATTTCATCAATTAAAAAAAATAATAAAAAGACTAATATAAAGGGATTGTTTCTTGTGTATTGTGTATTTTATTAAAAAAATAAACATCTGTAATTTCATCAAATATAAAGAAATCATAGTATCACAAAATCCCAATTTCATCAATTAAAAAAAATAATAAAAAGACTGATATAAAGGGATTGTTTCTTGTGTATTGTGTATTTTATTAAAAAAATAAACATCTGTAATTTCATCAAATATAAAGAAATCATAGTATCACAAAATCCCAATTTCATCAATTAAAAAAAATAATAAAAAGACTGATATAAAGGGATTGTTTCTTGTGTATTGTGTATTTTATTAAAAAAATAAACATCTGTAATTTCATCAAATATAAAGAAATCATAGTATCACAAAATCCCAATTTCATCAATGAAAAAAAATAATAAAAAGACTAATATACAGGGATTGTTTCTTGTGTATTGTGTATTTTATTAAAAAAATAAACATCTGTAATTTCATCAAATATAAAGAAATCATAGTATCACAAAATCCCAATTTCATCAATTAAAAAAAATAATAAAAAGACTGATATAAAGGGATTGTTTCTTGTGTATTGTGTATTTTATTAAAAAAATAAACATCTGTAATTTCATCAAATATAAAGAAATCATAGTATCACAAAATCCCAATTTCATCAATTAAAAAAAATAATAAAAAGACTGATATAAAGGGATTGTTTCTTGCTTTTCTGGGAACACTTTGTTGTTATCCATATTGGTGTTCTAAATGGGACGGGTTAATACCCGACCTAAACACAAAAATCTGTTTTAAATTTACCCGAAAAAAATAATTAAAATTAATAAATATTTTAAAATAGAGTATATTTTTATTAATTTGTGTATAAAATCCCATGGTGCACATAAAAAAATCATTCTGTGCTATTTAATGTTAAATGTACCACATGTGTACTTCGACAAAAAAAAAAAAAAGAAAAAAAAAAAAGAAAAAAAAAAGAAAAAAAAACTTAATAATTACTATAACATTTTTTTTCTAAAACATTACACTGCGGCGCGTCACCCTTACAGTCAGCGTGAGACGCTGCCGTTGTGTGGGAGTTATGCCGTGCTTGTCATAAAAACAGAAAGAAATTATAAATAAAATATATTCAAACAAATATTCATATCTATAATTAACTATGTGAGAACAAAAATAATCTAAATGAGTACAATGGTTCTAGTTGGTTTAAATCAATATTTGTCGGCCTACTTTGTTCACTACTAAAAAAAAAGCCTTATTTTTGAAAGACTAGATTTTAATTATTATTTCAGCAACAACGTAACATCAGCGTATTAAAGAGGGAACAGAAAACGTAAAATAGTCTTTACATTGTTTTATTTATTAATAGACCTGTTTTTTCGACCACAATCTACACAAAAAGTGTCGAAAAAATACAGTTTCCATGTAACCACATTTGACACATGATGCAACGAAGGCAATCATATTTCCTTTTAGTCTTGGAGTAGTTTTCTACACATTCCTTGCAAAAAAGTCTGCGTCACATGTGTGATCCAACTCTTCATTATTATCATCTTGACTTGCATCTTTCTTTGCCTTATTAATTTTTATTTTTCCCTTCTTCTCCTTAGTTGTAGTGAATTTCATACTGTTTGAACATTCATGAATGTCTGATGAACTGAATTTCATTAACCGCGTCATCCCGTATAAAATAAACTGCCGCATGTGTACCGGATCGCAGTGTGGCGTGTATCCCATTGTGTACGGTACAGACGTGACACATCACAGTTACCTGTGCTTGCAAAGAAAAATGGAGTACCATACACACAGTACTGTATACAGACGCTACACTTAGTTTTGACTTCGAAATCTTGCATGCATTTAGTAATCAGCGTATAAAAAGTATTTAAGCATAACGTGTTTAAATGTTTGGACAGTGAAATCATGCGCTTTACCTCAAAATAAGGATTGTACAGCTACAAGTAAACATCGGAACGGGATTTACGCTATACACCGGTTAAAGTAATCTCATTGCGCTCCTATGATGTGCGTCTGACTGTCATCTATCGATAATTACAAAAAATTCAAGGGGTGCGGCATTTATTCTGGATGCGCCGATTCTCCAGTAGTTACTCTATTTATGTAAAAATACAGTATAATCATATATTTATTATCAACATTATCTTTATGTAGAAAACTGAAAATTCATACAATCATTCATATTCAAGCATGTAGCTCTTCGATCTGCAACAGTATTGTGGACAAACCCAAACTCAACCCGCAAATTAAACTCCAACCCGAACCCGAAGCAAATCAAGCCGACACGCGATGAAAATAAAATAGCGCTTACTTGGCCCAGTTCAGATCGGAGATCGCCTTTCTTACTTGAGGCATGATTTTAATTTACATTCGTTTCAATTCCCTTTGGTGAAAGTTTCGTCTTTTTGGTACGCAGTAGACGATGATATATTAAAATTTTGACTTGTCCCCGTAAAAAGATATATTGAATTTGACGATTTTAATGAAAACAGGGTTCGTACGCCTCCTGGAATTTTGTGAACAGGAAATTCTTCGATATCAGTACTTTCTTACAGAAAATATCTCCTTAAAAGAAGGTGAAGTTTCGCGCGTTTAACCTATATTTCCTTTTTTATAAAGAAAATATAGGTGATACTCCTGGAAAGATCCCTGATCCGTACGAAATCTGTGAAAAGTCCTTTGTATGGTCTGCCTATTTGAGGTTTATCGTTGCGCAAAACTCCATCTGCAAGCCCTTTATACATCATGATACAATGGTGACCACAATTGTGGAAACCTTTCAGAAAAGGTGTATTTTTTAAGTTTGATGATTCTTTCGGTTGGATGCGAAGAAATCGAAGCTAATGAAAAAGACATGCTGCCGCACTGTGTTGCATATTCGTCTCTTTTCGGACCGCTTGAGTCACGTGATGCGTTTTTATGAAACAAGTGAAAGAGAAGCATGAATGCAGGTGCACGAAGACATCACGTGACTCTAGCATTTCAAAGGAAGGCGAACGCAAAACATAGTTCTTCAGCCTGTATTTTTTGTTAACCTCGTAATGCATTAGATGACCTGATCTACATCGCACTATCGGAATCACCAGAAGAAAGAGAGAGGGACGTGAGAGAATGATCGATCAAGGAAAAAAGCCCTCTTTAAACCATATCTTTTGCTGAATAGTTCACTTAAACTAGTTCGTTTGTGTCTGTCACATCTTAACTATCACACATCTTAACATCTTAACTATTAAAGAATATTTCACCGAGAACAGATTACATAGCGTGCCTTCAAAACAAGTAATAATAATAATATTTTTTCACAGAGATGAAAAATTTCTAGATCTACAGATTTGTTACAATTTTATCAGAAATGTAGTTCAGCTAAAAATATAGAACATTAAGGAACCCCTTTTTTACGTAGAAATTTTGCGTTTCATTTTCGTTTGGAAATTACCGTAATATGAAATTTTGCATGAAAGCTCTTGAAGTATATGCAGCATTTTCATTGCAAAAATTTATAAGAAAATAAATAGTTTAAAGATATCCAAGAAGTGCTTCTATTTGAGCATGAAACCGTCTTTCAACGTTCTTTTATTTTAAAAAAGGAAAAGGGAAATCTCCTGGAATGCATTTCTTTCGTTCTAAACGAAGTATAGCACTCCGGAGGATGAAGAATTATTGCAATTTTTATTCTCTAGCAACGGATATTTTCACTTTTGAAACAAAACTATTCCACTAGAATTCAAAATGCAATCTGTAGCCATATCATGCAGCGCATTATTTGAAATATGAAAAAACGTAAAAACCTATTCGCTTGTGCACGTTTAAGAAGAAGTTGCACCCAGAAGAGTACTTTCTTCCGGCAATACTTTTTAGGGTAATTTCACACTTTTTACTTTATATGCATTTTCAGTTGGCATATATGTCCTTCATAAATTTTAAAACAAATGGGATAACAAAAAAGCAAAAACTTAAGACGTTACACAATAATATTTGTTTAACTTCTGTTGAAAAAAATATTAATGTAATAAAATCAACAATACCTCGCCTGCAATATATATTAGACATAAAGTGTGAAAAACATGAATAATCTGCTGATTTTAACTTTTCAGTGGGCGCCCTTATAGATTTTACACAAGCGGCCTTGCTTAAAGAATTTACACAAGCGGAAGCGTGACATATTTCTAGCGTACAGTAGTTACGCTTTTAAAAATGCAATATTTTTTCTCAACTGTAATACGAGAGATATTAGAATATCAATTATACATATCAGTTGTATATATTCAATTTTAAATTCAGTCTCATTTGTGATAACAAATTCACGGAAAAATCGCGTTTATCGTGAAATTTGCGACAGCGCGTCTCCTGGAAAAATAATCTAATAATTAAAATCTTCATATACAGCATTCTAGTATATATTTTTAATTATATTTTCGTAGTTTTTAAAACAAATGGGATAGCAGCTTTGGATAACAATATAGCAAAAAATTACACATTTCAAAATAATATTTGTTTAACTCCTGTTGAAAAAATATTAATGTGTTTAAATCAACAATACCTCGCCTGAAATTTACATTAGATGTAAAACGTGAAAAACATCAATAATCTGCAGATTTTAACTTTCAGTGGGCGTGCTTGAAGTTTTTACAAGAGTGGGCGCGTGATATATTTCTAACGGACAGTAGTTACGCTTTATAAAATGCAATATTTTTTTTCTGTACTGTAATACGAGACATATTAGAATATCAATTATACATATCATTTATACAAATTTAATTTTAAATTTAGTGCCATTTGTGATAATGAATTTGCGGAAAATTTGCGACAATGCGTTTGCTGGAAAGTTAATCTATTAATAAAAATCTTCATATACAGCATTCTAGTACGTTATTTTAATTACATTTGCATAGTTCTTAAAATAACGTTTTGGACTTTCTAACATTTTTAATTTCGCATAATATTAACTACATTTTTGCACTTAATACAAAATTCTAATTTTTATATTAGAACATTCCACATGTTTAAAACATCATTGTCAATATTTCTAAATATTAAAAATAAAACTTTAAAATATCTTATGCGTAATTAATGTTGTTTATTTTTCGTGGTCATCTTATTTCGTGGAGATCTTATTCGTAGTATCAAAATCAAAATTAGAAAGTAATTATCTTTCTTGATTCATATTTTATAATGGGTTTCAATTTAAAATATTGGGTTGTTCAGAAAGTTCCTTCCGTTTGGGAAAACCAATTCGTACCGGAATTATGGCAGTGAATTATTAGACATTAGATATTAGAATTAATATCTAATAATCAAATGATAGAATTTTGCGGTACAGACAAACTTTCAACAAACGGAAAGAACTTTCCGAACAACCCAATACTTTAAGGTGTATACTTTAAGGTGCAACCCAATACTTTAAGGATATTTATTAAGGTGAAACACATTACCTTACAAAATGTTGAGAATTTTTGTTCATTAGTTGCAATTAAAAGATGCTTTTTAATTGGTTATTTTCTAAAGTATTGATTCAAAGCAAATCAATCTAATTACACTCTCAGAAATACTTTCTGTAAATCACTGACATTTTACTGGCAGCAGTGCTTCCGGTATATTTCCGTTATTTGACAAATACCCGCTTTTTTCCGTCACAGGAGGTAAAATACACGTAGAAAGAAAATATAAACAACTTTTTTTGTTCGGTGCTACCATCTAGGAAATCCCATGGAAGTATTTATTATTTTATTATGCATTTTAAGAATATGTCGCTGACCTTGCAGCTGAACCAGGGACTTGAGTGTTCTCAGTCTCGTATCTTAATCGTTGCGCTATCAGCTTTTCGTAAAAGGAAAGGTTTGAAATAAATATATGGTATTTTCTTCAAATGAGTATGACTTGATTAATTTGTTGTTTAGATAGCTGGAAATGTCGTTATAAGATTGTTCTTGGGGTTTTAACACTTTAATATTAAGAGAAGATTAAAATATGAATTATACATATTTTAATTAAATTGTTAGATGTAAAATACGAATATTACAGTTTTAATTAAATTCGAAAAGAAATGTTTGCTTTTTGAGTAAAATCAATTTTTTTTCCATTTCATATATTCATTTAAACTAACATATATATATATATATATTTTACATGCGTTCATTTAGAATATATTTTAAATAGGAATATATATACATATTTATTTATTTAATCTTAAAAAGCAAATTGTGAATACTCTTAAATAAATAAGAAAATTGTTTTTTTTCCCTATTTTTAAATAAATAAGAAATATTAATTTACAGAACTTTTGGTTTTTCATTTTAAAAATTTATTCGAAGTTTGGTATTGATAGAGCCAATACGCATGCGTGCAGGTAATAAACAGATTTTTTTTTTCTCTTTTTCAGACTTACGGGAATAACTCACGGAAAAAAGCATGTTTCTAGGAGAACGGACATTATTTGTTAATAAATGAGAAATAATTTAGTGTATAAAGACGAGATTTATTTTAACACTGTAGAAGAACTAATCTGTACTTTTAAAACAACATGTCCTGATGACTGATAATTAACACTAACCCTCAACCTTTGCTCCTAGGACAATTAAATTTCGAAGACATGTTCCTTGCACAATGTAGGCAATCACTAAGACAGGATTTTTGAAAATTCACTCCCTAAGGGGGTAAATAGGGCGTCGAAAGTTTTAGGTCACTTCGCCATGTCTCAGTAGCAGTTTTAGGTATGACCATGAAGTTCAAGATAACAAGTCTACTAAAAAAATAGTTAAAAAGGTATTTCAGCGATTTTAGAAATTCAACCACTAAGTGGGATGAATGAGGGGGCGGGGGTTTGAAAGTTTTAGGTTATTTCGCCATATCTCAGCAGCACTTTTAGGTAAGAGTGTGAAATTCAGCTTAAATTCAGTTTCAGACTACAGCAGTTCTTCTACTAAAAATGCAGTTAAACAAGTATTTCAGTGATTTTAGAGATAGTGCTTTTGTCGCCAACATCGACTATGAACTCGATTATGGAAGATTAGACGAATTCATTATTTTTTATTAGATATTTTGCGTGGCATGTTTCCAAGGAATTTTTTTTTTCATATTTTATAAATTGTTTTTGCGACATTCTTTTTTAGTGATCGGATTTCAATTTTTATACAAAATATACAAAATTTCCTTCTCTTCCAAAAATACGATTTCTAGATGTAAAGGTTTGCGATTTAAATACTGATCGCCATATTTATGGGCTCGGTTAAACACATGTCTTCATTATAGTGATTTCCGTATAACCAGTTTATAGGCGTGAAACCCACAAGGCTTTGTTAAAATATCATTTTAACGATTTATGCACGCAATATTCACAGGGTCCCATTATAGGGATCGTTGTATTAACGGTATATGGTTCAGATTCTGAGAAACACACAGGTTCCTGTTATTTTGATCCCCGTATTACATTTTATGGGCGTGAAATCACAGTGCCCTTTACAATGATCGCCATGTATCTTAGGCTATCCCATTTTATTTTATTTTATCTGAAATCTGTCCTTTTCCCACGGGCAGAGCCAAGTGGGTCTTTGTTAGGGGGATCACGAAAAAAAATATTATTTATGTTGAGAAATCTTTATTTACGTTCTTTTTTATATTCCTATTAGACATTTTCGTACAGTTTAAAATAAAGTCTTTTATTTATATTTTTATGTTTTCTTGCAAAATGCCCCTTCTGGGACCCAAACGAAGCCCGGGCTCTACGCTGAAGAAGGCATCTGGAACTCACATGGATGCAACCGGCAAGACGGGCGAAGACCGGCTGATATTTTATATTCTAATAATAATGACTGCTTAAATTTATCACGTATGTTATTTTATTAAACTTCATTTACCTGCTATGAATAGAATGTCTAATAAGCTACAAGCTAAAATGTACTTCTGATTGCTTTAGTTGTGAATTAATCTGTAGTTAAACATTGTGAAATTAATTTATTTTTCACATAAATGCTAAATAGTATAGTGTTTCGTATTTGAAACAGGTAAAATTGTTGATAAATGCTTATACATGCATTTAATTAGATACCATTGCTGAACCCTATTTTTTTGTAAGGTTTATAAACATGTAAATAAAAAAAGTTTTACATCGAATAACGCGAGTATGGGGTAACATACAAAGGTCGCTTTGAAATTTATACTTATATTGAACTTTATATGTATATCTAATTTTAAAATTCAATAATGCATTAAATTTAATAAACTGAACCAAAAAAAATTTTATATGTTCACCAAGTAGCTCATAAAATCACTTATTTTTAAAAATAGTTTTTTCTTTTCTCAATAGAAGACATTACGCTATCGTAAACTATAATAATGCCCAAATCAAGTTATAGCATTTTTTTCTGAAGTTGTAAAAGTTTAAAATTATTAAAGAATAATAATTTAAAATTATTTAATTCAGTTTATGCATTTTTATTATGTGAGACACCATCAATTTATTAAAATGTGATATTTTTTCCATTATTTTTCACAAAATATATGTGGTATATGTCAATTATTAAACATCTTTACATATGTTATAAAATAGCTGAACCACCCGGTGTTGACCGAGCTTAAATCTCTTAAAAAACGAAACTCTGGCCACGATATACGATGGCTTCGGACCGTATACTGTGCACGCTCGTACGCTCCGGATTTTTTTTTATTTCCCCCTTCCACCGCCATGGGAGCATTCTGTTCTAAACAAACCTCTTTCCGAACGAGCCTCTGAGACAGGTCTCCACTGCCTACGGTACTGTATAGTAGGCGTGCTACACAATTGAGCTGGTTTCGAGAAGTTAGGAACATTATAAACCGAGTTATTGAAATAAGGTAAAGTTACAGAAAATAACCTTAAATGAGGTGACGGGGGAAGGGATATTAAAGTGTCCCTCAGAAAATAACTAATTAGGAGGAACACTATGCATCTTTAAAAATTCGTTCATTTGGTTAAGCTAGGAACTTAATTACAAACTTGGCTTAAACTATTATTCAAAAATAGTGGTAACCGCTTCTCATAAATTTACTTTAATGTTATAGAGGGTGACTATTAGGTTAATTATAATGTTTGGAATCAGTCGCGTTGAAATCGGAAAAATAGTTTCTGAGATATGAAAACGGGGAGTAGTTAGAGAAAAACCTTGAAGGAGGGGCCGGAACGGGGGGAGGGGCCAAGGGCCCTTCAGCAAATAAATACTTAGGGGGGATCACTATACATATTTAAAGATTGATTCATTTGGTTAAGCTAGGAACTTAATTTGAAATAAGGCTTAGAATATTATTCGAAATACTGGTAACTGCTTTCTAGAAATACACCTTGAACCTATGAATGCTGATTTTTATGATAATTTAGTAAAAATGGAACTGGTTTGGTAAAGTTCGGAACATTATTAGCTGAGATTTAAAATAGTGGTATTCTCTATATAAAACAGCAATTCATTGCTACGGGTGAAGCTAAAAATGTTAAAATTGTTAAATGTATTTAGACCCTTACCCCTCTCCATCCCCGCAAATAGGACAGTTAATCTGTTAAATATGGTTTTCTGTATTATTAATCTCTATCATAAAAATATATATCATGTAAAAAACCCCATTAAACCCAGCAAATTTTCATAAAGAAAAACGTGCCTGGAAAATGTTTAAAGCAGGTGGCGTCTGTGTAATTTGTCGTGTGCAGTTGTAGCTACATTATCATGGCTGTACGCCGATAACTGCAATCCATATTGACACTTTTTCGTTTAAAGGCCTTATCTATGCATCGTATTCTGGTTTATTTAATTAATTCTGTGAAGACTATACCTGCAACTATTCCAAGAAAAAAAAAACGTATTTTTGATGAGAGTTCTTTGTGGATTTTAATTAATATTTCAGTAAATAATTAAAACATTGAAATTCTGAGTCTCAGGTGCATCAGGAGAGGGTTTGGACTACCTAAATAAATCTAAATTTTCATACTTCTAAGAGCCCTAAATTTTCCTAGTCATCGCCAACAGACAAGCTAACAGACAGAGACACAGACACACAGACACACAGAGCGAAATTTTCTTTTATTAGTATAGATAATGAATTATTAAATTTACAGCTCAGGCATTATTTTGGGGTACTCCTTATTTAGTAGAATATTACAAGGAACTTTGAAAATATATGCTGTATTAATTTCGTCAGGGTTTTAATGAAATATATCTAATAAGGCAGCACTTACTACAAAACAGTTTAATCTTGTTATTAATATTAAAAAGGGCATATTGAAATATTCATATCATCATTATACTCCAGCATATATTGTTCTATAAATGTTTCTCTGCAGCTTAAAACGTTCAAGTTATTACATGTTCTTAATTACATTTAATTAAGAAATTTGTATTTAACTATATCAAAATGCCATTTGGGATGTAAAGTTTCAAATATAATTAGCTGGATATGAGTTGTTGACTGCAGATATTGTAATGAAACTATTGTTAAAGGAATGTAAATAATTTGTTTATTTCAAGATTTGTACTATTTTTATATAAAGAGAGTAACAGCCTGTCATAAGAAACTTTCAATATATCTTAAATTATATTAATATAATAATTAAAATTTTATTTTTCATGTTTATGTCGCCCATAGAGATGAAAATCTAATTAATATTTAATAAATGTCTAGACACTGTACTGGAATGATTTCCTTTCAAGTTGTAAACTGAAAGTAATATATAAAGCATCATAAAATAAAAGAAAAAAACGTATTTTGAATAAAGTAAGTGTCTTGAAACAGTAAACATGAAAAGCTAAGTATTTTATGTAATACGCGAAATAAATTAGAATAAATCATTGAATTCAATCTTAAAATCAAAATCACCACTCGACTGGATTTCAAAAAATAAATAAAAATCAGAAATACATTAAAATTTCAGTTATCTGTTTTAAAAGTTGGGTACATTGCAAATAAGAATTTTTGTATCTGATTTTAATTTAAAAGCAAATAGTAACATAAGCAAAATAATCCTTAAATTTAACCGAAAAGTTTAAAAGAAGAATCCAGAAATTCAAATCAAATCATGAAAATGTACTGAATGACTAGACTAATGTTAAGTAAACTAAGCTTTGAAATGATATTTATTAAAGTTTCTCATTTAAATTTATAGCAATGTTGTCAGAACTTTCTTGTGCACTTAGAAAAATTATTTTTTTTTTTTTTAATCTGTAAAATTTAACTTTTACATTTGCCGTGAATCGTACAGAATCTAAAACATTTTTTTTATTACAAATTCTTTTTTTATTTTTTTTATTTTCCCCTTTATATGCTACATATACCCGTGATGATCATTCTGACCAGAATGGCAGTAAGACGTACAAGACGTTGATATTTGATACACATAAATTCGGATTCTTGTATCTAATATTGAAGATTCATTTATAACCCTAGATCAAACTATAAGACGTGAAACACAACACGGAATTTTCCTAGAATAAGGAACTGGAAGATGCATCCAGGGAATTTCACAGCGCAGTTGACGAAATCAAATACGTCACCTCACGACAGAGATGAGAAGTCTGAGTCACTTCAGGACAGGGGCTGCGTGTCGTACGTATGCTGAAAATGACATAAACAGTCACAAAACTTCAGTTATGGGATTTAGAGACATGCACAGATCGGATTATACCGATAATTCCTCTTTAAGTCGACCAGTAACCTCAACCGATCCCGCCACACTCAAAAGGAAAAATGTAGTAATCCATTTTTTAAAAATAGAATTATGAAAAATTATTTAAAAAATATTATCACGTTTACGTCGTTTACCTTTTTTATTGATATTTATTATATAGTTAATGAATCATATTCCAATATGTGTTTTTCATATGAATATGTACAGGATGACCACAAATTTTGTTTTACAATTTCAAGCTTTTATTAAATTACAAATGAACAGATACATGTATAGAAAGTATTACAATATTAGGAGTATATTTTGAAGTGTTTTGCATCAATTAATAAACCTTTGTATGTGTACCAGTGGTTGTACAAAGCACGTCAATGCGATAATTGTCAACGTTTTACTCTATGATACACTTGCTTTATCCAATACAGAGCCTGCACCATGAATTTCTGGTACCCACGTCCGTCAATTCGTGAATGTTGTGTGTACTAAAATTGCAAAACCAAAGCAATTTCGAAAGAGCTCGAGAATTCTAAATAAACCAGAAAATGTCTGAGAGGAGTTACACTCCAGATGCCTATGTCCATCGGTAAGGAGCTAATGGGCGCCTCTGTATGTTCTCCAGCATCCAAACTGGCTGTAGAATAATTCTCAGGTGCTTGTTTCTTGCTAGAACTTGGGACGATGGTGATAACACCCTTGTGGGCTGCCATTCGTCGCCCTTGGGAGGGGCTAGTAGAGCTTAAGCCCATAGGTAAGCCTCCCCACCTAGCTGAACCTGCCATTCGTCACTCAGAGGAGATGATGTGACGGGTCGAGCTAGGGAACTGGGCCTCCTCCGGCCCTTTCACTTATTGGGTGGAATTCTATCGTAGAGTTCGCAATCGGGTAAAAGCCCTGTCATGTCCAGTAGTAGACAAGTACAGTACCTAAATTAGTCCAGACGTAAAGAGGAAACGTGTAATCATTATTGTAAAAGAGTCCATGTTGCATTGTAAATTCAAATGGTTTGAAATGTCCGGAAAAGGCATAGCTAACATAGAATCAGAGATACATTTAGCTAATAAAACAAATTTTGAAAAAAGGTATACATAAAATTACAGAAATGAAAATATGTGTAACACATAAAGTGGTTCTCAACTGATACATCTTAGTATTATAGATTTTCAACCAGTTTATTCTCCTTTTATACATCATATTGCTGTGTCCGAAACCAGATGAATCTCATCTGAGACCTATGTTTCTAAAATCTACTCTTGTTAATCTTATAAATGATGTTTCTGCAAGTGCTGCAGACACTTTGAACATTATCCTATCCCTAAATAACACCAAATTCTAGACTTTGTAAAAACTAATTATTCTTCTTTTTCTCTACAGGTACTTCGACTATCAACTAGAAACAGAAGAACTTCTGCCTATTTTCAGTATTATGTAGTGAAGAGCAGTAATGTTTGTTTAAAAATAATCGATATAGATGTCAGCCCCACAAAACCGATAAAAAAATCTACCTGTGATTATACAAGCCACAGGACGCTTTCTTACTACTCTATTCATCGGTTTAGAATGTCATAATTGTTGTTCTTGCTTAGATGTGTACGTCATGAAAATAAATGTCTGTATTGTTAGTTACATATGTTGTCTGTTGATTGAAGACATGTATGCTGTTGATTAGTTTATGTTAGTAAAATATTTTATAAATAACACTTTAACACATAATGCTTTTTGTTTTGAAGTCATTTGTAAATATATTAGAGGCTTGTATTAAAGCTTATAAATCTCAAATATTAATAAATATATAGACTTTTTTCAAGTCAATAACAGTGTTAGAAAAATATAGGAAATATTAAACGGGTGATATAGAGTAAAAATAGTTTAGTTTTACAACTTTTAAAACCACACTTATAATTTATGTTCAAATTTTCTTTTGTTTTTTTTTTCTTTCTGCCTTTAAATACCTTTAAAATAACTTAAGAATAAACAATCATTTTAAAAGAAGCCATGTTCCGTAAAATACATTTATACATAATATTCTAATCTACGTAAAAATTTTCTCCCTAAGCATTTTTCAAAATGTTAATACTATTTAGTTTCAAAAATGGAAGTTTTATTTTTCGCTATAAATGTCCTGACGCAGATTCCGAAATGGGTATGAAATTGTATCTCTATAATTAGCTGAACTCAAGTTTGAATTTTTATCTCATGGCTGAGCAAGGATTTAGCTTCAGGTTATGAAGATGTAATAGAAGATTTTAGTTCGCTTTTTCAATAACTTGAATATTTTTTGAGATTCAAAATAAAAATGACACAAAATATTTTTCCATGATACTATTTATTCATAAAATTTCAAAATAAATGCATTTCTTACAAAAATAATCTATTAGGATAAAAATCTACGCAGAGTTTTGTGTACAAGTATCGATTTTGTGATATTTTATTTCATGCACTATATTTTCTTATTTTTCAAAGCAACTTGATTTTTTTTTACATTAACTTTATTTCACCCATTTCTCAATTTCTGATGAATACCCAAATATATATTTCAGAATTTTTACCCTTTTCTATGACAAATAAATTTTTATTGATAGACTGCTGAAATAATTAATTTTCACCAGAATTTAAGAACAAATTGATTTGAAAGCCATTAAATGCTTTTCGTCCCGTACTTTATAAAACCAACAATTTATTGAAAATTTCTGGTACAAATTTGGCATTTTGGTATTTCAATTACGTGGCATAAATACTTCCCAACTCTTTAGGAAGTGTTAACTTGCTTTTATAATTGACTAAAACACTGTTTTGGCTTCATATTTAAAAATATAATGCTCAAACATTTAAAACAAATTGCAGACTTTCTTTCAAGACACTAAAAGAGTTACAAAACTATACAAAGTCACCAAGGAAAATCTCATTGGAAATAACTTAGTTTTGCGAATTTTGGAACTAAAGTTGAGAATTGTTTTCGAATTTCTTTTATGTTTTTGCAGTGTAACCGTATTGCAATAACGTAAGAATAAATAAACATTTTAAAGTAATCATGCTCCATAAAATCTGTTTTTGTAAAAATATTTAAAACAACTTAAAACTTTTTTTTTTAAAACAAAGTTTGGAATGTTAAATCCATTACTTTCAAAAGCATAGTTTTAAAAACTTTCGTTCAAACATTCACAGCAGTTTTCGTAATGTGTACAAAAGTATATTTCTATAATTAACTGAATCCAAGTTTCAAATTTTATCTTAATGCATAGCATTGATATTGCTCGAGGTTATGAAGAAAAAATGGTAGATTTTTGTCCACTTTTTTAATAACTAATAAAATATTTTGTTACTGAAAACAGAAATAAAGCGATATCTTTTCACGTGAGAATATTTTACTCACGAAATTTTAAAATAAATGCACGTGTTACAAAAATAATCTGCTGTAACTAAGGTTACGTCAAAGATCCAAATATAGTATTCATATTATGTAATTTTATTTCATAATTTTTTGAATAGTATTCTTCAAAGTAAATTTATTTTTCTAATTTAAATTATTTTTACACACTTCACAACATCGACAGAGTTTCAAAAAGTATTTTAACTTATCTGGTTTTTCATGTCAGCTGAAAAATATATTAGGAGTTCATATTAAAATCTAAAATTCTTAAATTTACATCAATAAGTATGTTTTCTCCAAAGAAAAAAGGTGTTACAAAATTATAGACATTCAGAAAAGAGTATCCTGCGTGAAAAAGCTTAGAAACTCTTGTTTTAAAATTAGAGTTGAGAATTGCCTTCGAATTTCTGTTTGAATCTCTCTCTTTGCTTCCTAATTATCTTAAAATTTGCTCTTAAAATATACACATATATTTATACACAGAAGTATACACATATATTTTAAAGTAACCGTGTCCTATAAACTATATTTATGTACACAATATTTAAAACCACTTAAACTTTTCGTTTCCTAAACAAATTTTGGAATCTTAACCCCTTAACGACAAGCGTCGAGTTGACGTTACTTAACATGTTGCTCACAATTCTTAATTATTTCGACCAGTAATTTTGATTAGAATACCCTAATTTAATAAAATAATTTCTTTGATTAAATTAATAAAAAAATTCTCTTTGAAATTATCAGTGAAAAAAATTAAAAATTCTGTAAAAGATGACTCTTGGCGAATGGATTAAAAATACATTATTTTCTCTCTTTTTCTTTATTTCAAAAATTTCTGACGCAGTACGAAAAAGTATAATTAGATCCAATTGGAAATTTATTTGGAATACTATTTAATATAATGTAGTAGGAATAATATTATATTACATTAAATATTATATTTAATTAAATATAATAATATCCAAATTAATTTGTAATAATATTTAAATTAATTCTCAAATTTGAAATGTTATCTAACCACAGAACAAAGATCTAGCTCGAGGTTATGAAGAAGAAATAATATAATTTGTGTTCCTTTTTTTCAATAATTTCAAAGATATTTTGTAATTATTAAAAAAAAGAAAGAAAAAAAATCAAGAAATTAGTAAATAAATGAAAAAAAAAAATCTTTTCGGAAGGAGCTACTAGAAATTTCGCAATGCAAGTATCGGTCTGTTGATACTTTATTTAATGAAATATATATTTTTATTTTTTTAAACCAATTCTAGTTTTCTAAACGAAATTAAGATAAGGGGATAGAGGCGAAATGCAATATTCAGGTTAGGTGTTTATAACTTAAGAGATAGAACTTTTAAAATTAGAAAAAATAACTTATTTATTAGAATAATAACTTATCTTTAACTTCTTAATCTATATTTTCTAAATATATGTTATATTCTAATTCTGTGAAAAACATTTAAACACATCTACTATATATACAAAACACAAACGGAAATTTCATTCCGTTCCTTTATAACTCGAGTTCTGCTGAATGGATTTTTATGGAACTTGCACTGTTCGATAGATAATTTTTCAGGGAAGGTTTTAGTATATAACACATTGTTCTACGTACATTATTTACAGAATTGTGATAGAAAGTTCTGTTATTTTCGCCGAAAAGGTTACCATTGTTAATTTTTGGCGACTATTATTGTTGCAGAAATGAAAATGCTATACATCTCGAAAAATAAAAGAAAAACTGTTGCTAATTTTATTTTTTAAAAAAAGAAAAAAGAAAAAGAAAAAGTAAAAGTAAAAAGAAAGAGAAAGAAAAAAAAAGAAAAAGAGTTTTGATGAGAGATAATACTATAAAACGAAAATATTTAATTTAAACACGATTATAAATGTTCGTAATGCTTAAAAAAATATTCAAGGGCAAGATTGCTATTGAAACAAAATTTGGCGATTTATCTTTTATTTTTGGCGCTTTTGATTTTACTTTTGATCCCAAACAATTTGATTTTAAACAAAAATGTGTTTTTTTTTTCTGCAGAAAGAATTGAAATGGCCATACATCTCGAAATATAAAAGAAAAAACTGTTACTAATTTTCTTTAAAAAGAGACCGAAAAGAAAAACAGTTTTTGAGGAGAGATTTTAAGCAAAAGGTGTTTTTTCAAGTGTACGACAGCATTTTTGCAATATTTTTTTGGTACTTTTTGGTTAGCCGGGCGCCAGTGATAGATATATACATGTATACACACACACATATATATATATACACATATATCGACACAAATACATATATACACTTATATGTATGAATATATACATATATATATATATACATATATATATATATATATATATATATATATATATATATATATATATATATTTGTACATATATCACTGGTGCCTGGCTAACAGAAAAGTACCTGTTTTTCATTCAAATGCAAACTATATTAATGACAATATACTTCTATTTACTTCTACATATATGAAATTTCGCCCGGCTGCTGATAACTCGAGATCTGCTGAATGGATTTTCGTAGAACTTAAACTGTAAGATAATTTTTCAGGGAAGGTTTTACTGTATAACATATCGTTTTACGTAGCTTAGTTATAGAATTATTATGGGAAGTTCTGCAATCAGATCAATCCGATTATGAAATATTAGCCTTTTTAAAAGATTTTGCCGAATGTATTTCGATGGAACCTACACTGTTAGATAATTTTCTAGGGAAAGTTTTATTACATAACATATCATTCTACGTTGCTTATTTCTAGAATTATAGGGGGAAATTCGAAAATCGGGTGAGAATTTTTTTTATAAAATATTAGCCTTTTCAATATTTGATTCTGATTATGAAAGATTAGCCTTCGGAAAAAGTTCTACTGGACGGATTTTGACGAGAATTATAGTGTTATTTAGTTAGATTCTATTTCAGGAGTGGTTATAGTGTACTACATATTGTTCTACGTTGCTTAGTCAAACAGTTATGTGTGAAGGTTATATAGTCAGGTGAACCCGATTCCGAAAGATTAGCCTTTTTGAAAGTTTTTACTGTGCGTATTTTTTGCGACTTGCATTGTTAAGTAGATAATTTGTAAGGATGGTTTTAGTATATTTCATATCGTTCTGTTAGTATTGAATCTGTCCCTGTCTGTAAAATTCTATCTTCAATATTATTTATATTGATATTAAGGTATCAATATTCATTTCAAAATTAAAATATCATAAAATTAGAACACAACAATAGGTTAGGCTGCCTAAACTGCCCTCTTTCGGGAGATAAGATATCTTAAATTATTCTGACTTTTCGAGAATGAAGGTTCATGTTGTTCAAAAAATAATTGAATCTACACAATGTAGACACAAACAAATATATTGACGATCACGAACACAATATACACAACATTTTTCGCGCACATCATAAATATTACATCTTATATTCCGTATTACATTTTCTAGTTCATTTCATAAAACTTCTAAGACAGATCCATTTTTAATCAACAGAAAAACATCGTCTGCGCGAGGCGCAAAATAGAAACGATTAAATTAAACCATGGAAGTAGCGATAAACGCAACAGTTAGTTTTAGAATTATGTCGAAAAGTTCTATAATCAGATGAACCCGATTATCAAGGATTAGCGTTCATAAAAACTTCTACTGTAGGGATTTTGTTAGTTAATTTGTTTGCATTGTTAGTTCGATCATTTTTAGTGGTGGTTTTAGTATATTGCATATAGTTTTATCGTTATTTACCAAACCCTAACTGTAAATGACCAAATAAAAGAGTTGGTCCTTAACAGCTAAAATTTTGACTGCCCATTAGAAAATATAATAGCGCAATCACATCATTTTTCAGTAATGTGGAAGGATATTCCAGTTAAATATACAGATTGCTTTCAAATACACGGTCAAATTAAACCATATATTTCGTTTGATTCAATGTTCATTTGTAGAAACTGACCAGCGCAGCGGGCGTAGCTTGCTAGTAATTAATATAATTTCAACATAAAATATTTTGTTCATGCTATTTTGTCGCTGCCGCGTAATAAACAAAAATTTCAGAAATAGTATCTTTTAGAATCAGCTAACTTTTATTTATATTTATACTTTGTTGCATAATTATACCTCATACACTCTACAGTTCGAGTCCGTTCGTCATTTACACTGTTATGATTTAAAATTTCATTCTAAATTTTATTCAGTATTTTAATATTTAACTTTAATTTATTCATCCATTTAAATAAAATCATTAAATTCATTTAAATTTATTAAGCTAAATTTCATTATTTCATTTTAAATCAAACATTCTTTTCAGGATATTCATTTCAAATTTAATTTACAGTTTATTTACTTTACAATATTTACTTTAAGTTCTTTACTTTAAATAAAATTCACTTCAAATTAAAAGAAAAATAATTCTAACTTATTTTTTTTAACTTTTAAATAATATCCATCTTTCTTAATAACAAACAGTCTAAAATAAATAATTATTTTAAAATATAGCGTATTTCCTTTTTAATAATAATTATTAAGAATGGTTAATCGCTAATTTTATTCTTTTCGATAAGTTCAGATTCACTGATTTTAATCAATGCAAAATCTCTTTCAGAATCGCGAAACTTTTTCTTATATCGTTCAAAATTTCTAAATTCAATAATTATTTTTCAAAATTCTTTAAATTATATAGTTTAATTTAAAAACATATCTATTGGAAAGAACTTTTTATTTTATTACGATTACTAAATTTTCATTTATTTTCATCCATTAGTTTGTCAGTTATGGATTTTTGTTTATCTTTCTTATTTTACTAAGAAGTAAACATGAATTTTTAGGCAAGTCGCCATGGCTTCGTCTTCAACGGTATTTCTACCCTTTTCAAACAGTCGCGGGCTTATTTGAGTGTGTACTTCGTTCGATCATTCACCGTGTCCATTTCAAGGTTGATTTTGTAACGCTACAAGGTCGCGATCGAATGTTTGAAAAGCGATTTCGATGTTGTTGCTAGGGGATGGATGCGTAGGTGAAAGTCTAGATGTAACTTTGACTACGGTTATTTGGGCTTGATCAGTGATATTCATCTGGCTCCTATTTTTTGATTGGTTATTCCGTAACCGCCGGAAAGTTTTACCTGAGTGGGAAATAGTAAAGAGTGTTCAGTCTCTGACAAAATCTCCTAGATGTAACGTGTTTTGGATTTCGCTCTTCGGAGCCTAAGCCACATTTTGGCTTGCGGCGAAAGTAATCTGTGTAATATGTCAGATTGTGATTCTCCTAATAACTCTTCATTTTCTATAATTTCAATAACATAATTATAATATTGCTAACTTTACTGTCACAGTTATTTCCTCGCGGAAAAGTTGTTTCCTTATAATAAAAACAACTTTAAATCATGGTCTCAAGATATAAATGACTTTTCCATAAGTCACCTTAGATGTCATAGTCTGGATTCTTTCCGGAGAGTTGGGTGGTCTTGCATAATATTTACTTATATTTCTTCATCCTCAATGAACGTCGCCTTCATCTTTTAGTGATATTTAAATCATTGTATCACAAGAATTAATAACTATGTTCATCTTTTGAAATAACTTCAGGATGCTATATCTTCGTAAAAGATGATTTATCTTCATAATAATTTGGTTTGTGTCTTCAAATTCAGATGACATTTTCTGTTGAAGCTTCTTGGTAAAACCGCTGAAATAGTTCATAGTCATCGTTAATCGCATTCATGTAGCTAGGGTGTCAACTATAGTGATATTTTGATTTTACCTTCCGGAGTTCTACTTCCTGTATTTAATGAACAATAGTACTTTTCTTTCAAGATCATCTACCGAACTAATGAATCTTTAGTGATTTCCATTTATTTTATTCTGTGTACAGAACTGAATATGAAAAGTATTAAAATAACTTTATAATATTTTTAGGGACAAATACAAAACCCTGTAAATTATAAGATTTCATAAAGTGATTATTAATTGATAAATATAATATTTCTTCCTAGAGATGTCATTTGACATCGATATGTAATTCTATAATGAAACGTTATATATTGATATTCCATCTTAATATAATTGAAGAAGAATACATTTTGGTCGTATAAAATATGTATAAAGAAATTGCAAGTTTAATTGTGTTTTGTTTATTTGAGTGCACTTGTGAATAAATAGCAGTTTTACTTTGATCTGGTGAGTTTGTTTTACTTATATTCATTTACCACTTGCCATACTACTTTGGATGTTATAATGTATTTTATATTTCCTTGAAGTAAATATGTTTTTAGGAATCTGAAATTTGAGATGCATGATTTTTATTTATCAGATTAACTTAATATTAAAACTTTAACTTAAGAAATAGCTTTTAAAATTCTCAGATGAATTTTTCGTAATCTTAAACTTTAACTTTTATGACTTCGCAATGTTACTGCTACATACCATCGCGCCTATAATGATGTTTGGGAAAAGTAATGAATATATGTTTTTCCAAATTATTATAGGTATTTGATATCGTTCCAGCGCTGGTCGCTGGCGATTCATCTTTTTTATTAATCTTTCCTTTTATATTCTTTACGATCCCCGAATATCACTATATACACCATATAATTTTTATGCTATAACATATGTTGTTTTAGGAAAGTTTACTTTAAAGCAATTTTTTGGTAATATGTGTAACTGAAATTCCCTTCTAAATCATATGTAATCTTAGGCAAATATAGTTCATGTAAAAAATACTTAAGTCCAATTTCACATAATGTTAAGTTGGTCGAAATTCTAAGTAACGAGTTAAAGTAAGAAATAAAAATTTCATACATATCTTTATAAGGTCATGGAAATTTGTTATATGTTTTTAACACTAAAACTGTCAAGGCAGGTTTTTGGACCCGTGTGTGAATAACTGTAAAATTCTATGACTGTCTGTCACATCATTTTGAAAATAAAAATATTGGGAGATAAATCGGCGATTACGTAAGGGAAAGAATAACATGGAAAAAAAGTAGTGGCTAACAAATGGATGATTTCTCCTAGAAGCATATTTGCAAATTAGCAATGATTTTAGTAATTGACACGTAGTAGAAAAGCCGATATTCATGCGTAAAATAAAGCTTCTCACATTTAATTTTCAATCATCTATAAGTTCTGGAAAATATGCCATGTAATAGAAAAAAAAGTATTAAATTATTCCCGAATGTTTAAACGGTATATTTATGTTCATATATCAAACAATTTGGCAATATATTTATTTCAATACATTAATTACATATATATATATATATATATATATATATATTTATTTATTTTACAAAAAATATGATATATAAGCATCATACTTAAAAAAGAAAGCTGGTTACTTTTCCGGGTGGACAAGGTTATTTTCAAGCTTTTCATTTTTTTTGCTTCCTGTCAGTAACACAAAAAGCATCTGACTAGTTCAATCATTTACTAAGATACGTGTAATGCTCAACGTCAGACGAAACAAATATGATTCATAGCTTGTGGAGAAGCTAAAAAGCCTATAGGATTATTTTTAACTTTTGCTTTCAAAGCTCCTTTTTCTGAAGATAAGAATGAAATAAAAGCTTCCTATCATTTATATGTTGTATTTGTAGTTCTAAAAACCACATTTTGTTTTTATTTTAGCTTATACTAGCTGAGTTTCAACTCGATTTGTTGCATTTGCATTCCAAGAAACAGTTGAAAGTATATATATATTTAAAAATGAAAACACATGTGAAGAACGAAGAAAAATACATTATAAATAGCTATGGAATGTACACAGAAGGAAGCATACCCAAAAGGATGGAAAAGCAAAATGGAACAACTATGAATATATATATATATATATATATATATATGTGTGTGTGTGTGTGTGTGTGTGTGTGTGTGTAAATTTATTCTTCAGTTTGAAAATATTTATAATATAAATTTTCAGCAGAAAATTATGCTATTTATCAAATTATTGTTCCTGCTCAAAAGGTCTCTTTTCGTTTTATACGTCTAAGAAATACCAAAAAATTATTCCGACACTTACTTTACAATTTTTCATTGATTTTAGGATAAATGCGACACATTAGCTAGATATTAAAAAAAAATAAAACTGCTTAATTTTGGGTAATGTTAAAGGTTTTTTCTGGCTATTCTCCAGTCCTTTTCCTTGTTAGTAACACAAAAATCATCTGACTGGTTTAATCATTTGGTAAGATAAATGCAATGCTTAACATCATATTAAACAAATATGATTCATACATGGTAGAGATTCATACATGGTAAGAATGCAGCAAATGCTTTGTATATTTTATATTTCGTATTTTTGTTCTAAAAACCTCAAAATTCTTCTTTCTGTTTATTTTAGCTGAGACAATTCTGTTTTTATGTAAATATATAAATATAAATTTACTCTACATTTAGCGTATTTACCATAAAAATTTGAAGCAGAAAAATATGACACGTTTTGAAATTTTCTCTGACTCAAAATGTATATTTTAGTTTCAATAGTCTAAGAATGTAAAAAAAAAGTAATATTTAAATATATTCCTTTTCTTTTCGTCATTTATTGTACAATAAATGTGACACATCCGCTACATACTTAAAAAAAAACCTGGTTATTATCGGATAATGGAAAAGGCCATTTACAGACATTTATTTTTTACTTCCTGTCAGTAACACAAAAAGTATCTGACTTCTTCAATCATAAGTGTAATTCTGAACGTCAGATGAAACAGATATGATTCATACATTGTAGAAATGCTAAAAAGTCTATAGGATTATTTTTAATTTTTGCTTTCAATGCTTCCTCTTCCGATGAAAAGATAAGAATAAAAAATACATTGTATCACTTATATGTTGTAATTTTACACCACAAAACTGGAAAACTTATTTTTCCTTACTTTAGTTGAGTGGCAACATGGTATGTTACATTCACATTACATGAGATCGTTGGGTTTTAGAAATTTTTTTCTAAATCCCATTTCATTCTGTAATCAGAATACAGTTATAATACGACTTTCATTAGAATTCTTATAATAAATGTGAAATCGTATATGTAATTTATGTTAAATAAAAATTTCGAAAAATTATATTTTGAAAACGAAGTGTTTTTGTTGCAGTTATAGTAAAACTTCCAGTTTTCTCAATACAAATGCCTAATTTCAATAACATAATTTCTCCTGATTCCGAAGTTCTGTAATAAGTCGAGAATTGAAAATGACCTTATTCTGACGCAATTATAGAAATTATTTTCATATTTGTTATTTACGATTCAACATTTATTTACAAATCTGCGATTACCCACAATCATGCGATCATGCCCACAAAAAACATTCCCGTATTAGGGTCTTTCCAAACTGTCTTAAAATTAACTATTTAGGCAATTTTTTTGCATTCAAATATTAATGAGAAAATAATATTTATAAAACTATAATTAATCCTCTCCAGTTTTCCAAATTTCTTAATCTCTTTCACAAAAGTGGAATAACACAATTACTACCATTTGGATTTATTTCAGAAATTTTAATACATGTAATGATGAAGGAAAGTAATTTAAAATATTACATTCAAAGGCATTGAAGTGCTTTGAACAGCAAAGTAAAACAACAAGAAAGAAAATTCATTTGTCAAGCATAGATTATGAACACTTTCCAACACATGCAGAATACTTCAACAAAAATTTACTATTTAATAAAGTGAAAGATATTGTCTAGGTAAAGAAGGTCAAAGTCAAACAGGGCGGCGAGGACTACCTTTCGGCTTAAGCTCAACTGGCCCGGCCCAGCAGGTTTGTTTACTATGCGGCATTGTCTTACAAGATAATTATTAAAGTTGAGAGAAGGCAATAAATACAAAACAATACTAATAGCTCACTTATTGGACGATAAACAATTAATAAATACGAAAATGACAAATGAAATAATAATATAATAAACACAAAACAAATACCACCATGAGATTAAAGAAGTAGTACTGAAACATAAATTCCAAAAATTCTAATTTTAATGATATAATAACTGAGAAAACAATTTATTAATTATACTGAGCAATACTAAATAATTCTTTGTGATACTAAGCAATAATTATGCGATGTAATACTGAAATACGAATTCTGAAATTACAAAATCCCGAAAATACAAATTCTGAAAAAACAATTTACCAATTATACTGAGCAGTACTAAATAATACTATAACACTATAATACTATGTGATACAGCAATAATACTACCATGTAATAATATTGTATGATGCTCAGGTAGATAATAATATTGGATATGTCTAGGTAAACAATTTGGAAAACGTATAACACATTTAAGAACTCAATATAAGTAATTAGCATCTAAAGTCGGAAATGAATTATTTTGTACAGCTCTGTATATGATCTATAGATTTGTTTATATACTACATAGTATGTAAAAAATTAGTTAATTTAGGAAACGCATAACACAGTTCAAAAATTCACCTGCAGCAATTTCCACCATTAATCGGAAATGTACTCGAATACCTTTCTGCATCTCTGTATATGATCTATAAAATGTATACACACCAAGTAATATGCAAAAATTAATTACATTTTAAAACACATACCACAATTGTAAACGCATTTCTAGCAATTATTGCTTTTAGAGAGGATTGTAAATAAAGTATTTTGTGCGAACCTGTAAAAAACGTACCTACATACGTCATGAACTCTTCTATTTGAAATACCAGGACGTATGTGTATACGTCATCATTTTAATTTTAGACTGCAATGTTCTAAGCATCTGGCTTTTTGTGTCTCTAATTGCTATGTTTATTGGTTTTGTACGGGCTTTATAGCAATGATTGTTTTCGCACCCAATAGATGGCGA
The DNA here is from genome assembly GCA_963931845.1 of Maratus michaelseni. Classification (NCBI taxonomy): domain Eukaryota; kingdom Metazoa; phylum Arthropoda; class Arachnida; order Araneae; family Salticidae; genus Maratus; species Maratus michaelseni. The sequence goes on from OZ007587.1 coordinate 373,866,982, forward strand.
TACGTGTAAAAATCTGGATCCTTTTTTTCTATCTTTGTCGTTCATTTTTTTTTATGTGTTGGTCATTCTGTTCAGTTGTCTTTCGTCAATTGCAGTGTTTCGCTTTCGGTTTTGTGTTTGTTTGTATCTCTAATATATAAAAATAATGACATAAACTACTTTTGACGAAATTTAATATATCTGATATTCGGCATACTATCACTAAATTGAGTATGGAGGAGTAAGGGATTAATGATTAATACCAAACATGTCATGGTAAACCTCAATAACATACATAAATTACATGGGAATCCGAATATATTTTCGTAAGTAATCACATACAGACAGACGGACACATAACCCTAATTCATAAACACTAGCAAACTTTCAATCATATTTATTCATGCAATAATCTGAAGTTATATAAATTCACAAAAACATCTTATCTAATGAGTAATATAAAATTATATTGATAGAATAAATGTTTAACCGAAAGAAAAAAATATCATGTCTTAAGCGTTTCATAAAATATGATACATTTTAGAAAAAATCTAAATATTGGTCAAGCATCTAGAATACGGTAACATAATAAAAATTTAACTCTCTGCCAGAATCTTTGCGGCTTCAAACTTCTATAAGTGACTTTTGATGTTCAAAATCCTTTTACTTGAAAAATCATTAAAAATGCATGACACATATGGAGTGGAAAATTGCTTTTTAATGCGTCTGGATAATGTTAAATAGTGAAGTTTTGGAAGAGTTTAGGAAAATTGAAACGAACCAGAATATAAAAGAAATATTTCTTTTTTGACTATTTGTACTATTATGTACAAATACTATTATATAATGTCATATAACAGGAAGAGATAACTGAATTAAAAAAAATTTATGCAAAAACCGCATGAAAATATAGAATATATCGCTAGGAAAAATGTTTTCTCATATTAGTTCATTTCGATAGTACTTACCGCATTTGGACTTTATAATGCAAAATTTTCCCCAAAGTGTTGCGTGTAAAATTAGAGTGCACTTTATACACAGAATATTTTCAACCGCATGAAAATATAGAATATATCGCTAGGAAAAATGTTTTCTCATATTAGTTCATTTCGATAGTACTTACCGCATTTGGACTTTATAATGCAAAATTTTCCCCAAAATGTTGCGTGTAAAATTAGAGTGCACTTTATACACAGAATATTTTCAACCGCATGAAAATATAGAATATATCGCTAGGAAAAATGTTTTCTCATATTAGTTCATTTCGATAGTACTTACCGCATTTGGACTTTATAATGCAAAATTTTCCCCAAAATGTTGCGTGTAAAATTAGAGTGCACTTTATACACAGAATATTTTCAACAGCTGTAAGTAATCACGCATATTTCACTAACAAGGAATGTCTCCATATGCGCATACTCTGAAAAAATGTAAAGAATTAGAGAATATTCTTCTCATGAGGATATATATGTTTATAAAAAAAATTGCTGCGTAAACTCGATATAACGTCCTTACAAAAAATATGAAAATTTCCTGTATTTGGCGATATTTCATGGTTGGCAACTCAATGAAAAAAAAAACATTTATGATAAATACTCTTTTTTCAGGAAAAACATTTTCTACCCTTCATACAGAACTAGTTTAAGTAAGTTTAACTTAAATTAATATCTTGTATAACTACGGTCATTCCATGCACATTTATATGTATATATAAAAAAAGTAACGATCGCATTCTACAGTTTAGAACAAAATTTTAATTGATAAAAAATGCGTAAAACTAAAAATTAAAGTCCAATTCTGAACACTGCCAGTTTGACTTCGATATCGTTAGTGCCATAGAGAACAAGCGAAAATCATTGTTGCCATAGAAACGACTTATTCAATATCGAAATGTATAATGAGAGCGTTCTTAATCGGTGATTTACTGTTAAAAAACACTTAAAACTTATTCAGCCGGTAAAACCGTGTAAAATTAAATAACTTGAATAACACGCAACTTGTATATATAAATATATATATATATATATATTGTATAATCTTATAAAAAATAATATACTATTTAATCATTTGAGTTTAAATTGATAAAGTACTGTTTATTTAAACACTCATTGATCCAGGAATTTCCAAATGAATTAAAATTGCTTGCATTTGGCGAGGAAAAAAAGTGTTGCTCACCAATCACGTCTTTTTCCGACAAATACTCCAAAGTATTTTATTTTTTTAGCTTTTCCACTGGGATTCCGCCGCTAAATCTGACTGATCCTTTATTATGTATATAAGTAGTTCAATTGGAATTTTTTCAAAATATTTTAAGTATGCGCTTTAAGAAGACCCTTCTTAAGACACTGAATGTTGCTATAAAATTGTGCAAATATAGCAGCAGCGAGTAAAATAAGTTAAATAACTGTACTTTTACGTGCGTCGCTTGTGAATTATGAACCAATACAAGTCCATTATTCACTTATGTGTTTACTGTCAAAATTATTGGACGAAACGTAGTTTTTACGCAGGAAGCACACCTTGGCAACTATATCTCTATAGATATTGCCTCAGTACTGGTAACACTGTATTGAATGGCGTATTTATGGATCGGCCAACGAGTACGCATTCGTGCCATTATACAACATTAGCATTGTAAATGTATTGTGATAATTTTTTGTATGATAATAATTTTTTAACATGGTGCATCAATGTGCTGTACCAATGTTTTGTGTGTGTTGTATATTCCAAGACTATACTCCACATCAAAGTGCTTTGAAAAAGCAGAGAAAACAATGCCCACACTGTAAAAAAAGACAAATGTTTATCAAGGAAAATATAATATAACTACGAACTAAAATATTCAATAACCTCTTCTGACTTACCTACGATTCCGAAAAGCGCTCTTTAGATTTAGAAACCTTAAAACCCGATATAATTACGAGAATGAAAAGAGCATTTACAAAAACAAGGTTTTTTGTATATGAGAATGTAGCCTTCCCAACTGGGTTTAAAAGTCCGGGCCAGGATTCGAACCCGGGATCCATGGCTGAAGCTGCCAATATATGCTCTACCAACTGAGCAATACCGGACGAATATGGCTGAACTAACTCAACCAGTTAACTTTAATGACCTTAGCAACTGGTGTGATATCTGGATAAGCACAACCGAACAAATCATGGGTAATGTGACATCCAGTAAACGCTGGAAGCGTGATTAAACTAAATTAATATTTGGCATAATTATTCAAATTGGTATATAATCATATGAGATGTTATCTTACCAACTGAGCGAAAAAATCCGGGCCAGTCGTTTATTGAAGGTCCCATTACCTGCGATTTATTCCGTTGTGCTGATTCAGATATCAGACCTGATGCTATGATCATTAAGGTTAACTGGGTGAATTAGTCCAGCCATACTCGTCTGGAATTTCTCAGTTGGTAGAGCATTGGCAGTTTCAGCCAAGGGATCCCGGCTTCGAATCCTGGCCAGGAATTTTTCACCCAGTTGTGAAGATTACTTCTGATATGATTTCTTTACCAATTTGAATAATTGTATCAAAAATTAATCTAAGGTTTATTTTGCTGTCACTGATTTACGGAAACATTCACCAATAGGTTTAATAGTGTATTAATAAGTTTTCTCTAACTGGAATATAGGTATTTCGAATGCTATCTGTTCTAAATTAACAGTTTAATGTTCAATAAACATGTTTTTCAGACAAACATGATAAAGTAACAGAATTAACATTAACATTAAATATAATAATTTGTTACTCATGCATGTATAAATGCAATTATGCAGTTGAAAATGTTTACTTAAGTATTGATACCATCCTAAGAAAACGATATTCCGGTTTGAGGAAACTGATTAATGCACTATAAAAATTACTCAGAAATGTTTCCAAAAATCTGTGGCAGCAAAAAGCACTTTGTTCTTATGAGTGTTTTTTTTAAATTTCGAAAATATATTTGTTTCTGCGATTTTGAAAACATAAAAACGGTTTTCGGAATCACCATGAGAGGTTACTGTAATGTTCGTCCGGAATTATATTATATTTTCTCAAATTAAGAAGCATTTGTCTCTTTTCAAAGTGCAAATCTGATATCACTTCCGCAAAATATTTTTTTATAATTACAAATAAAATAATATACCGCAAATATGATAGCAGAAAAGTATAATACATTTTAATAAAAAAAAGTAGTCAAGAATCTAGAACGCGGTACCCATAAAACATTTTAACTTTTGCCAAGTTTTTGTGCTATTTCAGAGATTTTATAAGTGATTTTTGATGTTCAAAATCCTTTTACTTAAAAAATTATTAAAAATGCATGACACATATAGAATGGAAAATTGCTTTTTAATGGGCCTGAATATAATGTTATATATTGCAGTTTTGGAGAAGTTTAAGAAAAGTACAACGAAACAGAATATAAAAGCAAGCTTTCATTGTGACTACTTTTACTTTAATGTGCACATACCTAGCTTAGTAAAAGAAGCGCATATATCATTTTATTAGTTAAATAAGCTGTATGTATTTATACTCCTCTGTGGAACTTAACTTTGTTGAATTTAACTAAGATGGAATTTTGTAATGAATTTTTCACTCACTTTCTGATAGGCTATAATTATTAAAAGTATGCACACAGGTGGGTTTTTGATGGCAATACAACATTTTAATATATTTAGAATGTGATTATAAATTAATAAATCAACTTTAAGGTTCGCATGCCAGGCAAAGGTGATAAATCCCAAATATTCTTTATTGTTACAAATATATACGGGTTACAACAACTTGGAGTTAGTTATTGGGCAATCCGCTCTCGGTACAATATGTCCACCGGCCAGTGTTTCCAGTGGGCTACCTTTTAAAAATTCAGATTGCTTGATTGGCACCGCTTTTTTAAAATGGTATAATTCACCTTGTTTTCGCCTTATAGTCCTTCATTAAATAAGGCGAATTTTACTTTCTCAAAAAACTGGTGGCAATCAGGAGAATAGAATAAAAAAATAGTAGCCCACTGGCAACACTGCCACCGGCTGTAAAATGCAAAAAATGAAATATTTTAAACACTAAATTAGAAAATAAAATATGAATAAAAAAATAAAGATTTATTTGTTTACTTGGGCTTTTATTCAGTCATAACTTCCTTACCTGTCAACGAAATTTGTATTATATTTAAAATATTTAACTACAATTTTATTTAATTTCCCTGTAAAACATAATTGAGAAAATACTTATTAAGCAACACCTAGCATCTCTTTCACGCCTAGAGACTGAAAATTTTACATATTTTTTAAACATTAACTGATGATTAATAGTGTCGAGGATTATATTCATATACGTAATTCAGTTTTTTATATCATGTTTGAAATATCAAGTTTTTTTAGCATTTTGTAATGTTTACAGAGAAAACAACATTACAATTTTGCCCCTTTTCTCGGCAGTCAGAGGGTTAAGACACTGAATGTTGCCATAAAATTGCGCAAATATAGCAGCAGTGAGTAAAATAAGTAAAATAACTGTACTTTTATGTGCCGTCGTTGCTTGTGAATTATGAGCCAATGCAAGCCCATTATTCACTTCAGCGTTTATTGTCAAAATTATTGGACGAAACGTAGTTTTGGGGCAAGAAACACACCGTGGCAACACTAGCTATGTAGATAATGCCTCAGCACGCCTCAGCAAGTTTTAACTAGATAGATTGGCAAAAATCATCTTTACTTTAAGGAACCTTATTTACAATCTCATTCCAGTTATAAGCCTGTTAATAAAAATACAATTGTAGATTTCTAGAATGTATCCTCCAAGTTTTGATTAGAAAATTATTAAGTCTAATATTGTATAAGATCATGGAAATATAAAGCATAATGTTTAATGTGATGAAAATAAAATAAATTCTATGAAAATAATGATATGGTTAAAAATAAAATAAATTCGCTAATTGAAGTGTGCATAAGGTATTTGAGGACATATACATTTTACTTGTTGTTGCTGTATTTTACTAAACACAATTCCGTGATAGGCACATTAATAATATGGTGTAATTGTAGATTTAATAGTTGAGTAGAGCGATTTAGACATATCTCAATTTATGAAACTCACCAGATCTTTCGTTTACAAAGTTCGTGAGAAGTTGGAGGCCGGAAATGGAAACATTCCACTGGCATGGTAGACTATAAAGCATTCCATACGCTTTAGAATTAACAGAATACCCGAACTTATACAAACAGCTCAACAAATCATCGCTGATATTCAGAAAATGAGCGGTCACTTTCAAAAGAATTCCAGGTCTTAGAAGAATGAATAATAATTGTTGTCTATAAGAGTTATTGAAGATAGTGATAATTTACGTCAGAAAAAACAATAGAAAATCGATTAATAAGATGTAAAATGTTGTTCAATCAACTGAAAAATCCAACAGAAGAAGATCTAATATTTTTCCCGTTAAGTCGAGAAAGCATTGACCAGAATCAAAAACGTTAACAGACCAAATGGCAGATTGTTATATAAAGATTCTTATAACATACCAACAGTTATCTACACAGCATTTTTTTGTAACTGTTTAAAAAAACAGTTAAAAATGTATTAGTATTTACTATTTAAAAATTATTTTCTTCAAGTCGTTTCAGGAATTAGCCTGAGAGAAATATCATTTTAAGAAAATTGTGTTTTCGATCATTTTCGGATGGGGAATGCTGTTAATTTTTGTTTAATACATGAATAAAGAAAGGTGGTGATTTAGCAAGGGGAATTGTTTTCGTGTTTAAAAAAGAAGAATTAAAAAACTCCACAGCTAATTGACTGATTTTGATGTTTTTTTTTTCTTTTTTTTTTATTTAACGAGAGGACAAGAATAAGATAGTTTACTTTTTTTTTATCTTTGGGTTTTCCTCAGTAACTTTTGGTCGAAATTGAAAGTGTAATATATCTAAACAACACAAATTAAATAGGCCATCACTATAACAGAAACCCGTAGTTCGTATTGGAAATTTTTTTTTTAATAAATATAAATTCCTACAAATTCGAGGTTCGTTTGCTAAAACAGACGGGATTGTGCCGGTCCACGGGCCGACAGCAGTGGGGGGGGGGGGGTTTGGAAGAGGTGCAATCTAGGTTCGTTTAGATAGATTTTTGTGAAATATATAAAATCATTTCAATTCGAGGGTCGTTTGCGAAATCAGATCGCAGCGTGCGTAGCACACTGGGATTTACGCTGTCGACACACGTGGGTACCCTAACTACAGGTTTGTTTTGATAATTTTTTGTTTAAAAACAGGAGGCTCCCAACACTAAATCCCTATTATAGAAAAATGTCTGAATTCAACACTTTTTTAACCCATTTATGCCCAGCGTCGATGCTTTAGTAAAATGAAAAAAATACATTTCACACTACTTAAAATGTAATAGCAATTTGATATCTTACTTTACCGAGGAGTCCTCGATAAAATAAGCCACCAAATTTCTATAAAAAAAAAGTGGTGTGAAATTTACTTTTTCCCATTTTACTAAAGCGTCCCTAAATAGGGACGCTAGGCATAAATGGGTTAAGTATATTTAATGTTATTATACTGGGCTCACCTATATCGGCAGAGTCAGCTAGTATTATATACAATATTGTAATTTTTAATGTCTTAAATTGAGTAAAACAGATATGATTTGGAAAAAAATATGTAAATTATTTACCTTTTAACTCATTATTGAATACGCAAATTCGTTATAAACATTGAATTTTAGAATCTTCATAAAAATACACACTTTATGAAAAAGTTGTTAATTATGATTAAACTCTATGATAAATAACAAACGCATATTTAATCTTACCATATTCATAAATTTAATGGGTTTTTTGTATGTTTACTAAACGAATCCAGTCCATAATTTGTTCTTTTTTTTATGAAGCTATAAACCAAGGATATAATGAAACTTTATTTTTCGTAAAAATCTACTTAACAACCAGATTTTATATCTGAACGAAACTTAACAAGAATCTAAAATGAAAAAGAAATACATCAAAATATATGTCTAACTTTATACAACATCATAAAATGCAAATAATGTACATATCATGAATATAAACGAAATTACCATCTAGTATTTCACTCAATTACCCACAAAGTAAAAAATAAATATAAGAACACTTTTAAGAAAGTATCTCTATCATGGTCTCCCAATTTTGATACAAAAGAATGGAAAATAATCCTTATTAAGCTTTTTATTACCCCTCTTTTTTTATCTACATAAGTTTTATAAGCAGAATTTTTTTTATGTTTTCAATGTTTTTACTGTTAAGTAATTCCGAGATTTATCATTTGGGGTTTTTTATAATACTTATTAATTCATTGAAGCACTTATATTTATAAGCACTGGGATTATTATAATAAAAAATTATATTTTTTCACTTTTTTAGTATGTTGCACAAATAAATGCTATTACATATGAAAAAACTGTTTCGCTCACTTATATGTATTGAATATACAGGGCACTCCGAAAAGAACGCCCGAATGTTAACATTAAAAAATATATATATTAGATAAACAACATGTTATTATTAGGTAGCTAATAAATTTTGTATGCAATATGATTTATGATATGATATGAATTAATGAGTTGTTTAGTCTGGCCCAACTCAAATTGTAAGAAAGCTTAAAAAAACTTGCAAACTTCAAAATGAAAGATTTTTTCCCACATGTCTCAGTATCTGTGCAACATAAAGGGCAAAAAATTGAGAGTACAGGGTGATTCATTAGTAAGTTTACAACTTCCAGATACTGTAATATAGGAAACGTTTAAAGCACGTTCCCCAATTGCAAACCGTATTGTAGGTATACTCATAATTTTTTTTTCCCACTGCAGTGCGAAATGACATAGGCGATAACTAGCGTGTCATGCGACTATCAGTAGAAATCGCTGCGTCTGAAGTGGAGAAGGCATTTTGTGTTCATGAATTGAGCAAAACAGAATCTGCCACAATTTGCAACGGCATTTTCGAACGCGATTTGGAAAAGAACATCTAACCAGATAATCCCTTTATGATTCGTTTAAAAATTTTGAAACTACGGGCTGTTTGTGCAAAGTGGACAGAACTGGATTACCGGTTTGTTGTTGTGTGATGTGACTAAGGATGCACACACAGTTTTTCTAAACCAATCATAAATGGATTTTCTGGTTAGAAGTTCTTTTCCAAATCGTGTTCGAAAATGCCGTCGCACAATGTTGACAGAATTCATTTTATTCAATTCAAGAACACAAAATGCCTTCTCCACTGCAGGCGCACCAATTTCTACTGATATTCACGTGACATGCTAGCTATCCCCTATGCCATTTTGCAAAGCAGCGGGAAAAAAGTTATGAGTACACCTACAATTTAGGCAATTAATATCAATTTAGGGAACATGCTTTAAACTGTTCCTGTTTTACAGAATATGGAAGTTGTATACTTACTTATGAATAACCCTGTATATATGCATATATATATATATATATATATATATATATATCGTGTAGTCTGGCTATAGTTTGCTTCCTTTCCTTATGTCTTTTTCATTCATTTTCAGTCTGTACTTGTCAGGTATGGGGAGATTTGTATGCGTAAAACTAGTTTAACCCAGCAGTACATGTCTCAAGCCATGCCACCTGACACAGGTCGTTTTATTTTTTCTTTGTTGTTTATTGGTTTTCTATTTTTTGCTGTATTTTGTTCTGTTCTTTTGTTTTGAGTTTAAGTAGTTAGTTGTGTTTTCTGGTTCTGTGTTAATGTAGTTTGTTTTGTTTTCTTGTTTTGTATTTTTGTGGTTTATAGATTTTAGTTGGCTTTTGTGATCTTGGTTCTGCATGGGTTTTTTCACTGCAGTTTATTATATATATATATATATAATTAGTTTATCATATATATATATAATTAGTTTATTATATATATATATATATATATATATATATATATAATTAGTTTTTTATATATATATATATAATTAGTTTATTATATATATATATAATAAAACTTTTGTTAATAATAAACATTAAACTACATAAATAATCGACAATACATAAACCGATAATTATTATACAATACATATATATATATATATATATATATATATATATATATATATATATATATATATATATATATATATCCAAAGATTTAAGATTCTCAATATATATATGTGCATTATTCGTCAATTGAATGGCTATTTGAAGCTGTAAAAATGCTTAAATTAACTTACAAATTTAAAAAATGTTTGGACAGCGCAGCGTCATGTAGTGACAAAAATTTAGAACGTTTTATACAATATTTATGAGGTACTGGATAAGCACATCATTTTTCCAATTTTTATATTTATTGTAGTTAATGAATTGTTGAGTTCTTTAGTCTGGGTCAACTCAAATTGTAAGAATGCTTAAATAAACTTGCAAATTTCAAAATGATACATTTTTTTTCTCCACATATCTCAATATCTGAGCAACATAAAGGACAAAAAAATGAGAGTGCCTTGATGCACCCCTTTTCCATTTTATTTTAATCATTCTTAACGTTTAAGACAGCGAAGTGCCATCTAGTGGCAAAACTTTGAACTATTTTTACAAAAAAGTTTTATACAAAATTTATGATGTCCTTGATAAACATGTCATTATATTTTTTATAGTTAATCATTTTTTTAATTTTACAGTCTGATTCAACTCAAACTGTAAGAATGCTTAAATTAAATTACAAATTTCAAAATAATAACATTTCCCCCCCAAATGTTTCAATAGTTGGGTTGGAATAAAGAATAAAAAAGGCTCTGATCCCCCCCCCCTTTTTTTCAGGTTAGTTTAACCATTCTTAATATTTGTGATAGCGCAGTGCCGTCTACTGACAAAAAATTTAAATATTTTACAAAAATGTTATAACTAAACTTTTGAGGCACTTGTAAACATGACATTTTATGTATCTTTACATTTATTATAGTTAAATAATTATAGATTTTTATGCTTGGGTGTCCCGTTTGAAACACACTATGTTTACACACTAAAATAGACTGACTCTTATAGTTTTTCACTTGAATAATTTGCTACATAATTTCTGACATAAAGAATTGAATATTTTATTAGGTTATAAAAATATATTAAGTTTTAAAAATAAGATAAAAATAAATAATATTTTTATTTTAAAGATAATGTATATTTTTTTATCTTTTAATGTGTATCTAAATATAATAAAATTAAAGGATTATTAGAATAATGCATCACTAATCAGAAATATTACATATGCAATTATATATATATATACAGATAGATATAGATAGATAGATAGCGTAGCATTCTTCAGCAAGATCTGAATTTTCATTTCACGTTTATCCTCTTTTCGCAACTAAATATTTTATATAGTATTAATTTTAAGTAATTCGTATAACAAGTTGATCGTTATTAAATATAATAATTTGTTTCACGTGTTTTATTCGGAATAATTCTAAACGTGAAACATATCGTTAATATATGAATAACTATAATAAATAATGTTTTTCAACGACAAAAATAAATACATAAATATTTAAGGACCAGTTACATAAATTAAAAATAAAATATACTTAAAATTTCCTCATTTTAATCTTTTTGTCTTCATATATATACATATCTCAATCCACTGATTGTGGTGTTCCTGTTTATTTCTCGAACTTAAAAATCTTTTTCCTCTATTGATGACTTTAATGCATTTGAATCCACGCCAGAACTACGTGTATCAGCTTTTAATTTTTAATCGTTATTAAAACACATTTAGAATAGTAACTTATCAATTTGTAATGAAAAATTTAATTTTAAATATTTTTCATAATTAACAGAGAAGCGCTATTGAAACTTTTCTTATTTATTATAAGTATTAACATCTTGTGAAATATTCGAAGAGTTATTTTTCTACTTTAGAAAGCATTATATCAGGTTTGCTGTAACATGTGTTAACTACATACATTTTAATTTTAAGAATAAAAGAACAATGAGTTTTAAAGAAAAATTTCCAGAAACTATATTCAGAACAATTTCTTACATGTTAACACATGTTCTGAATCATAAAAGAAAGAAAAGAAAACATACATCACGAATAGATTATGAAACATTTTCTAACATTTCCATAATTTTTATCTTTATTTCTTTTTTGATACGATGAAAGAAGAAAACGAGTAACATAATTCAAAAAACAATTTCAGCGATTACCGCCCGCAGTCGGTTAGGTATTTGAATTTAATTATGCAACCTACTTAATGATCTATAGTTTTTTTTATTTTAATACTCACACACTATATGCTATACTTTATTTCAGGTATAAATTGCATAACACCTTTGTAAATTCATTCTCAGCAAATTTTCGTGCATCATAGAATTTAATGTATTCGTATAGTTTTGTGAAGACCAGTATAATGATGTTTAGATATATACTGGTATCTTATAAGCTTCACACAATAATCGGAAAATTTATTCAATCCAATACGATATTTTCTATTAAATTATAAAATTTATTTTAATAATATTGAAATAGAATTATCTCGCAATATTATATCCTTTTATTAATTTTACACACGATAATACAAACGCAAAGAATAAATGTTTGGAGAATATCATGAAAATAAACAAAATTTTCTAGATGTATTCCAGTCAATTACTCAAGGAAAAAAAACAGAATGTAAGACCATATCAAAGAAAAGTATCTTTATCATGGTCTCCTCATGTTGTTGCCACAAATTGGAAAATAATCCTTATTAAGCTTTTTATTATCGTTATTTTTATCGGCAAACGTTTTTATAAAGAAGCAGAGATTCTTTTTTCTCGATATTTTTTTTTACCATAGAATCACCAGATTTATCATTCAACTTTTTTTATGATACTTATTAATATGCCCAAGCAATAAATTTAGTAAGTGGTCTAAGAATTATTATGAAAAGTATAGCATGCAAAAATAAAGTATATGTTATTTGCTTTTTTTGCTTTGAGCATAAATATTAATGTTTGCGTGTGTATAAATATATATAATAATAAATAAATTTCCTTTTTCGTATTTATATTTGTATCTTTCGTGCTCGAAAGCAATAGAAGTTTGAAATTAATTTTCAAAAAAGCATAGTTATATGTAATTACGCAACAACAAACGATGATAACTTTTTTATTATTTACGACGATAGATTATCTAAAATAAATAAGAAAAAAAAAACTAAGACTGACAATTTTTGTGAATAATTTAACTTTTAAGTTGTTTTTAATACCTTTTCTATAAAATAATGTGTTTATTAAATTTGATGTGATTCAAGTGTAATTCAATTATTTTTAATGTATGCAATTTCCATTTTTATTCATCAAATAAATTTCACTTTAAAACAATTTCAAATAAATCTAAATATTTAAATATATTTTATTGCCTGCAAAAGTGAAACTGTCAGTGTTTAGTTAAAAAAAAAAAAAAAAAAAAAAAAAAAAAAAAAAAAAAAAAGTAAAATATTGCAATTTGCTATATAGTTTCATTTTGGTTACACAAACAGTTCATTACAGTTTCATAATAGTTTTATTTTGAATTATTTTCATCAACATACTACTGACAATTTCATTTCTTTTAAATTCATTTTTAAATTTAAACAAATGTTCTAGAGGCACTTTTCTTAAATTATAAGTCATACTTGATGACAAAGTGAACGACTTTGCGGCTAGAAAACTGCAGTTACCGAAGTCAGATTTAATGGAAGTGGTTTAGCATAAAGTTTGTCCTCCTCGGAAATTCATTGGCTTGAGATGAAAAGGGTTGGTTACAGTGAGAGTTCTTAGACAGAAATTACCCAGTGACCCTGATGGTTTTCTCATCGTCTAGTATTAATGGCATCCCAAAGAAGGACGTGAAAATAAGCATTTTCCTTCAATAATTAATTACAATTTATGATAACGTCATAGTGATATAGGCATTACCAAATTTCATGCTACTTTAAAATTATTGCACAGTAAGGTTACTGCACCCAGTAATAAGTTTTGTTTCTTTTGAGTACACGAAACGCATATACATGCGTTACAGTGATGGTAGCATGACCAAATATCACTTGCTTTTGAAATTCTTATACAACAATATTGATGCATCTAGTGATGTTTTTCTTATGTTTCATGTACGTGAAGCTCGTATAAATGCGTTTTAGTGACCGTAGCATTGCCCTGGCATTCAGAGAAAAAGAATCAGTTGCCCTGGCATTCAGAGAAAACGAGCAGTTGCCCGGGTGGTTTTCTCAATAACCAGTATGAATGTTATCTAAAAGTACGACCTGAAAATGAGCTTTTTACATTAAAGTTTAAAATTAGTCATATTTAATGTTATTGTGATTGCGTCGTTACCGAATTTCATGTAATTTTAAGATTCTCATACAACGAGGTTGCTGCATCCAGTGATTTTTTCCATGGGCAAGAAGCGGCATACACGCGTTATAGTAACCGCGGCATGATCGAATGTTATGTTCTTTCGTGTATCTTAAATAACGAGGTTGCTTCATCCAATGTATATTTATTGTGTTGGAAACAGCTTCGGCGGTGCTTGAGACCTAAAATCACCATTCAAGCGGAAATGATAAACGTTCCAAACGGAAATGACGTATGCTTCCACCTAAAGTGAAGATGACGTCATGTTTAACGGAAAAATTTTATTGTCATTTATATATTTCAAATATTTTAAAACGATTGCGTTAACTGATGACCGAAGCTCTGAAGCTTGCAATTCCGGTAGTTTAACTGGCATTCTTCTCATAAGAAAATATTGATTTTTATCAATGAAAAGGTAATATTTTAATATAATTGGGTCAATATAACGTCAGATTCACTGGGCTTTTTTTCTACACATAAACAGACTGAACCCGTACCATTCAGTGAAAGATCCTCTGAATGCATTATTGGTAAGTAAATCAAAAAGATGAAAAATAATAATGTAGCGTATAATAAAGTTCTTTAATTAGTAGAAACTACGTCGTCCAGCGGCTACAAACCTTTCGGCAGGATAATATTGATGTGTTGTATGATTATACAAGTTCATCCTACACACACACACACACAAGCAGGTTGCAACAAGGAAATTAAATATGCGTAAAGCCATTTGGCTGCAAAACCCATCATAAAACTTTCCCAGATGCTTATGTTTGATCTTATAATCGGTTATAGACTTTTTTTGAAATAAAATTCGTTAAAATATTTAATTTAACATGGCTTATTCATGGAGTGAAGGTTCAGTGTGAATTACCATCTACCAATATTTTTAAACATGTCATTCAACTGACAGGAATGTTAATAACATATTAATAAATCTGTCTCCGTACGATCGATTCATTTTTAACAGTTATGCATTTTTAACTCTAGATGGAACTCAGAATTATCTCTTTCAGCTAATAACCATTTACTATATTATCATTTGATTTGAAATCACGTGTACAGTTGATAAATTTAAGCGCTACACGGAGCCATTGTAATAACATTTGTATTCACAATCAATCCGTTTGCTATTTTAAGATGTTAAAGCAAATTAGGTTTCTTCATATATTACACATGCTTTTACAAAGATCTATTCATAATTGGAGAAAATACGATTGGATTGTTTTCACTACAGCCTTGTTTCTCGAGACACACACACCTTTTTTACATTATAAAGCTACAACAGTAACCACTATACTTTGGCGAAATCTTTTAATAATTTTATATATTACATTTTCACTTACACATGAATAATACTTCAAAGATTTGTATAAACTACGCAAAACGGAAAGAAAGAAACTTTTAAAAAATAACTTTCTCGATTTTTTTATTACATACGGTACCTTAATTTATTAACAGTTTAAGAAAGTTTGATAAAAAAAAATATCTACTACACTTGCATCTTCGCATACAACAGTAAACATCTCTGCTTGAAAATAGCGAAATTCAATATTAATTCTATTTTAGGCAGTCGATTGAAGGGTTTTTTTTCTTTCCTTAGAAAAAAAGCTTGTGGGATACTTTATCTTTTTTAAAATCTCTTCTAACATAGGAAATATTTGTTCTCTGCCTATCCAAAAAATGTCAAAGAAGTATACGCCCTTTTATGTGCTATTTTCTTTCAAGTTTCTGCATTCCTTTTCCTTTTTTCATATTTATGGTAGAAGCGATTATTTAAAAATTCCACAAAAATGTATGAATTTTTTTTCGTCTAAAAACATTTTTGTACTGTATTTTGACAATATCTATGTTACTATATTAATCTTCTTCATCTTCTTCAGTTATAGACTATGTGATATATGAAATAACACAATAAACGTCAGTTGGCTGTAATAAACTGCATATATAAGGTAAAGCTAGGAGAGTCTGCGCACATTTAAAAAAAAAAAACAATAAAAAATCTAAATATTAATTTTTTGCTAAACTATCCATCAATAATTTTTACTTCATTTGTTTTTTATGCATTTCCATTGCTATTTTGTTGTTATGTTGTAATAAAACCAAGAAAGTTATTTTGCGCAATCTGTCCTTACAGTGTTGGTGTGATTGCGCACATGGGTAGGAGAGATCGTTACAAAAAATAACTACAATTAAATTGTTAACAATAATAATTACACTTAAATGACATTCCTGTAAGGTTTTTGTGAACAAATATTATTGTTAGGAGTGAATATTTCAACCTAATGATTAAAGAATCAGAAAAAGGAAACAATTTTAAAAACGATTAAAAAAAATTAATTAAAGGAAAAAAAATAAAGAATCACAAAAAGCAAGTCCAGATAAGATTACAAAATAACATTAAATTATGCAAATTTACCAATAAGCTGCGTAATATCTCCTAGCATGGAAACTAATGGAAACAATGCGCCATCTCTCCTAAGTAGCAGATGCGCAAACTCTCCAATTTTGGTAGGAGATATTACGCGGTCTTTTATATAAACATGGCCGCTACTAAAACGAAACGTTGATGTTCACATTGTTAGTCTAGATTAGTTGCTTATGAGAAATCGTTTAAGTTTAAAATATTTTGTACTACTGATATTGTATAGAAATTCTGATGAATAGCTATAAAAATACCAGCACTTAGTTTGGGAAAACAAAACAAAATAGCAATGCTTTATCTTATACGCTCAAAACAATCAACGTGCACTTTAAAGTAGACACTCCACTGCTGCTGTTGTACAACTACATGGAGTCGCTGCACGGTCACTCTACTCCTTCCCCCCGAACCTCTATGCGCGCAATCTCTCCAACCGCGCCATCTCACCTGGCTTTACCTTATCCTATGGAAAAGAGTCACTAAAATACTTTTAGGGAGCTAACTAATTCTTCATTTTCTTCCTTCCTAGACCACAGAGGGTGTTTACACATATTGGGAACGATTTTGATGTTAAATTAAAAACTACCAGAAACAACAGGGGGGAAAATGTGGCAACATGTAATAACGTGGTAACTGAAATATTGGCTGCTATGGAAAAAATATTGCCTGCTATTAAAAGGGCACGCGAAAGAAGCGTGTGGCTTGAAGTTTATATATTTTTTCTTTCCGAAGAGATTTATTCATATTCCGTGAATAGAAATCATTTAGCAGATGAAAAGCGGAATAAAATATCACAATTGAGGAAGCTTGTATTTATTTAAGACTATAATAAAAAACAGATCGATATATTGCTGGAAAGAAGGCCAAAAAGACTTACAACTTTTGTTGAAACTGAAACATTGCAAAGAAATTTTTTCTGACTGATGTATGATGATTGTTGGAATCTCTTACAACGGGAAATTAAAGATCAGAAAAGTTGAGAAAAATGTCAAAATTTACTCTACTTATTATCAAAACAATGTTCTAAGTCCTATTTTTAAAGAAGAAATTTGAAAATTTTATCTTACGGACGTTAAAACTGTTGAGTTCCAGCAGGATAAAGCGAACAACGATACATCCAATAGTACGGTCGCATTTCTCAAAAAATATACAAAAGAAACTGGAATCTAGTGTATACCGTTTAATCATATTCCAACCAAGTCCCCAGATGTTTCCCAATGGATTACTGTGCCTTTAGACTATTAAAACAAGCTCTTGTGAAACACAGACCAACTACGTTGATTCGACTCTGGAAATGTGTTGTGAAGGAATGGAACAAATCTCCTCTTCCAGTTTTTCAAAAAGCCCTACTATCATAGAAATTACGCTGCAATATGATAGTACACAACAAGGGCTACCAGATAGAATATATTAAAAAATAATTGTTTTAATTTATGTATTTTATTTCTGTTGTCAAAATCGTTCCCAATATGTGTAAACACCTACTGTATGAGTTATGAGAAATAATACAATAAACGTCAGTTGGCTGTATTAAACTACTATCCTATGCAAAGGTGTCACACTAAACTTAACACTTTCATAGCGCTTACTAATTATTTAAGTTTTGTTCCCTTTGGCGCCATTCATTTTATGCATTTTCTTTATAAGTTAACTTTATTTTACCGAAAAGTAGCGAAATAGCTATAATTTATTTTATTTTAATTTATTTTTGTACCATCAAAAGTATTACCTTTAAAAAAAAAAAAAAAATCTAATAAACTTTGATTTAAAATGAAAAAAAAATAGCTGAAGGTCGAAGCAAAGTCACGTTCGAAAACTTGCTAAATACTGAATCCATCGAGCACATCGACGAGTTGTTACATTCTGTAGGACACGAGTAAAGGCAGAGAGAGGAGAAAAACCTGTTAGTACATGCACCACACGTGGCGACTAGTATATTACAGGTACTATACGCGCATCGAACATGTTACACTAGCTAAGCGAAAATAAAATTAATAATTATTTCTTTAAGACTTTAAAATATAAGCAGAACATTATTAAAATGTTTTCTATATCTATGGGGTAAGTCAAAATGAATATAACGATTACAAACGGCTATAACTATTTAATGTAAATAAATTTATCGATAAGATTAACACAGAATGTAGACGGAACTTCAAAATTTTGTATAAATACGTCATAGATGTTCAATGTGACTTCCCTTGGTCGCACGGACAACATCTAGGCGGTAGTTCAGTTCAAGCCACACATTCTGAAGCATTTGTTCAGTCACCGACGCAAGCGCATTACAAATGCGTACTTTGAGTTCTTCAATTGCTTTCAACATGGGGGGCACATCTTTCACATAACTCCATAGATCGGTCAAAGTGGAGATGCCGACGATGTCTTCTGTTCTTGGCCACCGAGATCTCCGGACTTGACACCCTGCAATTTTTTTTTGTATGGGGTTATGTGAAAGACTGGGTGTATGTACCTCAGATGCCCAAAACAATTGAAGAACTCAAAGTACGCATTAGTAATGCGCTTGTGTCGGTGACTGAACAAATGATTCAGAATGTATGGCGTGAAATGGACTGAAATGGAAAATTGTCAGTGTGACCAATGGAAGTCACCTAGAACATCTATGACGTATGTATACAAAATTTTGAAGTTCCGTCTACATTCTGCATTAATCTTAACGATAAATAATTTTCCTTAAATAGTTATAGCCATTTGAAATCGCTACATTCATTTTGACTTACCCGGTATAATTTATTCATTTAATAAAAAAATTTTTACTAAAGTATTTGGATAACTTCATCTCCAGTATGAAGCCCAGTCTTCTTCTTTTTTTATTATTATACTGGAAAAATATCACAAACACTTCTAGACATAGAGAAAACATTTACGAATATCTGTTGTAACATCGTAAAACTCTTGAAATGATTCTAAAACCCTGCTCCTCATTTTAAAAACCTTTACTTTTTTTAGAAATTAACAGAAACGTCTTTTCCTAAATTAACAGGCTACAAAAAAACATTAATTCACAAATGTTTCAGTAAACTTGGGGTACATTGTAACAGACATATGTATCTTTATCATTTTTTTTTTGACGATAGAGATAGGGTTTCCAAAATAATGCATAACTACAACGTAACATTAAATTTCCACAAAAGTTTCTGTTTTCCAAGAAAGTCTCTACAATTTTTTAAATTGCAGAATCTCAATTAAATGAAACATTGAAAAGGGGCGATAATACATTTAATGATATATTATCTTATTAGATCCCGCATATTTGGTATAATTTAATTAGTATCACTGGTCTTTTGGGTTTTGACTAATCCCCCCCCCCTCCCCCGGATTTTAAAGGTATCGCCTCATATTCCTTCACTCCTTCCATTTCATAGTTGTTTTTTGGTTTCGCCCGTTTTCCACCTGTAAAGTGTACTTCTTCAAAACTGATTTTCAACTGGTTGTATCCTCTGATGAGGACTAATGCTTAGCCGAAAGCGCTAAGTAATTTTGACATCTGATTTTCCATAATAAACAGTTTTAATGTTCTAAAAGTGTATTTTTAGTTTTTGAACCTATTACAGTAACAAATTAAATTATATCAGTATATTTTCGTTGTGTTATGTCAAGTTAAAGAAGGTGAATTTGACGTTTGCTATATGGAATTTTCAATATTTTTAATTGAAAATATTAACTTTGCAACACCTTACTTAATCATTTTGCTAATTTTGTGTTTTATTTTTTCAAAATGCTGATCAAAAGTCGAAAGCTTCAATATATACTTTTCAAATGAATAACTATTTTTATGGAAGATACTTAAGGTCCATTTCATAAATTTAAGGCTCAGATTTTCAATAAAAAAAGTCTCTTTTTTTTTAATTAAAATGTTAATTAAATAATCATTTTAATTGTATATTTACATATGTCATGATTTTTTATTTATTTTTCTTAAACTAATTAACTTTGCAAACCTGGTCCTTACAGCTTCCGATAACACTCAAAAGAAAAATAAGAAAAAAAGTTCGCAAAAGTTTAAAATTCTAATTAAAGTTTGTTTTTAATTTTTTTTAATTCTAATAAAAATTACATTTTAAAATTTTAAATAAAATATATTTGCTTTTTTTTTTTTTTTTTCCTTGATAAAATTATCCTCCTTCATAAAATCATTTAAGGTATCCGCACACCTTTAAAATGTCATTTTCGATGAAAATGTCTATTTTTCATTTTTGAAATGATATTAAAATTCGATCTTTTATCTATCGAATTCCGCTTTAATTGTGTCTGTATCTGAATTAGAACCCGAGTTACAGTCGTTTAAATTTATATCTATTACATCTTGCCGAAGAATTTTACAACATGAACTTTGGTTCTGCAAACCGGAAGTAAGCTGAAATGTATGTTTACATTCTTCTTTTTCAAGATTTAGCATTTAAATTGGATTATATGTTGAAGAATATACATGGAGTATCTAATTAAAGAATAATAATTATTTTTATAGCAAGAACCGCGTTTAAAAGTTATTTTTAGATTTTTACTTATTTTTTTTTACTTATTTTACAAATGTTTATTGAGGGAATAGACTACAATCATGATTATATATTAATTAGTTTTATATTCACACTGGTATAAGTTAAAAAGTTGCAAGACATTTTACGAATTTTTCATTACATTAGTACTTCAAGTGCCATAGGTTCTATGATAGAGTTGCTATTATAAAACAGATAGTCTATGTCCTAGAGAAAGTTATTTTCTTTATTATGCGATTTACAAAATGTGAATGCATTGATTTGATTTTGGGTTATCATGTTTCGCAAAAATGTCAATTTTTCACATATCTTTTACTATTTTTCACTTTAAAAAAATTATTTCTGCGTAATTTCTAAAATGTTTATATATTTTTCTATGTTTTAACTTAAATGTCATTAGAAAAAAATTGTTATAAAGAGAAAATGTCAAAAATTTCAAAAAATCACCTCCGAAGGTATGCGGATACCTTAATAATATGTCAAAAATAATTTAAAATAACTAACAAAAATTTTAAAGTGTATAGAGCCATCTTAATGTTTGTAACATTACCATGTACCACACGTAACGTTATTCTCAAATTCAGAATTTCAAAAAAAAAGTGCACGATTATATTTTTAGATGCAATTATTAAACTATTTTAAGAATTGTATCCACATTTGTAGATTATATATATTATTTAAAATATTAAACATAATTTTATTTTAGTGTTAAATTAGTATTTAACCTATATTTTCAAAAATATATTCCTACTTTAGAAAAAGTTCAAGTGATAAGTAATATATCTCTGCAAATATAAAAAAAGTATCTGGTCTTTGCCTATCATGAAAATATCTAAAATAAATTCGAAGAAGTATCCCTTATATGTATTACCATTTTTCATGCTCCAACAACTTTCGAGTTTTTTTTTTTTTTTTTTTTTTTTTTTTTTTTCATATTACTGGTAAAATGGTATCGCATAAAATTTTCGCAAAATTTAATAAAACATATTGCTTCTCGCAAAAAAGTTTTATCGTTTTTTGCAAAAAATATTTTTATAATCTAATCTCTTTCTGACTTCCACTATACATTATACAAAATATTTTCAAAATTTCAGAAAATAGATTCTATGACTTAGAGAAGTGAAGAGATAAGAAATTTTTGAAGGAATGTACTATTTATTTGCTTTTTTAAGTTAATATAAACTGTAAAGTACTCAAATATTAACATAAATTCCTAATTCTACTAAAAATTCTGTAACAAAATCTATTATTCTAAAATTTGACTTTGTGGTTCGATTTCACAATTACTTACCCGATAATACTAAAAGTTGTGCAATGAAATGAATGTCAAATATTTGTACAGATACGAATGTGTTACAATAACCCTCGATATTAATTATTATTGCACTTTTAAGGAAATTTCTTTCATGATGTCATCTTAATCAATTATTGTGAAAAATGCAGAAAAAGGGATTTTTCTGATTCTTATACCTTTTTATGCAATTTTCTGATTAAATCTGAAAAAAAAACATTATTTTAATTTGTAAAAATGTATGTATGGATTATAGTCTACTTTCAGATAAGTGAACATGATATTTAACATGATATTTTATTTTATTTTATTAAAAAATGTATTTAAAAAAATGTATATATGTGAGTAAGTTACATCCACATTACTTGCAACAAGTTTGAAATTATACGTCAAATGGGACAAATGAGGTGCGTTCGTACTGTAACTAGTTTTATAAATAAAAAGATCGTGGGGTCAATAACTGTTGTACTTTTATGCAAAAATGCATGAATACAAAATTTATTTTATGTGCAGATTTTTATATTTTAGATATTAATTTTATTGTATGGAATTTAGTTTCGATATCAAACAGAAAGCAATGAAAAAAAAATCATCGTTATTATTTTAGTGAAATGAATTATATCGTCTGTTATTATGATATAATTAATTTCCGTAGTAAAATAAGCATACTAGTGTCCAGAAATTAAGGGCAGAGACCAATTTCAGACGTTTAGTCGAATATCTTACTGAAACTCATGAGGAAATGCCCGGAATGTCCTTGAACTTTGAGGATGTAAAGAACATGTTTGACTTCATGCTTTTCCGTGAAGGTTTTGTCGCGAGGACAATTAGGGTGGGGGGGGGGGCAATAATAATTTAATAATAAAATAATATTTTCGATCATCCAAGTAACAGAAACTGTTAAAAATGATCTGTCACTGTAGTAAATGACTATGTAGGTCCTGTTAAACATTTGTGTGCAATTGTGTAAGCATAGCACGTGTATTCGCGAAAATGTTAACGTTTCTGTGAAAAATTCAAATTTTTCTTTTTTTTAATAGCATGCAGAATTTTTAGCTGAATTTAACACCGCTTTCAAAAATTTGACAAAAATTCGTAGAAATAGTATACTGTGATTAAAATATTAATGTATTCAATATTTGATGAAATATAGTTATTTTTATGAAATAAATTTTAACTGCGCATGCGCGAACTACAGAAAAGAATTTTTGTCATGATTTGATAGTCAATACTGTAAGACAACTCATATAAAAAAACCAGTGAAATATCACAAAAACTCAAAAAGTTTCAGCAATAATTGAAAAATTGAGGAGAACGTCTCATAGGATTATGTTGGATTTCCTCCTCAAGGAAGGGGTAAAACTTTTATAGGCGTCTAATTGCCTCATATGTCCTTTATAATGCAGTGATGTAAAGTTCTAAAATAATTTTATGGGTGTTTAGTGCCCCATTTATACATCCAACTGATCTAAATAAACATCGTCAGTCTCAAAGAGGAGATTTATGGAGAATGCCGGCTGTAGCAATGGAATGTATTAATTCTTCAGTATAATTTTGATCCATCCAGCATTCCTCCTGAAGTGACGAATTCAAAATGTAAATAAAGTTTTTTACTTTCAACTCAATTGTGCGTGAACTGTGAATTACAACCACACGGAAACCCTGGTGTGGTTTGAAATGAGAAACCCTGTTCAGTTTTGTGAATGTTTATCAACAACATTTACGACTGCAACGCATCGATCAAACCTGAGAGTCGAAATCGTGACGTATATGTATATGTGTGAGTGTCAGGACCTTATACTACATGTGTATTAGAGAAACAATCAATTAATTTTTTAAGTAGTTTTTCTTGCCACCAAGTGCGTTTATTATGCCACTCACATATAAATTAATCGACTGATTTTCAAACTTTGGAATATTTGTTTATCCCTTGTCGAACAACAGTATATTATACTAGCAAATTGAGCAAATCTTTTTGAGGTTTCTCAAAAATTTTCATATAAGTTTTAGGTTTAGCGGTATTGCATTAAATTGAAAAAATAAATTTAATACATATTTTATATATTTTAGAATACATATTTTTCAAGGTTTGGTAGACAGTATATTAAAAAAAAATTCTTTCCCGAAAATGAATTATGCAATAATAAAACTATGGAAACAATGCTTCCCCAAGGGAACGTTTTTTTATGTATATATAAATACAAAATATAAATAAATAGAGAACGAACAAGTCGATTTACTTCAAGCGCAGATGTTTTCAAAGCTATTGACGTGAGTTTTTTTAATCTTTAGAAGAAAATATATGATTTCCTAAAATATCTATGTATACATATTATATTCATGGAAATAACGTAAATATTAAATTTCATAATAATATAAAAAATTAAAAAAAAAATGTATTTCACAAATAATATTCGTCTTGTAAATTACAGATTTTGTACATGCAAGTTTTTGATAATTTATGTAATTTAAAATTCAAAAAAAAAAAAAAAATTGATGAATACTTTTAAAGGGGAACAATTATTCGATAATTTTGATACCAGTGTCAGAAGTTCAAGGTATAGTAATTAAAATTTTCATAATATGTTACACAAACACGTGAAAAGTTCCTGCTATAATTCCTAAGTTAGTAAAATATTCACTGAATTAAAGATCTCACGAAATTTTAGACTATCACGTGAAACGTTCCTGTTTTAGTTGCTATACTTGTTTTATTGCACAAACGGATCCTAAAATACCTCTAGTGGCAGAAATCCGATTATTTTTTTTTTATTAATCAATCCAATTTTCACAGTCTGATTAGTAATTACACCCAGCTATATTCAATTTTGTTGAATGAATTTTTAACAATCGAACTTTAAAGAACTCTAATTAAGATTAGTTAAAGCTATACAGCAAGAAAATATTGTACATTAAAAAATAATAAATGATACAAATCCGTCTATTTATGTATATATATATATATATATATATATATATATATATATATATATATATATATAATATGTATATATAATATAGAAGTATATAATATATAAGTATATAAGTATAATTGTATAAGTATATCGACGATATATGCATATATAAGTATATAATATATATATATAACTTCCACGACGATGATGAGATCAAAATCGAAGTTAAAATGTGGTTTCGACAACAGGCGGTAAATTTCTATGACTGTGGGATACAAAATCTTGTATCCAGATGTAACAAATGCTTAGACAATAACGGAAACCATGTCAAAAAATATGGCATATACCAGTAAGTAATTTGTAAGGGATTTTTTTTTATTAAAAGTTTTTTGCATAAGTATGAAGCATACTTACTTTTCAAAAACCCATCCCATATTTAAAATTTATTAAATATTATTTTCGTTAGAGTCTTTAATAGTAAAGAATATGTCAGTAAAAACGCTGAAAACTTTTCACAATAGTTAAAAAATAATAAAAGAAATTGAAATTAAAATACATTGAAGAAAGAATTAAAACTACACTTACCGTTTGTGGAAAATGAGATGTAGTCCTTGGAGAAAGATATGTAAGTATATTACTTTTTTATATTAATATTTTCATTGAAAGGAATGTGCAAGTTTTGACCCTGTAATGAGAAAAAAAATATTTTGTACAATGGAATTCAACCAATTTTGTTTAAACATATTTTTTAATTAGATACAACATATACGGTATGTAAAAAGAGAGAAGAGACTATACATTTTAATTACAAAATTGGCACAGACAGAAAAATAAATTAGCTTTTTGACTGGAAAATAAGTCTTCTTTCAAGTTATGTTTTTTAAAAAAAGTTAGAGTGTCGTCTACTATATTATGCTTATTTTAAAAGTTTCTATACAAACACCTAGTTTTCACTACATATTTAGCTTTATCGGTAGATGTTACCTTCGAATACCACACAGAAACTCATTCGGTCACACAATTCAGGATTTAAGACCTCCTAGGTTAAATTTAGTTTTAATCGTTGCAAAACATATTGCAATTCTGGTTGTTTTTAAAGCATAACTCAAAATCTACTTGGCGGAATACTCTGTAAATTTGTAGTTGCATATTTATGGCTTCTAAAAATCGAACTCTGTTAAAAAAAGTCATAAGTCACAATTCATATATTTGTCGAAAGGTAACATCAAAAACATAGATATTTATTTATTTTTTAATTCATCAAGTATGCCAATGCAAAATTACAGCTTATTCTGCCAAGTAGTTATTGAGCCATGCTTTAAAAACTACTGGAATTGCAATCTGCTTTGCAACGATTAAAAAGGAAATTAACATGTTGATTTCAAAACTTTCAACCCTCCTAATTTATAACTATTTTACTGAATGACCTTTCGTTTGGTATCCGAAAATAAAATTTATCAAAAAAGTCTAATTTGTTGTCAAAATTTCGGTGTTCGTATTGAACATTTTAGAGGTTGGCACAATCTCATCATTACGACGGCCTTTACTGATTAAAATGTATGGAGTGTTATTTTTTTCTTTGGACATAATATTTATATTACAGATGAATGATGTGTTAGAAATATTATAAAAAAAGGTAGGGGAGATGGGGGATGAGTGGGACAAAGGATGGATGGGACGTTCTCAATATTTCAGGCAATAAACTTTTTTTTTAGTTGCTTCTTATCCTCATAGATTTCACTACCATAGTGTGCTTCAGAACCAAAAAGCAAGACCACATGGCTGTTTTCAGTTTCCTTCAAATTGTCATTTCCTGAAAACTCTGCTTAAAAGTAATTTTTTTTACATTTGAAGTTACTTAAATATCTTATGCAACATAAACAATTAAGATATGTTGTAGTTTTTTTATTTCAAGGCTCAATATTGGTAATTAAAATGAATGCATATTAACCATTGTGACAAATAATTTTTGAGACAAAATGGCTGACAATTGAATGTATGCATCATGGGGATGATTGGGACATTTCAAATGGGATGAATGGGATTGTCTCATTCATCCCTAGAGGATGCTGAAAAATATATTTATTAGCTAAATAATATTATATAGGTTGATAAATTAATAATTTATGGTAATTATTCTTTTAACATTTCATCCTCATTGTAGTTTTCGTCTTCAGCCATTGAATGCTTCCGTTTATGGGCCTTTTAAGGCAAAGTTGAGATGAGTCCAATATCATTGTCTAAAAAATAATTCTGGAGATCATATTGCAATTTGCAATCTCCCAGCTTTTGTCCAGAAGGCATTTTTTTCAGCTATTAGTCCTTAAAATTGAATAAAGGGAGGAAAATATTTGTGTCCCATTCATCCCTACTGTGGGGATGATTGGGACATTGTTTTTTAATTTCATAATATATTTCTGTATTATAATAATCTTGAATAAATATTGTGCATAAGATGTAGTCAAACACTTGATGTAGGAAATGTGATATATAATATTGATAATAACTTAAATAAAATATTTAAAATAAACTTTTTTGTGAAAATGTCCCATTTATCCCCCATCTCTCTTATATTTATATTCATTATTTTTTTAATAACTTAGCCCAACAAAATATATGATAATGTGATAATTTAACCTTTAAATGTGACAATCGATGAACTCCATTTTTTATTTGAAAATAAAAATGGAAATGGATGAATGAGGCGCCTAAATATTACGATTAGTTCAAATTCATAAAATCTGATTTTCAAACATTTGTATTAAATGTACTCAAAATTCCGTATTATATCATTTTTATCCTTTATATTCAATCAACATTAAACAGTTAAAAACATTCAGGCATGTGTATGTTTACAGTAGACAAATTTACGGAAATTCAATGTATCCTCATAATAACTTTCGCCGTCAAATATCTTTCTCATATTTCCATAAACAACTTAAACTAGTCGTTGGGGTCCACCGTAATACTTACCCATCATGGATATGCATAATATAAAATATGAAAATAAAACATGTGTAAACTATTTATAAAATGCATTGCAATTCGAATAAAATCGAGGCTTGATGACGTCATAAAATTTAAATGCTCTATTACTCCAAAATTGATAATCGTATTAACTAACGGTTTACGATGTCGGATTAGCGTCTAATTTCCAATTAAAATATATCTTTGAATTGAAATTTCAATGAAATACAGAGTCAGGAAAAATCGAAGAGTGTGGAAATTGGATTACAAATATCTCGGTAACTCATTATCCGATAGACTTCATTCTTTATGCAAAATTTATGTTTTTTATTGTCTTTTATATTCCCTCCTTAAAATAAACAATTTCAAAAAATTTTATGTACCTTTTATCAGAGCTAATATTTCGAGAGTCGGAAAAAATAGTCCGGATAATCGAGATTACTGAAATTCAATAAGCTTCTTCCCATTATTACATACTAAGTACACACCAAATTTCAAGTCTCTATCTCGATTTGTTCGGGAGATAGAGCGTTTACAGACATACAGACAGACGGTATTTTTTTTTTCTAAAAATATGTTTTTCGGAATCTCCAATGTCTGAAACGTGTAATTTTTGTTTTCGATTTTCAAAACAATTACAAGACTTACCCTATACTACGTATGATGGGTAAGTAAAAACGAACATTAAAAAAAACTGAGAAAACCAATATTTTTAACAGAATTATTTCTAAAATTAAAGAAGATGCTTTTTTCTGTTCAAACAGCTCATAAAATAAGGTTTGGTTTTTGAGATTTTTTTTCCTCCTATAAGTTACTGAAGATAAATAAAAAGTTTAACGAATCGCTATCCATATCTACACAGTACATCGAGATTTCCCAGCGGAATATGCAGTTATCTACGTAAATCTTTCAAAATATGCTTCCTTGATACATGCCTTAAACAATTATTTAGCGTTAAAAAAGTAGATAGAATGTACATATGTGTACTGAATGTCTTAAATTCTACTACATAAACTAAATTTAATTACAAAAATAACAATCAAAATTGCGCAAAATTTGTTTCTGTAAATACAACATTAAATAATAAACGAATGACAGCAATGTTTCGAAAAATGAAATTAATTATTGTGGAAGCTAGTTTAAATTTCCATCGTCTTATCTTTTGAATCTAAAATTCACTATCATATATTTCACTTTACTTATGAACAATTTTAACTATTATGAATAATCTCCATAAAACATACTTTTCCAATTATGAATCGTATTCACGACTTAATTTTTTCAATGATCACTGGTAACCTAGAATTCTAAAAAAAATCTTCATCTGGGCTCCTAATTCGGCATTATTATTTTTTTTTTTATAAATAATTATTCTTCAGTCTTTACTGTCACTGTCAAAATCTGCGTAAATCTTTCGCTTATGAAAGCAATTATTTTTGTATTCTCATATTGTGTCTTGGTTACATCGATATTTCTAATGATGAAAATGTACAAATTGATGTCAGATTATGGAAAATCGATATTAAGAAAATTTAACTCCTGACATGTGGAATAAATTACAGAAAAATATGTCTAAAATGGAAATTGTTTTTCTTCGTTAATTATGTGCAGCATAACAATAAAAATGTTAGAAATATGTTATTTTGTAATAAAACAAAATTCTAAAGGAAATAACAATTTTATTTACTACTTTTCGTACATGAAAAAAATTAATAGATTGTATAGTCATATTTAACTCAAACATTTATTCAACAACTAGCATTAATTGAAAAAATAATAAGTTAAATATTATTACACTTTTTCAATAGAAATATGACCTCCCTTAATAGAACTACTAATTCTTCTTATATCAGAATTTTCATTCCTAATGCTTATGTGCGTTCGTGTATTCAAAATATAATGTGTTTGAGTCGCACGAAATGGATTCTGGCGACACTGTCAAGGGGTTAAGTGACTGCTAGAAAATGACATTTATAAAAATATTAACCAATTAATAGTATTTATCCTTTTTTTATCAAGTGTGATGTTCAATCGTAATGATGTTATTATTAGTATTATTATTATTATTATATTTCCTTTTTTCGGAAAAAAAATTAAATCATTTACACGGAATTAATATTTACAACACACGTGAAATATATTCAAACGAATATGATTCATTTAGTAAGTGCAACTTTTGTATCGAACTATTTCTTGTGTGACTATACACTGTAAAAAATTTGCAACAAACTGTCCAGTCAGTCATTTAACCGTTTTTATAGAAAACGGTTACATAACCGTAATTGAGCGATATTCTGACCACATTATTCCCCATATTATGATCAGAATAGAGTTAAATTACGGTTATGTATCTCCATTTTTACAAAAACGGTCAAATGACAGGACAGTTTGCTGCAAAATTTTAACAGTGTATGTGTTTCGTTTCATTTGCATTTCTTGTGTCGCAGTGACTTATTATGGTCAGATTGGTAAAAGCGAAAAGTTATGTAATTCAAACGAATATATAATATAAGCACTATTATAAATATTCGCGAACTGTAGTAGAAAATGTATACTGGATGATTTAAGATTAACAGAAAACTCGGTGATTCCACTCGTCTTTCTGTACACTTTTCGTGTCCAGAAAGAAAACACAAAAAACAAAATTTTATAAATTGTTGACACCAATGGAATCATCTGATTCGAATGATGAACCACCCGTTTTAATACTGGAAACTTTACCTCTGAACAAGAAATGCTTGGTTACATTGCCGCAATATTTATATGTTTGGCCCATTTCCTTGGTGAATTTTTCTATAGGATTTGCGCCAATCGGTTTAACACTAGAACGACGGTCAGGGGCCATTTTGTCCCCTACCAAAAGAAAAAATGTCGATTCGAACCGGATACTTCTTCATACAATAAGTTGAATATAAACCGTACAAAAATAAGTTAAATAAATAAGTTAAAAGTTCTAAATAAAAATTCTGGTGTGAAATATTTTTATGAAACTTGTGTAAAATTTCCCGTCGCTCTAGTGTTAAAAAGGAGTAAAATATCTAATCCATCGGGCGATTTTTACAAAATTCTGTACAATTATTGCGACCGTGGTCTATAACATATTCGCCAAATAGGAGCTCAATTGAAAGTACCGCTTGGGCGTTATTGTCTTCACTCTCACACATACATACAAATAATGTTTACAATGCTTTCCTTATACTACGTGCTTAGAAAGTAAAATTTAAGGAACCAATAATTTGAAAAGTACAGACAATAGCAATAAAAGGTTCTCGGAGAACTGCAGTTCTGATGTTCTCAATAATGAATGATCTCACTGAGAGAGAAATTACACTCGAAGCGAATACTGTTGAGTCAGTAATTTCTAAAACATGAGAACACAGTTTTAATATAAATTTTAACGCAGTTAGGAATATAACATTGGAATACATTAGACGTGTGTCATTAATGAGAATGTCTATATTATTTATCGTCAATTTGTAATTATAAAAACAGTATGCAGGTGATTGTATCAACCCTCAAGATATAATTATACACCCATACATATCTGAAAAACGTTTATGACATTTCTATAATCTTTTCGAAATTTTCAAGAAGTAGTCTTTGCTAGGATATTTTTCATTAATTTTAAAATTATCTGATAGACATCCAATTAAATAAATAGTTTTATCTCCAAATTGTAAACTACATTTAGGTGCAAAAGGTCAGCAAGCATTTTAGAAGAGCCCTTCTATAGAAATAAATTTGAACCTGGAATCTCTGTAACATTTTTTGCAGATTAATGCATAAACTAATTCAACAACTTTAACTTCTCGGTGTTTTACTCAGATCAAAGAATATACAGCGTGTCCACGTATAACCTGACCGACCTTTATTTTCGCAACCGTTTGTCCTAGATGCATACTTCCAATTACAAAAATGGTTTAAATAAGGTAAAGAATTATTTCTAAAGCAATTTGGGTCAAGAAAAACATTTATTAAAAAATTACGAAATTTAAATTTTTATACGGTCCCCCGGTCCTATAAGTGATATTTAGTAAAAATTTACTGTGACACTAACAAGTAAGATAAAAAAAGTCCCATTCATCTACGATTAAAACTGACCGGGTTATAGCTGTTTAAAGTTGGAGTATATTTTTTGTTGCGAAATAGGGGTCATTCACAAATGTAGTAGAAATATAAATAATCGTCAGATATATCAAAAACTGGTTGAGAGCAAAATTAACATTGCAATCTAATATAAATGTGAAATCTATAATCATTCTAACATATTATAGCAAAATATACAATTTGTACTGAGCATATAAGAGGATAAAAATAACAGAATTTTTGTTAAATGAAAGGATGAAAAACAACAGCCTCAATTAAGATTTTAAAATGCTGTTAGATTACACTGTCTTTCATATTTTGAGTTGTGCCCTGTTTTTTAGTTTTTGAAAATTGATTCTAATGTATTTTTTAGCGCTGAATCCAAAAATGAACTTCATTTTAAACCATCACGTCAGGATTTTTCTCAAATCGAAAATTTCAAAATTAAAAAGCTCAAAGTTAAAATTGACCCCCCCCCCTTTCCCAACCTTTTCGGACCCCTGAGCTATTTAGTTGTAAAAAACCCAGTATAAGCCAAAAAATTGAATAAATTATTGAATTAAATAAAATTAAACTGAATAAAAAAGTTTTGCATCTATTTTATAGTATCAGATTTTTTGCTATTTTTTAACCTTGAAACTTACGATTTGCGAAAAATCTTGACATGATGGTTAAAAGTAAAGGTAATTTTTTTATTCAGCGTTAAAAAATACATAAAACGTAATTATAAAAGTTAAAAAACACAACCATAGCAGGTTTATGTTATCTAATCTAAAAAAATTTCTTAAAGTTGTTGGCGGTAATCTATCCGAATTTTTTTGTGTTATCCTCTAATATGAAAAGCGTCGAAAATCCTAATAATATTACATTGTCATCGGATTTAAGTCCGTATGTAAAATTTAACTTCGATCGGACATTTAAAAGTGAATTAAAATTCGAGTACAAATTTTAAACTGGAAAGATGATCGTTGCAAGTTAAATAAAACCTTATGAAAATAATATAATTTTTGTTAAAATAAATCATAGCCTCAAATACTTACAGAATAAAACATATGATAAAATACAATTATTTTAACTAATCTGAAACTTAACTAATAAAATTTAGGTCAATCGTAATAGTTGTACGATTTCTTTTAAAGCGCAGATACCTTGAAATAAGTTTAAGTACTTTACATACGACCCCTGAAAGCATGGCCGAAATTATCAGTTTTAAGAAGCAAAAAAGTGGTATAAGTCATGCATTTCAAAGTTTCATAACTCGGTCAATTTTAATGTTAGATGAATGGGACTTTTTTGTATTACTTGTTAGTGTCACAGTAAATTTTTACTAAATATCACTTACAGGACCGGGGGACCGTATAAAAATTTAAATTTCGTAGTTTTTTAATAAATGTTTTTCTTGACCCAAATCGCTTTAGAAATAATTCTTTACCTTATTTAAACCATTTTTGTAATTGGCAGTATGCATCTAGGACCAACGGTTGCGAAAATAAAGGTCGGTCAAGTTATACGTGGACACGCTGTATATTATTCCTAGATAGTCATAAAATATTATTATCTTGGAACCAATATGTTCTTTTTGTTAGAAAATGAAACATTAAAAAATTAACACATTTTCTTTATTTTCAAGTAGGGAAGAAAAGATGAAAGGGCCATTGCTTGTTACTCACTATAACTTTAAAATGTGTAAATTGTTGATATTTTACATGTCAGTGCCACTACTGATGTAGTTTATGCCTTCAAATTTACTGTTTGGTGTTTTGTTCGGGTCCTGAGCTAGAAGAAGATTTGCATTTTGACTAGCCCAAAGTCAATTTTTCGAAGTTATTTATCATTGCATAACATATTATACATGCCAAAATAAATTTATCAAAGTTAAAGAAAATTATTTAAGTGGGTTAAAAATGATTGCTATCAGAGTTTTATGTTATGATTACACTTAGTATTTAGGTCTATTTTTGTGTAATTATTTTTAGGCTATTTTTTAGGAGTTGATTGGGATATTATTAATATGTATGTATTAAAGGAAATTAAAGGTTATAATCTTATTCTAACCACAGATTTGTCTTTATTTATAAAACATTGACATTTAGAAAATATAATCCATTTAATCATAAATTCAGTTTATTAAATATATAATGAGGGTATTTATTAAACTAGAGTGGAAAATAAATATTTTAAAAGTATTAAAATTAGCAATATTAAGCTGCCTGACAACGTACGGAACAATGTTTTCAAAAAAACTATTTAATTATTTTTGAACATATTTTTATTAAGATATGACTAGAAACTGTGAAAAAAAATCAAAAAATATATTTTTTTCATTGATGAAATTTTGGTAAATAGGAGATTTTGAGGTAAAATTTAGTGCAATTTGGCCCAATTTTATTTCTAGAAGGCCATAGTTTTGCTTCCCTCCTCCCAGTTAATACCTTTAAATAGTACTTCCGGTTTCAATGACAGCTGTTGAGTAGTTTAGAAGCCGCTATAAATCCGGTTCTATTAATCATACAATAAAAATAAATACAGTTTTGGAAAAGAAAAAGTTGAGCTTTAATAAAATGTAATAAAATCGTTTCGATAATTTTGGTCTAAAACCACTTTTTAAACGTAGTCAGATACCTTAAAACATATAATAAGATCAAAACTTAGCAATGAAGTTTAATAATCCCCTACTGCCTCTTCTATCTGGATTTGTAAGTTAATTAATCCTGTTCTGTAGTTCAACAATTTTGTCTCATTCAACCTAAGTACGGGGATGGATGGAGCAAGTTTAAACAGGATGGGACAGATAGAAAAATGCTTATCATTTCTCAATAATTACAGTTGAAAACATTACATTGTCTTAAAAAGATTTCATAAGTGAATATGCTATCATAATAGCTAAAGTACGTATTTATTGACCCAATATTTTTTGAGTAAAAAAATAAAAAACGAAAAATGTCTAATTCATCTCCGCTCTCCCCTACATATTTTTTTAACACTCAATTAAAAATTACTGTTATAATGCCAACAGTCTTTTCCGAATTTCCAACAAATATTTTACATTTATTAGTATTTTTCTTTTCAGATCTATTTTCAATTAAATAAATTGTTCAGTCATAATAAAAAAAAACACATATTAAGTGCAAATGACAACAGGAGAAGTTTTTTTGCAGACAAAACCTTTCTTCAGAATGAAATTTGAACCTCAAATCTCTGCAATGGATTTTTCTAGATTAAAGGCATAAAAATGAACCCGCAACTCTAAGTTCATTTGACCGTTATTCACTTGGGGAATTCATACATTCGCTTTCCATTAAAGTAATTGGTCACTCTCTTGTCTGGACACCCTTTTCTTTCCTTCCCTCCAAGGTATTCAGCCCATCCAAAACATGATGAAGAAGAGCGATCAATGAAAACCTTTGTAGTTTAGAAGGAAAGAAATAAATACATTCGGACTTTCAATTATGATGAAAGTAAGAAAACCTAGGTTTATATGGAGAAAGGATAAGTGTTTATGAAATGCGATTGAAACTGTATTTGGTAGTACATGTGTTTTAAGCAGAGTTGGTAAAATTAGTAATTGCAATTATCTGCAATGTAATTACAATTGTATGTAATTAATTGTATGTAATTGATTATAGCTACACACATTCAAGCACAGAAATATTGTCAAATAATGCGATAGTGGAGTGGAGGTCAGTTCCGGCTACTATTCTGTAATAATTGTTTACAGCATGTAGTTGTAACTATAATTAATTACCTACAATATAAAATACATAATAATGTAACCCATAATCTAAAATATGACAATAAAACATGTGTAAACTACTTTTAAAATGCATTGCAATTCGAATAAAATCGTGGCTTGATGACGTCATAAACTTTAAAGGTTCGATTACTGATTTGCTTAAAAGAAACATCTTATAACTCCCAAAA
Organism: Maratus michaelseni; assembly: GCA_963931845.1. Classification (NCBI taxonomy): domain Eukaryota; kingdom Metazoa; phylum Arthropoda; class Arachnida; order Araneae; family Salticidae; genus Maratus; species Maratus michaelseni. The sequence continues at coordinate 373,903,418 of OZ007587.1, forward strand.
CAAGAATCCTATTAACTAGCATTTTATTGCATCTGATTAAGCGTCTCATTTCCAATTAAAATATAGCTTTGAATTGAAATTTGGATGAAATACAGGGTCATGAAAAATCGAAGAGTGTGGAAAAATAGGATTACCAATATCTCGGCAACTAATTATCCGATCGACTTCATGCTTTATGTAAAATTTATGTTTCTTTATTGTTTTTTTTATTCACTCCTTAAAATAAACAATTTCGAAAATTTTATACACCTTTTATCAGAACGAATATCTCGAGAGTCCGAAAAAAATAGTTCCGGATAATCGAGGTTACCGAAATTCAATAAGCTTCTTCCCATAATTACATAATAAGTACGTACCAAACTTCAAGTCTCTATCTCAATTTGTTCGGGAGATAGAGCGTTTACAGACACACAGACGGACAGCAATTTTTTTTTTCTAAAAATATGTGTTTCGGAATCTCCAGTGTCTGAAACGTGTAAATCCGTCAAAAGAAAAATTCGATTTTCAAAACGATTACAAGACTTACCCTATACTACGTATGATGGGTAAGTAAAAGTGACTCGTTGCTAGTGACAATTACTCAAAAAAACTGAGTGTAAAAGTTCTAGAAATTAACAAAGTGGAGAATACTATATATTATCTTTTTTTTTTCTTTAGATTCCTGATGCAATGTACTTGTGACAAAATTTTACTTTCAATTCCATTCTCTGAACATTGAGAAGTTATATCATAGATATTATTTCTGTTGTCAACACCCTGTTCTATGCAATTACAAAACGCACACCAATGAATGGGGTATCATTCAAAAGGTTTTGAACCACCGTCTGACATTCTGATATCACACATTTCGTTGAAACATGTTTTTTGTTTAAAAATTGCACTTAATTAAAATTTATATCAACATTGTTTTCATAAAGAAAATGAAAGGTTTTTTTTCAAATCAATGTTGCCACAAAAATAATATACCGTATTATATCGTGCTCAACAGTGATTATAAAAATAATAAATAGTACAAAAAAAGATAAAGTGGAGCGTCTCCGCACTAGATTATTTTATATTTATTATTAAAAAGTAAAATTCAAATTCAAATGTTTAGAAGAAAAAGATATCATCGATTGATCGAAGCAGTGGTATTTCACTTATAACCTATAATATATACTATGTTATATTAAATTATATTGTATTTTATATTTATTCAGTTTATTTTTCTTAGTCCCGTGTTTTTTCCCGAAGCGGATGTCGTCATATCTTAATGCAGTTAAAATACGATTATTATTTTTTTTTTCGCGTGTGCCTTTTGCTACCTTGGATCAGTTTTTACAATAACTTTGATGGAATAAATGAGATATTATTCTAGCTTTTCTGATGTTGTTTACAGATACTTTTATCCTTAAGTTTCCTTTATTAATTTAAACTTGCGTCTAAAAAATATTAGATATGGGGGAAAAATATTAGATTGCAGTGCAAAAGCCTCGCACACTTGTCGTAGCAAATTTATATAATTCGAAATTAATATTCTTTAAAGTTTATTATGTAAGGTCTCAAGCAAATTATTGCTTGAAAATATTGTAAAGTTAACTAAATGTACACATTATTGCGTAAAAAGTTATCAGAGTATAATTGTTAAAAGTGGATGCACTGAACCCACTGATTTTAATGAAAATGTTTTCCTATTAAGTTATACACTTTTTTCATTTCAATTTTCATGAAACACAATAAAATATTTTTGACGACATTTTATTTAACTTTCCTTTTCTCAAACATTAGAAGAATAAATTCATATTAAACACTTTGGAAATTTTTCCACAGAAAATTTCTCACGCCTTGCATTCATAATATTGAAATTTTAATTGCTTAATAGGCGTATAGCCAACATAGTGAGGCTTGGGTACTTTTTCACTATGTTGGCTATACGTCTATTAAGCAATTAAAATTTGAATATTAGAAGAATATTTTGTAGAAAATTTTGTAGAAAATTTATGCATTTCCAAAGTTTATTATTCATGGTGATTCAAAACTGGAGAAAGAAGCTTCTAGGAGGGGTCGGGTACAGATAGACGACTCGAAATCATATAGCAATGCAGGGTCGGAAACGCAATCCTAACGAGTAGAGGGGTTGTTAGGGGCTGAATCATAGTGATCTGAAAAATGACAATTAAAGACTATCTATGTATAAATTACGCTATCGTACATGGCACAGAAATCCCGATTATTTGTTAATTGTTTAATGGTAACGCCCGAATGAAATGCATCTCATTGGTTATTGTATAAAAGTCCTTTGGCAGGGTTTAGGCCGAGGTAAATCGTGTTTATTTACGTTTCGGTCTTTTGCTGCAATTATGGAGATCTCGGCGAATGCTTGAAAGTGAAGAAGAAGCCGAATTAAGAAGAGAAAATCGTAATAGATTGGATCGAGAACGCCATCAAACACAGAGCATAAGCGATCGCCAAAATAGGCTTAATAACCGTCGAATGCACGAAGGCGTTGCTGCTGAAATCCAAATTACTGATTTAAAAGTTCCGGAGCATAACTGTGGTACTTTGAGTGGAACGTTCAATTTCTGCCAAGACTTTTTTTTTTACAGAAATCGCGATTGTTTGTTAATTGTTTAATGGCAATAATGAAGTTTTATAAAATGCATCACATTGGCATTTCACAAATCTTATTTTACCATATATCAAGCCTCGATCTTATACCGATATGTTATTTAGGTTCAACCATAAGAACTTCCCTGACCTTTTCATTCTATAAAAGTATGTGTAATAATTTTCCCTGTCCGTTTTATTTTTTAAACGTAACTGTTATACTTTTGAAATTTTAGCTCTTATTTAATTTTTTTACAAGTTTTTAGTATAAATAAGTATTATTCAGTCTTTTTTTATGAAGTCCACTCCACTGCTATATTTCTGAATGACAGTCTTCCCGGCAACGCCGGGCAGGCAGCTAGTAAACTTAAGACATGTCATGACTTTTCTGATAATGAAATTCCCCGAAGTTTTCTGTCTACGTGCAACGTTCTTAACATCTGCAGTTTTGCACGTTTGAGGGGTGGTGGCGCTCCAGCTCTGGCGAAAAGTGCCCGCACGCAGTTAACCAGCGCACTCAAACGTACAAAAATATAGATGGTAAAAACCATGTACGTAGGCAGAACTTCGGGGAACTTAATTGTCTGGAACTTATTTTAAGCTTATAGTCTTAAGCTTAAATGTCTTTTAAATAATTTAGCTTAAATAGCTTAATAGCTTAAATAATTTTCAGCTTAAATGTCAATTTTTGATCACGATGATTCAGCCCCTAACAACCCCCCTATCCTGTTAGGACTGAATTTCCGCCCAGAAGTCTATTCTGGTGTGATCGGAACATTGTAACCGGTCAGAAAGATCCTTCTTGAGGATAATTTGAAATTCTGGTGTAATAGATTCGAAATTTTGCCTATCGGAAAGGGTTGTTTTTCATTGGCGATTTTCCGAGTGTTTAGGCTGTCGAGATTGCAGTGGTAAGACTCGGAAATATTTTTTTGTATTACTTTGGGTGGTTGGGGCGCTTGTTTGACATTAAGAAACTGAAAGAAGTCATAGCCTTTTAATAACCAGGGTTCGTAATTACCATCATATTTTCGAAAATATAAAAAAAATGTTTGATATTTTGATATATGTCTGATATTTTATATATATATATATATACAATATTTTCAAAATAGTCAACTTATTGATAATTATAAATATTTCCATACTTAATATAAATGAATTTTATAAAAAAGGAACATTACACATAGTGATGAAATGAAACCATTTAAAAAATAGATACAAGAAATTTAATTAATTAATAGCAAAAACTCTGGTACTATTTTATTAAAAATAAATTTTGCACTTTGAAAACTCATTAAAAATGTAAATTTTCGAATGAATGAGAATACTTTAGAAAAATATTTTTTGCACAAATGACGTCTTATTTGAATTTAAAACTCTATTCTTTTTAAGGCTTTTTTATTCATTCATTAAATCTTTTTTACAAGAAGGTTTAAGAATTTTCTGTAATTTCGTGTATTTTTATTTTTTTCTAGTACAACTGCAAATTTAAAGCAACGGTATAATTTAAATTTATCTTTTTAAGGAAGAAATAAATAATGTTTTTTTTAATCATGAATGTTAAACCAAGATTTTGCTGCGAACTCTAATGAAAAAGTTTTTAAATGTCATGAGTAATTTCTAAAAATTATTTTTTTCCATTTGAAGTGGAAAGAAGAAAAAATATTTCAATATATTTTTTTTACTTAGGAAATAATGTTCGAATCCTAATAAATTTGTTTTATTTTATTTTTTATTTTATTATTTATTTTATTTTTTGTATTACGATAAAATGTATACGATATAAATAAATCGTATATTATAAAAATGTTAATATAAAATATATATTCTAAATAAGACGCAAAAAAAGTTCGTTACTTAATCTGTTATGTGAAATTTCAATTCGTTATAGCAACAAAAAACTACAAAACATACTACTTTATTAACCTTTACACGGGGCTCAGACAGTATCTGTCCACGTTTGCATGTATTCTTGACAGATGCTGTCCAAGCCTCCGTGTAAGGTTAAACTTAAAATTAGCAAAACAAATTAAACATAATATCGTATTCAGTGAATTCCCAAGCTGATACATTACCTTCAACTATGATATATGTCAACAAAACACGAAAACATTTCATCTCACTTATCACGATTATCATCTCTAAAATTTGTAATTTCATTAAATAAAATAATAATAATAATAATAATAAAATCTTGGTTTTAGAAATAACCAAAGTATTAGTTAACAGAATTTATTTAAAGAGAACCGAAATAAACCTAAAAGTCAGCCAATAAATGTGGCGTCTTTAATTCCTCGCATAATAATAGCTCCCATTTGACTGTCATTTAGTATTATGCGGCTGTCATTAGTGATCATGTAGTGATCATTTTTGATGTGGCTGTTATTTAGTGTCATATGACACTCATCATTTAGTGAATTATGACTCATAATTTACTCTCATCATGTAGTGACTCATCCTTCAGTGACTCTCATCATTTAGTGACTCATCATGTAGTGACTCATCACTTAATGACTCAGCATTTAGTGCCTTATCATTTCATCACTCTCATCATTTAATGACTCTGATGTGAAGTCGCCGTAACCGACTGTTTTCTACATTTGCAACTCGTTCCAAACTGGAACATACATCTACATCACAGTGAGAATGATAAAACGCATTTTCTCCCTCACCTGATAGTAAAAGTAATGACTATCATAAGAGTTTTATTTACGTCACTGTGAATTCACATTTGGATTTTATTTTAATCAGTCTAAAAGTTTGCACAAAAAACGAAAATTCTCCAACCGTACAGCAATTAATTAAGATTTTTCAGGTATTGGCACCAGGACTAACATAAAATTAATATTCAAACTAATACATTATGTAGGTTGAAGGACTTTTTCAGCATACTAAATCGAGGATGTCGAGCTTGTATTTAATGAATTTAGAAAAAAAAACGTTATAAAATTCCATAAAAATTTATATTCGTTCTGCATAAGATATTTTGTATATGCTATCAATTTATATGTGAATTAATAACTCATAGATTTATTTTTAAGAAAACAAATTTCCCGTACATACAGTAGCAATCCGTTATTCCATTTAATACTTTATAAACGTTATAATCATGATAATCAAATTTTAATTAATAAATATGCAGTGCTATAGTACCGTAAAAGAATATACTTTTTAAATACAGTTTTTAAATAAGTAAATTGGATCTTTACAACGACGTAACTATATTATTGAAGACATTTTGAATGGTTGCTGTGCTGTTCTGTATTTTATGAGTAATACAGAACATCACATTTCGTGTGTTGTTCACATTTCATGTGTTGTTCATGTGTTGTTTATATAATCACATTTTATGTGATAAAAAATGCTGCTAAACAAAAAAATGAAGTAATATTGATTTAATCTCGATAAAATAAAAATAAAATAAAGCAAAATAAATTTTTGATAATAAATCTGAACAGAAACGGATTATAGATATCATATGATGATGGAAAAGTAAAAAACAAAGCGACACGTGAGTATTTAATCTTTATTGGCAAGAAAACCAATCACAAAAAATACATTGTCACAAAAAATACATTATTTCATAGGATAGACAGCCTCGAGGCTATAAATATAAACAAGCTTTCAATTAAAAATAAACAAAATTTAAGTTTTGCTGCATACTTCTTTTGTGTATTTACAATGTAATCTTTATAGAATAAAGCGAGAGGTTAGAATTAAGTATATGAACACATTCTAAATTATTTCGATTCAGAAAAAAAATGATTTTTTTTAATATAAACTAGCAGATATGTTAAATTTATTCCTAATTGCACTTATATGTAAAAATTACTTTAAATGTCTCACAAAAACAATCTTTAAGGAAAACCAAACAAATCTTCTAGAGGAACATACTTTCATCCTCAATCGATCATTTTCATAGGAAGAATATTTTTAGGGAAAAAGAACTACTTCTGCCCTCTATTTTCCCCAACACATTTTATTTTTTTCACTGATTGCTCTTGCGGAGTTTTCTGATTTTCTTTCGCAGACGTATATTGTTGGTGATTTGGACAACGCCATTATGATTAATGCGTTTAAAAATATTCAAAGAATTTTGCCCTTTGGAAACAATTTCTTGTATGAGAATTATAATGAAGGTGGCATTCTTTTTTTTACTTCATCTTTAGTTTATGTTGTATATTCACATCTATGCTTCTGGAAAGGAAAGTGATTGATAAAAGTTGAGCAAAATTGAACTTTCGAGAATATAGTTTTATATTTATATGCTATCTATCTATCTATCTATCTCTATATATATGTATATTACATTTAAAGCATACTATTACGATTAATTAAAGAAATGTTTCATTTAGTTCGTTTAGTCTGTGGGTTATTTTTGCAATTTTGAAAGAGCAAGATTTTGCTTAAATTGAATGTATTTAACATTTTATTCTTGATGATATCACTTTTTAAATGTTGATTATCTGGAAATCGGGATGATTTAAACACTGATATATATTTTTAATGAATTGGTTCTCTTTTATAAAGGAATTTGTCCGAATTTTTAAGGTCAAAAGTCGGTGTATACTGTTATGTATATTGTTGTATATTGTTGTATATTGTTGTGTATTGTTGTGTATGTATATTGGTGAGGATTTTGTCAGCACCATTATGATTCACGCGTTTAGAAATAGTCAAAAAATTTCGCCCTTTGGAAACAATTTCTCTTTTGAGAATTATAATTAATGTGGCCTTTTTTTTACTTCTGCTTTATTTTATATTGTATTATTCACATCTATGCTTCTGGAAAGGAAAGTGACTGATCAAAGCTAAGCAAAGATGAACCTTTAAGAATATAGTTTTATATTTATGTGCTTTCTCTATATATATATATTACATTTAAAGCAAACTATTACCATTTATTAAAGAAATGTTTCATTTAGTTATTAATGTTTCTAGGTTATTTTTGCAATTTTGAAAGAGTAAGGTTTTGTTTTAGTTGAATGTATTTAATATATTATTTTGAATAATATCACTTTTTAAATGTTGGTAATCTAGAAATCGGGATTATTTAAACAGTGGTATATTTTTAAAATGAGTTAGTTATCTTTTATAAAGAAAATCGTTTAATTATTAAGATCAAAAGTCGCTGTACACTGTTATGTACAGGGTGATTAGAAAAAAACTATCCCGATACATGAGTCCTTAACTGTCCCACCGTTCACAGAAACTGACTGAAATTTTGATTTAAGTATTTTTAGGTATGCGCTCAAGAATCGTATGAAAAACAGTAGTTAAACTCTAACAGTTACGGTTACAGTGACAAAATTTCAAAATTTTCAAATGGCAACACCTATTTTTTTTTATTGGAATGTGATCTTCATAGTGAAAAAACATAAAAAGCGTTGAAACGGTACCTGTAACACGAAAATTGCCGGCGCTAGAGAGACTAAGAAGAAAAGTGAAAACAACCAATAAAGGACAGAGAAGCAACAGAAAGTGAAACATTTTATTATTCAGTGCTATCCACCATCTACCACATGCAGCGTGTCTTCGTGTGTGAGGTGGAAAATTTGTGAAACACAATAAAATGTTTTGTTTTCTGTTGATTCTCTGTCCTTATTCGCTGTTTTCACTTTTCTTCTTAGTCTGTCTAGCGCCGGCAATTTTCGTGCTACAGGTACCGTTCCAGCGCTTTTTATGGTTTTTCACTATGAAGATCACATTCCAATAAAAAAATAGGTGTTGCCATTTGAAATTTTCAAAATTTTGTCACTGTAACCGTAACTGTTAGAGTTTAACTGTTGTTTTTCATACGATTCTTGAGCGCATACCTCAAAATACTTAAAACCAAAATTTCAGTCAGTTTCTGTGAACGGTGTGACAGTTAAGGACTCATATATCGGGATATTTTTTTTATAATCACCCTGTATATTGTTGTATATTGTTGCATATTGTTGTGTATGTATATTGGTGATGATTTGGACAGCGCCATTCTGATTAATGCGTTTAGAAATAGTCAAAGAATTTTGCCCTTTGTAAACAATTTCTCTTAGGAGAATTATAATGAATGTGGCCTTTTTTTACTTCTGCTTTATTAGGTGTGTTCGTAATTATATAAATACGTAGCACCTATTTTCGTCGCTTGGTCCATCCGTCCGTCTGTCTATCCGTCTGTCTGTCCGTCCGTCCGTCCTTCCGTCCGTCCGCATATAACAACGCAAAAACTACCCAACCGAATGGTTTGCAATTTAAAATACATTATCTTTGCAGAATTTTGTCGAGACATTTCAAATTTTGTTAAAATCGAATCAAAACTTTAGGAGATATTAATAAAAATATTTATTAAGAAATTTGAATTTTTTTTTTTAAATCGGTGCTTTTTTGTTATAGGAGCTTCTGAAGTTTAATCGTCAAGCGACCGAGATACTTATTTTATGACAGAAATTAATCTGCAGACGATATAATTCATTTCACAGAATTAGAAATCAGAAAAGATCTGAATATTTATGTAACTAGCTATAGTACGAACGCACCTCATTCGTCACGTTTGACGTACAATTTCCAACTTGTTTTATATTGTATTAGTCACATCTATGCTTCTGGAAAGGAAAGTGGTTGATCAAAGCTAAGCAAAGTTGAACCTTAAAGAATATAGTTTTATATTTATGTGCTTTCTCTCTCTCTCTCTCTTTTGGACGAAAAATGCATTGTATGTCTATAAATATGGTACTGGTTTTACATTATTAACTGGTATATATATTTTTGGGGTTTTAATAAGTGAACCGTTTTAAAAACTACTTTATCTGGTTTTAGTAAATTTCGTTCTCTTCTAATTTCAGTAAATCCTTGATTTTATGGCTATACCCTATTACATGTGTTTTTACATAAATAAATAAGCAATATGTGGAAGGTTTGACTGATGCACAAAATTTTGAGCTGTGTTTATCGGATTCCAAAAGCAGTTGTCCTTCATCTAAGAGTGTCACTCAATAATTTAAATTCATTATAATCTTAGAAAGTTAAAAAAATTTTCATCAAGAGAAAACTTTACATTAAAAAAAAATCATGTCTTTTTTTTTTATAATTTCGAATAGTGCAACAGTTTAAAATATTTTGAAAAACAATTATGCCATACAAATTTACATTTATTAAATTTAGAGATATTTTGCCCTTTTAATTTTCCTTTTGCATTTTTAAGAACCTTTTTAATAAGAATTTAATAAAATTACTAAATTTCTAGTTCAATTGGAAATTTCTTTACTATATTTTATTTTTTCAGCACTAATGGTATTCCAAGCGATCAGACATTATAGATACATAAAAAATATGGCACAGTAAAAATAAAGCCCATCGTGAATAAAATTTCTCATGTTAGCATTTAAAAATAGCTTAAAAGGAATGTTCAAAAGAAGTTATAGTTATTTAAAGAAATTTAATTTGTTGTATTTTTTCTTTTTAACTTAAACATTACTGGCGTTTGATTTTTTTTCTCATTTCAAATTTATTAAATTTTCGAAAACAATTTCCGCTAGAATATTTAAGCCGGAATGAAAAATAGTCTCTTTTTTTGAAAATCTGAACGTTTTTGAACGAATAGTTATTTCATAGTTATTCATAAGTTAATAGTTATTTCATAGTTTTCATAGTTACAGTTATTTAATAGTTATTTATTTTAAAGTGTAAACTTTAAAATAAATAGAAGCTTAAGGTAGAATTTTTTTTTTTTAAATGTAGGAGCTGGATTGTTTTTAGATTAAATTCATTTTACGCCATCTCTCTTTGGAAGTAGATATCTAAATACGAATAACTTCGTTTTCAAATGGTTCCTTGAATTTCAGAAAATAAATTCAAAATAAGGTCATGATTATTAAAAGACATTTTGATATGCACTATTTTACCAAAAGTACTATTTGCCAATAATGTATGTCAATTTGACGGTGTCGTGAAATGCTTATGTATTTGAAGTATCACATTTATATAACTATGCACCATTTTCTCTATGGGGTTATTAAAGGAAATGTAAGACTAAAATTTTTTGCACTTCTTTCTTCCGCCATGGAGTGTTTGTTGCATTTAATTACACAAATAAGAACAGTAGTCGTGCAAAAAAGTATACCCCTTCTGTGAACTCTGCCCCAAATCACCGTTTAAAATATAACCGGTACCAACCTATAAGTAATAACATGAACTAAAAAATGCCTTAATTAAATTTTGCTTCTGCATATTAAAATTGTGGCAGACTTTAATATTTTCAATACGAACACCTAAACTGTGTTAAAAATGAATCAGTGTCACGTAAATATGTGCAATTCTTTCACTTATTTTATGTACTATAATCTATAGTCACAATATTTTATCATAAAATCTATGTGTTATATGCATATGATATTGCATTAGTGAAAGTATGCATAGTATGCATCGCCAATAATGTGCGTCAATAGTTAAACTTGACGGTAACGTGAAATGTTTATGTATTTGTAGTATCATATTTATATAACTATGTACACCTTTGTTCTATGCAGTTATTAAAATAATTGTAAGGCTCTACGCACATCTTTGTTCTGCAATAGAGAGTTAGTTGCATTTAATTACACAAATAAGTACAATAGTCGACCAAAAAAGGATACCCGTCTGCGGATTTTGCCCCAAATCACCGTATAAAAATGTAACCGGTACCAACTTATCAGTAATAGCGTTTACTAATAAATGTCATAAATAAATTTTGCTTCTGCATATTGAAATTGTAACAGACTTTAATAATATTTCAATACGGAGACCTAATTCTGACAGCATATTTGGATTCTTTGATAAATATTATCGTCGGATACAAAACGAGAAGTCACTCTGTAAAGCAATTTAGGAATTGTGCAGATTTAAATATTGGACCTCGAAATGCTATATTCACAAAGTTTTAAAGATTTTTAAGCACAACTCAAAAACTAATTGGTAGAGCTGTAATTCACAATTCGCATTGTCTCAAATGTTTAGACGCACGCTAAAAATGATAATGAAATTGAAAGAAGAAATATGTGGAATAATTTCACGATGTAATTGAAAAAAAGTAATGTAATTGAAAAAAAGTAATGTAATTGAAATTTTTTAATTAAATTGATGCAATTGAAATACATGTAATTAAATTGATGTAATTGAAATTGATGTAATTAAATTGATGTAATTGAAATTTCAAAATGTGATTGAAATTAAACATAGTAAAGATATTACAATAGCTAAATTACCACTATTTATTTAAAAAAAAAAAAATTATTTTCGTTACAAAAGCACTGACTCAAAAGTTTAGCAACATTATGCAAAGCTGAGAAATGGTAGATGGGCTTTCCCTGCATAGGCAGTATAACAACGAATATTCAATTTTCTTTAATTATTTAAGATGCTAAAGTCTGCGGAATTTACACACAAAACAAAAAAGGAAATTTTAAACATTTTTTAGTAGAAATTGAAATGTAAGCCTTTTACTGCAATTTCAAAAATTTTTAAGCGTTCAAAGCAAGAACCAAGTATGTGCTAGAAGTAACAATTTCGACCGAACCAAGATACGGGCGACCACGTGTAACAAGTGTTCAGACTGATAAAAGAATTGGAAGATTCATGTCAAAACAAAGTATGCCTATAAGACAAAGCGAAATAATAATGGTGTGAATTTCTCAAAATATACAATACATAGGCGCATAAGAGAATTGAATAACTTTGTTTAAGGAAATATCTTGCAATCCACGTTTAAAATCACAGCATAAATAGTCCAGAATAGGTTATGCTAAAAAATAAAGGTCCTACGAAGACAAGTGACTCACCATATTATTCATCAACAAAAAGAAATGGAATGGAGATGGCCCTGATGGCTGGGATTAATCTAAGCATGACGTCGGGAAAACAGCCGAGTAATTTCTGCCTTACACGGAAAGGCGGTAAGTCTCAGATGGTTTTGAGAGCGATTGGCTTTAATCACCAAGCTTCACTGGTCTTTCTCCATAGAAGACAAAATACCAAAAAGTATCAAGAGGCATTAGAAAAATATCTGCTTCCATTTGGTTATATCATAGGGGGTTCTGAGTGGAGATGTCAGTACGACAATGCTTCAATTTACATCTCACATACTACGGAACAGTGTTTTTCCGCCCGAAATGTTAACGTTTTAGATCGGCCATCTTTAATTCCGGACTGTAACCCAAATGAGAACAATTGGGGTATCTTGGGGTACACATGAAGTATGGAAAATAATATGACACTACTGAAAAACTAAGAGTGTCAGCTGAAAAAGCTTGGTATTCTCTGAAACCAATATGTTTAATAAAAATAATTGACTCAACAGAAACAGGATTATTTGAAGTTATCACGAACGTGAGAAGTACTATTCACATTTGGCATAATGTAAAAGTGTAATTTTTTTTATTTATTTTTTTTTTATTTGGTATTTTGCCTAAACATTTGAAACATTGTATAGTTACAGACTTTTATCAGTTTTTTATAAATTTGTGAAAATATGTCCATTTATTCATTTTGATATGATTTATTTGAATAATTTTACAGAATTCAATAAGAAAATAATACGTTCTTGTTTCATATTATATTGGTATTTAATAAGTGCCATATTCTAGTTGTGCCTAAACTTTTGAGAGAGACTTTTTATGCGGCTTCTAGAAATCGATTTCTCCTAAAATTTTTAGAGGTTAGAAAACATTATTTTTTCTTTGAAATTATTTTCGAAAACAATATGTATTTTAACCAGTAAAAATAATATCAGAAATCAATTTCGGTGATTTGTGCAGAAAAAGACATACACAAAAAATTCGTTTCTAAAACGAAAACGTACTTTCAGTAAGAGTTGCCGGCACTTTCCTGTTGTATGACGAAAATGCTACTTAGATTGTAGATTTTCAGGTGATATTCTCTTTGGAATTTCAGACATTTTAGAGAAACAAATGGACAAATCAAAGCATAAATTTTCGACAATTGACAGAATATAATCAACGGAAAATTACATATCAGTTTGTGGATTTTTATATCAGAGTGTTGCGCAAAATCTCTGTACTAATAATTTATAGACGAACTTTGCATAAATATATGGTTTTATATTTAAGCAAAAGCAAAGCTCTCTAAAAGGTGTAATTCTTAAAAGCATGTTGTTTTTAAAGGATACATTTCTAAACACTTTATCTTAAAATAAAAATATATTCATTATCATATAAATATTTATTTTATTTTAGAATTTTTCATTTTCTTAATTTGCAATTTTCTCTTTTTCACACATCATAGATTTTTATTTACAGCATAAAATATTTTTCTGGTAAATATTCCAAGAGTTTTGTAACAATTATTTTATCTTTTTATCTGAAAAAAAGACGTTGAAAATATGAGCTAATATAAGATAAAAGATTAAGGGATTACAAGCTGTGTTCGGTTTTTCTGTGAGTAATGCAGCATAAGACATATGTATTTGAACATGCACCTGCGTCTTTCGCATATCAAATAAAAGCATTCTTGTCATAAAAAAGATTTTGCATTTTCCTTTCATAATAAATTGGATTACAGGAATTCTTTTTACATAAAAGGAAGGAATTGCTTATAGTTTGAGAACACTCTATAAAACATGTAATTTTTCTTGCTTAAGAAACGTCTATTTGGGAATTTTATTTAAAGAACATTATATAAAAAAATTTTAAATGTTTGAAATTTTTTTGAAAGCTAGTTATCTTGAAAATTAGTGCAATTAATCAATTATAATCTTAAAATAAATACAACGCAGAGCTAACGAAACCTTTATATCAATGATGTTCACAATAAAAAACATCTTATAGATTATTATATTTTATTTAGACAAACTAATTTATCGGAATGAAATTTTAAAAACGAATTTTTATACGTATTTTGAAACGAATGTTTATACGTATAACATTGTATTAAATTGAATGATGTTATTCTATTTTAAACAGAGTGATATTGTTATATGTTATTGATTATGACAACATCATTATTTTTGTAAGGAAATGCTGTTTGAAACATTCATATATATTTTATTGAGCACGCTAACGATATAAAACACATTACCTCTTTTGAGTTTTAATTGCTAAATATACGTCTTTATGCATTATTTTATGCATTTTGCAGATGAAATAAATTTTATAATATTATGAAAGCGGTATAAAATCTGTAGTTCTGAGAAAGTCCGTAAGAATGATTTGCATTCTATAGGTAATTTTTGTTTGAAATTAAATTTTGTGATATTATATAGTCTTCAACTGATTTCTTTAATTTGATGCTAATTGCTGAAAATTACCTCCACCTATTAGTTATAGTAAAATAGTTTTACTAGCATTTGTAAATAAATGTATTGACCAATAGAGGATTTTTTGTTTGGAGATTTTCTTGGTGAGTTCACGATTGTAAAAACAAAATTTGGTATAAAGCAGTGTTGTCAATTGGGCGGGTTTTTTTCAGAAATCTACCACAATTTTCGCATTAGTAACTTTCGACTTATTTAAAGACAGATTAAAACTTATTATTACCATTTGGACATTGTGCCAGAGTTCCGAATAAAGAGAACCTTCTAACTTGTAATACTTCCGCCAAACACCTATTTAGAAATTTCTAGAATTTTATTCTCTATGACTAGAAGGCAAATTGTAGAGAATAATCTAGGCTATCTGAGATATAGCTATCTAGAGGCACATTAGTGCCACCGCCAAGTCGAGAAAGCACAGCCGTTAGCATCGTTTTTGAGGAAGCAACTCGGAATACATTCCCCCCCCCCCCCATATCTTTGCGCTGGAGTTTCCTAAAAACCTGAAACTTCGTTTGTCTATTTGCTTGCAGGGATGATTTATTTAGTTCTGTTATCTGTTGGTTATGAGATGAGTTGATTGTTGTTGTTGAAGGTTGTTGCGTGTTTGTCCGAGTCATCATTGAACAGGTTGTTTTGGCGTAGGAGAGAATAGAACCAGGAATCTCATAAAAAGTCGGCGAAAACGTTAGCATCATGTAAGAGGCCAAGCCATTTACTTTCAGCTAGTAACTCGCATTCAACTGTTCATGTGAGAAGATACCGCTGCCTAAGTACTGTTTTATGCATTACGTTATTAATAAAAGCGATTATTAAAAATGTAAGAAACAGCCTTCATATTCTCGTACTGTGTAATTGCCATGTCACAAAATATTTTTTTCTAAAGATTTAGAGACTAGGAGTGAATTGTGAATGAAAATTTCAGAGTTAATAAGAGAGCTAAACTTGAATCTACACGATCTCAAAATATTTTACGGAAAATGAGTCACGAGGCTTGGATACATTTTTTTACATGTGATGTTTTTGATGGGATAAGTTTTTCTCATCAAAACAAAGGAATAAATGAGAGGGTTAGAATGTCAGTGGAGTAAGTCAAAAATTTTAAAAAACTAGATAACCACATTTTCTGTGAACGTATATTAATTTCTTTTCAGTTTGACAGTCAAATATGTCATGGTTCACATAGGGAGTCGCTAGAAGGAAAAAAATTTTGGACCATTTAATGCAACGACAATACGACAAGTTTCACAAAACATTTCATTTCTCACATTACTAAATATGGACTTACTCCACTGCCATTCTAACCCCCTCAAATAATAATGTTTCAATGCGAGAGGATGAGAAATGTGGTAATCTGTTACCTGAAATATTAGAGAATTCAACAATATCTTGCCTTTTTTAGTTGAGTTACTTATTAGCCAATTTCTGACACATTTAGAGACATGGATTTTAAACCCTGCGTTTCATAAAGTACAAATTACTAAAACTTTCTATTTTTGTCAGTTTTATCACGCAAAAGGTAACAAATGCGTTTTAGTTTTTGGACAGTCTTTGAAGCAAACCTGTTCATTTCGATGAACCTACATTTTTATTTACAAAATTCCGTTCGGTTATCTAAAGATGGAGATTTTGTTGTAAAGAATAATGTTGTAAAGTCTTTTATAATCTATTCGTGTGGCATACTTTTTTATTATATTTCGTCTTGAAATTTCGAACTTGTGTTTTCATAGTTGGGAAGAGTTTTTTAAAGAATTTTATAATGTAACAATGTTTTTTCGTATCTTATTATAACTTTTATTTCTTTAAATACACTTCTCACATTTATATGCAAAACATAATGAAGCTACAATGCATTATTTAATCATGGTATCACAAATACTGATTTAGTTTTGTAAAGAAAATACGACCGAAATATTGTGAAGCACTTGTCAGAATGACAGTACATTTTGGATAATGTGTGTGTGATATTAAAAAAATGCAATATCAGAAAATACCTTTTTTTCTCATTTACATTGAAGAAGCAATTTCTTAACTTTTTACGCATGCTCCATTATTTATAACACTCTTACAATATAAAATTACGCATTCTTTCAAAATTTGTGTGCATGCAATAAAATACCGATGTGTTTTATATAACGATATATTTTCTTGCATATTCTTTCATTATCAATAGAGTATTGGACTTTGTAATCTTTAATAATTTTCCAAACAAATGTTCATTGTCATTTACACCACATATTTTACACTGAATAATTATACTTAGGATCTCAAAATTACTTAAACAATATACTTATCAATTCGTAATAGCATAAATATTCACGAAAGTTGTAACTTAAATCCTGTCTACGAATAGTTTATACTAGAATAGAGATTCGTTAATGAGTTTCACTTTGATCAATCGTCAACTAAATTTGTATGAGATTAAAATGAATGGAATCATTCATTTATTATTTCTTATATGATATTGTACATGATATATACAGAAAAATTCGAAGGTTGTTAAGGATTTTGTGTAATACATACATATATATATATATACGAATACACACACACACAGGTATATATATATATATATATACATGTGTGTGTGTGTGTGTGTGTGTGTGTGTTGTAGGGTTAATTGAGAAATTCGGCTCTTTGCAAAGAGCCTAAGCTGTTTGCAAACGGTCGGGCTAATTGGAGAATCATCTATTTTTTTTAATCAGCCTGATATTTTTTAGGCTTATTGCAAAAAAGCTTAGATAGCGTTAGGCTAATTAAAAAATGACAAATTTGTTTCTCAGTCTACCTGATTTTTTTTCAGGCTTATTAAATTGAGTCTATGCAGTTTTAGGCTAATTAGAAAATGACCAGCTGCTTGTTCAAATATCATGTTGTCCCCGACCCGAACCTGAAAATTCCATTTGAGGTCCACCCGAAACCCGACCCAAACCCAACAACAAAAAAAATTCCATCGAACCGCCATCCGATCTGAAAATGGCAAAATAATTCTCGTCCATATACAACACGACCAAAACCTGAAAATTCCATTTGAAGTCAATCCGCAACTCGACAAAAAAAAAATCTACCGAACCACAAACCGAACCGAATACAACAAAATACTTCTCCGTCGACAAGCAACTGGACACGACCCTGAAAATTCTATTTAAAGTCAACCCGCATCCCGAACTCGACAAAAAAATTCGATCGAAAAGCAACCCAACCCGAACTCAACATATTGCATACTGGACCCAAAATGCTTCAACCCGAGCACTAAATGAAAGGAAATTAATTCATCTTGTAATGCGTCATGTCTTGTCATCGCGTAAAGTCTGTAATTGAATAAGGGTTAAAATATTGTTCAGAATTTCTAGCATGAATTCGGAATTTCTGAATAAAAAAGAAATTTCTGAAATGCCCGCTAATGCTGCAAATGTGAATTGCTATACTGATCATTTAACAGGAACAGTGCCACCTACGTTTTTCTAACCGATATTAAAAATATTAGACTTTTTTTCTTTTTCTTATCATTTTCTTTCCCTTTTTTAATCCTATTTCTTTCTCATACTTTTTTTTACTTTAAATTTTTTATATTGTTTGTCTCATTAATAAATATATTATTTGTTTGAAAGTGCATTTGTTTTGACATTTTTATACAGAAAGTATTGCAGCAAGTTTGCTTTCAAAATATTTCTTAAAAATGTGTTTCAAAAGTTGAAAATGAATGTTAGTAAAGGAATTGATTTAAACGAATTTGTGTAAGTTCTTTCATATTTCCAAATAAAAGTGTCATAAAAACATGGATTTCCTATCCATTACCTATTCCGAATCTCCCAATATGCATTCTAAATTGTTATGCCGATAACGACATAATAGCTTTTCTATTTTTGCATAATTTTCCTCTTTTTTTTCTTTTTTTTAACTCGAGATTTTTTTTCCTTTTTTTTTTTTCACTTGAAGTTATTAAGGGTGGTTTCAAGAATATGTTCGAAACTAATTTTGGAACATAAAATATGATAATGAACAGGGTATGGATGTTGTTATGCCTTACTACTTAAAATATATGCATCATTGTTTTTACAAAATATTTCAAATAGTATACACTGAGAAAAACGACACTTTCAAATCTGAGTAAATCCATGTTTTCATTTTGTTATGAAAATTTTTGTTTCAAATATGACGACCCAATGATTTCAATTCTGAAATACCAAAAATAGTCAGAATATAGAAACATTTACATGCTCAAATCTGAGTACATAGAGGTCAGTTCATACTCATTTTTGAAATATGGACATACTCAAAAATGATTAGAATCAGTTCAAACTCATTTTTGAAGCATGGAATTACTAAAAAATGACCACAATGTAGTCAGTTCATGCTCATTTTTGAAACACGGACACACTCAAATATGAGCACATCATGTTTTATTCTTGAGTGTGTGCATGTTTTCAGAAAGAAGTATACACATGTTTCAAACTTGAGTAATTTTGATTCGGACATTTTGACTATGCGACATACTCAGATTTGAGTATTGTTTGCTCAGTTTTGAAAATGTCGTTTTTAGAGTGTAATGTGGAGCAAAATATTTCTTGAAACATGATGAAATACGCCTTTTTTGCAATTGCAGGATGTGGCTTGCTGTGCGTTTGACTGGGGCTTTTGATATTAATAAATAATAACTGTTAATAAATATATTAGTGCATTATAATGATAATTTAATTTACTCATATTTATTTCTACTAAAATACTTTTCCAATCCAAAAACATATTAATCACTCAAACGTATTACATTATGCAAAATTACAATAACATTAAGATAATGATATAAAAAAGAATAAATTATATTTTTTTCTTGCTTAGGTCCAACGTAGTGCAAAATAACAAAATATACTTATTGCTCATGCGATATAGTCGGACAAAAGATAAAAAAACTCTTTTTTTATAGCCCTTAAAAATATCATAGCATATAACAATAAGGAATATTTTTTATTTAGTTTAATTATGCTCGTCTAAATTGCATTTCATCTGTTTTGAAACAGCGAATTCCGTTTCTCTTTCTATTGTCAAAGAAGTTTTTACATATTTTGCCCTCTCTCTTGTGTTCCGTCTATTGTTCTCTTTACTTTAACAATGATTAATGCACTTCTACTACTGAAAGAATAATAATACTTCAGGGTACTATTTGTTCGCTTCAAAGTAATAAAAAAAATTGTGAGTAAAGTTTACCTTGAAACTGATTCTGATCCTTAAAGTGTTTATAATGTTATGCAATTATAGGGCGATTAGATAAAATAATTATTTAAGAATTTTTATTAAAATGTGTATTATAAAAGTATTTTTAAATGTTCAAAATTGATATTGTCCTTGCAGCCTAAATGGAGCATTCTGTATAATCTTATATGATTTTTACGCAGAAAGTATACAGGAGGGTGGGGGGTAAAGGCTTTTCTTTATTATCCTCTAAAGAAAAATCATGATTCAAATAAAGAAAACAACTTCACTATGTTATTTAACTGTGTTATTTGAATTCTGAAATTGATAGTTTAGCTTCCATTTTTAATGTTTAAGAAGTTTTAATAAGTGTTTAAGAGTTCCACCTTTTACTTACCCATCATACGTAGTATAGGGTAAATCTTGTAATCGTTTTAAAAATCGAAAAAATAATTTTTTGACGGATTTACATGTTTCAGACACTGGAGATTTTAGAAAAAAAATTGCTGTCTGCCTGTGTGTTTGTGTGTGTGTCTGTAAACGCTCTATCTCCCGAACAAGTTGAGACAAAGACTTGAAATTTGGTATGTACTTAGTATGTAATAATGGGAAGAAGCTTATTTAATTTCAGGAACATCGATTAGACGGAACTATTTTTTTTCAGACTCTCGAAATATTCGTTCTCATAAAAGGTATATAAAATTTTTCGAAAATAAAATACATTAAAAAACATAAATTTTGCATTAAGACTGAAGTTGATCGGATAATTAGTTGCCGAGATATTTGTTATCCTATTTTTCCACACTCTTCGTTTTTTCATGACCCTGTATTTCATTGAAATTTCAATTCAAAGATATATTTTAATTGGAAATGAGACGCTTAATCCGACGCATTAAACCGTCAGTTAATATGATCATCAAATTTGGAGTTATAAGGATGTTTCTTTTACGCAATTCAGTAATAGAGCATTCAAAGTATATGACGTCATCAAGCCAGGATTTTATTCGAATTGCAATGCATTTTATAAATAGTTTACACATGTTTTATTTTCATATTTGATATTATGCATATCCATGATGGGTAAGTATTACGGTGGCCCCCAACAACTAGTTTCTTTCCCCTTTATTTCAAGAATTATTAATGCATTTCCACTATTGAAAAATAAAGAAGTGTTTAGGTTACTACTTGTTTGTATCATACCAATTACAAAAATATATATATTTTTTATTTCCTATAATTAGTATCTTTAAATTTTATATGTTATGCCATTGTGAACCGATTAGATAAAATAAAAATTTTCAAAATTTACAGAATTGAGTATTTTTACAATATTATATAAAAGTTAAATAACTTATATTTTTCTTATCGCATAAATGTAGCATAAAGAAGAATTTTTTATATGTTTTTAGGTGCGTTCGTAATTATATAAATACGTAGCACCTATTGTCGTCGTCTGGTCCGCCCGTCTGTCTGTCCGTCCGTCCGCATATACTACCGCAAAAACTACCCAACCGAATGGGTTGAAATTTAAGATATGTTATCTTTGCAGAAATTTGTCGAGACATTTCAAATTTTATAAAAATCGAATCAAAACTTTAGAAAATATTAACTAAAAAATTTATTAAGAAATTTGATTTTTTTTTTTAATCGGTGCTTTCTTGTTATAGGAGTTTTCGAAGTTTAATCGTCAAGCGACCGAGATACTTATTTTCTGACAGAAATTAATCTGCAGACGATATAATTCATTTTACAGAATTAAAAATCATCAAGATCTGAATATTTATATAACTAGCCATAATTTCCAACTTGTTTATTTAGACATTATAGGGCAAGGACGGCGAGACAGCTTGTCAGAAGAACAATTGCTAGCACTTTTTTAGAAAATTAGTGTTTGACTTTTTAAAAGAAAAATATTAAACAAGGTGAAGAACACTACTAATGAAAATTGGACATTTGACACGCTGGTGCGCCGACCTTGTTACCTAGGCACCGCCCCCTGAATACTAGGTTTCTCGCTGATAAAAATGTCGGCTGTTTCAAGCGGGTTTTTTTTTTTCAGCGTTTGTACGGTCGCCCGAACTTCAACACCAATAATATCTAAAAGTTTTCTTTGACTTATTTGATCTCAGAAAAACAAGGCGAAGAAAACTTTTACAAATTATCGGGGTTGAAGTTCGAGGGACCATACAAACGCTGGAAAAAAAATCCGCCTGCAACAGTCGCCATTTTTATCTCCACATATATCTCCTACCATATTTATTTCTGTGAGTTATGTTCCATAAAATCTGTACAAAATTACTGGTGTTTAAAGATTTCGTACAACTTAACTCTAAAATGTCCGTTGCTGAAATTTTAAACCAAACCAAATTTAGTCTTATCTCTCTATCACATTTTTTCACATATATTCTTCAAATTGTATGACTTTTAATATTTTTTGTACTGTCGCAACACACTGTCGAAAATTTTATTATGTGATTTTATTTTTTTTTAAAAATCCAGCCAAATTCACTGAGAATATTCCTTTGGTGTTATTCTGACACCAAGAAGAATTTAAAATAAATCGTCGTTCTTTTGTGAAAATGAAACAATATAAGCTTAATTAAAGTACAATGATGATGCAATATCTATATATATATTTGTTTTACGTGGCGCGAAAATAGGGCTGAATTTGTAACTTATGGTTTGGCAACAACCGTAGCTTCCAGAGCTTAGACCAATGAACAGACTAGATTGTGTTAGATTAGCTCCACCTCCAATATGGCGGTCAGTGTGAGAGCATTGAAACCATAGAATGAAGCTCAAACTAGCAATTATTAAAAATAAAATAACATGTACGTAATCCAAAGCGTCTGAGATGATTCCTCATTTTAATTATGAACAATATCGTTAATTTCAAATGAATTCTCAACTCTTATTCAGAATTCATTTACGAATTTCACTCACTCAAAAGTCGGAGAAGAAAAAATTCAACTTTGTAGATTGCACCTGGCGCCATCTGTTGATGTATTGAGGAAGTAAAAAATAATTTCTACTTAGTTTTTTTTTTTTTCTCTCTCTCTAATGAATTTAAGTCGTGCTGTACAAAAGATCCTTTTTTCATGGTATTTAAAAGATTTATATGCTCATTGGTAGCGCCAACTAAATACATTTTCAGTTGTGTTTTCAACGGAGAATTACTTTTTTACATTAAAAAAAATTGTCAATTTCATATGTTCAAATGTTTTATGGTAGAACTCATTCTGACTAGAATTGCTGAAAAAAAGGGGCGAGCGAGCGAAGCGGTCTCAATGTGAATTGCTTCGCAATTCACGCGGGGTTGGCGAGCGTTAGCGAGTAGGGGGCTGAGCCCCCCAGTAGTGTTAAATTAGAATTTATATCGTCCATTTTGCCTAATTAAATTAATGGTGTTGAAATGACACCGACGGCTGTTTCAGGATGTCAAAATTGTCCGCCGTTGAAACAGCACGTACACGTGCCCCTATTCGCAAAGGGGTTTTTCATAAAACAAAAAAATAATTAACCACAAAACTCCAGTGCACTTCAGAATTTCCAAATATTCGCTATCTTAGGATATTTTCGATGCCAAACAGAAAAAACTGAATATATATATATATATATATATATATATATATATATATATGACCATAAATGAAACATTACCATAACACCATTTAAACTATGAAATAATGATTAAGTATGTAATAATTAGTTGACAATGAAAGTATTCCCCAACACACTGAATATAGATACCAAAAACTATATATATGTATATATTAAATTAACCTAAACAAATATGAAGGCACAGAACAAAAATAAATCTTTATTCTTATGTATAATTGAATTCAACTAAATCTCTTTTCATGTAAATTGAAATAGCAAGTTCCGTTACTTTTTTTACTGTCCAAGAAGTTTCAGGTTATTTTCCTCTCTCAGCTGTTTCCAATCTTTTGTTCTATTTATTTCGAAAGCGAGTAATTCACTTTCGCTATAGAAAAAAATTCTTTACAAGGGCATACGTTTACTGTATAGTAATTACAAAAAAAATTTAAATCAGTGTTAATTTTTCAGCTGTTATATTGGTTTGTCTGAATAGTCATGATGCATAGTTGTTATATTTTACATTTTTCCTAACTAAAATTTCGGAATAGTAAATCTCGCATAGTTTAAAAACTAGAATTTCGACAATGCTATAAGACAAAGATTGCTGTTTGGTAATATTGGTAACAAAAAGGGTAAAATTGATATATATACGTTATGTCTGCCCAATAAGTCACAACTCAATAAATCCTTAAAAAGGTATTATTAATATTTGAAAAAAAAATGTATTATTAAGGAGCATTTATATGCCAAGCTCTTATTAAGTTATTAGATAAAAACAACATTTAAAAATTATTAAATTAGGGCTATAAGGTAATTTTAAAGGTAAATAAGAAATCTTTATTTTTTGTCTAATTAACAAGAAAAGATTAAAAGTATTTAAATATTTATTTATGTTTTGATTTAATTCAATATAAGGTAGTTTCTTTAAATTTAATCATAAATAAGTTCTTTCAATCGTTTATAACAGCCAAAAAAAGTATTTTTTATAGTATACTAAACAACTATTACAATATAGAATAAAAACGAATCTTTATTCTTTTCTCTAATTATACTCCTATAAACTGTCTTTTATGTACTTAGAAACAACGAGTTTTTATCCCTACCTTTTCATCTTTTAAGATGGTTTAGCTTAGTTTTTTATCTTCGTTCTGCTGTATGTTTTGTTTTCTTTACTTCAAGAAAAATAACTTTATTATTGAAAACAACATCTACTTTAGGAAAGTACTTCTTCATTTCATTGTTATACAAAAAAAAAAAAATTAATTGGCGTTTATTTTAAAACTTATGTAGCTCTTCAAATGTTCATATGGTATGCTGTAAGTAAGTGACTATATAAAATAAACAATTAAGAAATTTTAATAAATGGGGACTATAAATTATTTTTAAATGTAAATAAGAAAAATTTTATTATTTTTCTAATTCACGAGAAATGGTTAACAAGTAATTAAATGCTAATTTATACATTTTTTTTTATTTATCCAATACAAGATCGGCTTTAGGAAAGTACTTCTTCGTTTCACTGCAATACAAGAAATATTTTTTTTTATTGGCGTTTATATTAAAACTGGGATAGTTCTTTAAAAGTTTATATGCTATGTTATTATTAAGCAACTATATAAAATAAACAATTAAGAAGTTTTGATAAATAGGGTCTATAAATTATTTTTAAACGTAAATAACAAGTATTTTATTATTTTTTAATTCACCAGACATGGTTAAGAAGTATTTAAAAAATTCTGTATATTTTCTTTTGTATTAATCCAATACAAGATATTTTCCTGAAGGTTGTCCTCAAATCTACACTGGTTAATTTCTGGCACATTCCTGAATTCAGATTTATATGTAATCGGATGAATCTGGAAGGTCCTTTTATTCCTTAATTACGAAATCAAATAGTTTTTACCACTTTTCGATAAAAAGAAGGGATCTTTTAGAAAATTCTGTCAAATTTGGTTTTTTGAACCAAGGTTCCTGACTTGATAGGTCGATAAAGGTTGTTATGAGACAACAATCGCTTATAGCTAAAGCTGTAATTTATTTATAGAGAAATGAATAAAAATCCCTTTTCCATTCCAAATCATTTTAATAGTAATGTCTTCAAGTATCATGCTTTTAGGTTTAGTCCATAAATGTGTCAAAAATTTTCGCGGAAAATAAAATATTCTGTTTTAACTCTCTTAAATGTAATCTTAAGTACATACTTTTTAGATGTTTTAGACCAACAAATGAAAAAAAAATCTATTTTTGTTTTAAAGGCTACCATGCAACTAGTATAGAACAAAACAATAATGAAAAATCATGCATTAAGCATAGATTATGAAACACTTTCCAACATTCTTAAAATACTGTAGCAAAACTTCATAGGTAAAATATTATATCTAAGTGAATAATTTAGAAAACGCATAACATATTTGAAAACCCAATTTGAATAATTATCATTAATAATTGAAAAATATCCGATTTTTCTTAATTCCAAAATTTAGTTTAGTTAGGAAACGCATAGCACAGATAAAAATTTCCATTCGGTCATTTCCGCCATTGAATGGCAACGTACTCGAGATCTTTCGTGCAGCCCTGTATATGATCTATAGTATTATACACAGCAAGCAATATGCAAAAAAATTGTTAAATTTAATATCGCGTGTCACAACTGAAAACGTAGTTCAGGCAATTATTGTTGATAGACAGTACTGTAACCGAAGTCTTTTGTGTGTCTCTGTAAATGAACAATGAGTACTATGTACTCCATACTCCATAATCTGTAGTAAGCATATTGTAATAATCCATAATCTATAGTAAGCCTATAGTAAGCATATTCACCTCAGTGATATATATCAATTTTAATATGTTTGATATATAGTAACATCATTAAAATACATCGCAAACGATTTTTCCATATAGGCTGTAATGTAACGGAATTCTTTTGAGTGTTCCTGTAAATGAACTATAAATGATATACACTTAATTTTCAATACCGATCATGTTAGAGTAAGTAGTATCAGTGTTTGAAGTAAATATACGCGTATAAGGTAAAGCTAGGAGAGACTGCGCACAATTCAAAAGAATAACAATAAAAAATCTAAATATTAATTTTTTGCTAAACTATCCCTGAATAATTTTTACTTCATTTGTCTTTTATGCCTTTCCATTGCTATTTTGTTGTTATGTTGTAATAAAACCAAGAAAGTTATTTTGCGCAATCTGCCCTTACAGGGCACATGGGTCCCCTGTAAGGCAGATGGGTGATTGCGCCCATGGGTAGGAAAGATTGTTACTAATAATAACCACAATTAAATTGTTAACATTAATAATTACACTTAAATTACATTGTTGTAAGGTTTTTGTATACAAATATTATTGTATTAAAAGTGAATATTTCAACCTAATTATTAAAGAATCAGAAAAAGGAAATAATTTTAAAAACGATTAAAAAATTTTAATTAAAGGGGAGGAAAAAATTAAAGAATCAGAAAAAGCAAGTCCAGATAAGATTACAAAATAACATTAAACTACTTGAAACCACGTTTAACTTAAAATTAGTCCATTTTCATTTTCCCTTTTTTATGCAAATTTACCAATAAGCTGCGTAATTTCTCCTAGCATGGAAACTAATGGGCACAATGCGCCATCTCTCCTAAGTAGCAGATGCGCAAACTCTCCAATTTCAGTAGGAGAGATTGCGCGGCCTTTTATTTAAACATGGCCGCTACTAAAACGAACCGTTGGTGTTCACACTGTTAGTCTAGATTAGTAGCTTATGAGAAATCGTTTAAGTTTAAAATATTTTGTACTACTAACATTGTATAGAAATTCTGAGGAATAGCTATGAAAATTCAAGCACTGACTTTGGGAAAACAAAACAAAATAGCAATGCTTTATCTTAGATGCTCAAAACAATCAACGTGTGCTTTCAAGTTCACACTCCACTACTGCTGTTGCACAACTACCTGCAGTCGTTGCGCACTCGCTCTACTCCTTCCCCCGAACCTCTATGTGCGCAATCTCTCCGACCGCGCAATCTCTCCTGGCTTTACCTTATATGCATAGCAATTTAATCCTCTATCACAGACACCTACTTGTCGAGGTTGCGGTGGGCTGTGTCAAATCATTTTAAAATGTGTTTATTTTTTTTTAAAGTTTTTTTTTCAATTTTTTATTCAAAATTTCATTATCTGAATTTATTTCACATTTCGCGAAAGCCATTTTTTTACACTACAGTTGACAGATTTTAAGAAGTTTAAAATATTTTGCACTACTGACATTGTATAGAAATTCTGATGAATAGCTATGAAAATTCAAGTACTTACTTTGGGAAAACAAAACAAAATAGCAATGCTTTATCTCAGACGCTCAAAAAAATCAACGTGCATTTTCAAGTAGACACTCCACTACAACTGTTGTACAACTACCTGGAGTCGCTGCGAACTCACTCTACTCCTTCCTCTCGAACCTCTATGTGCGCAATCTCTCCGACCGCGCCATCTCTCCTGGCTTTACCTTATATGATTCATATATAAGCTTTGCGATGATCTTGGCGAAATCATAGCTGTAACCTTGGCATAATCGTAATTGTGAAGTACGCTATCACACAAAAGTACCAAAAAATGTTTTAAAACTCTCTGAAAAAGCACCACGGTATATAGAAAATAAACAAATGATTAGGTAATTGCGTAATTATGCTCCTTCAAATTGACATTCTAGCTTTTTTAAACTGAGAGTTCCTCTTCTTGGAAGTTTTAGCATATTTCCCCCTCTCAGTTGTGTCCGATCTTTTGTTCTCTTTAGTTCAGGAATGATTAATGCATCTTTGTTAAAAATAAAAAAATCTTTAGGGCGCTATTTATTTATTTCATACCAATGTTTTAAATTCAGAGTTTATTTTTAAGCTTATTCAGACCTTTAACAAGTAATTTAGCCTTCAACAAGAACTTTTTTAGAATTTTAAAAACAATTTTTAAATGAAAAGATGAAAGCAACTCCAAGTGATTGTTTCTTAATGCACGATTTGCTTGCAGTTGTGGAAAAACTCTCATGTTATTAATATATGATATATTAATATAATCATGTTATTTTGTTCTTTTAATTAACGAGTACATGTGGGCGTATGTTACTAATATTGTTTTTTTCTTTTACTCAATGCGTACATGTTAGTGTATTATAGCGAAAGTAATTTGGCAAATTATACGTTAGATAGTGGCAACATAAGCACATGGGGAATGATCAGATTGGTTGTTTTTGTCTAAACTATGGCAACTTACATTCCCCAACTTACCAATATCCGCCTAAACAAGTTCCATTACACCATGGAGGCAAGTAAAAAAACATTATTTTATTGATAAGGACAATCTCATTTTGACCAAAATCTGCTCGAAGTTTTTCTCCCACTTTTGTCCAAAATCCTCCTGACCAGCACTCATGTTTGATACGCAGCACACAATTATATATTAATTATTTCTATACAAGCCTATGAAACAATTATACAGATACAATGACTATTTCTAGCTTAAAACCTTCCTTGATGTGTTACAAATATAATGTAAAAAGTTTCATTCAAATTCGTTCAGTGATTTTTGAGAAAATTGTGAACATACATACATACATTCTGCTAAAAAATATGAGCTTCTTTTTTCGAAGTCGCTTAAAAAGTTTATGTGTCAAGTCAAGCCACTATAGAGCAATAAGATAAAACAACAATTTAAACATTTTAAAGAAATTTGGATTACATAAGAATACTTTTAAACGGAAATCCTTGCCTAAGTTTAGTGTTGAGCAGAATTTTTAAAAATGCACTTTCCCCACAAGTTTTAAGCGTGCAAATAGTTCTGATTTTTAACCTTCTAAATAAACATCGTAGCACAGAACAAAAACAAATCTTTAATATTTTACCCAATTATACTTATACATCTAAATCGTTTTTCGAGTCCTCTCAGTACAATGGTTAACATAATGGCCATAGAATGTCGAGTTTGTGCCGACGTTCACGGGTTCGAGAGCAGCAGAATAACTGTGCAAGGTTTTCTGAGTATACCTTATACGAGAACGATAATTCAGGTAACCTTTACTTCAAAAGTCTTCCCTGATGGCATACTTCCTTATAGCAATATGGACAAAACTGGTCGATGCTTAACAAATTCCCTCTCTCCAATTATCTAACACTGTTTAATAAAATTTAGCATATTTTTCTCTCTCAGCTGTATCCGATGTTTTGTTCTCTTTACTTCGAGATTTATTAATGGATTTTTATTATTGAAAAAATATACTCCTTAGAAGAGTACTTGAAGAGTACTCTATATTATAAAAGACAAACGTGTCCGTGTGTAACGCTGACGTCATTTTGTGAATGGCAACATCAGACGATTAAATTTCGCTTTTACTGCAATCTTTTAAACTTCGAAACATCACACGTTTTCAATTTTTACACCGGGAAAATTTTTTTTTCAAACACAATTTGTTTAGAAACTGTATCGCAATTTGTTTGAAAACTGTATCGCAATTTGTTTGAAAACTGTATCGCAATTCGTTTGAAAACTATATCGCTATTTAATCTTTTTTTTTTTTTTTTATAGTTTTTAAAATAATTTTTAAACATGTTTTTTTTTTTTTTATCGGATGCAGACGATTACGAAAGATAAATCCGTTTGTACTTAAAATAATATAAATTGTTCAGAATTTGTTTTCGGTTTATATACACAAAAGTATCGCTTTTAATGAATTTCAAACCTTTATCTGAATACATAATCACTTTTTTCCTGTATAAAAATAACTTTTGGTGTTGTTATAGGGTAATTTAAAGAATATTAAATGTAAAATATCTACGAATTTTCAATGATAATAATAATAATAATAAAAGGTTTTAACCTATATTTTGTAAACGGGGAATCTCGGGTTGTATCCTCTAGTTTTACTAATTACGAAATATATATAAGCCGCTAATTTTAAAGCTGCTATATATCTTTAAAATTTTATATGCGATAATATTATGGAGTGATTATAGATTTAAACTTTTAATTTTGAAATAAATGAGGAATATAATTTTAAAAGATGACAAAGAAAATATACGGTCTTCCTCGCTTAATTTTGTGAGTGCTGAATTAATAAATACTCTTTACTTAGGAGGGTAAAAAATGGATAATTTTAAAAGAAAAATCTCTAAACAAGGTTTAAAACAAACAAACAAAAAAAGACTTTATACTTTTTATCTATTTATACTAATCTGTATCGGTTATCTTGTATTTTTAAACTGTATGTTTTACTATTATTTTTATTCTGTAAGACGCTTTAGCATATTTCCCTCTTTCGATTGTTTCCTATCTTTTGTTCTCTGTATTTAAAGAATGATTAATGCACTTTTGTTAGTAAAATAAGAAATTTTAGGAGGTTATTTGTTTACTTCATAGAAATATTTTTAAATTAGGGTTTATTTTGATGTTGATTTAAATCTTGATAAAGTTAATATGCTATGCTACTTTGAATCAAAGATATAATATAAAAAAAATAGAATTAAAAAAATGTGAATTATAAGTGCACTTTTAAATGTAAATTCTTATATAAGTGTAACGCAAGAATAAATTTTTAAATATGATAATTTTAGACGAACAACAACAAAATAAAAAACACCGAACAAACACAATGACCTAGAACAAAAAAATTATCGTTATTTGTTTTAGTAATTATATTTCTCCAAATTGGCTCTCTTGCATTTTAAAAAGTGAGTACCTCCCTCTTAGCTGTGGACGATCTTTTATCATCTTTACTTCAAGTGTGACTAATGCACATACAATTTTAAAAAAAATCTATACTATTCTTTAGTGGGCAATTTGTTCATATAATAGTCACTAGAAAAATTAATTAGCGCTAACATTTAAGCTGATTAATATCTTTAAAGGTTTATGTGTCAGTGCATTATGGAGTGATCCGGTATTATAATAAAGAATTTTTTAATGGGTTTTATCACAGTATTAAGGTAAACTGAAGGGGTTTTTTTTAAGATAAACTAGCTGGCATAGCAGCCCGATTTTTTGCAATTGCATTTCATGAGACATTTAAATTTCATGTTTTTTAAGGGGGGGTGATCTAATAAAATTCCACATTTAGAAAAGATTTTTAAAATCAATTTTATTAACTTTATTATTATAATCAAGAAATTATGTTAACAATGTAAATAAACTGAAAGTTATGAAAATTACATTTTACAAGTTACGTGATTTTGATGCAATTTTAGTAGCGCACCTTTATAACAAATGGATACCATACGGGCAATAAACATCGTAGCACTGAACAAAAGTAAATCTTTATTATTTTACTGAATTATATTTACCCATATAAAGCACTTTTCAAGTGAACTCAGTCCAGTGGTTAACATAATGGCCATACAACGACGAGTTTGAGCCCACGTTCGCAGCTTCAATAGCAGCAGGTTAACGATGCAAGGTTTTCTGGGTTTACCGTATACGTGAACGGTAATTCAGGTCACTTTTTCTTCAAAAGTGTTCCCTGATGACATACCTTTTATAGAAATATGGACAAAACTGGTTGATGCTTAATAAATTCTCTCTCTCCACTTATATTGCAATGTCTAAGAAATTTCAGCAAATTTTTCTCTCTTACCTATGTACAATGTTTTCTTCTCTTTACTTCACGATTTATTAATGGACTTTTATTATTGAAAAAAAATATATTCTTTCAGAAGAGTACTTGAGAATTTTACTATTTACCAAAATATTTTAAAGTTCGATTTAATTTTAAGGCTGCTATGTATCTTTAAAATTTTATATGCTATGATATGGTGGAGCTATTTTACATTTAAACGGTCAATTTTGAAATAAATGAGTACTACAATTTTAAAAAATTGGCAAATAGTGATATTTACTTCCTCGCTTAATTCGGCGAGTGCTGAATTAATAAATCTGCTCTTTACTTAGACATTATAGGAGAGTTAAAAAAGAGACACTAAAAATAAAACTTCTATAAACAAGCATTATAGTTTAAAACAAAAATAAATCTTTATACTTTTGTCCATTTATACTCGACTAAATTGACTTTGTTGTACTTTTCAACTGCATGTTTTACTTCTATTTATTTCCATTGTAAAAGGCTTTAGCATATTTCCCCCTTTAGATTGTGTCCTATCTTTTGTTCTCTGCACTTCAAGAATGATTAATGCACTTTTGTTATCAAAAAAACTTTAAAAGGTTATTTGTTTACCTCATAGTAATATTTTTAAATTAGCGTTTATTTTAAAGCTGATTAAAATCTTTATAAAGTTAATTTGCTGTGCTATTTTGAATCAAAGAGATAATACACAAAAAAATAGAATTTTAAAAAAATGTGAAATATAAGAGCACTTTTAAATGTAAATTCTTATATAAGTGTAACGCAAGAATGAATTTTTATATATGGTAGTTTTAGATGAAAAACAATAAAATAAAGTACCAAAAAAACATAACGCCAATGAACAAAAAAAAAAAATATCATATATTTTTTTTTTAATTATATTTATCCAAATCGGATCTCTTGCATTTTAAAAAATGAATTCCTTTATGTTACTCTCTCTTAGTTGTGGACGATCTTTTACCCTCTTTATTTCAAGTGTGATTAATGCACATTTAATAATGAAAACTATAATATTCTTTAGGGGGTAATTTATTCATATAATGGTTACTAGAAAAATTAATTAGCGCTAACATTTAAGCTGATTAATATATTTAAAAGTTTATGTGCCAATGCATTATGGAGTGATCAGGTATTATAATAAATTTTTTAATGGGTTTTATAACAATATTAAGGTAAACTGAAGGTTTGAAAGATAAACTACTTGGCGTAGGAGCCCGATGTGTTGCAATGTCATTGCATGAGATCTTAAGTATTTCCTTTTTGAAAGCGCGATCTAATTAATTTCACATTTAGTAATGATTTATAAAATCAATTTTGTTAAATTTCTTATTATAAGCAACAAATTATGTTTACAATGGAAATGAACTGAAAATTATGAAAATTACATTCCACCAGTTACGTGAGTTTTATGCAATTTTTGTGGAGTGCCTTTATAAGAAACGGATGTCATAAAGGCAGTAAAATTCCGTTAGTCTGAAGTATTTTGATTAAAAATCTAGAGAACTTCGCATTATTGCCAATCTATTGTTTGTTTACTTGTCTGACTCGTCTAAGAGCAATTGTCCAGGCGAGTATCATCAAGTTCTATATTGTGGGTAGATTTGGATAACCATTTTTAATCTGAACATATGCCCTGTCCGTATGTTCAGACTCCATGTTCAAAAATCCATGTTCGATCGCAGTGCATTCATTTACATTTGAAACAAATTCAGAAAATATTATTTCATACGCATCAATAATATTAAAATATTTCAGCTTTTAAACAATAATTTTAGTAAATGTATAAGTAAGTCCCCTGAATATACTTTATATTTTAATTTTAATTAGTATGTAAATTAAAAATCATTAAATCGATTTGTTCAAACAAAACGAAGGTAAATATATTTGTTTACCAATTCGGGATATGAGACGATATTCCATTCTTCCCATTTTCCCCTCCTTTTTTTTTCAGAAAAATGGAGTAATTTAGTTGCCATATTTAAAGAAACTCCGTTAAATTTACAAAAAAATTAATATCTCAGAAACTAATCGTTTAAAAAAAAATTGAATCGTTTTTAAATCGTTGTAATCAAATTTTGAAATTCCAAGATCTTATATGACATCCCTGTATCCATGCGGATAAATGGTGTTAATTTCATCACGCTGTGTTCCATATTTTAGCAGTATTAGTTGTGAAATACAAAGAAACAGTCAGATTTTAATATAATACATAATTGTCCTTTTCTTTCTCGCATAAACGTAGTGTTGTGAGGATTTTTTTTAATGCAATCTTTTGTTAGATATTATTGGAGTGTTAAATAAAACATTTTTATTTTTTATTTTACAAATTTCTAACAAACATCATGAAACGACTATTTTCTTACTTATTTATTTTTCTGTTGAATTTTCCTCATCTAATTTGACTTTCATGTATCATAAAACAACGCATTCTGTTTTTCTTTTTACTATTTTAGAGGTTTGGCCATATATTTTCCTCACAGTTGTGCCCGAACTTTTATTTCCTTTACTCTAAGAGTAATTTTGCGTTTTTATAAAGAAACATCAGTTTTATAAGTCTATTTGTTCATTTTATAGTCACTAATAACGTATGATTAAATTGCTGTTTATTTTTAAACTAACATAGACTTTAAAATATATATATATGGTATGGTTTATGGAAAGATAATATAAAATAAACATGTAAGAGTTTTTATAAAAAAAATAAGTAATTATGATAGTTTAAGTAATTATGATAATAAACATTGTTTTCATTCTTTGCCTAAATGTCAAGAAATCCTAACGACCTTTACATGTTTATTGAACGTCTATTTTATTGGAGTAGTTTATCTTTTGAATTGTTTCAAACCAAGGTAATTTATTTGAATTAAATTATTTCAATTGTGTTACTGAAATTTCTTAAATGTATTTCAAGTTAATACATTCGCATCGGTATGCTTTTGTAAAATCCGAGTTTTAAATAAATAGAAACTCCCCACTCTTCTGAAAGTATTATGATCTAAGTATTATGATACTTATGATAGTTTTTTGAAGGTAAATAAGCATTGTTTTTATTCTTTGCCGAAATGACAAGAAAGCATAACGAGATTTACAAGTGTATTGAACTAGTTATTTTTTGAATGGTTTCAAATCAAGGTAATTTATTTGAATGAAATTATATCAATTGTGTTATTGAAATGTTTGAAAGGTATTTCAAGTTGACACATTCGCATCGGAATGTTTTTGGAAATATGATTTTTTAAACAATAGGAGCTCCCCACTCTTCTGAAAGTATTATGATCTAAGTATTATGATATTTATGATAGTTTTTTGAAGGTAAATAAGCATTGTTTTTATTCTTTGCCGAAATGACAAGAAAGCATAACGAGATTTTACGAGATTATTTACAAGTGTATTGAACTAGTTTAGTTATCCTTTGAATGGTTTCAAACCAAGGTAATTTATTTGAATGAAATTACATCAATTGTGTTACTGAAATTATTGAAAGGTATTTCAAGTTGACACATTCGCATCAGAATGTTTTTTTAATTCTGATTTTTTAAACAATAGAAGCTCCCCACTCTTCTGAAAATATTATGATCTAATTATTATGATACTTATGATAGTTTTTTGAAAGTAAACACGCATTTTTTTTATTCTTTGCCGAAATGACAAGAAAGCATAACAAGATTTACAAGTGTATTGAACTAGTTATCTTTTGAATGGTTTCAAATCAAGGTAATTTTTTTTAATGAAATTATATCAATTGTGTTATTGAAATGTTTGAAAGGTATTTCAAGTTGACACATTCGCATCGGAATGTTTTTGGAAATCTGATTTTTTAAACAATAGAAGCTCCCCACTTTTCTGAAAGTTTTTCGTATTATTTTTTCCTAGATAGTTTTCTCAAGTGTATTCATCAGTAAAAATCTTCAATGTACGAATTTAATATAAAATTCTTTACAATTTGAAAAATTATTGACAACAAGATACTAATTCATTTTCTGTAGGGTAGAAGCCACGTCCTCAGTCAATAATGTTTTTGGAAGAAAAACAATAATTATGGTTTCTCGGTGCGAATATGTTAATTAAAATAAGAAAAACCGCGAAAATTAATGAATTTTAGATTCTTACGATTACATAAAGTATGTTTTCCATCTGCGAATTCAGCTAATTTTTATCTGCATTAGTGTTCTGATCAATTATATTTTGATTTAGAACACCTTTAAACTGCACTCTAAACTGAATTTTTAATATTTTACTAGATATCAAAGCTTAAATTTTAACTTGCAGCAACGACCTTCAGAATTTGAATTACTGGAAAATTCTACAAACCCCACCCCTTCATAAAAAAGTAACATAAATTCAACACTTTTAATAAAATAAATTTAAACATAAAACTATCGTAATTAGATGTCAGTCATTGATGCTCAACTAGTCACAGTTTCGGCAACCTTAAAAACCTGTTACGCCTCTTTATTGTTTGCATCTCTTCTTTTTCTTTTCTATGGGACATTTGTTGATCTTTTTATTTGAAGAGTGATTAATGAGTTTTCGGTTTTCTAAAAGTAATCAGTCGTTTGGAGAGTTTCTTTATTTTTTTTTCTTTTGTGGCAACAACCATAATACTTCTTTCAACTTTAAAAGATTTTTATATTGAGTAGAAATCTAATAAAATTTGAAAGTACTTTAAAAGAGAAAAACTATTTTTGAGAATATTTCAACATTAAGATTAATTAAACGTATTATTTTGAAGATTAGTTAATGAACTTTTCCATGCTGCTATCCCTTTAAAAATACTTGGATATAAGTTTCAGTTTTCTGATTTTTTCGAAAGATGAAAGATAGTTTTTTTTTTTCTATTTTCTTTTTCAGAACTGCACTTTAGTGATCTAAGAATCCGAAACTGTAAGGTAAAATGAATTTACTGAGACAGCAACTAAACGTTTACGTTATGACAGGAATATCCTCTTCATTTATGGTACGCCTACCTAATCCTTTTGCTGCAAAACACATCCCAACTTTTCAATTTATTTAAATCTTCATCAATTTTCTTGTAACGCTGTTGTATCATTATAAATAATCAGCTGAATAGCGTTTGAACTGTCCGGGGATCTATTGTTTGCAACAACCAAATAACGGAGATTACGTTCTTACTAGACAACTCCTTTTTTCCTCACTTTTTTTCAAAAAGTGAGGAAGATCTAAGAATCCGAAACTGTAAAGTAAAAGGAATTTACTGAGACAGCAAATAAACGTATACGTTATGACAGGAATATCCTCTTAATTTATGGTACGCCTACCAGATCCCTTTGCTGTAAAACACATCCCGTCTCTTCCATTTATTTAAACCTTCATTAATTTTCTTGTACCGCTGGTGTATCCTTATAAAAAATCAACTGCCTTTGAACTGTCCGTATATCTATTGCTTATTACAACCAAAGAAAGTAGATTGCGTTTTTATTAGACAACTCCATTTTTCCATTAAATGTAGAAAAAAAATTGATGTTACTACAAACGACAATAGAAATATTCATATACTGTTTTACTAAATAATTTGTAAAGATAAGTGATTATGAGGAGTACACTTTGAAAAACATGGAACCATGCCCGAGAACGTCACCATATGCTTACAATTCTTAGAAGAGGACATAGAAAAAATAACCTCAGTATTTTCTGAATCCGTCTTAATCGACTG
Organism: Maratus michaelseni; assembly: GCA_963931845.1. Taxonomy (NCBI): domain Eukaryota; kingdom Metazoa; phylum Arthropoda; class Arachnida; order Araneae; family Salticidae; genus Maratus; species Maratus michaelseni. The sequence continues at coordinate 373,941,364 of OZ007587.1, forward strand.
TTGCGTAATCTTCACACCTAAATACTTAATTTACTTTATCAGAAACTTACACTTCTTTAACTTAACCTTCAAACCAGCATTCCATAACAAATTAGAAATATCCTTTAATTATCTAAAATCTGCTCGAACGTAGCCGCCATCACAAAAATATCGTCCAGATAGACAAAGACACCATTACCTAATAAAGGTATAATCTTTTAATTTATGACAGAACTATCCTCTTAACTTATTATAGGTCTACCTAAACCTTTTGCTGCAAAACACATCACGTCTCTTCAAATTTATTAAACCTTCATTTCTTTGGTTGTACCGCTGTGGTGGATCATTATACAGTTCACAAATGAAACGCCTGAGAACTGCCCGTGACTATTATATTTATTATAACCAAAGAGCGGACATTGCAATTTTACTAGACAACTCCTTTTTCTCGTTAAAAGTTGTAAAAAGGAATTTCGGATGCTACTACAATAAAAACCTTTCATATAATTTTCCCCAAGCAATTTGTAAACCTAAGGGATTTCTTTAGCTACCCAGTACATTAATTTGTAATACAGTTAACAAATCTTTTTATAGAGCTAAATTAAAAAAAAAAAAAAACTTAAAACAGTAGCACATTTATAACCTTTAGACCCTTACGAACACGCTCAGTGCATCCATCTAAGTCTATCCCCCAACATTTTTATTATTATTATTAATATACCACTAACCAAGGTTTTACCTGCCAGACATGAGTGCCTAGCTTGACGAGTTAGTATCTGGGCGGGGGGCGGCATTCGCCTGATTACAGCATGGCTGTGATCCACCTGACAAGAACCTTGTTGACATGGCTGCAGTGCTCTCTAGTGGTTTTCTACAATTTTCTTTGTTTGCCGGTTTAAGGTTTCTATTTAACTTTGTTGAATTGGCAGATTTTAAAAAAGCAAAAATTAAAGAAGAGAAAAGGAATTGGCCCGTAATTTAGAACCTTGATTAAATGACGAGACCTTCACCTGACTAAGCATTCCAGAGGTATAATTCATGGGGATCTTGGAGGACTTTGCACCTTCGACGGACTTTACATGCACCAGGCGCCATTAGCGCACATGGCTTCGTATCTGTACCACCCACATTAAGAACGCGCTGGAAGCGTCTGTCTGAATTTCAGAATCTGATTACTGGGGAACCACTTTTAAAAGACGGACCTTGGCATGCTGCCAAAAAAATAGACCCTTCCAAGGGGAGGAAAGCATTGGATTAGGAGGAGACAAAATTCAGGTTTCGGTTAACCCGCCTGACCGCTTGTCATTTCTTCATTGGCTGTTCTTGCACTATTATCGTTATTTTTCTCTCTCCCTATTTCGTTTGATATTTTCTCTAAAGAAGTGTGTTTTATATTCATTTTGTATTTTTTTCTATTTCTATAAAATGGATTTAAAAGAATCTAAAAGCTCTCAAGGCAAACATTTTCACAGTGCAGTGAAAAATATTTTAAGCTATGTTGTAAAATATTGTGATAATGAAGTAAATAAAGTCTGCCTAACTATTCCATTAGCACGTGCAACAAAAAGAGCTAGCGCAATTGCCTGTGTTTCTGATAGAACCATAAGAAGAATTCGGAAAGAAGCTGTTAATAATGCAAATAATTTCGCTTTTTCTAAACAGAAAAAGAAGGAAACAACCATAGAGAATGTCAACTTGGATAATTTTAACTTGAATGTAATTCGAAGAACTATCCAGGAATTCTACACTAAAGATAAAAGAGTGCCTACTGTTCCGAAATTGCTAGCTAAGTTGAAAGAAAACATAAAATTTTCAAAAGAAAAAGAAACGTTGCGTAAAATTCTTCATGAAATGGGATTCCTCTGGAAAAAATGTCAAAATAAGATTAAACTACTTTTGGAACTAAGTAATATTGTTCTGTCTTGCACGAAATATTTAAAGGACTATTCACTAGTTCCGAAAAGATAGAAGAACCAGGGCCTGATTACCAACAGGCCAAACTTCCATCAGTAAATTTTAATAGAAATTTTTGTCTTATTTAAATGTCGTATTCATGTAAAATTAGTGTAATGAATAAGTCAAAAATTTCTATTCCTTTTTACTTGTGGAAGTTTGCCCCATTGGTTATCAGGCCCTGAGAAAACCTATAATTTTTGTTGACGAAACATGGATTGACAGCAATTTAACTGTCGGGAAATGCTAGCAGTCGGAAGAGACATATATTTTAGCATATATTTTTTAAGTTATTTTCTTTCAATTTGGCAATAATTTCATTTTCATTCATATTTGCCTGAATTTTTTTAAGATATAACAATCAAGTACTTAAAAATCGAACAGCGTCTTTAATTTTTCTATAAATTTGGTATATTGGGAGTTAAAATTAAATAGATTCCTATGACTATCATTTTTACATGAACTTATCCGAAAAATAGGTATAAAGCGCGACCTTCGACGACATTTTCAGTAAGATTAGTTGCTTTTATAATAAAACGAAAAACGCTTTTCGATATCCTGATATCTGAATAAGAAGGTCTGAAACTTTTGCGCATTTATGAATAAAACCCGACTTAGTAAAGGTATCAGAAAATTGAATTTGAATTCGAGAACATTTTTTTTTTACAATTTGAGTGTAAAACATATTTTTCATCCTTTAGTGTGACTCAGTACTCTTTGAACTATTTTCTTTTATTATTAATTGAGTATTTTGTTATACATTTTCGACATATTATTAAATGATTTCATGTAGGAAAATGAACATGGGAAATCACGAAAAAATGGAATTATTCCGGTAAAATTAAAAAATATATATATTAATAATCACAATAATAAAAGAATATTTTAAAACCACACTTCTCCTACAATTACATAAGTGTGCCCTATAACTGTAAAGAACAGATATTTAAAATAGTATTTTATTTGAGAAAACAGTAAATAGCAATGTCATGTGTAAAAATACAGTAAAAAATAGTATTTATTTACTTAACATGCTTATATCCGATAATTAAAAAATCTAAATTATCATAACATGTTTCCTTAGATTGAAGATATCCCCTTCATCGAAGAGAAAACTACAATTTTTATGTGCTATTATTACATGAGAACAAAAATCCATTTTATAATCTTGGAGCAAGTAAATACGAAACTATCGGAAATCAACCATCCCCCTACGAAAGCAAAACTAGGGGAAACTCTCTTTCATTACCTCGATCCCTATTATGAAGAATAGACTGGTCATATTCGGACCTGTTACTCACGTGACCAGTCTTTAAAGCTTGTCTGAGCAGTACTAACGTGGCAAACTTCCACCAGTAAATTTTAATAGAAATTTTTGCCTTATTCACGCAAAATTACTGTTATTAGTAAAAACAAAATTCGAAAGTTTGCCCCGTTGGTAATTAGGCGCTTTCGAACATTCCTTCAAAATTCACTTTCAAAACAAAACCCAAAGCTAGGGGAAGAATCCGAAGAAGAAAACTCAATGGCTCACAATGAAGTATTTGAAGCAAAAACCTGGCCAAAATTATTTTTCATGAGTTTTGAAAAGTTAAAACCATTGCTGTTGAATTACTATTAGTAAATACACTTAATTAATGTTATATGCATATTGTATGCATTTATTTGAAAATAAATATATTATATAAAGTTTACTAACTGTTTACTGTTTGTAAGAGGAAAGTAATTGTTGATACATTTATTTTATTTACAAGTAAATGTTTAATTAAATGTGATTAAAAGTTTCTAAAATTTAACGAAGGTATACGATCAAAAGTTATAATTTATAATTTTCCCTTATACTTCTGTATTAAAAATGTGTTTATTTGTTAACTTCTTCCTCAACTCGAGTAGCGAAATCTCGTCAGAAAACTAATTATTGTTTGAACGTGATGTGAGATTTATATATAAAAGTTTAATTATTTATATAAATTATTGTATTTAATATATATATTATTTGCACTTAGCATTTAGCAAAGTTGAGTCCCTATAGTGTAGAGATGATGGGTTTTGAGTGCCTTTAATAGACTACTAGGCACCCCTTAAAACAAAATAAACATTTATATATAAAAATGGCAATTATATGCAGAACATTAAAAAAAAATTTCAATTGGCCTTCAAAACTGCAAGTATAACCAGTACAATTAAAATTCGAAAACTGTTCGACAAATCCTGACACATCTTTAACACTAGAACGGCCAAGAACGGTCATTTTGACAGTTACCAAATGAATTTTCCATTTGTCTGATTCGAGCAACAGTCAACAAAAATAAACTGAATATATACCTCACAGATGTATGTTAAATGGATAAGTTAAATATTTTTAAATAAGAATTCTGCTGTGAAATAGTTTTATAAAACTTGAGTAAAATTTCCGGTCGTTTTAGTGTTAATATGCTTTCAATATATCTAAATTAGAGCTAAAAAGGATTAAAAATTAACCCATTTTTAACTTTAATTATTTTTTATTACATTAAAAATAAAACTATTTAAATATACATATAAAAAGTACATTTAAACATAATAACAAAGCTGAAACGTGACGAAAAATCAAGTCTTCTCACACAGAAACATTCTCTTCAACTGAGACTGAGAGCCGGCGAATATGACTCATGCTCTTGCTATAGACGTAGTTAGTCGCACCATTTAGTCACTTATTATAAAATATGCTTTTTACAATTGTTGAGCAAATTTTAATTTTTGCACTTTTGGCCATGTTCCTGCCTTAAATACTCCTCTGTGTGCGTCCTAAGAATTAATGACAAAACTTTTAACAATTTTACCACTCGTAATAAAATGTTTAATAATATTTTAGTAAATATACATATTTAGAATTAATTATTTAATTTTGATATATAATTTTCGCTAACATTTAATCAATAAAGTATTATTTTGTTTATTCATTTTTAAATTATAATATATCTATACTTCAAATTTTGTTTTATAGAAGATTCAAATGACAAGTTTTATATAAATATTATTATGCGTTAAGGGATCGTGTGCCTTTTACGCGCGACGAAAATCGAGAAAAACAATCAAAGTTTGAATTAATGTATTTTCAAAACCTTTATATGTATAAACATAAAGTTTTGAATATTAATTAAATAGATTGTGCTTTTTTATACAATACTATTCGAAACTGACTAATATTTTACTGAATTTGTACATTGTTGAAATTAAAATCGCTCTTTTTTCTTTTTTTTTTTTTTTACTCCATAAGTCATTGCGCGCATGATATCTTGAGAACGTATGTATGGATTGTTATAAAATTTTATTTATATAAGCCCATATGTGTGTTTAAAATTATCTACTTTTAAATATTTACAATAAAAAGATTTTTAATTATGACTATTTTTATTCATTAAAAAATGTATTTTTTTTACATTTTTTACAAAAATATTTTTTTACATGGTTAATGAAATGATTTTGGCCTAAGAGTAGGTCATTTTTAAAATACATATGTGCTTATTATCTATTTAAAATTTAATAACACTCCAGTCATAAGTTCTCAAGATATGCGCGCAATGACTGACGGAGTAAAAAAAAGAGCAACTTGATAATCAACAACACTAAAATTCTGTAAAAGACTAGTCAGTTTCTAATGGTGTTATATCAAAAAGAACAATCTGCTTAATCAATAGTCAAAATTTCATCATTATACACAAAAAAGATTTCAAGATACACTAATTCAAAATTTGAAAGTTTTTGTTGATTTTCGCAAGTTTTATAGGTACAAGACCCCTTAAAATAACTAAAACATGACACATTATAGTATGACATCTGAACATAATTACATGCTTATGTTATCTAGACATTTAATACTTGAAAATACTTTAATATAAGGAAAGATAATTTAGTTTATCACTCGAGTTCGCGCGTTTTCTTTGTGATTTTAAACTGTTCACACTGCCGTTAAAAATATTCTCAAATAAGATTTTAAAAAAAGTTTCCAAGATTTAACGGAGGCATACGATCAAAAATTATAATTTATAACTTTCCCTTATACCTCTGTATTAAAAATGTGTTTATTTTTTAACTTCTTCCTCTACTTAGGCAGCTAAATCTCGTCAGAAAAGTAATTATTGGTTGAACGTGATGTGAGATTTGGGATTCTAATACATACTGTCTAAGATTTTACCCATAGGAATCAATCAATTGAGTGTATTTTCCGAGTATTTGTGCCTGGAATACTAATGATGCATAAAATTAAAATAAACTAACATTAAATAACATGAAAGATGCCTTAAATATATAGATATGCGAGCAAAGCTTTCACAGAGACTTTACGAAATTCTTTAAGAGTAGTACAAACATAATTTATTTATTTATGTGATAGAAAAATGTTACTTTATAATGATAAATAAAATTTATAATGAGAAATACTATCTTGTTGGCGGATTTTATTTGTTCTCCATAGAGACTAAGATTAATTAATGCAATTTAATTTTTGTTTCAAAAGTTAGTACTTTATTTGAAGTTCTGTTAATGTGCATTTTAATTATATTTCTCATAAAAACCTTATGTAAGAAAAAAAATGTTCTTACACATGTTTATTTATGCGATAGAAACATGTCACTTTATAATAACAAATGAAGTTCGTAAGGAAAAATTATTGGCAGATTTTACTTCTCCATAGAGACTAAGATTAATTAATACAATTTAATTTTTGTTTCCGAAGCTAGTAATTTATTTGAAGTTCGGTGAATGTGCATTTCTATTATATTTCTCATAAAAACCTTAGGTAAGAAAAAAATGTTCTTACACATGTTTATTTATGTGATAGAAAAATGACACTTTATAATAACAAATGAAGTTCGTAATGAAAAATTATTGGCAGATTTTACTTCTCCATAGAGACTAAGATTAATTAATACAATTTAATTTTTGTTTCCGAAGCTAGTAATTTATTTGAAGTTCGGTGAATGTGCATTTCTATTATATTTCTCATAAAAACCTTAGGTAAGAAAAAAATGTTCTTACACATGTTTATTTATGTGATAGAAAAATGACACTTTATAATAACAAATGAAGTTCGTAATGAAAAAATATTGGCAGATTTTACTTCTCCATAGAGACTAAGATTAATTAATACAATTTAATTTTTGTTTCCGAAGCTAGTAATTTATTTGAAGTTCGGTGAATGTGCATTTCTATTATATTTCTCATAAAAACCTTAGGTAAGAAAAAAATGTTCTTACACATGTTTATTTATGTGATAGAAAAATGACACTTTATAATAACAAATGAAGTTCGTAATGAAAAATTATTGGCAGATTTTACTTCTCCATAGAGACTAAGATTAATTAATACAATTTAATTTTTGTTTCCGAAGCTAGTAATTTATTTGAAGTTCGGTGAATGTGCATTTCTATTATATTTCTCATAAAAACCTTAGGTAAGAAAAAAATGTTCTTACACATGTTTATTTATGTGATAGAAAAATGACACTTTATAATAACAAATGAAGTTCGTAATGAAAAATTATTGGCAGATTTTACTTCTCCATAGAGACTAAGATTAATTAATACAATTTAATTTTTGTTTCCGAAGCTAGTAATTTATTTGAAGTTCGGTGAATGTGCATTTCTATTATATTTCTCATAAAAACCTTATGTAAGAAAAAAAATGTTCTTACACATGTTTATTTATGTGATAGAAAAATGACACTTTATAATAACAAATGAAGTTCGTAAGGAAAAATTATTGGCAGATTTTACTTCTCCATAGAGACTAAGATTAATTAATACAATTTAATTTTTGTTTCCGAAGCTAGTAATTTATTTGAAGTTCGGTGAATGTGCATTTCTATTATATTTCTCATAAAAACCTTAGGTAAGAAAAAAATGTTCTTACACATGTTTATTTATGTGATAGAAAAATGACACTTTATAATAACAAATGAAGTTCGTAATGAAAAATTATTGGCAGATTTTACTTCTCCATAGAGACTAAGATTAATTAATACAATTTAATTTTTGTTTCCGAAGCTAGTAATTTATTTGAAGTTCGGTGAATGTGCATTTCTATTATATTTCTCATAAAAACCTTAGGTAAGAAAAAAATGTTCTTACACATGTTTATTTATGTGATAGAAAAATGACACTTTATAATAACAAATGAAGTTCGTAATGAAAAATTATTGGCAGATTTTACTTCTCCATAGAGACTAAGATTAATTAATACAATTTAATTTTTGTTTCCGAAGCTAGTAATTTATTTGAAGTTCGGTGAATGTGCATTTCTATTATATTTCTCATAAAAACCTTAGGTAAGAAAAAAATGTTCTTACACATGTTTATTTATGTGATAGAAAAATGACACTTTATAATAACAAATGAAGTTCGTAATGAAAAATTATTGGCAGATTTTACTTCTCCATAGAGACTAAGATTAATTAATACAATTTAATTTTTGTTTCCGAAGCTAGTAATTTATTTGAAGTTCGGTGAATGTGCATTTCTATTATATTTCTCATAAAAACCTTATGTAAGAAAAAAAATGTTCTTACACATGTTTATTTATGTGATAGAAAAATGACACTTTATAATAACAAATGAAGTTCGTAATGAAAAATTATTGGCAGATTTTACTTCTCCATAGAGACTAAGATTAATTAATACAATTTAATTTTTGTTTCCGAAGCTAGTAATTTATTTGAAGTTCGGTGAATGTGCATTTCTATTATATTTCTCATAAAAACCTTAGGTAAGAAAAAAATGTTCTTACACATGTTTATTTATGTGATAGAAAAATGACACTTTATAATAACAAATGAAGTTCGTAATGAAAAATTATTGGCAGATTTTACTTCTCCATAGAGACTAAGATTAATTAATACAATTTAATTTTTGTTTCCGAAGCTAGTAATTTATTTGAAGTTCGGTGAATGTGCATTTCTATTATATTTCTCATAAAAACCTTATGTAAGAAAAAAAATGTTCTTACACATGTTTATTTATGTGATAGAAAAATGACACTTTATAATAACAAATGAAGTTCGTAAGGAAAAATTATTGGCAGATTTTACTTCTCCATAGAGACTAAGATTAATTAATACAATTTAATTTTTGTTTCCGAAGCTAGTAATTTATTTGAAGTTCGGTGAATGTGCATTTCTATTATATTTCTCATAAAAACCTTAGGTAAGAAAAAAATGTTCTTACACATGTTTATTTATGTGATAGAAAAATGACACTTTATAATAACAAATGAAGTTCGTAATGAAAAATTATTGGCAGATTTTACTTCTCCATAGAGACTAAGATTAATTAATACAATTTAATTTTTGTTTCCGAAGCTAGTAATTTATTTGAAGTTCGGTGAATGTGCATTTCTATTATATTTCTCATAAAAACCTTAGGTAAGAAAAAAATGTTCTTACACATGTTTATTTAAGTGTTAGAAAAATGTCACTTTATAATAACAAATGAAGTTCGTAATGAAAAATTATTGGCAGATTTTACTTCTCCATAGAGACTAAGATTAATTAATACAATTTAATTTTAGTTTCAGAAGCTAGTAATTTATTTGAAGTTCGGTGAATGTGCATTTCTATTATATTTCTCATAAAAACCTTAGGTAAGAAAAAAATTTTCTTACACATGTTTATTTAAGTGATAGAAAAATGACACTTTATAATAACAAATGAAAGTCGTAATGGAAAATAGTGCCTTACTAACAGATTTTACTTCTCCATAGAACCTAAGATTAATTAATAATATTTAATTTTTGTTTCAAACGATATGCACTATTTGAGGTTCTGTTAATGCACATTTCTATTATCTACCCTATTAAAATCCCTGCGCGTATCTAACCTCAAAAACTCTGAAACCACAGGGCGCAGGGCTACAAAATTTGGCACACGGTTTGCTGGTTGGGGGGCTGCATGAACGATTTTGGCAAAATATGTAAAAATTTTCAAATAATTTTTTTTTTATTTTATGGTTTTGACGAATTTTTGCCATTTTTTATGCTAAACCGCTAAATGTTTACTGCAATGTGAGATATACATATTACGTACGCCACACTGCAACACTAAGAATTTGTAGCGGGTACTACAATAATTCTTTTACCTCGCATGCAAATAATTAGAGATTATTTAATTGCGCTCAATTATTACTTTTTTATTTAAAAAAATAAAGAAAAACATTTTATCACAAATATCAACAAAACTTTTTATTCTATTTATTCCCTTATTGCAAATATATCGTTTTATCGCTGCTACCATAGCAATATGATAAATTAAATTTCACTATTGTACACTGCTCAAAACAATTAAAAGATATTGCAGTTTTAGGTGGATTTTGTATCTGGGAAACTTTTTAGCTGATTGATACATGGTCGACAGACATAGTAGGTTATATGAGAATAAATTACACATGTTTGGCAGAAAAAAAATGCATTTTATTGCGCATTTGTGTACAAAAGGAAAAAAACACAATTTGTGCATATGAGAAAAAAAGAATAAGAAAATGTGTTTTCTTCAATCATTTTCAGTAGGGGGTATGGTTTCCACGGGCGGCCAGCAACGTTGAACACCTTTGAGGCATGGACTCAATGAGGCTATTAATGACGAGTTGGGGTATTCTGCCCCACTCTTCCAGAAGAGCTCTTTCCAGTTCTTGGAGAGTTTGTGGGGGTTGTTGGCGGCCCGAAACTCGTCTTCCTAGAGCGTCCCAAGCGTGCTCGATTGGATTCATGTCTGGAGAACACGCTGGCCATTCCATTCGAACGATTCCTTCCTCGAAAAGGAAATCCTTCACCAGGTTTGCACAATGTGGCCTGCAGTTATCGTCCATTAAAATGAAGTTATCTCCGATTGCTGCAGCGTAAGGGACTACAATAGGTCTGAGGATCTCATCCCTATATCGGCGACCAGTCAGAGCTCCATCTCGAATGATGTAGAGGTCAGTGCTCCCGTCAATGGAGATGCCACCATACACCAACACTCCTCCACCGCCAAATCTGACACTTTCGTGCACGAACGCAGGATTATTCCTACTGTCACGGTCCCTCCAGATGAAAATACGCCTATTATCCGGATGCACAGAAAAACGGGACTCGTCAGAAAACAGAATATTGCTCCATTCATTTCTCCTCCAGTTGACATGCTCGGTTGCCCACTCCCTGCGGTCGCGACGATGCCTTGATGTTAATCTAACACATACCATCGGTCGGCGAGCATACAGACCTACAGCATGGAGCCGGTTTCGGACAGTCTGAGTTGAAATCGTGGTGCCTGTAGCCGAGCGAAGGTGTTGTTGGAGAAGAGTAGCGTTCATGTTTCGGTGTCTCCGAGCTGTTAACGCTAAGTACCGATCTTCATTGGGCGTTGTTGCTCGTCTACGACCTTGCCCTGGTCTTCGGACTGCACATCCACTCTCCAAAAAACGGTTCCAGATCCTGGAAATGACACTTTGTGACACTCCAATGTCTTGCGCTACTTCGGCTTGAGTTTGGCCCCCTTCTAACCTACCAACAATTCTCCAAGCTTCTGCATCTGTCAAATGACTTCGCTGAGACATCGTACTCATCGAAACAAAGCAATCACTGAATGCCGATCATCCTTGTCTTCATTCTCTTTTATCCAGTTCAAAGTCAAATTTCATTCGCTGCCGCTGAAGCGACGTTTTTGACGTCGAACTCAAAATTTGCATACTCCACAGTTTGAAAACCAGAAAAATTTGCATTTGTGATTCTCTTCTTCTATTTTCGGCAAAAAAAATTTCGTTTATATCTTTATTTTATATAAAACTTCAAATATCCTTTAATTGTTTTGAGCAGTGTATTTGAAAAAATGCACAGTAGTAGAAATATATTTTTCTACATAATACATAGATACATTTGGTTGTACTGATTTTTATTTTTAATTTTGGTTTTAGAATTAAATTCTTGAACTCCCGTGCGTAAAATGGGTTAATCTGTGATCATTTTAATAAAAAAAGTATTATTTTCATAACCACGACAAACAAAAAAATAAATAAATAAATAATCTAACTTTATACGCTTTTCTTTCTTTCTTTCTTTTTTTTTTTTTTTTTTTTTTTTTTTTGTACTTATTAGTTACATTTAACACAGAATGACGCGGTACTTTCAAGGGTAATTCATATTTGAAATCAATGTCTTTTGTCATCAGAATTGTATAAAGATCAGAGAAACATTTAAGCTTATCAGGATTAATTATTTTATTAGAAATTAGACAAAATTTGTCAGAATAAAGTCTTTAATCATTGACTCTTTATTTGAGTTCAGAAGATTTCTAAGAAATCTGCATTCACTTTTCAGGAAATTCGTATTTAAAATAATCGTAAGTCGCTGAGTAATAAAAACAACAACAATAATAATAATAATAATAATAATAATAATAATAATAATAATAATACATAAAACAGTTTTAAATTTCAAGAAGCACAAAGTTGTTATCATGAAATGATCTTTTATAAGAACACCGTGACGAAAGAAATGTAAGGTGTCTTCTCAAAGCTTTATGTTACCCAGCGGGGAAGACCGAGCTATACTCGGTTAAAATTAGCTTTGCGTTCAACTCGATATAAAAATAAATTATCGCTGTATTATTACTATAAAGAATTATATTTTTAACAGTATTATTTACAGAAACAATCAATATTAAAACTATGTACGTATTGCTAAATTTTACATAACTTACATTAAATATTTACAATGAAAGTGCTTCCTTCCAAAATACATTTGAATTCTGTTTTCAAGAACGTTCTATGGACTCTGATTGGTTGAATGGTGTATGGCAACTTCTGGGAATTTCTAGAAAATTCCTTCTGAATCTAAAGCAATTTTCTCGCCAAATTTCACCAAAATGTCGCCAAATATCGCCAAGAATCTTTCATTTAATGCCAAGCATCTGTTGAGAAAGTTCTATGTATCCTGATTGGTTCAATTCTGTTTTCCAGAATGTTTCATGGACTCTGGTTGGTTGAATCATTTATCTCTGCTCCTATTGAGAAGTTTTAGAAAATTCATTCAGATTTTAAAAGCTAATTTTTTCGCCAAATGTCGCCAAATTTGGTGACAATTTTTCATTTGGTGTCAAGCATGTGTTTTGGTATTGGTAATCTTAAAAGTTAATTTTCACGCCAAATCCCACCAAATCTCCCCAACATTTATTAAGTATCGCCAAATTTGGCGAAACTTTACCAACTTTGCGATTTTTTTACTGCTAACTGCACGATAACATAATAACTGTTTCCACCTTCAGTCCCATTTAAATGCATTGACCCGTAGTGACCCCAATGCAATTTTCTCGAACATCTGACCCAGCCCAATGGTTTTCTCGTGCCCGAAAACTGTAGGATACCAAATTTTGTCAAAATCGTTAGAGCCGTTTTAAAGATAAAATTTGCATAACCACACACACACACAGACAGACAGACACACAAGATTTGCTCGTATTATAATATATGATTTTATTCACCCTGTTGATGCTCTCTCCAACAATTTAAAACCTGTTGCAACGAAAAAGGTTTGCTTATTTTATTACTGTTTAATTTAATTTAATTTGTATTTGGTATGTAAAGATGGAGTTTTATTTTGTAATCGATTTTTCCCTCACTGATATGCGCGACTGATATGCTAGAATTTTAAAGATTATGTGCACAGATGTGTTCCAGATGACAATACGACATTTTAATATTTTAGAAGTTAATTATAAATTAATAAAATAATTTTTAGGCATTTTTCCGTTAGCCCGCCGTAGGTGAAAAAATGCCTAAATATTCTTTATTGTTACAACAGCAATGGAGTTACTGATGTACCAAACTAATTTCGCCGAAATATGTCAACTAGCTGTGAAATAGCAGCACAGAAACATTTTAAACATTAAAATGTAGAAATATATAAATTAAAATGTAGCATAATATATATATGTTGAAAATACTCTGTAATCAATTAATAGTTTAATATTAAATAAATTATGAAAATACTTTGAAAAAACAATTTAGAAATCCTGAATTGTTAGTTCAAATAATGTTTTACTTTCTTTCCTGTTCCTATATCGTAAAAAAACAAAGCAAACAATATATATTGTTTAATAAATTCCCTAGTGCACTTCATCTATCATGCGTAAATAATAGCGGTGAATTTTCAGTAATCGAAACCCACTCAAAATTAACGTGTCTTTAACGAAATTGCTTTACAACTGCGTGGTTTGCAATCATAAAATCAGGCAGAATTTATATGATAAACACTGAATACCTACAAAAGAGTGTTTCTTAAAAAATATATAGTATATACTCATGTATAAGTCGACCCCCCCCCCCAAATTCTTAAGTAAAATTTTGAAAAAAAAAATGAATTTTCGTGTAAGTCGAACCATATTTCAGGTAATATGTTGAAAAATGATTTATAATCGAGGATAAAAAATAATAATATATTTTCATTAAATTAGTGATTTTTTTTTTCATTTACATTTCTAATCAGACTTATTATTATTATTTTTTTATTCAACATATTAAAACTATATAATTATGTGCAACCGAAGAAGCTTAAACTATTTTGAAACCTATTCATATCAATTTAATGATACTTAAAAAGAAAAAGAATTCTTTCAAAAATCTATCCAAACCTTATTTACAAGGGTAAACAACTTCTTAGACTGCTAAAATATAGTACGCTTTGTATTGTAGGACTTTTAGAAGAGAGATCTAGAAGCATTCTCAAGTTGAACTCTTTTTTAAAAGGGGATTAAAATGTTGAAAGGGATGTCCTTGTTTTAGAGGGGATTCTATCCCAAGAGACAATGAGTGCAGAACAATTACAGGGACATTATTGTTGAGCTTTTTTTTTTGTCATTTACAGGGAAATGACCATTGTCTACTTTTATCTCTCTCTTCAACTTAGACCAATATGTGATTACTTAAAAGACTTGCCCATTCACCGATTATCTACGAAAACATTATTTTTTTTTACTGTCTCGTGTATAAGTTGACCTCCCATTTTCAATTCTCAAATATCGTCTAAAATTCTTCGACTTATACACGAGTATATACGGTATTTTATTTACGGTATTTAACTTTTATGTATGGCCACGCTTTGGCAATATCATGTGCATTGGTGGTAGTTGAAATTAACTTGCTTTTTCTAATAAATTTGAAAGTTTTTAAAATGCAATTTTATTGTATAGAGGTAGCAAAATTGCTTAGATAGGAGTTTTAAACCTTTCACGCTTGATGGCCACATCAATAAATTCTTTAAGTTCCGCAGTCAGTTAAGTAGCGTAGACAAGTAAATTTACACAGCAAAAAAAAAAAAAAAAAGTGTTGATTTTACAGTATAATACTTCCATCTCAGCTGCCAGTATTATACCTTAAAATTAACAGTAATAAACAGTAAAATAAGCAGTAATACGCTGCCGCGCGGCAGCGTATCTTCATATCTGCACATCAGAGTATCTGCATATCTGCACATCAGCGTATCTGCATATCTGCACATCAGCGTATCTGCATAATACTAGCAGCTGGGGTGCTAGTATTATACTGTAAAATCAACACTTTTTTTTTTTTTGTTGCAGTGTATGCATTCCTATGTTACAAGGCAAGGAGTGGGTTGTATATAAGAAGTTTGAGGAACTCCAGTCGTGATTTACTCCACCATAAAAATTTATACTTAATAGTGCTTCTCAGGCAGGGCTTGACAAATGCGGTCGCCAGGTCGCCACTGGTGACCGAGCTTTTCTATCTGACCGCCAAGTTATTTAATATGTTTTTTAATTTTTTCTTCAAAAATTGACATAAGAAATGATAATTTTTTTTCTCGCATTTTTAATTTGATAAAAATAAGTTCAACAAATGCAAATTTTAAAGTAATAAAAACCGAATTGTTTAATTTACTTTGACAGGAAAATATGCAAAAATTGTTCTATTTCACCGAAGGCCCTCTCATCCGAAATTGTAGCACTCCACTATCTGGGCATTTGAAGCATTGAGCAATTAGCATTTCCCAAACTCCAGATTTTATAGCACTCCACTATCCGGACATTTGAAGCATTGAGCAATTAACATTTCCCAAACATACCGGCTAATTCAGCATTAACAGAATTCCTCTTTTTTTTTTTTCACAGATAAATAATTTTGATAAATTTCATTAGAATACTTGGTTTATATTATCTTTCTAGCTTATGTAACTAATAATTTTAAACTATGTAAGTAATTATCCTAAACTATGCTTGTTATTATTTTTTCTCAATTAACTCATAAAAAAATTTCTTTTTTAAAATCAGTGGCGCAGTAGGGAGGGTAATATTTTTTACTGGAGACTAGAATTTTTTCCTGGCTACCAGATTTTATCAAATTTGCAAAGCCCTGTTCTCAGGTAATAAATTTTTAGAGCCACTGCCTTAAATAATACCATCTTTTTAAATCCGAAAGACACACTCTTCATTAAAAAGTTTAACTCTTCAAATTTATACCTTTTTTTCTTACCCTATACTTCTTACTATAAACATTTTGTTCTCCTATATCTATCTATACCTTTGTTAAAAATTCTATATTTTATATTTACTTTTATTAAGATTCTGTAAAACGTAGTCCTTTAATAAATTTATAATTTAATAATTTTTATCGCACTAAAAATTCTTTTCTTGATTATAATCATTTTGCATTTTTTAAAACATTTACATTATATTTCTTCACATTTTTATACTTTTTTTTGTGGCGGCTTTTCCTACTTATATTGAGATTATGTTTGATTCTTATTTCTATTATTTAATAAAATTACTGTTTGATATGTTGTTACCAAAAAAATATATTTAGCATTTTACATTAGCCTATAAAAATAACGTATTTTGTTTTATTTGCTATCTTCAAAATGTAGAAAATAATACCTCATATTTCCATGTATCCTGCCGATAAAATTGACTTAAGCATCACTTCTATTGCTTAAAAAGGAAAACACGCATCTTATTATAATTTATAAGCGCAAGTGCGTCAGCATAACATATTTATAAAATTTTATTTTTGTTGAAAGAGACTAATCTATATGTTTCGTTTTTTCTTTTAAGAAAATATAAGATTTCTTTTTATCTATTATTTAAATTAGTTCGTATGAATATTTAAATTCTCAAATGAAATAAAATCTCAAGTTCGTTGAAAATTCAAATGAAATTTAAAAATAATTCGGTTTTAAAAAATAAAAAATTACCCTTTGGTTAAACAATAACCTAGTTGCAGCTTATCTATAGCAATTTCATTTTCTTCCGAAATAAAAATGCATGAATAACTTAAATAACTTTAAAAATAAATCCTTTTGAGAATTCTGTATTTAATTTTAGCAAAGAAATAAAAATTTTATAAATAAGAAATGAGAAAGTTAAATTTAGAAATTGAATTGCTTTAAGAATGTTTCCAGCAACAATGTTATTCAAGTTTCTTTTTTTTATGATTTTCCAATTCCGATTTCAGTGTAGTAACATCTAGAAGGAAAATCACTTTTAGGATTGAATTCATAAAATTTTAAACAAGTTTTAAGTTTAAAAATAGATACATAATGCAAAGTAATTTTATTTTTCTCCTTTGCATAAAAATGCACATTTATGCATGTTCTGGAGACTTGCTGTAGGCGTTTTAGTTTGAAATTTTTGTCGGAAATGATTACGTTTTACGGTAGTTTACTGTTTTGTTTTATTATTATTTTTGTTTTTGTTTTTCTTCTTATAGGCTATTAAACTTTTTGAGTAAGGGAAACCAGTCGATTGGAATGATAGGGTTTAATCAGTAATAAGTTCATGTTAATCTAAAAAAGTTGCTCTGGTTAGTATCAAAACGAAATTTTGCGAAGGGTTGAAATTTTCATTAGAAACAGACATTTTTCATTTGCATTCAGACATTTTTCTCCAAGGAGACATTTTGAAACTCGGGTAGAAGGAGCGAGGGAGGGAGATAGAGAGAGAGACTATGTTCCGGGTGGGGAATTTGCACGTTTACACACAAAAAATCTCAAATCTATGTTGCTATTTTAAAGTTTAGTTCTGGAGTTCCTTCCCCTCCAATTTCTGTAAATTCATCACTGATACGAAAAATTACTTTTTATAGTGTTATAGCGAGGTTTGCGATATTTTACTGTTTTTCTTTTCTTTTTCTATGCTATTAAACAGTTTGAGTTAGAGAAACTAGTCGATTGGAATGATTGTGTTTAGTCAGCAATAAGTTCATGTTAATATAGAAATGCTTCTCTGGTATGTAACTAAACGAAAATTTGTGAAAAGTTGAAATTTTCATACGAAACAGACATTTTTCATTTTCATTCAGACATTTTTCTCGAAGAAGGCTTTCTGAATCTAGGGGGTGGGACTGTGTCCTGGGTGCTTTTTCTGAAAGCATCACGCTTTCAGCACCAGCTTGGCGATTTGGCGAAAGAGAGAAAGCGCAACCAGCTAGCTCTATCACCAATCGTCGTCCATGTTTTTTTTTTTTTTTTTTTTTTTTTTTTTAATCTGAACGAGAATGTGAAATGGCGGAGGACGAAATAACTCCTGTGTGCGTGTGTAAAAGAATATTACTAATCTAGTCGTTTTTCGATTTTTGTTTTATTGTTTTGTGTGTAGATTGTGTCCCTAAAGCGGTTTCATGATATTCCAATTTATTACAATCTTTATTGTGCATTAAACGTAATGCGTCTTATTGAACGCAATGCTATCGTATATGTCGTAGGCTAATTGCCGCAATTAGCCTACGACATGTACATTTAAACTTGTGTTTCTCAAATCCATGTTTTTAAAATTGGGGTATCATTTCTCCCGAGAATTATTCGACTTATTTCCTTCGTTTTTTTATTTAAAAGAAAGATAATCGATTTTGCTAGATCTTATACCACCAAAAAGTATAGTGTTATTCATTAATAAATTTTTCAAGCTTGTAAAAGTAAAAAAAAAGACAGACTTTGATCAAATTGTTGCTATTTTATCAAAAATTAACTGTTTAAAATAAACATGTTCTATATTAACATGACATTTAAAGCATTGAGCAATTAGCATTTCCCAAACATACCGGCTAATTCAGCATTAACAGAATTCCTCTTTTTTTTTCACAGATAAATAATTTTGATAAATTTCATTAGAATACTTGGTTTATATTATCTTTCTAGCTTATGTAACTAATAATTTTAAACTATGTAACTAATTATCCTAAACTATGCTTGTTATTATTTTTTCTCAATTAACTCATAAAAAACTTTCTTTTTTAAAATCAGTGGCGCAGTAGGGAGGGTAATATTTTTTACTGGCGACTAGAATTTTTTCCTGGCTACCAGATTTTATAAAATTTGCAAAGCCCTGTTCTCAGGTAATAAATTTTTAGAGCCACTGCCTTAAATAATACCATCTTTTTAAATCCGAAAGACACACTCTTCATTAAAAAGTTCAACTCTTCAAATTTATATCTTTTTTTTTTACCCTATACTTCTTACTATAAACATTTTGTTCTCCTATATCTAACTATACATTTGTTAAAAATTCTATATTTTATATTTACTTTTATTAAGATTCTGTAAAACGTAGGCCTTTAATAAATATAATAATAACAGAATTTAATAATGCTTTTTCATAATTAGACGACTATTTTTTTTTTATTATTATTATTATTTTTTTTTTAGATGCTTGTGACCGGAGAAAAACGGTTACTTTTATTATTATAATGGAAATCCTTTGAAAGGAAATCATTAATAATATCATCAATAGATTTTTAAATAGATAATTTATTTCGTTCTAATATATTCCCGTAATGGGATTAATTAATGCTTCCTTTATCTCTTGGTTTATTTAATTTCTTCTACTTTGTTTGCATTTTATTTCCGATATTTAGTACCAGACTTTGAAATTAAAATAAAATTTTTGTTACATACAAAATATTTCTAGTAATATAATTTAATAACAAAAGATATAGCATCAGCTTGTACAAAACAATATAAACTTCTAAATCTAATTAACGTTTTAAAGTGACTTTTTGAAGTTATTAGATAAAAATGTTAGACGCTAGTTGAATAATTATAGATATAATACAAAATCTTTCAATATGCGTTTCTCCCTTCATTTCCTTTCTTCGAAAATCTTTTGTTGCAAACGTCTTATTAAATCTTATTATTAAATTCCATTAGAAATCTTTATTTCTGAAGAAAGAAGCTAAGTAATTTACGATAAAAGGCAGATTAAACAAAATTAATATCATTATTTAAAATGCTGACAAAAGTTCTTGAAGCACTTACTTGTATCTTTTACTGAGATTCAAGAAAGCATAATTTATTGCTATCATATTTCCTTTATTCTAAATGAAAAATATTGTTATAAGAGATATAGTACTTTTTCTGTCGAAGTAGTTTCTTAGAAATTAAACAGGATATGTTGATTTCCATCAAATATAATTGGATAGTTATACTCTTGTAAGAAACATGGCTCATTTTCAGGAAATTAGGCGTCTAAATCGATAAGGTATTTATCTTGTTAGGTTGTTTATATTTAATCAAAGATTATTCATTGTAAGAGGTTGATTTTTAATTTGTAGTAAAATGTTGAAGCAATTTTGCCAATTAAGTGGATTTTTTTTTTGTTAAAAACAGTTATACAAACAAAAACGGGCCTTGAAAGCATAAGTGAGAAAAATGAAAGTAAAGTGTTTTAAATCTTGAATACAAAAATTGCGCTGGGCCAACTAAATGCACAAATACTTCCTGGCAATAAATTTTGCACAAATACTTCCTGGACCATATAAAATAAATTTAACGGAAAAAAAGTTTATATTTTCGCCACTAGACGCAAGAGTCGATAAATAAGCCAATTATGGGTAATAAAATTGGAATATAAACATTTATCATAAAAAGAAGATTCAGGTTGAATTTCGGCAGAAAACAGGCGTAGGAAATGATAAAACAATATTTCATGTAAAAAAAATTATATGAAACAGTCTATTTTTAGTTCTTATTTTACTGTCCTAATGACGCTTTAATCTTCAATTATGATCCTAGTATTAAAAAAAAGAGTATAAAAGCAGCAATTGTTTCGACGAGATTCCCAGTTGCTAAGAACTCCACTCCCAGCACATGAGTATTCGTGTATCAAATCTTAAAGGAGCCATGAAAAAAAGAGTATAAAAGCAATTATGCTCCTAGTTTCGAATATCTAAACTATTTTTTTTTTGTTTCTTTTTTAAACTATTTCCGGTAGTCTAAGTAGCATTTAGAAGATTTTTTTTTTTTACATTTTGTCCATTGTATTTCTTTGCAGATGGTATATCTAAACATCTTTACTTTAATAATGGTCACTTTATATATAAATAGATAATAAATTGATAAACGTAATCCTATATTTAATTAAATAAGTAAACATCAAATTAATTACAGATTTAAACACATACCTTTTTTGTCTTTTACTCGATTTGACGATATTTGAACAAGCAGGAAATTTAGAACGCTTCTCATGTTTGAAGGGCGATGCAGTTGTACTTTTAACAAATTATATTTGGTGTTAGTAATTTTCACTCGCAAATTTCAGTCTATAAATAATATTTTCAGTATCTATAAATGCTACAAGATATTATAAATTGTTACTGAAGAATTATATTTGTGTTATCTACCATTGCATTAAAATAATAACTATGCACTTAATCTGTAATTCACTTCCAAAATATACAATTTTTTGTAGTCTTTTCAACAGTCTTTTAAAAAAGTGATAACAAAGCTCCAAAAGTAACCAAATCAAGCATACAAGATACAAATTTTGTTCAATACACAATTTGTTTGATGCTGTCACAAAGTTATTTTCGGTTTTGAGGGTTTTTTTTTTTTTTTTTTTTTTTTTTTATTGCAGTCGGAAAATTTTAAATTATTTTAAACAAAATAAATAATTATACTGAGCACAAAATTATTTTTGATTAAAATTCGCTATCTCGAGTAAAAGAATTTCAAAAATTGTTGTTAAAATATTTATAAGTTGTCATACTGTAATATTTTTTTCTATTTCTTAATATAAATTAAGCATTTCGTCTAAATATAAAACGCCTTCCTTTTTTTAAATATTTGTTTTATATATCTTTATTGCACATTTAAAATTACATTTAAAATTTTCACAAATTCAATTAGTTTCAACATTTTACAACTAAAAGTTTAATTTTAATATGTAATGGTATATTTTATGCTGATTTCAAGCCATGTTACAATTTCAAATATGTGATATTCTTATTTTGTCTTTGAGATATTTAAATGTTCGAATACCATGTTTCATATACCAGTTCAATTCATAACTGTTGAAGTTTAAAGATTTTTAATGCATTTCCAAATATAGCATTTTACACGTAACATTGGAAGGAATTGTATATTTTTGAAATACGTAAAAACGGAGGAACATAAAATATACTAATACAACATTTATGGATTGCTCAGACAACTTCTAAATATAAATGGATGAATAAATTTCATCTAATAATCATTTATCATGTTGTAATAAAATAATGAATGTACTAAATATATTTTTGGGGGAGTAAACTTAATGAATATCAAAGTCATAAAAAGTAATTCGAAAAAAGCTTCAGATGCAGGGATGAAAGTGCTGCGCCACAAATTGTCAATTGTGACCACAAAATTTTAATAGTTTTATTTGACTTAGAAAATTTCAGAAATTCTGTCTCACAGGTGTTTGAAGTCTTTAAATGAGAGATTTCATTTAAGACTTTATCCCATAAGGCTTAAGTTTGAGGATACAGCTCTGATAGTCTATAGTCTAAGAAAACGCAATGGCGCGTGAGCAGAGTGACTCTATCCTTCGAATGCAGTAATTTTACTATTCCGAAACTTACTTTCGGGTTGGGTTGGGTTGATTATTGAAGGCCAATTACCTACATTTGGGATATAGGCCCGGAGGGAGTGCCCTTCGTGGGGGTCTTTCTAAGGGAACCTAACCCGTATTTACGCATGGATAAATCCACGGCTCGAAGAAAAACAACGAAAACTCCGAACGATTAGGCCGACGGGCGCGATTGGGATCGAACCCAGCACCTCCCGTCTACCAGCTTCGAGAGCAGAACCTCTCAGCCACTGGTGGGGCTAAACTTACTTTCGAAAAAAACCTTCTAAATAAGTCGATTAGAACCAATAACATTATTACATCCTCTCATTTATAATATAAACATTAATAATACATAAAATATATAAATAAGTGAGAAGCAAAAGCAAGACTAATGTCCAAAGGAAATCTATCCAAACTATCATGAAATGAGTTGCGGCCCATTGCAAAAGTTTTATCAAAATCTTTCGCTATATAATAAATAAAATATTTCTTTAAAAATATATTCATTTTCCCATTAGAAATACATTCATTACGTGAAAGATAGTCTTTCATATTTTAAAACTTTTGTCGATTGGAAATTTCATTGACTTTTTTCATCTCATGATTAATTATTTCTTTAAAAAATTAATCAATGATGAAACTATTCAATCTATGAAAAAGTGTGCATCGAACTGAATTGTTTGAAATAGTTATTGAAAATAATGGAGATAATTCGCATTTGTATATATTTTACAATTTATGTTTGAATAATAACTTTTCTCATCGAATAAGTAAATATCTAATATCTATTATATCTTTCATATTTTATGTTGACAATTTAATCAACAATTATGAAAAATTATAAAAAATAAGAATTAAAAAAATGTACTTAAGAATGCATACAATGTATTTCTTTTATTTTTAATACAACCAGACGATCTAACACGAGCTAACCGGGTTAAAGATACCCGATATACTACCCGGTATATAGAATGTGGATAAAAATATTTTTTAATTGAAAACGCAAACAGACTTTTTATATTTTGTATATTTGCATTGACTGTCCACCAACTACACCAAATTGAAGTTTTGGTAATTTCGTATTCGCCGCATACCTGCGGTCAATCTCGAAATTTATAACAACATTTTTTATTTTATTTTTTCAGTGTGTACGCGCGTAATTCGATTGCGTATCTGTTAAATGGCACTACAAATGATGTCAATTTCTTTTCACTTTGCTAAACACCGTACAACCAATAGAGTGTGAAATGTGTACAGATGGGGGATCGAACCCAGATATCCTGGCATAGTACACCAAGTGCTTTACAATTTAAGCCATCTAGACGACATCTAGTCTGACATTTTTTCACTTATATATACATCGGCAAGGCTGCAACATCGTAGCGCAAGATGGTGTGTCATACATGAGCACACTATTTAGTGGAGTACATGAGATGAATAAATTCTCTGCATCGGATAATATATCTAAATTTCCAATTACATTTTTCAGCAGGACTGAAACTACACCATAAATCTTTAAATGACACTACAACGGATGTCAATTTTTTTTTTCACTTTGCTAAACAGCGTACAACCAACAGAGTGTAAAATCTGTCCAAACCGGGGATCGAACCCAGATACCCTGGTATAGCGCACCAAGTGCTTTACCATTTAAGTCATCTGCACGACATCCAGTCTGTCATTTTTTTACTTATATATACGTTGGTAAGGCTACCACTTCGCAGCGCAAAATGAAATGTCATACATGAGCACCTTTTTCTGTGGCGTACATGAGACGAATAAATTCCCAGCATCGGACAATATATCTAAATTTCCAATTAATTTTTTCAGTAAGACTGAAACTACGGCATAAATCTTTAAATGGCACAACAAAGGATGTGAAATTCTTTTATATTTGCTAAACAGCGCACAACCGACAGAGTGAAAAAATTGACTGTTAAATTTGTGCTTTCTTTATTTATTTGTAATGTTTTAATTTCATTTAGAACTTTAGTTACGAATTATTACTCTGAAAGAAATAATTCTGAATTATTTAGATTACGCAGCCTATTGGTAAATTTGCCTGAAAAAATGAAAAATTAAAATGGACTAATTTTAAGTTAAACGTGTTTTCAAGTAACTTAATGTTATTTTGTAATCTTATCTGGACTTGCTTTTTCTGATTCTTTAATTTTTTCCCCTTTAATTAAAATTTTTTAATCGTTTTTTAAATTATTTCCTTTTTCTGATTCTTTAATCATTAGGTTGAAATATTCACTCCTAATACAATAATATTTGTTCATAAAAACCTTACAACAATGTCATTTAAGTATAATTATTATTGTTAACAATTTAATTGTAGTTATTATTAGTAACAATCACTCCTACCCATGTGCGCAATCACACCAGCCCTGTAAGGACAGATTGCGCAAAATAACTTTCTTGGTTTTATTACAACTGTTCTATTAAATTACAACATAACAACAAAATAGTAATGAAAATGCATAAAAAACAAATGAAGTAAAAATTATTCATGGATAGTTTAGCAAAAAATTAATATTTAGATTTTTTATTGTTAGTCTTTTGAATTGTGCGCAGACTCTCCTAGCTTTACCTTATTTGAAATTATAATTCATTCTTTGAAAGGTTTACATGAAATACAGGATGATCCAGAAGTCTTTGAGAATTTTTAAAAGTTAATAAAAATTTCAGTAATTGTTGTACGAGAGGGCGGCTTGGGCAAAAATGCTTCTCATGTTTAGTTTAAAAAATGTAAAAAAATATTTCTAAAAACTGTTCATAGATGGCGATATATCTTCAAAACATAGAAAACTTTAACCATTGTTTTCAACAACTACTGTGGGCACTTAATAGTTTGGTACAGCATCCAAACAGTACCAAATTTCATTCAGCACGTTGAAATACAGTAGTAAATTGTGGAAAATAAACTGTTTTAAGCTGCTTATGTTGAATAGTGAAACTTTTCTGTATCTTAAAAGATATAGTGCCGTACATGGGGAAATTTTGGGACTAAATTTCCCAAATTCCTTAAGCAAAACTTTAGATCTCGAGAAGAATTTACGTTCAAACTGCAAACTGCTATATTTCACACGAAAATTACTTTATTTATAATTAAAATGTAGACAAATGCTTAAGTGATTAAAAGAAAGAAATACCAAAAGGCTTATAAAAACCTTTTTAATAATTCAACATACGTTTCAACGCTACATTTCGGCGTCATTTTCAAGAAAAATATAATGATAAAAAATATTCTTGCAAATTTTGAAAAAATAACCTTGAAGACACGAATCACAAGATCCAAATATGTAAAAAAAAAAAAAAAAAAAAAAAAAAAAGAGAGAGAGAGAAAAGCAGGTGCTTGAAGTAGCCAACTGTAATCGTAAAAATTATATTTCGTTATTGCTTTTTCAAACGGAAAAGAATCTCGTGCCAAATTTTGGGCAATTCAAATGAAACGGTTTCGTTGCAAATGTTTGTGTTACGCATGTAGATTTCTATGGATTCATGGATCTTGATGGGTAAATTATTTTACTATTTTTAAAATCAATTTCTATTGCTTCAGTTCTATTAAGTCGTGCCAGTGCTGTAGTACTCCTGTCATATTTGATATCAGCTATATGTTCTTTTAATCTTGTTCGAAATTTTCTGGTGGTCATTCCTATATAATATTGTAACGTTCCATCTGCTCTGGTGAATGGGATTTCATAAACGCCTGATAGTTGATATGGTTCTATTGGGTCTATTTTCTTACAAACTGCACTTTTTAATTTCATGGTTGGTTTTGCAATAAGGCAGATATTGAATTTTCTAAGTTTATATTTTAATCTTTCAAAGAATCCTGGAAAATATTGTAAAGTTGATATTTTTGAGTTCTGTTCATTAAAAATTTTCTTCTTTTTATTATCCATGCTCGTAATTAATTTATTGATGGTGCTGTTTTTGTATCCGTTATTTATTGCGATGCCACGTATTTTATTTATAACGGATACAAAAACAGCACCATCAATAAATTAATTACGAGCATGGATAATAAAAAGAAGAAAATTTTTAATGAACAGAACTCAAAAATATCAACTTTACAATATTTTCCAGGATTCTTTGAAAGATTAAAATATAAACTTAGAAAATTCAATAACTGCCTTATTGCAAAACCAACCATGAAATTAAAAAGTGCAGTTTGTAAGAAAATAGACCCAATAGAACCATATCAACTATCAGGTGTTTATGAAATCCCATTCACCAGAGCAGATGGAACGTTACAATATTATATAGGAATGACCACCAGAAAATTTCGAACAAGATTAAAAGAACATATAGCTGATATCAAATATGACAGGAGTACTACAGCACTGGCACGACTTAATAGAACTGAAGCAATAGAAATTTATTTTAAAAATAATAAAATAATTTACCCATCAAGAGCCTACTACCCATCCATTATCCATGAATCCATAGAAATCTACATGCGTAACACAAACATTTGCAACGAAACCGTTTCATTTGAATTGCCCAAAATTTGGCACGAGATTCTTTTCCGTTTGAAAAAGCAATAACGAAATATAATTTTTACGATTACAGTTGGCTACTTCAAGCACCTGCTTTTCTCTCTCTCTTTTTTTTTTTTTTTTTTTTTTTTTACATATTTGGATCTCGTGATTCGTGTCTTCAAGGTTATTTTTTCAAAATTTGCAAGAATATTTTTTATCATTAGATTTTTCTTGAAAATGACGCCGAAATGTAGCGTTGAAACGTATGTTGAATTATTAAAAAGGTTTTTATAAGCCTTTTGTTATTTCTTTTAATCACTTAAGCATTTGTCTACATTTTAATTATAATTAGTGATATTATTTTATGGTTATGTACTTTATTTATTTTTTATTATTATTATTGAATCTTAAAATGCGTGAAGGACTTTCTATTACTGTGTTTTCTCGTGTGATATGGGTAAATATTTTTTAATTCATAGTGTTTATTCATCATGTTTATTGTTTTAATTCATAGTGTTTATTCATAATGTTTATTGCTTTAATTCATAGTGTTTATTCATAATGTTTATTGTTTTAATTCATAGTGTTTATTCATAATGTTTATTGTTTTAATTCATAGTGTTTATTCATAATGTTTATTGTTTTAATTTATAGTGTTTATTCATAATGTTTATTGTTTTAATTCATAGTGTTTATTCATATATTTTTTTAATTCATAAAAGAAACAAAAAAAAATAAAAAAAGTTTTGTTTATTGAAGTTTCCTTCCAATCAACTCCAAATGTTGTAGTTTTCATTTTTGACATAAAAATCTTATGAAAGCATAATCCACGCATGAATGATGACAACATTTTTCACATCTTACAAGTAAAAGATATTTTTATCATCGAAAAATATGTAATTTCCGGAGATAAAAAATAAAATGTTGCACAACCTTAGATTAAAATCCAAACAGAACATTACTGAATCGATATATCACTGTCTCATATGAAACGTGAATCTGCTCCCGTCCACTGAGAAACAGTATCCAGAAAAATCTTCGATTGAGTACCAGGAGTGCGTGACTTAATTTAAGAGGGTGGCGGGTAATACTTAGTGGGACGGAACGTCGAATAGCTTCGAAAACTTTATCGGAAAAAAGTTGCCAGAACACGATCAAGGAAACATATGGGGAATCTGTACAAATATTTTGTCATGGGATTTCTCCCTCTTAAGAAGTGGAGGAAGTTAATGTTCCAATACGTAAGGAAAAAATAGATAAGAAGTTTAAAAGTGACTAATTAAAGCAAGTGAGTAGAAAAAAATAGAAATATTGGAAAAAAATAGTTCATACCTCGAGATATATTGTTTTTTCGATATTGATTAACATAAATGGCTTAGCATTTTTTTTTTCTGTTACAACTAGACATACTGTTAATATCTGTCGAAACACAAAAAAAATATATATATATTGCAATTTTTATATTTTTAAATTTATAATGTATCTTGCAATAAATAAGTAAAAATAATTGAATTTATCAGACATTTCCAACAGATGATATTTTTTGTAGTTGTTTTCTAAATTAATGTTTTTCGAAAGCATAACCAATATGAATATTGACAGTAATTTTTCATGTCTTACATAAAATATAACGTATAAAATATATAATTAAAAAAACCCTACAACATTACATAGTGTTGTATTAAAATCCGAAGAAAACATTACTGAATAAATATATAACTGTATCTTATGAAGCGTCCACTGAGAAATAGTATTCTAAAAAATATTCGATTGAGTATCACGAGTGCGTGACTTAATTTTAAAGATGGCGGAAAATATTTAGTAGCACAGAACATGTGTGATGAGATCGAAACTTTATCGAAAAAAAAAACAAAAAAACAAAAAAAAAAAAAAAAAAAAAAACGAAGAACATGATAAAAAATTTCTGTACGAAATCTTTTCAAATATTTTGTTGTGGGATTTACACCGTTTAAAGAATGCAGTGAGTGAAAAGTCCCAATACGTAAGAGATAATAAGTCTAAATGGGTTAAATAAACATGTGAATAAAAACATATAAGTTACAACCATAAAAAAATATTCATACATTTTTTTATTGAAATAGAATGGGATATATAACCTAAGTTTTTTTATAGCTTTTTCTTACTACAAGACAGTCTCTTTGTATAAAATTCTAAAAACTAATTCTATATATCTGTAAATGCGTATGTTTTTTTAATTATTATTTTGTTCAAATCCTATTCCTTTTTGGTAATATTATACAAATGGGCAAAAATATGTATATAAATATATAGTACTGTCTATATTAATGAAAGGATTTTTTTCTGTGTGTGTGTCTGTCTGTTTGTTTAATTGTTGGCAATAACCCGAGAAAAATGTCGCACGTAGAAGTTTGTAAATTTGGATAAGGGTAGACAAGGACAGATCCAGGTGCACCTGAGCTTCATGAGCTTCACTTTTTTGGTTCTTTTTTCTTATTATGGGATTTTTGTGACTTTCTTTTGAACGGAACGATAAAAATTAATCTTTTTTGCTCAATATAGTAAATTTTGTCCACTTTCCAATAAATTTTATTTCGAATACGTACAGCATTTTGTGAATTTTTCTCATTTTTTAAGGCCTCATTTCGCCGAAAATGATGTTATTTATCAACCAATTGCTGTCTGAAGCCATATCCATCTAATATTACATTTTATACTCCTGTGTGGAGCAGACTTTCAAGAATATATTAAAAATATAGAAAACATATAAAATAGGTTTTTTAAAATTAATTTTTACAGAAAGTAAGACCATCAACATTTTTTCTGAAACGCCGTGACATTCCAACGAGGAAAATTTCCAGCGTTGTTTTTTTAGTAACCCCTTTATCGCAAAAAGAATCGTTGTTATGATGGCGTACGTGACCTCACGGTCGGGACCTTTTTTTTATTATTTTGCGCGTGGGCAGATGCTGATTTGGTAAAACCGACTACTTTAGCAATATATAATTAAAGGAGACTCGACGAAACGGTAAAGTCATTTTAGTTATTTAAGGTTATTATCTCGGGACCAGTCAGCTCTAGGAAGGTATGCTAATTAATATATATTTTATTTAATAAAGATGTATTTTGCGAGAAATTGGAAACAAAAGTTGATTTCATTCGAAATCTGCTGTGATAAATTCAATTCCATTTTCCACTAAAATTGTTTGAAAGCGTAAGTAGCATTTGCATTATGGCCACATTTCTCCCTTATTGCAGGAAATACATTTTTATCTTCCACTAATTTCTTGATATATATATATATAAATAATGTTGGATTATAACCCAAATAGAACATTACTAAATAAATATATCATTGTCTCATACGACGTGTGAAGCTACTCTCCTCGTCCACTGAGAAATGATATCCTGAAAAATGTTCGATTGAGAACCGGGCGTGACTCAATTTAAGGGGGAAGGCGGGAAATATATACTGTGATTTAACGTGGGATGTCATCCAAAAATCTATTGAAGATAAATTGAGAGAACGTATAGCTATTTTTTTTCTTTGCGTTCGTAATTATATAAATACGTAGCACCTATAGTCATCGTCTGGTCCGTCCGTCGGTCCGCATATAACAGCTGAAAAACTACACAACGAATGGTTTGAAATTAAATATATATAATCGTTGCAGAATTTTGTCGAGTCATTTCAAATTTTATGAAAATTGAATCAAAACTTAAAAAGATATTAATAAAAGATTTCTTTATTCTATTAAATCTTATCGTACGTAATCTATATAATAATAAAAACGCAAATCATCTGACAGATGAAAGCAAATACAGGCTGACCATTTCTTTTTTCATATGCCTGGAGGTCATTTTTAATTAATTTTTTTTTTCGAATAAAATTGCAAAAAAGTTACATTTTTAGAAATATCATTCAAAAAATTTGTTTCTTTGAGAGATGAGTTTCATCCGAATATGTATCGATTCTGAGATAACTTTAGTTGAATTTAGGTTGAAAGCCAAATATCTCAATCTATTAAATAAAATAAACACAAGAGATTCGTTCATTATGACTCATAAATATATTAAACCATGGAAGTAATCATTCGCAAAGCAAGATCTCCATGGGGAATTTTGCAGCACTTCCTGGTGTCGAAAACAAATTCGCATCTGTAAACGTGGCATACGTAATAAGAAAAAAAAATGCATGCTCATTTCGGTAATACCATACGATATAATTCATTTCACTGAAATAATGAGGATGACTTTTTTACATTGTAAAACTAGTTATTATACGAACGCACCTAATTTATCACGTTTAACGCACAGTTTCCAACTTGTTTAATTTAAAGTGTATTTTGCGACAAATAGGAACAAATTAACCCTTTCGTGTCGGAATGTTTTTTTACATGTTGGGGAAAAATATTTTTACATTAATAATATTAAAAGTAGTTATTCAAAAAACAAAAGTTTAGGCTTACTGAAATTTAACAAATATATTATTTGCAGAAATCTAACAAATAATGCTATTTTGCGTACTGTTCTTATGACAAAAAGTTAAGGCAGAATTTTTGAAGACGTTTATAAAATGCGGTGTTGCAACATGATTAAACAGAGATAACAACTGTCTACTACTTTTTATGTTTTATCACACATTATTCGTTTGTAAAAGTAGTCCCTATTTTAGATTTAAAGAGTGAAACAAATATTGGAAATTAATGAATCATTAACAGTGTAAAGAAAAATTAAGCAATGTTTTATTTAATTTATTATTTCTAAACGCTGACGCATAAATAAAGTCATAATAATAAATTTATAAGGGTCGCCCAAATGAAAGTGGCTTTGCTGTAATAACTCCACCATTTAAAAAGAAAGATGACTGCGCATGCTCTTATAGAGGGCGCAGAGTGCTGAGAATGCATGCGATAGATCCCGCCAGATGCGTCTGTGATAGCATGGGAGCACCTTAAAAGGCATGCCTCCAAGTGGTGTCAACGCGCGGTCATGCAATTTTTACAGCGAAAAATGTGAGTGCTACTGAAATCTATCGTCGAATGCAAAATGTGTATGGCACGGAGTGTATGTCACGCAGATCAGTATTCTGATGGTGTAGGGATTTTCGTAGCGGAAGAAGCAGTACTGACAACAGGTTACGACCTTTTCAAGCGCATGTGGTTATCACCAAGGAAGCAGTTGCAGATATGGACCATCTCGTGTGAATCAATCGGCGAATCACAACTCGAGAAATAGCGGAGGAAATGTCTATGAGCAAAGAAAGTGTGCACACAAACCGACTGCAATGCCACTTTCATTTGGGTGACTCATATATAAACACATATCATTATTATATGCAGGTTAACCAAAATATCTCTTAAGACAAAATAATACAGAAAGAAAACACATGTACTGTACATGTACAATTAATAGGATGCCAGACCCGAACCGGTTAAATTGAATTTATCAGTCATTCTCTAGAATAAAATTAAACATTTTTTTTTTGAATAAATAAGTCAAATGTTAAAATGGTTTTTCATGGGATTTATGCCACATAAGGAATGCCGTGAGTTAATGTTCCTTTATGTAAGAGAAAATACATATGAAGACAGGAATTGAATCATATGAATAAACTAAACTAAACTAAAATAAATAAAAGAATAAATATTGATAATTGCGCATTTTTATAATAGAAATTCATATGTATATATATTTAAATATCTAAAGTTATTTTTGCAAGAAATGGTAAAAAAAGGAACGCATATAGTCAAAATTTCATGTAATAAAAGGAAGTATTTAATTTCAGTTAAAGTACTCGTAAACGCATTATACAGTACAAGAATGATGACAAAGATTTCACACATTACGTGAAAGTAACTTTTATGAAAGATTTCACACATTACATTAAATTTACTTTTAAAAGTAATAATTTCATGAGAGAAAACTTGATGTTGCCCAATGTTAGATTAAAATCCAAACAGAAAATTACTGAATCAATAAATCGTTGTCTCAGACGAAGCATGAAGATACCCACCCCCGTCCATTGAGAAATGGTATCCTGAAAAATTCCCGATTGGGTACCAGGAGTGCGTGACTTAATTTAAAGGATGGCGGGAATTATTTAGTGGGACGGTATCGAAAAACTTATCGGAAATAAGTCGGCATAATATCATCAAGGAACTATACAGGACTATATATGTTGAAATGATTTTGTCATGAGATTTCTCCTGCTTAAATAATGCAAGGAGTTTATGCTCCAACACTTAAGAGATAACAGATAAAGTGTTTAAAAGTGAACTAATTGAAGTATATGATTAAAAAGAAGAAACAATAGGAGAAATGTAGTTCCTAACTTTATACATGTTTTCATCGAATTTGAGTGATATAAATGGCGTAGCATTATTATTTTTTTTTTTTTTTTTTTTTTTTTTTTTTTTTTACAATAAAATATACTGTTATATCGGTGGGGATATAAAACAAATATTGCTGATTTTTATTCTTTCTTCATTAAAATGTATTTTGCAAAATATATAAAAAACGAATTGAAATATCGGAAATTTCTGATAATAAAATTAATCTTTTTTCTCCTTTCTTTGAGTAAATGTCTCATGGAGGCAAAAACTATACATGAAGAATGACTTATTTTCTTGTCCTGAATAAAACTGATTTTATCACTAATGTCATATTTAAACCCAAAGAGGAGATCACTGAACAAATATATCATTGTCTCTTAGGAAGCATCCACTGAGAAATGATATTCTAAAATATATTCGATTGAGCACCGGAAGTGCCGGACTTAATTTAAGGGGTGTCACATACTATTTATTGTGATAAAATGTGAAATAGCATTGAAAATTCTTTCGAGATAAAGTCGGTAGAAGATTATCAGCGAGCTACACAAGTAATATGTCTAATATTTTGATACAAGATCCCGCTTAAGGAATGCAGGGAGTTAATGTTCTAATACTTAAGAGAAAACAGATAAGAAGTTTAAAAATGACTATCTGCAGCATATGATTAAAAAGAAGAAACAACATGAAAAATGCAATGCATAATTCCCTTACATGATTTCAACGAAATTGATTGACATAAATCACATTTTGTTTCTTTATATAAAAAAAAGATACTGTTATATCTGTGTGTATATAGGAAAACACATTGCTATTTTTTTTCTTTTTTTGCAGTTACGGTGTATTTTGCGAGAAATAGAAACAAAGAATAGAATTTATCAGAAATTTCCTAGAATATATAGTTTTTTCGTTTTAGAAATAAATAACTGTGTTATAAAGGCATGACATGTAAATTAATAATAACAATAATTTCCATGGCTTGCATGAAACATATAACTGAAAAATACACTAAACTACCATTAAACCTATAAATGAATAATGGAAATAATTTTTATGGCTTGCATGAAACAGATAACTGAAAAATACAGTAAACTACAGTTAAATCTATCAATGAATAATGACAATCATTTTTAGGACTTGCATAAAATAGATAAATGAAAAATATAGTAAATACCGTTAAATAAAATATTCGGGTAGAAATCTAAACAGACAAAAATTATACTGTTATTATTTCAGATTAAATACTTTGTAAAATTTCTGATAGTTCAATTTCAATAATATATATTCTGATAAATAATATATGCTTATTATTTTATTATTGATAAATAATTTTTTATTTCATCCAGATGTTACTCAGTATGCATCGGTTCTGTTAGTTACATTTAATTCAAGATACAGATAACATATAAGTGCATTTCAATATTTTAAAAAAATATTTCGAACTATATAACTTAAAAATAATATAGAGATTTAAATAAACTAACAGTTTTATTGAAAACAAATAACAAAAAATATTGTATTTAGCAAAACTACTTTTTATGGAAAAATATTTTAACACATGTTAGATCTTATTTTCTATCTACAAACAGTAAATTATATCCAAATGAAACAATAATAAAAGCGTGAAAATTCTTATTCAAAATATATTGCATTTTTAATTTAATTTCCTATGTTCCCACTAGTAAATTTATCGCGGCATCGCAATTGCAGAAATTTCTACAAAATCATTTCCGAAGGAAACTTTTAATGTTTATGTGTTTTTTTATGTGTGTTTATGTGTTTTTTCTATTTTAATGTTTATGTGTTTCATCTTACTTTCGAAATTGATATTTCGTAGAAAGTAATAAATAATCAAAGAATGAAGAGCATTTTTGAACACAACTGACATTAAGGAAAGAGCAGTTTCTTCACAAATGATATTTAGAATCATTAATCTTTTCGGAAAATAAAATATAGAAGTTATATCAGTGGACAGGGATAATTAAAAAAAAAAAAAAATAGAATTATTGTTTATTCAAAAAGTTTCTTCGTTTCTGTATTAGATAAAAATTAAAAATCTCATTTCAGCATTTTTTACTTTCTTCTATCTTTACAAGAAGAAAGTATTGGATTCATGAAAATTTTCGACTTACGGTTTTTGATGGATTTATGCGTTTTAGAAGGTCCTGAACAAGATTTGACTGTTTTTAGAACATGTCTGTCTGTCTGTCTGTATGTGATAAAAATTTTGTGGGCGTTCTATCTCAAAAACTAATGCGCAAAATTTAATAAAACTTTATATTCAGTTAGTCCCTAATATAAATTGGTGCTGATTCGTTTTTTGTGAAAATCGCCCTATAGGTGGTGCTGCTATGCTACATTTTTCGCGATTTCCGCAGTAGCTCTATCTCAAGAACTAATGCACTTATTTTCATCAAACTTCAGATTCATTTATACTTTGACATAAATAGTTGTTGATTACGTTTTGGTGTAGATATCCCAGCAGGTGGCAATGCTATACCACTTTTTTAGTGACTTTTACGATAGCTATATCTCAAGAACTAATACACGGAATTTCATCAAACTTCAGATTCTGTTACATCAGGACATAAATAGATGCTGCTTATGTTTTGGTGTTTAATAGCGCAACAGGTGGCACTGCTGTGCTAAATTTTTCATTATTATCACGATAACTATATATCAAGAACTAATGCACGGATTTTCATCAGACTTCACATTCAGTTAGACGTTGACATAAGTTTTTGTTGATTAGGTTTTGGTCTGAATCTCCCAACAGGTGGCGCTGCTATGCTATATTTTTCAGAATTTACACGAATTTATTAATAGTCATGTCTCAAGAACTAATGCACGGGATTTAATAAAACTTTAGATTCAGTTAGACCTTGATATAAATTTCTGCTGATTCTTTTTGGTGCATGCGAAACCTGTGCGAGATAGAAGAAAGTTATGGGATTGGCACATGCGACTAGTTATTTAATTCAACTGATATATTTTAGAATAGTGGATGAATATTTATGAAAACATATCGGGAATAATTCGAAATACTTTACGCTATTGCAATTTCTTTATGCGATTAGGGAATATGTAGGAAATGTTTTTTTTTATATACATTCTTTACATTTAAAATAATTTAAATTGCGTTTTTAGCTCCATATAATACTAGAAACAAACACAAAAAATTGATATTAAACGTGTTATATCTTATTTTCTTCTTACAAATAACAAATTACATCTTAAAGAAAAATATTACTGCTAGCATTACAACACTTCTTTCAAAATTTATAATTTTTTATATCTTTATATCTTTGTTTATAACTAGTAAATATCATAATCCTTTAGAGAAACAAAATTTACAGGTTCATTTGATTCAGAATTCATTAAAAATTATTAATGTGTAGAAATAAATAAATAATAAAAATATAAATGTTTCTAGATTTAAAATAAGATGAATTACTTTACAAACGATAGCATTAGTCATTGTTTTGTTTCGAAAACTGAATCTACAAGTCTTGGATAAATTTTTAAGACTTATTCTTATTGTTTACTCAAAAAGTTTTTCCTTTTCTCTAGATTAAAAATACAAATCTAATTTGAGCTCTCTATTCAGTGTAATCAATACACTATTCTGGGCGAACATTTATGAAAGAAAAAAAAACATCGCAGAACATTTGAATCTACGCTTTTTCTTCTACAAATTTAGAGGGAGATATGTGGGCGTAACTTCTGATATTGTTCATATTTATAGCCACTACAATTCCCTTTGAAGCTTTATATAATCCTAGAATTGAAAAATACGAGAACTTTAAAATTAAACATGTTAGGGATTATTTTGTATTCAGAAATAACGAATATATATGAAGAAAAATAACATGGAAATTTTTATTTGAAAGACATGTTTAGTTTTTAATTTAATACCTTTATTTATTGCTAATAAATTTTAGCATTTTCAGAAAAGAATTTTATATGTTTATGTGTTTTATTTTTCTTTAAAAATTGATAATGCGTAATTAGCTATAAAAAATCAAACAATGTCGAGATATTTGAACACTACGATTTTAAAGAAAGATAAGTTCGTTCAAAATTATTACTGCAAATCCCAATTCTGTTTGGAAAATAAAATTTAGAAGCGATGCAAATAAACAAATATGATTTTTTTAAAACTAATTCTTGTTGTTTATGTGAAGAATAAAATTTAGAGCCGAAATATAATCCAATTAAATAACTGAGAATAATAAAATATTTTCTTACCTGCCATTTTAATTCCCATGTTTAACAGAGGTGTTTTGATCATTAAGTAAAAGTCCTTTGAATATGAATACATTTTCATTGTAGTAAATAAATCTTCATAAGATAAAACACAGAGTCAAATTTATTTTTGACTTGAATCGTAAACAAAGAGAAAAAAGAATATTAATTAAAATTCTAAGTATTTTTGCACCAGCGTAGATAAAATTTTTCTTATTGTGGAAAAATAAATTAAATCAGCATATTTAGAAGACACATTTTATCTTTATTGGTAAAAATGAATGTGTAGTTGTCATAGCTACAAAGTCTTTTTCTGGATGGAGGCATCACATATACTGAAAAAATTAATTATTTTAGACAATAAAATAAATGTTATTAAATGGGAGTTAGATCGAGATTTTTTTTAAACAGTTTAGTCAAAACAAGTTTCAGGTACTGCGTTATACAACAATTAAAAATCTCATTTGAGCATTTTTATTTAGTATAACAAGTATAACAAGTATATTTTATTGTATTTTATGTTGTTTTCTTTTAATACCATTTAAATTCTGCTTGTAGCTTCATATAATTCTGAAAACAAACACGAACACCTTGAAATTAAACACGCAACGTCTTCACAAATAACATATTTCATACTTTTAAATGTCTTTTTTTGAATATATAATAATTTTTATTTACCTCTAGTACATTTAACCTTCACTTGAAGAGGAGAATTGTGTTTCATCAATCATTAAAAAAGTGATGTCTTTAAAAGCAACATTTAATTAAAAATGCATTTTTCATTTATAAAGAGAATTTCGTTTACGAAAGTCTTCGTAGAATATTAGTGTGGTTTGAAAATCTTCTTGTAGCAATCACGAAAAGGAATAAAGCTTGATTTTTAAGTTCTGATTCAAAGTTTTTTTTTTTTTTTTTTTTTTTTTTTACTATATGAGATGGGAATAAAAAAAAATAATTTATACTTTTTTGCTCATTATATTTGATATTTTCAATGAATATTTGTTTAAAAAAACAAAATCAATTAATCAAGCTCGGGCGATAAATTTCCAAATATTTTTTTATGGTTACAACTATATACGAGTTGCAACAACAATGAAGTTATAGAATTACATAAGAAAAAATAACTTATTATCATTAAAATAAACTCATATACACTGATAGTGATTACAGTACACATAAAGGCTAAAAAAAACATTTTATTAAAATAGACCTACTAATTTCGTACACACAAAAGGGGACATTCTCAAGATCAGTAATTACAAAATAGTCATTATTTTCTCAGTACTGATCTTGAGAATATCAACGATTGTGGTGCATGAAACTAGTTGGCCTGTTTTATGAAAAGTGTTTTTTAAGCCTTTATACGTACTGTAATCACTTTTAGTATATATATATATATATGTTTATTTTAAGAAAAAAGTTAAATATGTGCCAATAGACGCTAAAGCTCGTCAACAGGTAGGGAATCTGCAAGAATGTGATATTTTAAATACTAAAAAACAGAAAATATAATACTAAAGCTGTGACAGTGTAATCCAAGGACCAGGGCCATCAGTGTCCAACCCTGTTTTCTTGACACTAGACCCTGATGATACAGCATATGTCGCGGGCAGTTGGTCAGTCTATCGCGAGATATTCCGTGTTTAGTTCCCAAGTATGATTGGTACTCATTGGGATGTAAGGTCGAGTAACCTTGCACAGCCCGGAGAGTCAAGTCAAGTCAGCGCGGTGCTTAGGAGTACCAACACTGTCGTATTACCACCACGAAAAACCCCCAATGAAAAATGAAAGAAAATCATAATATTAAATTTAGAAACAAAGCAACGGCTCGAAAGTTCATGGTTTGAAAGCACAGAGATCGAACGCGGTCTCGATAAATAAAGCGCATAGAGAAGCCAAATATTTTGAATGTTCTACACTTCGGTCACATACTATTCGGAACGTGGTATCAGACGGGTAAAAAATAGGGAGATAGTGCCAAGAGTCACAGGATAGCCATAACAGTCGGTACACCACAGCCTAAACCTAACTATAATCCTAAGAACTATATTAAAAAATACTATAAAATGTATATTTTTTTGTCTCCGGGTTTTTTTTTTTATAGCCAGGAGACGAACTCTGTACCTGTTGCGTGGTTGCCAGACGCGCTGACAACTAAGCGTCTGGGCTTCAAAAAATACAATACAAATTAAAAATAAAGAGTGTAATATAAATTTTTGGTACTTCTCTATTATCCCGTCGACCACTTTTCATAACAAAAAACTATCGCCAAACTGTAACCGCCAAACAAACGGGAGAACGTTGCCATTGGAATATCAAAATAAATAAATGAATAAAATATAAGAATTTAAGGACGCAATTGTTATTTTAATTAATGAAATAACTAATAAATCAGTAAAACATAATGAAAAATACACGCAAATGTCGAATAAAAAACCTCTTGAAGACATAACAAACACGTATAATGCTTCTGACATCAAGTAAATGGGACTGCATTTTTGGCGTTTAATCTTACAGTTTGGCGATAGCTTTTTGTTATGAAAAGTGGTCGACGGGATAAAAGCTTCAGAAAAGGTTTTTCTGTTACTTTCGAAATTTCTTATATTTTTTTATATAAAATGCTTGAGAAAATGAACATCCACCGCATAAAAACACAACATTTAAAAAAAAAATAAAAAAATAACTATACTGAAAAATACCGCAGAAAAAATTCCTCATACAGAAAAAACGTCTGCGAAAGTTCAGTTCAGCGTCATAATTTACGTCGAATTCGGAAAGCTTTCCATTATGTCCTCAAGCATAATGAAAATCAATATCAATCATATTAATCAATCAACGAATAAATATCAATCAGACTCATCAGAAAAAGTTAGGTTTACGAAGTTTATGAAAACGTTTCTGAAATAAAAGAACTATTTTGCTGCCTGTAAATTTTAGAAAAGGTTTCGTAATATTTTAGCATAAAATTATTTATGTGAGGCTTTAAAAATTACACATCTACTAAAGAAAAATATAAATATTGGAAAGTTTTAACTACACTGCAAAAAATGACGGAAAAATATTACTGATACAGTAAAAAGATTCAAAATTTCAGTGCAAACTCTTAGTTATCATTGATTCTGGATCCACCGATTTATTGATCAACACTTTCCACTGTGTTCAAAAATCAATCCAGCAATATCTACCAGATACATGAGTAGAAAAAATAGATTTCTATGCTTTTTCGAAAATGTTTCGGAAATAAAATAGTCTGCTTCCCGTAAAATTTGGAAAATGTTTCTCTGTTAATTGCGAAAGAATCTTGATTTCCAAAATTTATAAATAATTCGCTTCCAAACGTTTCTGTAAATAAGATAATTCTTCCAATATCATGGGAAAGAATGAATCTTCGATATTAGTAAATGTTTCTGAATTTTTTACAGCATAGTCTTTAATTTTATATTATTAATGACCACCCATTGCAAATAATTCGTGTCTTTAATAATAAAATTAGTTAATATAACCTTTCTCCGTCTGAAATAGAAAACTTTATATATGTAAAGTGAAATTTACTTCTATTAATAATATCGTCTAAGGATGAACACCAAATTGCTGGGAGAAACATGCATCACGTGTTATTAGAACCAATTTTTAAAATGGCTTTTTGTTTTCTACGTAATACTAAGTATATTATACTACTACGTAATACTAAGTATATAAAAAGTACATAGTTTTTTTTTTAGTTTTTTTTTTTTTTTTAATTTT
The DNA here is from genome assembly GCA_963931845.1 of Maratus michaelseni. Taxonomy (NCBI): domain Eukaryota; kingdom Metazoa; phylum Arthropoda; class Arachnida; order Araneae; family Salticidae; genus Maratus; species Maratus michaelseni. Next base: position 373,982,919 of record OZ007587.1, read on the forward strand.
TTTTTTAAACCACTTGTGCCGAAAACGGAGCACATCAAAATGTTTCAGTTACTCAGTTGCATAGCTGCGAAGTCTCGTACCACTATTTCTGTTTCATAAATTTTATCTTATTTAATCGCAGAATTTCTGTTATGAAATAAGAAAATGATTTCTGTGAAAAAAAGTGGTAAGAGATTTGTCGTCTGTTCAGTTATTTCAGAAAATCATCTCGACATGCATGGTACCTTTATCCAGTGGAAATAACTAAACGTAAAATTTTATTTGTATGACTATTTTGTTTTGTTTTATTTTATTTTATTTTACTTTTTTACGGGTTGTAATAGATTTTTTAGTTTTCCCAAACATTACAAAATTTTTGAAGCAATTATATCCATATTAAGTATTTATGTTTAATAATGTTTAACAAATTTTATGACGTCCATACTTCATCCTTGAGCAATGAAAATTTTCACCTAGTATTTTGAAAGACATTGAATGTAATTTCAATTCATTAAATAAATATCACTTCGACTTGTGTAATCAACAATTGTGCTTTCTATTGTTTCGGCACTTATATAAATTTACTGGAAAATTCTTATTTTCTTTTCTAAGAAAAGTTTGCGACAAAAACAATTCCGTCGTTATTCTTTTATTCTTTCTTTAGTTCATTTTCTATGTGGAAGCCGCATTGTTCGAATTTTGTCCTTTAGTAGAGTTTAAAAAGAATTTTTTTCTTCTCAAAACAAAAAGGAAATGTTAAATAAAGAGTACATTTTAATAAATTCCGCTTTATCTTCTTTTTGTTACGTTATAAATCGTGATCAGAATGTATATCATATTAAAAGATTTTTTAAAGATTATATAGAGGGACGCTTTCATGATATTTAAGAGTGTAATCCTTTTTAGAATGCTTTCATATATTATATTAGTTTGCTACTTTCAAAACAACTAGTTACCCAATAAATAAAAAATTAATTAATTAGGTGGAAAGCACCTTATAATATCCCTTGTAAAGATATTAAATGTAATTAAAAAATATTTCCTTAAATAAATATCACTTGGACTTTTGTAATCAATGATTGCCTTTTCTATTGTTTCGGCTGTTATATAAATTTCTTTCTCTAAGAAAAGTTTACGACAAAAATAATTCAGCTGTTATTCTTTTATTCTTCATTGAGTTCATTTTCTATGTGAAGGCCGCATTGTTCAAATGTAATCTTCAGTCGAGTTTAAAAAGAACTTTTTTCTCAAAACAGAAAGGAAATGTTAAATTTAAAAAGTAAAGTAAATTTCAATAAATTCCGCTTTATCTTCTTTTGGATGCGTTATAAACCCTGATCAGAATGTATATCATATATATATATATATATATATTTAAAGGTTTATAGAAAAATGCGTTTTCATGATTAGTAGTGTATATAATCCTTTTTTATAATTACCTCTCATATTACATTAGTTTGCTGTATTCAAAACAACTATTTATCCAATAAATGAAAATAAATATTTCAATTATATGTAAAGTACCTTATATTATTTCTCGTAAAAACATTAAATGTAATTATAAACTATTTCATTAAATAAATATCGCTTGGACTTTTGTCATCAATAATTGCCTTTTCTATTGTTTTGGCTGTTATATAAATTTCTTTCTCTAAGAAAAGTGTACGACAAAAATAATTCAGCCGTTATTCTTTTATTCTTCATTGAGTTCATTTTCTATGTGAAAGCCGCATTGTTCAAATTTAATATTCAGTAGAATTTTAAAAGAACTTTTCTCTCAAAACAGAAAGAAAATGTTAAAAAAAAAAGTAAATTTCAAGAAATTCCGCTTTATTTTCTTTTGGATGCGTTATAAACCCTGATCAGAATGTATATCATAAAAAAATGTTTTTATTTATTTTTTATTTTTAAGGTTTGTAGAAAAATACGTTTTCATGATTACTAGTGTATAATCCTTTTTGTAATTATCTCTCATATTACATTAGTTTGCTGTATTCAAAACAACTATTTATGACTATATGTGAACTATACTAAACAACTATAAATGAAAAAAAAATATATTTCAATTATATGTAAAGTTTCTTATATTATTTCTCGTAAAGACATTAAATGTAATTCCAAACTATTTCATTAAATAAATATCACTTGTAATCAATAGTTGTGTTTTCTATTGTTTCGGCCGTTACATAAATTTACTAAAAAATTCTTATTTCTTTCTCTATCAAAAAAATAATTCTCAACAAAAATAATTCAGCCGTTATTTTTTTTTTATTCTTCATTGAGTTCATTTTGTATGTGGAAGCCGCATTGTTCAAATTTTTTTCTTCAGTAGAGTTTAAAAAGAACTTTTTTTTCTCTGAAACCAAAAAGGAAATGTTAAATAAAAAGAATAGTGTAAATTTTAATAAATTCCGCTTTGTCTTCTTTTTGTCTCGCGTTATGAACACTGATCAGAATGCATATCATACTAAATGATTTTTTTAAAGGTTATATAGAAAAGTACGTTTTCATTATATATAAGAATGCAATCCTTTTTATAATTCTTTCACATATTATATTAGTTTTGAATTTTCGAATCGTCTATTTATGCAATAAATAAATAAAATATTATTTTAATTATATGTAAAGTACCTTATATTATTCCTGGGAAAGATATTAAATGCAATTCAAACTATTTCTTTAAATAAATATCACTTGGACTTGTGTAATCAATAATTGTATTTTCCATTGTTTCGGCACTTATATAAATTTACTGAAAAGTTCTTATTTGCTTTTCTAAGAAAAGTTTATGACAAAAATATTTCAGCCGTTATTCTTTTATACATTATTGAGTTTGTTTTCTATGTGGAAGCCGCATTGTTCAAATTTTGTTCTTCAGTAGAGTTTAAAAAGAACTTTTTTTTCTGAAACCAACAAGGAAATGTTAAATAAAAAAGAATAGATTAAATTTTAATAAATACCGCTTTATCTTCTTTTTGTTGCGTCTGATCAGAATCTTCTTTAATAAAAAGCTATGCGTTGCTGACGACTGGGATTTCCGATAACCGTTGCCACAGATTAAATTGGGAAAAGTAAACATTTGGAGTTGTTGAAAAAATTAATAGCTCGAAAAGTATTTGTCGGAAAATTGTTAGACAAACTTCGTTAGAAAAGTAAAAAAAAATGTATTTTTCTTTATATAAATTTCAAATCTAATGAGTATACCGTTTTTCAAATATTGAATTTCATAAATTACCAAATTTCACAATGGAGTACCATAGCGAAATCTTCACGCGTAGAAAGATAATAACGGCCATATGTCCTGACGTATACTGGCTATAGCACGAGTCAATTATAGTAGCCTTACTATTCTGTTAAAATATAAAAGTGAATTATGATGCCACGGGTGCATGGTTTTTATTTAATTTTAATGTAATCACATCTTAGAAACAAGATTTTTGAAAAAAATTTCGAATGGGACTAATAAATTGGCCAATACTGTATATTATTTTGAGTTTAAAATAGGAAAGGTGGGGGAGCGCTTTATATTATTTAGGTTTCCTCAGGAACTTTTGGTCAGAATTAAAAGTTTAATATATCAAAACGTCAGAAATTAAATCGACATTAAATCGGCAGTGACTATAACGACTGTCCTATAACGACTGTCATTTGGATAGATTTTCATTTAAAAATATAAAATCATTCAACAATGATTTCAGGTATTTTTAAGGTTATTATCACGGGCCCGGGCAACGCCTGGCATGTCAGCTAGTGTATATCATATTAAATGATTTTTTCACCTTTTTAAGGTTATATAGAAAAGTACATTTTTGTATTATATAGGAAAGTATATATAATCCATTTTGTAATTCTTTTATGTATTACATTAGTTTGAAATTTTCAAAACAATTATTTATGCAATAAATAAATAAAAGAATCCATTAATTATATATAAAGTACCTTATATTACTCCTGGTAAAGTTATTAAATGCAATTCAAAGTATTTCATTAAACAAATATCACTTGGACTTGCGTAAGCAATGAGTTTATTTTGTAATATTTCGGCTTTTATATGAATTAAATGAAAAATTCTAATTTTCTTTTCAAAGAAAAGTTTACGACAAAAATAAGTCAGCCGTTATTATTTTCATTGAATTCATTTCCTAAGTGGAAGTCTCATTGTTCAAATTTTGTTCTCCAATAGAATTTAAAAATAACTTTTCTCTTACCAAAACAGAAGAAAATGTTAAATAAAAGAAAATAAGGAAAATTTTAATAAATTCTGCATTATATTCTATTTGTTATGTTATGGGCTCTGATCAGAATGTATATCATATTATACATTTCTTTTTCTCTTTTTTTCGTGCTTTAAGGTTATACAGGAATTATCAGAATGGATGGTCGGCTCGGAACTGTAAGGGGTGGTAATATATGTCCAGACAAGCAAATTTAGTATAGGAAATCCGGGTCGCAATCCACCTATTAAATCAAAAATACAGGGTGTCTCATAAAGAGGAAAATTAGCACTAGGCACCGGCCACAGGGCCACTAAATGAAAAAAGTGTCTACCTTATGGCCACTTTCCTACAAGGAGAGAGTAAAATTTTCTTGCATTCTATCAAGGATTCTACTTTTGCTGGTTGCAATATGTTCATATTTATATACTTATTTGGGTTATTTAATTTTGGATTAAGGCTAATAAAGTTTTAACAAAAGTTTACTGTTTAGCACTTTTAAATAAAAAAGTGGCCACTAGTTTAAAGACAGTGGACACTTATAAAACTCCTACTACTGGTCACTGGCCACTAACAAATTTTCCCAATTTTGCCGTTTAGTGTCTCACACTAGTCAAATTTTCTTGCATAATTGTAATAATAATGAAAATATTTTAGAAATATACGCAACACAATAACTTTGTTTTTTATGAAATGTCGTAGCATAGAGGAAATTGTTAGAATGTTACTGTAATTCAATTAGTAACATCATATGCACTGTCATACCTTTCAAGTTTTGAAGCGTCTAGTTCACTGTTACTGGACGCGGAGGAATGCCGTTTCTAGCACTTTGTATTTTCACCACGTTCAAACAGAGTAACTCAGTAGAAGGTATCGCTAAAATATTTTCATTATTATTACAGTTATGAGCAAAAATGTGGATTTGGCTAGGTATGAGACACCCTGTATTTTTGATTTAATATGTCAATTGCGTCCCTGGTTTCCTATACAAGATTCGCTTGTATTAACATGTATTATCACACCTTACTGTTCTGACCATCAGTTAAGACACACCCTGTATAGAAAAGTATATTTTCATGATATATAGGAGCGTAATTCTTCTATACTAGAATTTTTCTACTTATTAGATTCTACAGAGTAGAATTTTTCTACTTATTAGATTGGTTTATAATTTTCAAGAGAATTATTTATCAAACAATATGAAGAAATATTTTATTTCTGTATAAATTACCTTATATTATTCATCGTAAATTAATAGTAAGGCAAAAAGTCCATTTTATATAGAATTTAAATGAATTATAGTTGCATTAATTGATAGTCATAATTGCAACTACTTCTTAAATATAACTGAATAAAGCAACTTAACGCATTACAAAATGCAGTGACATAAGAGCAATCCAAGATTTAAAACTGAGCATCTATAAGAATATCTTTGTCAGAAATTCAAATTGCTTAAAATAAAATAATAAAATCGTATTTATAAGTGTATAATTCGTATCTTAGTTTTAACAGAGAAAATGGAAAAAAAAAGTTATACCTCGCATGTAAAATGCTGCATAATAATTTAACGTAAAAAATCCACATGTATAGGCTGGTAGATAAAATATATTGACATTCTGACTTAGAAAAAAAATCTAGTCTAAATTTCCAATTAAAAATAATTTATGGTCAAAGACTGGTTTTATTTTTTTTAATCGTGAGTAGAACCCTTTTATAGTACATTGTATTAATATACATCATTACTAAAATATTCTGCCTTTGGAACACTATTTGCAAACAATAATCTTTGTGGTAGATTTCAATTTCCTTTATTGAAGGAATCTAGAAGAAAAAATATTGATTTAACATAGCGGAAGCAAAGGTACAAAATTTTAGGAACGCTGCGAGCCTGATTGAATATAAAGCATAAATGTCAATTCAGTCAACAAAAAAAAAAAAAAAAACATATTTATTGCAGAAAAAAATAGTTAAACATTCATTTCCTTACATAAGTAAATAAATTTTGTAATACTGTCAAATGAAACAAAAAATAATGGATTAAAAAAAGGTGAATTAAAATCCCAATAAACAAGATTGCACATTTACACGAATCTAATTATGAATAATTCCCAATATCTAAATTTAGAAAAAAAAAATTAACCAACTAAAACCAGAATAATATAATAAAATTTGCTGAAAAAATATAACTTTTTTTAATGCCTTCAGATTAATCCAAAGCAAATTTTTTGCAATTTACATAAAAAAATAATTTGATGCTAAAAAAAAGCCTAGAGATAACTAAAAAACTCTTTTTCTAGCAAATAATCAAAAATTTGCATCATACTTGGTTTTCTTTTCGATTTTCTTTTTACTTAAATCGATCAATGTTTCTGCCGGATTCTCCTAGACATTTTCTTTATTACGATTCAGAATCAGAATGATTTATTTTTTTACGCATGCAGCTGTGAAGTGAGTAAAAAAAAAAAAGGACAATGTTTTTTTTCTATTACTACAAAGAAAGAAAATAAGCTTTAAAATTGTTGAAGTTTAGAGTACAATAAAACAATGGGTTTTGCCCAGCAATTTAAAATTTACATGGGAATGGATTTTCTAAAAAATATTGGAGATAATTGTTTCAGTTAGTATTTCATTAATGCATTTTCTAATTAGTGTGTTATGGTATTTAATACAACATGTGTGTACTCATTGGAATTTCGAATGAATCTGGAATCACTTATTCTTATTAGAAAATTTGGTACTTCTGTTTTAACCGAGCGCTAGTGACATATATACATATATATACACATATATATACATACATATATATGTGTATGTACGTATATATATGCGTGCATATATGTATCTATATCATAGGCACCGGCTAACATAAAAGTACCGAAAATTTCTTTTGGGTCATCCGGAAAGTTTTGCGGCTTTTCAAAAGCCGAAGCATGGTTTCGTCTAGTTATTTTGCTATACTGCTGATAAGGACTAACCTTGAACGACCCAAATATGTACATTCGGTCTTTTCTGCTTGCTTTGCATAATTCTCGCTTACATTGTAGCATATTCTTTGTTTCAGTGCTGTGCTAAGAATGGAGAACTGAAAAGTTCATTTTCGTGATATTATTTCAAGAAAGATTAAAATTTTAAATTAAAATTTTTAAATTAAATCTCTTTTATTTCAAGAAAGATTAAAATTCTAGTCAGACTGCTAGTAAAATTTGATCTGAAACAATGTGCTGTTTCAGATGGCACAGTTCGGAGGTGGTTTGAGAAGTTTCAGCGCGGAAATTTCAGCTTCGAAAATGATGTGATGATGACCATGATCTGCAAAGGAGGACCTCTTAAAAAAGCTATCAAATAATCATGCACTGTACTTTTTGAAATATTTAGTGTGTATGATAGATCCTGAACTGTGTAACGAGAATTTTCAACCGCAAATTGCTTTGAAAAACCGTCGAACTTTCTGAATGACCCAATATTTAATATTTAAATTGCAGAATTTGAAATCGTCATGTTTGATAGCAGAACATGTAATATTTTTCCGCTGTTAAATAAGACGAAATATTCTATCAAAAATATGTGGCAACACAGACCGTGATTTCTAATACATTAATACAAAAATACAGTTAATACAATATTTGTAAAACTTCTCGATTAATAATACATAATGCCATTTTACATAACAGAAAGCTGCTAAAAATAAGAGATGCTAAAAATAAAGGTAATACACTAACAATAGAAAAATAGGCTTAATACAATCTATATTTAATGAATTGCGATTGGTACATTTTTATGCTAAAAACTAATATAACTATATTTAATAATATATTTAATATTATTATATTTAATAATTTTATATAGTATTACTATATTTAACATCACACAAATAGAAAAGTAGACCTAATACAATATTCTTTAGCGTATTGCAATTAATACAATGGAAATTTGTTGCAAATTTACATAAAAAAATTAATGCTAAAATAGAAATAAAGATAACTAGAAATGTTTGCGCAATTTCTTTAATTTTAAATTTTTGTTTAAATGATCACAGATTCCGCATATATACCAAATTATTCTATTATTACCATATTAGTATGTTTTATTTTGAGATGAATGGTTCCCAAACTTTATGATTATGCGGCCAACTTAATACGAGGGGCACTCTGAAAATTTTGAGATAGGGGCAAACAATATGCGCAAAAAAAAAAAAAAAAAAAAAAAAAAAGGTCAGATATATAAATTTGAACATTTTATGTCCGCAGACAATAATTTGTGGCAACAATTGCAATTTAACTATCGTAGGCTGAATTCAGAAATAAGAGAAAATGAAGCTGACGCAAGAGCATTATCGAGCTAAGATTTTTTGTGATTTTAAAGTGGGGCTAAATCAAGAAGAATACCTTCAACATCTATAATTAACAAATGGAAATGAAGCTCCATTTTGTGTCACTGTATTCAGATGGTTTGCAGAATTTAAAAGAGGTCTACATTTTCTTTTCGATGAAGAACACACAGGAAGACCACTGTCAGCTGTATTCTCTGAAAGTACGTCGGCCCAACGAAAAATGTTAATTGATGATAATCTCTGAACCTACCAAATGATACAGAAGGAACTTAACATTCGACCAGCAGCTATACCTAAAATTATTCACGAAGAACTGCATATGAAAAAATTAGTTTATCGTTGAGTCCCGCATAATTTAAAAGAACACCAAAAAGCAGAGCAATTGAGAATTAGTAAAGAAATCCTTTAAATTACTTCATAATGGTAGCCATCGCATTATTTCTGAACCATAACTGGTGATGAGGTGTATATACACTATTTTTTATGTACAACACGTCAAGAAAGTAAACTATGGGTCTTTGAAGATGATCCCAAACCAACAATGGTGAAAAGACAACGAGCAATGAAAAAAAGTGATGTATGTCGCGTGCTCTTCAGAATTACAGGTCTTATCAAAGCCATTAAGTTACAGGGACAGAAGATAGTTACAGCTAACTGGCACACCACTAAGTATCTTCCAGAAATTCATCTAGAGGTGAATGTTAAGGGACTCATGCTTCATCATGACAATGCATCTTCTCATTCAGCAAGGATTACAGTCGAATTTCTTGAACAAAAATAATCAAAGTTATAGAACATCCACCCTATTCTCCTGATCTTGCAATATGTGATTTTAGTTATTTTTAATCTAAAAAAATACGTGGGCGTCGTTTTCATTCTGAAGATGAGGGTAATGAGGATCTTGGAGGGCACTACTTTGTACACTCCTAAAAGTTGGTAAGTTTAGCTTGTACCATTTAGCCGAATCTCAAAAATATCAGTGTGACCCTCGTATGTAAGTATATAGATACTTTAGTATAATCTATCTTAGGAAAAGAGAAAACTTACATTCAAAGCATTTAATGCGAAAATAGCAATAAGCATTTTTAATGTAAATAATAATAATAATAAAAATAATAATGCTATATCTCAATGAAAATAAAACTTTATTTTACTAAGCATGTAAAAATACTCTTATTATACACTGTATAAAACAAAATACATTAAAAAAAAAACATTTATAATATTTATTTTGTACCCACGACATCGCCTATATCAGGTTTGAAACTTGTTAATTTTAGCCTTCAGTCATTTTCAACACAAATTTCAATGCAATGGTTCAACACAAAGTTTAATAAACCAAAACTTCATAAAAACACATTTTACGAAGTTGTTCAGCAATACTTGTTCATAGTTTTGCCTTGAAATATGTAAAATAATCTTTATATATATGTTTTAAAGCAGATTTAAATTGTATATTTTTGTAGACCTTGGCCCGCTGGAAGGTCGCGATAATCGCTGTTCCAGACCCCCTTCTCCCCCTTTTTGTTTTATCAAGAATCATATGTAAAAAAGCTATTTATGTACTCGGATATCCACGAAGGGAGTCAAAATAAAAGAGAATTTTTCTTTCGATAGATATAAAGAAAGAAAACAGGCATTTACCATGTTAAAATTGAGAACAGGATGAAAAAAGAAGTTATTTCGTCCTTTAAATTCAAATAGAAATCGTTATATAAAAGTATTCTTGAAATTCATTTTTGCTCCTTGTGTATGGTTACTGCATATTTGTAGATTGTATAGATATATTTAATAATATACTGTTAAAAATATACTTAATACAATATATTTTTAACACATCGCGACAGATACAACGGATATGTGTTTGAAAGTTTACATAAAAAAACGATAGTACAAAAGAAATAAGCTTAATACACCAACCAGTAATACACTAATAAAAAACTACATCTTTACAATATCTTTTTAACACACCCTGTTTAATTTATTTAAAAAATGATTTTATTTAAAACAGTTTGGAATTAACTTTTGTACTGTGGACAATATCTTTTTAACACATCGCAGTTGGTGTACATACGTCAAAGAGTCATTTTGAATTAATTGGAACTTGTTTTCCATAGTTTGATTGGTGTATGTTTTATTAGTGTATTAACGTTTTTTCATAATACGCTAATGTAAAATTACACTTAATAGAACATCTTTTTAATACATAACAATTAATAAAACGAATATTTGTTGCAATTTACTTAAAAAATTTAGATGTTTAAAAATATATAACTGAAACAAAATACACACTTTTTATTAGCACAGAAACACAAGTTTGCATACTTTTTTTTCTTACTAGAACAGATCATGTGTTCTACAAAATCATCGAAATTTTCTAGGTTTATTCCTTTTCAAGAATCAGTTTAAAAGGAAATATATGAACGAGTTAATTTTTACGCGGATAACCGTAAAGTGAGTCGGAATAAAAGAGAATTGTTCTTTGGACAGATACGAAGAAAGGAAATATTCTTTTCGAATGTTGAAATTTAGAATAGAATAAAACTATGCTTTCTTCAGCATTTTGAATTTAAATCGAAAATTTATATGCTTTAAAAATATGTAACGAAACCAAAACCCACACTTTTTAATAGCACAAAAACAAAAGTTTGCATATTTTTTTATTACTAGAATAGATCATGTTTTCTACATAGTCATCGAAATTTTCTAGGCTTATTCTTTATCAAATATCAGTGAAAAAAAAAATAACGATATGAACAATTTATTTTTTACGCGGATAAACGCAAAGTGAGTAAGAATAAAATAGAATTGTTCTTTTGTCAGATACGAAGAAAATAAATGTTCTTTTAGAATGTTGAATTTTGGAATAGGATAAAACTATGGTTTCCTCGGAATTTAAAATTTAAATCGAAAAGTAGATGCTTTAAAAATTTATAACGAAACTATAACACACACGTTTTACTAGCACAAAAATAAAAGTTTGCGTAATGTTTTATTACTAGAATAGATAACTTTTTCTACATAATCATCGAAATTTTCAAGGCTTATTCTTTATCAAGAATCAGTGAAAAAAATTAAAAAGATGTGAAAGATTTATTTTTAATACGGATAAAAGCAAAATGGGTAGGAATAAAATAGAATTGTTCTTTTGCCAGATACGAAGAAAATAAATGTTCTTTTAGAATGTTGAAGTTTAGAATAGAGTAAAACGATGGTTTTTTTGGAATTTAAAATTTAAATCGAAAAGTAGATGCTTTAATGAAACTAATGTATAACGAAACTAAAATACTAGCACAAAAACAAAATTTTGCATCAGTTTTTTTTTGCTAGGATAGATCATGTTTTCTACATACTAATCGAAATTTTCTAGGCTTATTCTGTATCAAGAATCAGTACAAAAAAAATAGATATGAACGATTTATTTTTTACACGGCTAACCGTAAATTGAGTCGAAATGAAAGATAATTGTTCTTTCGACAGATGTGAAGAAAGGATTCTTTTAGAATGTTGAAATTTAGAAAAGAGTAAAACGATGGTTTCTTCGGCATTTAAAATTTAAATTGAACAATTAGATGCTTTAAAAATATATAACGAAACCAAAACACACATTTTTTACTAGCACAAAAACAAACATTTTCATCATTTTTAACACTTTCCAACAAATTTGAAAAGTGTTTATGATTTTGGTTTTCATTCTGTCTGTCTGCCGCCTGTCTGTCCGTGCGCTAACTCGCATAAACATGCTCCGATTCCCATGAAATTTACATGTTATTGAGGTTTACTATGGCATGTTCGGTATTGAAAATGAAGTGTGTAGCATTTATAGTACCTTTACAAGGACACTCAAAATATTCCATTACATTGCGGTCTATGGAGAAAAATCGTTGGTGGTGTATTTTAATTATGTTACCCTTTTCAAATAGCGTGAAGTTAATATCACGTTTTCACTCGAATCACCTTATTTTTTGTAAATCAATCTATCAAGGCGAGAGTTTGCAGTCGTAGCGCCGAGAATCCAATTCATGCTGTTCGTACTGAAGGAAATAAATAGGCAGTCGATTCCAATACACAGTTTATTAGAATCCAGAGAAGCGTTGAGGCCATGCTTTACTATTTCAAAATGATAATTCCATAAATAATGATTTTTAGTACCATGGAGATACTTGGTGAATTAATTCAATGCTTGAAGCAGACATAAGATCTTAACAGGCAGCGTCATCTTGTCCATCGGCAGCCAAGGCGATTTATTCCACGGTCGCGAAGTACGCGCCAGGGTTACGTGTACATCGAGCTCCAGGAACAATCTGCTCTCTACGCGGGAAAAAACAGAGTATAACTATTATTTAACGCCCATGAATACAGTGCCGTTAAACAGTCTTTCGACAAATCAGCGCTACGGAACTAAATTTTCTGGAGCTATGATATTGAAGATATCAGACCGCAGGCTGAAAAAGCGCGGGGAAATGTTTCTAGAATGTTTCGGAACAATCTAATTCCTTCGAACAAATAAGAAAAAAAAAATACGTAGGTTTTACCGAATGTGGGCAGGATGCCAATATAAAGATTTTACATTGAAACTGAGAGTAGCTTTTATATTTTTGAGAAAGAATTTTTTTTTCCAGAAAGCATAGGGAAATAAAAATAAAAAAGATATAGGTTGTTATTTCAAGAGAATTAAAAAATATTTAGCGGGGAGATTGATATTTAAAAGAATTAAATTCTAGGATGCGTTTATTTAATGAAACAAAAAGTGTGTAATTTTAACAGAACAGCGCTTAGAGCCATTTTTTAAGAGAATGAATTTAGAATAAAGCATTTTAAGCTAGGCGGAATTTTGACAATCTAAATACTAGAACGAGAAAATAATTTAGAATAATGGGATTTACACAGAATTATATCTTTGATGAGGCCAACGGCGAAAAAATGTTAAAATTTGCTTCATATATCATTGAGGTGCACTACAAGATACTTAATATATAATATGGTGAGCACAGCATTTATCGTTTATTTACAGGGCCACAAAAGAATCCGGTTACACTACTGTGTATTGACAATAATTAATAAAAGTGCGTTTTCAGTTATGGTACGCGTTTTAAAATTTAACTAATTTTTTACCTGTAATTTGTTGTGTATAAATTCTATACAGGGCGGTACAAAAGATCTCTAGCACATGTCCGTTTATTAACGAAAATTGCTGAAGGGGGATTTTCAATTGTGCTATAAATTTTCTAACTGAGTTAAATTTTATTTTAGCATACTGTATATTACACATAAAAATATATACATCAAATACAGGGCTGCACAAAGGACTGTTGATGATAACTGCTGAAATTATTTACTTAGGCATCATCTTTCACCTTGTTAAATGGTGAAGTTTTGTTCAGTATTCGGAATGTGTCGGAAAGTGTTTTTTTTTATCTATGATCGTTTGTTTTTTCTTTTTTTTAAATCTATGATCGTGCATAATGTCATTTTCAACATAATGATTGTTTTCACTACTCATTTTCACAGACATTATGTTATTTTCAAACACATAAACAAGCAATGTACATGTCTAAAAGTCTTAAAAATACTTTTAAAACTACACAAAACTAGTCAATCTGTTAAAAATTGTAAAACAGTAAAAATATTTTCACCTGTCGCTCAGAGGCATCTTCAGTCACTGATGTTATATTTTCTGCTTCTTCAGTCAATGGGTTGAAAACCCCCATTTTGCTTTTTTCTAATAACATATGGTGCCATCTGTTATCTATTTTTGCGTGGGTCATATCATTGCATGTTTCTGAATTTGATGTAAATATTTCTACATCAGATATCATCATTCATAATATTCATTACAGAAGGAAGCCATAGAAATATTTACATGGAATTCAGAAACATGCATTTATATGACTCATGCAATGCGCCGTATGTCATTAGAAAAAAGCAAAATGGGTGTTTTCAACACATTGACTGAAGAAGGCGAAAATATAACATTAGTGACTGAAGATGCCTAAAGAGCGACAGGTGAAAATATTTTTACTGTTTTACATTTTTTAACAGTTTGTGTTTAACTAGTTTTGTGTAGTTTTAAAAGTATTTTTAAGACTTTTAGACATCTACACTGCTTGTTTATGTGTTTGAAAATAAAATAATGTCTGTGAAAATGGGTAGTGCAAAGAATTATTATGTTAGAAATTGTTTCATAATCTAGGCTTGACGCATGATTTTTCTTTCTTGTTTCTTGCTGGAATAGATCATGTCTTCTACATAATCATCGACATTTTCTAGGCTTATTCTTTATCAAGAATCAGTAAAAATAAAAGATAAGAATGATTTATTTTTAACGCGGATAACCGTAAAGTGAGTCGCAATAAAAGAGAATAGTTCTTCCGACAAATACGAAAAAAGGAAATACTCGTTTAGAATGTTGAAATTTAGAATAGAATAAAACGATGGTTTCTTCAGCATTTTAAAATTTAAATCGAAATGTCTATGTCTAAAATTTCTTAAAACTAAATGTTTTACAATTGCTGTTACTGTATATATGTTTGTTCTATTTTTGTATAGTGCAATATTTTATTTAATAAGTACACGAAAACAAATACATGTATAATGAAATATTTCTTCATAACTCATCGCGATTAATATAATGTAACTTTTTTCTTATTCATATAAAACTTTAGATGTTAGAAACAACTCTACACCATAAACAATCTAAACAAAAATGTACTTAACACAGAATTTTTTAAATACATCACAATTTAATTTCAAATAGAAGTGCTTATATTTAAATATGTTTGTAATTACTTTTTTAAATATCTGCAATGCCTTAATTAAAACATCAAGATTGTTGTATTTTTCAAATACAAAATCTTATACCAACAATTTCATTTTACTAGATTTTACAGTTTTTGACGATTTTTTCTTCATTATTGTGTTTAATAATACACTAATACAAAAATACATTTCTTACAGGATCTTTTTAATGCATCACAATTTTGTTCAAATATAAGCCGTTATATTTATTTTACTTATTTCTAGGGATTTATATTTGAAATGTTTACAATAACTTTTAAACACATCGCGATTGCTGTATAAACATATACGTATAAATGGTCATACATATCATTTCATGTTAATAGTTTTTACAGCTTTTGGAAAATATTTCATTATTGTATTTAACAATAGACTAATACAAGAATACACATTTTTAATGCATCGCAATTTTTTTCACTTAGAAATGCTTATATTTAAAATCTATTGAAGATAATTTTTAAAATGTCTACAATACATTTTTAACGCATAGCGATTGTTGCATCTTTCAAATAGACATGGTGATATCTAGAATCTCTTGCTATTATATTTTCCAATTTTTGACGAAATGTTTATTATTGTATTTAGTGATAGACTAATACAAAAATACGACATTTAGTACAGGATACTTTTAATACATCGCAATTTTGTTTCAAATGGAATGGTTATATTAAAAAAATAATTACTTTTTAATGTTTGCTTTACTTTTTAAAGCATCGCGATTGACTACTTGAAAGTGTCATCATAATCTTTCAAGTATAAATGGTCATATCTTTAATTTCTTGTTATTAGATTTTATATTTTTTGTATATCAAATCATTCATTATTGCATTTAAAAATACGCTAATAAAAAAAAAAAAAAAAAAAAAAAACACGTGCAACATTATTTTTTTAATCCTAATGTAATGCTAATTTGTTCCGATCTGTATGAAAAAAATCAGATACTAGAAAAGAAATAAGGAAAAAGTGAAAAACACTTTTTCTAACACGAAAACAAAAAATTGCATCAGACTTGAATTTCTTTTTACTTGAACCGATCACTGTTTCTGCACAGCCATCGAATTCTTTTAGCCTTATTCTTTATCAAGAATCAGCAAAGAATAAGGACGATTTATTTTCGCGCGGGTAGTCGAGAAGTGATTCAGAATAAAGGAGAATTGTTCTTTCCATAGATACAAAAAAAAAGAAGATAGGCTTTAGAAATTGAAATTTTGAATAGAATAAAACAACGGTTGATTCCGTAATTTAAATTCAAGTAAAAATAGTTACATTGAAAATTTCTTGGAATTAATTTTGGCATTTATCTATGATTAGTATAATTTATACAGGGTGTCCGAAAAGTCTGGAAACGGTCAAATAACTCCAGAAATACACATCGGATTGAAAAACGGCAAAATGCATGTTCAATATTTTTGAAAAATCTATTTAGGGATATGAAAGTTGCCCCCCTAAACTTTGCCCCTCCCCGGGGGGAAAGGGCGGCGACATTGAAATCTTAAATGATGACCTCCATTTTTTATTGCAGATTCGGATTCTACGGGGAAAAATACATAACTTTTGTATTGAACATATTCTTCGAAACAGTGTAGATGGCGCCGTAATCGAGTGCAATGCTGTGAGAATCGTTACCATTGCAATGTCTGGAAATACTCGAATAACTCGAGAAACATACATAAGATTGAAAAACGGAAAAATACGTGTTTAATATTTTAGAAAAATGGCAACTTTGATATCCCTAAATAGATTTTTCAAAACTAATGAACATGCATTTTTCCGTATTTCAATACGATGTATATTTCTCGAGTTATTCGAGCATTTCCAGACATTGCAATGGTAACGATTCTCACAGCATTGCACTCGATTACAGCGCCATCTATAATGTTTCGAAGAATATGTTCAGTACAAAAGTTATGTATTTTTCCCCGTAGAATCCGAATCTGCAATAAAAAATGGGTGTCATCATTTAAGATTTCAAAGTTGCCCCCTTCCCCTCATGCAAAGTTGCCCCTCATGCATTTTGCCGTTTTTCAATCCGATGTATATTTCTCGAGTCATTTGACCGTTTCCAGATTTTTCGGACACCCTGTATATTTTTAACTGTACCGTTAGTCATAATGAGTACAAATATTCGAAAATCACATCATCTTTTTAGAATTGAAGCAAAAATCTCAAAGTAACAACACTGAAATGAAAAAAATTTCAATGAATTTTATTATCATGAATTCGAACTGTCTAAATAATAATAATAATAATAATAAACAACGAAATAGGAATAAAGAAATAAAATTTTCTAAAGAAAAATTCCTGCTTAACCCATCATGGCAATTAATGTAAGGCTTCGAAATTTACATGAAAAATTTAATTCAAGACTAAATAAAGCTAACTAAAGCAACATTTTCTAGTATAATTAAATCAAAAATTTCCTCACGTCGTCGTGTATGTATTGTGTATCAAGAGCGTAACAAGTGTATGCGTTACACAATGAGAACAATCGGAGAGCTCTAATTTGTAAAATCTGAAATTTTGTGGTCCTATTTAAAAAACTACTGTAGAAAACATTGTTCAGTGTCGTGAAACTAGTAGAAAATGACGTTCTGCGTGCATGAACAATCTAAGCCGAAAGCGGTAACTGCAAATGTTTGTGCGACATGTTTTATTGGCCCAGTAAGAATGACTGATGCTAGCATAGCCAAAAATGTTCCGCTTCTTCTTTCTTAATTATGTTGTTTGATTACAATTTTCATACATTTTTAGTTTCCTCTATAACGATCTCCATACTGTAATATCGAATAAAATCGAGCAGGTTAAAATTAGCACTTTTAGCTTTCAATTTAGGCTTTGCATTTGCACATTGGGGGCAATTTCAAACTGCACCAACGATGCTGAACACCTTTCCAATAGATTTTGTTTATCATGTCTCTAAGATTTTTTCAAAGAGGATTTCTCTGTTCCACTCTTTGCAGCTAGGGACCAAGGCGAGGGGTCTCATAGTGTAGCTCATTTTGACTTTCCTATGTACCACGGCAAAAAAAAAAAAGAGAGAAAAGAGATAACACCCTAAACATTTTAATCAAAAATTTTCCCAGAAAAAACCATTCGATTGGAAATTACGTCGTCTTTCAATTTATTTAAAAAAACAATAAGCTTAGAGAGTCGTTTTGATGCTGAAATTGTATCAAAGCTGAATATTTTAATACAAATACCTAATTTTTACAACAGAATTGGAAGTTTAAGTACATTTTGAAACCCCTAGTGTTAAATTCAATTGTAATCTTTGCAAAACAGATTAAAATGTGGGTAGCGTTTTAAGCATAACTCAAAACCTTACTTAACGAATTGAGCTGGTTTATTGAACAAGCATATTTAAGTATCTAGAAAAGGATATCTGTTTAAAAAATGCATAGTATAAAATTTATATTTTTTGAAATTTTTATTTTTTTAAATATATATATTTTTTAATTATTTTTTGAAAACATTATACAAGAAATCCACATCTACAAGCTTTAAAAATAAAAATATAAAATTACAGCTTATTCCGCCAAGTAGTTTTTGAGTTTTGCTTAAAAAACTACCCACATTATAATCTGTTTTACATCCATTACAAATGAATTTAACACTAGGAACTTCAAATGGTAAATCTACATAATTTATAAACTACTTGATCGAATTACTTCCTGTTTGGTATTTTTTAGTAAAAGGTACCCCAAAAAGCCAAATATGATGTCAAATCAGGAATTCGTTACAATTTTCATATGAAGATGACCCTCTAAACTTATCTTTTTAAACATAAATTCAAAGACGCAGTTTCAGTAGAATGTCCTTTTTTGGGGGGGGGGGGGGGCGGATGGGGAGAGGAGCAATTTGGTAATGACAATGCATGTGGATTTCACTTGTTCTTCTTGATCAACTGTACAGACACCAATTTTATAACTGTACCATTTACAAAATAAATGGCTACTTAACATATACACTTTCCATCCTGTATATATATTTATTACAACATATCACTGAACATAAATGAATTCCTAAATGTAATTATGTGGAAATAAAAACAAGGTAATAAAATGTGTAAACTGAATGAAATACTTTCCTGAATCAGTGTGTTAACTGAAATAATATTTCACGTGAAAATTACTTATGGAAACTTTATAAAAACAAAGCACAAAAGAAAAAAGTTCATGCAAAAAATATTGATGATAATTATTTTTGCTCCTCACGAAATCTTACATTGAGTTAAGTACCCAATATTATATCATCGATAAATATTTTTAATATTATATAAATATGTCAAGGTGTTTGAAATAAAAACGGAACCTTTGTTTAGTTAGACAAATTAATTACCTCCCCTAATTGCCAGGAAAAACAAAAGTTTGCAAAAAGGAGCATATCTGAACTTTAATTACTAATTGCACATCATTAATAACTCCTTTTAATTTTTCTATACCGTCGTTAAAGTTGTTGCTTTTCTTTTAAAGCAAAACAAAGAAAATGAAGCACTGGAGCCTTTTTCTTTTAGAGTATATTATATTCAAGATAATTGTAATATTTAATAATTAATTAACTTTTAAAATAAATTAAGTAATTAAAAGTACATCTGGCTTTGCTTCAACTAACAGCAAATGCATAGTTTATTTACCTTCTACCCTTTTGGCGTCAACCCAAAATTTTTTAGATGGCTTTTTAATGGTAACTTTATAAGATAATTAAATATTACTGAATATGCTTATTTTATTTAAGATTTCAATGAAAAGTTTCGGGTTTATAATTTCAGAGATTTTATGGTGGATGAGAAAAAATCTGGATTTTTGAAAAATGATATTTATGCAACAAAGTACTGAGGAATAAATACTTTAATGAATACTTTTTTAATTTTAAATTTCCAACGTATTGAATACGCAATGTATAGTGTATTATCTTCATATTTACGTATGAGGCATAGAGATCCAGAGTGGACCAACCTCGCCAGCTGTGATTTCGAGAAAAATTATTTTCAAAATTTGTACAAATTTGAGTCAAACTCTTTTATGTCAATTCTGCCAGTACCAGTGTAGACCAAGTTTCTTCAGCAAGCATAGGGTGATTAACTTGGTAGTGCCATACTAAACCAAACTACTTGATCTACTCTTGCATTGGCTACTTGATATCCAAGTTACGTTTGACTATTTGTTAAACTGCCTCTATCACTTGAATAGTTTATAAATTAACAAAATCCATTATACAGCCAATACATGGCATGAAGCACGATGCCTTGATACTTCAAACTAAATTTTACAAAAATGTGGGATAGTCCAATCTGGTTCTCAATGCCCTATGTATCCCGAAATTTATGATATTTTTACACACACATATCGTACATACTTATAGGACTCTTAAAACATCCATATAATTGATATAACGTTAATTTTTTTCACCAATTGAAATTACTAGTAGCTAATTAAAAATCTTCCATAATTATATTTAACTAAATCTTAATAAATCTATTAAAGTGATTAACTTTGCAGTGTTTTTAGTTGAGTTTAGTTGGATACATAAATAAATTTGTCATTAACCCATTTTCGGCCAAGCATAAATATTTTATAAAATGTGGTATTATTTGCATAGAAATTTGCTTAAATTACATTCATTAAGACATCAAAAAAGTTTCGTGCATGAAAAATAATATTTTATTTAATTTTACTTTACCATTATTAATTTATTATTATTAATTTATTATTAAATTTAAATAAAAAAAAATTAAGTTTTCTTATGGCATTTGTTTTATTTTTATTTTATTTACAGAACTTGCAACTTTACTCCATTATAAAAACATATGATTAATCTCAAGTGGAATAATTATACATTTTCAAAAAGTCGAATTTGTCAATAACCGTTTCAAGTAAAAAACCAGCGTATTTTGAAAATTTCTCAACAGAAAGTGATTACTTCAATTGAATTACTAATATATTATAGATGTCTCTAGAGCCCTTAAAAATAGCAGAAAAATAAAATTAGCGAAAAATATACGTCACAGTGTTAATAAAAAAATATTTATTGAAATGGTGCGTTTACGCACCTTTGGCCGAAAATAGGTTAAATAGCCTTCACAATGGTCGATGTTTTAAAGTTATTGAATTTAGCATTTAAAATTTTTCGGCTGCATTTTCCGTCAACGGTCCTAGTCCCGGTCGGCAACAAAATTAAAAGTACCTCCCGTTCCGAGCACATGCCGCATTTTCCGCAAAATAGTGGAGGTCACCTGAGGCCGACTGGACATTTGACAACTGGTATTCTTAATAGTTTTTCGGTTAGGTATCTTTCATACACTAACAATGGAAATTTACGTTTTTATTCCATTAGCGCATGTCAAAATCAATTTCCAATTAAGCTTTTCACTGCGCAGCGACAGAAAAATCGATTAAACTACAATGATCACACGTTGCTACAGGACGAAAAAGAAAAGGAAAAAATTTATACTATTAATACTTTTCTCATTTAATCTTATAATCTCACATAGGTTGTTTCTTTTCATAGTGATCACAGTGCTGGCTATTAGTTGCGAGGTGCCAAACCTGAATCTCCATTCGGCTTTGAATGGTGGTAGTTGTTCGTGTTTGCGCAGTGTTGCGAATAATATTAGGAAGAATCATTAGGTTAAACATACAAAGAAATATTGGGACTATATAAGAAATATTTCACTTTATTGCGAATACTTGCATTGCTGTAATTAATAAATAATTAAAAATTTGTTATATTTTGTAGCGTATACTTAGAATAAGATATACTTTTTCGAAAATTTTATGTTGAAAACAATGATTTTTTTATTTTAATTTTCGAAAATATTATGAATTGTATTTTTTTTTTCATTTTTTTAAAATAGAAATCGACATATGAAAACTTTAAATATGCAAATCCTAAAAGGAACTTCGTTCCGCCAATTAATTTTTGAGTTAGTAAAAAAAAAAAAACACCAATATCACATTCGGATTTGCAACGATTACAAATGAATCTAGCATTAGTTATTCCAAATTTTTTATCTTCATAATTTCTAAACTACTTGACCGAATTAATTCGTGTTTGGACTAAGGCAAAATTTACGGAAAAACCCAAGTAAGATGGTTCGTATTGAAAATATCAAATTTTGATAAACTTGCAGCATGAAGAAGACACCCTAAGCTTATTTTATTTAAACATAAATTCAAACAAGCAATTTCCAATAGAATGACCTCCATTTTTTTTTTTCTGCAACAATTTAGTGATAAAAATATATGGGGGTATTCTCTTGTTCTTTTTGGTACAGACACCAATTTTTTAACTATACCATTCACAAATTAAATGGCCTCGTAACTTACAAACTTTCCAAATTACCACAACTTATATCACTTGAACTTAAACGAAGTCTTACTGAAAATAAAAACTAGATAGGATTTTTTTTTAAACTGATTGAAATGCTTTTCTGATTCAATGTATTACCAGCAATAATGTTTCACGTGAAAATTATTTATGGAGGCTTTTTTTAAAACAATGCACAAAAGAAAAAAGTTCATGTCAAAAACTATTCATGAAAATGATTTTTACTCTTCGCAAAATTTTGCATTGAATTAAGTACCCAATATTATATCATCGATAAATATTTTCAATAATATATAAATATGTTAAAGTGTTTAAAATAAAAACTGAGCTTTTGCTTAACTAGACAAATTAATTACCTTCCTTAATTGCCAAAAAAAGTTTGTAAAAATGAGCATATCTCAACTTTAATTACTAATTGCATATCATTAATCACTCCTTTTAATTTTTCTTTACTTCGTTAAAATTGTTGTTTTCTTTTTAATGCAAAACAAAGAAAATGAAGTACTGAGGCTTTTTGTTTCAAAGCACATTATAGTTAAGATAATTGTAATATTTAATCATTAATTATCTTTTAAAATAAATTAAGTAATCAAATGTACATCTTGTCTTCTAGTCGCCGTAAATGCACAGAATATTTACCTTCTAAAATTTTGGCGCCAACCCAAATATTTTCAGACGTCTTTTTAGTGGCACCTCTGTAAAATAATTAAATATTATTGATCAGTTATATAATTATTTTATTGAAGATTTCCATAAAACATTTTTGCTTTATAATTTCAGAGATTTTATGGTGAATGACAAAAATTGAAAATCTGCCTTTTTGATAAATTTTATTTATGCTCCTGAGTGTTGAGGAATAATAAATACTTTTTAAATTTTAAATTTTCATCAGAATACTCAATAAGTCGTGCATTAGCTTCAAATTTACATATATCCTGTTATTATTTATATTCTTAGATTCATACATGCAAAAATCTTACATATTTATATCCATCTTAAAGAATACACATAACTCACATAATGATCATTTTTTCAACAACTAATTGAAATTTTTCCATGATAAAATGTTAGCTAACTACGGGTATCTTCCGCCTACGAGCTGTGCTCGTCGACACCTTCGAGGCGATGCAGCTATAATAATACGCTAATTTGTTCGGTATTAAAAAGATTACCTGATTATGGAAGATTGAACGATATTATCAAGATCAGCGGTGATCTTCTGTAATCGATATGCCGTTCATTTCTCTTTGATTGGGGGGATTTTTCGGAACCCAAGACCACATCCACAGCTGAAGCCTTATTTCGTGATTGATTAAGTAAGATCTATCGCACATTTGAAAATAGGCTTGTACAAAATCGTTAAGTAAAAAAATGTCGCTCCCTCCCAGACTTTTCTAATAACGTCTAGAATTTTTTTTGATGCAATAAAAACATCGATTACTTAATTTCACCCATTTAAATCGTTTCGCACGTAATATATTTTTTGTTGTTGTTGTTTCTTTTTTATTATGCACGTGTAAAAATGCTTTTCATGTGAAAGAAGTTTAGAAATATTATAATAATATTTTACTTTCTTAAAATCTGTCAACTGTAGTGTAAAAAAATGGCTTTCGCGAAATGTGAAATAAATCTCTATTCAGATAATAAAATTTTGAATAAAAAATTGAACAAAAAACTTTAAAAAAATAAACACATTTAAAAATGATTTGACACAGCACACCGCTACCTCGACAAGTAGGTGTCTGTGATAGAGGATTAAATTGCTATGCATATAAGATAAAGCCAGGAGAGATGGCGCGGTTGGAGAGATTGCGCACATAGAGGTTAGGGGGAAGGAGTACAAAGTGTGAGCAGCGATTGCAGGTAGTTGTACAACAGCAGTACTGGAGTGTGTACTTGAAAGTACACGTTGATTGTTTTGAGCGTCTAAGATAAAGCATTGCTATTTTGTTTTGTTTTCACAAAGTAAGTGCTTGAATTTTCATAGCTATTCATCAGAATTTCTATACAATGTTAGTAAAACAAAATATTTTAAACTTAAACGATTTCTCATAAGCTACTAATCTAGACTAACAATGTGAACATCAACGGTTCGTTTTAGTAGCTATCATGTTTAAATAACAGGCCGCGCAATCTCTCCTACCAAAGTTGGAGAGTTTGCGAGAGTTAGATCTACTACTTAGGAGAGATGGCGCATTGTTCCCATTAGTTTCCATGCTAGGAGAGATTATGCAACTTATTGGTAAAATTGTATTAAAAATGAAAAATGAAAATTGACTAATTTTAAGTTAAACATGTTATCAAGTAACTTAATGTTATTTTGTAATCTTAACTGGACTTGCCTTTTCTGATTCTTAAATCATAATGTTAAAATATTCACTCCTAATACAATAATATTTGTTCACAAAAACCTTATAACAATGTCATTTAAGTATAATTATTATTGTTAACAATTTAATTGCAGTTATTATTAGTAACAATCTCTCCTACCCATGTGCGCAATCACATCAACCCTGTAAGGACAGATTGCGCAAAGTAACTTTGTATTATTACTACTGCTCTATTAAATTACAACAAAACAACAAAATAGCATGGGAAATGCACAAAAAACAAATGAAGTAAAAATTATTCATGGATAGTTTAGCAAAAAATTAATATTTAGATTTTTTATTGTTATTCTTTTGAATTGTGCGCAGACTCTCCTAGCTTTACTTTAAGCATATAAAAACTTTCTTTTACATATGTAAGGTGTCACATCTCGAATACTTTTATCTCGTTTTTTATATCGAATGAAACCGAAACATGTCAGTGGGTTATTGGATTTATATGTATATTTTGCGTGACATCTTACTTAAGTAAAATAAAGTTTTTATATGTTTCTATGTTTATGAAGAGGTGAAGTTCTCTTTTAAATTTTAAGATTTAAAAAACATTTTTAACATTGCTATGCCTAGTTTTTGTCCCTACGCTTTTAAAAATTTGCAGTAAACTGTCCGTTCATTTGACCGTTTTCATAGAAAACGGTTATGTAACTGTAATTTAATTCTATTATGTCTACAATATGGGCAATAATATGGTCAGAAAAGATTTATATTACAGTTATGTAACCGTTTTCTCTACAAACGGTAAAATGACTGGACAGTGTGCTGCAAATTTTTAACAGTGTATGAAACTTTTGTATCTGAACTATTTCGACCGATTTCAACATTAAATACCAGTTAAAATAATTCTTCAGCATGTTTGTTATGCATTTATCTATAAAACTAACAGTTTTCATATTTTTATAAGCAAGAGTTTTTTAATATAAGCCGAGAAAGAGAGCCCTTGTCACAATTTTTTCAATTACCACAGCAGCGTTACTCACCTTTTTATACAGTCAAACCTCCTTAACATGAACACTCATAACGCGAATTACTTTTAGCACGAATTGTTTCCGATTGCCCCGTCCAGTTGTATGTAATGTATTTAAGTTTGGATAACACGAACTACTTTTACACGAACAAAAAAAGTTTCCCCTTGAGTGTTCGTTAACAAGGTTCGACAGTAGAATAGAAAAAAAATTAAAAAACTATTAAGGTGCAGAAGATGGTAGTGTTTTTGTTTGAGATAAGTTGAATACATAAATCAGTTAGTAATTATACATCCTTTCACAATGCAATAATATTTTATTTCCATGATCCGAGTTAGAAATTAAATTACCTGCCCTTGTCCTAAATTTAACAACTGGAATTTTCACTAGTTTTAATATTTGTACACTGATGATGGAAATAATTGTTTACTTTTTTCCCCATTCGCGCATGTGGAATTAAACTATTCAATGCGCAACGAAATAAAAGTCAATTAAGATATAGCGATCTGATGTTGCTGCAGAATGAGACAAAATCGTAAAAATGCGTATTATTATCACTTTTTTCATTTTATCCTTTAATCTTTTATATGTTGTTTGTTTTCTTAATGATTGGTCTGCTGACTATTAGTCAGACGACGCCAATCCTAAATCCCGTTCAGCTTTGAATGTTGGTAGTTGCCCGTATTTGTACAGTGTTGTGATTAATATTACAAAGAAAAACTAGCTTAAACATAACAAACAATTGTTGTGACTATATACAAAAAAATATATTTTATTGCAGTATATAATACATAATTAAAATTATGTTGTGTGTTGCAGTGTATATCTTTATTTTCAAAATAAAGATTTTTTTTTAATTATTTTCGAAAATATTATGAATTGTAAATTTATAAGTAAAAAAAAAAACTGAAATCGACTTCTAGAAGCTTGAAATGTGCAAATAAAAAATTATAAATCATTCCGCCGAGTAGACTTATGTTTAAAAAGCTACAAGCATAGCTATCTATTTAGCAACAATTAGAAACGAATATAACATTAAGAGTTCCAAATTTTAAATCTTCATAATTCTTAAACTATATAAACGAATGCATTCACATTTGGTATCCCAAAGTAAAATTTACCAAAAAAGCCAAATATGATGTCAAAATCAGATGTTCAGATTGAAAATGTTAGAGTTTGGTGAAATTTCATAATAAAGACGAACACTTAAGTTTATTTTTATGACACATTCAAAGGGAACATAATTTCCAGTTGAATTGATTCCGGGTTTTTTTCCGAAACAACTAGATGATTTAAATGTATGTTCTCTCTTCTTTTTTTCTTGCCATGTGTACAGTGTACACATGGCAAGAAAAAAGAAGAGAGAACATACACTGTACAGGTCTGTACAGACACCAATTTTTAAACTGTATCATTCACAAATTTAATGGCCAATAACTTATACACTTTCCATGCTGTATATATTTTAATCTAATTACTTATATCACTTGTACATAAACAAAGCCCTGGTGTAATTACAGAAAATAAAAACAAGAAAAAAGTTTAAACTAAATGAAATGATTTTCTCAATCTATGTAATAATTGCAACAATGTTTCGCGTGAAAATTATTTATGAAGACTTTTAAAGACAAAATATCTGAAGAAAAAACTTCTTGCAAAAAATGATTAATGGTAATTAATTTTACTCTTCACGTAATCTTACATTGTTTTAAGTACTCGATATTATATCATCTATAAATATTTTTAATAAAATATATGACTATGTCAAGGTGTTTGAAATAAAAACTGAGCCTTTGTTTAGTTAGAAAAATTAATTACCTTCCTTAATTTCCAAAAAAAATTTTGCAAAAAGTAGCATATTTTAACTTTAATTACTAATTGCACATCATTAATCACTTCTTTTAATTTTTCCTTACTTCATTAAAATTGTTGTTTTTCTTTTAAAGCAAAACAAAGAAAATTAAGCACTGGCTCTTTTTGTTTCAGAGTACATTATAGTTAAGATATAGTTAATATTTAATAATTAATTAATTTTTAAAATAAAATAAGTAATCAAAAGTACATCTGGCTCTGCTTCAAGTAACAGTAAATGCACAGTTTATTTACCTTCTACCATTTTGGCGCTAACCCAAATTTCTTGTGATGTCTTTTTAATAGTACCTCTGTAATATAATTAAATATTATTGATCAATTATATGTTTATTTTATTCAAGTTTTATATGACAAATTTCGGTTTTATAAATTCAGAGATTTTATAGTGAAATAAGAAAATAATAATAATAAAAAAAACTGTCTTTTTGATAAAAACTATATATGAACCACAGTATTGAGGAATAATAAATACATTTTAAATTGTCATACTGCTGAATACTCAATATATTATAGTGCATGTTCTTCATAATTACATATATCCTGTCCGACTGATAAATTACATTAACTTATAAAGCAGCCCTTTTTTCAAAAAAATGAAATAAGTATAGTAACAAATTAAAAATAATCAATAATTATATTTTAACTAATGCCTCATAAATATATTAAACTGATTCAAATGTTTGTAGAGTTTTTATATGAGATAAGTTGAATGAAATAATATTTAAATTTTCATCACAATAAAATAATAGGTTTTTTCCGTGATCAGAGTAAGAAATTTAAATTGCCACACTAGGCCCAAGTTTGTCAACTAAATTTCTTAATAGTGTTGATGTTGTGCAGCATTCTTACACTGACGACGGAAATAAATTTGTATGTTCGTAAATATATAAATACGTAGCACCTATAGTCGTCGTCTGGTCCGTCCGCTTGTCCGCATATAACAGCGCAAAAACTACCCAACCTAATGGTGTGAAATTTAATATATATTATCGTTGCAGAATTTTGTTGAGCCATTTCAAATTTTATGAAAATTGAATCAAAACTTAAAAAGATATTAATACACGTTTTCTTCATTCTATTAAATCCTAACATACGTCATTAATTCAGTGATATCCCATGATAGGTAATGATTCTAGGTTGTCATTATGATTACGTCATATTATTTCCGTATGACTGAATTTAAAAATAGATTTTGTAAACTAAAATTGTTTAATTATAGCAATCCTATAATCTACCGACAGTTATTTAGATAGTTGTTTCCGGTGAAATAGATATTAAATGGAAAAATAGTCTAAATATGGATTTCAAGTTTTGAAATTTTCAAATCTAGGCTTAAGTTTTCCTCTGGAATTTTCAGTAAATGTCAACAAAAGATAAAATGTTGCCAACTTAAAATGTACTTATTTTATTACGAAAATTAATCATATCATAATAACAGATGATATATTTCATTTTTTCAGTGAAATAATAACGTTTTTTTTTTTTTTTTTACGTTGTCTTGTATTGGATATTTGTGCATAGTATAATTTTAATCTAACAGAATTGTAATTAATTGTTTGTAAAAGTGTCTTTAAACTTAATTTCAAAAAACAAAATTAATATCTATAATATAAAAATTTGCACATGAAATAAATTTTGTAATCATGCATTTTTTCAAAATAGTGCAACAGCTATTGCACCATAATATTAATATTTATAAAACTAGTTATAGTACAAATGCAGCTTATTTGTCACGTTTGACGTACAATTTCCAATTTGTTTTCATTTTCGTATGTGACAACAAATTTTCAATAAAATTTTGCAATGCGCAGCGAAAGAAAAATCGATTATGCTATAGTGATCATATGTTGCTACAGGACGAAAAAGAAGAATCGTAAAAATATGCATAATCATTACTTTTTTAACTGTATGCTATAATGTCGTATAGGTTGTTTGTTTTCCTAGTGATAAGGGTTTTCGCTATTAGTTATAAGGTGGCAAACTTGAATTCCGATTCAGATTTGAATGATGTTAGTTACATAATTAAAATTATGTTGTAGGTCGTATTGTAAGCTTAGAACTGGAATACAGTAAACAGATGCGACAATGCGAATTTTAACACATGCCGCCTGTTCGGAAAGTGAAAGTTGTTGTGTAATTTTAATCGTATTAATTGTATTTTTTTTCTAAGCGGAAATATTTTTCAGTTTCAAGTAGGAGTTTTTTTAGTGAAGCATTATAATTGAAATTGCACCACTTGATAGAACATTATTAAGTTGAATCTATTTTTAAAATTAGATATCTGTCTGGTTAGCCTCGTTTTCAAAAGATAAACATTCTGATGAGAACTAATCAAACCACGTAGGTTTGTACCATTAAAGATGACAAAGAGATTTTTCCTTTTGACATATATATGCATATCCCTTTTATATGCAAATCTATAGGTCATATACAGCAAAAAAAATGAAATTACATTTTTTAATAGGAAGGTAGTTGCTATAATTGGATTTTTAAATACGTTATTTGTATACAAAACTGTTTGCTTACATATCTCCTTTCACCTCATTTAACGGTGAAGGTTCGTTACAATTTTCTGGATGTGTTGGAAAGTATTTCACAATCTATGCTTGACGCATAATTTTTCTTTCCTTTCTTTCTTTTTCTGTCTCGTCTATGCCATTTTAATGAAAAACAGTTTTATAAGAATAGGCAGGATGAAAGATTGTTATAGTATTTTGTAATGCTAGATAAAATTTACATGATAAAAAAAAGTATTTTCACTGTTGCAGATAACACATCGCTCAAAACTATTATGAAAATATATTTTGTGGAATATTTTCTCTTTCGTTGCTTTTTTAAATACCCACCCCTATCTCAGTTCATAGCAGCATGCAATAACATATTTTCATTACTTCTACAGTTGTATCTCGGCTAAAGTTTTATATACATGTATTTACAAGTTATCTACATGTTATTAAATGATTTTTATCATGTATGCAATTTTCATTTATATTTTAGTAAAATATAAAATACTGTAATTTTAAAAGATCTTCCATATAAAAAGTTGGTACATAATAGAGAAATTTAATTTCCTTACTTTTATTTAGTACATGAAATCAACACGAATCAATAATTACTTTTACAGAGAAGGTTTTGGTATTGGCCATTGTGATCTGAATGGTTTAATCATAAATCATGCTATGTTTTCTGGCAACTGAAAACAATAAGCATCTCTGTTGCTTAAAAGGCTACATTATCTAAAAAATAAAATGTATTGACTGTTTTTTTTTTATATCTGTAACATTTAAAAACAAATAAAAACAGAAGAACATATTTTATTTCAAAACATTTTATTACGATGTTACGTAAATCTGTGGATACACGTGCTACATAAAAAGAATCTTCGAATAAAAATGGAAATTTTAAAATAAAAGAAGGATAATAACTTTTCGATATCTAACAACAGCAATCGTAAAACTCTCAAATGAATTCGAAAATGCATGGTAAAGCACAAACCATAGAAGCTAAAAATACCATGCATTAAAAATTTTGACGCTTTTATTCATGCAAATTATCGTAATATAAAACCACTTTATATTCATAGAAACACAGATTTTCAGTTCCACTGCAATAAATCATTCCGATAAAGTGCATATTCTTGAAGTATTCTTAAAAGAAAAACGTGGATTCTGAAGATATCTATGTGATAACGAAACATCTGTTATGAAATACACAAACAAAGATCTATTCTCTCGTAATCATCCATCAGTGTCAAGGTTTCACAGGCGTATTATCTTTTTTCCCCCATAATATAGAGTCTCTTGTCGAAATTTTCAATTATCAAGGGTACAGCACACGTGACTCTTCATGAAAAGAGATGGGAGGATGATAAAAAATGGATATTGAAGAATTATTATGTGGAATTTTTTTATCTCAATTTTAAGAGATTTTTTTTAAGATATAAGAGCGAGATTTTTTTTTGTCTCAGCTTATTAAAAAAATTTCTTCACAAGAACTTTTTCATCCTCTCTATCATATATACAACAATAATAATTTTTAAAAAAATGTGAAGATGGGTTTAAAAAAAAACTGTATCCATTTAGAAATAAATATTTTTTTCAGTTTTTTTTTTTAATTCTCTAAATCAGGAATAGACAGAGAGTTCAGAGAAAAACTGAAATAATATCAGAAAAATATTTTGAATCTAAAAAGTAAAAATCTACTAAAATTCAGTTAGATTTAGTGAATTTTTTTTTAGCAAAGCTTTTCCTCCAGATTATATGTAGGGAAAATCTTATCGAGGAACCTTATCATTGAGATGCATTTTTAGATGAGTCTGACAAAAGCACACGAAAGTTTTACAGATAAGTGTCTAAAACATAAAAAATCAGATAATTTTATCTGTACTAATATGGAAGTATTATGATGGTGTTAAAAACGGGTTAGCTTCTGAAAATATCGATATGATAACAAAACATCTGTAATGAAATACACAAACAAAGACCTATTCTCTCGTAATCATCCATCAAAGTCAAGGTTTCACAGGCGTATTATCTTTTTATTTATTTTTTTCTACATATAATATAAAGTCTCTTATCGAAATTTTCCATTATCAAGGGTACAGTACACGTGATTCTTTTCGTGAGAAGAGATAAGACGATGATAAAAACTAAGATGGTGAAAAAAATGGATATAGAAAAATTATGTGAATTTTTTTTAATCTCAGTTTTAAGACAAATTATTTGAAAGATAATAGAGAACTATTAAGGTGGGTGAGCCAACGGTGACCAGTGTTCCTAACGTAGCCCTCCCCTCAAAAATAGAGTTAATTTAATTTTCAATGACAAAATGGTGCTACTGCATTGTCAATCATGTATTTGCAGTGCACGTGGCTGAATTTAAAGAGATCACTTTGATTCTCCGACATTTTATGCAGTGATTTCACTTTTGAGGAGTAGTCGTTCTATTTTCCAGATAAGAAGATATTTTAATTTACACGTGTTTAACTTCTTAGAACTTTCAGTTATGATACGTTTTCTGAAAACTTATTTCTTTCTCTTTATCCACATTCACCTCAATTCTAACAAATTTATCAGATTAATACTTTTACGTCGTGCAAATGGCGACCATACGCATGTTCTCAAGGAGGCCACCTTAGAAAACAAATGTAGAAATCAGTATAGAAAGGGTGATTTTCAAAATTTATACATAAATATATGAAAAAACTTATTACTCTTTATTGTTAACACCAGAGATCACTCAAAAGAAGTTAGTAACTCCCAGAAGAAAATCCCTGAACTACCGTGCACAAAAAGTGATTTAAGGTACTTTCGTATCATAAGATAAGAATATTAATATGAAGAACTCGGAAGAAAGGATCATCAGAGCATAATAGTAAGCAAAATATATTGCCGAGTATTTTTCACATTTTAAAAGTGATTTTAATACATGGGCCACCTTTGGAACACTATGCGCCAAAGGTAACCCACAAATAATATAAAAGTAATCCATATATTTAAAGCTAAAGGTGAATTCTGTTTTCCATGCAAAATTGGGTTCTATACGCGTGCGCCAGCATTCAGTCAATCAGCTGAAGGCCGTTACTATCCAGAAACAGAACTCCCTTAAAATTTTGTTCGATACGCATGCGTCGGCCTTCAGCCAATAAGCTGAGGGCTGTTACTCTGCAGAAGCAGATTCGGATTGACAAAACATATATCGCTATCTACAAGGCGCTATCTACACGTTGATCTGTGTTTTGAAGGTATTTATTTTATTTATTATATAATTTGTATAAATAACTAGGTGTCGAAACTGAATTTAGGCTCATTTAATGTTAAGCATAAATATTTAGGTATCGATTGCGATTCTAGCGTTTCGTCAAATCCAAATCAATCTAGATGGAAATCGCTTTCTTCCTTCTGTTATTATAGTACAGCAAATAATTCACGTAATTCTTATTATACATACATGATGCTTCACACTTCACTAAATGTTTTCATTAATCTTGAATGTTTTGATTTGCAATATAATAAAAATATACAATAAATCTAGAGACACTAAATTTTAACAACTTTTATAAGTCCAGCATTTTTTTTTAAGCTGCAAAATTAATCTGAGATGTCTAAAATAATCTGCAGCGCCTGCTGCCGTTTATATGAAACTCATAATTTGTCACAAATAGGTAATTTTATTGATTTCGTGCTTTGCCCATGAATGCGAAAAAAAAAAAAAACTATTTTTGACTTCAGGTGAAATGATTGAGGTTATTTCGGTTTTTCTTTTGTATATAAAAAATGTTATATATATAAAAAACCTGGCCATTAATCACATTGTTTATTGTATATTTAAAGACGATTACTTATTCTTTGTAATTATTTTTTTGTTGGGGGTTTTTGGGCGAAATAATATACTTTATAGATAGAGCCAGTTCCGCTAATCATTAATATTTACTTAATTATCTGACCGCCAAGCAAATGGGCAAATTTGTAATATTTTTTCTGTTATTTTTTTTAATATAAAAAAAAGATGAATTTTCAAACTTTGTATAAAAATCTTAATTACGTATATGAGTATATTCCTTGACAGTATTAATCATTAATCGATATTTCAAAACTGCATCATATTTGTAGAATTATATAAATTTAAACAATGCGTCTATTGCAGTGAAATCTGAGCATAGTGAACGGATATATCAGTTCACGACGGTGAGAAGGTTAATGTTTTATACAAGATTTGTATACATACAAACAATATAATGGATACTTTTCCGTTATATGGACACCATGCCAAAATGTATGCTAATGCATAATGTATGTAAATGTATTCTTGACGACAATGATGTCCATATATCTGAAAAGTACCATATAATGTAAATATATCATAAATATTAAGAGTTTGCTAAGATATTGAAGCATTCAGTGATGTGTTAGATGTATGCTTTTATCAAAACAATTATAATTTGTAAGTATGAGTTAAAAAAATAAATCCCCATTTTCTCGCATATTAGGAATTTTATTGTAGTAATCGGAACACCGTATGAATAAATAATAAACGGACTATAAGAGTTCCAATTTTGTATTATGTGAATTATTTTCTGTACTATACAAACAAAAGGACAGAGCTCAAAATATGTAATTTCCATTTGGATCGATTTGGCAAACTATTAAATGAGCCTAAATTCATTTTTAACGCTAAAATTAAAATCGACACCTAGATATTTATACACAATACAACAAATAAAATAAATTAAATACCTTCAAAACCCTTTTGATCATCACATCAGCGTGCAAGACAATTTTTTTACCGGAGACTGACGAATTTTACGATTTTACCGCAAACGATTGTTGAATTTTGCAGATTATCGACTATTGATTAACGAATTTCATGATTTCTTCCATGAACGTTTCACGAATTGCTCAAAAAAATTAAGAATATCGTCAAATTGTCTCGGGTAAAAAAATTTTCAATATTATCAAATGCCATCAATAAAAAAGTCGCAAAATTCGCAAAATAGATATAATGATTATGAACCTTGATTTTTCTGGTATTGGGTGATGAATTGGGGGTATATGATTTTTCAGCAATTCTTTGATGAAATTAGTGTTTTTTCAGCGATCCTTTGAAGAATTTCGCATTTTTCTCGCGATCCTTAACGAAATTCGCATATTCCAGCGATTGTTTGATAAAATACATTTTATTCCGCAATTTTTAGACGAAATTTAGTAAAAAAGCGTGATCTTTTGGTGAAATTTCCTTTTTTGCGATTCTTTGACAAAATTTGCTTATCTTTCGTGATCCTTTTGCATAATTCACATTTTTTCTGTGGTCTTTTAACGAAAGTCATGTTTTCCCATGATCCTTTGATGAAATTGGTGTTTTTTCCTCAATCATTTGACGAAGTCTGTGATTTTTTCCCCCGGCGAAGATTGGTTAGATGTTTTTAGTCTGCAGGTGCCCTAAAAAGTCTGTGACGCCCGTTGCTGCATCGCACACATTCTTCCATGGGGCATCGAACGAAGGGAATTCATCTTAAAGAATCATTGTTTCATTCCTAACATTTCTGGAAAGAAACAACGTTCAACTCATTGGCTGAATTGTAAAGGGCGAAAAGTGTCAAACATTAGCGGAAAGAAAGTGCGCAATTTGTTTGTTCATGGAAAAAATCGTGAAATTCATTAATCGATAAATTGCGAAATTCATCAATCGATCAACTGGTTTCGGGGGGAAAAGTTTTCGAATATCGTCGAATGGCTTCGAGAAAAAAAATCACAATCCATCAATTTCTTTGAAAAAATCGTGAAATTTGCCAATTGGTTTCGAAATTTGTCGAGTGGCAGCAGAGAAAAAAATCTTTTTCCATTCAATCATCGCAATTGGTGAGTGTGACTATTATGTTTGACCAGTGGTGGCAATAAAATCCATTGTCAAATTTTCAGTATTACTCGCTGTTTGGCAAGTGCTAATTTTGTCCTATACTTTCAAAACACTTTTGATCATCACATCAGTGTGCAGGACAATTTTTTTATGGGAGACCATTTGATGAATTTCGTGATTTTTCCGTTATCGATTGACCAATTTTACTGCTATCGATTGTTGAATTTTATAATTTATCAACTATTGATTAGCGAATTTCATGATTTTTTCCATGAACGTTTGACGAATTACGCAAAAAAATTAAGAATATTGTTAAATTGTCTTGGGTAAAAAAAAATTAATATTGTCAAATGCCAAGTTGCAAGTTGAAACGCCTGTGACCTCTTTTTCATGTTATGCATCTCTGGGGTCCCACCCACTTCCCCCCAAGTGGGACACTTTTCTAAAATTTGCACACACCCCTCATGTGATATATTTCTGGAAAAGTCTTTGACCGCTTATTAATGTTATGCATCTCCGGGGTCCATCCTGCTGGGGGGGCACTTTCGTAAATTTTGTTGACACCCCTCATGTCATATATTGTTGGAAAGGTCTGTGCCTGCTTAATCATATTATGCATCTCCGATGTCCATCTCCCCACTTTCCTCCCCCCCCCAAGGGGTACTTTTCTAAATTTTGTTGACACCCCTCATGTCATATATTGTTGGAAAGGTCCGTGACTGCTTAATCATATTATGCATCTCCGATGTCCATCTCCCCACTTTGCCCCCACCCAAGGGGTACTTTTCTAAATTTTGTTGAAACCCCTCATGTTATATATTGTTGGAAAGGTCTGTGACCGCTTAATCATATTATACATCTCCGATGTCCATCTCCCCACTTCCCCCCCCAAGGGGTACTTTCTAAATTTTGCACACAACCCTCATGCTATATATCACTAGAAAGGTCTGTGACCAGTTAATCATATTATGCATCTCCCATGTCCATCCCCCACTTTGAACCCCCAAGGAGGTACTTTTCTATATTTTGCACACACCCCTGATGTGATATATCGATGGAAAGGTCTGTGACCGCTTAATCATATTATGCTCCCCACTATGAAATTTGTCAAGTTAAAACAACTATAAATTTTATTTTTATGGTACTATCAAGTTGTTTGCCGTCAAATTTTGACGGATTCCATCTAGTTGAATTTTATTTTACAAAGAAAAGTAGATTTCATATGTGTTAGAGATAAGTGTAAAATTTTACAAACAAAAATTCTCCCAAACAGAAAATTATAATATTTATTTTCTTAAAATCTCAATTGATAAAAATCGTCATAAGAACATTTTAATTCTCTTTGTCATATATAACACGCTAAAAAAGTGTGGAAATCGATTTGAAAAAAAAAAAAAATCCATAGTTTTCTTTTGCATCTATTTAATAATAATTAATTTTCTCTGAAACTTTTTTAATTATCTAAACTAAACCATTTATAGCAAGCTGAAATAAAATCTGAAATTTTCTTTGAAATAAAAAAAAAATTCTACTAAAATTCCGTTTGCATTTTAGTAGAATTTTTTTAATAAATGCGAGCTTTTCCTACAGATTATCTGTAGGTAAGGACCGGGGTAACTTTGTTTTTGTGAATATTTTGGAGATGAATCTAACAGACACAGACGCACCTTTTACAGAAAATTGCCTAAAACCTTAAAAATCAGATCCCTTTATTTGTACTAATACTAATCTGGAAGTATTATGACTGAGTCTGAAAATATCGATGCGATAATGAAACATCTGTTATGAAATACACAAACAAAAATCCATTCTCTCGAAATCATTCATCAGTGTCAAGGTTTCTCAGGAGTATTATCACTTGTCCCCACATGATATAGAGTCTCCTGTCAAACTATTTAATTATTAAGAATTTATCCATTTTGTGGGAGGGAATTGCCGGGTGATAAAATTGAGAAAAGAAAAAACAAGAAAATAAAAATAGTTTATTAAAACAATTATTTTCAAAGCTTTCGACGCTTATCTTAAATTTTCCCTCTAATTTTATGACTGCAATCGATGTTGTTCCAAAGATTTACGTTACAATATTTTAATTTGGCGTGGATCCCGATTATTGAAAAATCACCGTTTTAATTTAAACACTTTATATATAAAGTGCAAACTAATATATATATATTTTTTTAATTATAATTTTGCTTCGTTTCTTTTTTAATATATGGCAACAGGAAAGAAAAAAAAACATTATGAAATATAAACTATCTATTCAGGATTTCTAAATTGTTTCCTAAACGTTTTTGTCATAATTTAATTAATATTAAACTGTTAAATGATAAAAGAATATATTTTTTAACAATTATTACATTCTTTATTTTTTATTTATATTTTTACTGTTTAAAGTACTCTTTTCATTACCAGTTGTACTTTTTATTGTTTAAAATATCTTGCCGAGACAGTTTCCCAGCCGTTTGGAATATTTTAGGGAGAGTGATTTGGATACATAATTAATTCCATTGTTATTGTATCTCAATGTCTAATATCGTAAAGAGTTGTAACCATAAAGAATATTTGCCGATTTATCCAATGCGACCGACTAACGAAAAAATGTCTTTATATTTTACCTAGTTTAGTATGAATTAAAAATATATACAGGGTGCGCCATAAGTTTGTTAAAACTTAAAAAAATCATTAAAAGGAAACAGATGCTGCTGAAAAATTCTGGTTTTCAGTAATGAACTTAGAGAGAGATAGAATTTTTTTAATAGCAAAAAAAAAAAAAAAAAAAAAAATCAAAAATTACCTATAGATCAAAATCTGCATGCATAATATGAAGCAGATTTAAAAATATATACAGGTTCTCCATTTCTCCGATTCTTCATTTGCAGTATGCTATCGTTACCAGATAAAGCAGTGTTCGTTAAACTGTTTTATAAGAATATGTAATCACAAACTGGCGCATTGCGAAAAATTCGCAAGGTAAAATGACAGAATACGAGAAAAAGGCCTGTTTCATATGCTGGGATACTGACGCTCGCCAGACACTTCGCAGGAATGGGTCTTTTACTATAAGACTAATTTGCATACATCTGCTTCATATTATGCATGCTAGCGCCATTTATCGGTAATTTTTTTAACCACA
Organism: Maratus michaelseni; assembly: GCA_963931845.1. Taxonomy (NCBI): domain Eukaryota; kingdom Metazoa; phylum Arthropoda; class Arachnida; order Araneae; family Salticidae; genus Maratus; species Maratus michaelseni. Next base: position 374,022,275 of record OZ007587.1, read on the forward strand.
ATTTTTCGTTATTATAAAAATCCAATCTCCCTTTAATCCCATCCTACAAACTGCAATTTTCAACATCATTTGTTTCCTTTAAATGAAATTTTAAAGTTTTAACGATCTTATGATGCACCCGGTACATCACTTCTAGTCCATTTAATTAGATTTGTAAAGCTGAAAGTAGCGTTTCCTTACGGTCATCTGCTACCACAGACTAAAGAACTTGGATTTGAGTAGCAATGTTTCTAAGAATTTGATCCATATACATACTAAGTTATAGAAATTCCCTCAAAACAGTAAAAAGGTAAACCTAAAGGTAAAAGGTATCTTGCAAATAATATTAATTATACTAGCAATCTGACTCTCAGAACAATTTCCGTATTTTTCCGGAATTCTTTTATAGTGTAAAAGGCACATTAACTGCATTGTATTGTAACCTTTGCTCCACCTTAAAATCGTTTAAAATAATCTAAATTGTACTGTAATCAGGTTAAACAATTTCAAGATAGACTAAAGTGTATTGTAATTATGTGTAAAACTGACTTTCAAATTATTACGACAGCTCTGTACAAGAATTCTAAACTGAAAAGAAAATCCGTAGAATTACGGAAATTGTACGGGGAATTGTGTTCCCAGTACAATATCTATATTTTTGGAGAAAAAAAATCTGATTAAAATTATTTCGTAAAAGTGTTAAAAATACTGAATATAATTTTCTGTCTGTTTCAATCTGTTTTCAGTTTATCTTGATTGAAATTTTTTTGAAAAATCATTAAACAAATCGTAAAAGAAAAATATATATGCTTGAAAAGCATTTCCAGCAATAACTGAAAATAATGAATAACTTATTGAAATTACTGTGCTCGACTTCTATAATAACTTTAATTGCTACAGTCATACTATAGCATTCTTAAATTTGAATTAGCAGGAAGTCTCTCGAAATCATTAAAACACATTTGTATTGATAATTGTACAAGCGACGGTCCATTCAAAATTATTGCGACGACGGTCCTGTACAAGAATTCTAAACTGTAAAAAAAATCCGTAAATTTACGGAAATTGTACGGTAACACGGTAATATTGTACTTCCAGTACAATATCTATATTTTTAGAGAAATAGATTCTGATTAAAATTATTTCGTAAAGGTGTTAAAAATAGTGAGTATGATTTTTGACAAACAGCAGAGCTAATTATTTTCACTAAACAAACAAAATCCATAAAAATACTTAAATTATACTAGCAACCTGATTGTCAGAACAATTTCCGTATTTTTCTGGAATTATCTTACAGTGTAAAGGACACATGAACTGCATTGTATTGTAACCTTTGCTCCACCTTAAAATCGTTTAAAATAATCTAATTTGTACTGTAATTAGGTTAAACGATTTCGAGATAGACTAAAGTGTATTGTAATTATGTGTGTGCACTGAAGTTAAATTTATGTGTATCATTATATGGTTTTTATCCTACTTATTCTTCAGTTTTGAGAGAAACACAGAAATAGAAGTAAAAAAAAAAAAAAAAAAAGTATGTTGTCAAATGTTATTAAAGTTAATTAAGAGAAAAATTATCGCTTCCATTAATTCCCCGTCAAATGTCCTTTCTCCGCAAATTCATTTCTATTAATTAAATTTGCGACGATGAACAATTGTACTTCTAAAATTTATTCTTAATTCTCCTCACCAAACTTCCTAATATTTTATTAGTATGCATACAAAAGTAATGACATGCCTTTATTGATCAAGGAGACTTTTATGTGTTTCAAAAGATTAGTAAAGAATTTTCCTTCAGTTTGAATGAAAAATATCGATACCATTGTTAAAGGTTGAGGAGTTAAATATTTTTTTAATTAAAATTTACTTATAAAAGAATGACTTCAATTCGTAATTTTTTTTAAGAAAATGTTTGTTAAAAAAGAGATCTTTTAACTGAAAAAACAATTTTAGTAGTTTAAATAAAATTTCAAAAATAAACTTTACATTTTTATTAAAGTAATTATTAAAAATAAAATCATTAGAAAAGAGTAAATTAATTATAATTATAATATTAGAATACATCACTATATTATGCCATTCTTCAAAACGCCAGCCATCTCAAAGCATTTGACATCATGTGAGTTTATTTGCTATAGACTTCTTCTTACATGTGTTTATTTTAGGCGTATTTCTTACCCCCATGCGTAGTATTTTACTTACCCATCATACGTAGTATATGGTAAATCTTGTAATCGTTTTAAAAATCGAAAAAAAAATTCATAGATTTACGCGTTTCAGACACTGGAGATTCTGAAAAACATATTTTTAGAAAAAAAAAATGCCGTCCGTCTGTCTGTGTGTTTGTGTGAGTCTGTAAACGCTCTATCTCCCAAACAAATTGAGATAGAGACTTGAAATTTGGTACGTACTTAGTATGTAATAATGGGAAGAAGCTTATTGAATTTCAGTAACCTCGATTATCCGGAACTATTTTTTTCGGACTCTCAAAATATTCGTTCTGATAAAAGTTATATAAAAATTTTCGAAATTGTTTATTTTAAGGAGTGAATATAAAATACAATAAAAAAAAATTGCATAAAGAATGAAGTAGATCGAATAATTAGTTGCCGAGATATTTGTAATCTTATTTTCCAAACTCTTCGATTTTTCACGACACTGTATTTAATTCAAATTTCAATTCAAAGATATATTTTAATTGTAAATGAGACGCTTGAACCGACGCACGCCGTAAATCGTTAGTTAATATGATTATCATTTTTGAAGTTATAAGGATGTTTCTCTTAGACAATTCAGTAATAGAGCATTTAAAGTTTATGATGTCATCAAGCCAGGATTTTATTCGAATTGCAATGCATTCTATAAATAGTTTACACATATTTTATTTCTATATTTTATATTATGCATATTTATGATGGGTAAGTATTACGGTGGCCCCAAACGAATAGTTTTAGTCTAGTTTTCGTTTATTGCTTTAATCTTTGAAATGCATTATTAAAAACAGTTAATCAATACATCATTTAAAATCATATATAATTTTTTTTTTTCTGTGTCTATATTTTCAAATTCTTATAGCATGCATTTATTTTGCAATTATGTATGTTGCATTTACATTTTATTGTCTAGAAAATGGAAATTAGATATGAATATAAAATGAAAGATTTTTAGACGAGAAAAAGTGGGCTCTTAAACAATGACTGTAAAATCAGAGGCCTATATGCAAGAAAAATTAATGAAGTAATAGTAATAGTAGTTTTGAATAAGCAATACTCAACAGAACTACGTAGTTCAACAGTTTTCTGATACTTTGCCCAAATAAATCGCATTAACGTAACTTAAAAATGCAGATTAAGTGTTGCAAAAATTGCCATATTCACATGGCACTTGACCAATTCACAGTAACTAATACTTTTATTCATATACTAAAGTCATATGTATAGTAAAAGCGCATAGTTTGGTAAAAGCCTTGGAAATTTTATAACACTACAAAAACTTTATAATTTTAAACTGGCTTATACTGAGAAACATCAAATATATATAAAAATGAAATATTTTCTTTCTGTCTGCACTATACAAATCAATAGTTTGGAAGCCAGAATTGTGAAATGTGACGTATAGGTGTATTGAAACATGGACGAGGCAACTAAAGTAATCCGTTATCGAAATAAAGTATAATTAATTTTTAATTAATAAAACCCAAAAAAAAAGTATTTTCCTATCAAATTTAAACATTTTTCGTTATAGTAGTTTCCAACAATTAAAAATTCACAATAAATTTATTTTTACAATAATTAATTTTCTATTGAAAGATTTCCACGTGAAAAAAAAAATGATATAAAAACTTTCAATAATTGATAAAAAGATTAATATGACGTCATATTGGTAATATAACGGACATTTTCTAACATTTCTCAATAATACAAGAAGTATGAGATGTGTAAGTACAAAAAGCCGGTTAATATGACGTCATTAGAGAATTAAAAAGACAATTAATATGACGTCATGTTGAAAGTGCAACGGACTTTTACAAATGTTTGAGAATCATATAAAGAGAGTATCAATATGAGTAATAGAGAAAGCAAGTAGATGTGACGTCAGCAGGTGAATATAACGCCATATTGGTTTGAGGATCAAATTGAATCATGATAAAAACCCGATTCTGGAAATATTGACATATTTTAACATTTTGACCTTCTCTATACAACATGTTTAATTTTGAAATTGATTTTCTACAAAAAGATTCTTAAAATCCCGGACAACGCGGGGTACTTCAGCTAGTATCTGATAAATTTACCATTATGACACATTACCATTTTTTCTAATTGTCATTAAGATATGCACATTATATTCAATCATATTAAAAAATACATTGCTGCGCTTAAAATATGATTTATGATGTTATCATGCGCTTATAATATCATATAAATACTAAATAAATCGTTTTAAAATAAAATGATTAAAATAAAAACAGAAATAACTGAAATGTACAGTAAGCTTACTCCGTTCAGCCACATTTAACTATCGAACACTTTCATTACTTCAAAGATTAATTTCAAATTGAATGTTGAAGTTTCATCCTTCCAAGATGAGTGTTATAAATATGTCACTCTCCTAATATATCGTGCGTGAAATCAAATGGTCGCGAAACGCTTAAGTTGTAATTATTCTTCGATGCTCTAAAGATAAAGATTATATTAAATATTAGTTCTGTTTTTAAATGCGTCCAAATACATTTCAAATACTCTACTGTATATAAACAGATTTTTAATACATACACTTATAACACCGTGAATGGAAATGTCGTGTGAAATTATATTTAAGAAATCATTATCAAAAGATTTTATTTACGCCACTTGTTAGCAGTAACTTTAGATTCACGGACGATCCGATTAGAAATTACGTGTGAAGAAAAAAAATGTGGTAAATTTGGTGTAAGAAAACAAACAAAAATTACATAAAAATCTCAGCTTACTTATTAATCCAGAAATATAAAAAAAAATCGTTTATAGCTGAACCCGAATATTCTTTCAGAATTTTACCGATAGTGGAAATATTAGAATAAAGTATTGAAGATGCATATCCGAAAGTGCTAGAAGTACACAATAATCCGGTCATTGATGGTATACCATACTACCTTATCTTTCGTAATGCAGTTAAGAATTCAGCTACAATACGAAATAAAGAAGGACAGATTCAGTGTTGATTGGACACGGGTAGCCATACCCAGCTATCATCGTAATGACATCACATTTATCAAAAACAAGGTGAATTGTGGCCGTATATGTTTTTAAGGTTTGTTTCCGTACGCTTATTTGTCGCGTCATTTTTTCCAAATATTTTAGTTTTATGAGTAATATTTATAAATATCTTATTAAATATATTGCTTTTAATTAATGAAATTGAATAAATTTAAATCATTTAGTTTTTTATTTATATTGATTGAAAAACTTTAGAATAAATTGAAGTTTACATATGAAAATTTCAAACACCTTTTTTTGCATTTCTGTGTTCTATAGTCACGCAGAATACGTGTCTCATTTTAAAATAAACATGAGTACCGCTTATATTTTCTATTCCTGACAGTCGGATTTGTAGTAAAAGCGAAAATTTTTCAGAGATTTAAAATTACGTAATAACAATTGCCGTCGTCCTCGCTTTAAAAGATTTCATAAAAGAATAGTTTCCAAAGCACTACATACCTTTGTTGTACATGTTCTCATGTACCTGCGAAAAACTTTTTGCTTAATTTCCATTATTTGACGTAATGAATATTACACACCTTTTCAGATACACTGTAAGAAAAAACGGAAAAAATTTCAGCATAATTTGCTGCAAATTTATGCACCCAAATTGCCAGCATTTTTTGCTGTAACATTTAGTATGATTATAGTCATATTTGCAGTAAAATTAGCATATTTGAAGCACATTTTGCTGTAAAATTCCAAACACAATTTAATTTAAGGAATATATTGCTGTCAATTTACAGTAAAATATGCTGGAAATTTGGGTGCATAAATTTACCGAAAATTTTACCGTAAATTCTGCCGTTTATTCTTTCAGTGTATTAGATCAAATATAATATTTACAATACACGGCAATTCCAACAGATTGTCTTCGATACAAATGACTATAATTCTCTTGTAAACATTAATAGGATAAAAATTGAACGCAATAAAACAAAAAGTTCTAAATTTTGTTTGCGTAGTTCATAAGTACTCTACGTTAGTCCACGTAGTCTCACGCGTAACATACAGTTATTTGAATAGGCACAGAAAACCCCTGACATTACTTCTTGTGACTTTATTTTATAGGCGATATGTTATAGACTATCTATTAATATCGCTTTTGACAGCAACGGTGAACGAATTGTAAGCTCACGAATTATTGACAATCAGCATACTTCACAATCTCAGCCATGAAAGCTGCTATGGCATGGGTTGTCCGTATGAAACAAAAGCAGTCCTATAGAACAGCTATAAATTATTACAAAAAATTGCATCTGAATTATCTTCGAATATTTTCTACCTATAGTTGTTTACAACGATGTTATTATCATTTGATACCAGAGCAATCGTTATAATTTTCATGTGCTCGGTTTATTTCCGAAATGCTAAATTTTGGGAACCATTCGCGTTTATCTAACATATCTGTTATTTAAGTGTATTAGTTAATTTGTTTTTAATTGAAATTAGGCAACAAATTGCATAGATAAACTTTGAATTCTTAAATATATAGATATCACGCAAATTTCGCGCAAAGTACACATGTCTGTGCTATCGCATAAACATTTCACTTCACAAAAGTTTGAAATTCAAAACACTCCTTACAATAGATTTTTTAAAGAACGTTTAATTTAGATTGAAGGACGTATACCGGAAATTTAATCATCAATAAAGATAAACAGTTAGTTGTTTAGTATCATTTCAAAGAAAATACAGAATAGGTATTCCTCGCTCTCTCTTAAAAATTGGAAATTCATTTCTTCAGCATAAATATTTACATTTAAGATATTTACTACAAAGCGAATGGAAATTTTTCAAGTTCTCCATATTAAATGCATAAATTTATCATTTTAAACAACAGCCTCCAGTAAAATATCATAGTCAAATATATTTTGAAAATACACTATATTAAGCAGAAATAAGCAAATTCCTAAGTGTTCATCCAGTTTCTTTAAATTATGTTAGCTAATTGTTTTAGAAATGAAATTAGTAATATCGCACCGATTGTATATGTAAAATTCAGTTTTCTATATGTACAAATATCATGCAAATATGCCTGTTTCATAGCTCAAATATTCGGCTTCATAAAAGTTTGAAAGTCAAAATACTCTTTACGATAGCTCTAAAAAGCAAAACGGAATGTTTAACTTAGATTTATGGACGTATACCGGAAATTTAAGCATCAGTAGAAACAAACAGTTATTTGTTTAGAATCATTTCAAAGAAAATACGAAAAAAAGGTACTCCCCGTTCTCTCTTAGAAATTTGAAATTCATTTCTGTAACATAAATCTGTACATTTGAGATTTCTACTATGAAGCGAGCAGAAATTTTTCGACTTCTTGATATTAAATGCATAAATTCATTTTTGAAAAAAAAAAAAAAGAATGAATATTTTATAAAGAGAAAAATAAACTTTTCTTTCCCATAGAGATGATGAAAAAATATTTATGTATTTTTATCCGTATATAGACGACATTTTTTAAATATATGTATAGATTTACTTAACCATATTATCACATTTGAAACGAAATTTCTTGTCTGTCATGAGAAACGCATCGATAGACTTAAACACATCTAAAAATGGAATATCGTACTTTTAAATATACATTCATTTTTTTTTACGTTTTTACGGTGAGCAATTTTTCTTTAACGCGTCAAAAAATCGAAATGTCAATTTTTATATTAAAAAAAAAGCCTTTATATATATATCTGAAAATTGTTACTGTAATTTAAATTTCAGTGCTTTTTTATTTCTAAAATACTAAATAAAGGACGTTTTTCCATATTTTTCCCTTTATGTCGAAAAGGTTTCAGTTTGAGTTTCTTTGAAGAACTCTATCTACCAAGGGTGATGTCTCGAATGATTCTCTCATATTTTGTATTATTAATTCCATTCAATACGCTATTCTTGTTACATTTGATCCACATGATATAAAGTACAGAACAGAACGCACAAGATAAGCAGGAGGATGTCTAAAATGGGAACTTCACGGGAGGCAGAGGGAATCGAACCCCGCGTCCCACGATTGAAGTCGTGGCTTTTTACCTTGACGTCACGGGGGCCCACTCATACTCAAAAAAACATGTCTCCAATCTGTCTGACACTGACACATAACTCATTTTTTTTTATAAATGAACTACATTTTGAGTTATAAGCAATTTTTTGTCTGATAACGACCTTAACCCATCTGCGTCGTTAGCGTTCATTTCAGAAATTTCATTTTTAATTAGAAATTCCGAATTCATACCAGATATTCTGAATAGTAATTTTAACTTTATTTAATAATCTTACTTTTCATGATTACGTAAAGTAAAAATTCTTCTTTCGAAATTTCCGGCATGAATGCGGAATTTTAAAAAAAATCCTGAAATAGACGGTCATATACGATAATGATACAAATAGGTTGATTGGAATCTCGCGCTTTGAAACTCGGTTAAAAAACAATAATTTTGAGGGTGTTTTTTGAGAGATATTCTGCCTTTGCCGGAAACTGTCAAAAAGTATTCGATTTTACAGTTTCTGGATACCAGCACCTCCCAAACTTGTGCATATACGGAGAAAAATGGATTTAGGAATGTATAAAAAAAATTGGCAGTTTGAATTTGAAAACAAACTTAAACGCTATTATTTTAGGATGGAAACTGTGGTACTGAATGCAGTTTTGCTACTCAAACGCCGAATGAAAAGATCCAGATATTTCAAAACGTAACTTGTCGGAAAAATTAATGAAAATTTTGAAGATATTTTTTCATGATGTATTTTTTCTATTAGCGGGCATTCATGGCATAAAGACGGGAAGAGACGAATAGCTTTTTAATAACACCCTCATATTAATCTTGTATATGCGAAGTGCATAATTTAAAATTGGCATTTTTAGAAAAAAGCCAATTTTGTCTTTTTCATTTATTTTGCTATATCTATATCTTTGAATATATTTTTAATTGAAAAAAGGAAGATAGATAAAGAATAATAAAAAAATATCGTTTAATTTTTTTTCATTGTTTTTGCAACTACAGAGTTTACGTACTGTTTTAAATATTGTGATTTTTAGGCTGCTGCACGTGATTTCCCCCTTAAACTAACTTACAGGAAAATTCAACTCTTTCACAACTTGGGAAATAACTGGCATACTTTACAAGTTTTATTTTTCACGCACAAATGCACTTATCTCATATTTCTAAAATTAATAGAGAGGTTTAGCTACGAAAGCAATTCAAACGTTAACGTGCATAAACATATCAGTAACAATGTTTAAGAGAAGAAAATGTACACAATTTATCGCCATGAAATGGAAAATAAAACATAGTAAAATAAATGTTTATCGCGTTTATGTACTTTAAAACTTTACTCTTCCGAGCTTGTGATTTTTTTTTTCCTGCTTAGGAAAAGTGACATATTTAACCCATTTCCTGCCAAATTTTCTTTATCTTTTTCTGGAAAAAGTTATTTTTAAGCCTAAAAATGGGAGTAAAACAGGATCATTACAAAAATTGGAAAAAGTTATTTTGTAGCCTCAAAATGTAAGTAAAACAAGATAATTTCAAACATGAAATAATAAAAAGAAACTTTTTGAACAATTTTCAATAACTAGACACAAATCATATAAAATAATATTTTTTGAAAAAGTTTAGATAATATTTATCTGCTTACATTTTTCACATATTTTTTCTGTTTTTTTTTTTTTTTTCTTTTTTTTTTTTGCTGTATTTTAGAATTTTATTAATTTTTCAGTTATTTTAAAAACGAGCCTTGTAATTCAATTCCATCTGCAATAACGTATATGAAAACATTTAAATTCGACATTGCTGACAAGTATATCTAAAACTTGAACACATTTAATCTTAAAAAAACTGTAAATTATCTAAACTATGTATTACCATTCTAAGAAAATTAATATAACCCAAATAGAATTTACGGAAAAACTAGATTTAAAGAGATAATGTTTAGGTGATAAATATGCTTCATAAAAGTTTTTTTATTTTATTTTATTTTATTTAGTAGTACAACATAAAAACAATTAAACAATCTTAGAGATATTATTAAGAATATTTTTTCTTACTAATTTAGCATTTATTACGTAATTACGACGTATTACGTAACATAATATGCACTTTAATAATTTATTAAATATATTTCCCTTTTTATTGAATTCTTCATCTTCTAAATCACTTTGCCAAAGAAATTATTTTGAACATAATGTGCTTTACAATTTCAAAATTGCTTATTTAAGTTTTTTCATTTTCAATTTCTGTAATAGGTATAAAAGGGCAACAGCCATCGTTAGTTGTAAAAATAAAAATGGCTATTTAAATAATCAGGAATGCTCAGTATGTTGATAAAAAATGAGTCGGAGAGGGATTTTTTTAGGGAAATTAAAGCAGGGAAAACTTGAGCTAATCAATCAGTAAAAAATACTGTTTTATACATTAACAATTAACAGATAGAAAAAAATTCTGAATTAGATAGAAAGGGATGTAAAAAACGCTTATCATTTAGCTAAAACCAGGAATATCGTTTACAGATTTACTTTCACTAAAGATAATATAATTGCTTAATAGTTTTCGATACATTCTTTAATTTAATAAGCTTAAAATTGTATTTCTATATGTTTCATTTAGCCTTTCAGTGTTCATTTTGAACATTTAAACTATCTAAAGAGATTATTTTTTTGTTACAAGTTTCAAAATTTATTATTTATTTATTTTTTTAAATAATTTAAAAACTCCTCCATTTATGATTTGTTTTTAATACTTTATAGATTTGTTTAAAAAAATAAATTAAAAAAAAAGCGATCCATCCCGGACTTCTCTGGTTACAGAATGTGAAAACATTTCTTTTTCTTTTAAACTTAAAACTCTGATGAAATTTTTCCTTTTCGAATGTCACAATGCGAATAAATGCTAAGAATCGCTTTGAAAAACGCATCTAAAGTCAAAGATCGTGGAAGATAAAATTTGCTATATTAGGCTAAAAATTTGAAACTGAATTTTTTTTACGACTGTTGAAAAATCTCAACAGAACGCGAAAAATTCCATTAAAAGTTGCGAAAAATTAAAAATTCGCGGAGGACCAAATTTACTATATTAGTATATAAGTTTGAAACGTAATTCCATTCACGAATGTCAAAACATCTCTGCAGGCAGCGAAAAACTCAAAAAATGCTTTAAACAGTAAAAAAAAATTCAAAAACCCATAGAAAAAAAAATACTATTGTGGGCAACACTGTTGGTATAATACAATTGGTTGGTTTGTACAATAAAATACTATTGTGCAAATATTGTAAATTGTAATTCTAACAGTAATTGTAACTAATAATATTGTAAAGAAGTAATGCTTCAATCGTAAAATATGTGAATTTTGAGTCTTTTCAAATACTTTTTAAAGTACAAATTTAAAGTTATTTATCGTAGATCTTTGTATTTGGAAATAGATCTAATTCAAAAATATTCTATAAATTTATTTTTAATCATAAATATTTTATTATCTAACTACTTTATTATCTAACTATGTTATTATCTAAATATTTTATTAGCTAAATATATTATTATTTTTAACACAATATTTTATTATCTAATTATTTATTGGCTTGTCGAAATATACGTTTAATATCTCAAATTTGAATAGTATAGAAAAATAATTATAATTCCTAAATAACAACCAACTAACTAAACTAACTAAAATAAAAATTATTTGTTTTTCATTTTGATTATTAGTATTTTCGATTGCAATAAAATGACATATGATTATTGCTGCATCTTTACATGGGGAACTGCGGTTTCTGAAACAGCACTCTGAAGAATAATTTTTGCGGAATATCATGTTCTTGATTTTTTCTTTCCTCCGTACGATACTTTATCCCGTGAAAAACTGGATATTTTCATTTATTTGTTTTATGTCGTAAGTCTACACGTTCTCTGTTATGTTATTTTTACTTTCTCATCTCCTAACTTACGGAATAAAAGTACATCGTGATTATATATTTGCAAAAATCAATTCTGATGTGAATTCTTCATTACGTTTTTATACGTAAATACGTTTATTTCTACAAAATTTCTACAAATTGTTTTAATCTATCAAGGGTTTTTATTTTTATAAATTTTAGGCAGATTTAAAGAAGAACAAAAAATCACGCATTTAAAGAAACGTGGTTTTTACAGAACTTCCCCAACACTCATGTTGGAATTGATACATCTATATGTATTATAAAGCAAAAAAAAAATTCATGAATAATGCTGACATCATACCAACAGTGGCAACGACCTAAACAATCCATTCCGTTTTATTGCATTTTTTTTAAAATTCTAAAGATTGCACAGTTTTAATTTTTACACTGTCGAATAGAAATAAAATATACTTTTAAATAAAACTTCTTTGAAACTATATCTCAATGTCCAGATTTCTTTTATGGTTTAAAAAAATATTTTTCAAGCATGAATTATTTTAAAGCTATCTCAAAAATGAATGTGCAAATCCAATTACGCAAGATTATCCTGTCTGCACTTAAAACAATATTAATAGTTCATCATTTCTTTGTTTCTATGTAATATTCCGTAACTAAATAGCCAAACAAAATTAAAACCTCAAAAGTTTAAAAAAAAATGTATTTCTCTTTATTTTTCTTTTATTATTGTTTAAGTGCCTAACAAACTTTTTCCGTCTAACCTTTATAGAATAATGAATATTTTCAGCTTATAAAAAATATTCAGTTTCTACCGATAAAATGAAAGTTGAGGTACCGAAAAACATGTAACATGATTCTAATTTTTTCCCCATTATCTAAAAAGGCGAGTTTTGAGGCTTGGAAAAAGTTAACACCCGTTTATCTTCATGTGGGAAATTGGCTAATCTTCTCTTTTTTATCTTAGTTTATATTGTTTTGTGTTAAAAATGTCTAAAAATTGTTTTTAGAGGATGTTATATAGAGGACTTATGTTACATTTTAAAATATGAACTCTGAAATTTACGTATGGAAATTTTACAAACTTTATTTCTATTATATTTATATATATATATATTTACATAATACCTTTTTAAATCTCTGATAAGAAAAGATAAGAAAAAGAGCAATATATATATAATTTTTTTTTTGCGAAAATCGCCCTTATTTTTACAAAGTGTTGAGGTCATGTAACTTTTTTCTGACACACACAAATATATATATATATATATATATATATATATATATATATATATATATATATATATATATATATATATATATATATATATATATATATATATATATATATATATATATATATATATATAACCTCATTTAGCCTTTATAATTTTCAAAAAAAGTTTAAAGTTTTTAAAAACAAAATTTATTTTAATTCGAACAAAAAAAACCTATTTAAATAAAACCAGGTTTAATAGATTACTTTTGGTATACTTCCTAAAACCTATTTCCTCCAAGAAATTAGTATCCACTGTAGTAGAATTATAGGTGAAGTATATTATTCCCTCGCCCACCGTCCTTCACCCAACAAATGGGAAAATAGATCCTAAAACATACTTTATTTTTTAGGTTTGTTCTTTAATAAGGGCAAGTGTTTCTAAAATATTATGAATAGATTGCAATTTAATGTCTTAAAATAAGTAGGTAAATCTCTTTAAAATTTTTTAAAAATGGGAGATCGACAAAAGGCGTTTTATGAAACATGAGCCCCGATTTCCCTGCTTACGTTATGTATATATATATATATATATATATATGAATATATATATAACACTTTATAATAGTATTGGTTTGCCTTAACACATTTTCAAAATTACAAAGAAATAAAAATAATCCAAGCGTTCAATGAAATATATCAAATGTAACAATCATAAAGATAATGCAGAATAACGTTTTATAAAAATTTAGCTTTGTCATACATATTTCGAAAACTACAAACAATTAAAAAAAATTCAAACATTCGTTTACAAAATGTCAAATTTCAAAAGCGTAAAGGCACTAAGGAAAAATAAAATAAAACCGGATAATTTTTACTAGTTGCTTCTTTAGGCCAGAATTTCCAACAGAATTTGATGAAACTTTGCATAAAGAGTCCTCATTTAACCTTAAACAACAGTACAAGTATATAATATATTATTTGTTTATTATATGTTTATTATTAAACTCAAATTATGGAGTACGACCTCATCGATATGTTAATCTTAAAGGAAATGAAAGAGTCTAAACTTCTTTTTTGAAATGGAGCAAAATGTTTTATTTTAAATTTTTAACTAAGGAACTGAACTAACAGTATTTCAAATAAAAGTATAATGATTTAATATTTAAAGAAAAAAATATAATTTTCTTTATAACAGTTTAAGATATTGCAGAAAATGGATTAATTTCTTTATCACCTTTAGAGAAATCGTTATCATTCTTGTCCATATATTTTGGACTGCCTTTTCTTTAAACATGGTTTACGGACATTTAAAGCATAGTTTTTCACTTTCCAGTTTTATCCCACATAGAATATCTGGTCTTACCCCAAGATAATCTGCATCGGGAAGTAAACCTTAAAAATGCACTTATAAATAGTAAGTATAGCAAATGTGTAATAAATTGCAAATGCATGTATAAATGCACTTATGCTAGTAACAGTTTTATTATAGGAAATAAAAAAATATCAAATGCATACAATAACATAAAACATTGCTACACACTATATCATAAAAAGGTTTTACTACGTTTAACTATGCTGATACTTAAGAATTTTGAAAACGTGCAAACATTAAAGCAAAACTAAATAATTTAAACTTTCTAACACAGAAACTACACAAACGACATTCCGTTATGAGTGATTTTTCTTCTTGCCTAGAATTAAGTATTTCAACCATTATCCGCTACATGACTGCTCGAATTGAGTCAAAACTGCGATATTCGCTTTCACCGGACTATACGGTTTTGCACCACTTTTCCTTGCTAAACAACACACTCTACAAATTTTTATCTTTTCTTACACACGTTCTCGAACTTAGAAATGAATGACAAATTATTCAAATAAGAGTAATATTTTTTAACTATAAGGAAATAATTGGCAACTACAAATAATCAGTGAAAACTTTGAATAAGATAAAGCTAGGATAGTCTGCGCACAATTCATTAAAATGCAAATAAATGCTAATAATGCTTAACTATCCAGGGATAACTTTGACTTCATTTGTCTTTTATGCATTTCCATTGCTATTTTGTTGTTATGCTTTAATTTAAAACAGCAGTTGTAATAAAACCAAGAAAACTATTTTGCGCAATCTGTCCTTATAGGGTTGGTGTGATTGCGCACATGGGTAGGAGAGATTGTTACTAATAATAACTACAATTAAATTGTTAACAATAATAATTACACTTAAATGACATTGCTGTAAGGTTTTTTTGAAGAAATTTTATTGCATTGAGAGTGAATATTTCAACCTAATGATTAAAGAATCAGAAAAAGGAAAAAATTTTAAAAACGATAAAAAATTTTAATTAAAGGAAAAAAATTAAAGAATCAGAAAAAGCAAGTCCAGATAAGATTACAAAATAAAATTATGTAACTTAATAACACGTTTAACTTAAAATTAGTCCATTTTCATTTTGCATGTTTTATGCAAATTTACCAATAAGCTGCGTAATCTCTCCTAGCATGGAAACTAAAGGGGGAAAATGCGCCATCTCTCCTAAGTAGCAGATGCGCAAACTCTCCAATTTTGGTAGGAGAGTTTGCGCGGCCTATTATTTAAACATGGCCGCTACTAAAACGAAACTTTGATGTTCACATTGTTAGTCTAGATTAGTAGCTTATGAGAAATCGTTTAAGTTTAAAATATTTTGTACTATTGACATTGTATAGAAATTCTGATGAATAGCTTTGAAAATTCAAGCACTTACTTTAGGAAAACAAAACAAGATAGCAATACTTTATCTTAGAAGCTTAAAGCAATCAACGTGCACTTTCAAGTAGACACTCCACTACTGTTGTTGTACAACTACCTGGAGTCGCTGCGCTGTCGCTCTACTCCTTCCCCCCGAACCTCTATGTGCGCTATCTCTCCGACTGCGTCATCTCTCCTGGCTTTACCTTATCTCTTTCATTCTTAAAATACCTTTATAAAAGTTTTACAATAAAAATTTTTTAACGAGCAATTTACTTAACGTTTTAGGTTAGAATAATTTGATGATTATGATAGGGATATAATCTATATTTTAAAAAATGCAACTATATTTTCTATATTTAATGAATCGATGTTAAAATATGAAAAAATGAAAAATATTCTGGATTACTTTAAATTACATTAAAAGTTTTATTTTTCAGTCACATTATTTTATTTATTTATTCATTATATATATATATATATATATATATATAATATCACTGGTGCATTAAATTTTATTTCAGTCACAGCAGTTAAGTATTGTTATTATTGTATAAGTGCAAACACGCTTTCCGTAAATCAAAATATTTCACCGATACTGAAATAAAATTTAATTCTTAAGTACATTAGAATATTCATTTCAATCAACATTATCATATTTATGCGTTATCAATGTCGTCTACATTCTCACAAACGCGACCATATATATATATATATATATATATATTTATTTATTTATTTATTTATTTAATGAATTGGTAATAAAATATCGAAAAAGTATACATCTGGATTACTTTAAATTATCTTAGCTACAGCTTTAATGCCTTTTAAAAACAGCATCTGTGCATACAATGTTCTCTAAATCATACCGGAGAAGTATATTTCCAAAATGTTTGTTTAAAAGCGAACATCAATTTAAATAAATGCAAACATTTCCCCAATATTGAAATGAAATTACGATCTAATGCAGATGAGAATTTTCATTTTAATTTACATATTCATATTTTCTGTGAATAAAATTCACTAACTCTTCATTAAAAAAAAAACAAAAAAAAACATCGAATAAAAAGTATATTTACATATTACTTTTTCTTTTACATAAGCATAGCAATATAAGTTGAGTAAAATGCGCAACTATACAATAACAGCAGTGGATTAAATTATCAACAATTCATAGCAAAAAAGTATGTTTCCAAATTGTTTTTTTTTAATCTTATAATAAACATTTTTCAATGAATACTCTAATTAACATTTTCAATTAGAAAAAATATTAAATTGAGATATAGATGTAATATTTATATTCTAAACAATACGATTACATATATTTCTTTGAACGGTACGAATTCGAACAATTTTATAGATGTGATAAAGGTACCGTATATAGTATTCTAAAAAGCAAAACAAAAAACACGACAATATATTTTTTTATTTAAGGATTTTAACTAGAATATTTTTAGGATTGTGATATATATATATATATATATATATATATATATATATAATCGACTATGTATTATTATTTAACTATTTTGATTAGAGCATTGTGACAGAAAACATTTTACCGATATTAACCCATACTATCCGTAAGGAAGGACTTCCTGCCAAGCTAAACCGAGAAACAAAAAACATGTTTAGAACCAGGAATTTTTTAGAAAAATGTAACTTAATAATGTGTCGTAAATATTTGAAATAAAATTCTATGCAAAATTTCAGGTACAAAACATCACTATTTTATGCACTTATTATTCAAATAAACATTTATCACCAGAACTTTAAAGAAATTATGTGTTGTTTTTATGTAGTAATTATATAACTTAATACGTGAAATAAAATTTCCGGTTTCAAGTGTGTTTATTTGATTGAAAATAGAAAATCGTGAGGTTGAGAGCTGTGTTTTCTACAGACAGATTTTCCAGTTAAGCAAAAAACGACTAATAATTTGACAATAAATTCAAAATATATTCTTAGGTATTAATAAGAGATTCCGAAAGAAAGAGTTGTATGCTTAAAATTTAAAGAATCTTGAAAATTTGCTCGTAGGAAATGGATTAAATGAAATTCAGATTGGAGTTTTTATTTTAATTTAAAAATCATATTTATCTGTGCATAAAATACACTAATTCGTCAATAACAAGAAATTATACACTGGATGAAATTATATATATATATATATATATATATATATATATATATATATATATATATATAAATATATATATATATATATATAATTGTTTCATAAACATAGCAAAAAAATATAAAAATTCCATTCATATAATAGCACCAGTCCATTAAATTATCGCCAATTCATAGTAGTTAATTATATTTCCAAATGTGTTTTTATAACAGCAAATACCGATTTGCATGCATGAAAACATTTCCCCGATATTGAAATAAAAGTAATTTCTACTAAAGGTCAATATTTCCATTCAAATTTACATAATCATATTTTTCTGTTAATACAATGCATGAATTTTTTAATAACAAGTAATTTAAAACCAAATGAAAGAATTAAGGGAATATATATATATATATATACATAGCAATATTAGTTACATAAAAAATGCCTTTATGCAAAAAAGCACCAGTGCATTAAATTATCGCTGACTCATAGCAAGTAAGTATATTTCCAGAAATGTTTTTCTAAAAGTGAACGCCGATTTTCGTATATGAAAATATTCACCTTTATTGAAATAAAAGCAATCTTTAATGAAAATTAGGATATTCATTTAAATTTGCATAATCAGATTTTTCTTCCAATGCAATGCCCTAATTCTTCAATAATAAGAAATTTTAAACCAAATAAATAACATTTTACAATAACACTACTACATTAAAAAATCACTGAGTCATACATTGAGTCATTTTTTTTTAAAGTGATATTCGCAAACGCCGCGCCGATTGGATTAAATGAAAATATTCCAACGATATTGAAATAAAGTTAATCTATAATGTACATTACTATTCTCATGTAAATTTGTACAATTATGTTTTTCTGCCTTTAAAAGACACTAGTTATTCAATAACAAGAAACCTGAAACCGATTAATAGAAATAAATATATAAGTATTTTATAAACACAGCAGTATAATAAGTATATTAGAATTTTTTCCTTATAAGAATAACACCAGCATAATAAATTACGTAATCATAGAAACGAGGTAGACTTTCTTCTATTAACTTTCATAAACACAAACACCATCGGCGTAAATAAACGCATTTTACCGATATTAGAGTAAATTTAATTTTTAATGTACGTTAGAATTTGGATTTAAATTTACACAATTGTACAGTTCAGTGACTACATTGCAATAATTCTTCAATTACAATAAGTTAAATGTCGACAAAAAAATAAGTAATGACTTTTTTTATATATATAATATTAAAAATAGCAATATAAATTATTGCTAATACAAAATCGTATATGGAATTCGAACGAACTCTTCAATGATGCAAAAGTTTAGCTGTACTGTTTGCACGTTTAACAATAAAAAATATTAATGCATTTCAGTTTGTCTTTCTCTAATTCTCAGGGATTATAAATATCCTAAATTCGATTTTATATAAGTACTCGCGAAATATATTTTACTCTCAATTTTTATTTCAATGTATATTATCAACTGCTTTTTCAACTAGTTAAATAAACACATAGAGGACCAAAGTTCTCGGTTAATTGCTATATCATATAGAAAACTTCATAATTGTGACCAACTATTTAATTGTCATTTAAAAGTTATCTTAAACGGAAGGTGTCACGAAATTTCCAAGGTGTCTGACACCGCTATTTTCCATTAGAAAATATATTTTAATTATTTAATTTGCATGCTTTTTAATATTTTTCTGAGATTAAATAAGACAAAATATTTTATTTAAAAATTGTGGTAAAACGTTACTCTCCTTAAAGGATAAAAACAGAATAAATCAGCGAATGGCGTAATTGAATAATAATATTGTTTTTACGCATAAAAGAAAATATTAGTAAAAATAAATAAATATATAATTAAAAAATACTAATGGATTTTATAACAATTGCTTAAATTAATACGATTTTGGTTGCTTTATTACCGATACTTTTTTCCCCTTTTTTTCTATAATACTTCCTCAAGACGCTAGATTTTGGTAATTAGGTGAATCATAAGAAATATGGCAAATAAAATCAATTAAAAACATAATAGGTCAATAATGAACAACTATGCATTTGAATCATGTATATCTGAATTCTTTCTCTGCGTAATTGCGCATGAATTTTATCAACCCATTAAGAAAGAAAAACAAAAAACATCCAGCATATTTAACCTATAGAAATATATAAAAATTACATTTTTTTAAATGTACCTCAGTACATATTTAGTCTTCTGATATTCCGTAAATAACAACTTATTTTCGCTAGAAAAGACTGCACATTTTATAATAAAAGTTTTCAATAAAATTTCCCCGACAAAGAGAATTTCATTAACACAGTTTTCAATAGCACCGGCACATTAAATTTTCACTCAGTCATAGCAGGTAAATAACTATATTTTAGAAGTTTTTGTATAAATACAAATAGCAAGGATTTATTCGATACTAAAATGTAATCCAATTTTAAAGCAGATGAAATCTTTTATTTTAATTTAAATTATGATATATATTTTTCAAAACATGATGCACTATTTCTTTAGTATGTAAAATATTTAACACCAGAAAAAATATTTATTTGAAACAACCAGAATATCTTAATTCATTTTTCGACTAGTCGGGAATGCATTATATTTACCCATTTGAATAGAAACACCCATCCAGCATATTTTAATATCAAGAATAACAGAAAAAAAATGCAATTTGCAAAATCCTACCTCGGTGCATATTTAATCTTTGGAAAATCCAAGAAGCACAATTATACTTTCATTAGCAAACACAGCAGATTTTTTATGAAAATTCGACACAATAAAATTTCCCGGTCAAAGAGCAATGCACAGTTTCGGGACAGTTGTAAATGCCTCTCCTGTGAAAGAGCGGTAAGGAATGCGGTATTCGGGACATAAAGGTGCTTTAAAAGAGCTCCGAGGGAAAGCGGGGAGTAGAGGCGCAATGCCAGACGGAAAAGTCTGCGTTTGAACTATCGCCATCTCGCGGTATAAAGTGTAACCACGCTTACTCCAGATTTACTGTTGGATAAGAGAGTACTACGTAAGTTTCGCATTATAAAAATGTAAATTTCGCAAAAACATAAAAAATTGTCATTTATTGTGCCTTTTTTTCTCATAAATTATCTGAACTGAGCACATAAATTGCTGAGTAATCTTATACGGTTATGTTAACTAATTTTTGTTACATAATATTGGCTTTTAGATGTATTTTCAGTTTTTTCAGTAAATGTTTGAAACGGTTATATTGCAGAAAAAAACTATATCAAGGAAACAACTAAGAAATTATTTTCTATTTCTAATATTTCTACAGTTTTTAAAACATTAAAAGTCGAAATTCCATTTTTTTTATTTCAATAATGCATTATTCCCAATTTTCACCGAGTTCAGATAAAATAATATAATGAATAATATTTTTCTCATAATATCTATGTTGGCAAGTGTCACATTTATTGCATAAATCTTTTAAATGAGAAAACTACATGTCTCACCTAATTCATCAACAGAAAATAAGTTTTGTAAACGAATTCATATTGAGTGCAAATCTATTTTTTCTTATGCCTTTTAAATAAATAAACTTAAATAAAAGGACTTGTAAATTTCGGATAATGTTCCTGTTATTTTCATAAACATATTCTTATGAGTTCTGAACATACGGGAAAAGTTTCTAAAATCGTAGCTAAATATGATATTATCTGAAACTTTCTTAAACTTTCTTAAATTTTCTTGTAGATTAGAAGCATTTTCTGCTTTAGAGAGAGGGGAGGGGGGTAAAAGCTAATTTATCGTGACCATCATAGGGCTGAAAATAACTAATATTTTAGTTACATTTTTATTCATGAAATTACATAAGTTAATTAAATTCTAGGAAGTAAAATTATACGTGATAAATATACTTGGTTACTACGAATCTTACATTTTGAGGACTAGATATCGTTTTTTAAACGTATAGTCATGAAAATATGTTCAACATTCTAGACTTTTCAAACCAAAAAATAATTTTTATTTGTTTTTTTTATTTTTTAAATAAATATGATAAGAAAATTAGCATTCAACAGTTTCAAACCAAGCTACAAAATAAAAAAAATGAAAATAATAAATAAATAAACATTTATCGTTTCTTATATTGAACATTTTCGAAATTTTTAAAGAATACATGTCGTTAATCTGAAAGTTTGCCAATTATTTTGTTCACCGTGCAGTTTCGCAAATGTGATATTATTACGCTTACTCATATTATATTATACCAGCATATTGTAAGCAAGCTCAAATAAAATGTAATAAAAAATTGATGGAAGATATATCTGAAAATGCTGAACTGAATATAACTGAAAATGCAACTGAAATATCACTTACTTAGAAATCCTATATATATATATAGGATTTCTAAGTAAGTGATATTTCAGTTGCATTTTCAGTTCATAATTTGCACAAATTCTTAAAATATTGTGAAATAAAATTATACTTCATAAATTTTACCGCAGAACTTTCTCTTTTGAGGACAATCAAGATTTCAACTTTGAAACACATAGACATTCAAACAAGTACGGTAATTTAGATCTTTCAAATAAAACGTAAAAGTTAAAAAATTAGGTTTTTGTCTCTCAAACAAATAAGTATAATAGGAAAAGTCACTCTTTGCACATTCTTGCATATTCTACGTGAGTATTATTTAGAATTAAATGCATAGACTTTCAAACTACATGCGTACTCCTTCAAGATACATTCATACTCATTTAAACTACATGCGTACCCTTTCAAGATACATTAGTACTCATTCAAACTATATGCTTACTCTTTCGAGATAGATTCGTAATCATTTAAACTACATGCGTACTCTGTCAAGATACATTCGTACTCATTTAAACTACATGTGTACTCTTTAAAGATGCCTTCGTACTCATTCAAACTGTACGCGTGCACTTTACTTTTGATGACAATGAAGATTTTAACATTGAAACATATAGTCATGCAAACATGTAAAACATACCTATAACCAAGGATGTGAATTTTCACTTACTACGCAGCGGTACATCCAGCAGAGTGAAAAATGTACAAACCGGAAATCAAACCCGTGCACTTGGTATAATGCACCAATGTTCTACCATTTCAGCTACCACGACGACATAGTCTGGCATTTCTCACTCCTATATGTTGGCAAGGCTGTGACTATGCAGAACGAGATGGAAAGCTCTGGTGGAAATTTAATTAGATATATGTACGATACCTTCCAAATAAAACCTCAAAGTTAAAAATCTCTGAAACAAATGGTTATAATAAGAAAAGTCTTACTCTACACGCGTACTCTTTCAAACAAAAACACAAATAATAATAATAAAAATTTACTTTTTTTATATTAAAAATTTGTAAAGAATATTTGTCAATAATAGGCAGGTTGGTCATTTATTTTGATTTATGTACACTTTCGTAAGTATAATGTTATACTATTATGCTTACTCATGTTTTACTCTATCAGTATTTTGTCAGAGTTACAAAAAGCTCAAATAAATTGGAACAAAAATCAATTTACTGAAAAATATATGTAAGCATTCTATGTTTTCGTATAATGATGTAAAAAGGAAATTTCAGCATAAAACGTAAATCTATCTATTTCACTCTGATTCAAGAAATCTATGATTGGCATAATCTAGAGATATTGTGCACAAAATTGGATCTTGGATCTTGCTGAATGTTTTTCATATCAATCACTTGTTACAAATTTATCGTCGTTTCGTTACTCTTTAAAAAAATTGCATTTAACTTGTACATTTAAGCAATATTTATTAATCTAGCTGTGTTTTTAATTGTGGATGTTTTCTAAATATTTAAAATTATATTTCTTACAGAGATAAGGAAAAATGTTTTAACCTCATACAATCACAAACGCAGAAAAGGTTTCTAAGTTTCTTGAATATTATCATTTTTATTATTATGAACATATTTTTAGTAAAGGAATTAAAAAAAAAGGAAGGGACCTATTTATTCTCTTTATATTTAGTGGCATCCAGTGTAATAGTCCAAATAGGCAATATATATACAGGGTGTTTCATAAAAGATGGGCAAAAATTTAAGAGGTGATAGTACACATCCAAACAAACAACTTTCATCAAAGACTGCATGGTCGGAATTAAAATGCAAAGATGCTAGAGGGCGCCAAAAGTGGCAGGACACAAAAAGAACGATTAAGTGACAAAAGCAAGTTTAATGATATGTGATTACAATAAGCGTTCAAAACATCACCGGCAGTGTGTCTATGAATGCGGTACAACGACGAGGAAAGGATTGGCGAACTTTCTGAAAAACAACAGGTATATCGCGGACTTTTCCTGCAGCGGCCGAAAGTCTGGAGACGAAGTCTTCTGCAGATTCAATGAGGGTCTCATAAATAAGAGCCTCAAGCTGACCCCACAAAAAGAAATTGAGACATAAATGATCTAGCGACCGCAGTGGCCAAGATATGGGATCAACTCGCCCAATCCATCGGTTGGGAAATATTATATTCAGATAGTTTCGCACGTCTCGTAGATAAAATGGGCTGGTGCTCCATCTTGTTTGAACCACATTACCTGCCGGATATGTGGGTAACGACGTTCAACATGGCTGGCAAAACTTGTTGCAGAAACGTGAGGTATTTTTTCCCGCCAAGACGTTCTGGCAGAAGATAAGGTCCAAATAGGTGGTCTCCGATTATTCCTGCCAAAAAAAAGATAGAAAAGCGTAACTGATGAGCATGTGAATAAGTGGCATGTGGATTTACATTTGCCCATACATGTTGATTGTGGGTGGTAAATGCACCTTCACGTGTGAAAGAACATCCGTGAAAAGCACAGTTGCCCCAAAATCTGAATTTACCGCGTTCTGCTGCAGAAACCAGTGGGCGAATTCCACACGATGAGGATAATCCCTTTGAGTCAGTTCCTGGACTCGTTGAACATGATATGGATGAAAACGTTCATCCTTCAGTGCGCGCCATGTCGAGAAGTGTAATACGGGTAATTGCATAGCCACTGCTTGTGTACTTGGACTTGGCTGATCAGCCACCATATCCAGAATGGCGTCTTCCCCAACTAACGTTCCGTCCGTCTTTGCACGACCAGCATCCAACCGGGAAGAGTGAAAGGATCCCGTCTCATATAACATATTATATATATACGTTATATATCTCATATAACGTCTCATATAACATATTGCCCATGCAAGCGCTCAAATATTTTATGGTCGGGCAATCGCCTCTTGGGAAACCACTCCCCGTACAATCATTGAGCCTCTGAGTCATTTCCATTTGCAGTTCCTTAGATAAAATGCATATCAGCCATTTCCTTATTAGTGCAGGGCAACATCTCCCGATACGTTACTACCACGATTGACAGTTGCACACTCGGATCAGCGGTTTTTATGTATTAATCAAAGCGAGATTTTGCATACGCGTACTTCTTCTTCCCCATATCACATTTGCATGCTATTAGTGTCGTTCGTCTCCTGGTAACTAACAACAGGAATGGAACTCTAACGTTTGCATGAACCAAGTTTCGAAATGTGCCGGCACGTTTGAGTTTTATTTCCGACCATGCATTATTTAATGACAGTTGTTTGCTTGGATGTGTACTATCACCTCTTAAAATTTTGCCCATCTTTTATAAAACACCCTGTATATATATATATATATATATATATTGATTTATTTCATTCATACTTTTGTGGCAGGCTTACAATTTTTTGCGTTAATTAACAATGAAGAAAAAAAGAATCGCTAACTTTTACATGATTTTATTTTTCAACAATATAAAAGTTCATAATAAATAGGCAAATAAATATCTCTGTATCAATTAAAATATATTAAAACATTTATTACTTGCTCATAAAATTATCACCGTAACAATATACTGTGAACATAAATACAACAATCTAATAAAAGAATATGCCGTATATTCCGACGTATAACGCATATTTATGATTAAAGAAAATATTCAAAATTTAAGGTGCTCGCTACCCACTTATGAAAATAAAAGATTTAAAAAAAATAAAAAAGAATAAAAGAATAAGAATTGATATTTCTATATAAATGAACATGCTTAGGAAAAAATAGTATACACATAAATTTATCAATGTGTACTATCAGATTACATGAAAACTACTAGTTATTTTAATTTTCAATATTGCTTATTGTATTTTATGGTACATATCTGATAAAGGCTTCTTTACAAAGAAAGGGGCACATGTAATACTGTGAATATGCCTAAAAATAGAAAATATAGGTTTTAAATTTTAGGTGCGTGTTATACACCGGAGCGCGTTATAGGCTGGAATATACATCACTCATTTTGAATAACATCTATGTCATTTATAAATAACTTCAAATATTTGAATGAAAATCCATTTAAATCTTTTAAAATATACTAAAGAACAAGTGTTCAAAACACTAGACCACCCTTTCAGTAAAAAAAAATAGTTTCTTCTAAAAATTTGTATTGTACTATTTTTTTATTGTTTATTTTATAGATTCATTACTAAATAATATTTAGGTTGACTGCAACTGTTAAACATTACTATTTTTAGCTCCTGGAAACTATGGCTACTTATTAAAGTGAAAAAAGCCTCAAACACAACTGTTTTGTTTAACTGGAAACTTTTGAAAATTTTATGCTAGTTTTTCCCAATAAATGTTGCAATATCTTGAAGAAATACGAAACAATTTTAAAACATGAGAAAAATGAATCAATTCTGCAGAGATTCCGCCATGTTTTAAAAAACAACAGGGTGCTCTTGATGAGAAATTTGCTCTTTTTAGTTACATAAGAGCACATTTTAGATTCGTAAGAGCACATTTTAAATTCGTAAGGGCACATTTTAGTTTCACAAGGGCAAATTTTAAACTCCTAAGGTCACTTTAGATAAGTCTCATAAGGGCACATTTTAATAACTTAAAGCCAATTTTTAGATTCTTACGGTAATTTTTTTAAAGACACTCTTTAGATTTTTAAAGATAATTTTAATGTTTAAAAGTCAAGGCACTCTTTTCAAAACACAACAATAAGTCAGTTTTTACTATGTAAGGATAATTTTCAATATATAGAAAAGGCAGTAACAGCACATTTTTTTTTTGACTGAGGAGGGGCAAGAAGTACATTTTTAACTTTTAAATGTTGTACATTTTAAACTTTCAAATGTTGTATATTTTAAACTTTTGAAAGTTGTATGTTTTAAACTTTTAAATCCTGTATATTTTAAACTTTTAAATGTTGTATAATTAAAAAATTTAAATGTTGTATATTTTAAACTTTTTGGGTTCTATTTTTTAACACTTTTGCTTCTTATTTCACATGTTATTTCTTTTCTTTTTCCCACGAAGTAAACGTGGATAACACTTGCATTTATAATATAATAAGGCTATAAGAATTTACAAAACATTAATATAAAATTGGTAACTTTAATGCGCTTATAAGTAAAAGAATAAAAAAATCACATTCACAATTAGTTTTTGTTTTTTACATAATTTATCTAATTACAAATGACACAGAAAACGAACAAAGATACCATTTTGATTTTGATACACGTTTATGTTAGGGATATTAAATTAGGGTTAAATTGTAATAAACGACAAATGCTTCTTCATGTACGAATATATCATGTAACCACGTTTGAAAATACGCAACAACCTCTTCGGAGTCACTTACAATTTCAAAAAGCGTTCCTTATTTTTTAAAGCCTCAGAAACCGATATATTTTTGAAATTTATAATTTATAATAAAAGTTATAATTTATAAAAACAAAGTTTATTTAGCCACCACTGGCTTTCGAAAACGTTTCCGAATAGTTTTATAATATAGTAATCAGTTTTCTTAAACAGGAATATGGAATTTTAGGATGCTAAATATTCTCAATTAAATATTTTCAGCTGCGAAATTGAATTTATGCATGCAAGATTAACAAAATAATGTTAAATTTAATGTTCATATGTTAATGCTGTAAATTTATTATGTTTGTTGAACATGAAAATATTTACTTGAGAATGGATAGCAGTCTAAAACCCTATATTGTGGGTTGCAAAAACTGATTAATACACTATAAAAATTAATCGGAGACGTTTCCGAAAATCAGTTGCAGTAAAAGAAACTTTGTTTTTGTATATTCTTCTTTAAATCTTGATTACTGAAGCTTCTGAGGATAAAGAACGCTTCTCGGAGTCGTTAATAACTCGGAAAAGGTTATTGTTTATTTTCATTCATGGTTATATTATATTTTCCTAGATTTATAGATTTTTCTAGTCTGTCTTTTTTATAGTGTACTATTTGTAAAACATCAAAATAAAATTTATACACGAGTTTCCTCATACTTAACAAAACAAGTTTTCATTTACAGCATAAAGTTTATTATATTGTACTTTTTTGCATTTGTTATATAATTTTTTATACTTGTGTAGAATTATATTTTTGTAATGCAATTAAATAAATTATATTTGAGTTGCGTCGAAAATTATTTTTGTTATATCAATTTGATATATAATTCTTAAAATATAACAGGATATATATTATTATATCTGTCTTGTAATTTCTGTTATGTCTGAGGATCCATTTCTGTTATATCATTCTTAAAATATATCACTTATATCTGTCTTGTAATTTTTGTTATGTCTGAGTATCTATTTCTGTTATATCATTCTTAAAATATATCACTTATCTGTCTTATAACTTCTGTTATGTCTGATCATCAATTTCTGTTATATCATTCATTAAATATATCAGTTATATCTGTCTTATAAATTCTGTTATGTCTGTGCATTATTTTTTGTTATATCATTCTTAAAGTATATCAGTTATGTCTTACAATATCTGTAATGTCTGTCCATCAATTTCTCTTATATAATTCTTAAAATATTAGTTTGTCTGTCTTGTGATTTCTGTTATGTCTGTTCATCAATTTCTGTTATACCAGTCTTTAAATATATCAGTTATATCTGTCTTATTATTTTTGTTATGTCTGAGAATCAATTTCTGATATATCGTTCTTGAAATATTTCAGTTACATCTGTCTTATAATTTTTGTTATGTCTGAGCATCAATTTCTGTTATATAAGTTTTAATATACTTTATAGATTATTTATATAGTGTTTTTTAATACATTTTCATTGTGTGTTGATTATTTAATAATTGTTCCGTGATATACATTAAAATTTATATGTGTGTCGTAGCAGCTGCTTTTAAAATCTTATGGAACCTAGTTCTTTAAATAGAAACGATATCAAAATATACTCACTAAATGAACTAAAGTGGAACAGTTTTAAAAGGGCATATTTTGATAGAGATTATTAATGCATGAAAATGAATAAAGTACTAGAAATTGGAAACTTGTGGTTTCACATTAATTGCAATATGATCTTTATAACATCCCTCTGAGAAATATCTCAGACTGAATTCCCATGATGTCTGCAATAGAGTGATTACAAACTCATAAATATTCATGCGCGCGTTCTAAATTACCTCGCTCAATAATAATAAATTATTAAAATTGTACGATTCCTTTTCGACTTCGTTGAGAAAGTAATTTATTCCTTTTAATAGGGTAAAATTTGAAAAGAAAATAACATATTCCAAAATTGAAGCATGACAAATAGCTTCATGTAAGAAATAAGAAAAGTAACATAAATGTTAAAAATTCGTTAATTATGTGAATAAAGGTAATTAAAAAAATTAACGAAGTTCACTGTTAGTTCAAGTTATTTATTATTTTTTTTAATTGAGATCACGAATTAATATATTATAAAAGTTCATAAGATATAATCATTAAATCTTGTATAAATATTAATTTGTAATGACTTTTAAATAGTTTACCTGATATAAGTTTTTAATATAACATATTTACGTTCTGCAAGTAAACAAAACTAACTAATTGAATACGAAAAATAATTGTTTTGGAAAAACATTTTCGATACACAACATTAAAAATTAGAAAAGTACTCATTTCAAAGTAACGCAAGCTTCCTTAATATATGTATTTACACATGTAGAAAAATTCTTACTTTGTATTAACAATTTTTAAATAATGTTGAAGGTATTTTGAAAAAACATTAAAGGTGTATAGGTTTACATTTTGGTAATTTTTTTTTTTTTTTTTTTTTTTTTTTTTTTTTTTTTTTTTATTCGAGTTTTTTCCACAATACGTTAAAATACAGTTTCGAACATTGCAATGACTTCAATAAATTTAAACTTCGAAACAATTTCAACCACGGCGTTAAGCAACAAATTGACGATTTGTGAAGAAAAGCTTTAACGTTTGATTAGAAAATGAGAGATACGTCAGTTAAAGTAATAGTTAAATATAGTCAGTTAAATATAATGTAATGTAAATGAGTTATCCACCGGACGATTTTTAGCAAAATTTAAAATTTTTAATACTGTAGACAGGAAATTCGAGTTAGGACGTCATCATTGTACGTGAAAACGAGAAGATCGCCTTTTAATGGATATTTTTTTTTTTCAAAAAGTCAATTTGTTTCAAATTCTGAACTTAAAAGAGTTTTGTAAAAAAATCAGGTACATAATTTAGGCAACATCACTATAAAGACTCTCAGTTAAAACGAAGTAAATAATTAAAAAGATCTTCAAAAACAACACTGCTGGTACGAAAAATGAAACTAAAAATAAGACTGGGATAGTAAAAAAAAATTAGAAATTGTACTGTTAATAATTTGTCTCGAGTAATATTTTCCGATGAATCAACATTTAATCTTATGTTCCTGATAGAAAATAGTACGCAAGGCGGTTAAATGGCGAACGATCTAATGAAAATTGTACTTTTCAAACAGTCAAACAGTCCCGCTTTTTAAAATAACGGACCATATTACATCTTAATCAGATTTTAAAAATTAAAGATACATTTAAAATAAGGTATTTAATAGAACTAAAAAACAAAACATTAAAGATAAACAAAACATAAGTTGTATAACAGTATACGTTATGCAAGTTCCTCATCAGTGCAAATATCAATCGAAAACCAAAGCTGTTGTTTACACATGTTGACATTCATATGTGTCCTACCTTGACATATATTCCCTGATGTTTTAATACACTGCTCAAAACAATTAAAGGATATTGCAGTTTTAGGTGGATTTTGTATCTGGGACACTTTTTAGCTGATTGATACATGGTCGACAGACATAGTAGGTTATATGAGAATAAATTACACATGTTTGGCAGAAAAAAATGCATTTTATTGCGCATTTGTGTACAAAAGGAAAAAAACACAATTTGTGCATATGAGAAAAAAAGAATAAGAAAAGGTGTTTTCTTCAAAGAAAATCATTTTCAGTAGGGGGTATGGTTTCCACGGGCGGCCAGCAACGTTGAACACCTTTGAGGCATGGACTCAATGAGGCTATTAATGACGAGTTGGGGTATTCTGCCCCACTCTTCTAGAAGAGCTCTTTCCAGTTCTTGGAGAGTTTGTGGGGGTTGTTGGCGGCCAGAAACTTGTCTTCCTAGAGCGTCCCAAACGTGGTCGATTGGATTCATGTCTGGAGAACACGCTGGCCATTCCATTCGAACGATTCCTTCCTCGAAAAAGAAATCCTCCACCAGGTTTTTACGATGTGGCCTGCAGTTATCTCGTCCATTAAAATGAAGTTATCTCCGATTGCTGCAGCGTAAGGGACTACAATAGGTCTGAGGATCTCATCCCTATATCGGCGACCAGTCAGAGCTCCATCTCGAATGATGTAGAGGTCAGTGCCCCCGTCAATGGAGATGCCACCATACACCAACACTCCTCCACCGCCAAATCTGACACTTTCGTGCACGAACGCAGGATTATTCCTACTGCCACGGTCACTCCAAATGAAAATACGCCTATTATCCGGATGCACAGAAAAACGGGACTCGTCAGAAAACAGAATATTGCTCCATTCATTTCTCCTCCAGTTGACATGCTCGGTTGCCCACTCCCTGCGGTCGCGACGATGCCTCGATGTTAATCTAACACATACCATCGGTCGGCGAGCATACAGACCTACAGCATGGAGCCGGTTTCGGACAGTCTGAGTTGAAATCGTGGTGCCTGTAGCCGAGCGAAGGTGTTGTTGGAGAAGAGTAGCGTTCATGTTTCGGTGTCTCCGAGCTGTTAACGCTAAATACCGATCTTCATTGGGCGTTGTTGCCCGTCTACGACCTTGCCCTGGTCTTCGGCCTGCACATCCACTCTCCAAAAAACGGTTCCAGATCCTGGAAATGACACTTTGTGACACTCCAACGGCTTGCGCTACTTCGGCTTGAGTTTGGCCCCCTTCTAACCTACCATCAATTCTCCAAGCTTCTGAATCTGACAAATAACTTCGCTGAGACATCGTACTCATCGAAACAAAGCAATCACTGAATGCCGATCATCCTTGTCTTCATTCTCTTTTATCCAGTTGAAAGTCAAATTTCATTCGCTGCCGCTGAAGCGACGTTTTTGACGTCGAACTCAAAATTTGCATACTCCACAGTTTGAAAACCAGAAAAATTTGCATTTGTGATTCTCTTCTTTTATTTTCGGCAAAAAAAATTTCGTTTATATCTTTATTTTATATAAAACTTCAAATATCCTTTAATTGGTTTGAGCAGTGTACTTTAAGTGAATAATTTTGAACTAAAAAACAAAACATTAAAGATAAACAAAACATAAGTTGTATAAAAGTAGACGTTATGCAAGTTCCTCATCAGTGCAAATATCAATCGAAAACCAAAGCTGTTGTTTACACATGTTGACATTCATGTGTGGTGCTACCTTGACATATATTCCCTGATGTTTTAATACTTTAAGTGAATAATTTTGAACTAAAAAACAAAACATTAAAGATAAACAAAACATAAGTTGTATAACAGTAGACGTTATGCAAGTTCCTCATCAGTGCAAATATGAATCGAAAACCAAAGTTGTTGTTTACACATGTTGCCATTCATATGTGGTCCTACCTTGACATATATTCCCTGATATTTTAATACTTTAAGTGAATAATTTTGAATGCGAACATGTGTAAACAGCAGCTTTGGTTTTCGATTCATATTTGTACTGATGAGGAGCTCATATAAAGCTTGAAGCATCTACTGTAATTGATTTCATTATGTGATATTAATGTGTTGTTTTTCAGTTTTATCAAATGTCTGATTTTCCCTTTTTGAATACTGAAGTCTTAAAAAAAGCAATAGCATTCTAAATACGGCAAACGCCCGAACAATAATATATGCTGCGAGATTTTTTTCTCCCACTTTCTTCTGCCTGTCTTTTGACAGCAACACAATAAGAAAACAGCTATTTTCGAAACTGGAATCTCCCAAAAATACCAAGTACAAATGGCTTCCCACCCGTTCATTGCAATAATTCCCTCCTCTGCTATAACAGTTGGATTTTTCTGAGGGGCGGAAATACAAAACCTGCTGCTCAGCCGCTCAGGTAGTCTGGCAGTAGTTTGCATGGCCGGGTGTCTTGGGCGGTTTAGTTGCAAAAGGGTTAAATGACCTTATATTATAGTATTGGGTTGCATAAATTATCATCGAGTTAGTCAAATAATAATCGTATAAGAATCAGTAAACATTAGAAAATATTTAAACATTATGAGCAAGGATGAATATCCGACCACTTAACTATATTCCCACTTAGAAAACCACTCTTTCAATTCAATAATGCTTCTTGTTATACAGTGTCTGCTGTAAATAAATTTTAAATTTCAGGGGGGAATTGATCGTCTCATGTGAATCAGCATACTTATAGTTTTTTACTGAATGAAAGTACTGAATGCTGTATATTATATTGCAATAAGATACACCTCAGAATTTCATAATTAACATATGACGTAAATAGTTAAAATTTAAATCCAGTTGAAAATCAATGCGATGACACAGAAAAAAAGACATATATATTGTTTAAACATGGAATTTTAGTAGTATTAGATAACCTTATTTACAGTATATGGCAGAATGTATATGCAAATTGCTAAAAAGAACTAAATAATTCGATGTTGAATAGTTTAAAATTTTAATTAAACAAAGGACGATAAAATAAAATAACGAGGAACATTTATTAAATATAATTCCATTAAATATGCGTTCCAGTCCTTTATTATTCGTTATATGTTGCAGAGGAAGATATTTTCATTTATTTAAAAGAAAACTGATTTAGATTCCATAGGAAATTCTGCACCTAACGCAGTGAATAACTTTTTAATATTGTGACTGTTCATATATTATTTTATGTTTTTCTTTATTAATATGTAAATATATAACCTAAAAATAATAAATACTCATTGTTTTGTACAACTCTATCCGTAAAATTGTTTTAGTATGGTAATTTATTTGGAAGATATTTGAAATTTAAAGGCTCAAAATAAATTTTTCTGCTGTGAGATTTGTAGTTTATTTAGTCCAGGCTTGTACGTAAACGTTAAATATTGAATATTAACGCCAGGTACTTTGAATCAATTTTATACAACATTCCTTCTACAAAAAAATTATTGATTATTTTAATAATAACAATATTTCGCAATTCTAATTTCTTTAAATTAATTTTTTTAGTGGGGCTAAATGTTTTTAAGAATCATTCCGTATTTCAATATCATATATATTATTCATGTTGTCAACATCCCTTTTTCTATGCATTTACGAAACACACAACAATGAATGAGGTATCATTCGAAAGGTTTTAGAACCGGATTCTGACATAGTACACTCACATTTCAATAAAACATGTTTTTTTAAATATTAATTAATATATAATAATTTTATTAATTTTTAAATAAAAATTGCAGTTGATTAAATAATAAATCAGCATTGTTTTCATAAATGAAATGAAAGGATTTTCTCAAATCAATGTTGCCACAAAAATAAAATACCGCATTATATCGTGCTCAACAATGATTATAAAAAAATAGCAAAAAAAGATAAAGTGTGATGCCTCCACATGCGTTTATTTTATATATATATTATTAAAATGCAAAATTGAAATTGAAATGTTTAGAAAAAAAGACACCATCAATAGATCTATAGAAGCAGAGGTATTTCACGTGTAGCATAAAAGGTATGCTTTGTTATATTAGATTAAATTGCATTTATTTTATATGTATTCAATTTTTTTTTGTCCTATGTTTTTCCCGAAGCGGATGGCGTCATCCTCCAATGCAGGTAAAATATGATATTTAATTATTTTTCTCGCCTTTTACTATCTTTGATATACATTTTTTTATTGTAACTTTGATGGAATAAATGAGATGATATTCCCGCTTGACTAATGTTGTTTGCAAATATCTTTATTCTCAATTTTTATTTAGAAGTTTAAACCTGCATCTAAAAAAGTATTAAATATTGCTAAAAAACATTAGAGTGCACTGCATATTCCTCGCATGGGTCCACTGGTTAGAATATAAATGTAATTGATTTATTTCAAAGAAACATATAATAAAAATGTCTAATGTACTTTTATGTGCTTAAATTCACATATATGCATTTAGGATCGCAGCAGACATTTAGCAGACAATCAGTAGTAGACAATATTTTTCAATCAATAATTTTTGTCGCAACGTATTTCACCTTTTTACGATCTATACAAGTTTAATGTGTTTAGCTGTCATATAAGAATACGAAGCGTTTATTAAAGATATGTATACATTTATTTGCATTTGAGAAGACAAAATATGTATTGATAAATGTTGCGATAAAAAAATAAAATCTTACAATAATTTCTGTGGAATAATATTATGCATAAAAATGTTTTTTATGATAGTTTCTTTTTTTTTATGTCTTCATAAATTACAAGAATATTTTTCGTTCCAGCATATCGATATCTGTTAACTATTTTTTTAGAGTTTTAAATAGAAACGAACGCGTTGATTTTAAATTATATCTGAAATACAAGGTTGCGGATTAGATTCAAAAAGAAAAAGAAATGTTCAAATTTTCGCCTCTAGGATTAGAAGTAGCATGAACTTTACGTTATTCAGCATCGTCTAAATTAAGAGTCTTCAATCTTTGTTCCGCGTTCTACAAGTGACTCTCCGTGTTAATTAGAATATTAAGAGCGATAAATTTTAAAAGGCATCGAAACATTTTCGAAGCGTCTTATCCGAGCGCAAATCCATAGCTGCCAAATTTTATACTTTTTTTTTTTTTTTTTTTTGCGTCAACTAAACTTGTTTTGAAACGGATAATCCATTTAATAAAATGTTTATTGTTTCTATGTGTCACTTATTTTATTTCATATATTAAGTAAAATTTCTTTTTCAAAGTGTTAAACATCAGAAACCAACATATTTTTGAGAGTTAAAGAAACATTTATAAGAACAAAGTTCCAAACAATGATTTTCGGAAACGTTTTAGAGTACTTTTACTTACCCATCATACGTAGTATAGGGTAAGTCTTGTAATCGTTTTGAAAATCGAAAAGTTTTTTTTGACGGATTTACACGTTTCAGACACTGGAGATTCCGAAAAACATATTTTTAGAAAAAAAAATTTACCGTCCGTCTGTGTGTCTGTGTGTCTGTGTGTGTGTCTGTAAACGCTCTATCTCCCGCAAAAATTGAGATAGAGACTTGCAATTTGGTATGTACTTAGTATGTAATAATGGGAAGAAGCCTATTTCATTTCAATAACCTCGATTAACCGGAACATTTTTTTTCGGACTCTCGAAATATTCGTTCTGATGAAAGGTATATAAAAATTTTCGAAATTGTTTATTTTAAGGAGTAAATGTAAAAGACAATAAAAAAACATAAATTTTGCATAAAACATGAAGTCGATCGGATAATGAGTTGCCGAGATATTTGTAATCCTATTTCCTACACTCTTCGATTTTTTATGACCCTGTATTTCATCCAAATTTCACTTCAAATATATATTTTAATTGGAAATTTGACGCTTAATCAGATGCAATAAACCGCTAGTTAATAGGATTATTATTTTTGGAGTTATAAGGAAAAACCTCTTTCAAGCAATTCAGTAATCGAGCCTTTTTATGACGTCATCAAGCCACGATTTTATTTGAATTGCAACGCATTTTATACGTAGTTTACACATTTCTATTTTAATATTTTACATTATACATATACATTATGGGTAAGTATTACGGTGGCCCCCAACGACTAGTTTACATTGTATTAATCAGTTTTATTAACCCGGAATATCGGTTTTTGTGTGCTTTCAGTTCTCAAATAAGCATTCTCAACTGCGTAATTGAATTTATGCAGGCAAGAGTAGCAAAGTAATATTAATTTTAATGTTAATGTTGTTAAATTATCATGTTGGTCACTAAAATATGTTTTTTGAGGAGGAAACTGTTTATTTGAAAATTGCTAACATTCGAAAAACCGATATTCCGGTTTGAGAAAACGGATTGATGCACTATAAAAACTACTCGGAAATGTTTCCGAAAATTAGTGGCGGCAAAAGAAACTTTATTTTTATAAATACTTCTTTAAATTTCGAAAATATATTGGATTCTGAGGTTTCTAAAGATAAAGGACGTATTACGGTATCTTTTGTAAATCGGAACATGGTATTGTATATTTTTATTCGTAGTTATATTATATTTTCCTAGACTAAGAAAGAAGCCTTTTTTTTTTTTTTTTTTTTTTTACAATGTGCGTACTAAAAGGAACTGTAGTTTGTTGCTAAAAATATTCAGCATTTTGAAAAAAAATAAATTGACCATTTTCAATTAATAAGCATCATTTTAAACTTTAAATCTTAATAAGAATGTTTGACACTAAAATTTCCATTAAAATACAGATGTAAATGCTTAAAGGAATAAAAACAGAACACAAAAAGGTTTATAAAAAACATTTAATATGATGATCGACATGTTTCGAACACACAAATGTCGCCGTTATCAAGATCTACACGACAAAAAAACTATTCTCGATTCTCACACACATTTGAAAATAAACTTGAAAAACATAAACCACGAGATCATATGTGTAATAAAAACAGGTGTTTAAAAATAGTCAACGGTAAACGTGAAAGTTAAAAATTCCTTATTACTTTTTTAAAATTGAAAAACATCTCGTGCCAAATTTTAGGTAATTCATAAGAGGTTTGATAATAGGACAGTTTGTGCGTTCGGAAAACATGTCTATCATCATATGATAATAGGACAGTTTGTGCGTTCGGAAAACATGTCTATCATCATGTGATAATAGGACAGTTTGTGCGTTCGGAAAACATGTCTATCATCATATGATAATAGGACAGTTTGTGCGTTCGGAAAACATGTCTATCATCATATGATAATAGGACAGTTTGTGCGTTCGGAAAACATGTCTATCATCATATGATAATAGGACAGTTTGTGCGTTCGGAAAACATGTCTATCATCATATTAAACGATTTTTATAAACGATTTTTATTGGGTTCTGATCTTAACACTTTAAGCATTTACATCTGCATGTTAATGATAATTAGTGATTTTATTATACGATAATGTAACAAAAATTTCCTCAATTTTTTTTTATAAATTTCGCTTTTATCGCATGTAATACTTAACTCAAACGTAATACTTAACTCAAACTCACATGCCCATTTTATTTTCTTGCAGTCTCTTCCATACGACAAATACCTTTTAAGAATAACATAAAACGCTTTAAAAAAGAACACACATGTATTTATCTTCCATTTCTTTTTTTCTAACTCAGGTCAAAAATCCAAATGTATTATTATTGGAACATCAAAAATAACACAGGGAAAAAAAAAAAATCCACTTTTTGAACCGACAGAAAGTAAAATACGTGTGACTTTTAACGTCCTGTTGAAAGCTTTTCTTTTCCCTGTTTTCCCCCATTTTCATAATAATAAAAAAAAAGAATAGCGGGGAGAACCTTTTTGCATGTTGGAAGAACAATAGGGATTGAGAAGGGGGTGAAGTTGGGGGAACGTTGGTGGCAGAGTGTCGCACACGTGGAAAATGAATGAGGCAGACGGGCGCCAAAAAGATTTTAAGCCTTTTCAACTTTAAGTTACCTTTCAGGGCGCTTTCAGTAACGCTTAAGTGTGATTTATATGGGAAACATTTTTCACGATAATTGGCGTCGAAATGGCGAAGAACGAAGGTGTAATGTTCTTTTGATTAATTTATTAAAAACGTTTAAAGCTTGATAGCTTGAATATTTCACGAGAGCATCGAGAGATATTTCTTGAAAAAGTGTACTTAAATGAGAGAATATACCATTAAGTTAATATTACGTAAACTAAGTTTCGTCAAGAAAAAATTTAGTATAATGTGTATTTTTTGTGCCATAAAGAGGTTTAAAGAGGAAACAGCATTCATGACATCACTATTATTTCTAAGATGTTTTCAAAAGTTTAACAAAACTTGGTATTTTAATTAATAAAGAAGTATTATGAAACTTTTCTTTTTTTTCAGCTTATTACACAAAAGAAAGAATTAAAAGTTTTTCAGATTTATAAATTACTAAATAACGCAAGTATTATAACAGATTAAAATTGTAAAAATATTAGGATGTGGAGAATTTTAACTGTCAATGTAACGGTTATATGCAACGTTCATTTCTAATGGATAATGTGGTTTTTGATAGCTAAAATGTCGCTGGTTCGGTATGTTTTACTGCTATTTCTAACAACTAATTTATTAAATACATTTTTATATTTAATAACGCTCCCTATTAATTTATTTTTGCACATATCATGTTCAGTTACTCAATATTTGTACATTTTTATTCAATTTTCTTTAAATTTGACTCTGTAATTGATCGGGAATTTGGGTTAATAAATTTGGCTCATGTCTATTAACGCAAAAAGAAATTAATTACCTTTTACTAATGTTAGTGGAATATTGCCCTTGAAAAAGGTGTTCCACTATATAAATTTTTAATTACTTCTTGTAATAATTTTCACTTTCTGCACATTCAATTTTTTCTCTAAATATGTTTAAGTATTTTTTTCCACTTATTTTAATTTTGAAAATCTTAATTTTTAATCTTGATTATCTACTGTCGATTATTTATGTGGTTTAATGGTTATTACAAAAGTTTTATTATACATACATACATACATATATATATATATATATATATATATATATATATATATATATATATATATATATATATATATATATATATATACTTACAGTACATAATATAAAGCTCCATAAAGGACACTGCCGTGTTAAAAAGGACAATTTTTCGATCCCTAACAACTATATATTAGCATATTTTTACCACTGAATAGATATAAAATTCCCCACTCCTGACGTATCCGTTATTCGGAGGTTTTACTGTATGTATATACGTATATGTATGTATATATGTATAATACCTTTGAATTCAAAATGCATCAAACAAGTTCTATCAACAAAATCTGACCAAATCCCCAATTTAAAGAGGGCAAGTATAAAGTGTATATAGAATACCATTAAGTTAATAAATAATTAACAAATTCAAACAACAAATTAACGAAACTCCAATTTAGAGATAACATGTAGTAATACATACATAAAAGTAGAAAGGAAAAATAGAACGCAGAAAAAAATATATATATAAAATGATAAATGATGCAGGTAAATAAATTAAATGTAACCCAATCACATATGAATAAAAAATGGAATTTACACATCAAATGATTGTGCAGTGGAATTCGAAATAAAACATGTGACTGTATAGTAACAACATTATATCCGTACATATAATATTTTTACAATAAAAGTCAAAACAACACATTGTATGAAAATTTAAATTTGTTCCAATGCTAATTCTGAAATTTCATTTTAAATAAAGTTTTATTTGCATTTCTGAATTATAATATCATTGTTTAACGTATTTCTTGATATTTATTATTTAACAAATACAGCTATAAATAATAGCAGGTGTATATTAGAACATTCATAGAAAAGAATTTAAAGCCATTTTCAATATAAAACTTTAAAAGCCAGAAGATCGAAATATAAACAAAAAACAATCACACATCACTGGCAAAATTTTACCCTTTGAATTCGCATCCATTGATAATGTTACAAACGCAATTTAAATAAAAGCATGCTTTAAAAACATAAACACATTCAACACTATAGGTTTATTAAATCCTATTTTATAATAAAATTCAGAAACATTAATTCCAGCCTGGTACAAAAACATCTTTTTGAAAGCATTTATTTTTTACGACTCTAAAAAATATATATTCCTTAGAGGGAAATGTACGATTTGCTTTTCGTTTTCTAAAGCTTGCCGTATTCCGATCCAAAGCATATATAAAAGGCGCCTTAAACTAATCCCGAGATTATGCGAGGAGAAAAGGGGTTTTAATGGATGATACTTTCTACTGCCTTTCAGGTGTAGGCTTTTATATCAAAAGATGTTATTCTAAACATACTTTCAAATGTCTCCCGGCTTAACTCTACTCTATAAAATGTGAAATTGTTACTTTACTCTTTTTTTCATTTCCTCGAGATTTATTTAAACGAATATAAAAGTGAATATTTCTGTGGATTTTTTTATGGCTCTGAAACTAATCCCCTAAAAACTAAATAGAAATTAGAAAAATAAAATATATATAATTATACTGTGTTTATAATAGGTATTACGGGTCAATTTTTATAGATACGCGTTTAAATGTAGTAGTGTTATTCGGAAATTTTATTAAAATTTTACGAAAAATATTTTTTACAGACTCTTTCTTTATCAGAACTTTTATTTAAAGCTTTTTTACAAACAAAACTTCAGAAGACAGAAGACAGAAAAAAATAAACAAACGAAAATATAAAACTAGCAAAACTTCATCCTTTGTATATGAGCACAGTGTTGCTAGATTGAGGATTTTGTCTCCATTTTGGGGAATTATGAAATATTTTGTGGGAATATTTTGTGGAGAAGGTATTCTTGGGGAAAGTTTTGAGGAATATCAACGTTTTTGGAGACAAACTCTGGGAATTTTTCATTGTTTCACGGTTTTAGGTTAATGTTTATTTTCAATCATCTGGCAAAACTTGAACTCGATTCGTCGTTTACAGTTTACACGTGTTTTAAGTTCTAATGTATCATTTATCTATTTTTTTTATATATTTATCTTTTTGTAATTCGTGTTAATTTCTCCAAGAAAGTAATCGACCACAATCAAAATGCTACTTTGAAATTGTATTTTGTTTTTTATTTATTTATTTATTTATTTGTAGATGGGGATTTTTTTTTTTTTTTTTTTAGAGCTCGATTTTTGGAAAATTTTGAAGCTTTAAGGAAAAGGCATTAAAGCTTATATTAAAGGCACCTTAAACTAATCCTGAGATTATGCGAGGAGAAAATGGGGTTTAATGGATGATACTTTCGATTGCCTTTCAGGTGTAGGCTTTTATATCAGAAGATGTGTTATTTTAAACATACTTTCAAATGTTCGCCGGATTAACTCTTCTCTGTAAAATGTTAAATTTTTACATTACTTTTCAACTCCTCGAGATTTATTTAAACGAACATTTCAGTAGATTTTTTATGCTTCTTAAACTAATCCTCTAAATAAATAACTAGAAATTATGCAAATAAAATAATATAATTATATTGTGTTTATAATAGGTATTATATGTCAGTTTTTAAAAGTAATGTGTTTAATTGTAGTATTTGTTCTCCCTTTGATTATGGTTTTGGGACATATGTTGTCCCAGCGGCTATTTCTTAATTCTATTCGCACTAGTTTTTGAAAAATAATTTCTGCCATACACATAACTAGGATACTTTCAAAAGAAATCTACCGCAAAAAAAATTTCTTTTGTAAATTGTGGTGCGAGTGAATATAAAAACTAGTCGTTAGGGGCCACCGTAATATTTACCCATCATGGATATGCATAATGTAAAATATTAAAATAAAAAATGTGTAAACTACTTATAAAATGCATTGCAATTCTAATAAAATCGTGGTTGATGACGTCATAAACTTTAAAGGCTCGATTACTCAATTGCTTAAAAGAAACATCCTTATAACTACAAAAACAATAATCCTATTAACTAGCGGTTTATTGCATCTGATTAAGCGTCTCATTTTCAATTAAAATATATCTTTGAATTGAAATTTGGATAAAATACAGGGTCATGAAAAATCAAAGAGTGTGGATAATAGGATTAAAAATATCTCGGCAACTCATCATCCGATTGACTTCATGCTTTATGCAAAATTTATGTTTTTTATTGTACTTTATATTCACTGCTTAAAAAAAGTAATTTCGAAAAATTTTATACACCTTTTATCAGAACGACTATTTCGAGAGTTCGAAAAAAATAGTTCCGGCTAATCGAGGTTACTGAAATTCAATAAGCTTCTTCCCATTATTACTTACCAAATTTCATGTCTCTATCTCAATTTTTTCGGGAGATAGAGCGTTTACAGACACACAGACACACAGACGGACGGCAATTTTTTTTTCTAAAAATATGTTTTTCGTAATCTCCAATGTCTGAAACGTGTAAATCCGTCAAAAAAAATTGTCGATTTTCAAAACGATTACAAGACCTATCCTATACTACGTATTATGGGTAAGTAAAAGACGCAAGTCCTATCTCGTAAAAAAAAAATAATAATAATAATAATCAGAAAATTTGCTTAAATTTTTTAAAAACATTTTACACCAGAATGTTTATTAGAACTAGTTAAGTTATTTATTTAAATTATTAAAAAAAAAAGTATGGCCCTTTTGAGTGCCTTTATAGTTTAAGCTTTGCCCGCCTTTTCACCGCCTGGCATTTCTGGGCTGTTTTACGAACATGTTCCGAACACAATTTTTACTTTTTCAACTTCCTTACTGGTAGTTAGTTATAACTACAGCTATACCATTTACTTTCTTCCAACTATTTAGACTCTATCCTTAATCTCCTTCGCTTTACTTCTTATTCCAAATTTGATATCATCTCATTTCTTAATTTTACACCTATGCTTTATATTGTAATTGTTCCTGGATCATGTAGTTAATAATACTGCAGCTTAACTTTTCCCAACGGCTCAATTTAATACAAGACACTTTAATAGACTGGGCGTTAAGTTGATTGCAACTCGGAAGCCCCTTAACCGACATCAACTGTTCGGCAACTGGTTGGAAACTATTTAACTTATTTTGTGAAGGGTCTTTAATGCAAATCGAAATATATTTGTTTGGAACCGTTCAAATTGACGGCTATGGCCGTTCTAGTTTTAACGTATTTGTTCTATTTTAAAAACTACATCTCACAAGGGGAGTGCAAAGCTTGGTAATCACAGATTTTAATTATTTTTATATATGTTGTAGGGTAGAAGACCCTTAATCTCAGATTCAATTGATTTTATACAACACTCCTTAGTTCTCGAGAAATGGGGGGAGGGGGGTATAATACTACAACACAACATAGATACTTATTTTGTAACGAAATGACTGCATTGGTCGTAGCTCAATTGACATGGCGTCTGCTCGTTGATCCGAGGGCCCGGGTTTGAGGCTGGAACGCGCTACGTTTGTTTTTCTCATTTTTTTTTTGTAAATATACTTCGAATTATAATTTAATAATCTCAATTGAAAATGATAATACTGTGCATTAATTATAATGTTAACCTATTTATTTTTTTATCTGAAACTAAATTGTTGTAAAAAATATCATTAAAGGGTTAATTTAAAAA
Organism: Maratus michaelseni; assembly: GCA_963931845.1. Lineage (NCBI taxonomy): Eukaryota > Metazoa > Arthropoda > Arachnida > Araneae > Salticidae > Maratus > Maratus michaelseni. The sequence goes on from OZ007587.1 coordinate 374,067,049, forward strand.
AAAATCACTTTTAAAATGTATTTCATATATGCTTTTTCGATGCAACGATATTGAACAATTGTTTTTAAATTCCTGATTGTGAAGAAACATCATTTATAAATTGTCTTAACAAGGGAAGTTAATGAGATAAAAATACTACTCTGTTTTTACAGTAAGAAGCATAATTATATTAAAAATTAGCAAAATAATTAAATTACAACATATTTATGTTTTATTTTATTGTAACTAGAGGGCGCCACAACAGACTTTGGTTATTTCTTTTTAGGGTTTCGTTCATCTTACGAAATCCTATTATTCCCGCTCCGTTGTCTGCCCGCCACAGAGCCGTTCTCAGAAACTATAAAACTTACTGGCATGGACATTTGTGTACTTATAGCTAAATATCTACTATGAAGCTCAAAATATTAAAATTTGAAAAAATCTTATTATTTTAATATAGAGAGATAAAAAACCAAAATTCTTACAGCCTTTTCCTACTAAATTTAAACATTTTTCGTTATAGCAGATGCCAACAATTAAAAATCCACAATACAATTCTTTCTAGAATAATTAATTTTCTATTGAAAGATTTCCACGTGAAAAATGAAAATGAAATAAAAAGTTTCACCAATTGAAAAAGAGATTAATATGACGTCATATTGGTAGTAAAACGGAAATTTTCAAACATTTCTCAATAATACAAGGAGTATGAGTATGTGTATGTACAGAAAGCAGATTAATATCACGCCATTAGAGAATTAAAAAGAAAATTAATCTGACGTCATATTGGAAGTTTAATGGATTTTTCAAATGTTTGAGAATACTACAAAGCGCGTATCAATATGAGTAATAGAGACTGGTAATATATGAGTTTGAAGAACGTATTGAATCATGATAAAAACTCGATTATGGAAATATTCGCATATTTTAACATTTTGAAGGTGTACAACATGTTTAATTTTGAATTTTTTTTTTCTTTAAATATCGCATTTAGTTCACATGACAGATATTATTATGACAGAGTATAATAGAGGGCTTCGCCCGCTATCGGGCCTGCTCAGATATTCGAAAAAACGGAGTTTGTTACAAAGAAAGTTACATATGTTTTTAATTATCGGGGGTGAAACGGTTTCCTTAATTAATGCATTTTTTTTTTTTTTAATGTTACGTGAACGACATCACGGATAACAGCTAGTAAAATATAAAATAACTAATCTTCCGTAATCTGTGGGCAAGGTTAGCTCCAAACATAGGCGTTTGCTAGCAAAATATAGTTTAAAATCAATGTAGATACTTTTAAAGAACTGGTTCTCACTTTTCAAAAATACTCACTTTCTAAAATACGCAATTTGGCAGTAGGACCTGGATTACAGATGATTACGCAATAGGTTTAAATATCTATTTTATATAAACTATTTTTTTTTAAATATCGCATTTAGTCCACTTGACAGATATTATTATGACAGAGTATATTAGCAGGGCGTTTCAGATATTCGAAAAAACGAGAAAAATAGACCGGTAAATTTTTACTTTATAAAAAACATGATTTTTTTTTTTTTTTTTTTTTTTTTTTTTTTGCTAAATGAAATTTATTTGGATTTATTAAAGAAAGGATAAAGTGTTTTGAACGTATATTAAACGAAACCCTTTGTGTGGTCTTCGATCACACTTACCCACTAGTTTTAGTTTGGTGCAGTTAAGTGGTTCTTGTTTTCAATATTTATCGCACAAGTGCGTATCATTCTATAACAGCTTATAATCGTATAAAAATTGAAGGAGCAAGCTGTAGTTCACAAGAAGATCAAACTGAACTGTCGGGATTCGATGAAAATCAGAAAGTGATGTCACAAATGCTTTGAAGTACTCTAAAATTTTATTGCAAAACAATGGATTTTTAACAAATAATTCGGCATCTGAAATATCTTCGTTTTCTATTGCGATGGAAGAAGAATTCTTTAATTCGATAATAAATATGCTGATTTTGTAACGATTTTTGAATTTTTACTAGTCAATAATAGGTACAGCTTTTTTAAATTTCTTTAAATAATGAGAAATGTGTAATAATGGTTTAAAAATAAAAAATGCTAAATTAAAATCTAATTATGTTAACAAAACTTTTAATTGAGATTATTAAATTATAATTACAAATTTACAAATATATTCATAAAAAAATTGAGAAAAACAAACGCAGCGCGTTCCGGCCTCGAACCCGTGCCCTCGGATCAATGAGCAGACGCCATATCAACAGAGCTACGACCAACGCAGTTGTTTTGTTACAAAGTAAGTATTTAATTTGAGTTATATTATTACACCCTCCATTTCTCGAGAACCAAGGAGCTTGTACAAAATCCGTTCAACCCGAGACTAAGTGGCTTCTACCCTACAACATATATAAAATTAAACAAAATCTGTGATTACCAAGCTTAGAACTATCCTTGTCAGTTTAAACAGATGAAATATCTTTTTTGAATAAAAACAGATGAATATTAAAAAGATAAACATAAAATTGTTTAAAGTTATTTCATTAACAGTAAATTATGTTATTTTAAAACGACAGAAAATAGGAATATAAATAAAACATAACACCAGCAATATCAATACTTATCATCATCATTGTTATCTCATTTGCTTTCCCACCAATTTTTCTGGTCTGTATCCCAAAAAGCATATGTATGCGTACAGTGTTTTTGTAAAATTTCACCAGAAATCATGTGTCGGCAGTTAGTAAATGTAAAATTCAAAGCGGGTGGGAGACATCTGATACTTATACAGATAAATTAGCTCTGTAATTAATTTTTTTAAAGTCCAAACATTTAACTTAAGAATTTTTACGTTTACCCAAAATTTATCTATAGAAAAATCATATTTTCGGAAAATCATAAGTTCCAACAACTTAATAAGTAATAATCTTTAATGTCGCGTTAATAAGGAAGTCACGAAATGAAATATTTTGTAGCTGCATACAAGATAGCGCCATTATTCTAAGAATGCTATAAAATACCCTGGTAGCAAACCAATGTTGGCTATTATTGTTTGTATTTTGACTATGGCATTAAATATTGATTTCCTCAATAATGAGATGAAAACAATTTACAGTAACGCATCAATAATTGCAAGAAATTTTTTGACATTTCATCGCCGCCCATCTGCTTGTCTAGTGGTTGGAGCGTCGGTTATTGGACAAAAAGGACAGAGTTTGAATCCCAACCCAGGAAATTAGTATCGGATCTGATTCTATTTTAACGGAGGTCTGCTTAGCTGGCTGTCTGGCTGTCACCCGCCTTGAGGATCCGCTTTTGGCATATGATCGGGACAAGCCCCAAGCTCAAGGCAGGAAGGTCTCTACCGTCCAAACGACACCACCGTCTCCGGATTAACTAAAATTTCTTACATCATCAATCATAAGTGGCAGCCCTATTTATCAGGGCGTGCCATGGGAAAATATTTACAAATTGAAAAGTAAATTATAGTAAATTATACAAACTCTAATTCACAAATGGCAGCCCTATTTATTCAGGGCGTGCCTGATTTTATACAATGTTTGAATATTATAGATTATATACACAATATTTAAAGCTACAGTTTTTTACAGGTAAGTAGATTTAAAAAAAAAAAAAAAAAAATGTATACACAATAATTATATAAGTTACATGTTTTACAAATTTCAATATTTACACATTATACATAATAGCTCTTTGCAAGATGATAACAGTAATTTTCTAAGTTTAACAACATTTTCCATTCTTTAAAAGACAACCCTAAGAAATGTCTGCCCTCATGATTAACCATACAAGAAGTAGTTGAATGAATATATGAATTGTAAAGTAACAATTATGTATTTACAGGTAGTACACATGATATATTTACATTTTACTAGATAATCAATTATATTGATTATTTTAACTATTTAATTGTTAGCAAGATTTTCCGAACATTTATACACTTAATTATAATGAGTAATGCAATGAATACTACACTCGAATAATATATAAATATACACGATGAATAAAACAATGGAAAATTTATATTTGAATAATAATCACTTATATACAATGAATAAAACTAGAGTAATATACTTGATGAATAAACACTTATAAACAGAAAATATAGTTAAAGATACATAACACCGCAAATTAAGAGGACAACCGTCTCCATGAAGCGAAATGACCTTCACAGGACGAGCAATAGCAGGATTAAAAAATATTTTAGATTTAAAAATAAAATTTATATTTTATAAAAGAATATTTCTCATTTAAGATATTATAATTTTGATATAATTTGCCTAGTGATTCATTATTATTAATAATATCCATCATGTCCTCGAGGAGTGTTGGAAATTTCCTATGAAATTTATATTTCATACATCTACACTTCCCGAAGACATAATGGATAGGATCACCTCTCTGGCCACAAACACATAGATCATTATCCATTTTACCGATTTTATTTAAGAATGTAGGAAAACTGCCGCAGCCCGTGAAAAAATATATTGAGACTTTATCTTTAGTTATTAATTTAGTGTTGACTTCTGGCACAAGCTGATACGTAAATCTGCCGCTCCCTGAGTTATCCCAGTTGTACTGCCACCTTTCCAGTAATTGATCTTTGATACATTTATTTAAATATGAGCGTGGAAATTTTATTCCGCGCTCTACTGGAAGGTTGGAGTACTGAGCAGCATCATTAGCCAGCTTGTCCGCCAGTTCGTTGCCTATTGTACCCGCGTGTCCTTTAACCCATGTTAGATAAAATATTTTGTTTTTATTTTGATGTATTAGTTGCTGTATATCATAAATTGCTTTAAGTGTTGGAAATTGATTTGTTAATGAAAGGATTGTTGATTGACTATCTGATAAAATTTGAAATTTATTAAAGTTAGAATTTATTGCCCATTCTATTGCTGTTATGGCCGCGTGCAGCTCTGCTTGGTAGACTGTGTTTTCTGGTTGAATTTTAGTAGTTTTTTCGTCTATTTTTATGTTGTTCTGAAAAATCAGCAATGAGAAAGCTGTATTAGAATCCACCTTAGAACCGTCTGTGTATATGTGTATAATATCTATGTTATTTAAGATTTTGTCTATTGTTATTAGATTATTAAAAAAGTTTTCTGGGTTAATTGTGTATTTGTAAAGCTTTTCTTCTATGTCATTTTTAGTTATCACCTTATTATCTTTTAATAATATCTCTGTGTTGTTTAATATTTTATATTTTAAGTTTTTATGTTCTAACGTTAGTAATAGTGGTGGAATACCCAGTAGTGTCTGTAATGTGTGAGTTGAAGTATTTTTATATGTTTTTGTTATTGATATTAAACATAATCTTTGTATGCTCTGGAGGTTACGTTTGTCAATAACTCTTAAATCGTCGAACCATACCTCCGAGCCGTAAACTATTATTTTCTCTAAGACTGTGATGTACCAGGTTCTAAGGCGTGATCTATCCACTCCCCATGTGGCTGAAAAAACGCGTTTTATTGAAGATGTTAATAATACTATTTTGTTTTTAATGTTTTGGATGTGTTTATCCCATTTAAGATTTGATTGGAATGTTATACCTAAGATATTTAAGTCGGTGACACCTTTTATATTGGATTGTTTTAATTTAAAGATTGGTGGACGACTCACCAAGGCATTTTTACCCAACAGAATGTACGATGTTTTATCTGATGATATTTTTAGCGAGAGGTCTTCACATATTTGGGCAAAAAGGGCAATTCTTTCATTCGCCTGCGATTCTAAATCTCTTCTATTGTTTGCGCGTATAATAAGATTGAAATCATCGCAAAAGGCATAAAGATTAGTGCATTTAGTGTAGAATATTTTTAGTATTTGATTGGCCACAAGGAGCCACAGGAGAGGGCCGAGACACGAACCCTGTGGTCAACCTTGAGAAGTAGGAAGTTTAATGTTATTATTTAGGTAATCGGTAATGATGAGTCTGTCTGAAAGAAAGCTTAGGAGAAAGTTTATAAGATATTTTGGGACTGGCAGGGTTTTGAGAATTCTGCCCAATGTTGTCCAGTCAATATTATCAAACGTCCCCACAATGTCAAATGAGACGAGCGCGCAGTATTTATTTGATTTTAGATAATTATTAATTTTATATTTTAATCTGTTAAGTAATTGTACTGTACTTTTTCCTTCACGGAAGCCAAATTGAGATTTATGTAAGTAGTTATTGTTTTCTAGATAGTAATTTAGTCTATGTTTAAGCATGCGTTCTAGGATTTTGCCCAGCATCGGGAGAAGGCAAATGGGTCTATATGAGGTTGGGAGTTTAGGATTTTTATTGTTTTTTGTGAAAAATATAACGTTAGCTATTTTCCAATTTTTTGGGAAATAATTTAAATTTAAACATTTATTGAAAAGATCACGAATTAAGTATTTGTATGATTTGAAAAGATTTTTTATGAGGTATGCGTCTATTTTATCGTGACCAGGGGCTTTAAGATTGTTTTGTTCAGATAATGCTGTTTTTATTTCTTTATTTGAGAAGAGTGGGGGGAGGGGACTATCTCCCCTGCTGGGGCTAAAAGTAACGGAACAGTTGGATTTATTGGAAAATGATGTGTTAAAAGATTTTGAAATGTTTCTTGTTTTGTAATGTAAGGTGAAGAACCTTCCAAGGATGTGTGAATAAAGTGTTGGTTTGATAAGTTTTTGTTTGTTGCAATTTTGAACGCCTGCCCAAAGGTGTCTTTTGTATTATTACAGAATTTTTTCCAGGAATTTAATTTTTCGCTTTTTATGTGTTTTTTATATAGCGCTCGCTCACGTTGTAGAAGCGTTCTCCATTTTGAGTCACCCGATGACCTCCATCTTTTCCTTAGAGCTGATATTTTGTTTCGGTGGGATCTTAGTGCGTCAGTCCACCAGTCAAAAGTTGGGTATAGTTTAAGTTTTTTAGTTTTTAATGTTTTTTGACATGTTTGGTTAATTTTGATATTGAAGTCTTCTAGCCAATTATCCAATTTGTCATAGGTGTCAACCGATGTAAGTTTAGTGTGTAAGTCCGTGGCCAAAGGTCTGAAGAATTTGTTAAATTTTTTGAAGGTTGTATACTTTGTTTTAAACCTTTTGAGATCTATTGTTGAGGGTGTTAATGAAAGAGAGAAATAAATATACCTATGATCAGATAGCGATACGGATTCTGTGTCCACGTACCAGGAGTCGACGAAGTTGGTTAGATCCTGAGTGCACACGGTGACATCTGGGTTTCCCCGACATGGACGACCCGGCTCTCCTATGAACGAAGGTGGTGATTCCGTATCGTTTATGAGTGTTAAGTTCTTTGAAAGTAGTAGGTATGTTAGGATGGATCCCCGTTCATCCTCCTTTTGGTAGCCGAGAAATGACAAGTGCACGTTGAGATCTGCTCCCAAAATCAGGTGCTGAAGGGGCATGAAGAAATCCAGCCATTTTAAGTCCTCTCGGAAGTCTCCTGATGGTTTTGAATAACAGGATCCTATTGTTATTGGTCCTGTAGATGATGTTAGATTCACGAAAACTGAATTATGGTCGCTGTAACATTGAACTACCTCCACATCAGGACGTGTTACTATGATTGCAGCTGTATTGTTCCCCGATGTGAAGGTTTGCCAAGACTTGGAGGGGACTGCCCATATTTTTCCTTCCTGTGAATAATAGTCCTGAATCAGCAACACTAGGATCTTATTCTTGTTGGCATGGCCCATGAGATTCCCAGTTGCTGCTTTAGATTTTTGTAAGTTTATTTGAAGAAAGGTCAGTTTGTCGATTTTATTATCTATTTTGTTAACTATTGTATTGGATGAAGCTGAGGTTTTATGCTGTATGGGGGTTGGATGAATATTGTCTATGTTGAATTTAAAAACTGTTGTTGTGCGTAGATGTTTCTCTGTTGGATGTAATAATGGAAGGCTGGACATTCGGAAGAGTCAGCCGAGTGAGGAAAGTCGCCCTGCGTTCCTGAGCAGTTCACGCATTGATGTTTTTGGGAGGATTTAGCCAATGGGCAAACAGAAGAAGCATGTTTTTTCGTGCAGTATTTACAGGACGTTTGAGATCTGCAGTTTGTATTAGCATGTCCAAAGCGCTGGCAGTTGCTACATCTGATTATAGGCAGGTAGGTGCTCACCCTACATGTAGAGAATCCAAATTGAATTTTTCGTTCCCGTAGCATATGGGCTGCTATATATTCCTCGACCTCCAGGATTAGTTGGTATTTTCCGTTTCTCTTTATCTTTTTGAAGACTGCTACTGGAGTTTCTGGATTGTAGAAGCTTTCCAACTGTTGCAATATTGTTTTCTCTTCTAGTATTTCTGGAATCCCCAGTATGATAATTTTCTTTAAATTTGTGGATTTATACGTTATTTCTATTATGTTTTCGATACTTTCCATTAGGTCAGTCGTTTGGTTGTCTGATGTAGTTTTGATTATTAGAGTGTTTCTATCTTTAGCTATTGCACAATATATGTTGGTTGTATTTGACGATATTTTTATTTCTCTTGTTAGTATAAGTCTGATTTCATTTAGTGCGATATTAGTTGTGGACTTCCTCTTAATTAGAATTGCTGAACTTGAAAACTGCCGGTGATTCTTCATTTCCCTGTTGTGGATTTTATTTTGTAGATGGATTCTGGAGTACAAGCTCTTTGATGTTTCTCTCTGATCTGTTGTGGCCGCCTCTTCCTCCTGTTGCATCTCCTTTGTATTTGTCAATATCTTTTCCTTTGGCCTTGTTATTGTTTTCTCTATCTTCATCAATTTCTCGAGTATCAATTGTATATCGGTTATCGTTGTTTCTTTCTTATTGTTCTCTAGAAGTTCTTCCACTAAATTTTGTTTCATTTCCAATTCCTCCATAATGTTCTGTAATTGTTTTTCTTTCTTCTCCAACTCGTCCGATAAGTTTCGTTCTCTCAATGCTGTTTCTTCCTGCATTTTTATATAGCTCTCATTAATTTCTGTTCCACTGGCAGCTAATTTACTTTCTTGTTCATTGATTACCTTTAGTTGATCTTTAATAATTTTGTTGAGGAGTTGTACTTGTTGTTCGTTTTTCTGGTTCTTATTTTGTATATCTTCTAAGTTTTTGAGATTTTCTTTGTGGTCATTGTACATTTTCGTTGATTTGGAGAGTATCATGTCTAGGTATTTCTTTTTCTCACTCGACACTCCCTTGTACCTTTTTGCGTTCAGTTTTACGTATATATCTATAAGTTCTGGGATGTTTTTCGTTTGAGCCATTTTTTTGTTGAATCTATATTCCTCTGTTTTTGGTGTCGATGTAAATTTGAATCTGGATGGGACCAGTCGTGGTTTTCTATTATTTGTGATTTTTGAGTCACTAGCGAAATCTGCAGCTTCATCTTCACTGGTACTCGACTGATGATCTACGATGCATTTTTTCAGATGGACCAATGTTGGTGTCATTGAAATATTTTGTTCTAATATCGAGGTTTTCTCATACATAGTTCTTTTGTTTAAGTCATGATGTTGTTCATGAGATGCATTACCCTCATTTTCACTAACTTTATCACTCTCTTCCATTTTACTTATCTGTTATTGTTATTTATGATTTTTAGTCAACAGTATATATGAGTTATATTATATTTCAATTAATTACTGGATCAGGCTCATTAGCTCCCCATACATGGTAAAGAAAAATGGAATTTTGAAATTAATAGACTCGCCAAAAAAGAAGAAAATAATTTAGAAAATAAAATAGAAAAAGCCTAAAAAAAACACTACGTCCAAATCGGTAAGGGATCCCGTGCTCAAAAATGGGTGATCGCAAAATTTATTATAATGAATGGTATAATACAGTTATAACATGATATATTCAGATAGCAATTGTTGGAGGTTGTTATTAATAGTGAATTAGACATAAAATTATTATAAAAAGTTAATTAACACCAGGTGCAAATATATACATGAATATATAGCAATATTTCATTTGTAAACAAGATTTTATTTACTAACTTTGGCTAGATATTATGTCTGAATACTCTAGAACAGATAAAATGAAGACTAGTTTTAAACAATTACAGTCCTTAATAAAATAATCCCCTTGATTATAGACCAACAAAAAATTAATGATGAAAATAAAGAATTTTTTTTTTTCCACAACAATTTTCCATATGAACACTGCAATTAATTAAAAATGTATTAATTGAGAATTAGGTTAGTAATTCCCCAATTAAGAGTTAATTGGGACGGATGCAGATGCTGTAGAAAAATAATAATATGGTTGAGCTGAGTGCAAAGTTCGGCTCCCGCAACAGTAGGAGGGAAGGGTCACCAAACTTACCCATATGGGAGCTACATCAAGAGATCCATGCTGCACTTGAGCTATGGGAGTATAGTAATGAGATAACTATTCCAAAGTAATAGAGGGCGCTACGAGCTGTAAGTAGTATTTGGTTGAATAATTGAAAGATTTAAAGACTGTAATAGAGGAGCTATCCGGGGATATGTGGCATGACATGATTTTAAAAATCTATGAAAGATGCCCCTTATATAGGGGCCAGGGCCGACCCTGATCAGAAAAAGTTAAGTGTGATACAAGAAGATGAAATGACTAACCAATGGCCATTGATACAAGGTGAGAAAAATGATAATGAGATTAAATATTAGGGGATAATGGGGTAATGGCCCTGATTTAAGGGTCCAGGGGCCGCCCTGTAAGAGGAAAAGCATTTTAATGTATATGAAGGAATAGGTCTCAGCGAGACCTTTAATTTGAGTGGTCGGAAGATGGGGTTTTATAGGAGTTAAAAATTTTGAAAAAGTTAAAAATGCTTCCGGAAGCCACCCACATAAATTAAGGGCTAAGAAAATATCAGATATGAAGAGCTCTAAGTCAGACCTTCAAATTGAGTGGTCGGAAGGCAGGGTTTAGACAAGGTTTTATTTTATACCTTAAAGGGGGGCTAGAGCCTCCCCTAAAAAGTTTAGCATTAAAATAAACCCCAAAAACGGACTCAGCGGCCCCAATACCCTACTAATAAGGAAAACAGGCCAATCTGAGCAAAATAAAGAATTATTTTAAAGTCGAAACGGACGGAGTACGTTGGTTCGAAACCAAATGTGTAAAAGATAATGTTTAATAGTAAATAGCAATATAAAGGCCCAACTAGGGTAAAGTATAGAATACTGAACTGAAAAAGCATCAATTAAGGTAAAAAGGACGGTAGCATAGTTAATATTAAGAGATAATTGAAAGAAAGTTGTAAAAGCTAAACTATATATATATATATACATACACATACACATATATATACATATATCTATATATATATATATACATATATATATACATACATACACACACACATACATACACACATACATATATACATATATATACATTTTTTTTTTTTTTTTTTTTTTTTTTTTTTTTTTATTAAAGATATTAAAAGGGACGACCCATTAGACCAGCTCAATGAGTATTTAAGTGAGTGTAAAAGGAAAGCTATTGATGTATAAATCTACAATATACGGAAAAGCCCCATAATTCCATGCGCCAAGAGAATAATGCTGAATGTCAGCCTAGCATCCATGGCCCAGCATAACAATACCCATAATGCACCACGCAATCCCCATAAGCAACCCAAAATACTATGCGATTGAATAATTAACTATTGTTTAACAAATCTCAAAACTGGACGCCCACAATGCCTTACACCATTTGTTTATTGTAGGCAACAAGTTACACTAATAGCCATGAGGATTGAAAAATTTTTACCCATAATTCCAATGGAAAAATCTTTATTTTGTATTTTATAATTTACCCAGGATGCATATCTTCAACTTACTGGGCACAAGAAAAACAATTGAGAGCTCCATGGGTTTTCAGATAAAAAATATTAAACTTCCTATATTTTATGCTATGGACTGATATTTAAAGGTATCCTGTCCGTAACAATTAACAGCAGGAGCCGAAAGAAGACAACTCAACTAAACTCCACCGCAAAACAGAACCATAACCAAAAACGGCATCAATCTTGAAATATTTAGAAAAAATCATAGAATATTGACATGTAAAACGCTTATATTTCAGTTAATAATTCATCAATTCTAAAAACAAAAGCGGATTTAGAATCCACAGTTAATTTTATACTTGAATCAAACAACAGTTAAAATATAATATTTTAATTAATATGATTAATATCACAAATCTAAGAGATAGTTACGCTTCAATACGTTTTTTACATTACGATCACCGTGTCAAGAATAAGAAAATGAACAGTTTTAAAAATGCACATATTAAACCATTTAACACTTTAAAATATCTCAAAATGAAAGCGAAACTTAATCTAAATATCCGACACTATATTTAATTAAGATTTAAATTAATAATGATAGATTAATCAGGATATTGAACACAAAAAAAAAAAGTAAATATTGTCATATTATAACGGTTCCGATATGAAACACCAACTACCAGAATACATTTTCGAGACAATTTACATTATAAAAACCATTTAAAAACCCTCTCCAGACCTTAACAATTAAGTAAATTAAGTCAAATGAGCATATTATTACAATTTACATAGTTAATAATAGAATTAATTAAGATTTAAAGCACTATTAGAAAGTAAACAATGTCACGATAAAAAACGGGACGAATGATACACTAACCACTAGAATACAATTTTAAGGCATTTACTTTTACAGAAACCACTCAATAACCAGCACCAGACCTTTATTAATAATTAAATTAAGATAAATGAGCAATTAGAGAGCCTGGGACAACTCGATTTCCCCCTTCCTTATACGGTCTACTACACAATCACCCCCTTAGTTTCGGAATCGTTGAAGGGCTGCTTTCGCCGGTAGATGGCGCGAATACCCACCGTAAATAATGTTTAGTAAAAGTTACTTTTATACATAAAAATACATAAATCCTCGCACTATATGAGTTATAAAAGGTACATATAACCTATGTATCTTTCGCCTCGACGTTTTTTATATTACAAACAGGAAAACCAAAAGATTTAGAGATAAATAAATACACCGTGTGGTGGTTGGACGATAAGTTCCCTTTTTTCAAACACTGGAATCTTGTTAATATTCCATATATTTGGGTTTGTGATCAAAAGAATATAGTGGGTACAGTGTTGTTATGGCCGCAAAAGACCACTTCGACATGACATTAATTATTAAAACAAAGATTTGTTAAATAAATTATTCATGCAAATTTGTAATCAAGAACAATGAAGATAAAAGTAAAAATTGTTACCTGCAGTCACCTGAAAAAAATAAGATAAAAAACAAGTGAAAGAATTTGCACTGCAAAATTTCATCTTTGAATAAAATCTTTATTCATAAAGAGATTTTCTTCTAAAAAAACCATATTACTAAATGGATGATTACTTTTTTTAGCTCCATTTCCTTTTTAGCACAAGTAATTGATACCTTTTTTTTAACCTTCCCTTAGGGAGTTCGGAGGCAATTGCGTTAAAAAAAATATTTTCTACGACTTGTCATTAACCCAACAAAGAACGTCGCATTAGATAAAACTACTCATCGCGTCTCCATTGTGGAACTGGAAAAACCTTTGCCATACTTAGAAGATAATTTATAGGCCGTCAACTATCCATTTTAAAAAAAGAATATTTTCTTCATATCGTACTTTAGATGTACGCATAACATTTTTTCACAGCAAGCCAAGCCATCACGTTACACTCTGGTAGCAAAAATCTCAGTGTGTGTCGAAAGCGTGCAGCATCCGCAACAGGGCATGAAGGGGGGGGGGGGTGCCAAAAATTGAAAAACACCAATCGGCAGAAATAAAAAAATACGTATTAAAAACAGTTGAATTTGATTGGCGAGGGGCGGAGCTTAGAACAGGAACTGGGCATGCGCAAAGAATGTTATCGAAGCTTCTAGTAGAAACAAATTCCGGAAGTACAGACGTAACAATCACTATCATTTTTTAAAAAGCGAAATATTATGAAAGAAAGAAAAGTTTACAGGGGAAGTGATGAAAAGGAAAGAATTAAAATACATTTGAACGCGAATTTTAAAATTAAATGAAAAAGGACTAATAAAATATATCTTAAATTAAAAAAAAAAATGGCAGTGGTTGTAACAAACCACAATACACCGCTTTAAGCAATTAAAAATGGTTTAAATAACACGCTACTATAAAATGCAAAACAAATAATATAAGTAAATTTATATATTTATATACGTTTAAATTTTTGATTACTTGAAACATTGAGAATTCTGACCGTAAAATACACTGTAAAAAGAATAAAAGACAATATTTAATAGTTTCACAATATTAAGTAAAACTTAAAAAATATCAAACCCTACTAAAATCATGACAGATTTTTAGAACATTAATTATTTTTGCGCCATACTTTGGATAGAATACGTACATAAAGTTGATTGAGGACAACTCTCGATATTTTTAAATACTGCAGGTACTGAAGATTGAGTACATTGAGATAGAAAAAAAAATTACAGATTTCCATTATGTTTAGAGAATACAAAAACAGAGAAAAATATAACATCAAATATTCGAATTATAGACAGAGTCCTAAAAAAATATATGATCGTGAAACATGCTGATCATGAAAAACAGTGAAACAAAAACAAAATAATAATAATAATAATAATAATAATAATAATAATAATAATAACTTTTACAGGTTTTATTACTTTAGAAAATGAACAAGTCTTTTTTATTTCCACTCTCTTGGTACTGCTCCATTCACCTCATAATAGTTTTTGCAGAAATTACAGAATATTTTTTTCAGAATTTAAAAATATTATTTCATAAATCTATGCACTATACTTATATATAAAATGTAGATTTAGGTATACGCGAAAAATATTGAATTGAAATATATTGAAATACACTCATTGTTCTAGGATTTTTAGATAAATAACATTGTCCGCTTTAAAATCACCCCTGTAAAAATATTGTTTGTTTCTTATAGACTACACGTTACCAAATAAAAATCTGATAATAAAATTACTACTTACCATTTGCAAAACATATCTTGATTATACTTTAAACACTGAGAATTTTACAGCGAAATATACTGTAAATATTATAAAATTAAAATTGAGTAAACTTTAAAAAATTTCTTGATAAAGAGTTCTTATATGCAGATGAATTGGCTTCATTTGTAAAATTCCTTACCATATTTTTTAAATGGCGGGCAAGAATTTTGAACATATTAATGAGCATAGATGTATTAGACAGCAATGTTTCCTTGATATAAGTTTCCACCATTTACTCCTTAAGTACAATTTTGAAGAAAGTTCATTAAAAGAAATTCCAAGAATTATTTTTCTGTGAATTTGAAGTGCAGTATGAAACACAGCAATTAATGTGATGACCACCAAATAACTGCCATTTTCTACTGAAAAATTAAAAATCCGCTGAATACCAAATTATACCCAAGAAAACACAAGAGTGAAAGGCACATATAAGGAAATTCCCCATTAGTGATGGTGGGTAAAAGTGCCACCTACACTTCTCCGGAGAGAAAATCTGATTCTTGAATGAATTTTGACTTTTTGTTACGGCCGCATAAGGGGAAGGGGAAGGGGAAGGGGAAAGTGAATCGAGTTCGGCCATGGTTTAGCTCTCATGTGCAAAAGTTCCCGCAATCTACCAATCAACCGTGTCGTTGCCAATATTACCAACGTAAATGCATTGTTTCTACAAAATCTTCGCTTTATTGGAAATATTTCTATTGTAAATTCAATACTTACCTAATAGTGATGTTAATCGGAAGTATTTCCATAAAATGCAATGCTAGCACAATGGTAAGTACCTAATGACCAAAATTCATTTGTTAATTGGGGACTGGCTCAAATAAATGTAAAAAATGTCAAGTTCAGATTCTTTATTTTGTTTTTTAGAATATCACAAAAAAGCTACAAAATATGAAAACATTACAGAGAAAATATACTTTTGTGCAAGGATAGTTTCATTTGTTGCATAGCATACTATTCAATTTATATTACTTTTCTGTACTCCACTTGCTTAAATTAAATCATTCATTTATTTAACGCGATTCAAACATTTGTATGGATTTTATTGAACAGTAGTGCCAGGCTAATGAAAAAATAAATAAAAAAATAAATTATTCACTTTTGTGACCTGTAGTATATTTTGAACGTTTAAGCACCTAGCGTGATCATATGAACACGGATCATATCTCAGTAAGAATATTAGTAACATTTTCAAAATCGTTTTCCAGCACTAAAACATCCTTCATACAAGAGTTTGTTATTTAGGAGTTTGTATGAAGTCTATAAAAAAGTCAGACATTAACCCCTTTGCGAGAAGCGACAAGTATTGCATACCATAGAAGATACACAAGATCCTTAAATTTGGACACCTGAAGTGTTTGCCTTATTAAAATAAGTTATTTCAGTAATTACATAAAATGAAATTTTTTAAATAAAAAAAATGGTGAAGAAAAACTAAAAGGCGTGTGCAGGACGACCATGGCGAAGAGGGTAAAAGGCTAACGAATGAAAATGTGTTAAAATTAAATTATGCGTAAAATTATAAACCTTTATTAGTCATCAAAAATATTACTGTTAAATTTGAGTAGATTAGTATGTAACACAATAAATAAAAGCCTGCAAAATATCTCTTATTAAATTACATATGTTAACCCAATAAACCTTTTTAACGTTAGAAACAAAATCGAACAATAAAAATGTTTAAAAAGCATTAACCCATTCATTATTACATGTATATAAATCCTAATAAGTGGACAAAATTTCAAAATGTAAATTTCAATTCGATGTACAAACACACTTTTTTTTTCATACGATTTAAAAAATACACATTTCAACAAGAGTAATGTACAATTTTGATTTCGCTTCCTATATCCGGGCGTATTCTGATTCAAAAGTATATACAAAAGATTCCTTAAACTAATCCCGAGATTATGCGAGGAGAAAAGAGGTTTTAATGGCTGATATTTTCTAATGCTTTTCAGGTGTAGGCTTTTAGAGTAGAAGATGTTATTCTAAACATACTTTCAAACATCTCGAGGATTAACCTTTCTCTATAACATGTGAAATTGTTACTTAACTTTTCGATTCCATGAGATTTATTTAAACGAATATAAAAGTGAATATTTCTGTAGAATTTGTTATTTTGCTTTAGATAATTCTGTAAAAAACATTTTAACTGCAAATTAGAAAAAAAGAAGGTAATGAAATTGTATTACAAATATTATCCCCTATACAAATCCCCTCTAATAGGCATATGTTTTAAAAAATGGCTTTTACAATCTTATTTTAAAAGTATTTTACATAAAGGAGTCGTTAAATAATAAAGATAAGTTTTAATTGAGCCATTTTATGTATTTGTGAAGTTAGTAATGTGATTGGTTATATCGCATTTATAATAGATTTAATGCATCTTTTAATCATAGTGTTTCCATAATTGAAAGTAACAGTGATGTAATGAGCATTATTAAATAATACTAATCTGAAAACAATAAATAACCAAATGAGCTAATAAAATAATTTTTGAAAAAATAATGGCTTCACTAATAACGAATTTTTTTAACGCTTTTTAGTGTACTGGTTAGTGAACAGCAGAATTAGTTAACTTTAGCAGCTTCACTAAAAATGCATTTTCATCGTCAAAAAACGCTGAAAAGTCATAAAATTTAAAGATTCATACATTGATAAGTTTTTGTCGTATAAAATTAAACGTTTCTTGTTTTAGATGTTTAAACATGGTTGATGTTTTTGAAGTGTAATATAGAGCATTCCAGGACCGTATAAAACTTTTAAATTGTTAAATTTTACGAAATTAATTATTTTGAAGTAAAGGATTTTTTATTTGATTAAAAGCAACATAGGAGTAATTGTAACTACGTCTCGGAAAATACAGAATTAGATATTGGTTAATTAAGAGGTGTCATCCTGTATATAGAACATCAATAAAGCTCTATAAATAATTTGATATTTCTTATAGTATATATTTTGTAGATCTTCGTAATACGAAACTGTGTGGAACGCCATACTCGGATTTCAAACAACTGCCATTTTATTGAATTTCTTCTTTCTCTTTATTATCTTCTCTATCCTGGAAAAGTAGATACTGACTCCTTACATCATCCCATATCCTCCGATTTTTCTTGACTATGCCAGGGTCACACGTGCAATAAAATCTATTCTATTGCTTTTGGCGTCTTCTAGTCGCTAATCAACAATCCCGGCGCATGTAAAATCCATCGTGGGTGTAAAGTCCTCCTTGTTCTCTGTGAATTACACCACTGGGGGTGCCTAGTCAAGTGAAGGCTCGTCAGCAGAGACCAACGAGACATTACGAGACCAACTCCAGTAGCGATGGGTGAGCGATGCAGCGTGGAATTAGTAAATATCCCAGCATCTCACATCCGCTACATGACTTCGTTACACTGTGCAGTGCTGAACCGCCGCATCCACAATCAATTAGCGAACGGCCAACTAAGAAAAAGCAATTAAGGCGACAAGACGCACTGAAGCCACGTCCGTCTATAGATTTATCAAACACATCTTCCCCATGCGCAGAGCAGGCGAATCCTTGCCCCGTTGCCAGGCATCAACCCGTTAAGCTGGGCAAAAGCCTGGCAGGTAGGGGCCTGGTCAGCGGTCTAAAAAAACCCACTGCTCGGACACCCGCCCGAGAAATCAAATTTGGGATTCGAATGGATGCCTTTTGATTTGCAAACCAGTGTACTACCACTACACCACTGCGGTATTTCTTCCTTCTCCATCCTGGCGAGTTAGATGCCAGTAAATAAATGTAACTTAGTGATGATCCCCATGGAAGAGATGGATTTTCTGAAAGGTTGTTTGTTAAATATGCTGGTGTTAAGATTAATTTATCCTTCTTCCTTATATATTTTTTAATTTATGAAAATTCATGAAGCAATTTCAGAAAAATCCATTTTTAATATTAAACTTTTGCTATATTATTTTCATATATTATGTGTATGAATACATATAATATATATGAATAAATGTAATGTAATAAAATAAAATAAAAAGTTTTGAAATATGTGTATAACATGCTGAAAACACGAATTGATATCTATATACATATGTTATTCTACGGCATACAATAACGTAAAACTAGCCTTTTTAATAAATATATTTCAAAGAAAATATTTAAGAAAACAGTTTAAATGTTTTTCAATACATAAAAAATAACAATAAAACCGTTATTCTTAGGAAAAATATAACGAATATCCATACATTTGAAAATATGCATCAACCTTACAGTTACGAAATTACCTAAATTTCTGCCTTAAAGCAACGATAAAAGATTGAACGATAAAACATTGATGCAGTGTTTTCTGGATTGGTTGAATAATTGAAATAAGTTTCTCCGAAAACATATCTTATCAATATCGATTTCTTTTCAGCAAGATAGGTAAAGATATAAAAATGCACTATATATATATGTCAGTATTATTTATTCAGTGTTAGTGACAAAATAAAACACAAATGTAAAACTTCCCAGGTACTTATAATGTAATAATAATAACGCATGACTGCACTTTCCACACAGTATTTTATTCATAAAACGATAACCATGTAAGGATTTCTTAAAATATAATAAATGTTTCAAAAATTATTTTTAACTAAACAAAGAAAAAAATGTTTTCATGTCTTTTGTAAATAAAGCTCCATGAAAGTTTACACAGTGAAATTCTACGATTAAAAAAGAAATAATATGTGTATTGTAATTTAATGTAACAAAAGACGAAAATGGTGTAAACAAAGAAAAATGTATTTTAGCATCAACAAATAAAAATCGTCTGCTGAATACATTTTTTTAAATTATTTTTTTTTGTGTGCACGCGCAGATCAAATAACACAATTTGGAAATTGTACGTTAAACGCGACATATGAGGTGCGTTCGTTTTATAACTAGTTTCACAATGTAAAAAAATCATCATTATTATTTCAGTGAAATGAATTATATCGTCTGCTATTAGCGAAATGAGCATGCCTTTTCTTTCTTCTTATTACGTATGCCACGTTTACAAATGCGATTTTTTTACTATACCAGACAGCACTGTAAAATTCGCCATGGACATCTTGCTTTGCGAATAATTACGGTCAGGGTTCAATATTTTTATGACTCATAATGAACGAATCTCCTGTGTTTATTTACTCTATTGGATTGAGATATTCGGCTATTAACGTAATTTTCACTGAAGTTATCTGAGAATTTATACATTTTTTAATGTAACTCGTCTCTCAAACAAACAGTTTTTTTCAACGATATTTCTAAAAATGTAACTTTTATGCACTTTCATTTGAAAAAATAATTTCGAAAGAAAATGGCCGCCTGGCATATGAAAAAAGAAGTGGTTTTCCCATATTTATTTTCCTCAGTCACTTTTATTATATAGATTATGTACGATATGATTTAGTAGAATAAAGAAAATTTTTATTAATATTTTTAAAGTTTTGATTCGATTTTCATAAAATTTTAAATGACTTGACAAAATTCCACAACGATAATATATATTAAATTTCAAAGCATTCGGTTGGGTAGTTTTTGCGCAGTTATATGCGGACAGACGGACCAGACGACGACTATAGGTGCTACGTATTTATATAATTACAAACGCACCTAAAAATTACTAAATCAAAGATAATGCCAACGAAATATATATAAAAACAAGCATTTAATCATTATATACAGCGTTGAAAAAAATCACTTATTTATAAATTACATTGGAAATATAGACACACGAGGCTCCATTTCAAATGTAAAACTGTTCCACATTTCAGAAGATATCAAAGTATTCAGCATTTTACGGCTGCATCTCACATTCACTTGTATGCTGGACTGATATTAGATCAACTTTCTGAAAAATACCAATACCATCTAAGAGAAACTTTTATTTTACCCATTTTTACGCACAGATGTAAATGTCAAAAGATATATAGGTGTCCCTCACTTAGTGCGGTAAACTTTTTTTAGGCGCTCTCCTGATTAGTGCGGGCAAAATTTCGATTGGTGCGCAAAGCACGAAATAGGCGATTCGTTTTTTTCTAAAATGAAATTCAAAAATTCCAAAAAATAGATGTCTAGGAAAATTTTCAAAAACCAAAATTCCTCAGACAGCATTTGATTATATAAAAATCATGGACATCTGTTAAATTAAGAAAGTGCATCCAGGATTAAAATACCATAATTTATGTTGCCGCAAGGTGAATTCTAAATAAATTAATAAACAAATAAATAAATAAATATATAAAAAAAATTGTTGAGCTGGCAAATGATTAGTGATTGCTTAAATTAAAATGTATGGACGTTTGAAGTAATCAAATTGCATTACAATAAGTTTTTAATCAAAATTTAACCAGCGTGCATTCGGGAAATTGCAGAATTTTTTCATCATTTTTGCCCTCATGATGATGGCCAGATTCTGGTCAAAAGCGTTCGGGACTCCGACAAAAATTTTAGCATTTATAGAACTGTTTTACTGTTTTCAAACCTTTATTTCATTTTATACCTATTTTAGAAATAAGTAATAAATTGTGTTTCATTTTAAATATTTTCATGTTTTTAATTTGTATACGAAGGTGAATTTAATGTTCCAACATTAGAATATTTGTTCTTATATATTTGATTATTTAACCTAATGGTAATTTTGCTAACATAAATAACCTAAGCGATTTTAGTAATACAGAATTAAAATAAAAAGTGACTTGTCAATGCTTTTGGATTGTTACTTATTAAATAAGCTTTTCTTAAAGTTTCAAATCACGCTGTAATATGAGCTTTCTAACTATAACACATCAAAAATAATATTATAGTAACATTATTACATTATTGTAGTAATATTATTACACTGTAAAAAAGTTTGCATGTGGATCTATTGCAGTTTTTTGCAGTCAATGTATGTTTCGATTAGTGCAGTAATATCGCGGAGATTAATTACACGCACTAGTCAAGAGATACCTATACGGGTTGTTTAAAATAATAAAGGTGAGACAAACATCACACACGGATAAAACAAACTGTAATAAACAAATTTTCTATAGGAAACTAGGATCGCATCCCTTTTAGTCATTCAAAAATACAGTGTGTCTAACTACAACACGACTTCGGATTTTTGTTCATAAATTTAATTAACGTATTCTAAAAACGTTTTGAACAGACATACCTTACTTACGGGGCCGCTTCACTGAAACTCCCCGATCGCGAAATCCCATGTTAGCCTATGGGAAAACTTAGAAGCGCAATTACTCATTACTTAACATAACTATGAAAATACCGTTTTCACCATCAGAAAGAGCACTTCCTTTGCTGACGATGTGCGTTTTTAAAAATTGTCTCCTTAAATTTCAAGTATTTAAAAATTGCTTAAAAACTTTGAATTTTCACACTCTAGAAACGACATTTTCAAAACTGACCAAAAAATACTCAAATATGAGTATGTCAAATAGTCCAAATGGTCCCGAATCAAAATGACTCAAGTTTGAAACATGCATATACTCATTTCTGAAAACATGCAAACACTCGATAATAAAACATCATGTGCTCATATTTGAGTATGTCCATGTTTCAAAAATGAATTTGAACTCATTATAATCATTTGTGAGTATGTCCATGTTTCAAAAATGAGTATGAACTGACCTTTATATGCTCAGTTTTGAGTATGTCCATGTTTCAATATTCTGAGTATTTCTGGTATTTCAGAATTCGAAGCATTGGGTCTTCCTATTTGAAACAAACCGTTTCATAACAAACTGAAAACATCGATTTACTCAGATCTGAAAGTGTCATTTTTCTCAGTGTAAGAATATCATGAAAAGTTGCGGAAGCGGACACTCAACTGAATCCAAACAGCGCTGAATCAGGTGCTACATATTTTGAAATGAAATTCACATTATATACCGAACACTCTCTGACCGAAATATCACTCATTTCTAATAACTTTCGTCATGTTAATGCATTTTACAGAAAACACCGACAGCAACACAACAGACTTTTAAGTCCAGTTCATAAGACATCAGAAGACTTTTAAAATATTCATAAATTATCGTTATTATTTTTTAAAGATATTAACGAAAATCTGGTTTCGCCTTGAAGTAGTTCCTGCATTTCTGGTTGAAGAAATATATTAAAACCCTAATTTTGTATGCAAAAGCTGTTTTCTGTAGTAACGCTGAACTACCGTTTAATGTTTATCCATCTTTTTTATGATATCCCTGTATATACTAGGATTTTTCAATTTTAATCGACAAACTGATTTTAATCATACAGATCTTTAATAATATATAAATAGAAATATTAAACATCAATTTTGAAATTTAACTACTATAAAAATTATTAAGAAATAAATTAGAAACACAACTAAAAAAGAACAAAATATATTTTCTATAATGCAACTTCACTATTCCAATCACATGTAATAAATTCTGGAATAATTTAAATCTTTTATTAAAATCATATGTAAATTATTTATAAGTCACAAAATCTTTACATTTTTGTTAACTTTAAATATTCAAAGTTACAGACTATTTAGATTCCAAAAATACAATTCAAGTGCTGAAATATATTCCGCCATTTTGAAATACCTTTTCTTTTATTTAAGAAAACTTAGACAGCACAATAGATGTTTGGAGTTAGATGGAACTCTAATCTCAATACCACATTTCAATGACTGTATGCATTTCAGAGATTATCTACAAAGAGTGTAACCATCAAACTGACTACTTACTTCAGCATCTACTTAAAAAAACAATTTGTTAACCGTGATGATGTTCAGCGAACTGTTTGGACACTAATTGAAAATGTACTATGTAAATCCTTTAAATACGTACCTTGCATATAATTTATAGTTTTATATCCCTGAAGGTACAACAAGATTAAATATATTCTATGTTTCCATTGTGTTTTCAATATGAATACATTTTATCCAAAAGATTCAAAAAGCGTTTTATCTTCTAAATTTAATTTTTTTAAACACATTTTTTACTTATATTTCACATTTTGCCTAGTTCAAATAAATGTTCTTTTAATAGATTTGCTCTGTAAGAATATTCAATTATACAATTTAAATTAATTTAATTTAAATCTGTATTAATTCTTGTATTTTTTTCAATTGATTCCTATTTTGATATAAAGTGTTATAAATATTCAATATATTAACACTCGTATAATTCATTGTGATGTAGGTAGCAGGTAAAAAATTGATATTGATTAACAAAAGTAATTTAATTCCTTTTAGGATACAAGGCATATTTAAAAATCATATTGAACTATATTAAAGTTTTTGAATATGAATACATACACATCTTTAACTATTTTAATCCATGTAATATATACCTGTTAAATTACTAAATATTCTAATCTAATGTCTCTTAGATAGTCAGATGAGATTTCGTGGGAGATAAAAATATGCAATACAATGTAATTTTTCTGAATTGAATATAACTAAATAAATCTTTAGCATTTAATTGCTATATAATGTAACCAAACAGTTCAAGTTAATATCACATTAAATGTATCTATAAATTAAATTAAATCGAAAACAGTTATTATGTGAAATAAAGGAAGATAAGTCTGTTGGGAAATGTTTTTAAATATACAAATCTTTGTAATCTGAAATATTAGAAGGTTCCATTTCTGTGTTTAATTCTTTGCAGTACTTAATATGCATAAAAAATTAATGCATTAACTATTATGAATAATAAATCAAATTTGGAAAGATTTCATACTTAGTTTTAAATTAAAATATAGTATTAATTAAAAAAAAATTCTGCTATTCATACCGAAGTAAGTATTTATAACACCTTTGTCTTGTGTATGAAATACTTGACTTAATTTCATTTAATACATTAAAAGAAAAAGGTAGATTAATTGCATTGATATAATAATAAAAATGAAATTATTCTTAAAAAATAAAAATCACATTAAGATTAAATGTCTTAGTAAGAAAAAAAAAAGTTTCTATGAGCTAACCCCCATTAATTGCCACACATGACAGGAGCGACGTTACATTCGTGCCCGATTCTTGCACCAAACGAAACAGTTATATTTAGGAAGTCACAGAAAAAATACAATTTATTTTTTAAACATTTGGACTTATCCTATTCTTGCAGCAGGTCCTTCAATTCAGATAGCTCCAAGCAATCGCAATAATTTTTTTTCTCTCAATTCACTAAAATTCACTAAACTCTCAATAATTCTAAAACAACTCTGCTTTCTAGAAGCACAATACTCACGTAATATCACTAAATAGGCTTCGCGACCTTATTGTGTTACCTTATTCCAAGTTGATGAAAATACATCTTACACCCCCCCCCCCTTATAATCCTTCTTGCACACCCATCTTTGGAATAATTCTGCTTTCATGTCCCAAGCAAAGAATTAAGCACATTATGCTCCGGAGTAGCCTTTCTCCACACGTTATTGATTACAGCTAGACAGCCTTATACGGCGAGATTCTCTGGAAATTCGAAGATTTCTTTCTAGCATCTCCCTATATATAGGCACTACTCAACCATTTTAGATTAATTTACATATCTCTGCAAAATAACCGTGACAACCAATTCTAGAAGTCTCTTAGGCCAGAAGTCTCGCCCAAGCAAAGAATTAAGCACATCATGTTTGGGAGAAGCCTTTCTCCACACTTTATTGATTGCAGCTAGACAACCTTATACGACAAGATCCTCTGGAATCGCTAAAGAAAAAAACTAACAATCGTAATTTCACTTTATTAGAGGATGACGTCATCCGCTTCGGGAAAAACACGGGACAAAGAAAAAAAAATATGGTGTCTTATTCTTCTAAACATTTGAATTTCAGTTTTGCTTTTTAACCATAAATATAAAATAAACCCGTGCGGATAAATCATACATTATCTTTTTTTGTACTCTTTATTTTTTATAATCATTGTTGAGCATGATAATGTGGTATTTTATTTTTGTGGCAACACTAATTTGAGGAAAATCTTTCATTTCATTTATGAAAACAATGCCGATTTAATTTTAATTAACAGCAATTTTTAATCGAAAGCCATGTTTTAACGTAATGTGGGTGCACTATTTCAGAAGTCGCTTCAAAAATCTTTCGAATGATGCCTCATTTATTTTTGTGCATTTCGTAAATTCATAGAAAAAGGGATGTTGACAACAGAGATAATATATATTATATGATTGACATGACAATCCGAGTATTTTTACACGAGTTATAGCACAGACAGACGGATATGCAGACGGACAGACAAACTGAAATCCTAAACAATTTTAAACACTGTTGTAAAGTGCTAAAAAAGATGCCGGTATATGTGTGTCTAAATTGCAAACGAATAGAAGCCGTTCGGCTCGATTTAAAAGGCTTCAGGTTGAAACTATCAGCAATCTTCTCCTATTGACAATGTATTCGGTTCCTGAATGTTGCGATATGTACTTAATCTTTGGTCAATGTAATTGAAAGATATTAAAAACTTATAGGGTA
Source organism: Maratus michaelseni (assembly GCA_963931845.1). Taxonomy (NCBI): domain Eukaryota; kingdom Metazoa; phylum Arthropoda; class Arachnida; order Araneae; family Salticidae; genus Maratus; species Maratus michaelseni. Next base: position 374,093,480 of record OZ007587.1, read on the forward strand.
TGTGAGTATGTACGTAATAAAGTATGTGACGTCATATTTTTTTTTTCCAATACTCTACTTTAAAACTACACTTCGTCGAGGTTTGGTTCTTTCGCGGAAATCATTCCTTTGTCCGGTGGTACCCAAACACAACACATAATTTTTCTGTCCACCGAGGACAGACGATTGCGATTATAATACCTTCTGTTTGGTTGTCAAAAAGAACGCTTCTTAAGTCATTTTCCGGTTGAACTTGGTTTTTTATATAGTATCTATTAATTTTTATATAATGTATTTAATTTCTAAATATAATATAATATATAAATATAATATATAATTATATATAATATTAATATGTAATATTAATATATATATATATATAATATTAATATATAATATAATATAATAAATTATATAATCTAATTAATTTCTATATAATCTAATGGTATCTATTAATTTCTTATAAAATATTTTCTTATATCGTCATAATGCTCTCGAATACCGGAAATGACTTAAGAAACGTTCCCTTTTCCAAACAATCAGAAATCGAACAATCTCAATCGTCGATAGGCGTTGGAGACGGAAATTATGCTAAAACATACAATGTAAACTTATTGAGTTTTGAAAATGATAACTTTTTTCCTTAACTTTTCCAAGAAATAAAAAATAAAACTCGAAAATTTGTAAGTCTCTCGCAATTGTATGCAAATGCATTCCTAAAAAATAACTCTTACTCGTTTAGTTTCTAACATTGTTATTCGTTCGCACTGTGATAATTACTTCAACAAATACGTTAGAAATGGTATTTATGCGTTCGTTTCTACATTATAAAGCACAACAACCTAAAAGCTGTAAAATAGATGTTAGTTCTAAAGTTCTAAAATTATTAAAATTTATATCGCAACTTCACCGTAATAGATGTGACCGGGAGATCCAGTCTTTCCTTGCACTGCGTGTACCTTCCTTTTAAGAAAATTCTAAAGAAACTCATTTTATAAGGAATTTTAAATTGCAATTACATGTCTTAAAAATTTCAGATTTTTAAGAACTAGACACCTTTGATACTTACCTTTATGGCGTAAAATCCTTTTTTGCCTTTACTATTTCTTTTAAATGTAACTTGTGGAATTATACGTGTGAAATGTAACTTGTGCATTTTAGAAAGAAAACAACAATATATTTTTAAAAAAACTCTCTAAATATTCGTAAATGTGTGACATGTGACAAACTGTGTTATCATTTATGAAACTCTTTAGAAAAAAAAATAAATATTACATGAGATTTTTCAACAAAAGTAATGAGAACTTAAAGTGCCTTCTGTCTACGGACGCACTTATAAGAAAAACCAATCACAATCTGTCACATTTAATGTGACAGGGTTATTGCACCCCCATCATCTACCGATTGAGTTCTTTTTTTTCGCACGCTAATGATGATAATTTTTTTTTTCAGTGACCTTATTTGTTATGAAAGCACTTTTATGTAACGGGTGTAGCGAGAAAATTTATTTTTCGCCTGAGTTTTCATCGCTGTGGCAACTATCGATGTTCCGGGTGCGGAAAAAGTTCGTTGAAACTTACAAAATTCATTAAGAAAAAACAAATAATGCAAAAAAATTGCTTTTTTTCTGGAATGGGATTAGAGCAAATTAGAAATTTTTTTAATTACAAAAAATTGGAAATTGTACGTTAAACATGACAAATGAATGAATTAATTAATATTATTTCGTATTTTACAATGTAAAAAAAAAAATCATCGTTATTATTTCATTGAAATGAATTATATCGTCTGTTATGAGCGAAATGGTATACCTTTTTTTTTCTCTCTGCATTACCTCCATGTTTTAATATTTCTATGACTCGCAATGAACGAATCTCTTGTGTTTATTTACTTTAATGGATTGAGATATTCGGCTGTAAACCTAATTTCCACTGAAGTTATCTCAGAATCTATAATTTTTTTAATGTAACTCATCTCTCAAGCAAACAATTTTTTTGAACGATCTTTCTGAGAATGTAACTTTTATGCAATTTTATTCGAAAAAATAATTTTGAATAAAAATGGCCGCTTGGCATATGAAAAAAAGAAATGGTTGGCCCGTATTTGTTTTCCTCAGTCACATGACTTGCGCTTTTATTATATAGATTACGTATGATAGGATTTAATATAATAATAAAAATAATAATAATAACTTTATTAATATCTTTTTACGTTGTGATTCGATTTTCATAAAATTGTAAGTGACTCGACAAAATTCTGCAACGATTATATATGTTAAATTTCAAACCATTCGGTTGGATAGTTTTTTGCGCTGTTATATGTGGCCAGACGGACGGACGGACGGACCAGGCGACGACTATAGGTGCTGCGTATTTATATAATTATGAACGCACCTAAAAGTTGGTTCAAAAATTGTGATAGATGGCGCTGCATGCAGGAAGTAGATTTATGCACATCAGGCTGTTAATAAAAGCCTCCAATGCACACAGATTCTTCATTCGTTGCCAGCAGATAAAATGACGTTCTACCAACTGAACCACTTGGGAACGATACTGAGCGCTATACTGATGACCCGGGTTCGAGCCCCGGCTTGGGTACTTTTTCACTATGTTGGCTATACGCCTATTAAGCAATTAAAATTTAATTACTATGAATGCAAGGCGTGTGAAATTTTCTATGGAAAATTTTTCAAAAGTATTGAATATGAATTTATTCAATTATCGATGCTGGATTTTCTTTGATTTCGTGTTTGCCCCAGGGTTGGTGGCTCACGGAATATATTCCATCTTGTGTTGCGTTTGTAGCCTTGAGAAATGTTATAGTGAGAAAGTTCCAGGCTGAGTATTGCTCCCAAGTGGTTCAGTTTGTAGATCGTCAATGCGCTATACTGATGACCCGCGTTCGCCTATTAAGCTATACGCCTATTAAGCGATTAAAATTTGATTATTATGAATGCAAAGTGTGTGAAATTTTCTATAGAAAAATTTCCAAAAGTATTCAATATGAAGGTAAATATTGTTAAAATATTTTATGAATGCGACACTTTTCACTGAGAGATTATACAGTGCTTTCCTTATTATTTTTTGTCGCATGTAACAAGTTGTAAATTAGGACGATTATTATAATTACATATTTGTGTAAGGAGGTTGTGAATTAAAGTTTACGTACGGTATTTAAATTCAATCTTGACAGTTTGAAAGCAAAAAATATGTAATTTTATACTTCAATGTATCTTAATCATAATGAATTTTTAAAGTTTTAAAGAACTTTTGACGCATCCGGTATATTAGAGGAAACCATGCGTCACTTCTGTTATGAGCAAATAGCCATTTCGTTATGTTGAAGATTTTACCTTAATAAGGTATATATATTTTAAATATTTTATGAATACGCCACTTTTCACCTTTTCACTGAGAGATTGTACAGTGCGTTTCCTATTAAATGTTGTCGCATGTAACAAGTTTTAAATTAGGACGACTGTTATGACTACATATTTGTGTATGGAGGTTAGTACTTAAAGTGTATGTAGAGTATTTAATTCCGATCTTGATAGTTTGAAAACAAAAAATATGTAATTTTATACTTCAATGTCTCTTAATCATAATGCATTTTTAAAGTTTTAATGAACTTTTGACGCATCCGGTATATTAGAAGAAACCATGCGTCACTTCTGTTATGAGCAAATAGCCATTTCGTTATGTTGAAGATTTTACCTTAATAAGGTAAATATTGTTTAAATATTTTATGAATACGCCACTTTTCACTGAGAGATTGTACAGTGCGTTTCCTATTAATTGTTGTCGCTTGTAGCGAGTTGTAAATTAGGACGACTGTTATGACTACATATTTGTGTATGGAGGTTAGTACTTAAAGTGTATGTAGAGTATTTAATTTCGATCTTGATAGTTTGAAAACCAAAAATATGTAATTTTATACTTCAATGTCTCTTAATCATAATGCATTTTTAAAGTTTTAATGAACTTTTGACGCATCCGGTATAGTAGAAGAAACCATGCGTCACCTCTATGAGGCAAATAGCCGTTTCGTTCTGTTAAAGATTTTACCTTAATAAGGTAAATATTGTTTAAATATTTTATGAATACGCCACTTTTCACCGAGAGATTGTACAGTGCGGTTCCTATTAATTGTTGTCGCTTGTAGCGAGTTGTAAATTAGGACGATTATTACAATTACGTATTTGTTTAAGGAGGTTGTGAAATAAAGTGTACGTACGGTATTTAAATGCGATCTTGATAGTTTGAAAAATATATATATATACGTTATTTGATACTACAAAGTCTCTTTACCATAATAAAATTTTAAAGTTTTAACATAATTTGCATAAATTTGCATTAATTATCCTTTAATGAGAGTTTAAAATAAAGTTAGAGTTACTGAATTCGACAATAGATTATTTTAATGTGCGTTCGCACATAAAGTAATTACATCTACGGTAATCCTATATAAGGTAAATATTGTTACAATATTTTATGGATGTGTCACGTTTCACTGAGATATTGTACAGCGAGTTTCCTATTAATTGTTATCGCCGTATAGTATAAAGTAGGGCGGTACAAGTTATAAAGTTGGGCGACTATTATAATGACATATTTCTTTATGGTAGTTTTGATTTAAAAATTCAATCTGGATATTTAATTAAATTTTCAGCAGAGCTGAAATTGCGCTGAGAATTAATTGCCGAAACGTCAGTGAAGGCTCACTGTGGAGACGCGAAAAGTTTTTGGTTTCTGTCTGTCTGTCTGTCTGCTCCATGGAACTATAAATAGACAGGAACGGACATTTCCCCCGATGTCTGCCCGGTCGATTGAAGTAACTGAGCTGGATGTCACAAGATGGCTGCCGATTTTTGTTTACATCCGAATCCAGCTCGTTTGAAATATTCCAATGTCATATTAAAGTGTTTTTAAGGTTTTAATTTCTTTTAGTTGATATTTCTATAAATTTCATCTGAGTTGCATTTTTTTTTTTTTTTTATTTATTAGGTGTATTTTTACATAAATTGCTCTGCTGAATAGGAGAGCAAAGGTGATCTTTTAATTTATTTTGGTTGATATTCCTGCAGTTTAAATGTATTCTTTATGTCTGGTATTCAGACCCCCCCCCCCCCCCCCGACACACAACCTCTTCCAGTAGTTCTTTAAGTTTTTAATATTGCTTAAAATTATTGTGCTTTAAAAAAATATGTATTTATCAACAGGGCTTAGTTTCTAAGAAAAAAAGTACTGAAGCCCCAATATTCTGCAGTACTAACATCTGTAGCGCACCACCCCCTCCGCCGTCACTACAATTTGCATATTTATATTTCATACATCATTTTTAGGTAGATTTCGTAAGAAATACTACCTATTACATTCTCCCCTAAGTTGGAATTTTCAAAAAATTTTTGCAGATCTACGCAGATAATGACTCCCAGAACCCAAAACCACCCCCAGTTCAAAACTTTATATATATACCTACCTATCTATCTATCTATGTCACTTTTTTTATGGACAAGATAACTGCAATAATTCTGCACAAATCTCTTCCAAACTGATACATAAAATAAAGGGGCATAAAATCTTGGTCAAGTTCGTTAATGGGCAAAATCGGAACAAGGGGGGGGGGAAATGGGGAGGAGGGGGCTTTTTGTGAAAACATAAAAAAAAACCATAATTTCTTAATTATGATGCGTATCGAATCCGTTTATCCCCTTCTAGGATAAGGGCCAAAAATTTAGATATGACAGATTTTTTATATGGCCACAAGGGGGGGGGAAAGGGGTTTTTTAGAAGAAAATAATTCATGACATCGTCAATTCACAAGATATCAAATCCGCTTAAATTTATTATAAATCCTCTTAATATTATCTAAAACTTTTATATTGACAAGTTTTTTTACATGTCCAACCCTTATAGCAAAAAAAAATAAAAAAATCCCTGCCGGCTCCGCCTGCAAACAACTCAGGCTTCGAAATGGGTGGTTCCAACTAACGCATAATGGTAAAAAGGGCATTTCTTCCGCAATTCTCAACAAACAGGCGCCTCACTGTCTGCCTCCTCGAAATCTACCTGTGCCTGTAGGCCGAGCCGTCAAGGATTTTTTTTTTTAATTTAAAGCATTACCTTTTTTATTTAGCAAAATACAAATTTTAAATACATCTACTGCGTATACTTATCTATAAACTAATCCACTTTTTAGTTATTACTACAATAGAAACCTTTGCCTAATCTTAATGTTAATTAATCGCAGAATTATGTGATTAAATAAGCTGAGGATTATGTTTCGGAAATAGTGTTAACACAAAAAATAATGAATAGTTCGCAGCTACGCAGAATAGAAAAAGACTATCTCTGTTGACTCTTTAATCATATCAAAATAGCATTAAAATGATTTGAAATGGAATAAATACAATTTTGAATTTAAGACAGATTGAGCTCAAACCTGCCCAAACCCGAAGACTGATATAAAAATAGAGACCGTTTCATCCCCATCTCTTACCTGAGCGAAACATTACGTCACTTATAAGTGTTTTGATACAAAAGAAGGCAAAATATTGGATATATATGAGAAGGAAAGGAAATGGTAATTTAGGATTCGTTTTTCCGAAGCGTTATTACACTGGGTTCCACAACGCAGTGTTTATGAGCTCCGGTGAATTCTGGCCAATATTTACATTTTTACTAAAAACAGAGAAGTACCGGAGCTAGGCTCTGGCTCAAATTAAGCCCTGTATATCAATAAAAGTTAAAGAAGGATTGTCCGATATGAAAAATATCAGTTCGATGTTCGATCACAGGTACCATTTGAGTAGGGTTAGAAGGAACAATCCCACCCCCCCCCCCCCCAAAAAAAAAAAAAAAAAAAAAACTTTCCCAGTAATTCTTTCAGTTTTTAATTTTGTTATTTAAACTACTAAGTAAATATTGTGCTTTCAATTTTTAACTTATTAATTAACACTTTTGAATTTCTTGAGGAAAAAATAGTTAAAAAAGAAAAATTGTCTACAATCTTTAGGCAATGAAATTTCAGAAATGTTACTATTATATTATGCACAGCTTCATATCATAAAAGGCTTAAAAGGTCAAAATAAGATCCCGGACTTTTTTTTTGTTGTTGTTGTTTTAGGAGGTACATAAAAAAATACGCCTGCATACTTTTGATATATTCCAACAAAATTTGGCAAAAAAGATCTAAAAACAAATTTATATAAAAAGCAAAAATAATAGATATCATTTTGGAAATATTAACTACTCAGAAACGTATTTAGCAGCATGAGCAAGCACATAGCTTAATCGCTAATTTCTTAAAATCCTGAGAAATGCTTAAGTGATAGAAAAAGAAACAACAAAAGGCTTATAAAAATTTCTATCACTTAAGCATTTCTCAGGGTTTTAATTATATTTAGTGATTTTATTTAGTGATTACTCTAATTTCTTATCATTTTGTAATTATATTGTTAAAAGTGTTTAATTAATATTAAAAATTGTACTCTGATTTAGACGATGTAAACAATCAAGAAAATGAACAAAAAAACTGCAGAAATATAGTGCAATTAACGTGAAAATTAACATATACATAACAAAACACACAAAACTGTCAAAACGCGGAATATTCTGATTTACATTCATACATATTACACTCATAGTTTTTAGCAATCCATTTGGATAGCTTTGTATACATCAAGCAATTACCTCTTTAAAAAGTAAATAAATTACTTATCGATGAAATTTTATTCAGGAATCTTCTTGCTAAACCTATTTGTGCAGCCATATGCTTACCACGAGCCCATTGTTTTATAATAATTAAATTAAAACTATGGCTTAAATCTCACTAACGTTGTCAGGGGGAATGTTTTGGTTGTCACAACTTGGCGGAACGGGCAGAACCGGTTATAGTTGAAACTTCATCATTTGGGGGATATGTCAGTTCCTGTTTGTTCTTACTTCCATGGTCTGCTCCGCGATAACTGCCGTAAAAAGCATTCGATTAGGTTGATTTTTGGTGGGTATGTTGGTGAGGTACCCGGAATCAGCTCTATAGTTTTTAGTTACATTTGGTTCATTCGTGCGGAAAATATAGAACATTTCTTTTTAGGTCATAATGCTCTCCTATGGGGATGCAGACGATTTTTCAAATTCCATTTTTATCTGAAATGAAAATGGAATATTTGCATTATGGATTTAGACGTAAAATTATGAATGTTAAATTTTCGATATGGATTTCCAATAGTTTTAAAATTTTGCCGATAAATTTAATAGAATTTAGAAATTAATTGCTTAAAATATTTGAAAATGTTTTTGCATGTGTTCGGGAAATATAAACATCTTATTTTCATATTTCTAACAATTTTTAAAAGCGTTTATTTTTAATTACCACTGTAAATTTTTCACTGCCTAGCAACCGTATTTCGAAGAGTATAAAATAATAAAATTCAATGATCTCCCACTCTTTCAGTGAAATATATATATATATATATATATATATATATATTATCAAAACGAATGTAAATTTAATGAGACTACGGACGGGGGGGGGGGGATGAATACCTATTTATTTTTTAAAAAATGAAAGATTAAGCAGTTCATCAGAATTTCAGAATATCATTGTATAACACCGTGTTTAATTTAATGATTCTAATTTCCGGAACATTCGAAAAAATTTATATTCTTTCATAAATTTGCATGCAATTGAAAAAATAATAATTGCGGATTGTACGATGTTAAATGATATAAAAAATGAGATTTAAAAAATGACTTCCAGAGCTGAAATTGATGCTCGTGATCTGCAGATTTACTAGTGAATATAAAATATGTGTGTTATCACTTTACTAAACACATCGTACAACTAACAGAGTGAAAAAATTTCCAGACAGAGGATCGCATCCGGATGTCTTGGTATAGCGACCAAGTGCTTTACCATTAAAACCACCAGGTCGACATCCAGGCCATTGTTCCAGAGACTGAAAGTGCTAAACTGGATGTCGTCCTGTTTGCTTAAATGTTGAAGTACTGGGTGCGCTATACCAAGGTATCCGGGTTCGATCCCCGGTCCGGAAATTTTTGATCTCTGGTGGTTGTACGCTGTGTGTAGTAAAGTGATAATCAACATCATTTGTATTCGATCTGGATATTTTGAAAACAAAAAAAATATGCCAATTCCTGCTACGAATTTCCTTCATCGTAATAAATTTTAAAAATTTTAACATAACGTGGATAAAATTACATTAATTATCATTTTATCAGATTTTAAAATAAAGTTAAAGTTACTGAATTCGACAATAGCTTTTTATAATGTGCGTTTACACATGAACTAATTGCGGTCACGAAACATTCCACTAGAAGGTAGTCAATAAAAATGTTAGTTTTAGAGAAAAAAATACAGGTAGAAATAAAACAAAACAATAAAAATAAAAATAGACAACGTAACAAAAATCACATATTATTTTTAAATGTAAATGGCAGACTGTTTTTTCGGCGTTCCTAATACATTATCCTTCAGGGAAAGGTAAGAAAAAACAATAAAAATTTAACAAATGCATTATAACGTAAAGCATGGATTCACTGTTTCCTCGTTCTTCATTATTTCGTCTTTGGCCGTAAGCTACATTACTTGCTTTCTCCTTCAAATTATAATGTATTTGGTTTAATTTGAACTTTTTAATGGTTTACAACCTTGTACAGAGGATGGGATTTTTTGTTTTCTGTTTAAATTAAAAAAATAATTTGGGCTTTCTATCACGTTGTTTATTTGTATTTCAATCTATTTTCACAAAGTTCCATTCATTTCTTTTAAAACAATTATATACCATACCAGTATGTTTAAGAACGAAGTCTTTTAAATTTATCTTGCAATCGAAAAAGAAGTTAGAAATGTTCTCCCTTAGTTTCCAAACACAGCTTTAATGCATATTCCTGTTCTTTTTTATATCGTTCTGGTGGCTTAAATGGTAAAGCACTTGACGCGTTATACCAAGGTATCCGGGTTCGATACCCGGTCTGGACATTTTTCTTATATATTTCTTATACAATTAGCTTTTCGAAAGCTATTTTTCGGTGAAAGACACTGTATTATGCAATACAGTAGAATCAATGAGATCAGCATATGCTCTTTATGATATGAAGATATAATTATCCATACAGTTTCAAAATTTATATTATAAACTATTTCCAAATCCAATATTCTCGGGATCTATCTTGTGGTGAAATACTCTGTATTATACAAGACGTTTGAATCACTGACATCCGCATATGTTCTTTATGATATGAGCAGATATATCCGTACAGTTTCCAAATTTATGTTATAAACTGTATCAAAAGAAACATTTTCTAGAGCTATCTTTGAGTGAAATTCATTGCATTTTGCAATACAGAAGTACCACTGGCATGCGCATCTGCTCTTTATGATAAGAAGGGATAATTATCCATACAGCTTCCAAATTTTGTTATAAACTATTTTATTTTGCGAATAAAATCATAGTATCGATATTAGTTAATAAGCATATTTTAATTAACTGGAAAGTGTTTCAAAGGCTTTTTAAATTGAATTAACTGCAATCAAAGCTCCAATACAAGGAAATTTTTAAAGTGGTTCCTTGAATATGAGGCGTATAATTAAATGTAATCATTTCATATGCATAATCCATAATTAATTTTATCTTGCTATCAAATCCCTGATCTTTATATAAATAGAAATATAACTGTTTTATACTTCATCAAAATGATTTTTACTACATACAGACTAGATGTTCAATCCGTTCACGAAAGTTCATGAATTTAATTCTAAAACCAAAATTAAAAATAAAAATCAGTACAACCAAACTAAGTTTAGAAATATAAAAATTTGTTAAGTCTATTAAAATCAGTATTTACACAACCAAAAATCCGTATTTAAAAGTAATAAAAAGTTCGTAAAAAATTCACATCAAATAGACATAATAATAATCGAATTTGAAACGAAAATTAGCATAAAAACGCAATGACAACAAAAAACTTTAAAATATCTAAATAAGAAATAACATTTCCCCTGTTAAAGTGTTGATTTGTTCAATAACTATTCGATTTAGAAAAACATTTTTCTACTAATAAGCCTTTTTTTAATGAAATTTAATTTAGCATGTTGCTATGGCAGCAGACGATAAAACGATATTTTTGGAATAAGAGAATAAATAGAATAAAACGTTTTGTAGATGTTTATGATAAAATATCTTTCTTTATATTTTAAAAAAGGTAATAATTAAATAATCTCTAATTATTTGCATGCGAGGTAAAAGAATTATCGTAATACCCGCTACAGCTTCTTAGTATTGCAGCGTGGCGTACGTAATATGTATATCTCAAATTGCAGTAAACATTTAGAACTGGTTAGAACTCGCGCGATTACGAGTTGAACATAAAAAGGCAAAAGTCTATTTAAAATTTTCGAATTTTTTGCCCCAATCATTCACGGGCCTCCTACAAGCAACCCGTGTGCCAAATTACTTAGCCCTGCGCCCTATAGTTTCTGAGTTTTTTAGGTTACATGGATAGATACGTGCACGGATTTTAATAGGGTAGATTATTTGTTAGGGATGATCTATAATCTGGAAAATTTTAATATCTCCAAAACCTTTTGTTCTAAAGTACGTGGAGTTATCAGAGAGTATTGTACATTTTTTAATCACATTAAAACATTTCAAGCAATAATCGCTTACATCTGAGTTTTCGCAGATTTGTTCATATTAAAAAAATAGACATCCATATCAAAAAATTTTCTTCTATATAAATCCAATTAATTTTCGGCACCCCCTCTTAAATGTCGCTCCAACTAAAATTGAATGTCAATATATTACCATATTCAGGATGCTAAGCGTGAAATTTCGTCGAATTCTCTGCATTTAAACTGGTGTTATAAACATAGTATATTTCGAACAATTCGTTGAATTTTGGCACCTCCTCTTAGATGAACGCAACCTAAATTGAATGACAATCTATTCCTATTATGAGGATTTTAAATTTGAAGTTTCGTTGAATTCTATGGACATAAACGTAATATATAAGGATAACATAAATCGAACAAATCACTGGTTTGCGACACCCCCATCTACAGGGATTTTGCCCAAAAACCTAATCAGCACCAGCTGATATAAAAATAGAACTTCATATGAAGTTTTATCCTATTTGACACAGTAATTCCTGAGTTAGGACGCCCACAAAATCTGTGGCACAGACAAACAGACTCACTATCACACGTTTTCTCTAAACAGCCAAATCGTGTTCAGAAACATCTAAAACGTATAAAACCGTCAAAAACAAAAGTCGAAAATTTTCACTAATCCAATATTTTTTTGTTGCATATAGATAGAAGAAAGTAAAAACATAAACAATTAACAAATTGCCATATATATCGGAGTACGGTATGCACCGTAAGGCCTGCTAAGTTTTATTTATTTATTTATTTATTTATTTATTTATTTATTTATTTATTTATTTTTGTACCAAAAGAAGATAATTTGAGAATATATAGTCTCATGAGGAAATAAATGTCGGTAGTATAACATCAATATTTTTCTATGTATTTTAATAACGTGGAGTATTTATCGTCAAAAGAAAAAAAAATACCCTGTATGCAATGAGCAGCGATTGATTTTTTTTTTTTAGAAACCAATTCGATTATAACAAAAAATCTCCATTTATTCCTTCAAAGTAAAACACCAAAATTACAGCCAGTCTCGTATAAATACCTGGTTTGCAAATTTTCATATATATTGGAGAATATATTATATTAGGAAAAAAATAATCCTAAAAAAATTAAGATAAACATTATTTTCTCAATTAAAATAGGAAACGAAAGTATAACTTAATTTTAAACACTCGTCCCACATTTACTAAAAGTTAATTCCTTAACGTAATTAATTCATTAAATAGAACCTTTTTAAGAAAATAAATAAAATTCCTTCTCTTTAATTATTTCGCAGAATTACGACTTAAAATAATTTGATATTTTTTAGCCTGAGTTAATTAATTGGAATTATTGTTGTTAAAATTAAAATAATAACGTAGCGTCAGCAAGTTTTTTCATGGCATTATTTTTCTTTGTAAGTTAAGATTCTTGAAATGATGTGCATATTAAACATAATAAAAACTATTACTTGGCAGAAGTAATTTTTTTTATTAATTTAATTTTTTTAATTATCTTGTGAATATCGTTTATACCGAAAACAAATTGGAAGTGAAAATATCCAATAAATATCTCGTTATCATATATCAAATCATATCTCGTTAATGATGTGTAATTTTATTGCTTTCATGTGTATAAAGCAGTTTGAATTTACATGTTGTTTAAATCTGTTGTATTAAAAATATATTTGTAAACTCGCACCACTGGTAAAATCATTAAAATTTAATAACTACAATAATTTAATGTAGACTGCATATGTTTCCTTCGCTCTGACGGCGACATTTTTAGATCAAAATGATAAAGATTAGAGCAAAAAAAAAAACATATGTAATCTATATTAAAATGTATTTTTAAACGTTTTGTGTTATATTTTTAACGCTTTAAGCAGTAATTATACTTTAATTTCAAGTTAGCAAGTGATTTTATTATATTATTTGTTTCAAAGAGTGTATTTCAGTTCATATTTTTAAAACAATTACATACATTTTGCTATTCATTATTGAATTTGAAAGAAATAATGTTGAAAAGAATGTTTGAAAGAAATAATAAGCTAATTATTATTTCTTTATATATTTAAATCCAATTATTAAAATAATAGACAATTATACTGGATGAGAAATGGGAAATTTGATCCATGTCGTACATCCTAGAAATGCAAATTGTCAAATTTCATGCATCTGCCATTTTAAATAAAAATATATAATAAACACATCAAAATTACTATACCAAGTTCAAAATAACCATGTTATCTTTTCGATCATTAACGAAAGTGAATTTTAAAGCAAAAATATCTTGATTAATATTAGTTACTTCTGGTAGAAGAGGTTATGATTTACTAAAGGAAAACTTACCTTTTTATGTGTGTGGGAGGTGGAGAGGGAATTGCAAAATTCCGCGTTTTCTATTACTGTTATAAATGACTATAAACAATCTTAACTAGCTTAAAAGGTTTATTGTATGTTTTTCTCTTGCGCTTATCTTCAAAATATCTGTTTAAAAATAAAATAAAGGAAGTGAGTTAAACATCCTTTATAATCAAACGTGAATTTTAAAGCAAAAATATCTTGATTGACAATAGTTACTTCTGGCAGAAGAGGTTAGGATTGACAAAAGGAAAACTTACTTTTTTATGTGTGTGAGGGAGGGGGGGGGGAGAGGGAATTACAAAATTCCGCTTTTTCTATTATGACTATAAACAACCTTAACTAGTATAAAAGATTTATTATATGCTTTCCTATTTCGCTTATCTACAAAATATTAACAAATATAAAACAAAATAAAGGAAGTGAGTCAAACATCCTGTATAATCAAACATGTTTTAAAGCAACAATATCTTGATTGATTAACATTAGTTACTGCCAGCAGAGGAGGTTGTGACTGACAAAAGGAAAATTTACTTTTTTGTGTTTGTAGACGGTGGGGAGGGGGGGAGGGGTGTATTGCAAAATTCCGCTTTTTCTATTTCTATTATAAATAGATATAAACAACCTTAACTGGTATAAAATATTTATTATATGCTTTCCGCTTTCGTCTATCTACAAAATATTAACAAATATAAAACAAAATAAAGGAAGTGAGTCAAACATCCTGTATAATCAAACGTGTTTTAAAGCAAGAGTATCTTGATTGATTAACATTAGTTACTTCTGGCAAAAGAGGTTACGATTGATAAAAGGAAAACTTACTTTTTTATATGTGTGTGTGTGTGTGGGGGGGGGGGGTGTATTGCAAAATTCCGCTTTTTCTATTTCTATTATAAATAGATATAAACAACCTTAACTGGTATAGGTTTATTATATGCTTTCCTCTTACGCTTATTCACAATTAAAAAATAAATAAAATAAAGGAAGTGACTCAAACATCCTGTATAATCAAATGTGCCTACTTTTCTCTATTCTATGAACAAAATCTAAAAACTAAATTGCAGTCTAGTAAAAATAAGTGTATAATTTCAACACATTTATTTCACTTATTTCAGATGAAAATATTACTGCGAGAAAAACAAGCTATTACGCTTCTATTTATTGAAGACTGACGTATTTGGATCTAAAGCATACATAAAAGGCGTCTTAACATTATCCTCAGATTAAGCAAGGAGAAAAGGGTTTTAATGGCGATATTTTCTACGGTATTTCAGGTATAGATTTTTATGCTACCAGATGATATTCTAAACACACTTTTAAAATTCTTGAGGATTAACTTTTCTTTATGAAAGATAAAATTGTTACTTGACTTTTCAATTTCATGAGATTTATTTAAGCAAATAATAAAAAAATAATAACGTTTGCATCGTATTTTAGGTAATGCGTTAAAAGTTTACTAACTAAAATAATATTCACAAACAAATTGATGATATGGAGAATTTTATGGATTCTATGTAAAATTTATATATTTATATGCGATAATACAAATGGTATTCCATAAAAACTGATATTTTTTTTTTTACGTAGTTTTGTATTTTACGATTTGTTTTTACGTAGTGGTAGTGGTAACACCGTGAAACTAAAAAATAAAACTGCAGGCGTTTTTTTTAAACTGTTAACTGTACGTTTATAAATATTCTAAACGAAGCAGATGATTTTATTTCCCTAGTTTCGTGCTTGTTTAAAATATTGTGTTTATTTGCCCTACAGAAATGGAAGTGAGTGATTCACAGCTAAAAAACGAAATGCTTTGTGCCATAAAATTTCACTATTGTTTGGACAAAACAACTCTAGAAACAGTTAAGTTAAAGAAAGAAACTTACAAAGAGAAATGTTTTGGTGAGTCGACGATTTTAGATGGCATGGTGATTTTAAAAAAGGACGTTTATCTGCAGAACTGACTCCTATGCCTAGCCAACCAAAAAGTGTTGTGAATGATCGAAATGTTAACACTGTAAGGGAAATATTGTAAGAAAATCAGCGAATGGCATGCGAGAAGATAGCGGCATCAACTAACACTTAGAAAACGTTGATATTTCGCATTCTATGCAACAATTTACAGCTGTGCATTATTTATTCCTATTGGGTTCTTCACCACCTTACTAAAGAACAAATGCAAACAAGAATTCACCTATTTTGTGAGTGGAAACTGATGCTTCCAAATGATCCGAACTTTCTAAAGACTGTAATAACAATTGACGAAACTTGAGTGGATCATTTCGCTACCCTTACCAAGTCCGCAACAAGTAAATTTAATACAGATTCTGAAGTTATTTCAGCAGTGAAAGGTTCTTTGAAGCAGCTTCCATAGAAAGCCTTCTCTTCTTGTTTTGAAAAGTGGGTTGAACGATAGGACCGTTTCATATCCTCTGGCGGAAGGTGTTTTGAAAAAGAATGATGTTTTTTTTTTTTTTTTTTTTTTTTGCTGTAAATATATTTCTTCATTTTTTATGATTTTACTCTAATTTTTTATGGAACGCCCTTTGTACATAAAACAATGTATAAAACAATGATATAAAATAATCCTGAAGAAAAAATAGCGAAAGTATCCATTCGGTAGACTCACTTCCTGACATCCAGTAGCTATGCCACACTGCAGGTTCGAGCTTTACGTTCAGATTTGGGCTAGGTTGACTCAATATTTCATCCCTTCGTAATCGACACGATGAATATACAGAGTGTTTATGGCTAAAATTTCTGCTTAAGACTTGATCACGGCTTATGCTATATATAAGACCCCAGGGTCTATCGTCACGAAAGCGGAAATGGGAATCTTGGTATAAGTTCCTACATAGTTTATAGCTGTGAGGTTCAATTTGGTTTATTAGACTTCCATTCTACATTTAGGATGCAGAATTGAACATGCAAATTAGTAAATGTATAAATATTAACTAAATACTCCAAACATTAATATGAAAAATTACCTATTTTGTGGAACATTCGTGCTCACTGATGGTTTATGTTTAAAGAAACAAAATATTTGGTTTTATTTAGTACGTGTTGATAAATCGATATCTAATTGCAGCAAGGAGAGAACGCATTGAAATCAATTGAGAATACTTAACCCCAATTCGCCAAAATTATGGCATACAAGTACTAGAATAATTATGTGACAATCTAAGAAAATATAAAAAAATAGTGGTATTCTGCATTTAAAATTATAAGTGTCTATGCAATCTAAATCCATCTCTTCCATCAAATTCGCCGAATCAAAAAATTCATCGACACACGCATAACCTTAAACAACAATTTCCTGTTACATCGCAAAGCTTTGAGCATGTATATCTTGATATATTTGGACTCTTGCCTCTATCTGATGGATATGCTTATCTAGATAACCTTTATATACCGCTTCTCTCGGTGGCCAGAAGTGATACCTGTATAAGATATCGTGACGCATTGGTTTGTAGTGTTCTTTGTCCCAAAGATCCCGGCTACTGACCAGAAACGGTAATTTGAGTCGCACCTATATTCTTCATTGACCTATATTCTAGGCATTCGCAATATTAAAACCTCCCCATATCACCCAGCTAGTAATGAACTTGTAGGTGTTTTTCCACACACTTAAGCAGGCCTTCAAGCTCCATAACCAAACACGAGGGACAGAATCCTTACCCATTGTACTTCTAGGCCTCCACTCGAAGTTGAAGGAGGATCTTGCGATTGCTTGTGCTGGAATGTTATATGGAACCACGCTCTCCCTACCCGCAGAGTTTTTGAACTTTTCATTTCCAATGAGCTGTCTTTTACAGATCCATTTTTACTGCAGGTGTATGACACCATGCACCAGTTTGCACCGATTCCAACGTCAGCTCCCACCAAAACTGTTTATTTCGTGTACCGTTCCCTGTAAATGTGGACACGTGTCTTGGTGCGTAAAGAAACAGCTAAAAAGCTATTGACATAGCCATATAAAAATCATTTTAGAATCAGCAAACAGGGTGGTAAGTGCTTATTTATTGTCATAAATGGAAAAGAATCTGTGATTGGCGTTCATTGTTTTAAGACAACATTCATTACTCAAGTGAATATTCCACCTCCATCTCCAACAAAGCCTGCTCTCAACCCGTCAACTCTTACTGCTAGCCCAGAGGAACCTGTAATTGCAGTGCCGTCTCTGCCTACAAATAAAACTACTCGTTCTGGGAGAGTAGAAGGAAAAAACTGAAATTTATAATAAAGAATTCAACAAAGTGTTCCTTATTGCTTTCGACTGTTTCGCATTGTGAGAAAAAATAAATTGCGGAAAAAATAAACGTGCGTACTTTTCAGAGCCTCACGCTTTTTTTAAAATAAAAAAGTACCTTGAACCAGAAAATTTATTTAATTAAACATGTCTTGCTTCTCTGTGGTAGTTATTTGAAATATACTTGATTTCGTTCATTAAGTATTTTTTTTTTTAATTCAAAGTGTTTTTTGTTTTTTTTAAGTGACAGATTCACAGGTATGAGCACTCCTTGATCTGAATTTAGCATGAAAATTCTTAATACTTTCCTGAACCTTCAAATCTATATGGTAAATACGTTACTCGTAAATGATTAATGATTCTTTTATGGAAAATAGATAATAAAAATTGCATATTTGTTTAAAAAGAAAATAATTTTGGGGCTTTAAAAGTACATTTATATATTTTTTTCATTTTAGCTTTCGAGATATTTTTCAGATATTTGAACATTCAAAGAAATTATTTTCGAAATGCATAACATGTTGAATCATTTATTTCAATAAGGCTTTATTAAATTGTAAGAATGTTATACATAAGTTTATATATATATATATATATATATATACCCAATATTTCAATATTTAAAAGTTCAGAATATCAATTTATATAAAATTCTATATATATAAAATTCTACATAAAATTCTAAATATAATGAGTTAATTAAAACAAAATTCAAAAATATTTTAAATGGGGATTTCAAAAGTATGAAACATTCAGTAAAATGTTTTTATTATTCTACGTTTTAACATCAAGTGATTTTTTGTGATACACTGAATATCTTTTTTTCATATTTTAAAATTAACTATTATAATAGATAAAAAACTATTTTATTCGCATTATTATATGCCTCTATTTAATGTTTGTAATTAAAAATGTAAAAAATGAAACGCATTTTCTAACTTCGAATAGAAGAAACAAATGTAAATTTTTAAATTTGAACTGCGATTTAAAATTATTATAATGGTAGTAATATAAATATAACATTTGTATGCTCGCAGATAACAACCAGTATTATATTTAGTTAAGAAGTGTTTTTGCTACTTCTTTACGTGTGTAGGATTAGGGTGACTGCTATTCTTTGTCAAAGGATAGCGATACAAAAATATTGTTAAATTTGTAAACTAAAAAGAGACTAGCTTATTAATACCATTTTATTTAAAAGAGTTTCACAAAGAAGTTTCCTTTATCACGATTAAAAACATTTTTTCTAAAAAGATATTGGTTTGTACGTAATATAAAACAATGAAAATATCAATGTATACAGCAAGCCAATTTTCATATTTTTCTGTTTGCAATATATATTCAGTTTCTGCTAAGTAAAACAATGAAGCAAATATATGAAAACGTTTTCAATTATATGATGTTTTAACATCCAGTAAATTATCCCGTTAAATTCAATTCTTTCGGCCTTACCAAAAAAAAGCATTCACGGAATCAAAATCAAAATTTTAGATATAAGTATTTCAAAGCATGCACTCGAATATGCGGTGACTAACAACAATCGAGTTCTCATGGTTATGGTTACAATGGCAAAATTTCGAAATATTAAAATTTTAACACCTACTTTTCTGCGTCGTAAAAATATTTACATACTACAAAATGAAAATTCCTCAACGAAGTTGCAGCACTAAAAAGGCAGCCACAAAAGACTGAAGAAAAGAAGAGCCATGTATGCTGAAAGAGCATTTTGGTAACACTGAATTACCGCGATTTCGCATTTCTGTAATCACCACTGTCATCCAAACGAAATTGAATATACAGGTTGCCCACATCTACACCACCCACACTCTGCACATCCAGATTCTTTGCTTGGAGTACATAAAAATTGCCCAAAGAACCCCTACAATTATCGAGGCATCCATGCGTGCGCAGTGAAATGACGTCAAATCGCCGTTTGAATCGTAGTTGAAAGGCTGCATTGATTAACTACCATTAATCTTCGCATGGTGATAATGTATTCCGTTCGTGAATTGTGTACTCCGTTCGTGAATATACCGATGTTCATGTTTCCAATAAAGTTTTTTTTTTCTTGCACCGGATATGACGCCATACTTTTCTTTCACATTTTTTTCAAAAACTCTGGATCGTAGAAGCATAGTTCCTTGGTTGTTTTATATGTACTCCAAATGAGGAATCTGGCTGTGCGGAGTTTGGACGGTATTCTTGGAACACCCTGTAATTCTGGCTCTAGGATATTGAATATCTAAGGTATACACATTATATCTACAAAGTCTTAAATGATACATACCATTAAATATGGAATTCCGTATATTCTTCATGCGATAATTTTCTTTTTCTTGAACACCACATACATCATGGTCTATGTAAGTAGCCACTTAAAATTTTGTAATTTTAATAAGATATCTTTTTTATGTCTCTTTGGACCCAATTGCTGTTACCCTTCATCTTAAAATGAACATTTTTATTGCTATAAATGCTGTGTAAACGCTATCCTGTGGGTTTTACTGTATAGACTATCTTGCTATGAAAAACATAGGCGTATTCTGTCATTCAACATTTTATCATTATAATCATAAGCATGGGAGGTCTTCTGTTTTCACCTCATTCTCTAGCGCATAGGTATAAATATTTACACCTCAAATTTCATTTCGATTCTTTTAACCCATCGTTTGCTAAGGCCTCATATATGGACATTTTTTACAACCCGCGGTATATAACCTGATTTGATGATATTTATATAATAAAACTCAAGTGAAATTATTTTAAAGTACTAATTTTTAAATTATTTGTAAAAAATTAAAATGTAATCAGACCAGAAAAAAAAATTATTATTTTAAAAACAAATTTTTGAGCCGTATACAGAATGGAACCTGCATCATAAAAAATCTAACAGATGATACGCATGAAATTTGGATTAAAAAAGAAGAATCTTAATAAATGTGAAATAGTATTATCAATTAAACATAATTTAGAATTTATTCTGAAATATTTATGAAAATTATTTGCAATATATAACGATATTATCACTATATATAAATAAATCTTTTTGGAAAATTGTCAAATCAATATGCTAAATGCGTCCATCCGTTAATAATTTAAATAAATATTTATAAACAGTGTAAATTTAGATGATTTTAAAAACATATTTCATTACATTTGAGTATTCAAAATACATTGTCTTTAACATTTTCGAAAACAGAAAGGAATTAACTTAAAAATTTATAATATGTTGAATCTTGGACGCTCGTATTCCTTGCAATGTGAAATATAAATTGGTAAACTTCTTTCTTATTTTCAAATGAGAGCATACATCCTGATCAAGCTATCTAATACATTAATTTGAGGTTATTTGTTATTAAAAAAACTTAAGTTAAATTGCTTAAATATACTAGATTTAAAAGTATTTGATAAAATTAAAATTTAATCCGACCATAAAAATTTTTAATATGCAGCAAAAATATTTTACAGCCGTATAGAGTACAAGAGCCGTATAGAGTACTTCAACATAAAAATCTAGCATAAAAGTTAAAATAAAAAATAACATCAATAAAAATTTGAATAAAAATCTTAATCTTAAAAAATGTGTAATAGTATTATCAAATAAAATAAACCTAATTAAGAGTTTATTCAGTAATATCTCTCAAAAGTATTTCAAATACAACTAAATTTTCATCATATTAATGAGTCTTTTTTTGGAATATTGCCAATTCTATATGCTAAATGCTCCTGTCTGTTAATGATTTAAATAAATATTTGTAACAGGAACATAATATCCAAACTACATGCCTTGCCGTTTATAAACGCAATCAATTTAGATAATTTTAAAAACATATTTAACTATATTTGAGTATTCAAAATATTTTGTCTTTCCCATTTTCGAAAATTCAAATGATTTAATTTTAAAACATATAATATGTTGAAACATTTACGCTCGTATGACAGATCCGAATCCCAGCAATGTGAAATATAAATTCATACATTACTTTTCTACTTTCAAATGACAACATAAGTCCTGAACAAGATGTCTAATGTATTAAATGAAAATATATTAAAAGAGATAAGTGCATTGAATAAACTTTTAAAACATTTAAAATGATTTTTTGAAACATTACGTTAGAAAACATTAAATAGTAATATAAAATTTACATTTCTGTATGAGGAAATGTTACCATGATAAGGAATATTCCATTTTGAAATTTTACATTAAACTGCACCTAATACCTAAAGATAATCTTTATTCGAAATTAAAAGCATGTTTTTATATGTTAATTAAGATATTGGAAATGAATTTTGTTTTACGAAAACGTAATTAAATAATAAAAAAAAAAAAACCCAAAACACTCTCGAAAAATATAAAGTAACTAGGTGTTACCCGTGACTTCGTTCACGCAACATTAAACGAAGAATAAATACTGTTGTGAGCTCGGGGTTCGAAAAGATTGATGCCAAAACTTAAAGCCAATCAACAGGCTTTATTCACTTTAAACGGTTCGATGAGAACACAGGTATCTTCACAAAAACACCAATATTTAACAGTCTTCAAATAAAATCAAAACACAGCAATTTTTCACACAGAACAATACGTTCAATACGGCGTATCAAATACAAAATCGCTCAGAGAAACACAGTCTCAATGCAAAAGCCTCTCGTGTGTATTCAATCGCAGTTGACAGTGAACTAACTCCTGAGACCTGGCTCGCCTTTATATAGGTTTTTAGAAATCTCTCCAGAACTTTCGAGAGCTTTCGGATGTCTAGAACTTTGGAGGACGTTCTCTAATTTTCTCAATACAAGGACAGGGAATCACCCCAAACAGTCGCCAACTTGGCGATATTTGGCGACAAAAATAAGTTTCCAAAACCGTCGCCAACTTGGCGATAAACCCACTCCTGGGCGATTTTCCCATAGACCTCCATTGTAAAGACGATGCTGTAAGGTTGATTTTCTTGCAAAGCACCCGAGGCCTTTTGCATTGAGGTACATAATTTTCGACAGCAAAATACATTAAATAATGCTGCAATTTCACAATGAAAAAATAGAATATTTACAAATGTACAAAATTTATAACAATACGTTAATTAAGCAAAATATTTCACTCCCGATAAGTATAAACGTTAATAATTAACTATTTATCACATTTTATAGGAGACAATACGGTATTTTTTGTTATAGGGACCTTGACATAACTCTGTCTTTAAAAAGTGAAATTTTGTGCCAAATAATCGCGAAAATGAAATTGCAACCAATGCAAAAAGGAGGGCCAAATAAAATCGTGGAAATAGACGATTTGGGTAAAAACAAATGTCAATTTTACCTGATAAACAATTTTACTTTTAACGCATTTGTGAAACGTTTTAACAGCCATCCTTCAAAAAAACATTAATTGGAAATAGTATATGCTTTTTCTTTAAATTCAATTCTGCCTCGTTGGTTTAATGTATAGCTGAAACAAATCTTGTTTTCAAAATGACAGTATGTTGACAGGCAATTTTTGTTCTCCAGAGTAAATTGATTCACGAAGTTTGAATATGTGAAAATATGTTTTTATTTTTCGGATAATTTACTGAAATCAAGATTTTGTTTTCATCTATTCAAAATGAAAATAAATTCTGTTTTTCTGTTTTAATGAGAAAATGGTGAAAAAATATACTGATCTGTTTTATTTTCCCTTTTTATACACAAATATGGAGTAATTTACTTTCAGTTTTCAGAAAATCTTCGCTAAAAAAAATCTTGGCATCTAATTTAATTTTTTAAATTCTGAGAGTTTGTGTGACATCCTCGGATCAATGAAAACCGATATTAAGTAAATCGCGTTGCGTTCGATAGTCTAGGAATAGTTGTGAAATACAAACACACGGTCAGATTTTAATATAATAGATTCGTATGACGTGATTTTTAGCAGAAAACTCTCATCTGTATATAACGGATACTCATGCTTAATAATCAGTATAGATAAAAAAACATTTAAATTTTCCGTTATAAATATGGCGTGAAACTCATCTACTTTCTATACTTACTGATCCTTGTATTATTAACGTAAGGAATTGATTCACACTCATTTTAAAACATATAGGAAAATTCCCGTTTTATTACAAATTTGACGTTTCTTTTTTCCCAGAGAAATCCCTTTTTAATGACATAATTTTTGTTAATTTTCTTTTCCGGGCAATTAATTTCAAAACTGGCATAGGGGAAATTATATTACTTTAACGAAATAATATTAAATCTTTAGGTTTTATCAACAAAAATTGAACTGTTAACATTCGTCATTTTTTTTAGGTAATCGAGTTTTTTCTTTTAGTTTTAAGAATGAAAAAAAAAACTATTTTTCACTATCCATGACATCATTTTCGACATGGATAATTTTGCGGAGAATATTATTGACATTTGCTAGCCATTTTCTCTAGAAACTTCTTTTTACTTTTTCAAAAATTAAATTAAAAAATACGGCATAGTTATATTAGCCGTGCGCAGACGGTAAAATGCAAAGTATTGTAACCATACAAAAGAAAAAACCAAAGATCGTTTTATTTCACCAATCAAAGCATATCCGCTTTATTTTAGATGTATGGCGTCATATTCGCCTGTTTCCTATAGTTACGCATATTGAAACCTTGTATTATTATCAAAAACTAAGAAAAGTACATTTTATTTCTAATAATAATATTTAATCTTCTTTTTAATTCTTTAATTTGTTTATTTCATTTTCATTTTTCACGTGAAAATTTTTCAATTGTAACCAAATTGTTGATTAAGAATTATTATTCCGGGTTTTGAATTAGTTTTGGCAACGATAAAGTATTAGCAACGGTAAAGTAAATTTAACCATTTAAAAATATTATACGAAAAAATGTCCATTTATTCTCTATGAAAATAACGAAATTTTGAATTATTAAGAAAAATATTTGAATAAAAAAAAAACAGCCTATGTTCATTTGAGGGTTGTAATTAACCTATATGCCAAGATACAGGATCATTAAATGCTCCATATTGACGCTTGATTCAGCCTAACATTTGCACACAATGAGATTTATAATATTATTAGGATTAGGATTAGGATTTACGATAATTTAAGAAATATAATTTAAATGGATATAAGAGATTACGTGTTATAAATAATTATACTGTTATAATTTTTTTGTGTGTGTTATAGAATAATAAATTTGTGGAAATTAAGAAAAGTGCACTATCAAAGATTTTACAACTCTGACATTCAAGTAGATATCAAAGTTTTTTAACCCCTTCGCGACGAGCGTCCTTTACAGAATTTTTAATCTTTTATCACCGGTTTGTCAAAACAGATATTTTTGCCTAAATGAAACGCAGAAATGCTAGGATTACATAAGGCAAATCTTACACTAAAAAATAACTGGTGGGAATAATCGAGGATTCTGAGCATCTTATGCTTCACGTATACGTGCCACTCGTCCCCAAAGGGTTAACGTATTATGATAAGTAATACTGTTACCATACTAGAACATTATTCTTTATTAATCGCCATCAAACAGTCCCTATTAAGTAAATAATATTTGGCGTTTAAAAGACTGCGTTTTCACTAACTTGCCTTATTTCACTTTCAATTATATAATTTCGATGTATCATAACGATAAACAACGTTTATACTTCCAAGAATTATTCCAAGATATTATTATTTAAACATTCTGTTTAAAGGCCATTCAATTTAAATGTATTTTGGTAGCTCACATAGCGATTGGTTACTACACGTTACAAAAATAATGAAATATTTTACCTATAACCTGTGCTGCTTTAGAACAATGTAGTCTATTAGCTAAACGTAACTCTATTTTCCATCTATACACTTAATAATTTCTGGAATAAATAAGATATATTTCGTTGCTTCTACTTAAAATAGAAAGTTATCGAGGAAGTTTCTTACCTTTTTTTAAAATATTTAAAAGATAGTCCAGTTCCTACCAAGCACGTTCCAACATAGATACAGAAATGTTGAGATTATTTGTCTTCAAATCAATATTAACCATAGAAGTATGGTACATGCAATATTTCATGTATTCTCGAAGAAAAGAGTCAAACAGTTTAATATTTGGTGATTTAACAAGCCAAGGTACAAGGCAGTCAAGGACAAACATTGATATTTAATTTTTTGTTTTGAATTTCACAAATGATTGTTTGTGCAAATATACACTTTTTTTACAAATGGAATTTTGTCTGTTTGTGTAACATATAAATGCAACATTAATTGGTTACCTTATTTCTTTCATATTTTATCAAGTATCAAGATTGTCAAGATGGTTCTGAATCTTCCTGTATATTTTGATTTTCTGTGAAATTTAAATTAAAAAATTGTATTTATTATGAAATGAATATTATTAAGTATTTGTAAAGAAACAGCTTTGAAATCTTTAGCAATGAATTACAGAATCATTATGAAATGAATATACTTTATATGTATTTCTATCAATCTGACATTATAAATACGGCAGTCTTTGCTGATTATACTAAATATTTATATAACATATTCATGATAAGCAAATTTTAATATCTGTATTTAACTGCTGAATAAATTTGGTGGATTTTTAAAAGATTTCACAGAATTTAAATGATCCATTCCTTTCAGAATTTTAAAAATTCAGCGAGATTATTTTTGAAATGTATGAAATGTTGAATCATTTATCCAAGTAAGATGGAGTGTAATCCTTTGAATATGATACATAAATAGATAATGCTTTTATATTTAAAAATTGGCACCATTCGTCATGATCGCGAAATTTAATACATTAAATAAATGTATTTCGAAAGAGATAAGTTCATTTTAATATATTCTCAAAATACTTCAAAATGGAATTTCTAAATATTACTTTGAAATGCTTTAAAACATTTATTAAAATGTATTTATGAATTTTCCATAAATTTTATATTTTAGTATCTAACGATATTTCCATGATAAACAAGATATAGAATTTGCAAATATTGCAAGTTAATGTAAAAGTTGCAGTAAAACCTATTTTGTATTAAAATACAAGGGTTATATTTATGATATAAAAATGTAAATATATATATATAGAGAGAGAGATGGGAATAAAA
Source organism: Maratus michaelseni (assembly GCA_963931845.1). Classification (NCBI taxonomy): domain Eukaryota; kingdom Metazoa; phylum Arthropoda; class Arachnida; order Araneae; family Salticidae; genus Maratus; species Maratus michaelseni. The sequence continues at coordinate 374,120,789 of OZ007587.1, forward strand.
AAAAAAGATTATGGTTTAAATGCGCAAAGCTATAAGATTTGGCAGGATCGTACCTGTATGTCTGAAATGCAACTCAAAGACAGTTTTTTAAATTTTTTATTAGATATTTTTTAGTTTTTTTTAAATTCGATTTTTAGCATTTTTATGCGTTTGTTGAGATTTTTTTCACATCAGTAAAAGAAATCCGCTTTAAATCTTTAGGCCAATATAATAAATTTCCGCCTATTTTCAACGAAGTTATTCGGAATTCGTGCAGTGATTTTTAATTCGTTTGTCAAACTTTTATTCTATTTTTAGACTTTTTTCACGTTTCGAGATATTTTGACTCTCGAACAGAACAGACAGACGACCAGAACAGAACAGACGACCAGAAAATAACTCTGGTTTTAATCTTTTAGTTCAATATAGTAAATTTTGTACTATTTTCAATAAAATTTATTCGGAAATTGTACAGCAACTTTAGAACTTTTCGCGTTTTATTTTTTGCTATATTTAGAGTTTATTCGCATTCCACGGCAAGTCTTTTACATTCATAAAGGAAATCAGTATTCAAGCTTTGAGGCCAATATAGTAAAGTTTGTATTTTGTGATTTTTAAATTTTTAGCGATTTTACATACAGTATTTTGCGTTTTGAGGCTATCATTTGAAATTCGTAAAAGGAATCAGGTTTCAAACTTTTAGCCCAGTATAGTATATTTTGTCGTAAGCGATTGTTGAATTTTTAGCGATTTTTTATACGATTTTTAGAGCCTTTTTGAGTTTTGTGGCGATTTGTGTAATTTATAAAAGGAATTCTGTTTAAATCCGTTAAATTTGTCTTCTGCTATTTTTGATTTATTTCGTGATTTCTAACGTTTATTCGAGTCTTTGGCAATTTTTTTGACATTCGTAAAAGGAGTAAGGGAGACCGGGTTTTATTTATTATTATTATTTATTAAATTTATTATTATTAATTTATTATTATTATTATTATTAGGGATATTAATTTATTTTTAAGTATAGTAAAATTAATTTCACATGAACTGTTAGAGTATTCTTTTGTAGTATTAAATATATTACCATTTAATTTTTCAAATAAAAAAAAATAAAGGATAATTTTATTTTTTCATAACATTAACAAATCGTCATCTTGCACCAGTACTGGAGCAAGATGACTTTGGCCTTGGGGCACGATGACAACACTGAAAAAAGTATTCTTTAAAAAGGTATAAGGGTAAAACATATTGTATCTTTTGAATGTGTTACATGGTTTAACAAATGATAGCTGTGATTTTACATCTTACAAATTATCAAACTAAGCCTAATGCATTGTAACGTAATGTTGAAGTGTTTAGTTGCACAGCTAACAATAGGCACAAATAAAAATGCCATTTTCATAATTGGAACATTCCTCATGCGACCACTCTTGGCATTTACAGCACTGGATCCATTCTTCTGTTGGTGGGTCACAATATTCCGCGTCACAAGCAGGACATCTGAAAACACCATCCTTCGAGGTTGATGGAACTGGACTGTTTGGCCTGGATTTAATAGACTTTGGCCTACAAGAACTTAGTTTGAGTTTTTTTAGCCCTTCTTAGCTTCACGAGCTTTTTTTCTCTAATTTTTATTAAACGTTCCTGTTCTTCCTTCTGTTTTTGCCTTTATTCTAACATTTCTTTGATGGGTGTGCTTGTAAGAATGCTTCAGCTCAGTGTTTTGCCTTTTCTTTTTTTCTCACATTATGTTATTTTAGGCAATGGTTTGAAATCAAAAAGTCCTTCCGGCCTGAACCGGGAGGAAAAGGTAGCTTTCCTATATCTTCGTTTTAAATTTTTAGCTAATGTTACATGAAAACAGCAAGTTAAAATGCAAAGAAACGTTTACAAAAAATTCCTTAATACTGAATTTGAATAAGAAATTCGCCAAATTATTGAGCAATAGCCAAAATGGCTTCATTTATGAAGACTTATTTTGGTCTCCAAATTTGGCGATATTTCGCCAAATGTCACCAATTTTGGCGAGAATTTGGTGCTAACGGATATGAATATATAGTTTTATGCGTATGATTGGGAAAATTATTACAACAATGAAAGAAAGTAATTTGCGAGTAATCGCGTTAATGTGCTGTTTTGTTTCAAAATGTCAGCCACCCTAGAATTTCAAACTGCTCTATCTCAGCCATTTTTTAAGATAGAGGTAAACCAAAAAATGCTCTGGATTCCTCGTATCAAGGCCTAAGACTAAATTAAAAAATTAATTTGAATTTTTAACTTTTTTGTATATTTATTTTAGTTTTAAATTTTTAAGTGGCCGCCATCTTGAAACAAAATGGCGGACGAAGCTGGCGAACGAACTCGGTCGAGACATTGGTGAGCTTAATACACACAATTAGTTTCATCAAAATTGATTTATAAGTACGAGCGTTATCGTATGACATATGTTATATATATATATATATATATATATATATATATCAACATTTGAACGGAGGGTGGTTTTGGGGTCTGGGGGTCATGATCGGTGAAAATATATCGAAATTTTCCGGAAATGCTTTCCTCCGAACGGCTGCAATAGGTAGCTTTATACTTTTTTGTATTGAAAGCTACCTAAAATACTAACAGGCTTCTTTGGTGCATCGGAATCAGCATTTGCCATACGTTCTGGTTCGTCGGGAGGGTTTATACGTTAGTTTTCTACTACCAGGGTCTGATGATTAGCACTATTATTTTCAGTTTCATCGCCAACAACACCATGCTCAGTAGTTTTTGCTGCAGCAAAGTCATGTCCGCTAAACACAATAGGATTATGAGGCTCGATTCCACATTCTTTAAACCATTTAACGGCATTTTCAACTATAGCTGCTTTGAAGTAAGCGGTGCTCAAAAGCTCACCAATATTTTTGTCTGTGATAGTGTGTCCTGGATGAGTGACCGTAAAGTTGTCACATGCTTGGCTATAGTAGGTTTTTCGAAAAATGACACTTCAAGGGGCTGGAGACGATGAGATGTGTGGGGTGGCAACCCAATAATGATGATGTTTTTCTCTCAGTAATATAAGATAGCCTCTAAAGTTATGTGAGTTTTGTGATTGTCAAGAATCAACAGAGCAGGAGATTCTTTGTTTGGTTTTACGTGAAGATAAAAGTGCTTCAAAAAAGAGAAAAAGGTGCCCTCATACCGATCGTACCGATCAGACGCTTTGAAGCGGAGATACGGACCACGATAGGATTTATATTTCGGGGGGGGGGGGCTTAGCGGATTGGGAAAATGTCTTCCTCTGGTCGCCCCCTTTCGAACGACACCTCCCCCGATCCGATGCGCACCTTAGCCCCAGAGGAGATAGAAGCACAAGGTCGCACGGACAAACACACAGACAAGCAAGCGTTTACAGGATTTAAATAGAATGGACAACACAGTTAGTTTAATAAATTCCAAAACACGGGGGCAAGATGACGAGCTTGTCATCTGCCTGATTAAAAATATTCGTTTTCATTGCCATGAAGGAAGGCGATTAATTGACATTTATTCATGGTAATAGGTAGTGTTTAAACTAAGTTACTCATAAATATTAAAAAGAAACGATATATGTTACCTGTATATGTAGCAGAGTTTATTTACACATACATAAAAGTTATAACGTGGCAGCGGTAAACAATCAAAGCTTCACAACTAACGCAAAAATGACGATTTCAGCGTCTCTATACTATTGTTTAACGAACGGCCGATAGGAGAGCCAGTAGTATCCGGTTGATGCTGCCACCTAGTGGAAAACAGAAAAATTAAGATATTCGTCATCCTGCCCCGCTCTTCATCTTGCCTGGGTCTCCCCTACGAATTAAAATTTTTAGCACAATATAGCAAATTTTGATTTTTTTTTACGAATATTCGAATGCGAATTTTACATTGCCGAAGACAGTGGGACATTCTGACCCATGTTCGTTTAATTCGAGGTTCTTTTGGGAAAAAGGCACTAGAGAGTCGGGCGAGGCTCGGATATTTTCTAAAAAAACATATGTATTATAAATGTTTTTATAAATGAAACATATTTAAATATTTAAACAATTTATGTAGTATGCACAAGGTGTATCGGAAGAGTAAATGATAAAATCCGCCAAAACAATAAAATTTTCTAAAAAAGAAAAAAAAACTTAAAAATGCAGGATGTCTTACTCCAGAAAGAAGTCGGATTTCCATTCACAACGTTAACAATAATGAAGATATTGGTACGATATTTTCAATATGCCTACTCTTCTTTCTGCAAAATACGATAAAATCACGATAATTGGCGGAAATGGTCACTATTTGCATCCAAAAAACACCGACGTAGACGCTACACAATTCGGAATGCATGTTGTACATATATTGTCACTAATGAAATTAAATTTTGCATCCATAAATTCCCATGATGTCATCAAATTACAAAGAAAAGTTAACCTGATGGAATTGTCGTTATTGTTTTTTACATCAAAACAACTTTAAATTCTTATTTAATGTTTTAAAATGAAAATTCGGGTTAATTTTGGAGTTAAACACATAGTATTTTTGGTTGAATAAGTAGATAAAATTATGTTTTTATTATATATATATATATATATATATATATATATATATATATATATATATATATATATATAATTTCTTGTCTTGATTCGTATTATCATCCTTGGAAATTCTGATTATCAGTTCAAATAAACCACATATATTTTTTTATATAGTTGAAATTTATTTTTGGTTCTTTCTGTTTTCTGTTAATATACAGTTACTGTTAGTTCTATTACTTCTCAAAGACTTCAACAGTGTTTAGGAATAAATAATGTAGCATCATCAATAAAGAAAGACAGTTCTAAAATATTTAATTGAGACGTGTTTTGTTCTTAACTGAAAAGACAATATGGGATAAACTACAACTAAGGTATTTTCTTATCAAAATATAAGGTAGGGCATATTAAAATAAGGGTAAAAAACAATTTAGGGTACATGTCATGAGACTATTCACTCTATGCAGGTGACATGCTTGAGAATTTCGCAGGTTTAATTCGGTGCAGAAGGTAACATAGATGCAGAACGCTCAAAAAAATTTTCAGAGTTCTCTTAGCATGTAAACGAGAAATATAAGAGATTCGTTTTTTCAAAAGTGATTTTTTGAAGCTATTTCTACAGTACCAATTTATTTAAAATATAAGCATATCTAAAAACATATTTCCTTTCCTTAGAAAAAAAATCCATTTGCAGAATTTTCCTCATCAAAATCTCTACTTAAATATGTTAAAAAAATTTCACTTGTTTATTAATCTTTCGCTAATAAATTTTACTTTTTGTTTAATCTTTCTGTTAGATTCCTCACTACCGTCTTCTATCTGCTTTGTTTTCCCAATTTCAATATTAACGAAACCTTACGAACATTGCTTTGACTTGAATGTCGTCGATGTTACGCCAACTATAAATAAAGCTAAGCGTATATATATTTTATACAAGTTTTTGAATGCTTAAATTTATCTTTGTCAAATTAAACACAAGTACACACAAATAAACATGTGATTTCACTACCTAAAAGATGACTAAAACTTTTATTAGATTTTAAAACATTAAAATAAATCGAGAACTTTCGGATGCGAACCCAGGCTTCATCAGGCTTTAAAATTAAAACTATCCAGCCTTAATCAGGCTTTATAATTAAAACTACCCAGCCTTCACCAGGATTTATAATTAATTTAATCAAGAAACAGTAAAATGTGATTTTCCCTTCTCTTTCCTTCTTTCCTCACCTTTTTTGATAAGAAATTATACAGGCCGTTGGACGAATGCGGATGTTTGAACTATCCCGTACACTGTAAAAAATGACCATTGTTTCTTATTTTATGACAATATGCTATAACCACGAACTAAAATATAATATAATCTTCTGAGTTATCCGAAATTTCAAATAGCATGTTACATTGTCTTTTGAATCCCCAGAAATGAATACATTTTCAAAATTTAAAGAATAATTTATAAAAACAAATTATTTTTAGCTGCCCGAATTTTTCAGAAACGTTTCCGAAGGGTTTTTATAGGGTATTAATTAGTGTCCTGAGGCTGGAATACCTGTTTTTCGAATGTTATCCATTCTCAAGCACACGTTTTCAGCCGCATAAGTTAATTTATACATGAAAGAGTAAAGAAATAATCTTAATTTTAATGTTATTGTTAACGCTGTTAATTTTGCATGTTTGTCTGTTAAACATTTTTTGTTAGCTTGAAAATGTTTGCTTCGGAATTGATAGCATTCGAAAAACAGGTATTCCAGGCTGAGGACACTAATTAATACACTATAAAAACCCTTCGGAAACGTTTCTGAAAAATCTGGGCAGCTAAAAATAATTTGTTTTTATAAATTATTCTTTAAATTTTGAAAATGTATTTGTTTCTGGGGATTCAAAAGACAATGTAACATGCTATTTTTAATTTCAGATAACTCAGAAGATTATATTTTATTTTCGTTCGTGGTTATAGCATATTTTCATAAAATAAGGAACATTGGTCATTTTTTACAGTGTAGGCTTACAGTACAGAAGCATACTGTTTACAAGAATGTGATCTGGACGTTTGTTTTAACACCAGTTTTAGTTATAAATCCTAATGAAGGCTAGGTTCGTAACCGAAAGTGCTCGATTTATTTTAATGTTGTAAAATCTTATTAAAGTTTTAGTCATCTTTATGTAGTTTAATCACATGTTTATTTGTGTGTACTTTTATTTGAATATATATTATACAGCAAAAACGTTGAGTAACGTTGACGTCTCATAGACGATAGAAACGATTTAAGTAATACATTTCACTTTTTTGTAAATTCTAAACATCTTCTTACTCCTAAATATCACATAAAAGTAAAATTCTCATACCGTCATATAAGAAAGAAAACGTACTTTAAAAATGCAATTTCTTTGAAAATTGAATCTCAATTTAATGATTTTTAAAATAATTATTAAATAATGAATATTTTTTTAATTTATCTATATTGAGTTAAGATTGATTACCGATTATTAGCCCGTTTTCATTTTAAACAATATAAATAGTTCAGCGTTCTTTTTCCCGGCTAATGTTCCATGCCGAAATTGGCATTTCATCAAAAAAAGTAAATAAAGTAATGTATATTATGAAGCAAATACATGTCCACCAGTAACGTTTGCATCACATCGACTATAGCGTCGAACTTACCAATGCATTTCTCATTTTTTGCACGTTTATTAACTTCTAACCATCACATAATTTAAATTTTTATACCGTCGAATACGGGCAAAAAGGACTTTCAAATGCAATTTATCTGAAAATTGTACTTCAATTTATTAGAATTTTTAAGAAAAATTGTGGGACTTTTATAAGGATTATGTCATTTGCTTGTCTGATATATCGGTAATAAGTAATGATGAACATTTTTAAAAGCTACAGTATGTGTTGTAGCATTAACACTGAGCGGTGAGTTTGTTAAAAGTGTAATGTTTTTTTATATGATTTAAGTAGTGGCACATTTATTTGGTACACCTTAAAGCAGTCAAGTTTTTACGGGTACAAAATACTTTTAATAATAATAAAATTGATGCATCATTATAACTAATTTGATAAATATAATTAATTAGAAGATAATATGAATAACAAGGTTGGCCCAAAGTCCGTGGCAAATTTTAAATTTAATATTAAATGAGGTAATTGGAGCACTAAGGCGTAGTTTGTGCAAAAATGCATCTCCTGATCAAAAGTTTATTTAAGGGAATAAAAAAAAATAGTTGCAAAAGCTGCCCATAAAAGGTAAAACACCTGCAAAACTACTTAAACATGCATCCAAATTTTAAGAAAATAATCGATAACAGATGGCGCTAGTTATTCCTAGATTTAAAATATGTTTTTTGATTATTTATGCCATTGGACATTTTTTTTCATAATTTTTGACGCTGTGATACAAAAGGATGGGCTTCTAGAGCAAAAAAGTTTAACTAAGAAATCACAATTTAAAGTACAGTTTGTGTGAATCATGCAGAAATAAATCCAAGTTAGGATGAAACAGAATTAAATTTTATGATGAGAAATAATTTTAAGTAAAATTAGTTAAAACATATTAAAAATGTGATTAAATGATAAATTACACAATTAACAAAAAATGCGGGGTTTAAAGTGTTTACATAAGTGTGTACATTTTCTGTCGTTATTTAAAATGAGTGCGTTAGTTTATGTTTAGTGTAGTGGCCATGTTTTTCACTAATAATTATAGAATCCATCATTTAAAAAAATTAAAAATATTTTAACTGGTTTTAGTTAAAATTTATTGTAGTTTTTATTCCGATTTACTTCGGCATGATTCATCGAACCACTGGTTTAATTAAATTTGGGGATTCCTAGTTTAAAATTTTCTTCTGAAGCACATTTAATGGCATCATCGATGACCAAATACTTGCATATTTTAAGGTTATGTGCATTTTAGGGTAGCTTTACAGGTGCAGCGTCACCTATGGGCAGTTATTTGAACTAATTTTGGTATTTGCTTAAATAAAACGTAAGATTATGAAAAACATTTTCGTATTAACCGCTACTCGTATAATAATTACTTTGTGTTCCTTAAATATTTCTATAAATCGTATAGTATATTTTCTTAAAGTTTCTACCAGGACTTTCTTGATAACATAATTTTTCTTTTCTGTTTGAAAATACTCCTAAAACGAAATATAGGTGATTTTAACCCTCGATAAAATATAAGTTAACTGCTGAACATCTAACGCACTTTATTTCATATTAGTTAGATAATCATTAAGATTTTTACATTAATCTTAAAAGTGCTTGCTATATATTTGGTACTATATTTTTTCCTCGACCAACATGAATATGAATGAATACTTTACAAAAATGGAGTATTTTCCCTAATTATCGTATTTTGGTACTAAACAATCAGCAAAAAAATGGTGAGTAAATATTTTAAAAATGGCTAATGCGAGAGTTAATAGTTAATGCGAATAAAAAATGGGTAAGTGAATATGGTAATCGAAGGGAGGTACATCCTACAGAAAACTGTTTTATTTTTCCTTTATTTTTTGAATAAAGTAGAAAATGAAATTCGATAATTTATGCCTGCTAGGTAGTATATATAAACCTTGTAAAAACGCTGGAAAATATAGCAGCAATGGGTATAAGTTTTATTTCTTATTATACCCCCTACGGCAGAAAATACGGTTATTTGGATGCTAGAGAATCGATTTATGATGGAATATTCATAAATGTTTATTTCTATTTACCTGTTATAATTGATTTTCTGTTAAGTTATTGAAAAAAATATCTCTCTTCAATTCTTAAAATATTTTGTAAATACTTTAAATTCTCCTAACATTTTTATATGCACAAATACAGCATAAATTTATTTCTACAGTAAAAGTTTTAGTTTACATTTAAACTTAGCTGTTTTTAATTTAAATTCATTTAAGCAGTTTTTCAGCATTGAATCATAAAGTAATTTTTAATGTTTATTTTATGGATAAAATAGATCTACTTTTTGTTTGCTTTCCAATAGCTTAGGCCGCATGTTTACATTTAATTAAATCAGATTTTACTTTCATAGATATAACCATTACTGAAAAAGTTTGCGAAAAGATCTGTGTGCGTTGTTCGTTGAGTGCCAATTTAATCTCTGTGCTGCGTATATTGACCTTTATTCTGTGTATTTCTAATACTTATTTAATTAAATTTCAAAAAGTTACAATAATAATTACTTTTTCCACATAACACCTAAAAAATAGAAACGATTACACATTCTAATGAGCTCTATAAATATTTAAATGTTTAAATTGTAGCATTCACCATACATGTTAAAATATATTTTGAAGCATTGGAAAAATTATATTAGCACAGATTCCACCAATAATACTTAATTATTTTTAAAAATTCGGCGGAAATTTTATATTCTGTTCCTTAGAAAGTAATAAACTATTCATTACTGGAGGTTCATCGCTGTTTTTTAAGTAATAAAACAAAAGATTTCTTTTTGTTTAGCTTATGTTTTATTATCTCTAATAAATATTGTGGATCGGAAATACACAAAACATTATTATTATTATTATTATTATTATTATTTAAAGAACCATAATTTTATAATGTTTAAATATTTTTATTATAAAATTATATGGTAATGAAAAGACTTTCCGTACATAACAAAAAATATGTGAACCTGAAGCGACTGTACCCATCTTTCTTGATCATGCCTTCATTCATTATAAATATTTTCACTCTAATATGCAGATGAATACGAATGGAAAATTTTAAAATTCAAACAATATTAATAAAGTAGCAGCCGTTTGGATGTTTACATTGCTGTTCTTTGTATGTGTCCTACGTCGGCGTTATTCGTGCTACATACACCGTTCCAACGCTATTTATGGATTTTCAATATGCTGATCATTTTGGGATGAAAAAACTGGCAGTTAACATTTGAGAATTTAAAAATATTTTCACTACAACCATAACCGTGTAAACTCGATTTTTCTTATTCACCATAATCTCGAGTGTATACCTTCAATTAACTACGAGCAGGGAAGACCGAGCTATGCACAGTCAAAATTAGCTTTGAGTTCAAATATCCTGACGCATGACCAAAATGACCCACTAATCAAATTTTCTGAAACATGTGACCTAGCCCAACAATCTTCTCGTGCCCAAAAACCATAGGAGGCAAAATTTAGTGTAAATAGTCTGAGCCGTTTTTAAGATAAAATAGCTTGACCCATAATGACCCATGACCAAAATGACCCACTAATTGAGTTTTCTCGAAAATGAGACCTAGCCCAACAGTCTTCTCGTGCTCAAAAATCATAGGAGGCAAAAATTAGTCTAAATAGTCTGAGCCGTTTTTAAGATAAAATAGCTTGACCCATAATGACCCATGACTAAAATGACCCTCTAATCGAATTTTCTCGAACACCGTGACCTAGCCCAACAGTCTTCTTGTGCCCGAAAACCATAGGATGTAAAATTTAGTGTAAATAGCCTGAGCCGTTTTTTAGATAAAATTAGCTTGACCCACAGTGACCCAAAAATGACCCATTAGTCGAATTTTCTCGGACATGTGACCTAGCCCAATGATTTTGTCGTGTCCGAAACTCGTAGGATACAAAATTTAATCAAAATCGTTAGAGCCGTTTTTTAGATAAAATTAACTTGACCCGGGTTGACCCAAAAATGATCCACTAATCGAAAGTTCTCGAACATATGACCCAGCCCAATAGTCTTCTCGTGCCCAAAAATGGTAAGATACAAAATTTATTCAAAATCGCTTGAACCGTTTTTTAGATAGAATTAGCTTGATCCTGACCCTTGATGACCCTTGATGACCCACTAATCGAATTTTCTCGAGCACATGACCTAGCCCAATGGTTTTCTGGTGCCCCATAACGGTAGGATACAAAATTTCGTCCAAATCGCTAGAACCGTTTGTAAGATAAAATTTGCATATATATATATATATATATATATGTATACACAAGATTTGCTCGTATTAGAATATATGATACATCACATTTCATTTCGGTTGGTTGAAGTGAGCGGCCGCTAGGGATTCACATATCGGAAAAGTTTCTTTATGACCACCCTGTATATTTTCGATTGCCTATAAAATTCCGTCCACAAGCATGGATACAAGGACCATCAAAATAATTAGTATCTCTAATGGTCGTCAGATAATACAGTGAAATACACTCCTTTTAAATAAACATTCGAGAATACGTTTCTGCACTGATCTTGTCAGTAAAAAGACAGATATATATATATATATATATATATAAATTCTATTTTCTATAATTGAAAATTTCTTTAAATTGTTAAATCACATTAATCTATGGAATGTATCATTATTCAAAACTGAATCTCTTAAAGTATATATTCCAAAAAATTTCAAAACTGTTTTCTTTAAAAATATTCAGAAAATAACTTAATTCATATAAAACGATTTCTTGTAAAAAGCACTTCAAACAGTTTTCTACGTAAATTGACTTTAAATGAATAAACACTCCCAATTCCTTGTTTTCTTTGATTTGCTGATTTTGCGAGAGAAATAGTTTTATTGAGTTATTTAAATATTTAATCAAACATTTCAGAAATGCATAAAGGAAAGTAATTGCTTTTGGTATGAACAAAGGACAACGTAATTGCGTTAGAGATGGTATATAAATGTTACATACGAGAATGATATTTTCTATTTGCTATTAAGTTTACTTAGAAAATTAAAGATTAAATTATTTCTCATAAGCTATCACTCTCTGATAAAACTGGAATGTCTCAAATAACTGAAAGGCTGGAATCTTACATAATTGTCGAAATCAATATTTTGGATTCATTTTGCTTTACAAGGACAATTTGTTTACCACATATGCGTTTATATAAAAAAAAAAATCATGTGTCACGCATACATTATGAATCTTTTTCCTACCTTTACACAATGTTGTAACGAAACTTCATCGTTTGATATGGTGAAAAGCGATATGTAAATAAAGCCATTTATAAAACACATAATATACAATTTCAATAATTATTGCAAGTAGATTGTAAAATACTTAATCTCTCCTTCTAAGGGATGTATGTAATCAACAGATTTCCATGCACACCGTATATCATGATAAAATTTAATTCAGCTAGAATACGCATAACACATCTAAAAACGCATTTCCTACAATTACCATCTACAGCCGATAATGCATACAATTTATTTTGCGTCGCCCTGTATATGAATTTATTTCGGTTCTGCAATATTTTTTCTTTATTTTACTAAAGTATAAATGGCCTGGAAATTGCATGACACAGTTGAAAACACACTTTCCGCAAATAGATACTAAAGTTTAATTATTTTCTGCAGCCCTGTATATGATTTAAAGATCATGATTATACACACATCCCGTAACGTATTAAAATGTAGCTAATCTTAAAAAAAAAAAAACACGCATACCACAACCAAAAACGCACTTCCATCATTTATCGCCAATACTTTAGCCTAATTATCTTTCCTGTCTCTGTAAACGGTTTATAAATGCAACACACTTGATTTTAGATGGAGAACAACCTATAGCAAACCTCAATATAGTATATCAATGGAGTGTCAATAAAAGTACATTTACGAAAGTTATAGGTATCAGACTATCAAACTGATAAATGTACACAATGTCTTTACAGCAAAGCATAAGAGCTTTTAACACATTATTTTGCAAGCAAATGTCATTTTAGTATATAAATAGAATTAATTATATTATATTTAAATATTTTGTATGCGGAACAGATTTAATAAACTCTAACGATTAATTAAATAATTTAACGTTTTAGCAAAACGATCGATATAGTCTAATATTTATAGATATATAGATTTAAACTTGGTGCATATTTTAATAAAACAAGGAAAATTAAACCTTTAATGAAGTTTAAAAAAATGTATTTGCTCTTGTTGTTGTTGTTTACATCATTAATTAAAGACACTTTTTATATTTAAACAAATTGGAAATATTGTGCAAAATATTTGATGAACTGGAGAACTTTTGACTAGAAACCCAAATATGCAAAGTAAGTTACATCTTCTCCAAGGTTCTGTAGTGCGTAAACGTCAGAATGATTGATGAAGTTATTTTTTTTAAATAATAGAACTTGAATAAATTCTTACATTATTTACTTTCTCCAATTTACTCATATGACGTATCTAGCTTGCTTCTAGAAGTAATATATATATATATATATATAGTGCGTCTCAAAAGTATATGGAGAGGCGATTTTTTGAAATAACAGTTCAAAAAATGAAGCAATAATTACGAAAAAATAATATGCATATAGTATCATAACATAAATTTATTACAACAAAGAAATAAAGTATCAGTTTTACAGATTATTTGTAAAAAAATAAAAATAAAAATAGGCTGTCCTAAAAATATATGGACTTTTCGAATATTTTGCATTTAAATTCAAATTTTGTATCCGTTTTTTTTAATTATCTTGAAAACCCTATCAGGCATGCTTCCAACTAGTGTTTGGAGTATGTGCGGCTGTAAAGAGAACCAACTCTGCTCTACTTGTTGCTGTAATTCCTGAATAGTTGAAAACTGCCAACCATGCGCATACACATCTCGTGCAAGTACTCCCCAAAGGTTTTTAATTGGATTCAAGTCTGGGCTGATGGCTGGCCAGTCTATAACAGTAACTTGATTCTGTTTAAATCAAGCTGTTGTTGAGTGGGAGTTGTGAATCGACGCATTGTTCTGTTGGAATTTCCAGTTTTCGCCCCCTAAGATGTTTCCTATTGGAAGTAGATTGCTTTTAAGGACATTTTGATAATCCTCAGAGCACTGTCGACAAATTAGAAAAGCAATATCCGTTGTTCCGTTGAAACAGAATGCGCCCCACACCATTAGTGAACCCCCTCCTTTATGTCGACTAAAGAACTCGCGAGGTTTTTTTCGCAAGTCATGCCAATAGTATGCCCAGGTATCAGGGCCATCCAGATTGAATTTTTTTCGTCACTGAAGAAAACACTTAACCATTCATCCGTCCAATGCATGTGTTTTTTAGCCCAAAGAACTCGAGCCTTTCTATGGTGCACTTTCAGCATAGGTGTCCGACACATTCTGCGATATTTATGATTTTCGCTTACCTGTATGCGTCGGTGAACAGTAGATCTGGAAATAGGAAACGCGAATGTCCTCGCAATTTCACGAACAGACTTCTTTTGGGTTGAAACTGCTCGCAAAATGTCTCTATCTTGCCTTAAAGATGTTTATCTTGATCGACCTGAATGCTTTTTTGCAATCGTATTGCCACTTTTTGATAAAATTGCATAAATTCCAGATCTGCTACGCTTCATTTGTTTTGTAATATCAGAAACTTTAAAATTTTGAGCCTTTAAACGCCAAATTTTAGCAATATCAGCAGCAGAGAATTAAACGTTGCGAGGCATTTTCCAACTATTCGATAATTGAAGAAAGAGCTGTGAATTTATATTTCGAAGTGGTTACGTCACAAGTACAGAACGCAGAAAATGCAATTTTTTCTGATACGGTGGTAATAAAAGCAATTCGTTTCATTATCCATATATTTTTGAGACAGCTTATTTTGAATTTTATTTTTTTACAAACAATTTGTGATATAAACATAACATTTCTGTATCGTAATAAACTTTTGTTATGATTCCATATGCTAATTATTTTTTTTTTGTGATTATTGCTTTATTTTCTTAGCAGTTATTTCGAAAAATCGCCTGTCCATATAATTTTGAGACGCACCTTATATATATATATATATATATATATATATATATATATATATATACCATATGTATATACTATAATTTTGATTGTTTAATAAGTAATATACTTCACCATAAAATAAATTTAATTAGATTTTTTGACCAGAAATCAGTAACACGTGATAAATAATGCTCTAATGTATTAATATCTTAAACACAAAAACCTGACTGACAAAAACTCAGAATTTCATCAATAAACACATTTGTAAGTATATAAAACTGCATTTACAGTAAGTAATACGGCCGTAATCCAAATTGCTGGATATTTGAATCGATATCAAGAAATAAAAAATATATTTAAAAAAAACCAACTAATTAAAAAAAATAAAATGAAATAAAATAAACTTATTTAAATGCGAATTGTATGTTTATACAAAAATACAATATCTTCGAAATATCTATTTAAATCAACGTTAAAAATTATAATTAAACAGAATTTGCGATGTCTGTATTTGAATTATTTTTAATCCATATGGAGCCACTTTATTTTTATGTCGTCATATCCTAACAATTGACTTATTAATTCATTATTATAATTAGTATTTATAATTATTAAGTGATTTTGTTATATTAGTTGACTTACGTTTTAAACATAAAAAATTAAATTTTCAAATAAATAAATAAAATAAAAACTTATTGAAATGCGAATAGTATGTTTGTAAAAATATAATGACTTCAAATTTTTTATTTAAATCAAAATTAATATTTAATTGTAATTTACACATTACGCAGTCTTTCTTTAATTATTTTAAGTCTATATTTCAACAGTTTTAGAGACACTGTACTCCTTTATTCTCACATTCTAACAATTCACTTGTGTTTTGTCTGTATTTGAATTATTTTTAATCCATATAGAGCCACTTTATTTTTCTATTGACATATCCTAACAATTGACTTATTAATTCATTATTGTAATTAGTATTTATAATTATTGTGATTTTTTTTATATTAGTTGACTTACGTTTTAAAAATAAAAAAAATCATTTTCAAATAAATAAATAAATGAATAAATAAAATAAAAACTTATTGAAATGCGAATCGTGTGTTTGTTAAAATATAATGCTTCCAATTTTTTTATTTAAATCAAAATTAATATTTAATTGTAATTTACACATTACGCAGTCTTTCGTTTAATTATTTTAAGTCCATATTTCAACACACTGTTAAAAATATCCCTGTAAAATTACGGGAAGAGGCCGTCAGCAGAGATTCCAGTCATACCCTGTAAAAAAATAATCCATGTCCATCATTTTTGCAGCCCGTAATTTTACGGGGCAAAGTAATACAGCATTATAATGCACATGATATAATTACTTTAAAACACAATAACACTTTACTTACTGTTCCATTAGATAGTCATCACAGAATCGCTTTTTTGGCGGGTTAAAAAATATATTACGGTCGCGGTTAAGTGACTTTATTTTTCGAAACACGACTAAAATGAAGGGTTACACCCTAGCAGAGGAAATGTATGGGGTCATACCGTATTTTTGCTAACAGATGGGCTAGAACTGTAAGAATATGTGGATTGCCCTTAATTTTTAAGTATCTAAGGAATAAGGCCACTTATTTAGTGGATCAGACCGTTTTTCATCAAATAAAGCTGTTGCCCGTGAAAATTGAAGGGAAAACGCTCATAAAATTACAGTTTTTTCTGAGAGTGCAGTTTTAGATACACTGTACTCCTTTATTCTCATTTTCTAACCATTCACTTGTGTTTTAAAAATTCTAAGTGAACTTTTAAGTGAAAATCATGTAGCGTTCAATATCTTTAAAGGATCTGGTAGTAGCATATTTCAACACATTGAAGAAAAATTGTCGGGTTAATTCAAATATCCATCCAATTCTCCAATCAGCCAAATAACTAACTTTATTGAGCATGTCCAAGTGACATAACCTAGTGTAGCAGTAAGAAAAATGATTGTGATAATTCAAATATGCATCCAATTTCCTCAGTGGCCACAATTAAATTTGTTGAACACGTTCAACTAAGTGTATGTAATTATTTTACTGCATTCTATATTGTTTGTAGTAAGAAGGATCTTCTATATCAATATGCATTATTACATTTCCTTTTTTAGAGATATTTTTATCTCACAACATAACCTATTTTTAATCACTGCCCAAATTATCCGGTATTCCGCAAAACCGGATAGCGTCTAGAACACATTAGTCTATATAACTGGTGTTTCACTGAATAGGATTTAAAATTTTAATATTCGAGTGCAAGGTTAGTTCATAGAGCCGAAAAATAAATATTTACTTAATGAAACAATAAGATCCCCAAGGTGTCTACATTTATTTCCATTAGATAGTATTCATTATTTATGGTTCAACTAAACTAGTATGATGTAAAGTAATAATAAAAATTAAATAAATGATCCGTGAATCGATAGAAATCTATATGCGTAACGTGAATATTTGCAATGAATCCGCCTCATTTGAATTACCTAAAATTTGGCTCGAGGTACTTTTCAGTTTTAAAAAAGCAATAAGGAAATATTAATTTTCACGTTTGCAGTTGACTATTTCAAGTACTTGCTTTTTTACATATATGATCTAAAGATTTAAGTTTAAAAGTTTATTTAGGAAAAAAAAAGCGGGAATATAATATTTTATTATATTCCCGCATATATTATATTTTAATATATTATATCTTGAAAATTGCGCCGTATATGAGCGCTGAAACATATATCGATCATTAAAAGGTTTTTATAAGCTTTTTGTGTTCCTTTTTCTATCACTTAAGCATTTTATCTCTATTTTAATTATAATTAGTGATCTTATTACGTGATTATGTAAAAAAGTCACTTCCATTCATTAATTTTTTTTCTCAATTTTTGATAATTTTGCCTTTAAAATATCGAAGACATGTTAGTGGAATTTAAAAACGTAAATTCGGGTAAGAGTAACATTCACTATTACGTAATAAATATGAAACTTTTTTGTGATTAGAGATAAAAAATAAACAAATAAAATTAAACAAGAACGAAAAATCATGCGTCAAGCATAGATTATGTAGCACTTTCCAACGCTTCCAAAATAATTTTACAAATCATTACCGTTTAATAAGCTGAAAGATAACATCTAAGTAAACAATTTGGAAAACGCATAACATATTTAAAAATGTAATTTCAGGAATTCCCAACATATATTTCCAACATATACAATATTCGGAAAAATAACCTAGCTCTTTTGTGCAGCCCTGTATATGATCTATAGATTTGTATATATACTACATAGGATGCTAAATTTTAGTTTAGTTAGGAAACGCTTAGCACAGTTTAAAATTATACTTCTGGAGTTTCTGTCAATAAACGGAAATGTGTTTGCAAACTTTTGTGCTGCCCTGTATTTGATCTACAGAATTTATATACACCAAGTAATAGACAAAAAGTGAGTTAAATTTAAAATCGCGTTCAGCAACTTAAAACGCACTTCCAGAAATTATTGTTAACAGACAGTAGAGAATTCTTTTGAGAGTCCCTGTTAATGAACGATGACTGCTATACACACAATATTCTGTAGTAAGCCTCTTGTAATGCACCTTAGTGATATATATAAATTTAAATGCGTTTAAAATAGTGAAACATTATTTAATTAAACCGCAAATGATTTATCTCCATAGACGTAATATAACGGAATTCTTTTGACTGTCATTGTAAAGTAACTATAAGTGCTATGCACACCCTACTCCATATTAAGCTTCTTGTAATGCACATTAGTGATATATATCAATTACAATGTGTTTGAAATTGCGTAACATTATTAAAATAAACCGCAAATGATTTTTTTCCCTTAGACCGTAATGTAACGGAATTCTTTTGAGTGCCCCTGTAATTAAACTATACGTGCTACACACTTCAGTTGAAATAGGGAACATGCTATAGATAACGACAATAACATATAAAAATTACAGGGCAATCCGAGCATATTTACGGGAGTTAGAGCACGGACAGTCGGCAGACGGCCATACGGCAGATGGCCATACGGCAGATGACCATACGGCCAAACAAACCGCAGTCATTAACACTCTTCAACTAGGTTGGAAAGTGTTAAAAATATATATATTCGTAATATTTATAAACAGTATTAAGAAATTTGAAAACATATTAGCAGCAACAGAAAGATAATAGTAATAATGATATTCTTATTTAATGTTTAAAAAGCTACTATGCATTAATGTTATCTATTATTTAGGAATAAGAATTACTGCAAAGAAAAACTATTAGTAGTGATGTTGGAGATTCAACGCGTAATTTAGCATATTTAATATTCTATTTATAAAAAATATATATATCAATTTTATTATATTCACTTGCTTATAAAAAATTTTAAATAGCGCACTTTTGTGCTGTGTTGGACGAAAAGCATGAGCACTACCAGTAAAGTAAATAAAATAATAGATTTACTTTAAAATATTTCCCCTAAAAAAATTCCTTTTACAAAACGTTTTCATATTTTTAAAAATTTCCAGTTATGAATCATAAAACGTTAAATTTATCAAGGCAGTTAAAACACACAAGAACAATTAACAAAACTTTTCTTCACGCATGCTTGCATTTGTTAATTTCCCATTAAAAAATTATATTGTTTTTAAATTTAAAACCGCTTCTTTGTACCTTTAGTTACATTTTTCTTTTGTCATTTATAATACTTACTCCCGTTTTGAAAGCCATTTAAGTAATATACATAATAAATATTCATAATTGCTTTAGCATAAAAAAGAACTAAGGAAGCGTAAAAGATAAAGTCAGATAATATATACAAATTTATTTCCAAGATGCAATACGTAAGAATATTAACATGGACATACTCAAACATGAGCACATTATGTTTTATTCTTGTGTATGTGCTTTTTGTTTTCAGAAATGAGTATATACAGATGGGTGACAAAATAATACGAACACTCATGAAAAATGGTGAAAAGAGCAATATCTAGAAAACTACACGAGGAATTAACCTAAAACTGCAGGTGTGTAAACAGTATAGTATAAATTATATATTTCCGTGAAGAGTTTTTCCCGAAACCCCATAGGGGACTGTCAACAAATTGAAAAATGACGAATACCTTTTGGATAACCCTGTAAAAACTAATGTAGCAAAAGCGTTCAAACTCGAGATTATTAATAAGCGGCTTATTGTAATATACTGTGTTCAATTTTATGAGGATAGCATGTATACTCGTAGAGAAATTAAGGTTTTTATAAAAACAGTCCCAAATTTTGTCTAGTTTTTTGCTTATAATTTGTAGAGTTTTTAATATAAAAAAAAGTTATTTTCAGAAAATATGACAAACAACATTGTACATAACACTCTGCAATCAAAATTAAAAAATAGTAAAAATTGGAGGAAAAATGAGCAGGTTTACTAAAAAAGATTTCACTGCGCAAGCGCGATTGCAATCGAAATATAATATGCATAATGTATTAGCTAGGTATATAGAGAAACTTTTGTGAAAGTCCCAAAATCATAGCTTGAAAATTCTGTAAATTATCGTCGATAGAATAAGCTTGAAATCCGTTGTTCACAAAAGGAAGCAAAAATATGAGGGGTTGTATCCAAATAGTATAGTAGTACGTGCAATATTGTGTACGCTATCTTGACACTAATCAACAGATATTTGATACAACCCCTCATCTTTGGCCCAAATGGGATTTTTGTACAAAACTTATACAACAACGAAGATGTTTTAGCAAAATTCCTAAAAAATTACTTCGCTTTGTTTACAATAGAGTGATTTCATGAAAAATGATGAAGTGTACTGTATAACGGTATGTGAAACAATATGCATTGCCAATTACATTAAGAACGTAGTCAACGAAAGAGACACTGCACGACAGTGAAAGGGCCGTGCGGTACCACACCCATCTCAGCTGCTTGTAATCTTACTTTGTTTGAATACCGTTTGACAAAGGCTTAAACCAGCCTATCTTGATCACGTGAAATCCAAGAGTATGAATGTATCGTTGTCTGTCTGTCACGTTGGCTGCGCCTTCGGAGATATGGAGGGCCTCTTTAGCATTATTCGAATATTAAATAGGAACTATTTCTACCACTCCTCCTGATATTGCAACATTTTACATAAAGAAAAGTAAATCCGTTCAAAATGTCGTTAAAAGATCTGCATAGTTGTTGAAGTTACGAATAAAATCCTGAGTTCTGATTGGAGTGAGACGCCTTGTATTTCTGACTGAATAAATGGATCATGACTCTTATTTTCTATACAAACATTGTTTGTTGTAGAACACCAACTAAAGTGTGTGTAATTGTCTAAAAATTGTCTACCACACCTTAAAAATTGTCTAGTCTTTATAGTATTTTTTTTTTGTTGTATATACAAACTATATACGGAATTGAGACGTAAGTCCTTGCAACTGTGATTTTTATTACATATAATTCACACCATCGCCATATCAACAGACATGCTTAAAAGATTGGGCGTAGTAGTGTACAAATGCAATTCCATGGGTTGTTATTATGGGTTATTTCACAAAGCATGTAAAGGTACCATTTCAACTTCAAATCGTATCGTGCAGGATGGATGTTGTTGGGCCACAATGACAATTGCAACTCATCGGATGGGATTAGAAAGTGTTGGAGCTCCAGTCATACTACGCTGATTTCTCACCATGTGATTTTGATCTCATACCAAAAATAAAGGCACCAATACATAAAGGCTGTATAAAATTTCAAACGCCATATTATACTGAAAATGACTTTAAAAGACGACTGAGTCGAATTACAGATCATGAAGGCGTCTGTATCTGACGGTTCTCTATCGTTGGTTTCGAACTCTGAACAAAGACAATTTAGAAAAATACGGAGCAAAATAAACAAACCTGTGAACCAATCTCAGTATGACTGATAGTCCAAATTCAAGTTCTTCTTGATTAATCAAAAAATATGAATCACCTTAATCTATTTCGAAATTTATTACAAAAACTGATGATACACAAGAACAGAAAATCTAAATATCCACAGATTTAGATTTGTTTGTTATACATTGTTAAACTGAACAATGACCAGCAAATGAATTTTTTTACTCATCTATGGATTACGTTCCATGATCTCCTTGTGCACTTAAGCAACTCTCTATATTAAAAAAAATGTCTCCGCCGCTGCCGTGGACAATGAAGGTTTTGTGCTTTGAAGTCTTTCTGTACTAATATTCATAAAGGTATTCCATATAAAAATATGAAAGTTGGTATTCTAATATCGGCGATTCTAATATAATATCGAATTCGACAATATCGTCATCCTCTGACAGATCACTATGTTCCGAATCAGAGAGTTCTAAAAGTTTAAAATCTTTTTTTGCGTAAATATTTTGCATATATTTTAGACATCTCACAATATTGTAGTTAATTTTTTAGTAAAAAGAAGTTAGCATCACAGGTAATTTGTGTTCAGACGAAAAACAGAATTTATTTATAAAAAAAACTTACGTTTATAGGTATTATACCTTATAAGCTTAACGCTAAATCAGCACGAATGGGCAGATGAAAAAAAAATCGTCCTTTGAGAAAATAAATTAACACTTAATTTACATTTTTTTATTTTTTTTTCACTTATTTCAACATTAAATAAAAAAAATTGTATGTAAGCAATTAAAAATATGCTGATAATTACCTAATTATGATAGGTAAATAATACAACTGTTTCATGCGCTCTTGTAAACATTGGCTTTACATCTAATTGAATTGCATGTAATTTTTTAATAATTATTTCTGGTAGTGCGTTTATACATGTTTTTATAATTTGTTAACTACATAAAGCTATTTTTTTAAACATTTTCATGAATAGTTTAGAATATTTATCATAAAATATTTTCATGAAACAAAAATATTATTAAAAAGTTATTGCGGCCGTGAATTAGTTAATTTTAGAAATATACATTTTGCTACTGTGGTTATAGAAATTATGTCAAGATTTATCTAAATAAGATTCGTTTTTAAATGTTGAGTAATAGAAACAAAATAATCCAACTGTGTAACGTCCACTTCCACAAAGAAGAAAAAAGTCCAAACAAAAAAGAATGTAGATATCATTAATATTTAATGTTTTTTTTTTCTTTAGAAGTCCGATAACGAGAAATTTAAAAATAATCTTATCATTAATCAATTTTTCACATCGTTTATTATGTCATTAAGCAGTCTGGCAAGATTCCACTTTTGTCCTTTTATGCTAAGACATAAATATTTCTGCATTATATTTCTGCAGTCAGTTTTATAATATTACAGTTAGAATGATAAAACTGCAATTCTAATGTTAAATTGGTTTATTTTTGAACAAAACTTTTTTGAAATATTTTTTCAGTATAACATTGCTGATAAATGATATTTAATGTTTTGAATTTAGAACTCACTTTTATCGTTTCCAAAAAATCGCATTTTGGATTTTCAACACATTGAAACAGAAAGAAATATACGTTAAAAGGGAAACATTTTTAACTATAGTAATTATTAATCTAGATGACCGTAAATTTTATTCTATGACAAAAAGTTTCTAGATGTATGTCACTACGAAATCAAATGACATCTAACAAACTGACACATAACATAAATCAGAAGAAGGTTTGGAAATAAATATCTTCAATATCCCAGCGATAGGCTGCAAGAATTGGCAATAGCAGAAACTATTAAAAGGTGAAAAAAATTAGGGTGATTTTAAACCTGTAAAGCTCTCGTTTATAGATTAGTT
This sequence comes from Maratus michaelseni, assembly GCA_963931845.1. Lineage (NCBI taxonomy): Eukaryota > Metazoa > Arthropoda > Arachnida > Araneae > Salticidae > Maratus > Maratus michaelseni. The sequence continues at coordinate 374,144,760 of OZ007587.1, forward strand.
TATAGCACTCCATAAATAATTTAATTAGATCGCAGGGATATACTTAACATGCACAGCCAAAAAGCATATGTCATGCACTGTAAAAAAAATTCGTAAAATTTCTGTAGATGTACCGTAAATTAACGGTACTTGCACCGTTTTTACTCTTTACGGCATGAGTACCGTATTTCTAAGGTATATTAAGCGTAAAAAAACCCATATATGTGCCATTTTGATTATAAACGGTATTTATACCGTAAAATGATTTTTCAGCAAAAAATCGCTATTTATATCGTAAAATAATTATTTTTCAGTAAGGAAAAGGCTGGTAGCCCGCCTCGGTGTACGGCAACTCTTGAAGTGATGCTCTTGCTCTTGTTACGTAATGCGTGCAGGCCTGAAGAGAGGGGAGAGTGCAGCTGGTACATATACTTTAAATATTTTACGGTACATATACCGTGCAGTTAAATTACGGTACATATACTGATGACAAAGTTGCCAGTATATGTACCGTAATTGTTGACCAAAATTTTTACAGTGTGTGTATCAAACACTTGTCACTTTTATCTGATTCTTCACTTTATTCTTAGCAAACAAAAATGACCACTTTTAATTAAATGAGATTATTTAAATAATAGGAATTTACTATTTAAATAATTAAATAAAAATGTATGTATTTACAATGAAGTTAAAATTTTCTTGAATGTTTCATTTACTATCGCAATTGTAAAAAAATATCGCTTGATATCTATGAGTTTTTGCACTTTATTGATGATACTTTTTTCTCCAAAAATTATCTCAATATATAAATTTAATACGAAAGATTGCATCACAAAAATTTTCAAAATTTACTTATATAAATAATTTCCTTTTTTAAATGGCAAGCGTTTAGTTTAAAAACCATTCGAAAGCGGATAATTTGATTTCTATTATATTTAATACATAATACCACTGTCGAACTGTGTAACATAATGCGGAAAATAAAAGTGAATAGATGAAAGTGATAGGTGTAAATATATCTATATGTATATTTATCTCTATATGTAAACATTTTCAATATCCAAATAACCACAATACTTGCCTTAGGGCTACGATAAAGGCTGAAAAGATAAAAACATATTTACAATGATTGCGAAGGTTTCTACATAATTGAAACGCGTTGCCCTGCAAACATTTACTATCAGAATGCATTTGTTGTCTGTTTTTTGGTAAATAAGTGGATAACGAGATACTGTTTATTTCTACATTATTAGTCTGCAGTTACACATAAATTGAAACTTGTTTGTAACTTTTTTCCGTAATATAATATCTGGTTTGTTCTGTTTCACTTAGAAAGTACCTAAAGTTACAGATAACAGTTTCAAAAACTTATTTTCAGCAGGCAGAATATTTTAATTAATTGAATTGTTTATTATACGGAAGCGCATTATACCTGTTTGATCTATTCATTGCAATATCTTAGAATAAAAGATTTTATCTTTCTTGCCATATAACTGCGCATAAATAGGCCTGTACTAAACTACTGTAATTTTTTTTTTTAATAAAACAAAATTCTACAGAAATGTCTAATGAATGAATAAAAAGACTGACTTTGAAAACTACTCTTTTTTACTTTTATAAGAAACGTTTAAAATTTTTAATACTTTATAATTGTTAATAATTGTTTTAAAATATTTTTCTCTTCTATACGGATTTTGAAAAATTAAAAATCAAAAATCTGTTTTAACATTCCTAATTAATGTAGTATTATTAAATATTAAATTAAGCAAACGTAACCTCCAGTAGAACTACTTAAAGGAATCTTATGCTTTTCGATCTAAGTTTTGAAACGCTTATGACAATTATAAATCAACTTTCTCTATAAGTGCACAGAAAATTACCTGTTATAAATTATGAATATATTGCAATTTATTTTTTTCAAAATAAAGTAAAATCACATAGTATTAAAAATGTATTCAATTGATAATGACACATTGCCCATTTTTAAACTCATACATTACATGAAATACAGATTGCCTCTGCACCCTACCATTTCCCAACGGTTTCTACAAACTGCCAACGATGGACCAGCAATGTATGCTACTTGGGGAGAAAATTAAGTTAGCGATAGACTTTAACCCTTTTTATCCTGACGGTACTTATAAGAACCACTTTAACCCCTTCGCGACGAGCGTCTTTTACAGAATTTTTAATCTGTTACCACCGGTTTTTCAAACGAGAAATTTTCACCTAATTGAATCGCAAAAATGCTATGATTAGATAAGGAAAACTTTACCAAAAAAAAATAATAACTGGAGGGAATAATCGAGGATTCTGAGCATCTTATGCGTCACGTATTCGTGTCGCTCGTCCCCAAGGGGTTAATAAAACACCTATATATTCGTAATATGACCCTTTTTCCTAACGGTGTTCACAATGGCACTAAGTGTGTATTTCTGACAACAGGCAGGAGATGGCAAATTCAAGCACATATCCTCTTTCTTTGCATTGTAGAGATTTTACATTTGCCACGCTACATTCGAAATCCATTTTGCAATAGAATTGACATGCATGTTGATCTTCATTTGAGTAATTTTAGTGGTTTATTACCGGTTATTCAGTACTATTATTTTCTATTGTTTTCTATACTCTACAGGTTAACATTTCCTATATTTTATTTGAAGTTTACTATTTGAAATTTACTATTTTATTTTATATCATAGGGTAAAAAATTTATGGTGGTTACAGTTGCATAATTACCCACCAAAACACTATAAAAATTATTTGCCTCTTTCCTATGTTTATTCTGTACCAAAACTTATCCAATGATGCAAAAATACAATTAAAAAGTAGCTGGAAAATTAATTCAGGATATAAAGGGTTAAACGAATCAAGCCTGACTCGGGATAAGTGGAGATACTGAAGTTTACCATTCTTCTCGACCAGCGAAATAAACGCATTCTATTTGTGTACGCAAATTGATTCATTTAAACTTCAAATTTTTTAAATCTTTCGCAACGATAACAAATACATGCTCATAAAAAATTATAGATCGAGGGAAATTTCGCTTTCATTTGCGCCGTTACGTACGTATTCATACGAAAATCCTATATCTCGAACATCCAACCTCATCTTCAATTTAGGTTTAAATAAAAATCATATGATACTTGCAATACATGCAATTTTTCTATATATTCATCAGAAACCTATTTTTCATTGTTGTAAAGTAATAATTTTATAAAAATAACTAAATTCCAACAAGATGCAATTTGGAAAATATATAATAATTATTTTTTTTTATTTATTTAGGAAGTATTACTCATATTTTCAAAAAATATATATTTGAAATATAAGAGCATTGTCAATTATAATCATTATTGTTCGGAATACATAGAATTTGTAGAGCTGTGAATTTTTTTCAGTTCCGTCAAATCGCTATGTTAAATTTACCATTTATTAAAAGTTTTCATAAGTATTTATGAAAAGCTTTTAAAAACTAAATCATTGCACATATGCTTATTTACGACATTAATTCAGAATATTTTAATAACGTATATCATTGCATTGCAATGTTCCAGCTGCACTCAAACCTCCTGCGATTTTAAAAATTCAAACAGAGAATTTTTAAATATATATTATATCGAATATTTATCTCAATGATGCTAAATGTCATCGTCAGAAATCGAAATATAAATTGATAGTAGGCTTTCGCATTTAAAATTTGATAACCTTTAACTTGATATATTTTTAAAGAGATGAGTGTATGTTAAAATATTTTAAATAGAATTCCAAAAATTTATTTTGTTACGCATGAAAAAATCTATTAAAATAGTTATATAATATTTACAATTTCATATCAGGGGTTTCCATTTATCAGTTTCGTGATAAAAAAAAAATTAATTTTACAATTCAATATTTAATTACACGCAATTTCATGGAGAATTTTATTATAATGAAATAATATGTTAAAGAAAAGTAAACTCTAATAGAAGAACCACAAACTTCGACAAGATATAAGACAAGATTCGACAACATATGTTTGCGTAAATATGATTGGGATAGTTGTAGTCATCTTTAAGAATCTGGATTCTTTCGGATTGTTTTTTGAAAAATCAATTGAAACGTTTCCGACTTTCATCAAAATAGCGTTTTTAGGGTTTCGTTCATCTCACGAAACCCAATTACTCCCGCTTCGTTGTCTGTCTGTCCCAGATCTGGTTCTCAGAAACAATATAACTTACAGGCATGAAAATTTGTGTACTTATAGCTGAATACCTACTATGAAGATCATAATATTAAAATTTGAAAAAATCGTATTATTTTAATATAAAGAGATAAAAAACCAAAATTCTAGCAGCCTTTTCCTATTAAATTTAAACATTTTTCATTATAGCAGTTGCCAACAATTAAAAATCCACAATAAAATTATTTCTACAATAATTAATTTTCTATTGAAAGATTTCCACGTGAAAAATGAAAATGAAATAAAAAGTTGCACCAATTGCAAAAAAAGATTAATATGACGTCATTTATTCAATAAAACGGAATTTTTCAAATATTTCACAAAAATACAAGGAGTCTGAATATGGGTAAATACAGAAAGAAGCTTAATATGACGTTATAAGAGAATTAAAAATAAAATTAGTCATATTGGAAGTTTAACGAATTTTTCAAATGTTTGAGAATAATACAAAGAGAGTATCAATATGAGTAATAGAGAATACTAAATATATGAGTTTCAGGAGCGTATTGAATCATGATAAAAACCCGATTATGGAAGTGTTGGCATATTTTAACATTTTGATGGTCTCTATATAACATGTTTAATTTTGAAATTGATTTTGTTTAATATCGCATTTTGTCCACATGACAGATATTATTATGATAGAGTATAATAGCGGGTTTCGCCCGCTATCGGACCGGTTCAGATTTTTGAAAAAAGGTGAAAAATAGACCGGTAAATTTTTACTTCATAAAAAATATGACTTTTTTTTTGTTACTAAATTAAATTTATTTGGATTTATTAAAGAAAGGATAAAGTGTTTTGAAAGGAATATTAAACGAAACCTTTTGTGTGATCTTCGATTCACTTACCCACTTGTTTTAGTATGCTCCCAACTGGTAACATCTAGTCGTAAAATCATTTAAACTGTATGTTTAGTTCAAATTGATTTGGAAAAATCAGCAGTTATAACATAAAGAGTGATTTTTCTCTAGATATAAGTTACATTTTAATCAGAAAAGGATAGTTGCACAGAAAATCATAAAAATGGCCTTTTCTGCAATTTTTAAAGAGTGCAGTTTAAATATTAATTTAAATTGGAAAAGTAAACGTAATGCATTAAAATTATTATTTTTTAAAGAGTATATGTTATCAAAATTGCAGTTGTATTACAGTAATGTTCGCTGATAACAAGAAAAACAGTCTATGAAAAGTGGAAAACATGTGATTACGCTAGGCTGAAAAGTAATTCAATTATTGGCGGATTCCATCCTATGTCGGTCATGTGACAGTAGAGATGGCTGGAAGTGCCGCAGCCTGTCTCTTTCGTTGATTGCGTTATTCATGTCCACTACTGGTATACATGCTTGTAAAATGTAAATATATTTTGAAATGAATTAAAAATAAAACATTTTGCTTGTTTTTTTCATTTTTTATAGAATAAAAGTTTATATAAGCATAGATTCTATGAATATTTGATTAAAAATAGTTTAATTTAAAATTTCAAATAATTCGTATCTGTCCATAGATTTAAAAATAACTATTTTCTAATGCCTTCTGTTTTGCGTATTATTTAATATATTATTACTTTATTGCATCATTTAATGTAGTATAACGAGAAAAGTTAACAGTTTTTCAGTAGTTTGGAAGTATCACAAAAACTATGCAGTGTGTTAATTCCGTTTCGCCTGAAATAACTGGTGAATGGAGTTAGCAACAGTTAACATGTTATCTAATAGTAAAGCCTGTATGCGCTTTAAAATGATGTACCTTTAGTTTCCTGACGGAAAATTTCAGAGTTAGCGCTCCTACCTCCGAAATGGTGCCAGATACAGGGAAAACATCAATGACAAAGTTGTAGAAGGTCCTCAATTTAGTACAAAAGTATGTCGTTCATATAAAAATAACTCCATTAGAAGACTTGAAGTGTAATTGTTGTACATCCAATCACCCGCTTGAATTCCGCACTAATATTCAGACAATATAATAATATTCCGCACATATTCAGACATGTGGGATTATAAGTCAAATAAATATTTACTAAATAAATCTCTGACAAATAAGAAAGGTACAATTTATTGTAAAAAAAAACATTAATAAAAAAATAAAATAAAATTTAGTAAACTCAATAGGTCTATCATCGAGCACATGCATATTTCACAAGCCATTAAGAATTGCTATCCATTGGGGATACATTGCAAATACTTTATCTTATTAAAATTAACTATAATTTAATTAGATTTCTTGGTTGTATTAGTAAATCAGCATTCTTCTTCTAATGCACATTTCTGCATGCATTTATTAATGTATTTAAGCTGGTGATTAAAAAAATATATATATTTACATTTCATATATTATAATTTGTTAATTTTACATGTAACACTTTAACTGTATGATAATGTATGCAATATGATAACTGTAAATATTTTCACATTAAATAAAATACGCTCTACAACAATGAAATTGGCTTTCCCGCTCCCAGGTGCATGATCGTGTCACCAGTCTACTATACCTAGACACTACGTTCATGTGTTTTGCTAATTTCTATCACGAGGTGTTTGAGGCGAAATGAAATTAAGGAAACACTTTGTATATATTTTATTTTCTTATTTAAATGACTTATTTTATTAAAAACTGAAAGTCGCATTTGTTCAAGGCCAGGAAATAGATAGAACGACAACGCCTAATATGGTAATAGTAAACTCGTACCCGCATTGGTCGCCCGACGTTTTCAGAGCCTTGAGCCCAAAACATTTTCACTTTTCAATGCATTAAATTTATTGAATTTGTCTTTTAAATTCCGGTGATATCTTTATTCCGTGATCGCGTCTGACCACTGGTCAAGTGTCGGGAAAGGGCATAGGGAAGTTTGACAGTACCGCGGCCGCAAATCTGCACAAGTTTAATGCATAGACAAGTGGGAAGGGTTGAGCTCGGGGTTCTGAGTACGTCGGACGACCGCTGCGGCTACCAGCTTATAATTCGTCTCGGCAGTGGTTAAGGGTGGGTGGGGCAGGAGAGCGCCGCAAATTCACGAAGAAGGCGGGGCGCGAGCGTCTCAGAGGTCCTTTCAATCTTTTCAACAATTGACCGGCTGTTAAAAAGCTTAATTCATTAACACGGTAATACCGAAAGAAAAATCCAAAAAAAAAATAGTCATACAGAACAATGCTTACCTTTTTTTTCCAGGACTTTTTTCTAATAAGTGGAATTTTATTCTAAAGAATCCAACAAAGTGCTCCAAAGTCGAGAATAGGTACAACGGAAAAGAAATACGTAAATAGTAGCAATACTGGCGAATCTTTCCTTTTTTAGGGTTTCGTTCATCTCACGAAACACTATTAGTCCCGCTTCATTGTCTGTCCGTCACAGAGCCCGTGCTCAGAAACTGTATAACTTATAGACATGAAATATTGTGTACTTACAACTGAATAGCTACTGTCATTTTCAAAATCATAAAATTTTGAAAAAATCGTATTATTTTAATACATAGAGATAAAAACCCAAAACTGTAACAGCCTTTTCCTATTAAATTTAAACATTTTTCGTTATACCAGTTGCCAAGAAATTAGAAAATAAAAATCCACAATAAAAGTCATTCTACAATAATTAATTTTCTATTGAAAGATTTCCAAGTGAAAAAGGAAAAAGAAATAAAAAGTTTCACCAATGAAAAAAAGATTAATATGACGTCATATTTGTAATAAAATGGAAAATTTCAAACATTTCTCAATAATACAAGGAGAATGAGTACGTGTAAGTACAGAAAGCAGGTTAAAAATGAAGTCATTAGAGAATTAAAAAGAAAATAATCTGACGTCATATTAGAAGTTTAACAGACACTTTCATACGTTTGAGAGTAATACAAAGAGAGTATCAATGTGAGTAATGGAGAAAGCAAGTAGATAGGACGTCAGCAAGTAACTATAACGTCATGAGTTTGAGGAACGTATTGAATCATGATAAAAACCCGAGTATGGAAATATTGGCATATTTTAACATTTTGAAGGTCTCTATACAACGGGTTTAATTTTGAAATTGATTTTTTTTAATATCGCATTTAGTCCACATGACAGATATTATTATGACAGAGTATAATAGCGGGCTTCGCCCGCTATCGGGTCGGTTCAGATATTCGAAAAAACAAAATAACTAGACCGGTAAATTTTTACTTTAAATGAAAACATGAATTTTTTTTTGGGGAAATGAAATTTATTTCTATTTATTAAAGAAAGGATAAAGTGTTTTCAAAGGAATATCAAACGAAACGCTTTGTGTGATCTTCAAGCACACTCACCCACTTGTTTCTACGACTATACCCTGAAAACTTCATAACACATTACGAAGACCTGAATTTTATATTAAAGATTTCAACAAAGTGTTCCCTATTGGTTCCCATTGTTTCGCATTGTCTGTTGAAATATGCTAAAATATCAGTTAAACATCTGTCATAAGAGCCAGCCTTATGCTTTTTTTAAAATCAAAAAACATACTTTTAAACTGAAAATTTAGTTTAGTAAATGTGTATTGCTGCTATGGAGTAGCTATTGAAATCTACTTGATTTTATTCATTAAATAACATTTCTGGTTCGAAGTATGCTCTTGTTACTAAAGAAAAGCAAGATATTGTCAAGTATGAACATGCCTTACTCTGATTTTAGCAAGTAAATTGTTAAATATTATTTTCTGAACCTTCAAATCCATATGACAAATACGTCACTCATTAATGGTGAAACTAAATTTTTATGGATGGTAGAAAATAACATTTGTATATTTGCTTATCTAGCAAATAATTAAAAAAAAATTTAAGTATTTTATAATTGCATTTCAGACTTTAAGATGAGTTTTTAGAATTTTAAAAATTTAAAGAAATTGTTTTTGAAATTGATAACATGTTGAAAAAATATCTGAATAAATCTGAATGAAATTGTAAGAATGCTATACATAAGTTCAAAGAAATATTGCATAATTAAAATTCACAAAATCTATATATATATATATATATATATATAAATCAGTCTAATAATATTAGGAAATAAAAATCTTAATAGATGAGTAAACTGAAATTTCAAATTTTACGTCCGAAAAATATAAAATAATCAACGAAATGTGTTTATAAATTTATATTTTCGCATCAGGTGATATTTATATGATACGCAGACTATCTTTTTTTCATATTTTAAAATTAACTATTATAATAGTTAAGAAAATATTTTATTGACATTATCATGCCTGTTTAATATTTCCAATTAAAAATGTAGAAATTAAAGCGCTATATATAATTACGAATTGGCAAAACAATAAGGTAAACATTAAAATTATTATAACGGTATTAGTATAAATACTCATAATGATGATCATTTGTACTCATTTGTATGTTTGAAAGTAACAATTATTATATTATTTAGTTAAAAGAAGAATTTTGCTACTTCTTTTCGTGTGTAGAATTAGTGCGTCTTTTAAAGAAATGTATGTGAAATTTTCGTGAAATTTGTGAAAAAACTAGCTTACTTATTATTATCATTTTATATAAATACATTTTACAAATAATTTCCTTTTTTCATACAAAAAAATACATATGTTCATACATTGATTTGTAAAGAGTATAAAGGACTAAAATTCAATAAATACACCCAGCTAAATTTCACGTTCATTTGTTTGTACTATAGACTTAATTTGTTTTAAGAAAAATACTAAACACCGTTCAAAAGGTGTCTTCAGCAATACAAAAGACACAGACAAATAACAGTTGAGCTGTGTGTGCTGAATCAGCATTTGGTGAAATTGTCAACTACCACGATTTCGCGTTTCTTTCGTCGCCATGATCGTTCCGACACACTGCAATATATTTCTTGTTTTAGGAATATTGAAAATCTAAGGTATTGACGCTAAATTTACTAAGTATGTCTTACAGAATAAATACCATTGCACGCGAGATCTGTATGTTCTGCACGCCACAGTTCTTTTTTCCACAATCTCCTATGCAATGCGTCTTCGTCTGTGTAAGTAACTACTTAAAATTCTGTAATTTCAACAAGAATTCTTTTTTATGCTTCTCTGGACTCAATTATTGCTACCATTGAACTTTTTGAGTATATTTAAACTCACCATTTTTAGTGATATTTTACAGTATCCGTTTAATACAGTGTACTGTAATTTTATGTTCCGATTTAGAAGTTGTTGTCCCGGTTTTTTACTTCCTTTCCGGCATTTTTTTTTACACTAGACCCGGCAATACTACTACAACTTTCAAAAAAAAAAAAAAAAAAAAAAAAAAAAAAAAAAAAAAAAAAACGCACGGGTTTATTTTCTATTAATGGTTAAAAAGCAGAATTGAAATTGAAATGTTTTGAAGAAAAATATACCGTCGATCAATCTGTACTGTTTTAGAGCAATTTTTCGTTTTTCAATGTGTAGACTATGTCGCTGTGTAAAACTTAACCGTGTTTCGAAATATTTGAAATTTTACTATACTTATCCACTGTGTAACAAAAAGACAAATATTCCTTAATGTACAAAAAACCGAGCTGGAGGTTAGAGGTTTATATTATTCGATGTGCAAATTAAGGGATTATCCGGTGCCGAAGGCAGCGGGGACCCGGGTCGGACGTTCGTTCGGTTAGAGGTTTATACTATTCGATGTGTGAATTAAGAGATTATTATACAAATGGTGAATTCAATTAGATTCGAGGCCCCGACGTAAATTAGAGGCCCGATAGCGGGCGAAGCCAGCTAGTTTTTGTATTAATGTCCCAATAATTGTCACTAAATATATTATTAAATAAATATATTTAGAATTTATTCAGAAATATTTAAGAAAATTATTTGAAATATAACAGAATTATTATTCTACAAATAAGTCTTTTTTTTTAATATTGTCAAATGAATAATGGTAAATGCGTCTATCCGTTAACGATTAAAAAATATATTTATAACAGGCACAAACTATCAGCATTGATGTTCATAAAAGGAGTAAATTTAGATCATTGTAAAAATATATTTCATTATATTTGAGAATTGATATGATTTAATTTTAAAATTTCTAACATATTGAATCGTTTACGCTCGTATGACAGATCCTAATCCTAGCTGTGCGAAATATATGTTCATACATTGCTTTCCTATTTACAAATGACAACATAAACCCTGATCAAGCTGTCTAATACATTAAATAGATATATATTAAAAGAGATAAGGGCATTTAATACTCACGTTTGTACTTTTAAAACATTTAAAATGAGATTTTTAAACATTACGTTAGAACAGTTTCAAATATTTCTTAAAATAGTAACATGAAATTTGCATTTCTGTATCAGAAAATATTGTCATTATTAGAATATTTCATTTTGAAATTTCAGATAAGACTGCTCCTAATTTTTATTGAAAATCTTTATTTGAAATCAAAAGTATGTTTCATATGTTAATTAAAATATTATAAACAGACCTTGTTATGAATTCGTTAATTAGATAAACATAAAAACATGACGTATGTTACGGTAATATAACACTGTTAAAAATTTGGTCATTTGACCTGTCTGGTCACTCGACCGTTTTTACAGAAGACGGTTACATAACCGTAATTTAACACTATTCTGACAATAATATGGGCAATAATATAGTCAGAACAGAATTTAATTACGGTTATATAGCCATTTTCTATAAAAATGGTCAAATGACTAGACAGTTTGCTGCAAATTTTTAACAGTGAAGAAATATAATTTAAATATATAATTGAGATTATGTTTTCAAAATAAAATTATACTGTTATAATTGTTTTGTGTTATGTATTAATAAATTTATTGAAATTATGAAAAGTACATTATCAAAAATTTAACAATTCAGACACTCAACTACGGATGGTCGTTTTTTAAAGTATTGTGATAAATGATACTGTTACCGCGCTGAAACCTAATGATTCATTAATCGTTACTAAAAGTCCCTACTATTTAAATAATATTTGTCAACCAAACGACAGCTTCTTAGCTTACTTGTCTTAGTTCACTTGTCCTTTTAATAGTTTGCATTCGTCGTAACATAAAACAACGTCTGTATCTCTAAGAAATATTTCAGACAATGTATTTCAAAGCCATTCAATTAAGAAGTCTATCGGTAAGTATACCTAACGATTGGTTATCGGAAAAACAATACAAAATAACAAAAAATATTGTAACGTATTACCAGTATTACTGTGGCCAAACTTATTAACCAAAAGTAACCCTGATTCCCAACTCTACACTCAATAATTGTGAAATAAAATAAAATAACATAATCATGTTCTCCGTTGCTTATACATAAAATGGCAGATCATAAATTTTTACTTCAAAGGATTTTTTATGATTTTTAAAAATATAAGCGATAGTCGAATTCCTACGAAACACGTCACAACGTAGCTACATAAAGGATTGAAAATTAATTTGTAGTTCTTTGTATTCAAATACATATTAGCCATAGAAATACAATACATACAATCTTTGATGCATCTCCGTAGAAAATTTCAAGCAGTTTAATATTTGGTTATTTAATAGCCCCACGTACATCAAACTTAATTTTTGCTTACAAAATCACAACTGATTGTTTGTGTTAAAATCCACTTTGTTTACAAATAAAATTTTATGTATTGTCATTACATGTAAATGTAACAATAATCACATGCATTATTTCTTTCATATTTTATCCAGTATCAAAATTGTAAAGATAATTTTTAATCTTTCTGTATATCTTGATGTTGCCAGAAATTTAAATAAAAAATTTGTATTTATTATCAAGTAAACACGTTTTATAATTTGTAAAGAAACACTTTTGAATGCTATAACAAAGATTTACAGAAACATCATGAAGTACGAATAGTTTGTATATAATTTTATCAATCTCACATTTTAAATACGCCATTCTTTGCTGATTTTACTGAATATTTACAAAACATTATGCATGATAAGCAAAATTGTAATATCTGTATTTAACTACTGAATAAATTTGCTGGATTTAAAAAATATATCATAGAATTTAAATGTTCCATTCCTTTCAGAATTTTAAAAATTCTGCAAGATTATTTTTGAAATGTATGAAATGTTGAATCATTTATCCAAATAAGATGGAGTGTAATCCTACGAATATGATACATAAATAGATAATGCTTTTATATTTAAAAATTGACAACATTCGTTATGATCATGAAATCTAATATATTAAATAAACGTATTTCAAAAGAGATAAGTGCATTTTAATATATATTCTCAAAATATTTCAAAATGGAATTTCTACATATTACTTTCAAATGTTTTGAAACATATGTTAATATGTATTTATGAATTTTTCATACATGTTCTAGTTCAGTAACTGGCAGTATTCCCATGATAAACAGGATATTGCATTTGCAAATTGTATATAAGTTATTGTAAGAATTCTAGTAAATGCCACTTGGCATTAACAGGCAATGTTGAGATTATAATATAAAAATGTAAAAAAAAAAAAAAAAACAACTATTTTTTAGATGTAATTTTTTTTAAATAGCGTATAATTTCAATATCTATAATGATGAAGATAGAAGTTTTTGTGTGTATGTCGGTCTGTCGGTGGGACTGCGTGCTGTATTCTGACTAGACCACTGCGTGCACAGTTACTGCATTTGACAGGAAGGTACATGTATGTCTGAAGTTATGCACATCAAAGCCATTAGGGGGGAAAAAAAGTAACTTTTTTATGTGATTTTTAGCTATTTCGCGATTTTTTTTATTCAAATTAGTAAAAGGAATTTGCTTTTAATCTTTTAGATGAACATAATAAATATTGTCCTCCTTTCGAAAAAGCTTATTTGGAAGTCGTACAGATATATATCTTAATTTTTTTTCGCGAATATTTTTATAATATGCGTAGATTTCTTTTAGCGTTTCACAGCGATTTATTGACATTCGTAAAGAGAATCCGGTTTCACTCTTATAGACCAATACAGTAAAGATTCTCCCATTAGATTTTTCAAATTTTAGCAAAATTGTATGCGATTCTTAGCGTTTTTTCGCGTTTCGTGGCATTTTTTTTACTTTACTAAATGTAATATAGTTTCAGTCCAAGTCCAATATAGTAATTGTTATCTTCTTTTCAATAAAGCTAATTTGGAATTTGTTACAGCTAGTTTTGAATTTTTCGTAATTTATTTTATGCTATCTTGGTATTTATTCGCATTTTGCGACGAATTTTTTACATCGTAAAAGACATCACGTATTGCCCAATAGAGTAAATTTGAACTCTGTGATTTCTAAATTTTTAGCACTTTTATAGGGTTTTTAACGTTTTTTTGCATTTTGTAGCGTTTTTTGTACTTTGGAAAACAAAAAAACTGTGTCAAATTTTTAGCCCCAGAAAGTATATTTGTCTTCAGCGGTTTGTTATTTTTTATGCGATTTTTAACGTTTTAGCGATCTGGAAGAAATTTTTGACATTCATAAAAGAAATCCGGTTTCAATCTTTTGCACCAATATAATAAATTTCACTCTTTGCGATTTTTTATTTTTTTTCATAACATTTTTATGCAATTTCTAGCGATTATTCGCGTTTCAGAAAAAAAAATTGACCTTCGTAAATGTTTTTGGCAAATATAATAAATTTAAATCTGCGGTTTTTATTTACTTTTTTTTTAAGCGATTTTTACCGGGGGTTTTCTTTGCGTTCCGCGGCGATTTTTAACATTTGCCCCCTGAAACGAAAATAATTCTCCGGTAAAAAACTCTACTATTTTGATAAAAGTCAAGTTGAAAAAATGACAAATCGGTTCCTATAGCTACATGAACAACGAAGCTGAAATTTTGAATTAAATCTAGGACTACATAAAAAGCACAATAATTCAAGTAATGCGCGGTCAAACATTGCTGAAGGCAGTGGAATCCACAACTCCAGATGCATTTAATTCAAGGATTGTTTTTGAAAAACAGACTACATATTCGGGCGATACTCAGCTAGTGTCTAATAAAATAGATGTAATAAAAATGCATTTGTAAATGAAATATATTTGAAAGTTTAAGGTAGTATATGAAGTGATGATGAAAAATTTTAGGTGAGACAAAACTCATGAAGAGGAAAAATTTTTGTAAAGAATAAACAAGGTTGTAATATACATATTTAGTTAAAATATAGGGTGTCTCGTTCCAAGACGAAGTCGGATTTTCATCGATAAAATGAACAATAATAAAGATATTGGCACGATATTTTCAACAGACCTACCTTTCCTTCTGTAAAATATAATAAAATCATGATAATTGACGGAAATGATCACTGTACTGATCTAGACGCTGCAGAATCCGTTATAGATTTAGTAGTAGGCATCGTCACTGATAAAATTATATTGCATACATAAAGTTAATGTGATGAAATTGTCGCTATTTTTTTTTAAACTTTAAAACTACTTTAAATTATTGTTTAACTACTGTTAATAGAAACTCAGGATAAGTTTGGATTCAGATACCTTGTATTTTTAGCTGAATAAGTAGGTAAAAACCCTGTTTTCCTATCAAAAATTGATTGATTTGATGCGTATTATTATCCCTGGAAATTCTGACTATCAAATACATCTCATCTTTTAAAAATACTAGGACATACAACCCGGGCTTCCCGGGATAGAGAATATATGTGAAATATATTTCACATATATTCTCTACGTTAATTATAATATTATATTATGTAATATATTATATTATAATATATATAATAATAATATTATAATATATATAATTTATATATTATAATATATATAATATATTATATTATATAATATTATATATATTATATAATATTACGTTAATTATAATATATGTCATTTTTTTAATTTTTTTGTTATTGAAAACTAATAGATTTTTTGTATTTAATAATTTTTGAAGGATTGCGCGCTAACAACACCAAAGAAATCACAAAAAAAAAATTGTTATCTACAGCAGTGTTTTTTTATTCTGATAATTTCAGCAGTTTTTAGCGTTTATTTCACTTACATGTCTGTTAAATCTGTGCTTAATTTATACTATTTTATTTATTCCCGAATGAGGTTTTAATTTCGTTATTGAATATTAGCTGGAGACAAATGCCAAACTTTTTATATTGTTTAAAGTGCAAACAAATTAATATTTTGTAATCGTCTGCAAGCGATATAGATTTTTTTTTTTTTTTAATCATGCTTGAAATTTAATTTAAATGCTATAATAAATCAGTCAATTAAGATACAGTTTTCAAACAAATTGCATTTGAAAGTAATTTTTTTTTCCTCTATAACGGTGTAAAAATTGAAAATGTGCTATGTTTAGAAATTAAAAGAATTGCAATAGCAAAAATCACAAAACCGAAATTTCATCGTCAGCTGTTGCCATTCGCGAAATGACGTATGCGTCACGCACGGACACGTTTGGCCTTTATAATATAGATAATTGAAAAATCTATTTGGGTGATTCTGTTTTCTGTTGGCATACAAGTAGTATTTCTACATTAACTAGTTTTAGTTAAACTTAAGTCTAGTTTTTACCACAATTTATAAGAAGATTAAAGAAGAAGTGAAAAGGCAAAGTTTAATCACAATTGTATTTTGAAATTGTCAACTTCATTTTTTTTTTCACTCCATTTTAACAAACGTATTTGTTTTCATAATGTCAGAAATATGACATTTTAATTTTATCCTTTGTGATTCAACAACTTCGAATTTAAACATATTTAATCAGATGTTATAATACATCATTTTAAATATGTAAAATATAATTTAAAAATCCTGGACCATAAACAAAAATTATTGACTAATAGATACTTTTTTTTTACATTTGTTATAAACAGAAAATTGCATACTTCTTATAATTATTGTCCATTTTCTAATGCAAAATTGTATAGTATCCGAATTTATCTTTGAAAAAAAATGTATTTTTGGACGTCTCCAGCATTTAATTTGACAAAAATTACGAAGTTTACTTTAGCAATATCGACGTGAAACTGCTCAAACAATACATAATACTTTGTCATGAAAAATTAACCAAGTACCGCCGTCTGTTGAGAATTATATGAAAAATTTATATTAACTGCAGTGTTGGAAGATAGCAGTGTAAAGGAGTTATTTAGTTGCAATAAAGTTTTTTAATGATAAATCTTAGGTTCAGCGGAAAAACTCCAGTATAGATTGAAGGAATATATTTATTCCGTCACTAGATGTTTGGCCAAATAGCAAAAAGAGAGGACATTAGGATAAAAGAACCCTTTTTTTTCAGTGCATACAGCAGGAATTCAAGAGCAGGAGTGTCATCTTACTTATAGCAAGACTGAAATCGAATGATTACAGAAATTCGCCAATAGGGTTGCTTGGAGATAAAAAAATTCAGAGGGAGCATAGCACATTATTGAAACATTTCACGAAAGGGTACCATTTTTGGCATAGCACATCTACTTATTTCAAAGTACAATTTGCCAAGGGCACGCTAACGACTCGTGGACATCAGATGAGAAAGGAATTTCTGGGAAAGTTAAAAGTTACATATTTCAGCGATAGTTGGATTATTTTTAGATTAACGAACGATAGAAACTCGTTAATGATACCATATTGGGAGTGCTTCATTGGTTTTTATTGACTAATGAATATTGCGCAGCTAAAAGAACGGAATTAAAAATTCGTTGCGATCTTGATTTAACAAAGTAGAGTATCTATGAAATTTTGTATTCTTTTTTTATGAAAAGGAAAGGGGGTAATCCGCAAAAGCAAATAAAAGGACATGAGAAAAATTTAATTAAAAGTAATGATTATTATTTTAAGTTAAATATTAATTCTGAAATTATGAAGAGAGGGAATATTGATTTATAAAATAAAAGGAAAGAGGTTAAAACTTAATGTATGATTCTCATATTATAAGTAGCAATAAAAAAAATCGTGTTTTCAGAAATGCAACGCCTTTATACAACGTTTTAAAATCTTTTAATTTTCCCTCAAAACTTTCCTTTATATAGATGAGCCAAACCGATTGTTTCTATAAAATCTTATATTGAACATTTTCAGATAAAATATTTTATATATATTTATGTAAGAACCAATTTGAAACTTAAACATACACACAATTTTCTTTGATGTAGTCGATGACAAAAAATATATTATACAAATAAATTTGATAAGTTTGACATTGAATTTAAGATTATTTTTTAACTGCAATACAAGATTACAGAAAGACAAACTCTTTTTTTTTTGTTCTTATATAGAAAATTAAAACAAAATCCACAACTGGTATGCTGTGGCCATCACATAGTTTTCTTCTATATTTTTCTAATATATTTATTTAAATAGCACTGTTACACACCAAGAATTAAGAGTAGAGTACATTAAAAAATAATTAACTCGGAGTTACAGTGATCCCATGCTGGGAAATCATACCCAAAAAGTTGGATCAGCATATAAATATTTTTAATTAATAACTTCAAATATAAAATTCGGTGCATTTTCATCCAAAAGAAACTGAGATACCACTGTTATGTTCATTGTAAAAATGTAGCATAAAAGATCCCCCTGTTGAATCAAGATAAATCAAAATTGAATCAACATAATTTTTATTAATATCATACACATCAAATTTGGTCAAATTCTATCTCATAGATGCATAAGATAAAGCTATCACGGAAATCATGAGAAACACATCTTATAAGCAGCCCCCTGTTAAAAGAATACAGCGAAAACTCAATGTCTTGCATATCAAATTGGGAAAAAAAATTATCCCATAGAATCTGAGATATAGCTATCACGAAAATTGTTAAAAACAAGCACATCAGCACTATCTGTTGACAAAGAAAATGCACCGAAACCTATTCAGTACCACCTTATGTCAAGATCTAACTGAATACTAAATTTTATGAAATTCCATACCATGGATGCCGATATATATCTATAACGGAAATCGTGCAATACACAACATAGCTGCACCACCTTTTGACCGATATACACTAAAACCTTATCAGCATCTTTTCCTTTCTAGGCTAAGAAAATACGCAATTTTAAGAAATTCCCTGTATTAGGTCTTAAGATATAGCCATCACAGAAATCGTGAATGATGTTGCGTTGTAGCCCCACATGTTGCGTGATACGAACACAAACCTCATCAGCACCAGTTTATTCCAAGGTCTAACAGTATATAAAATTTTATTAATTTCCAAGCATTAGTTCTTGAGATAGAGTGGCCACAAATATTTTGTTGCATACAGTCTAGCAGAGAGACAAAGAGACAGAAATACAGACAATTTTCAGAAATAGTCAAGTAGAATCTGAGATACAGCTATCACAGAAATTGTTAAAAACAAGCACATCAGTACCACTTGTTGACAAAGAAAATGCACCGAAACCTAATTAGTACCAACTTATGTCGAGATCTAACTGAATACCAAATTTTATGAAATTCCATCCCATGTATGCCGATATATATCTATAATGGAAATCATGCAAAACAGAGCATAGCTGTATTACCTTTTGAGCGATATACACCAAAACCTTATCAGCATCTTTTCCTCTCAAGGCTAAGAAGATACGCAATTTTAAGAAATTCCCTGTATTAGTTCTTAAGATATAGCCATCACGCAAATCGTGAATGATGTTGCGTTGTAACCCCACATGTTGCGTAATATGCACACAAACCGCATCAGCACCAGATTATGTCAAGGTCTAACAGAATGTAAAGTTTTATTAAAAAGAGTGACCACAAATTTGTGTCACATACAGAAAGAGGGACAGAAAGACAGACAATTTTCAAAAATAGTCAAATCGTGTCCAGGACTATCCAAAACTTATAAATCTAACAAAAAACTGAACTTGAAAATTTTTACGATTTCAATATCTTTTTCTTACGTATTCAGAAGAAAGTAAAACTGAGATATTCTTTCATAGTGATATGAAAGCTGCAAATTCTAAAACCGAATTTCTTAAATACATTATTATGTACATTATATAGTATAGAATTGTCTTACTGGTTAAGAAAGTACGTTGTTTTAGAAACTCACCTTCCAAAATCGATAAAGGATTGGCAACATTCCAGATTTCTTTATTCCTGAAATTATTAAGCATTTTATACATTTTTTTTTTCTTAAGAAATTTGATCAAAACTTTCGAAATTTTTTCTTTGTTTACATTTATTTTAACTCTGTCATAAATAATACATTATCCATGCGCCCCATTTTCCTTTTCGTTATCGAAAGAAATTACCAAAAACAATATTTGTTTATAATTTCTAAATCAGTACAATGTTTCTATAATATTTATTAAAATGATGAAAATATATTTGATGTTTTTAAGATGAGTCTTTGCAAAAAAAGAAAGAGAGAAAAAAGAAATATGATAAATAAGTTGTATTTTTATATAAAATTAACTTTGTAGTTTCAAAAGAAAAATCAAAATCCCTCTTTTTATTTACGGATTTCGCTTTAGCAGCAAAGTGCGGCAACGTATAGTTAATCTGATTTTATATTTATTTTTTCCTATTTAGGGCCATAGCCAAATGCCCATGGCTTATTGCACCATGTGTGATAATGCGAATGAAGGTTTTTTTTACAGTATTTAATAGTATCCATAATAACTTTAATTGACATTGTAGTCATGTTGGTAAACTTGGAAATTGACCCAATTACGAAATATTAATATATTAATCAAATGCAAAAAAAAAAAAAAAAAAAAAAAAAAAAAAAAAAAAAAAAAAGAAAAAAAAAAAGAAAAGAAAAGAAAAGAAAAGAAAAATAATAAAAATAATCTGTTACGTTTGTGATCTACACGTGATATTTTTCACTGTCGGAATTCCGCCAAACGCATTATAAGAGTATACTTTCAGTTGAATTAAGTTTTCTTGCATAAATTGGAAAATGTAAAAATAAATTCTGCGCTTTAGTTGAATACTTTTATCCATTAATGAGTGGGTTTTTAAGGTTTTAATTAATATCTTGCGTTAATGAAGATATTTTCAAAATTTTATGATTTTCAACGTGGCAGTAAGTATTCAGCTGTAAGTAAACAAAATTTCAAGTCTCTAACTTATACAGTTTCTGATAACCAAGTCTGTGACGGACAGACAGATACACGAGACAAATAGGGTTCCGTAAGATGAACGAAACCTAAAAAGACTGTAAAACATACATTAAAATATTATGTTTACATACATACGATACAGAAAATATGTTTTTTAAATCCTTAATTTTATTTTAACTAAAATATCAGAAATGGAATAAAATAATATTTTATTTACGATCTAAGTTTTCTTTCCTCAAAAATTTTAAACAGAAATAACTTTCTACAAGCTATGAGAATAAAAACTACAGCACATTTTACTAAGTAGTTCTTGAGCAAAAGTCTTGCTGTTTAGAAAACTATTCGCATTGCAATAAGTTTTGCAATTATTGCAATTGAATTTAACATTGGCAGTTCCCAATTTGAATCTTTATAATTACTTAACAACTTGACAGAATGACTTTCCGTTTTGTATTCTAAAGTACGAACGTCAAATGTGCTGTCAAAATTGGATGATTGTAAGGAAAAGTACGAACACAATTGGCACAATTTTAATATAAAGACAATTCCTAAGCTTCTGTTTAAACATAATTGAAAATATATTTTTTCCGTCGATTGGCTATTTCCGTTTTATATTTTCTTTTTTGTCTTTTACAAATTTTAACTTTAAAATGTACAAGGTGTTTTCGCTCTCTCTAATTTTTTTCCTGATTGTACGTGTTTAAAAAAAAAAAAACGATTTTTTATTTTACTTTTCAGCCGAATAATACTTGCTGCATACCATTAAAAGACCGCCCTTGAACAATAGTTGAAATTTTCTTGTTAATATACACAGTTAAAAATTTGCAACAAGCTGTCCAGTCATTCGACCGTTTTTATAGAAAACAGTTAAATAACCATAATTTAACTCTATTCTGACCATATTATTGCCCATATTATGGTCTGAAAATAGATAAATTACGGTTATGTAACCGTTTTCTATAAAAACGGTCGAATGACTGGAAAGTTTGCTGCAAATTTTCAACAGTGTACAAAAAATGAGTGAAATAATGCTGTTTTTCTTGGAAGACCAAAAGTGTTATTCAAAATTAAATTATTTAAAAAAAAATTTTTAAGATAAATTTTAGAATATGATTTTGTGAAAATGTATGCCAAATTATTCATTCGCATTCTATCTTAAAATATAAAATACGTTAGTATACACGTGAACGTGTTTTAAATGGATATTTTTAAATATCCTAATAATATTATAAAACTGATTGTGTGCAAATGTTAGGCTGAAGCCAGCGTCAAAATGGAGTATTTAATTACCCTTTATCTTTGCATATAGGCTGATTATAACCCTAAAATGAACATAGGCTGGTTTTTGTTTATTTTATTCAAAAAATTTTCTTAATAATTCAAAATTTCGTTATTTTCGTTGAGAATAAATGGACATTTTTTCGTATAGCATTTTAAAATGGTTAAATTTACTTTACCGTTGCTAATACTTTATCGTTGCCAAAACTAATTCAAAACCCGGAATAATAATTTTTACCCAACAATTTAGTTTCAAGTGAAAAATGAAAATGAAATAAAAAATTTTAATATTTAGAAAGAAGATCAAATAACATTATTAGAAATAAAAAGTACTTTTTTTAGTCTTTGATAATAATACAAGGTTTCAATATGCGTAACCATAGGAAACAGGCGAATATGACGTCATTTATCGAAAATAAAGCGGATATGCTTTGATTGGTGAAATAAAATGATCTTGGGGTTTTTCTTCCCTTTTTTTCTTTTTTTTTTCTTTTGTATGGTAATAATACAAGCCGTTTTACCTTCTGCGCGTGGCTAATATAACTATACCGTATTTTTTATTTAAATTTTAAAAAAGTAAAAAGAAGTTTAAAAAGAAAATGGTTAGCAAATGTCAATAATATGCTCCGCAAAATCATCCATGGCGAAAATGATGTCATGGATAGCGAGAAATAATGATTTTTCATTCTTAAAACTAAAAGAAATAACTCGATTACCTAAAAAAAAAAGATAAAACCTAAAGATTTCATATTATTTCGTTAAAGTAACATAGTTTTCCCTATGCCAGTATTAAAATTAATTTCCTGGAAAAGAAAATTAACAAGAATTATGTCATTAAAAATGGATTTCTCTGGGGAAAAAGGAGACGTCATATTTGAAATAAAACGGGAATTTTCCAATATGTTTTAAAATGAGTGTGAATCAATTCCTCACATTAATAATACAAGGATCAGTAAGTATAGAGAGTAGATGAGTTTCACGCCATATTTATAACGAAAAATGTAAATGTTTTGCTATCTATACTGATTATTAAGCATGAGTATCCGTTATTTCGTTATTTCGTTCCGCATGAGTATACGAGTTTTCTGCTAAAAATCACATCATAATTTTAAGAAAAGGAAAATGAATACGAATCTATTATATTAAAATCTGACCGTGTGTTTGTATTTCGCAACTACTCCTAGACTATTGAACGCAACGCGATTTACTACCGGTTTAGCGAATACCGGTTATAATTGATCCGTAGATGTCACACAAACTCACAGAATTAAAAAAAAAATTAATTAAATGCCATTTTTTTAACAAAGTTTCTCTAAAAACGAAAAGTAACTTACTCCATATTTGTGTATAAAAAAGGACAAATAAAACAGATCAGTATATTTTTTTACTCCATTTTCTCATTAAAACTGAAAA
This sequence comes from Maratus michaelseni, assembly GCA_963931845.1. Taxonomy (NCBI): domain Eukaryota; kingdom Metazoa; phylum Arthropoda; class Arachnida; order Araneae; family Salticidae; genus Maratus; species Maratus michaelseni. Next base: position 374,168,630 of record OZ007587.1, read on the forward strand.
ACAGAATTTATTTTCACTTTGAATGGATGGTGAAAACAAAATCTTGATTTCAGTACATTATCCGAAAAATAAAAACATATTTTCACATATTCAAACTTCATGAATCAATTTATTCAAAGATTTGTTTCAGCTATACATTAAACCAAGGAGGCAGAATTGGATTTAAAGAAAAAGCATATAATTTTTCCAATTAATGTTTTTTTTTGAAGGATGGCTGTTAAAACGTTTCACAAAGGCGTTAAAAGTAAAATTGTTTATCAGATAAAATTGGCATTTGTTTTTACCCAATTCGTCTATTTCCGCGATTTTATTTGACCCTCCTTTTTATATTGGTTGCAATTTCATTTTCGCGATTATTTGGCACAAAATTTCACTTTTTTAAGACTGAGCTATGTCAAGGTCCCTATAATAAAAAATACCGTACTGTCTCCTGTGAAATGTGATAAATAGTTAGTTAATTATTAACGTTTTTAATCATTGGGAGTAAAATATTTTGCTTAATTAATGTATTTATTCTTCTTTTAATGTTGCGTGAACGAAGTCACGGGTAACAGCTAGTAGTATCTATTTTAATTGTACTTAGAATTATCTTTTATTCAAGAATTTATTTTTTATTTTCACGTTTAACAACATTTCAATAATTATGTTTTCTAAACATTAATATAATAAACATTACAATCTGAAAATTATTTTATTCAAATTCAAATTATGTATAACTATTCAGCACATACGTTTTCAAATGATATTAACTTCAAATTAAACAAATAAATGTCTTTATCATTAAAATGTTTACTCATATATAACTAATAAAATGTTTTTAGATTCAAAATTGATTTTGAAATAATTACGTTATAAATAAACATAAATGCTCATTTTACAAATAAAACAATTTACTTTTTTGTCATTAAAAAATGAGATTTTTTTAAATTATAGTCATCTCATTTGAAAGTTAAACAAGAGTCAGAAACTGATTATTATATTAAGCTGTATTCATAAAGAAAAAAAATCTCAAAATCAATTCAAGCAAAAATAAAAGAAACAAATCTGTAGCGGACGCAATTAAATAAATAATAAACAAAACATTTATAATTAATTTGTATGAAATGTAGAATTAAACGATAGCAAGAAAAAGTAGAAACGGTAAAAATTTTAATTGCTAAAGAATGAAAAGTAAAAATGATTTCCATGTCGCCCATATACATTTAGATATTGTTTTTTTTAAGCAAAATAAACAAGCAGTGAAAATATACCTTTAAAATTATTTTTATTTCATTTTTTTTATAAAAATATGTTATTTTCTAGTAAATGGATATAAATAAATAAAATTAACTGCGATATATATTTTTTGTTAAAATTTTGGGCCTTAATTGCTTCGACAGATTATATTATATCAAAGAAAAGTAATTAATATTATACAAGTGAGTTATTATTTCTTTTGTGTGTGCCAAATAAACTTTAATATCTTAAATATACATATTTACGATAAATTAATTCATTAAAGTCAAGAGAATAACTTACATTTTTTACAAATTAAAGGGTCGGTGAACTTTAAAATAAGGAGCAAAAATTGTCCAAAAATACGAATTTTGATTTTTATGTTATTACTACTAGGGGATCGAACCCGAAATACTTGGGTTACAGAATTTATTATTTGAAAACCCTAATATATTTTTTTGTATATAATATTATTTTGGTTTGCCCATTAACAACTCCAAAATGCATTTTTAAGAGAAATGTATATCACTTATGCACTCATATAAAGTTTTGAAATTTATTAAAAGGGGTACTTTCGTATTAGCCGCATACCAGGTGTTAACAGCTGAAGATATCGACAAAGATATCGACAAAGATTTCGCAATTTACACAGGCCTTTTTGATAATTTCCTTATTCATTGGCTTAATCGTGAAGTTCAATTACGTGTCTGTTAAGATTCTTTTTCATTTACATTATTTTATTTATTTATTAATGAAGTTTTAATTTAGTTATGTAATATTAGCCGGAAACAAACACCGAACTATTTGTATTGTTTTAAGTCAAAACGGATTAATATTTCGTAGTTGCTTTCATGCGATAGTGATAGATTAAAAAAAATATATTACGCTTGAAAATTATTTAAAACATAATAAAAATTAGAAAATTTATATACCGTTCTCAAACAAATTGCATTTGAAAGACATTGCTTTTCCTATTGGATGGTGTAAACATCGCTATTTTGCGAACTCTAAAAGTTAAAAAAAATTATACAGTAAAAGCGAAATTTGCTGATCAGGTCTTGCCACCCTCAATATGACGTCAGCATTACTTCCGGACATGTTTTTGCTTTATAATATAGATTATAAAGTTTTTAATTCAAAATATATTGCCATATACTTAACAGAGAGTAGGCTTCATACATTTTGAAGGTAAGTTTTAAAATTAACATCAATTTCAAATGCATTTTTCTCTAAGCAAAGCTTTTCGCAATCTGTATTTCTTATAAATTCCTGATGCATTTAAATTATTGTTAAATATTCTCAATATGTCTAATAAATAATATTGATACATTTTACAACAAATCTTACATGGATCTTTTTTTGAATGTCCCCAGCAAACACATACCTTTCGGCACATGATCGGACCGCAGCCGGCAGTGTCGGTTAGGCGTCGGCATCGGGAAAGTGGTATCGGTCAAGTGCCGGTTGTATGTCGGCAACTGATGCTAAAGAACCGTGCTTTTTCAAATGCCAGTTACTGTAATCGGTCCCCTTATGGTTCGATATCGGCAAGCGACTTAAATCGGCAAATGACGCTGGACCGATATCTGGTATCCGTTAATGGTCCGATTACATTTGCCAGCATCGGTCCGAATGTGGAATGTTTAGTCTTAGCCGTCAATTTTTTTTTCAATTGTAATTAACCGGCATTTTTAAGTTAGATTTCTTAAGAAATGCTACATGTTACATTCTCTCCTTAGTTGGAATTTTTGAAATTTTTTTGCAGAACTACGCTGATTATGACTCCCAGAACCCAAAACCACCCCCAATTCAAAAGTTTATTAATCTATTTATCTATCTATCTATGTCACTTTTTTATGGGCACGATAACTGCAATAATTCTGCACAAATATCTTCCAAACTGATACATAAAATCAAGGGGTATAAAATCGCAGTCAAGTTCGTTAATGGGCAAAATCGAACCAAGGGGGGATGGGGGGCTTTTTGTGAAAACAGAAAAAAAAACATAATTTCTTAATTATGATAAGTATCGAATCTGTTTAAAGTTATTACTACTTCTAGGTAAAGGGGCGAAAATTTATGTATGACAGATTTTTGATATCATTAAAAATGGCCCCAAAAGAGGGGGGGAAGAGAGGGCGGGGGTTAGAAGAAAAAAAAATTCATACCTTCGCCAATTCACAAGATATCAAATTTGCTTAAATTTATTATAAATCCTCTTAATATTATCTAAAACTTTTATACTGACATGTTTTTATAGGACCAACCCTTATAGCAAAAAAAAAAAAAAATCTTTGCCAGCTCCGCTCGCAAAGGAGTTAAGTTTCAAAATGGGTGGTTCCAACTGCCGCACCATTGCAAAAAGGTCATTTCTTCCGCAATTCCCAACAAACAGGCGCCCCACGGTCTGCGTCTTCGAAATCTACCTGTGCCTGTAGGCCGAGCCGTCAGGGATTTTTTTTTTCGATTGTGATTAAGTCTGAGTTTTGTTAGTAAGTGCATGGTTTTAAATAATGTATATTATATATTTTTACTCTTCTTTTGAAGAATTGGTGCAACAATATCGAAAAAACAAACTATTATTATATTTCTCTCTCTTTTTTTTTTTTTTTTTTTTTTTTTTTTTTTAATAATAAAAATTGTGGATATATTTTTGAAAATGAAATGTAAAATGTATTCAATATTTTACACAAATTTTAAATAAACATATTAGACGTGATAAAAAACACATATATGGAAAGATATTACTTGCTTTGGTAGGAGAACGGGCAGCGCATTTGTTAGTGTACGCAAACACAGAAGAAATGAAAGATTACCAAAAGGTTAAGGCGTTAATCTTAAAAGAATTTCAACCCACACCAGAGGCCTGCCTCGAAAACTTTCTTTTTCCAAAAAGATCGAGAAAAGAAAATTATATGCAATTCGCTAGTAGGCTCAGAGCCAATTGGGATTTCTATTGTGAACTGAGAAAAGTAAATGATTTTGACACGCTTAAAGAGTTAATTGTCAGCGACAGATTATTAAGTTCACTAGATTCAGAGACGCGAAGTTATGTCAGGATAAAACAATTAGATAATTGATTAAAACCCCGACAAATTGCGGAATTATGTGATAATTGGTTTACGTCAAAGGGCTGAACATTTTCGGAATTATATGAAAAACCCCGCAATCATGATGAATCGGGAGCTATAAGTTACAATAATGGAAAATATGTGCCGCCCCATGTCAGAAATAATTTTAATTTTCGCAGCGATAGAAAATTAAACACATCAAAAGAATGTAGACTTTGTAAACAGACGACGCATTTGAAATTTTGTCCGAATAATAGAGAAAAAGATAAAATTGGAAGTTTGCAAAATCAAACGAAAAAAGATTCTTTTGTCGGAAAAAATAAGCAGGATGATAAAATAATCGTCAATGTTGAAACACTCTGTTTTGGAATCGAGCCAATAAGTACGCAACCACTTCAATTTGAACATTTGTGGATAGGGGGAAAGGAGATCAAATGTATTTTAGATAGTGCTGCAGAAATACCCGTAATAAACTCTAACCAATTACCGGATTCATTTAGAAATAATGAAAATTCAAAAATTCAGTTTATATCGGCTTTTGGAGAAAGAATAATTGCTAATCTTGTGACATTACCCGTAGCTTTAAAATCCGGAGAGTCAAATTGTATATTTAACAACAGTGTAGACGTACTGTTTGCCGATACGGATAAATTATATGGGACATGTATTATAACACCGGCAGTTTATGAAATATTACAGTTAGCTAGTAACGAGGGGGAAAAATGTTCTTTGGAAGATGGTAGGCAGAAATGTTCTTTGGCGCCAGTAAATGATACGCGATCGGAAAAGGGAAAGGAAATTGAAAGGAAAAAGAGGGAAGACAACCAAACAGAGGGGGATGATATAAATATTGAAAATTTATGCTGGCGAGGTGAAAATCAAAACGCGGAGAGAGAATTAATGATTAGTTGTATTGAAAGGAAAGATGATAGCGGAGATTTGAATGCAGGTCAACGATCAGATGCAAGTATATACAGGAAGCAACAGAAGAGTTGCGAAACATTACAGGGTGCTTTCAAAGACGCGGAAAAAGGTAAAAACCCGTTCGTTAGTAGATAATTTGCTTTATCATAGAGAAAGAGTCACGGGGGATTGTGTTACGCAATTAGTTGTACCAAAGGTAAAGAGGGGGAAATTTTAAAAATTGCGCATGAATCGATTTTTGCTAATCATCTCGGCATGAAAAAAACAAAAGAAAGAATTTGTTATTCATTTTATTGGCCGAATATGTCACGGGATGTGGAGGATTATTGTAAATCTTGTAAAGACTGTCAGTTACGGAGTAGAGAAAGGGCTAGCGATCAGATACCCATTGTCCCAATTGAGAGACCGGAACTTCGGTTCGACGTTGTTAATATTGACATAATTGAAAAAATTGAACCACCTTCAGCGCGTAGACACCAATATGTACTCACCTTAGTGGATCAGCATTCGCGGTGGCCGGAGGCGGTCCCGTTAAGAACAATTACGGCTAAAGCTACGTGCGATGCATTATTAGAAATATTTATGCGAACAGGGATACCCCGCGTAATAGCGAGTGACCAGGGCAGAAATTTTGTTTCAGGTTTAATACAGGAGTTTCATGCTAGGCTAGGAGCGGCTCCTAGATTTGCGACGCCAGAGCATCCGCAAAGCTAGGGATTAGTGGAGCGATATAATCAGGTTCTGAAACGCATGTTACACCATGTAATTCGGAGCGATTCCAAAAATTGAGATAAACACATTCCTTATTTATTATTTGCCTATAGAGAAATTCTGAATAGTACCACGGGAGTATCGCCATTCAAATTAATGTACGGAAGGGAGGCGAGGGGCCCATTAGCAGTATTGAAATCTACATGGTCAGGGGAAATACCACTACCCATAAATCTTGGAAAGAGCGCAACCGAATATCTTCAGGAGTTAAAAATTAATTTAGAAAGGGCGGCGGAGCAAGCAGCAATAGTAGCGGAAGTTAAACAAGGCTCGTATGCGAAGAACACTAATCGGAGAGCGATTTACAAGGAATTTAGACCAGGAGACCAGGTATATCAATTAATCCCGGATTCCACGAACAAACTTTATGCTAGGTGGACGGGACCAGCCGAAATTGTAGCACGCTGTAAGCCTGATTCCGACAAAGTAAAACTAATAAACGGGAATGTTAGGAATATCTATGTAAATAAAATAAGAAAATTTATTCCTAGGGTACGGGCGGTGGGAGTAATCTTTGAAAATGAAGAAGAATTAGGAGGAGTCCATCCCACCCCCCGTGTGAATGATAATTCAAACTTGTTTAACATAGAAGAAGTAGATTTGAAGCATTTAGAAAATACAGAAAGAAAAGAGATGTTAGATTTATTATACAAATATAAAGATTTATTTTCAAAAAAAGGTACAAATAGCTAAGGTAGGGGAGCACAAAATTAGATTAAACGGCGAAGAAATGTAAAAACCATATGTTTATCGAATCCCAGAGGCGTTGACGCCACAAGTAGATAAACAAATCGAAGAAATGCTAGAGTTAGGACTGATTGAAGAGAGTGACGCGGAGGCGCCACACCCGGTAGTATGCGTGATGAAAAAAGATGGGGCCCTCCGACTGTGCGTAGATTTTAGAGCATTGAACGCAATCACAAAAACCGACGATTTCCCGATGGAAAACGCAACGGATCTTTTGTTCAACATTGGCAGGGCCAATGTAATAACTACAATCGACTTGCTAAAAGGATTTTGGGCCATACCGCTGGAAGCAGAAAGCCAGGGTTTGGCATGTTTTAAGACTCACAGGGCTCAATATCGCTTCAAAGTGATGGCCTTTGGGCTCCGGAACGCAGCTGCGACCTTTCAGAGAGAAATAAATAAAGCACTTTCAAAATACAGGAACTTATACCCCGAAACAGCATACCCATTGACAGAACTTACTAAAAAGAACAGTCCTGAGAAATTGTGCTGATTGGAGGAACATGATAAAGCTTTCAACGAACTAAAGAGGGGTCTCGTTGAGGCACCTAGTCATTATACACCAGTTATTGGACTTCCTTTTACCATTCAATGTGACGCAACTGCAATAGGCATCGGTGCATGTCTATCTCAACAGAAGGATGAGAGACTATATCCAGTCAGTTATGCCAGTCAAAAGCTCACCAAAACTCAACAGGATTGGCCGACCATTGAACGGGAGCCTATGCGGCCTATGCGGTTATCTGGAGTCTAAAGAAGTTCGAGACTTGGATTTTTGGTTCGCCCGTGGAACTTATCACCGATCACAACCCACTGACTTTCATCACCAAAAATGCTCCCCAATCTTCCAAACTGCAACGGTGGGCATTAGCGTTGCAGAAATATGACATGATTTCACACTGTCCTGGTTCAAAGTTGACGAACGCTGATGCACTAGCTAGACTGGAGACAACAGACTAATAAAATTGACTGTAGACTTTTTATGGACAATTAATGACTTTTATGAAAAAAAAAACTTTTGATAGTTCACAGTTGTTTGGGTTGCAGCTGTAATTCTATACCATCTATTTCATATTAATTTGCATTCTGTTTCTCGTTGTTATTTGTATTTAGTATTATGAAACATTAATTGTATTATAATATTACTTTAATGTTAATATTAATGCTGTTGATTTATCATTTTTGTCTGTAAAACAGGTTTGTTGAACATGAAAATGCGTAATTGAGAATAGACAGCATCTGAAAAACCAATATACCGGGTTGAAAAAGTGAAAAATACTCTATAAAAATTACTCGGAAATGTTTCGAAAAATCCTTGGAATTAACAAAACAAAAACAAAAAACAAAAAACAAAAAAAACTTCGTTTTTATGAATGATTCTTTAAATCTCGAAATTGAAATTCAATTGGTTTCTGAAGTTTCTAAGATGTAGAGCACTTTTTGGAATCGTGGTAAGTCGCAAGAGGTTACTGTCGATTTTCGTTCGTGCTTATATTATTTATATTTTCCTGGATTGAGACAGATTATGTCTCTTTTCCCAGTCTATTCTTCTTTAAAATGTCACCCCCTCCCACTGCTAATAAGTGTTTGTTAAACATTCTCAATTTGTCTAAGAAATAATATTGATACATATTGCAACAAATCTGTGGATCCGTTTTCTGAATGGTGGATTTATCATGCACTACAAATTTGTAAAAAAAATATATTAAAATGTGAACTTTAAATGAAAATTCAGTTTTTTGCTACTTTATTATGATATTTCAACAACTGTCTATTGTATGTACAAAATTGATGCGCAATTTCATAATAAAATTCTGTTTAGATAATAAAATGGAATAAAAAATCCGAATATATTGTGAAAATTGAAGCGCATATAGCAATTATATAAAAATAAATAAATCATGAAATAATAGATTCTATTTATTTAAAATTTTCAGTAGTTACGTTGATTTTTTTTTCAAATATTTATTGAAATCGTGACACAGACCAAACCGTTCTAAATCTGGAATATACGTTCTTAGGATGCTATCTGTTCTCAATTAAACATTTAAAAAAATCGAAATTTCGACTTTATAAAAATTACTCGAAAATGTTTCCGAAAATCCTTGGAATTAAAAAACAAAAACAAAAAACAAAAAACAAAAAAAAAAAATTCGTTTTTATGAATGATTCTTTAAATCTCGAAATTGAAATTCAATTGGTTTCTGAAGTTTCTAAGATGTAGAGCACTTTTTGGAATCGTGATAAGTCGCAAGAGGTTACTGTCGATTTTCGTTCGTGCTTATACTATTTATATTTTCCTGGATTGAGACAGATTATGTCTCTTTTCCCAGTCTATTCTTCTTTAAAATGTCACCCCTCCCCCCCACTGCTAATAAGTTTTTGTTAAACATTTTCAATTTGTCTAAGAAATAATATTGATTCATATTGCAACAAATCTGTGGATCGGTTTTCTGAATGGTGGATTTATCATGCACAACAAATTTGTAAAAAAATTATATTAAAATGTGAACTTTAAATGAAAATTCCGTTTTTTGCTAGTTTATTAGGATATTTCAACAACTGTCTATTGTATTTACAAAATTGATGCGCAATTTCATAATAAAATTCTGTTTAGATAATAAAATGGAATAAAAAATCAGAATATATTGTGAAAATTGAAGCGCATATAGCAATTATATAAAAATAAATAAATCATGAAATAATAGATTCTATTTATTTAAAATTTTCAGTAGTTACGTTGACTTTTTTTCAAATATTTATTGAAATCGTGACACAGACCAAACTGTTCTAAATCTGGAATGTACCTTCTTAGGATGCTATTATCTGTTCTCAATTAAACATTTTAAACAGCGTAATTGAAGATATATATGCAGGAATATTGAAAGTATGTATATTAATTTTAATCATTGAAATAATTGAATCATTCTTTATCATTGGAAACTTCGGAAACAAATATATTTTGGAGATTTAAAGATGCATTCATAAAACAAAGTTTATTTTGCTGCCCCTGACTTTCGGAAACATTTCCGAATAATTTTATTAATGAATTAATCAGTTTTCTGAAACAAGAATATTGGTTTTTAGAATGCGTTAATTGTCAATTAAACCTTTGCAGCTGCGTAATTGAATTTATAGATGCAATAGTACCAATATAATATTAATTTTAATGTTAATGTTAATGTTGTTAACGTATCGCGTTTGTCGGTAAAGCATGTTTGATAAAAATGAAAGTGTTTATACTTGAGAATTTATACCATCCGAAAAATCTACATTCCGTGTTCAGTAAATCGATTAGTACACTATAAAAACTACTCAGAAAAATTTCCAATAATCTGTGGTAACAAAAACAAAACAAAAATTTTTTTTATACATGCGTCTTGAAATCGCAAAAATCTATTGGTTTCTGAGGTTTCTGAATATAAAGATAGCTTTTTGAAATCGTGAGTAACTCTAACGAGATTATTACATTTTCTTGTTCGTGGTTATATTATATTTTACTACATTAAGAATCATTTGTCTTTTTTTACAGTGTACATTATTTATTTTTTCAAATATATATTGTAATAAAGATTTTAAAAACTACTCGAAAACATCTCCGAAGATCAGCGGCAAAAAAAAAAAAAAAAAAAAAAAAAAAAAAAAAAACTTTGTTTTTTAAATGTTTTTTTTAAATTTCGAACATATATTGGTTGATTTGCTTTCTAAAGATAAAGAACGTTTTTTTTTGGAATCGTGGGTAACTCGGAAACATAATAACTGTATGATGTAATTGTATAGTTTCGTTCGTGGCTACATTATACTTTCCTAGATTAACCTTCTAATGCCCATGGTAGCATATTTGCTACCACCACTGTTTCCAATTAAGTAGATTTTTTAATTCAGATATTCCATATTCATTCCAGAAATTAAAAAAAAATAATATTTGCTTAATTTAATAACAAACATTCCGTCATTAAATAAATGCAAATTCATTACTGAAATTTTCTGGTAGGAATTCAGATTTTCTGAATTACAGAATTTCTAGAACGAATGAGAATTAGAGGGTTAAGAACCAGTTTTGTTTTCAATGTAATTAATACAGTAGATATTCCTTTGATAACGCTTGTCAGAAGACAAGATAAAGTGTAATATAGTAGAACACATGATATAACGGAGGATTTTAAATAATTATGATAAATTATAATTCATGCAAAAAAGTTTTATAATGCCTCTAAAACATTAGTTTATACGCATATTATAATTTCCTTAACAAAATTACATTTAATACAGCTTAGTTAAAACTTTTTTTTTCTGGTAAGAGAAGACATGAAAAAAGCGATATATTTGAAAAAGGAGTGATATTACAAACCTATATATAGTGAAGAGTCCCTCTGTAAGGAAAATAAACATTGAAAAATGGAAGACAATAAAAAGTACCAGTACACTAAAAAATTTCCAATAATCTGTGGCAACAAAAACAAAACAAAAACATTTTTTATACATGCGTCTTGAAATCGAAAAAATCTATTGGTTTCTGAGGTTTCTGAATATAAAGATAGCTTTTTGAAATCGTGAGTAACTCTAACGAGATTATTACATTTTCTTGTTCGTGGTTATATTATATTTTACTACATTAAGAATCATTTGTCTTTTTTTTACAGTGTACAGTATTTATTTTTTCAAATATATATTGTAATAAAGATTTTAAAAACTACTCGAAAACATCTCCGAAGATCAGCGGCAAAAAAAAAAAACTTTGTTTTTTAAATGCTTTTTTAAATTTCGAACATATATTGGTTGATTTGCTTTCTAAAGATAAAGAACGTTTTTTTTTGGAAGCGTGGGTAACTCGGAAACATAATAATTGTATGATGTAATTGTATAGTTTCGTTCGTGGCTACATTATACTTTCCTAGATTAACCTTCTAATGCCCATGGTAGCATATTTGCTACCACCACTGTTTCCAATTAAGTAGATTTTTTAATTCAGATATTCCATATTCATTGAAAAATGATCCCATTCAAATCATTCCAGAAATTAAAAAAAAATAATACTTGCTTAATTTAATAACAAACATTCCGTCATTAAATAAATGCAAATTCATTACTGAAATTTTCTGGTATGAATTCAGATTTTCTGAATTACAGAATTTCTAGAACGAATGAGAATTAGAGGGTTAAGAACCAGTTTTTTCAATGTAATTAATACAGTAGACATTCCTTTGATAACGCTTGTCAGAAGACAAGAGAAAGTGTAATATAGTAGAACACATGATATAACCGAGGATTTTAAATAATTATGATAAATTATAATTCATGCAAAAAAGTTTTATAATGCCTCTAAAACATTAGTTTATACGCATATTATAATTTCCTTAACAAAATTACATTTATTACAGCTTAGTTAAAACTTTTTTTTTCTGGTAAGAGAAGACATGAAAAGAGCGATATATTTGAAAAAGGAGTGATATTACAAACCCATATATAGTGAAGAGTCCCTATGTAAGGAAAATAAACATTGAAAAATGAAAGACAATAAAAAGTACCAGCTGACACACTCTTTAAAATCTTTATCACAAAGAGCCATTTATCATACTACAAAGTAGATAATATTTCAACAAAGACGACAATAAGCAGAAAATACGTTTAAACATTTTTTTTTAAATGACAGTTTATATTTATATAAGTTAAAACATTTTTTTCTGGTAAGAGAAGACATGAAAAAAGCGGTATATCTGAAAGAGAGAGATATAACGAACCTATATATAGTGAAGAGTCCCTCTGTAAGGAAAATAAACATTGAAAAATGGAAGACAATAAAATGTACCAGCTGACATGCTTTTTAAAAGCTTTGTCTCGGAGAGCCATTTATCATACAACAAAGTAGAGAATATTTCAACGAAGACAACAATAAGCAGAAAATATGTTTAAAAATTAAAAAATATATGACAGTTTATACTTTTATAAGTTTTATAATAACGTATGATCACGTTTCGAAAATTATAAGTGTACTTTAACAGGTTTTCAGAAAATTTAAAACTGAAACTTTTAAATATTTTATTTAATATGTTTTCAGAAAATTTAAAACTGAAACTTTTAAATATTTTATTGAATCACATTAAAGAGAGAAATAAATTCATTGCATTTGAAAACATTAAACATTAATTATTTTGACTTTAAACAAACTACATTAATTTAATAATTTATGTCCCGAAATGTCAAATTTGCAGTCGGAATTGCTACTTATTCTTATTTAATCTATGAATGCTTATTTATAGAAATTATGATTTCGTGTAAAGTGTTTAACATTCATAATTAAAAATAATAATTTAAATGTGTATGAAATCCTGAAGATTACATACATAAAAAGTACTTATGCTAATGACAGAATGACAGAATAACTCATTTTACAAAAAAAAAAATAATAATAATAAAAACATATGACTTTATTATTCATTTATTTTAATAAAATATTAATTTATTCAAATTTTTATTATTTTCGCGTCTGATTCCCTTTTTTCTTTTGACCTTTGGGAAAGATATACCCTTTGAGGACTTTACAAATTTGATAAAATCTAGTAGTCAGCAAAAATCCTAGTCGCCAATAAAAAAATATTTAATAATGTATGCGGAGGATATTAGCTAAAATTTAACATATTGTTTTAATTTGAAAAGAAGGTATGCATGCTAAATTTTGCTCTAAATAGGAAACATATTTCTTTCAGTATACATACCTTTTTTGCAGGGATGCATCAAAATATTAAATGTATTATGATGTTAGGCAAATTTTGTCTAAATAATAGTATTTTATGTTACAGAATGCATACTTTAGTAATAAAGTAAATATTGCCTTTCGTTATTGGCTTCAAGAGATCTTAAAAATACGCTAAATGGTTTGTGTCTAGTTTCATCGTGGTCCTTTTTATGATGCTTCTCAAACTTTATATCAAAGGCATATGATATACGAATAGTTACAGTTTACATGTACTTAAGGTACATACAGTGGTGGCCAAAAGTGTGGACATTTTTTGAAAGTTTTTCACTTTTGTGTGCTTGTAGAATATATTAATTTTCACTTAAATACAAATGTTTATATATCAAATTGAAGGTAATTTAATGTATAATTTAATAATAGAAACAGTATTACAATATCTGTATTACAAAAAAAGTTATGCAACTAATAGCAAGCTCTATCTTAGATTTACATTTTTTTAAAGTGATACTTACACAATCAATACTTAGTAGGATAACCCATATTTTTTAACACAGCTTCACAGCGTCTTTTCATCGAGTGAATGAGTGTTTGGAGTTCATCTTTCGTAATCACACGATGCCAAGAATCAAGTATAGCTTCAATAAGTTGTCTTTTATTGGATGGACGTTTTATTCGTACAATAATTTTCAAACGTCACCACAAATTTTCAATTGGATTGAGATCAGGGCTGTTTCCTGGCCATGGTAATATATCTAGGCCTTTATTTTGAAACCATGCTTTGCATACTTTTGCTGTGTGGCATGGAGCTGAATCCTGCTGAAAAATAAATGGTGCGTTGTTGGGGAAGAGATCCCTGGTGGAAGGTATCAATTTGGGTTCCAGGACAGTTTCGATGTATTTCTTGGCATTCAGGATGCCATCAATCACTTGAATTCGGCCCACACCATATGCAGACATACATGCCCAAATCATGACATTTGTTAGGTTTTTTGTAGTTGCTTCAATGCAATCAGGATGAAGTGCTTCTCCTACTCTACGTCTCACGTATTTTCTACCATCACTACCAAAGAGCGATAATTTACTCTCATCGCTCCAGATTACTTGCTTCTAGTGATTTTCTGACTATTTAATCTGTTCTTTTGCCCACTTAACTCGTTTTTCGCGTTGCTTTTGATTTAAATATGTTTTTTTCCTTGGAATTCTAGCTTGTAGTCCAAATCCTGATAACCTTCTTCTTATTGTTCTTGAACTTACTGCAATACCCGCTGCAATCATTTCACATCTAATTGCATCTGATGAAATTTTCCTATCTTGAAGGCATAGCTGTTTAATTTTTCTATCGGCAGTAGCACTTGTGCATTTTTTTGGCCTGATTTGGCCTTATTTTCCACTGATTGCGCTTTTTCATAACGTAAACAGAACTTTCGTACACCAGAACAAGTCACTGAACCACCACCTTGTCTTGCAATTTCAGCATAAGAGAGGCCATTTTCTCTCAATATGACAATTCGGCTTCTTTTTGTAGATGTCCAATTAGTTCTTCTTGTTGATGACATTGTTTAAAATTAGTTTAATTTAAAAAAGGACTTTAAATATTCAAAAACAGCAACACTCTATTCAATTGTACTAGTATGCCTCATTCCGCAAAATATTTCCACAACAATAACTCTTTTACCATCCAAATAACCTAAACTATAGTTACAGACATTTGATTGGTCCTCAGAACAGTGCTTGTGATTGGCTAGTACGCTTTTATTACAAAACACGTCCTTATTCAAAACGATTTGTGTTTGTTAGTTCTACTAAAATGAGCATAACTTTTTTTGTAATACGCATATTGTAATACTGTTTTTATTATTAAATTCTACATTAAATTACCTTTAATTTTATATATAAACGTTTGTATTGAAGTGAAAATTAATATATTCTACAAGCACACAAAGTTGAAAAACATGAAACTTTCAAAAAACGTCCAAACCTTTGGCCACCATTGTATACTGTGACACTTCTTGCATTAATATCTATGTAGAAATAGTACTCTAAATATTTTTTATTAACTTTTGTAGACTCTCGTCTCTCTATCAGGATACACAGATGTCGCTATATTGTGTTAATAATATGCATCATTATTTAAACTGAGGTATCTCCTTATCCTGAATGTACTTTTGTCTACATTTGACTAATTCTGATACGAAAATGAAAGTATAAGTGAAAATTCCAATCATGATGAGGACACAGTTTTTGAAAAGCCTTATGCAAAGCTAATTACAAGGACCATAAAAGATAAAAATATACAATTGAAATTGAAATTTAGAACAGAAGAAAAATTGATTTTTATTTCGTGTTTCAAATATATACTTGCTGGCTGATGCAAAAATTTGCAGAAAATGAATTTTTAAATATATAAATTTTGTCGTTTATTAATATCTATCTTTGCTATTTCAGACAAATTCAAATGTACATGACAATTATATAAAAATTATATCCACTTGCGATCTTTTAAAATTTCTGTTTAGCAATCAATGAAATAAGTAGAAAAAAGCATATCGTCAGCTAGTTTTTACTGTGTAAAAGAAACATCAAATGTACTACACTTTAAGAATATTTAACAGCAAACTTATTCTATTATTAAAATGTTTCTTTTAAGGGTGTTGTTCAGTGAGATCTCAGATTGCTCTCACTAATGTTATAGAGGCGTGGAATGCATTCGTATTTTTTTAAATTTTAACTCGGGAAATTAATATATTAAACATCATTTGTTTAATATATGTCGTACTATTCATAAAGTATGTCTCCTTTTTCTCAGTTGTCAAAATATTTCTAAAATATATATTAAATTAAGCAGATGTTTCAGAAATATTTTGACAACTAAATTGAATGAGATATATTTTAAGAAGAGCGCACAGGAAACATAAGATAGAAATATTAATTTCCTAAGGATATATTTTAAAAATACGAATGTAATCCACGCCTATATAAGTTTAACCTCTTGAAACCCGCAGTTAAAATAACACTACAATAACACATTCATTGTTTTTTCGCAAACAAAATGACGCTATAGAAGACAGAAAGAACCGTTTTGTAAGAAATTTATACTTTAGGTGACAGGTAATTTAGGTTCACAAATATGAATCTCAAACAACCAGCCCCCTTAAAATATCAAATTAATTATCAGTAACCCAAATCCACACAATAATAAGTTTAAGGTCTTTAAACAAGTTAATGGTCTGTAATTATTCGTAGAGTTCGTAATTATTCGTAGAGTTCGTAATTATATAAATACGTAGCAGCTATTGTCGTCGTTTCGTCCGGAACGTCCGGCCGTCTGTCTGGCCGTCCGCATATAACAGGGCAAAAAAACACCCAGCCGAAAGGTTTAAAATTTAATATATATACAGGGTCATTCATAATTCCCTCCGGGGTTTCGAAACGTTATAGTAAAAAAACGAAGACGAATATGAAAAAAAGAAACATATGAAATTATTCCGAAACTATTCAAGTTTTACTTACATACATTACAGGTGTTCTATGTGTGAACCCTTGGTCACACGGCATACATCCATGCGATAGTCCAGTTCCTGCCATACTCCGTTTCTTTAAATTTCCGGTACCACACATGAATTGTTTTGTCAGTTGGTCCCTGTTTTCGATATTTATTACGAAAGGCCCGTTGAACTGACACCACTGATTCAGATTTAAAGAAACGGAGTATGTCAGGAACTGGACTATCGCATGGATGTATGCCGTGTGACCAAGGGTTCACACATAGAACACCTGTAATGTATGTAAGTAAAACTTGAATAGTTTCGGAATAATTTCATATGTTTCTTTTTATCATATTCGTCTTCGTTTTTTTACTATAACGTTTCGAAACCCCGGAAGGAATTATTAATGACCATGTATAATCATTGGAGAATTTTGTCGAGTCATTTCAAATTTTATGAAAATTGAATCCAAACTTAAAAAGATATTATTAAAAGTTTTCTTCATTCTGTTAAATTTTATCATACGTAATCTATATAATAAAAAAGTAAGTCATGTGACTGAGAAAAACAAATATAGGCTAACCACTACTTTTTTCATATGCCAGTCGGCTATTTTTATCCAAAATTATTTTTTCGAATAAAATTGTATAAAAGTTACATTTTTAGAAAGATTGCAAAAAAAAAAAAAAAATGTTTGTTTGAGACATGAGTTATATTAAAAAATGTATATATTCTGAGCTAACTTCAGATAAAATTAGGTTAACTACCCAATATTTATCCCAATATCTATTAAATCCAGTAAATTAACACATGAGATTCATTCATCGTGAATCATAGAAATATTAAACCA
Source organism: Maratus michaelseni (assembly GCA_963931845.1). Lineage (NCBI taxonomy): Eukaryota > Metazoa > Arthropoda > Arachnida > Araneae > Salticidae > Maratus > Maratus michaelseni. The sequence continues at coordinate 374,186,390 of OZ007587.1, forward strand.
TGAAGGTAATCATTCGCAAACAAAGATCTCCATGATAAATTTTGCAGCGGTATCTGCTGTCGAAAACAAAAATACGCATCTGTAAACGAGGTATCCGTGGTAAGAGAAAGAAAAGGCATGTTCTTTTCGCTCATAATAGACGATATAATTCATTTCACTAAAATAATAGCGATTGTTTTTCTACATTGTAAAATTAGTTATAGTAAGAATGCCCCACATTTGTCACGTTTAACGTACATTTCCAACTTGTATTCATTCTAAAGTGTTTAAGTTTAATAATTTTGAAAATTTCTTACTTTTTTGGCGACATTGCCTTAAAGGCATTTTGAAAACTCATATGAAAATAGTATATATTTTATGACGAAATTAGCAACAGTGCCGCATTTTAATGCTTTTGTCCCATAGCAGAAAAACATTTAGCTAACATTTTAAACTATATCCAAAATAAAGAAAAAATGTAAAAAAAATCAAGCATTCTAATTTGTATAAGGAAAAGAATAGAGGTCTACATTTGTGTACCTCATGTCTGAAGAGGTTAATTTTTGCGGGGGGGGGGGATTTGAGATCTCACAAACCAACTCCCTCTAAGAATATTATTATATTAGATTAATTTTGTCACAATTATTCAAATTGGTAACGAAATCATATAAAATTTAATCTTCCCAACTGGGCAAAAAAGTCCGGGGCAGGATACGAAACCGGGATCAGTTGGCTGAAGCTGCCAATGCTTTACCAACTGAGCCATCCCGGACGAATATGGCTGAACTAATTCACCCAGTTAAACTTAATGATCATAGCATCGGGTCTGATATCTGAATCAGCACATCATTAAGGTTAACGAGATGGCTCAGTTGGTGGAACATTGTCAGCTTCAGCCAAGGGATCCCGGGTTCGAATCCTGGCCTGGAATTTTTCACACATTTGGGAAGATTACATATCATAATATTATTATACTTTAAGATGCAAACCACACGTACTACATTTTCAACATCATTAAAAGCACAACATACCGTATTATTAAAATCAGGGTGTCCCAAATTTATCTTTACAATTTTGGCCTCCGAACGACTGTGTAGGCAGTAGGTGCAGCACACTGTATATCATTGTCGGTGGTAACCTCAAATGCATGGAGTACGCCGTACGAAAGAACTTCATTGCGCTGCACTGGAAATTTAGTCGAACATGTTCCGTATCCTCTTAACTTGAGCTCTTCCGGCCAGCACTCTTTTTATGCAGCACACTACCGGTGTCCACAATCTTCTTGTGCCACTCGTGTATTGGGGGTCTGGATGGTGGGTCACGTCAGTGTTCAGTTCGAAAATTCCTTTGGACTTGTGTATCCAAGTTCATCTCTATGAACCAGGCCACTGACTGTGCCCTATCCTGCCTGTAACAAACAACCTTTTTAGCCCAAATAAAACTTTATCAGTCCCTGTTAAATGCACACAAAATCAAACTGCGCTATCTTATTTTCTTTAAATTTTAAGGATGATAAAAGTTGTAAAGAAAGTTGTGGAACACCCTTTATTCTTTTTCCCTTAATTTCCCTAAAATTTAAGATTGTTTCATATTCTGGGCATTGCGTATGCTTTAATGTTCTACGGATATATGAGTAAAATAAGGATTTCTTACAAAGATTTATTGTCGAAAGTTTACATGTTTAACACACAAATAACCAAGAATAAATCTTTACACTTGAACATTATTTATTACGAAAAGTTTATGAACTTAATCCTGCAAATCTTTTGTGTATAACGCAGTTGATAATAATAAATCTTTAGTACTACTACTGTAGAAAATCCTCATCTGCAGAGGAAACTTTAACAATGAAATATTCCTCTTCGTTCCATAAGGCCATTAAGTTCTGTTCTGGCGTATTATGTCGGAGAAATACACAGTAAATAACAGAAATAATAAGAAAATTTTCGTTTGCCTAATTAAATCCTTCTAAAGTGTTGGCTGTGATACCTAAGATTTCAGATTGATGAAACGTCTGTATGTATTATCTATGAGTGTTTGCTTATATTAACCCTTAAAGAACGAAAGCTCCCGCTATTATACTTCTAAGACGAACATCAATTACACTTCTTTTATTTTTTGGCACCACTTTTCTGACAAACTTTTAATGCGTTATTTAATTGCTGAAATTTAAGAATTAAATAAGATAATTTCTTCTTTGCAAAAATAGTGGTGTGGAAATTCAAGGATCTTTACATACACGCGCCCTTGTATGTGAAATCTTTGGAGTGCAAAATCCTTGAATTTGGGCTACTAGTATTTGTGATCACAAACCCCTTATCTATTTTCAAAATGTCAGCAATTTAAAAAAGGTTTGTTAAAAAAAGCAGTGTCAAACGAATAATAATTGGAAACAACACATCTGGGAAATATATGACAATTGGTTGTCGTGAATATGGCGGCATTCATTAGCTAAGGGTTAATTAGATTATAGAGTATTTTAGAATTTTGAATTGTTGTAATATTTTACTAATAGCTGAGGTATGTTATGTGACGTGTATGTTATTGCAAATAACAAACAGAATGAGAAAATTTTGATTTGTTAAATTTAATGCTTCTCAACAGGTTCATGTTCTTATATCTAACTTATCAATGTAATAAAAAGTGTGAGTGCATCATTTATGAGTGTCTTAATATAAATATATTAATTAAATTATACACATTTCTCGAAAATTGCATTGTTTTTCACTTTAAGTTGCAAATGAAATCTTACTGTGAAATCTTTCTCCCACTTTTTCAGAACATGGACAGGCTATGGCATGTATTTAAATCAAATATCTTAAAATATCATCAAATATCTGAATAGGTGAACAGTGTAAAGACTAAACATTTTTTACGTTCGATGTAAAAAATTAAATCGTTAAAAATTAACACATTTAATCAGACATTACAAGACTCACAATTATATAAAGCAACAAGATATTAAAGCAAACATCTCAGGCTACGATCAAGAAATGGCATACGATAATCAGAATATTACCAAACATGTTTACAGTGAAAACTGGTAAAACGTTTGACTGTAAACATGTTTTATGATAGTTTGGTTATCATCTGTGGTCGTATTGATGGAGGGCTCGATCGTAGAATGAAACGTTTGCTTTAATATTTTATTCTTTTATATAATTGTGTGTTTTTAGTTTTGTAATGTCTGTTTGAATGTGATAATTTTTAACAATGTAAAGGCTACTTGCACACATGTATTCTGAAAAGTTTTTCAAAACATAAGCAATTAAAAATTTATTATTGTAATTCACTATGTAAATCATTATTTATTCTAAAGCTTTTAATCGTTGATATTTTATAAGTGTATAGTGGCATTTCATAATATTAATTGTATATCATACCTACTCAAGAAAATTTTCATCCTTTAAGAGGAATCTTTAAGAATATATATACATATATTTGCTCCATTAATACATGCTGCTGAAAGTCTATTTTTAAAATAACTGACGTTATGTGAGAGGAAAAAAACATATTAAGAAAACATAATAGGAAAAAATAAACATAATAAGAAAATTTTTGTGTGTTTAATTTAATGCATCTCAAGTGTTTTGTGTTGTGTTTGAGTCCTGCTTTGGGTAGGGTAACCCTATTTCACTCGTTCTCGACGCTATACGCGGTTGGATTCTGTTCGGGTTAGAGATAATTATTTTCATTGCGAATCGGATTTGGGTCGGGTTGATTCTAATTGTTTCACGTTAGGGTTGGATTAGGGTTGATTTTTGATACTTGTGGCTTGGGTTCGGTTTAATCTAATTAAAAAAAGGAATATTATTTCATATAAAAAAATCAATAAATCTTTACATGTTTAATTTTCTATTAAAAAGTCAAAATTGTTATTAGACAAATGATTGTAGAGTATTTTTCATAATTGTTGTAAATCATAGATCCATTTTCTTATGTTTTGGATTTCAGATAAGATTTATTTTCTTGTTGAAGAATTTTTGTTGTGGTTTACGAAGACCCTTTTCTTGGAATCGGGTTCTTTTTCGGATTAACTAAAATACTTTTGTCGAGTTTTGAGTTGATTTTAAGAAGAATTTTCGATAGAATCCGACTCATATAAGACTCAATAGTTACGATACCTAACTTTTTAAGCTCCGTGTGTATTATTTATGAGTGCATTTTTACATAAATAATAATTAAACAAATACGTAATTTGAAGAAAATTTAAACAAAGAAATTTTATTTCTTACTTTTTTTATTATCTACGAGGTACAGATATTAAGATATTTCATTCAGTTGTTTTTTCATTTAATGTTCATTTTTTTGTAAAAGAAATATCGTTATATCAATTGAACTTTCAAAAATAAAAACCAAATTCAAATAATATGTTATTGAGACCACCTTAAACATACCTATCAACAGAAATGAGAAAATGCATACTGTAGCTTGTAGATTCAAATGAGAAAACATAAATCTTTCGTCGATATTCATTATAGTTTTAAACAAATAATAATAAAATTATTTTTTCCTCAAATAAACAGTTTATAGTTAATGCATTTCTCAGTATTTGTGCGCATTTTTTTTTCAATTTAAAACTAATATTTTAAAATGAATCTTATAAACTGCTGTAATATGCAATCCTTTTGTATTAAATAAAAACAATTAAGAAATAATTCATTTTACAAAGTATAAGGATCTCTTTTGTTTTCTATCGCAAAAAAAAAAAACATTTAATTCTACAAATAAAATCCAAAGTATTATACTTATATTGTAAACATCGTTAAAAGTACAATACATAGTATTAGAACCGAAATGATTCTTTTAATATACATTTCACTATACTTTAAAATTGTTTCATGATCCTTGTATCGTTTGCAATATCCGCTGAATAATTCTATAATGTAGTTGCTTCCTACAAATAAATATATCAAAAAGCTTACAAGTCTAATGCACAAATAATTAACAGTAAAACATTGTTTTCAAGCATATAAATCATTATTTATTCTGAAAAGTTTATTAATTTAATCATGCATACCTTTAGTGTACATCAGCAGTACATAATACAAACTCCTTAGCATTACTACTCAAAGAAAATTCTAATCTTTAGAGGAATCGTGAACAATGGATACTTCCTTTTCGCTCCATTAATCCAAGCCACTAAAGTATGTTCTTAAAGTAGCTCAAGTATTATGTTAGAGATATACAGTGAAAATAATAAACATAATAGGAATATTTTGGTTTATTCAAGTTAATCCTTCTCAAGAGTTTTGCTTTGCGATATCTAACTTTTCAAGATAATGAAAAGTCTCTGTGTATTATTTATGAGTGTCTTCATATAAAATATTACTTAAATTATACAGAATTCCAGAATTTTGTTATATGTCACTATAATGATGGAAATGAATTTTTCTTTCTCAAACCTACTATTGTTTAAAGTAATCACTATATGTTTTCTGCATAAATAAATTATTAAAAAAAATTAATTAGAAATTAATTGTATATCAAACTTAGATATTTCATTTTTTTACAGATTCTAGGTTTAGCAAAAGTGTTTTATACTTGAATGTGCATGAAAGGAATGTATTGAGATGTATTTATATCTTTTTCTTAAAAGTTATTACTTTTTATTTGTTGCATATGATCCCATTGTTAAACTAAGAGAAATGCTAATACAAAAGTTTATCCTGTTCTATTGTTTATTTCTTTACATTTCAAAAACTGAGCAATTATATTAATACAAAATAGATGGTAATATAAATTTTAAAAAGCAATATTTCAAGTTACCTGTAAAATTTTATTTTATTTTATTTTATTTTAATTTATTTATTTAATTCATTTGTTTATTTATTTATTTATTTTTAGGGAATAAAAAAAAGACTTGCTGATAGGTATGAAAGCTGAAAGCTATTGCTGATGGAATATCTTTCACTAAATTTGGATATTTTAACTAAATAATTAAAAAAATATGCGAAATTTTAAGATCCGTTGTAGAAGTAAAGAGAAAACATTTGTAAAAGAAAACGTAAAAAAGCAAAGCAAAATGCAAATATTTTTTATATTTCTCGAAGACGTTACAGATTTCAGGGTAATTTCCACTGCTTAGAATATTGACCGGACCTTTCTTCCGGGATGCTGTGTAAACCTCTTGTGACTGTTTTTTGAGTGCTTGATACGGCGGTGGCAAAATGATGCCCTAAATGTTCTTATTGACCTTAAGAAATAGAAAGAATTCACAAAATAGAGACAGTACGGCGATTGGGGGAAAATCGCGCTATTTTTACGCGAGATATTCTCTCGTCAACAAAGTTGTGTAACTTCTAGCATTGTCAGGTTGGAGAATCTAGCACTTGGCGATCTCCCGTTGGACTCTGATGGCCATTCTCCTGATTCATCCCTGTACTTCTACGTAGAAAGCTGTATTTACTGTTCAACTTTGTGGCACAAACTCACTCACTGAACTGTTGGCTGCGACGATACTCATCCACATAGCGTCAGTATTTCAACTGTTCGAAGGCTCCAATGGCTCGACGCGGAGTAGTGACATTTGGGCATTAAAGCTGATTCCGTCTACGAGTTTTCTCTACAGCTGCGGTAATCTGACTTGGTAACAGATGCGTGTCAAAAGCATTTTATTGTTAAGTTTGGAACGGACCCTGTATATACCATCTTTCCCACACTTAAAAATAAATGTATGACTTTTTGTATGTGTGTCAGAGATGGCAATTCAGACGAATTCTTTATTCAAATATTCACCACTATTTCCAAATCACGGTATTCGCCTTATTTAATCTGTTATTAAATAAGGCTGAAGTTATTATATCCAAATAGTGATAGATATCTGACAAAATACACCTATTAGGCAACAGTGGTGTGTACACAAGAATTCTACACACAAAATGCATTTTTCCAACTGTCAAATAACATCAATTTACATACATAGGAAGAAAACTGAGAAGCTGCTGTTTTTTGCTAATTTTTATCTGAGTAAAAATGTCAATTTCTTTATTACAAAAAATGGTAATAGAATTTCTTATTTTTAAATAAATAAACCAACACAAATTATATAAGAATTTTGTTAACATTTTCTTTTATATCTTTCTTTTATTAAATTTTATACTGTAACACAAATTGGTTTCTGTGATAATGTTGAAAGCAAGGCTGCCAGTTTAGCCTCTTTTTTTATTCAGAATTTCAGAATTTATACCAAAATACCGAGTAGTACAGTTTTGCTTTACTTAATGACAGACAATTCGTTATTACACAATGTAAATATATTTCTTTGGGAATTCGCTGAGTGAATTTAAAAAAAAAGCCAGATTAAAAACTCGAACATCACACATCTGTCCGGCATGATTTCGCTACACTGCGCAGTGTTACAGTGCTGAACCGTCTCATACAACATCATTTAGCTTTACCAACTAAGAAAAAGCAACTTAGGTAACAAGATGCACTGAAGCCACGTCGGCCTAGAGACTTTTCAAAAACTAGGCAAAAGCCCGGTATGTAGGAGCCTAATGTCATCGGTCAAATAAAAAAAAAAAAGGCCAAACTGGCAAAGCCGGCAAAACACACTACAGTAATCCAGTTTAAACTAGTAATTGTATCAATATGTTTTTTATTTAGGTATTACAGTGAATATGATAATTTTTTCCAACATTTTATTGAGAATAAAAAACTTTAAAACTTTTGAAAGGCTTTTTATTCAAATATATAAATGTTTTAGTAAAAAGAAACAAGAAAGATAGCAATGTACGGTGATTTATTAAAAGAAACTCAAAATCCACAATTTTAAAGTAAAAGTGTCATTAATCAATTTAGATCGTCTATTATTATGTCATTAAACATTGAGGCAATATTTATTTTCATTCTTTTCTTGAGAAATAAATTTGTTTTTAAATTTATATCTGCAAAATAAAGAAGATATCATTAAGGCAGATTTAATGCTTTTAGAAATTTCTAAACAAATCTCAATTAAAAATGATTTTTTTTTTGTATGTTGCTGAAATAAAATATTCCGTTCATTATACATGTTTTGTTGAGATAAAAATGAAATAAATAAGTTAATGTTTTATTTTTCAAAGCATATTTTCAAAATTTCAAATTAGTATTATTTTAGTTATTGAGAAAAAATTAAATATATTAATGAATATTTTCCATCAGTAATATTTTTATGCTTTTAAATAAATGATTCAGCTAATTTAAAACATAAATTCTGCATAATGTTAAATATATATATATATATTTTAACAGACTTTTCCTCAAAATTTAATAATTTAATAGATAATACATTTTTTATTACGTATAGTTTTTCTTTTTTATTTTATTTTATTTTATTTTTTTAAGATACATCCGCTTTTAATGTCAGATCGTTAAAAATAAATCACAAAAAAAAAAAAAAAAAAAAAAAAAAAAAAAAAAAAAAAAAACTCCGCGTTAGACTTGATATAATGCTTCACTCATAATATGTAATTTTTGAAATAGAGGCTGTTTTCGTTTTAATAGATTGTGAAATACTTTTCAACACTATAGGAATATTATTACGGAATATAATTTTAATGAACTGAAATGAGATATCTAAATATATCATATAGAAAACGCAGTCAACAGTTAAGAATCCTTTTAAAGCAATTACCGTTTATAGAAAGTAATGTGTGCGAAATGTCTGTGCAAACTTGTAAATAACATATATTTTTTTTAACATAGCTCATTGTGAAACTTTATTAAAACAAATCTACAGAACACATAACACAGGTCAAAATTCACTTTCAGGAATTAATATTTATAGATGATAATGTATGCAAATTCTTTTGTGCATATAACATATATTTTTTTACACATATCTCATAGTGAAAATATAATATAATCTATATATTTAAAACGCTAAGCGATTTCTTTCGACAATCCGTCAGAACAAACTACTGCATCAAATTACACCATTCTTTTTTTAAATGAAAGATATTTGGACAGAGATTTGTTATCGTGCATTCGTTTGTTCGAAAATTTAATTAATTACCTGTAATTTTCAATTAAACATTTACTTCTGCTTATGACGTCATAAGTCGGCAACTCCCACTTTTGAGGGCATAGAGTTTATTCCCTGAACTCTGTGGTTCACCAATCTTTTGACATTAGCTAATATCAACTACGTAATATTTTAGCATTGTAGTATAAATTCTTTAAAAAAAAAAAACTTAATTAGCTAGAATATAATCATAATAAAATATCTAAACGTAAACATATCAATATGAATAACAAATCTCACGTAAAATGCTGCAATTTAAATGATTCCAATTGAAACAAGATTTGGAGAGTTATCCTTGACGCCCAGCTAACATAAAAGTACCTATTTTATTTTATTTATTTACACACATATTCAAATTTATTATAAAACACCAGGTTGCCATACAAAGCAAAAATCGTCATTTAGGCGCCAAAAACTAACCCAGGTGCGTCTGCGATATATGTACTGATTTAATCAAAATTATTTTGGTTGCACTGCATATTGCAAAATTAATTAAATCCATGATTATTGCTTCTTTCTCAGATTAAAAATAAAAAAAATTGGTACTTCTCTATTATCCCGTCGACCACTTTTCATAAGAAAAAACTATCGCCAAACTGTAACGCCAAATAAACGGGAGAACGTTGCCATTGAAATATCAAAATAAATAAATAAATAAAATACATGAATTTATGGACACAATTGTTATTTTAAGTAATGAAATAACTAATAAATCAGTAAAACATAAGGACGCAAATCTCGAATTAAAAACCACTTGATGACGTAACAAACACGTATAATGCTTCTGACATCAAGTAAATCGCACTTCATTTTCGGCGTTTAATTTTACAGTTTGGCGATAGTTTTTTGTTATGAAAAATGGTCGACCGGATAATAGAAAAGTACCAGAAAATTTAATGGTTAACGAAATTCAATTATTTGATCGATCGCAAATTTTGGTTCTTTTCCATTATACCGACACCATGCCATACATGTAAATATATGCTTCGCGACAATGGTGTCCATATAATGGAAAAGTACTCATTTTTTTCTTAGTTCGGGCTATACCAAAAACAAACATTTTACGGGTAACAAAAAAATCGCCGAAAATGGCTGCTTCATCAGCTGTTATGACAGCAAAGTTGGATAAAATCTAATAACCTGAATTTTACAACGTTTATGCGAAACACCACAGAGAACACAGGCTTTTTTTATATAAGTAGGGTATATTTAAACAAGAACTAACAACCTATAATAAGAGAACTAACAACCTTCAATAATATAATGCATGAAAAAGTAAACAAATAAGTGATTCCGTGCATTATCCCGTCGTCCCATTAATAAAAAAAAACTATATGCAAATTAGGTACTTTTCGGTTAGCCGGTGCCAGTAATATATATATATATATATATATATATATATATATATATATATATATACATAATAATAAACTCCAATGGAAAATTACTTGCAGAATCATTGTCACAAAAGCCAACCAAAATCTATAAACCACATAAATTCAATACTAGAAAAACAAAACTATATACATTATATATATCTGTATATATGTATGTATATACTATATATATATATATATATACATATATACTTCATTGGCGCCCTGCTAACCAAAAAGTACCTCAAATAATTCGCCAAACTGTAGCGCCCAATAAACAAACGGAAGAATGGTGCCATTAAATCTGAAAAAAGAAAAATAATAATAATAAAAAAATAATTAAGAAAAGCCTCATTTACTAAAGTATCATTTATCAGTAACTTTTAACAATAAAATTTACAATATATTAATGAAAACAGAATCAAAAATAATCTTGGATATTTATTTATTTACATTATTTCTCTTAATTATGGAAAAGGAATTATCATACTGATTATGTAAAGGAATGAAGAAACCATACAAATAAATTACACTTGAAAACATTAAAAATCTCCTTTATCTGCAGATTGATTTATTATTGTAAAAAAAAATTCTTCATCTTTACATAAAAATTGATTAGCTTAAAACAATGGATGCGTTTCAGAAGATATGGATTTGAAACGAACAATGATTAAAGAAGACACTTTAAAAATTTTGATCAAAACATTTTAAAACTTTTTTAACGTCGAATTTCGACGGTGCGTTTGGGGAGATGCAATGCACATGCGCATAGGAGCTCATTCGGTTGCATTATCACAAGGGGGGGTGTGTGTGCCTTATTTAACATGTTATTTTATTGACTGAATATGAGATGAACGTAGGGATATGCTATTTGTATGATACTTCATAGGTTCAGGAAATTTTCTTTCTTGCCGTGAGGAATAGGGCGGTAATGTCAAACTGATTTCCATTTTGTTTACGGATTGTTTGTTTGGAGTTTGCATCGGAAATAATAACGTAATTCACTGGGGGAAATTTTTTTAAATAAAATATTTGAAAGATTGTTTCATAAGCACCCCTACTTATGTAATAAAGAAGCTTATTTTACTAATATTGTTATTGAATTTTTTTCCGTCAAGTTTTGACGGGTACCATCTAGTTAATATAGAAAACGCCTATTATAGGAATTTATATGACCTTCCAAAATGTAAAACACATCCATTATTTCAGTACGTTTTGATTTAATGAAGGTAATTCTGTTTAAAAAAATTCTGTTAAATATCAATATGAAAATATTGATCAAATTATCAAAATAATACTTACGTCAGGTTATACAGGTTTTCCAAAAATACTTTCACATTTTTCGAAAAATCACAAAAAGAAATAATCAAGGAAATGCACTTGAGACTTTCTGTATTTAAAAATGATCAATATTGTTCATTTTAATGATATTCAAAATATGTCAATGTATGTATTCCAGTTGTCGAATGAAACGCATCGATTTAGTGATAGATGTCGAACTACGTTCTACAGAACGATTATAAAATAACCTTTCCTGTTTGAAGGCATCTGTCGCTAAAACTGATGAACATGAATGAGATTATATTTCATATTTAGAATGTGGAAGGTATGGATATTTGAATACCGTGAATAAAATACGTCTAACTTTTATTACATTAATTATTGCGGATAAAGATCATTTTGCAATTGTCTGAGTCAAACACAATCGGATATTTACGTTGATCGGAAGTAAGTCACTTTGCGTATGACAACGCAATGCCTCTAATGGCCCTTGAAAAGTAATTGTGAACATTGAGAAAAATAAATTTTTGAAATGATTAACGAATTGCTTACACTATACGGCCAAGCTTTCTGTAGTAATGTGTAGGAAGGTTCTGCAAAGTTCACCAAGTCTGTGGTATTGGACTTTTGTTTTTTCGGAATTCATTTTCGCAAGCATTCAAATTTATAAATGTAAAATTTTATTTGATTCCGTTTTTTAAGTTTCACTTCAGATGCCTCTCAACAGGGAAAAGTTGCTATTTTATACAACTATAGATAAAATGTTTGTTAATCGACAGTCTAAGTGACCGCTGTAATTTGACTTGCTTACCGCCAGCTTTACAATTTGGGGATTGATGAACATTGTTTTTTTTTATTTATCCCAGTGATATAGACAATTAATAAGTCCAAAGATGCGCTGTGAAAATTTTCCGTTCTACTTCTAACCATTTGACGGAGAAAAACAATGTAGAAACATCAAAATATAAATTTCTTGATCTTTCAAAACGCCGTATTAAGGTGAAACTTCAACAATGGTTCAATTTTCCATTATCCTATGGTAATATGTAACAGCCAATCACAAAAAAATAATTCTATGCAGTTTCAACATGCTGCTTTAGTAAACCATGATAACAGTCCTCTCTTATAATGGTTATAATGCTGGCTACAATAAAGAGCATTCAGTTCGAAACCCAATAAGTCTTGGATGCTCACATTATGACAGATTCCACTTTCAACCAATATCCAAGTCTAATTTTCCAAACTTTCTAACACATAACTGTAGGCAGTATATGGTTAAACATTTCATTAATTTATTATTTCACATTTTACCAGTTCTCTTTTCCAATTATTGACTATTATGGTTCAACACGAGTTTTAAATCTATGAACAAGGTTTTTATTAGAATGGCAAGCTTTTTCTCACCATTTTAGTGAAATTTTCTACCAAATCTTAATAGTGCGTGATATCTAGCAATCTAGGTGACTATAATGTTCGACCATTTCCTCATTAACCTTGGAAAATGTCATTTCCACTTCCTTTATAGTAAAACGGTGACACTTTCCTTATTGAACGCAAAAATCCGTCTTTGCGTATATTTCTTTGGTTTCCATTATTTTGTTTTAGAATACAGATTTTCCGTTTACTTTCAATGAACAATGACAAACAAAATACTGTTCTGTTGTAATCCTTCTTTGCATGTTAATTTTGAATTGTAGTTTAATCAGATATAAATTAATTTTCATTCAAAATAATATGTTTCGCACAACTAAGAACATTATATTTTTTACTATTCAAATGTACCTACATATCACATCTACATTTTTTAAATGATCAGTAGACCGAAACGAAATTTTGCAATATCCCAAATAGTGTTACGACAAAAGTAAAAATTATAAGTAAAGTATCAATTTATAATGTTTTATACCAGTTATTACTGAACCTTTTATTCATTTCAAATCACAATAACCTTATAATGATAAAAACTTATTAAAAAATTAAATTGTTTTAGTAACACAAACAAAATTTTGCACAATATAAATATTTTGTTACAATTTGTAATAAAATATTTTTTTTTAAATATTTTCTTCACATGATACTAGTAAATCTTTATCCATGGATCTCAGCTGATTTTGTTTTCGTTTTCGTTGTGAGCAATATTCACTGCAGAAAAGCTTATTTATCACGAATGTAAGATTGAAATATTTTTTTAAATAATTGTAAATTTGAAATTGAGAGAAAAATGTACATTTTATGTTTCTTTTAATTATTTTCGCTGCAAATATCTGACATTCTTTATTAAGAATATTTAAAAACTGAAGAAAAATTAGAAGGAAAAACAACTTTATGACACTAAACTACACTACATAGTAAAATGACGATTGTAGAAAGTTGCATTTCAAAGTACGTATTAATTCGTAGAATCTTGATATAAATTTTCTGAAAATTTTCGCGACTCACCTGAATTTCTCTTAAGATACATCAGTGTAATGCGGCACACTGGTTAAGAAATAATGTTTTATATCGTAATCAAACCTTTTACACAAAAAACGACACGCTTATTACTGTTTCACAAAATTTATTTAAGATGTAGCACAAATTGTTGCCGATTTTGTTTCTTTAGTTGGTGGTCAGCTTCAGGTTGTTTCCGGATTGGGTTTTGATTGATGCGGGTCGAGTTTGCCAAATCGTGTTTTAAAAAGAATGGCCAGAATATTGTATCAGTTGAAAAACTATACATTTGGATGTACATGTATATATATATATGTGTGTGTGTGTGTGTTTGTTCATTTTCCGACATAAAAGATAAAATTGATGTTTTATACAAAATTATAGATGTAGGCAGCAAGGAAGCATTAGGAAAAGAACTTTGATTGGATTAAGAAAAGTACTTCTGAAAAGTCGAGGGTCGGAATTGGGTCTGCTTCGGCCCCAAGACTAAGTAAGGTGGAATATATTTCATTAATTGCATTAAAATGTGGATTCGTTTCCTTTAATTTCGGCTTTTGGGTTGAAATGCGTAGGGTTTAGGTTGACTCCAAGCAGAACTTTCGTGTTCGGGACGGATATAACCGATCCTGTTCAGAACACTATTATAGATCACAATAAACGATGCCTGAGAACACGACAGTAAGAAACAATTCCTAAAAGTAGTTACATTTTTTTCCTTAAATAGTACTTGTTGCTGTGATCGGAATGTCTTCTTGCACTTAAACGTTTCAATGAAAAAAAAGCTGTATCATATTTTAGTGCTAAGAAAATGCTGTAAATCTAAAAAAAAAAACTACTTCTTGGGTCATGGGAAATTCTATAAGAACATTGTGTACTTAATTGCGTATAGCTTACGAGAACTTTTCTCATATCTAATTAGCCCAAGTACTAAAATATGTGGGCTTAGATTTTTCTTAAATATTTCATTATAAAACATAAAATATACTTTTTTATTTGAAATTGTTTTATTGAAAGCTAGATTTCAAAATTAAAGGAAACATGACATTTTTGTTTTTCCTGAATATTATCTTTATATTATGTCAACAATTTGTTTTTCTAAATAACGATAATATAGCATCTTCGTTTGACAGACTCTTAATAAGTAACAAAATGAACATCTGAAATAGACAGCATCTAATTAAATATAACTATTTCATTTACGAAGAAAATGCAAAACAAACTCTCTCGAAAGCACTTAATTTCTGAAATCAAATGAATATTAATGAGAAATCGTGTTCTTAATTGAATTGAAAACAATGTAACGAGCGATAACAAGATATCATTAGAATCAAAAATGTTCGTCGCCTGCAAATAATTAATTGGATAATTATTCACTGTTTAATATTCTTACTTTCCAAACAATTTCTCTCTCTTTTTATAGAAGAAGCAATAAATGAGAATTCACATTCAACTGACTCCAATTACAAAATTTAAATTGAAAATGCAAATTGAAAAAAAAATGCATTTTTAATATCATAATTGTAGAAAACGCTAAATGTAGTTTTCAGCTTAGGAGCAATATAAAAGTAAAGCTGGTATTCTTTTTAATTTATGGTACATTTGTACATAGCTATGCTTTTATATATAATTATAGTTATTTTAAAAG
Organism: Maratus michaelseni; assembly: GCA_963931845.1. NCBI lineage: Eukaryota > Metazoa > Arthropoda > Arachnida > Araneae > Salticidae > Maratus > Maratus michaelseni. The sequence goes on from OZ007587.1 coordinate 374,202,108, forward strand.
TGAAATCAAATGTCTTATAGATTATTTAATTAATTTGCTGCCTTTTAAAAATTACATCTATAACGTATAATGTAAAGGTTTTCATATTTGATTCTTAAGATTTTTTAACAAGAATAAAAAATCATGCTTCAAGCATAGATTATGAAATACTGTTCAACTCTTACATAATACTTTAACATAACTTTACGAATTAAGATGGTTAAAGTTGAAGTCTAAGAAAAAAATTTGGAAAATGCATAAAAATTTGAAAAACCTATTTCAGTAATTACCATCAAGAGCTGGACAAATAGCCGAATTATTTTGTGTAGCACGGTATATATATATATGTTTGTATATATATATATAGTACAAAGTATGGTAAAGTTTAGTTCAGTTACGAAACGCATTGCACAGTTAAAAATTCCTGATCAGCAATTCCGTCAATAAACCGAAATGTAATCGATATCTTTTGTGCTGTCCTGTATATAATCAATAGCATTTATACACATCAAGTAATATGTAAAAAAATTGCTAAACTTAAAAACACATACCACAACTGTAAACGCACTTCTAGTAATTTTTGTTCATAGACATTGACGGAATTATATCGTGTTTCCCTGAAAATGAATGATGAATGATATGCCAACCATATACTATTGTAAGCCTCTTGTAAGCTTCAGTGATATATATCAATTTCAATATGTTTGAAATAGTTTAACGTAGTGAAAATACGCCGAAAAAGTCTTTTACCCATATGCATTAATGTGACGGAATTATTTAGAGTGTTTCTCTAAATTAACTATAAATAGTTTACAGTTCATTTTCAATGCCAAACATGACATAGTAAACCTCTATAACAAATATTAACTGCATGGTAATCCGAGTATATTTACATGAGGTAGAGCACAGACAGACAGACAGACAGTCCGAATTCATAAACACTTTTCAACTATGTTGGAAAGTGTAAAAAATAAGTTGTTCAATTTTCAAAACATTCCCGCTAAACAGACGGCAGATAGACAGAATTGAGTATTGATGAATACTTTTCAAATATGTTAGAAAGTGTTGCAAAACAGAGTTAGAGTCAGACCGAGTAGAGCTACTAACCTAGGCACGTCTGTGAGCCACCGATACTTTTTTTAAGTTACAAATTTATGTATATATTTTTTGACTTGGCATATAAACATATAAACCATAAAATATAAATAAAATATAAGAAACCATAAATAAATATAAATAAAAGTTTTATAAATATATACATGTAATTTATATTATAGTATTAGGTAAAGGGTTCAAATGAGTTATCTTACCCAGTAACTGATGGAATTTGAAAAGTCATATTAATCAACAGGCATATTTTATAAGAAGATCTTAAAATAATAAATTTTTTTTTTTGTGATTTTGTTCTCCATTAACTAACTACAACTTCTCACAAAACATTTAAAACATTGTTAAAATTGTTCACTTCGTTGTACTGTTTAATATGTCATTTCATATCCTGAAAATTTTCTATATTCAATTTACTTTCCAGAAATCATTTCTTTTACAATTATAGCTAATGAAATCAAATAAACGTTATAAGCATATTCTATTATTTTTAAAAGTAGATTTGATTAATTGCTATGACTTATTGGAAATAAAGTTTGCCGTGAAAAAGAAATACCACGAATATTCTACATTGAATATATTTTCACACGAATTTGGAATATTTTCTGGATAATTGAAAAGGAAATACAGGAAAGCAAAAATAGTCCACGGAAATAATCATGTTTCATATATAACTGATAAAAATTGGTAACCAAAACCAAAATTATGTAATATTTTCATAACATTTGAGCCGTACACGTTTTTTGCGCTGCTTTATTTGAAATTATTTGCTGACATGTGTTTTATTAATTTTCAATTAACTGCAACTTTTACTTAAACGACGTGTTTTAACGAAATGATAGTGTGCTGTGTCCAATGCCTATTGAAACATATTTCCAATAATAACTCATGCATCGTTGTGCGGTTTGCATTTGCATACAAAAAGAAATATCGATATAAGAAATAATAATGTTGCGTAAATCGAGATCGTGTAATTCGCTCTTCACCTTTCAACACATGCATTTTTCTTTCAATTTTGTTTGGATTTATTTAAATTGTCATGTCTTGCGTTTTTAGAGAATATGACAGCTTAAGGAATAACAAGGAACCAGGAGTTTCTCTTATCAAATTTCAGTATTTTTTAGTGCAGGTAGGCATCATAAAGGTTACCTGCAGAAAAAAAAATCTTAAACTCAAATCTTTCTTGGCATGACATCTACACTCTAAAGGTCTGTCTGCTAAAATAATTTTAGTTTTTCTCATTGATCCTTGTAATTACTAAAAAAAAAAATGTATTCTTACTCAGTTACAAGAAAATCTGTAAGAATTACTAGAAAAGAGCTAGAAACGATTCCGGTTTATAATACTTGTTACTAAAAAATTCTGTGTGATACAAATTTACTAAAATAATTTTAGCAATCAGGATTTTTTTTTACAATGTAGTGAAGCTGCATGGCAAGGTAATTAAAATTATAGAGTAAGCAAATAAATAATGAAATGTAAAAACTTTAAAACTTATTTTTTAATCTGATCTATGTTTCACAAAGACTCTCAGAAAAGTATTTTCCCTCTTTCAACAATTCAAAAATGTCTGACTCATTTTAAAAGGTAAAAGCCTGATTATTAAAGCAAGTTGTTATAGAACAGTTTTTTAAAAATAAGTTAGCTACATTTTGTATTATAAGCGATTATAGTTGCACCACGGCAGTTTTTACTCCCCCGTGCTATCGCTGCCAAATATTTGGTACAAAATTTTTCCAACTTTAATAGCATTTTCTGAAAGATCCGCATTTGCTCCCCGCAAAAAAGTAAACAGTTCGATTACAGATATTTTGAATAAGTACTCCTGATAATTTCATGTGTTTGAGAACAAAAATGTGTCATAAAGTAGCATATTTTTCATTTGGGAATAGCCTTAATATATAGGATCAATAAATAAAAAGTTCCTAAATCCTCCTCTGCTGAAAATTGTCTATCTTAATTTATTTTGTTGTAAGAAAACCAGTCGTTTAAATTTTCATCACACAATTTTTAAAGTTTAAGTTTCTGTAATTTGTTTTACACTTTCTATCATATTTGTTTTTTGTGTCTCCTATTTGTTTTAAGGTAAAAATTTCTACAAAATCAATTGTACATTGAAATTTCTCTTTTTTAATAAATATAGCAATATTCTATAACAATCGGTGTTTTATTAAGTGTGTATATGTAATAAAAATATCTTAACTGACTAAATGTTTGAAACATATTTCTAATATCTCCTTAAAATTTCGCTACTCTCCATAAATTAAACTAAACACATACAACCAGTAAATTTTACAGGCGTAATTTACTGCTGAAAATGAATTAAACACATTCAGTTTAATCACAAGCTAGTATTGATTACAGCATTACTTTTTAAACTCCATTTAACTAAAAAATATTTTCTCCTAGTGTTTAATTTTTCAGTCACTTAGAAAGAAAAAAAAAAGACTTTTTTTTTCAAAATCATCAGAAGAAAAGAGAATTTAGCTACATAAATTTTTAAATCAGGTGCAGGAGAAACTGACAATTTGCCCCGCCTCCCGTTTACTTTTAATGTGCCCATGATTGAAAATCTGCAACCGAATATTCATTCAAATTAAGTCAAATTCATTCAATTGCATCTTTATAATTTCACTTAATTTTTTATTTATTTAATCCTTTTCAAATAAGTTATCTAAGTTTAGACTACATGTAAAAGTATAAAATTTAATCGAGTTGCCCCTATTTTCTGCTTTGTGTATTTTTATAGAATTTTTAGTTTCATATATACCGTTTCTGTTTAATTTTTTTTACATAGTGCACTAAATTTTAGTTGATAGTGCGGTGTGTGTGTACAGGGGGGGGGGATGTTAAATGTCTGTATTTATTTTATAAGTAGTTGCATTACGTAAGAAAGCTTAATATAATTTTAAATATATCGAATTTAAACTGATTCTTAGATAAAGTTATTTTTTTTATTTAAGAGAAATTAGACCAGAGGTCTTTATTGTCATAACAATAAAGTACATTAATTAGTGGAACATAAATTAAAATATAGAGTTAAATAACAGTTATAAAAGCAACCAATTATTGTTATTTAAAAAATAACTCTCCATAGCAAACAGAAAAGCTACATAACTTTAAAAACAAAGTTTTAAATCGATTGAAATCATATATTTCTCTGGCATGCCTTAAATAACGTCTCTCGCATCGGACGTAGAAGAACAAAAACAATGGATCAAACGTTAAAATAAATAAGATAATATCGAAGAACAGACGTACCAAACAAGCGATAAGCGCGCCATACTATCCCTCTGCTTGGTAGTGGTGTCGGTACTAAGTACTAATTAAAAAAATCCGGTGGCAAACAGGCCGCAGGGAAGATCTTGTGTAATACACCCTTGTCTTACTTCAAAGCAACACTAGATACCGGGCTAGCTCATTCATTCTCATAACGTCACAAATAGTGGCTGGTCACGACCAGTGATTGGTACAAAGCGACGCGCCCATCGTTTTGTGCCAATCGCTGTATACCTTTCGTCTTGGCCAGTCACCTTTTGTGACGTCATGATAATGAATGAGCCAGCCCGGTATCTAGTGTAGCTCTGCTTACTTCCATATGTGTTAGTAGTCCCATGGTTTTGACTCTTTGAGGAAGGAAGTAAATGAGAGCATTATCATCCGCTGAGAGGGGCACTCTTGTGACGGTGGAACAGGACGGTGTTTGAGTGCAGCTGGAAACTTTATTCCATGTTCTATGTTTGTTTTTCCCAAGGCCATTCCAAAGTTAATGAACTATTCACCTTCAAGTGTCTGGGCTGTTTACCACAAGTGTGAACGGATTAAAAATTATCTGTTCATATCTTAGCTAACAAAATTCTTTTAGTTTTCAAATCCCTATACAAAGAAACCAGTGCTCCTAAATTTAGATATGCATGCAGTCCACGCGAAAAGCATTGAGCTGTTTGATCTTGCAAGAAAAAATAATGTTGTAATTAAGTGCCAACTCCCGCACACAATCCACCGCCTGCCACCTCTGGATACTCCATTTATGACATCTTTAGGCACTATAATTTAACTATAAACAATAAGTACGAACTTGGCGACTCATTCAAATAGAACGTCAGGCTTCAATTTATGAAATTTCAGAACTGCTGAAAACGGTATTCTCGAGAACAGGTGCATAAAAGGTTTGAAAAAAAAAGTGATCCCTGATTATCTATATACTCCAACTTAAACCACGGAACATTCTGATGTTAAAACTAACCCAACATATCATGACACTTCCTACACGAGTTGTTCATTAGATGTGGTGATTGTTGGCAGCTTACCATCAACGGCTGACTCCTCTCGCTTGAATTGAACTCCGATGAATGATGACAACGAACCCTCAACTTTAAACAGAGACACTTCTTCGGCATCCATACCTAATGATGATATCTCCAAGCTTTTACTACCTAAAGGCGACAAAGTTGATTGCAACCGTGCTGGTGTCTTATCAGTAGAGTCAAATTTCTCAATATTCCAAAACAATAGCTGAAATCAATTCAAAGAAAAGAAGAGAAACACCGGAGACAAATTACAAAAAAGTTAAAAAATCGCAATTTTAACTTCATCGCCCTAAAAAAAGAACTCAGAACTGTAACTGCACGAATATCATTACAAGAATGACTGCTAAAGCCACAAAACCTTTTGGAGAACCATTTGTAATTTTTGCTTTGATTTAAAATAGTACCTACTATTTGTGTTATTTTCGTGTTTTAAAACCGTAGATTAAGCTTGAGAAACAATGATTATTTTATTTGAAAATAATAAATTAAAAATTTTCAAGTAATGTAATTTCATGTGCATAGGCATACATACCAAATTAAATGTCCCATTTTTTTTTTCATGTGTTACTTTTGATTTGTATTTCAAATATTCATTTTTATAAAAACCAAATTATATAATACAATTGCATTTTTTATAATTGTTTGAATAGTATCCCATTTTACTCTTCCTTTTGGACTACTATTTTACTGTGCCATCCAGCTGAGGCCACTGTTGGCAAAATTTTAGTTGGATACATATCCTACTGTATACAAGAATTCATGCGATGTTATTGCTCTATCAATATTCGTTTGCGATACGATTGTTCTATCAATATTCATTTGCGATACGATTGTTCTATCAATATTCATTTGCGATACGATTGGTCTATCAATATTCGTTTGAAATACGATTGGACTCTGTCGCCATGACGATTCCTTGAAAGATAGTTAAGCAAAAATGTAGTAGGTAGATTGATTGATCGAAGTGTTTGTTTGTAAATATGCCCTTTCCTTAACCCTTCTTTGCATGAGTTTTTCTTTTACAATTGTGTTTTTTATACATATATTAAATATTAGACACCAGAAATTTTAAGATAGATTTTTAACTTTGTTCAGCAACATAGTTCACGGGATATTTACTGCATTACTATTTTTAATAAATATAGTGGTGGCGAAGAAGTTGATTTATTTATTAAAAGTTAAATAAAAAGTGATGGAAATTTACATCACTATGCAATTAAGGGTTAAATTGTTACTCTTTTCTGTATGCTGGAAATCTACTAGCAACAACGCTGATTGATTGTGGATAACCATAATGGATTTTTACAAAAAAAAAAAAAATGTTTTCCCAAACTACTTGCGCAAAAAATAAACCAACAAGCGTGCAATATCTAATTTAAAAAATTTATTATTAATAACACAATTGCAACTAAATCATGCATTAAAAATAAGTCACTTGCAGTCGCTTTTGTTTTCTGTTGAAAACTTACCTGTGAATATTTTCATTTTCTAACAAATTTGAATCTTTTGTATACGGAGAAAAGTAAAATTGAATCAAAATATAATACTGAATAAAAATAAAAGAAAAGTAATACAGAATATCCTAAATCCGGAATATTTCTTTAAAATGTAACAATGCAGGACAATATAAATATGTTTCAAAGGAAGAAATTTCAGTTTTGGTACATTGTAATATCGAAGAATGTGTAATATTCTTTTAGCTGCGTTGAATGAATTTTTTCTCAGTATTTCTAGAGGAAAATGCCGATAACATATTCCCAAAAGAATTTCATAAAAGCTTAAAATACAAAACAGAAACTTTCCAGTGAAAAACTGAATAATATTCGGAAAATATATTAATATCTTCTTCCAGCATGAAATCAGATTCACGGAATTTTTTGGTATACAATATTAAAAAAAAACATTCATATGATATATTTATCATATTTCCGATATTAGTTTTAGAAATTTCAGGAACTAAAAAAATCCTATATTGAGTATTTTGCATTACATAACATTAGTGTTTTTATACGTTGATAATAGATTTAGTTATATAAGCTTTGATCACTCATTTTACTATCTAAATACACTAGCGCAGCACTACGTTGACAAAATTTTGAAAAAGACTGAAATATTGTTTAAAAGCTCGAAAAAAAAACAAAAAAAACATACAATACTTTGAAATATGAAGATGCAGCTTTAATTTTTTTGTTGTTTTCAGGAAAAAGATTAGATATACAGGGTGTCCATAATTAAACGACCCTACTTTAAAGTTGTCTACAGACGAAACTATTGGTCAAAAAGTTGTGAAATTTCGTGAAGGACATCATGAAGGAATGGGAATTTGTTTAAGCAAAAAAAAATTTAGTTCAAAATTTCGCCACCAGAGGGCGTTTTTAATGAATTAATTACACATTTAGCATACATTTATATATTTTATTGCAACAAAACATTTTCCATTTGACAACCATCATTTTCAGCTACCATCTGAAATCGTAAGATAGCAGGTTCCACAGTTGTATGTTATGTTGCCCGTAGTGTATTCTGGAAAATGCTAAGAACATATCATGAAATAAGTTTTCTTGAACATTTTTTGTTGAAATAAAAATTTGTAAACTATCGTAAGTGTATTATAAATGTGTAATTCACTAAAAACGCCATCTGGTGGCGAAATTTTGAACTAATTTTTTTTTCGCTTAAACAAATTCCCATTCCTTCATTATGTCCTTCACGAAATTTCACAACTTTCTGACCAATAGTTTCGTCTGTAGACAACTTTAAAGTAGGGTCGTTTAATTATGGACACCCTGTATTCTGACAACACATTAATAATAATAATAATGATAATAATAATAATAAATACATCGTATTAGATCTTAAATATATCGCAATGATATGAAACAAAAGATTTTTTATATACAGAGTGCGTCAGAAAAATATGTACGCCTAAAATTGGAAATTCGCCTAAAAGAACATACTGGTGCTTTAAAAAATGGTAATTTGAATTCAAAATTGTCCAGCATTCACTTCAAACGAATCACATTCCGCTAATTGCGAACGACAGTATTTTAAAATCGGGTTGCAACAGCTATCATGGTAGATTACTTCTTGAGGGTTAGTTCACTCAATTGCGATCGCAGACTTTGAATGAAGCTCGTTCTGTCCCTAGTGAGTATTGTCTGTCTTTAAAATAACTAACTTTAACTGTTCTTGATTTGTTCAGTCGTTTGCTATGCAATGGAATTTTTGTACTGATGATGCCTCGCGTGTCGCTTGGCGAAACGTTTAAAAGTTGTATTTTTAATTATTTTTAAGTATATTTTTTATAAATTTTATTTTTTAACTGTGCTTAAGTCTGTCTTAATTTATTTCATTTGGTGTTTTAATATATACACACTTTAAACTGTCATAGAAAATTTATTTCCTAACATAAAATGTTTACTTTCAGGGAAAAGAAAGGCTGTAGTCCAATTTAAAAAATAAGTGTATTTTCTGGTCAAACTGTTGTGGTTAATGTAAATGTTCAAAATGGTGGCCTTCAATATTGATACATTTCTGAATACGAGTGACGACTGTTTCCGTACCTCGCAGTAATGTGTCCAATGGGATTTATGCGCACACCACTTGAATCTCAACCCAAAGTTTTTCTAGGTTACGTGGGGTTTACAACAGTACCCCTCATCTTTTACTGTGTACCATTAGCCTCCGAAATATTACCGAACACCGAAATATTACCGAACGATTGCAGCACCCCTCCAATTATAAAGGATGCTCTAAATTTTCTTTAAAATTCCAATTCCGGAAAAGCTACGGCAAAGCAGTTGCTGCACCAAAAATCCCCCAGCAAATATGAAAAAAAAAATCCCCCAAAACTTAAACTAAAAATAAACTAACTGCCTCAATTCAGAAACTTTATGAGTTATGTGAATTGTCCAGCTCTATTCCATCACTAGCTGAGATACTTGCGAAAATAAAAGAATGAACTGCAAATAAGTTCTTCTGGCGAAATCTTCACCTAACACAACAGTGTTCTTGCGCACATACATGAAAAAAATATTACTTACCTTAAAATAACTTACTTTCAGGAATCCGATGACAAATTCACATGCAACATCTGCATTCAGTCTTAAGTTCTCTGCGATGAGTCTTAAGTTCTCTCCAATGAGTCGTGAGTTCTCGTTTGACTTATAAGAAAATTTTCTAATTATTATTTTTTTTTATATTCTTCTGTCTATAATAGAAGAAAGTATTGTGATCGAATTTTTTTCAACTTCTAGTATTCCATGGATTTACACGTTTTATTTGTCAGAGATACTGAAAAGATTTCCGATGAAGAATTTCTGATGATACTAATTCGTAGTATCATCGGAAAGAGTAAAATGTTATTCATAGACTTGAACTAAACTTCATAAATATATATTGGCTATGGTCATCAGGTCGAGTTGAAAATGGAGATATTCCCCCGAAAGGGGAGATCTTAGAAAAAAAAACTAGTTATAATAATATATCTTTATTTTAGATGTTCAAACTTCTCGCCGTCAGCTGGAATGCACATTTGGATCCTTGTTTGAATTTCACGTTGCACACGTTGGAGCATAGATAATGACACTTTGTCACAAGCGTCCGTAATGCGTCGTTTACGGTCCTGTAATGTTTGTGGAGAGGTCGCATATACCTACTGTTTCATAACTGGTTGTTTCTTTCTTTCTAAGATCGTTTTGTCACGTCACAGTGTAGGTAATCACGAAAAAACAAATGCGCGTTTTAACCGTTCTATTCTTCGCATTAATGTCCACAAGGTGTTTTATGTACTAAATGGATGATGCTCCACAACTTTGTAAATTACTTGTTTTCCCTATCTCTTTCCGTTTTCGAGATAGGAATGCTAACTCTGCGGTTTTCCACCAGGTGGCACCGTAGGCGGTTTCATTCAGTAGTGCATGGCTAATTTACTATACCTAGACCCCTCTTTTAAGAATATAGCAGCAGCCGTTCCGAAGTTTAGAGGGTGGCAAGGGACTTTAGTGGGCATAATGTATACTATGAGTTTTCACAAATTCATGCATCAGTCTTTTCTTATTATCTATGTATTGATTTGTTATGAAATGTCTTACATTTTAATAAATATACCAAAGTGCATAGATATCCATTCTGACTAAATCTTATATGCAGCATTTTATGAATGAAAACTTTGATAGGTGAATATCCTGTCAAACATTCCGCTTTTTTTGTTACCATTATTTTTGAATAGTTTATTTATCACTATAATACCATTATTTTTGGTACTTCTCCATTATCTCGTCGACCAATTTTCATAAAAAAATATATCGCCAAACTATAGGATTTAAGGCCAAAAATGCATAATCGTGGTGTCACACTCACTGGACGTCAGAAGCGTTATATGTGTTTGTTATGACATCAAGTGGTTTTTAATTCAGCATTTACCTGTATTTTGCATTATGTTTTATTGTTTTAGCAGTTATTTCGTTAATTGAAATAATAAAAATTGCGCCCTTAAACGGCTGTGTCATTATATTAAAACAGAAAAAGCATTGAAAAAAATGTTGCGATGCATAGTTACGATCAGTTTCAACTTACGTTACAAATATTTATTCACCAGCTGAGAGGGATAATTAAGAAAAATAATGTAAATAAATAAAGGTAGTTCTCCATTATCCCGTCGACCACTTTTCATAACAAAAAAACGGTCGCCAAACTGTAACGCCAAATAAACAAATGGAAGAATGTTGTCATTAGAATCTCAAAGAAAAAAATGAAATAAAATAAATAAATAGGAGAAATTCGGAAATGCTCCACTCACCAATGTGTTAACTTAGTAAGTTTAAATAATAAAATTTACCGTATATTAATGAAATCAGAAATAAAAATCTTGGATATTTATTTAGGTACTTCTTCATTACTCCGTCGACCACTTTTCATTACAAAAAAAAAAAAAAAAAAAAAAAAAAACGGTTGCCAATCTATACGATTTAAAGTAAAGAATGCATGTAACTTCTTATTTATTTGTAGAATACTATTCGAAATTAATGGTAAAAAACAAGCAGTACCGCCATGTAGGTAGAACGCGCTCTTATTGAGTGACATTTAGTTACATAAACAAGAGTACACTCTTCACAATAAAATGTGTTAAGTATAAAAGACAGAATTTTTTTATATCAACTTGGCAGAATAAACAAAATAATTTTTTTTCTGTATTTCCATTCTAAGAAAACTAATTAACATCATTTACAAATAAACACTATAGAAAATTTCAAAATAACTTTTTTAGCATCATATAAACTGACATTACTTTTACATTTACAAGCCAAAGTAATAAACAAATAAATCCCACAGCGCCGTACATTTATATTTAGCACTAAAAGATTTCAATTTTAATTTCGTCGATAAAAGTGATAGTCTCATGATAATTGAGGAAAAGTAAATACGAAACATTTGCGACACCGAGATAATTAATTAAATATGCTTTTATTTCATTTTATTAAGCGGGAAGTTAAAATCTTTAAGTTATAATGAAAAACTTATGTTGTTATTTTATTGCGCAAAAAAACATTTCCAACTAATTATTTCAAGCTTTCAAAATATCAAATTATTTCAAATCATAGTCAGATGTCATAATTAATGAAGTCTTGTTAATTATCACATGGAATAAAAAATTAGAAAATGTAAATAGAAATAATTAGAATTTTATTTATTTCCTTTAAATATGAAACAGATGTAATTGCAGGCTACCTGTAACAGGGTTGCCAGATTGATCACATTTTTTATACAGAAATTCCTGATTAATACCGGAAATTTTGAAAGAAAATTTTAAACTTTACGCAATCACGAAATTTTTTTCGTAATATAAAGAAAAAATTAGTTTTCAGGGTTTCTAAATAAAAAATTGGGCCAAACTATCAACCTTGATCTGTAAATCAGGAAGTATATTAGAATTCATTTATATATTTTACTTAGAATGGAAAATCAAAAGTAATTTGAGGTACTTAAAGCTTTATATTTTGTTTTATATTGTAAAATCATCTTAACAAATTATATCATGCACACCTGTTATTTTAATATAAAAAAGTAAAGGCCTACTTTAATATTTATGTGTTGTTTTACGTGGAGAAATAGTTGTAGAAATTCAGATGATCATGAAGGATTTTAGGCTTATTCACTGCAATTGTAGGTGTTCAGTGCAAGCCGTTACTTACGGTAGATATTTTTGCTAATTGTAAAAGTAAAAAAAATTACATTTTAGAATACATTCAAAATGTAACCACAATACACAATTTTATAATAATAAAATAACATTTATGCTGACTATTTCAGGAAAAAATGCTATTTACAGTATTCCAACATTTTTTTAGTAAGCACTTTACTACCACTATTTATGAATAGTAATCTTCATATTATTTACTTCTACTATTAAGTAAGGCAAAACGTAAAGTGTATTCGTAAATAGTGGTGGTAAAATACTCACAAAAAAAAGACCACAAAAACTCTATTTTTAATCTTGCAGCAAAGTACTAAGTTTTTTCCACCATTTTAGCGTATTTAAAAATATATATATTATTAGATTGATATTTACATGGGGTGTATATTGTTACGACCGCTGGCTCGTGGATTTGAAAGTTGATAAAAACATTCCTTACGACGACATAACCTTTGCTTCGGGATTATTCCGAAAAAAATTGGTATATTACAGGAGCAGATAAACACAATTACACAATCAATGACTCGATAAAACAGAAATATCAAGAACAAGGAAGCCAAAAAACACGAGAGACGAACAAATTCACAGCAACAGTAAATACTGTGTTAAAATTCAATTTAACTGCCGCTCCAAATATTTCGTCATCGTCTGCACAAACCGATCGATTTGTATCTTCGTAAAAACCTTCTCGAGTCATTCGGCATTTCCTGGTGAATTCTGAATCCGGAACATTCAGCGGAAATTTAGCTCATAATTCTTAAGAGCCTACATCAGTCATGCGAGAAAAACACGAAAGCTAATATTAAGTCTATGGGAAGGATCTTGCGCGATTTCTCGCTCGTATTTTAATATTTTTAAATGATTTTTTTTTTTTGCATAGGATAGCTGACGTCGATCTCTAACGTTGTTAGTTTTTACTTTTTCGATGTTGGTTCCACTTTTTTTTTATATAAGGGTACTTTCACTTTCAGAACCGGTTCCAACCGGTTCCAAAATTGAAAATGTCCGCTGAAAAAAGTGTAACCAAAATCAAAAAAGTAAAAACTAACAACGTTAGAGATCGGCCTCAGCTATCCTATGCAAAAAAATCATTTAAAAATATTAAAATGCGAGCGAGAAATCGCGCAAGAACCTTCCCATAGATTTAATATTAGCTTGAGCGTTTCTTCGCGTGACTAGCGTAGGCTCTTAAGATCCGCCCTTGATGACGTGGTCACTGTTACCTGGGTGTCGTTACACAACTTGGACATACCCCACACAGACATCCTTCTACTCCAAATTGCAGTCTTTACAGTAAAAAAATAATTACTCTCTTCTTTCACAAGCCTTAAAATATACTTTCAAAATTTTCAGAAATATTGCCTGAATTGTTGGGAGAGAGACGAAAGTTGGTAATGAGGAAATCATATAGGATTATATGGGATTTCCTCCTCAATTTAACATATATTGCTGTAACGTTTTGTGTTTTCACGATATTTCACTGAATTTTTATAAGAGTTGCCCTATAGCATTGACTATCAAATCATGACAAAAAAATCTTTGCTGTAGTTCGCGCATGTGCAGTTAAAATTTATTTCATACAAATACCCATATCATCATATATTTAATATATTAATATTTTAATTGCAGTATACTATTTCTACGTTTTTTTGTCAAGTTTTGGGAAAGTGGTGTTAAATTCTTCTGAAAACTCTGCATGCTATATATATAATTTTAAAAAAAAAACTTTTGAATTTTTTACAGAAATGTTAACATTTTCCCGAATATACGTGCTATGCTTACACAAATGCACACAAATGTTGAACAGGACCTACATACTGATTTGCTATAGTGATAGACCATTTTTAGCATTTTCTGTTACTTGGGTGATCGAAAATATTATTTTATAATTAAAATTATTTTTGCCTCCCCCTAATTGTGCTCGCGACAAAATCTTCACTGAAAAACATGAAGTCAAACAGGTTATTTAAATCCTCAAAGTTCAAGGGCATTTCGGCATTTCCTCACGAGTTTCAGTAGGTATTCGAAGAAACGTCTGAAAATGGTCACTGCCCCTTAATTTCTGGACATCAGTGTATATTACCAATAGTGTTTTTAAATATTTTAACTTATGCCAGTTATTTACAATAGATATGTATTTGAAATTTGGGATTTTTTTTATAACCTATATAGACTCCCCACTTTGCACTTTGTTTTATTTTGTTCAAAATTTCTCGACTTATACGCGAGGATATGTATAAATTAAGTGAAATCGATGCACCCTACATAACTGTAATTTGTTTTATAAGCGTAATATGGGGTTTTAATTTCCAGTGCAAATAAATATCTTTAAACAAAATTCTCCTTTAGAGACAAGTACACATTGCAAAATCATTAATTTTATGAATGTTTTACTAAGGGATGGTATTATAATACGTTATGGTAATACGCAACATGTTATTTCAGGAAAGATTATGGTAATATTGGTGCAAGAAAAAAAAATGTAAGTCAGGATTTTGGCAGAATTTCTTTTTCAATTCCCGGATTTTCTGCCGTTAAAATATGATGGTGCATATTTTACAACATATCTCTTTTTTATCATTATTCCCTATCAAAAACCGAATGCGCATTTTATATGAGTGCGTAGTATACAATACGGAGTAAATACGATATCAAATAATTTTTATTTACAAAAGCAATGCACGTAATATATCTCTGTGAACAAACATATTGTGTTCGGTTACTAGCATATAAATGTCCAAAAATATAATGTATTTTATTTTTCATTGATCCTGACTATAACATGAATATATTTTTCAAAAATACTTTCGATGGAAAACAAAAACGTTATCATCAAGGATAGAGAAAAGTACTTAATCGCTAGCTGATGGCGCATTAACCCTGTCATATTAAATATGACAGATTAAGATTGATGTTGCTTTATAAAAGGTTCTAAAGAGGATATGCTATTGAATTTTTAATATTTTTTATTTAATTAGTTGACAGTATTTTTCTTTATTTGAAGTAAATTTTAGAAATATATTCTTTAATATAAGTCTGTCGTATGAACTAGATTTATGTGTGTTTTGCCTCATGGTTTTGATATAATATTGATATTTAAAGCAGAATATTTGCGTGGAAGACTATAATTAATGAGTTATGTAGGGGTAATCAATGAAGTTGGACAGATGCAATTAAAATGATCTTTTAAATAACGTTGTAACATATCACATAGTATTGTCTAATAATAAATTCCTAACGTAATTTTAATTTTGTTAATATTATAATAAAAATTCAAGTGTGTTTGGAGTGGGATAACTAGTGGCGGACTGGCCAGACTGTCAACATGCCAGACGACAAATAAATTGCCTCTAGATATTAGGCGATATCGGCTCCCCAACCTGGGTATATGTGTGTGAGAAAAAATAAAGTATAAACCTTTCGCTTGCTACATTTACGTCAGTGAGTTTTTAAAAGTGGTGGGTTTTGTCTTCTAGCATCCAAAATCTGATTATCGCAGGAGCAAACTTTCAACGGTATTTCTAAATAATAATTGCCGACTTCTTAAAACACAGAATTTATGTCATAAATAAGAAGAAAAATACTTTTCAGAAAAGTGGAAGTTTGTCGCTGTGGTAATCGGGATCTGTTAGCAACCAATATTTTTAGACACAGTTCGCCTTTGTTTGTATCTGTAAGACACTGAATAATTTGAGTCTGACCCTCTGTTGCATAACGAAATAGTTTTTCTTGCCGTGTGCAATCTATTTTCTTTTTTTATCGGTGGACTTAAGGAATTTTGAGTTTATTTATTTTATTAATTCTCAGTTTATATATGAGATGTTCAGAGCTAAAGTGGATCAAGTCCATAAATTATAGTTTTGAGATAATCAAGGTTAAAGTTTATTAACACTAGTTGAATCCTAACATGATTTAGAGGATAATTTTCTTTTTATTGTTGTAGTATGAAGACTAACTTAAATATGATCATAATTTGAAAATTCAAAAACGATAATTAAGGTAGCAATTTAATTTTAAATCGGAATTTATTGAATTGATGCATTTTGGCACTATTTTTTTTTTTTACATAAGGTCTATTAAATGAATACGACACAGTGAAAATGGGACTTGGTTCACTATTGCTCTAAAAATATACACCATTAACAAGTATTTATCGGTAAAAGACAATTTATTTTATACTCTTGGACTTGATCCGCTTTGGATTTTAACGATCCATGTATAATTAGATTTAAAACAAATAGACTAGATTAGAGTTCACTGATATTATAGGACTTTTTGATCTTCTCTAACGAATGAGATTATTTTTACCCTTTCAGAGGCAAAGTACCTCTATTGCTAAAATGATTGAAGGACAACAGGATTTACTAACAAATTTATTTGAAAATGGGTAAAAGATTTTCTTCATGTACATTATAAACATAAAACTTAATTCCCCAATTCTGGTGACAATTTGTGACATTTCTGGATTGATAGTAAGTTGGATATATAATAACCCGCCGCCCTTCAAAAGCTTTTCGGGGCATACGTAATAAAAATATTCGTCTGCTGGTTAATTTTTTATTCAATACAGGACACAAAACAAATAAAAAGAAATATATTTTTCAGTTATTCTTATCTCTATTGCAGTGAATTATAATACGATAAACTATATGTATGGGGTAACTTGGGGTGAGATGCCGTGTTGGACAAGATGCCGTGTCACATAATTTTCCTATGTGCAGGCAATTTAGGGAATGTCACTCAGTTGTGTGGAAGAGGCTTCCCTACTGATACTTTTTATTATGCTTTTCTATTGCTATTTCGTCTTAACATCTTTGGTAAGCGTCCAAAATCTTTTACATTCTTTTTTATTTACCTATATAAGTCATAGTTTAAACATCAGAGAAATAAAACAGATGTTTTTAGAGAGTATTGGTGTCTGCCAATTCCGCCAAATGTAAATGGTGGCCGGTTAACTCTTCTTCACTTTAGTATGGAGACCGGCGACTTGTCCAATACTTTGAGGTGAGTCGACGAAAATCTTTACAGGAGAGTTGCCTGTTTTTTTTATTACCTAGTTGTATTTTCATTGTTTTAAATTACTTGTGGGTATTCACTAAGGTGTCAACGATTTTAATCAGTGATTGAATCGTTATTTAAATAAACCTTTTTTTTAAAATCATTGATTAAAATCATAAATTTTGTAAACGCTTGAAATGACATAAAACGTATTAAAATCTAAGATGAACATAATTTGGAAATTTTCTGTATGTATTTTGCCGTATAAATAAATCTTATTTGCCTTATAAATAATTGTTTAATAATTATTAATTTTAAGCATTGATAACAATTTGATAATAAATGGAGTTATTAATAATTTTAATAAATGTAAATATCGATAGTATTTAATATAGTTTTAGATAATTATTATAAAATATTAATATACATAACGTTATTGTATGCTAATAACTAATGAAATTACTAATTTGTAGTTCTTATAATTTCTGTAATTACTAACTAATAATTATAATTTTATAAATGAAAACATAAAAACATAGATTGTGTTAGCAATTAGAGGTTTAACTGATTTGGAAACCTAAAATTCTTGCTAGCTGTTCTGTATTTTAACTTAGGGTAAAAAAATCATAAATATAGAATTTAAATTTAAAAAATCAGATTTTTTTAAAAGATTTTTTTACAGCCTAGTATTAACTTGTTTAACTTCAAAATGCTTCTAAAGCTGTCAAAAAAGAAGAAGCAATAACTGTGTACAAAGCAATTCAAACGTTTAATATTACTAAAACTACACTAAGAGGAAGACTCATTAAAAATTATAATTATGACAAGAAATACGGGTGTTGGCCCAAATGTGTTCCAGGCACAGAAATTGAACAAAAGCTTTCTTCTCATATTAAAAATGTGCAATCTGCTGCGTTTTTCCCTACGGTGACTGAAGTAAGAATACTGTTGTACAAATTAACCGAGTGTTACAAATTAAAACACAATTTTAACAGTCAAAAAATGATGACAGGATATGACTGGTTCTACAAGTTTCTAGAAAGAAATCCCGATATTTCTGCAAGAAAAGCTGAAGGTCTTTCTCTGTCAAGAGCTCAGGGCCTCACAAGAGAAGACGCAGATGCCTATTTTGATCTATTAAAATCAATTCTTGAGAACAACAATTTAATGAAAAAAAAAACAGTCAATATTTATAACGTGGATGAGACAGGTCTTCCTCTTAGTAATAAATCCGGTTAGGTTCTTGCTGAAAAGGAAAGTAAAGATGTCCATAAACTCACATCTGGAGAGAAAGGAAAACATATTACAGCTATTATTTGCTGCAATACTGAAGGAAATTTCCTCCCTCTCGTGTGTATCTTCAAGGGAGTTAACAATAAGGATGATTAGAAGACAAAATGCCCGTGGGTCCTACGTAGCGATGTATAAAAAGTCATCGTACGTAAAGACAGACATTTGTTCTAACTGACTAAAAAATCATTTCATTTCTCGCAAAGCACAAGGAACATGTCTTTTGTTCTTAGATGGACATACAAATCAAACGAGCGCTGATAAACTCCTTGATTTAGCAGCTCAAAATGACATCATTTTGCTATGTTTACCAAGTCACTCCCCTCACTTTCTTCAACCATTAAATCGATGTTTTTTCAAAACACTTAAGTATTTTTTGTACGAAGCATGAAAATGATGGATGAACGCCCATTCTTTTCCTAGCCATCCCAGAAAATTTGGAGGAGCTCAGGTGGGAGAACTTCTCAGTTCAGCATGGAAAGAAAATGCTACCGTACAAAAGGAGATTGTGTCTTTTGAAACAACGGGCATATTTCCATTTAATCCAAGAGTTATTGTTCGCTGTGCCCAACGGACAACATGAGTCACAGCTCCAGTTTTTCAAGGAGAAATCCACTTAAAACGGTCCAACAAATGCTCACGATCATCCGCTAAGAAGCTGGTTAAAGATTTCTCCCAACCATGCGCATCACTAAAATTATACAAACATTTGAATGGCCTAACAATCAACTTGCCATTAAGTGATAAAGATGATCTAGTGCCAACTGACAAAAATAATACACTCTTCTCCAACACAATTTCTTCAAGAAATTTCACCTGTTCCAGTTTATGAAAAGAGAAACATAGTAAAAGAAGGCAAGATGCTCAGATACTTACATCATCAGAGGTTATTGAAGAAAAGAAAGTAAAACAGCAGAAAAAAGAAGTTTGTAAAAGGCAAAAAGCAAAGCAAGATAAAAAGTTGAGATAGAAAAAAACTAGACCTATAAAAATGAAACCGAACAGAGAGAAATTAGCAGCTGCAAATTGTCAGATGTCTCAAGTCTTTCTAAAAAGGAATTGTTTAAGAATAAGTCAAAAGCCAGAAAGCGAAAATCTTCAACAGACGATGATATGGATGATGATGAAATTCCTCACCATGATTCGGAAAATGAGCATTTTTTAAAGGTGAATGAGGATGAGTGTTCAGAGTGTCTAGAGGAGTACAGTAAAACTTCGGAAAAATGTTATTGGATCAAGTGCATTCAGTGCAACTGTTGGTTGCATGAAAGTTGTTCAAAATTCCTAGACAAATGTGCAGTTTGCGGTTGAGCTAAAACATTGTTGAAAAGAAAAGAGGAACGTATGAAACACATTAGCATAAAGCTGGACTCTAAAGCAATTTATCTCAATGGCTTTGCCATATTTCAGATTGTTACAAAGTTTTAAAAATTAGCATACTTAAATGACATAATACTTATAATGTTAAGTAGAACATAATTATTTTTCAATCATTAGTTTTTTTCTATTAAATTGTCAATGTTTGTTACATTCATATTTTTGTAATATTCGAAGACTAAGTAAGTAACAACTTAAGTATGCCTAAAATATTAAAGTTACTTTTTGTCGTCCCATTATGTGTTTTACTGCTTCACATATAAAAACTATAATTTACATTGAAACTTCACAAGGCATCTTACGCCTATGTAGTTGGCCCTTTTACCCCAAGATTGCGGTAAGATGCCGAAGTGCAAGCATTTACAAAAGCAAAATTTTCTATGCTTTCTATGACATTTGTAAACTGAAATACATTTTCCAATCATACATAAATGTATCAAGTTTAACAAGAAATTAATGCATAACAAATAAAAACAACAGGCGATTTTATAAAAATTAAATCAAAAACTACGGCCTCCTCACCCAATCTACCCTATTTCAATTATGAAACAAAAATAGGAAACAACTGCCTACAAAAAAAAAAAAAAAAAAAAACACGTTTTATTCTTAAATCCTTCATCATAGTCCTGCGGCAGAAAGTGAGTTCAAATTGTAAATGTTTTGTTATAGATACGGCTCTAGTTTTATCGTTATTTATTATGTTTCAGCTATAAATAATGATTTTTAATGCGGATTTGAGAACAATTTAAATTCCCGAGGTAAATTTATATTCTATACTTAAAGCATTTTCTTAAAATCATGTAAAAGACCAAGAATTTCCCATTACAATATACTGAACACCCCCGCCGAACTTCTGAGATTAAACATGACGAAGATTTCTATTCGAAAAAAGGAGTGAAAAAAGCATAAATGTACCCAAATATGCATAAAAAGCAGTATTTTTTATCAGCAAATTATACATTTTTTTTGTTTACATTGCAAAATATACATTTGTCAGAAGTGAAAGTTTTTTCGCCATTGTAAATAGATATATTTTTATTTAATTATTTGAAAAGCATTTCATATATTTTAAATAAGAATATTTAAGTAAAAATTTGCATTTTTGTTTGCTAACAGCAAAGTAAAGAATCGGACAAAAATTACAAACAATGATTCGTTTACATTACAAATGGGATATGCTTTTTGTTTGTGCATGCAAAACAGTGCCCAGTGATGAAATTATTTAGGGAGAGTATAAAATAATCTATAAAAAAGATCTGTAAAATTTTATTATCACCCTAAAACCTTTTAAGTTTTTACTCTTAAAGTTTTTGCTACTGCTGAGTATTTTAACCTGTCGCTAGTATATTGAAGATCATTATTTCCAAACCTTCATCTTATTTATATTATGTGTTAATTTGTTAGGTATCATTTGGAATCGGAGTGATATGAATCAAGCAATTTTTTTTCATGTGATAAAATTTACGATCATCTACAGTGATAACTGATTTTAATGAAAATGTTTCCCTTTTAACAAACATTTTTGCCTTTCTGTTTCAATGCGTTGAATATCAAAAAGATATTTTGGAAACAATAAAAATGAAATTCAAATGCAAAACATTAAATATTATTTATCAGCAATGCTTTACTGAATATCAAAAAAAGTTTTGTTGGAAAAATAAACCAAGTTAAAATCCGAATTGCAATTTTATCATTCTAGCTATCATATTATAAAAATAACTGAAGAAACATAATGCAAAAATATTTATGTCTTAGCTTAAAAGGCCAAAAGTGGAATCTTGCCAGGCTGCTTAATGACATAATAAACGATGTGAAAGATGGATTAATGATAATATTTTTTTAAAGTTTTTCGTTATCGGACTTTAAAGAAAAATATTAAATACTGATGATATCGCCATACTTTTTTGTTTGAACTTTTTATATTTTTGCGGAAGTGGACGTTAAGCACTTGGATGATTTCGTTTATGTTATTCAATATTTAAAAATATAAATTTTACAGAAAAATGTTTAAATAAATTATTTATCCATAGTAGCAAAATAATATATTTCTAACATTAATCTATTCTCGGCCGCAATAACTTTGATAAAAAAAAAAAATTGTTTCGTGTTATATTTTATGATAAATATTTTATACAGCTCACAAAACAGAAAAAAAAATAGATTTATTAAGTTAGGAATTACAAAGCCGTGTAAAAACACATTAACAGCAAAAATTATCAAAAAAAAATTATACGTAATCAGATATTCATAAAAAAAAAACTTTGTTTTATTTCTGAACACAAACCATCGCTGATTCTTTTTTTTTTTTTTTTTTTTCCACAACAAAATAAAATAAAATAGAACATTAACACAACACTTTTATATGCCTAAAATGTTCAAAATACTTGCAAAAGAAGAAATTCTTTAACTCTAGAAGTCCCTGATTTAAAGATTATTGATCTGTCAGAAGATGACGATATAGATTCGTCGACAGTACATTCTCATTCAAACAGCGTACACTATAAGGAGCATTGAAATCCAATGAACATATTATGGAAAACAATTTACTTGTAATATTTCAGCCCAAGAGAATCAAAATTTCCGGTATTTTTATCTCAGAGTAATTTCTCAAAACGACATGCAACTCAAATTATATCAGTAGACACATGATGTTTCATAAAGCACCCCTAACTTTGAAAATAAATAACTCGGAAATGGTGATAGATAGAATCATGAAACAAATAGTATGGTTATTAAAAAATCGTAAGAATCTGTCACAGCAATATCAACATTTTAGTTAATAAGAGCGCCGATAGATGGCGCTGCAGGCATGATTACGGATCCCTATAAAGAGAACTCAGACGCCAAGAATGTGCCGTCGAAAAAGCTTTCACCGTTGAAACGTGATCTCTATTAGCGCATAGTGAAAGAAATTCTGGAAGTGACACTGAAGAACATTGTTTACCGCAACAATTCTTTAACACTCGATGATATGGAAGAGGATATTTGTCATGCTTGTGTGCTGATTTCCGGTGGCATACTACAGAGAGTCACTGACAATTTCAACCTTCGTTTGCCACATGTGTGTTGTGTGAAATATTCACATTTTGAATCGCTTTTGATTTGATACAGCCTACTTATGGCTATGTCACCTTAAGCGCAATCTATCGACGTAATTTGCTACTAAAATTTGGAGAGTTCTGTTTCAGATTTTTACGGTGTTTTTTAATAAACGTACCACTGGTTTCATGCCTCTATCTATCACCGTGTCCGAGTTTTTTTTTTTTTCAAAGTTAGGGGTCTTTCGTGAAAAACCCTGTAAATATAAAATTCAATCCTTTATCATTGAACATCTGAACTTTACGTAATTTTATAGCGACACATTTTTTACCTGGATATATCTTTTAATTATTATAAATTATAATAACATTTCCAGTATTGTAAAAGGATTAAAACATATGTGTTTTATTATTATTATTATTATTCTAGACGAGGTAAAAACACATTTTCAACATTTTAGGTTATATTTCCCAACAATATTCTTCTAATTTTACTAATCAATATTACTTCGTGAAATAAGGAAAATCCATAAGCATAAATGTACGAGAATTAAAGCTACTTTTGCTGTCAATTTGATATTGGGATGTGATTTACTTTCTTGATTGAGAATGTACTGTGTAGGAGAAAATAATTATCCTTTGGTATCTGATATTATTAATTCACGAGATAACTTTTTGTCTTTATGAACAAGAATAACGTTATAAACATAAATAACATACCAAAACAAAAAATTAAGAAAAAGTCAGTCCGTCATGTAAACTTTTATGAGGTATGCATTTGTTTACTACGCGATCATGGAATATATGCCATATATGAACAAATTATATCATTTATTGGTTGTTTTTATTTAAATAATATACAAAAAAAAAAACTGTTGATCCTAAAAGAATTGTGCTCTTTGTGCATCATCAGACTTAGTGATAGATTTCGAAATATACCAAGATGATTCAACTTTCTTAATTAATCAAAACTCGAATTTAGACTGTTAGTAATGCTGAGATTCTTTCAAACTTTGTCCTAAGAAAGCTTTATTTATTTCAATCGGTACTTTTCTAAATTACCCTTGTTTACAGTTCGCTACAAACGATAGAGAACCGTTGCGGGTGCAAACCACTTCATCATCTGTGATCCAACTCAGTTGTTGTTTCAAGGCATTGCCATTGTCATATGGCGGTTGAAATCTTATACATACTTTAAATATTGGTACCTTTATTTTCAGTATGAGCTCAAAATAACACAGTGACAAATCAGCGGATTCCGGCTGCAGCTTCAACACTTTCCAATTCTTGGGTTGTGTTGTCGTTGTCAATGTTCCCTGCCAGCATCCATCCTGAACAATAGTATTTAAGGTTGGATTGATATCTTTACGTGTGCTTTGTGCAAAACCTCTAATTGGATCTATACATACTATTACTCTCATGTTTTTAGACCCATCTATTCTTATTGCGATGGTGGGATTTAAATGTAAAAAAAACTCAGATGCGATAAATTATGACTCGATTCTCGTACATACTTTGCATATACAATTAAAAAATACTATCATAAACAGAAAAATTAAAGAAAGATTAAAAATTGCTTTAAGGAGTGGTAGAGAAAACTACAAGAAACATGTTTTGTATAAAAAAAAGAGTCACGATCCATTTAATCAGTCTCACTCCAATTACAATTCATATTTTTGTTCATAACATCAACAACAATTAAGGTGTTTTAATAACATTTTGAATTTACCTTGCTATATGTAAAATCTAGCAATATCACTAAAAGTGGAAGAAGTAGCCCACTTATCATATCCCAGTAGCAATGAACAGACGCTCCATATCTCCACCAAATTCGCAGCTAACGAAATAGACAAATCGTGATACTTTCCTCCTCTTGGATGTCACGTGATAAAGATAGGCTGGTTTTCAACCTTTGTCGAACTGCCATGTGATAAAAGTAATCTAAAGAACAGTTGATATGGGTGGAGTAGTACCACGACCTGTGCCCTTTCGCTGAGATACCCTGTATTTTTGACTGTATAAATACATTTTGACCTTACTTTCCTAAGCGAAAATTTTAGTGTATTGGGTTCAACCACCCCTTAAAAGTTCTCCCAACTTTTTTTAATCACACTGTATTGGATTTTAGTCATTTCTATAATATTTCACATTAGCTTTCACGCTTCGTTAGTTCCCTTTTATGGTAAATCGATTATCAATATTTACTATGTATACATCTTAAACGACTTTTAAAGCGGAAAGTATTATAAATGACAACAGAAAAATGAAACTAAAGGTGCAAAGTAGGGATTTTAAATTTAAAAACTATATAATTATTTTAATGAGTAATTAACAAATGCAAGCATGCGTGTAGAAAAGTTCTGTAAAAATCGCTCTTTAATGTTTAAATTGTCTTGAGTAATTAAACTTTGTATGATTCATAACGACAATTAAAAAAATATATAAAAACATTTTGTGGAAAGAACTTTATTATAGGAAGGATTTTAAAAGAAAAACATTCCTTTATTTTTATTTTTTTTTTCCTTAAAAAATGCAAACATTAAAGCACATTTTATTTTTTAATAGGACTTAGTAACTGCGTAAAACTCAATAAATTAATTATTTTATGCTATGATAAAACGACAGTGCTCTTGCTATTATTCCAACTCTAGCAGAAAAATGCGCTATTTAAAAAATTTCAATAGTTTATAATCAAGCGTATATATTAATATGAACATTTTTTCTATAAATAGAATATTAAACTATCTGCTAAATCAAATGTTAACTGTTCGATATTTATGTTATTAGTTTTGTTTTCTTTAAACATACCTTATAGCTAAATAATAACTAACATTAATACATAACAACTGTTTTAACATTAAAAAATAATAATCACTCTTGCTATTATTTTTCTGTTGCTGCTATTATGTTACACAAATTAAATAATATTTATAACAAATACAAATATTTTTTTGATTTCACTTATTATTCATTTTAACTGTATGCATAAGAACATTTCTTACGTGTCACGTCTTAGGTATTTCTGGTTAGAAAACACAATTATATTTATTTTATGGTAAAGGACGTTACTTAATTATTAAACACTCAAAATTATAGTAAAACCAATCAATATACGTGATAGAAATAAATCTTAGACAGGATATAATGTAAGGTTTTATTAATTTTCAAAAAAAAAAAAAAAAAAAAAAAAAAGGAAATCATCAATCATTTTGACGTTTGAGCGCTGCAGAACGATGGAGAAGATGTAATTCACTATGCATGTTTGGGTTTCTATTCAAACGTTCCCCTGTTCATCACAACTTTTTTTCGTACAGTATTTCCATTTTTATTAAAAATATATTTTTTTAATTAATAATGTAAACCACGAAAAGAAAAAAACTACATTTTAAAAAACTTGATTCAAAGTTTAATTTCCCTTGGTCGTAATAAAACAATATGCACAAAGTTTAAATCATAATCTATATAATTGTTCGAGTTTATTATACATGTTCTTCTTAGAAAATATTTAAATAGAATGTAACTAAATCAATTTATATTCTAAAATGACATTTGATTAAAAGGTAATGTGTTAAAAGAGTATATACAGGGTGATTATAAAAAAACTATCCCGACATTTGGGCCCCTAACTATCATACCATTCACAGAAAGTGGATGAAATTTTGGCAAAAGGTATTTTGAGGTATCCGCTCAAGAATAATATGAAAAACAACAGTGTCACTCAAACAGTTACGGTTACAGTGAGAAAATTTCGAAAAAAATCTAATGGCAACGCCAGTTTTTTGTATTGGAATGTGATCTCCATTGTGAAAAACCCTAAATGGCGTTGGAACGGCAACTGTAGCATGAAAATAACCGGCGGTAGATAGGCTAAAAGTGAGGACAACCAATAAGGACAGAGAAGCAGCATAAAATAAAGCATTTTATTGTGTTTCACAAATTTTCCACATGACCTCCTTCACACACGATGACACTGTGCATGCGGCTGATGGTAGATAGCACTACAGCACGTATCATGGCAATAGGAATCTCTTGAATCGCAGTTCTGATGGCATCTTTCAAATCAGATGCAGTTTCAGGACGAAACTGATACACTTTGGATTTCAGGTATCCCCACAGCCAGAAATCCATTGGTGTCAGATCAGGAGACCTTGGTGGCCACGGAAAAGGGAAATGACGGGAGATAACTGTGTCACCAAACTGTTGAGTTAAGACACGTTTGTCTGAAGACCCGACATGTGGAGGAGCGCCATCTTGCATTCACACAACTTCAGATAGAGTATTTTGCCGTTGCAATGCGGGAATCGCGTAATGAGTTAACATGTCCAGATAGCGAACACTCGTTACTGTACACGTTTGCAGATCACCGGCAGTAATCTCTTCAAAAAAGTAAGGGCCAAGGATGAACGTACTCGCTATACCACACCACACAGTCACTTTTTCCTGGTGTAATGGACGTGTATGCACATCATGTGGATTATTCTCTGCCCAGTGCACACAATTTTTGGAATTCACGTTACCAGTTAACGAGAAATGCGCCTCATCTGTCCACAGAATGCGTAAAGGTCAGGTTCTATCTTCATCGTACCGGATAAGGAATTGATTTGCAAAATCCAGCCGTAATTGATAGTCTCCCGCTTCAACGTCTGGACACGCTGGAATATATTCGGAAACATGTTAAGAACAGAGCGCAGAATCTTGTGTACAGTTGAATTTGGCAGATCCAGAAACACCGCGTGCAGTTGCGGGACGAACTGTGATTATCGTCTGATGGACTTCTGGAACAGCTTCCACAGGAACGGAAGGTCGTCCAGACCAAGGTCGATCACATGTGCAACCAGTTTCTTCAAATTTATGAATCAAGTCCCGTACAGCTTTGACAGTGCACGCGCCTGACCGTAATCCATGGTTTCTGCGGTAAACACGCAATGTCTCTGCGGCATTTTGTCCATTCAGGTAATAAATCTTTACGATTTCCCCACGTTCTTTCCCTGAAAGCGGCATCTTGTTCGGAATGGCAGAAAGGAACATACGCGGCTCGCATTTCGCAGTGCCTTTTCTGTCACCTAGCGTGACGACGTCAGTCATAACTGTGTCTTACGTAGAACCCGAACTGTAACAGTAAATGTTTGAGTGAACTGTTGTTTTCCGTATCATTCTTGAGTGCATACCTCAAAATACCTTTTGCCAAAATTTCATTCAGTTTCTGTGAATGGTATGATAGTTACGGGCCCAAATGTCGGCATAGTTTTTTTATAATCACCCTGTATGAGCAAGGCTTTGAGGCTATATATTTGTTTCACAGTCTGATAAACCACGCTATAACTTTGGAGGTAAACTTTTATTACCACTCAATTGATATACTTTGTTGAGGTTTGCTATACGACGTTCCCCATTTAAAGTGGGGTGTGTAGCATTTATATCTCGTTTACAGGGAGACACAAAAGAATTTCATTACGTCATAGTGTATGAAGAAAAGTAATTTCCCTGTAATTTAATACATTTGGATTACTTCAAGCATAGTGAAATTTAAATACGTTACTGATATGTATTACAATATGTTTTTTAAAGAAAATGTTTAGTGCGTAGAAGTGATCGTTGATTTACAATGACAAACAATAGTATTCGGTCACAGTACAGGCGATAATTGCTGTAGGTACGAATTTGATTGTGGTGTGCGATTTTAAGAATAATTAAACTTTATTATATTACATTATGTGTGTAGAAGCTTCTTTTTTACATCATAAATATTTCTCTACAAGAGAATTCGTAAACTTTAGAGTGTATGCGCGAAAACTGTGATTTTAAATGTTTATTGCATTGCCCAGATCAGTTTTACTTTAGTACAATATAAAAAAGATTGTTGAATCAAAATAAATTCATATACTTGGCGGTCCAAATGAATTGGATTCATTGTTGTCTGCAAGAATTTCGTTTCTTGTTGTGTTATAGGAGCACAACTACAGGGTGATCAATTTAAAAGAGTACCCGTTGGTTTTTCTTATTACCCTTAAATCTGACGAATGTGGCAACTTTTCTAACACTGAAGTATAATTATTTGAACCTTGTTTAAGTGCGGGAGACAATTTCCAACACTGTTGGACTGTAACAAATTTACTTGTGTGGTAAAACAGAAATGGAGACGGACAATGTTACTTAATCGTGTGATAATTTTATTTTTGAAAACCATAAATTAATTAATTTTTTTTACATTATCATTCCTTACAGCAAACGCTGAAAAATGTTCGCCACCATTTTAAATGCAAACATGAACACGTCGAACCAAGTTTTTTGACAACCTTCGCAACATTGTTGGTGTTATTGACGAGAATTCTTCAGTTATAATTTGTTTTAATTCATCGATGTTTGCAGTAAAACCCTATCATAATCTTGCAAAATAAGTTTTTAAAAATAAAAAAATAAAAACGTTGTAATAAGCAAAAGATTTACTCAAATCAATTGCGCAGAATCGGATTAAAAATTACCAATGATGTTCACGGGAATCTATGTTTAAGAAACGAGTTTTCGCCTTTAGAAAGTGAAAAAAAACTTACCCACACATTAAATATAGACATATTAAATAAGTAATGATGTTGAAAGTCTTGCCACATATGTTATAGATGTGGATAATACAAAACACAAACGGGTACTCTTTTAAATTGATGACCCTGTAGAAGCAGCATAACATCCAGGAACATATATGAACACATCATTCAGCTATGATACATTAAATTTTACCGTAATATGTGGTGTACATGAAAATGTGAAGATTATATACAGCATTGCGAAGGAGGATTTAAATGCATTTGAAATACACGACACTTTTTGGGCAGAAATTGCTCAGATTGGATTATAAACTGTGCTATTTTCTTTATAATACCTTTATTTAGTTAACGCTTTTAACCAGAGCAACACTATTTACCGGGCTTGCTCATTCATTCTCTTGACGTCACAAATAGTAACTGGCCGCGACCAGCGATTGGTACAAAGCAGCGCACCCATCATTTTGTGCCAATTGCTGTATGTCTTTTGTCGCGGCCAGCTACCATTTGTGACGTAATGATAAGGAATGAGCAAGTCCGGAATCTAGTGTTGCCCGCTTTCACGCTATCAAACGATAATATCAAACGATACGAAACGTTTTGTTACAATACTGTACAAAGGTGAGAAAGTGATTCATAATCTATACGTGACGCATGACAATTATTATTTCTTGTTATAAATGCATCTGCTGTAAATAAATTGTCATGATAAAGCGAAAATAATCCAAACTATTAACTTCGAGAATGAAACATTCAATAATTCATTCAATTATTTTAGTCATTCCATCTTTATCAGAGAGCTGCAACTTAAGAGAAATAATTTAATATTTAATTTTCAAAATAAACTCAATATCAAATATAAAATAACATTCTGTTATGTAATATTTATCTACAATCTTAAATACAAGTAAATTGTTCTTTGTTCATACCGAAAGCAATTATTTTCCATTACGCATTTCAGAAATATTTGAATAAATACATAAATTACTCAATAATCCGATTTCTATCGCAAATTCGGTAATTGAAAGAAAACATGGAACTTGGATGTTCATCGAAGGCAATCTGCGTAGAAAACAGTTTGAAGTGCATTTTAGAAGAAATCGTTTTATAATAAATTCCATTATTTTGTAAATGTTTTTAAGCAAAAAAAATTTGAAATATTTTTTGAACTTCTTTGGAGCATATACGTTAGTGTTTCAAGTTTTTGCATAACAATGCATAAGAAAGTGACAGAATTACCACAGTTGTCAATTGTTTGCCCATGTTTGGTGAGCGCCAATCAAATAGAACAAAAACAACTTTTTTTAGCTTTTTCTTTGCATATTTTATGTTTGATAGATTAAGTTTCAAAAATTGGGACCACTTTTAAGTGAAAAACGCCAATTTCCAACTACACTTTTATTTGTTGCCAGCATGGCTTCAATTTCCTTTTAAAAATGTCCTTCCGGCCTGTACCGGGAGAAAAAGACAGCTTTCCAGTATCTCCGTTTTAAAATTGTAGCTAATGTTACTCGAAAGAAGCAAGTAAAAATGCAAAGAATCCGATTTGGAACCCGAAGACACTGAATTTGGATAAGAAAGTCCCCAAATTTGTCAACTATAGCCAAGTTGGCTCTATTTATGGAGACACATTTTTGGTCGCCAAATATCGCCAAGCTTGGCGATAATTGAAGCTAATGAATATGGAAATAGTTTTACGCGTATGATTGGAGAAATGATTAAAACAAAGAAAAATAATAATTTCCGAGAAATCCCGTTCACTAAAACTCAAATTAATCCAGATTTGTTTTAATCTGCTGTCATGTTTCAAAATGTCAGCCACACTAGAATTTCAAACTGCTATATCTCAGCCATTTTTTAAGATAGAGACAAAACAAAATAATACTCCAGAATCCTTGTATAACACTTGGCATAACACTTAAATAAAAAATAAATTTGAATTTCTCATTTTTTCGTATATATTTTATAATTTTAACTATTTTAGTGGTCGCCGTTTTTTAAACAAGCTGGCCAACGAACTCGGTCGAGATATTGGTGAACGTAATACACACGCTTAGTTTAATCCAAATCGGTTTATAAATACGAGTGCACATAGATCAGTGTGACATAGATCATATATATATATATATATATGCAAAAATATATATATATATATATATTGCAAAAAAAAAAAAAAAAATTGTTGATTCAAACAAATTTTCCATTGACCTATATTTAAACTAAACACATTATCCACTACAACTGAATTGGATTTTTTATTTATTTATTTATTTATTTATTTATTTTTGTCAAAGATTTATCTAAAAAAATCAAATGTATTTTCACATTTTAATACACATTATAGAAAAAGGATTCTGATCGATGAAATTATAAGCAAGTATTTTTTTTATGTAACTTCTATTGATAACGCAAAAGAAAAGGTGTGCATGGATAATGTATTATATATGACAGAGTTAAAAGAAATGTAAGCAAACAAACAAAAAAAAATCGAACGTTTTTATCATATTTATTTAAACAAAGAAAGAATTTCAGATTAAAGGAAAATGGAATGTTGCCAGATCTTTATCGATTTGTAAGGTGATTTACTAGAACAACGTACTTTCCCAAACTGACAAGATTTTTTTATACTAACTAGGGGGCTCTGCCCCCTACGAGCTGCGCTCGCCAACCCCCGTTCTGACACCGCATGATTTAAAAACACTCTGATTTGATCATCTCTAAAACGATTACGGAAGATTGTATTATAATTAAACAACCAGTGGCGATCTGCTGTAACAGGGTTTCCATTCATTTTCCTTTGACTGAGGGATTTTAAGGTCGAATCAACTGCTGTTGAAACAGATTACAACTGTAACTGTCACCAAAATATATGATTTAGCGCCAAACGTGCATAATCGTGGCGTCGCGTCACTTTCAGTTGACATCAGATGCGTTACACGAGTTAGTTTTTTCATAGGGGAATTTTTAATTCAACGCTTATTTGTCTTTTGATACTTCTCCATTACCCCGTCAATCAATTTTCATTTAAAAAAAAAAAAAAAAAAAAAAAAAAAAAAAAACTATCGTTAAACTGTAACACCAAATAAACAAATAGAAGAATTTTGACATTGGAAAGGAAATATTATTATTTACGCTGTTTTAAAATTTGCAATAATGGGTAAAAGATATGTCGAAATAAATTGATCTCTCATGAAAATATAATAATTAATTGAAATTGTTTGGAAATATTGTTTTTTTTTATCATTTTAAATGTGACGTGAATTTCCCTAGTTACTCGTATTTCTCTTTGTAATATTCACGCGCAAGTATATTTTTATTACGTCATTTTCTACATTTATTGCTTTTAACACGTGATCATTTAAATATTATTTTAAAGTTTTATTTCTGTTTTTAATAGTCTCGTGTAAATACATTTCTTAATTGAAAGGGAATCTTATTACGTGCGCTATTTTACAAATTGGCAACGGTTCAAATAATGGAATTTATGAAATATGAAATAAATCTTCGTCAAAATAATGAAAATTTTGAATAAAAAATTGAAATATAACCTGAAAAAATTACTCAAATTAAAAAAGTGATTACAGTCTGCACTCCGCAAACTTGTCAACTATATCCTTACAAATTATGGTTAAATTCCTGCGGATAGTTTTCGTTCCTATAAAACTTTTTTCAAAAAACTGTTTTGACGAACTTTGATTTTAAATATCTCTTAAAATAATTCTTCGATTTAAAAACTGTTTGCTTCAGCGTGTTTATCGAACATTTCTTTATAAAACTACCAATTTTTAAAATTTTACATGCAATAGTTTTCTAGATATTAGTCCAGAAAGACTTCAAGGCACAAAATCTTAATTGACAGCGGCGGCAGTGGTGGTTACTTTTTTTTAATATAGAGAGATTTATGAAATTGATGAAATTCAGTTTTAGAATATGGCCATTACTGTATTCATATTTATGCAAAAATATCTCATTTTTACTGTCTTCTACAGATATAAGGGGATAGTATCGGAATCATGAAATCTTTTTTTATTCCGTTTTGTTTTTAATAGATTTACTCGTTTTGGAATGTCCTGAACACGATTTGACCATTTTTTGAAAATATCTATCTTTCTGTATCAATGTCCGTTAGTTTGTGTGGAATAAATTTTTTGTGGTCATTTTATTACAAGAACAAATGGACGGAATTTCATAAACGTTATTTTCTGTTAGACCTTGACAAAAACTGGTACTGATGAGACTTGTGTGTATATCGCCCAACAGGTGACGCTTCTTGGCTAGATCACTTAAAATTTTCGTGATAGCTAAATCTCAAAAACTAGTGCACTTAATTTCTTAAAATTTCGTATACTCTTAAACTGCTGATTAGGTTTTAGTGTATTTTGCTCGACAGGTGGTGCTGCAATCCTGTGTTTTGTATGATTTCCGTCATAGCTATATCTTGGCATCTATGAGATGGAATTTCATCACACTTAGTAATCAGTTAGATCTTGACGTAAGTGGGTACTGGCTAGGTTTGGGTGCATCTTCTTGCACAAAATGTGGCGCTGATATGCTTGTTTTTAACAAAATCCATGATAGATTTATCTCAGATTATATGGCATATAAATTCACCAAATTTTATAATCATAAATATAAATACATTTATTAAAAATTATGTTGTTTCGATTTTGACTTCGTTTACCGAACATGGGGCGCTGCTATGCTACATTTTTACGATTAACATTATAGCAGTAACTCAGTCTCTATTGGTTAGTAAAGCCCCAAATTTTATATTTCAAGTTATTAATAAAAAATATGCATGTTGGTCCAATTTTGTATTTGTATATGTAACATCGCTGTTGAACTCTGCTTTTTTTACTTACTGATGACTGCAACTGATTAGTTAAATGTAAAGAAATGAACTATTACTTTTCGTAATTGCTGGTGTGAAAAATTGGTATTTAAATTAATATATAATAATAATAAAGAAAGGCTTTATGATGGCCAAAGCATACAAGTTTTGTTTTTGTTTTAATTTGCAATACAACAACCAGAAGAAAAGAAATTTGTCTTTCTGTAATATTTTATTGCAATTACCATGATATGTAAATGGTCCAGTATCAAACTTATAAAATTAATTTTTATAATATCATATTTAATTATTTTGTTTTCATAACATACATCAAAAGAAATTTTGAATATGTTTTAGACTCAAAATGACTCTTTCATAAATAGGGATAAAATATTCCATCTGAAAACTTCCAATATAAGATTTCATAAAAACAGGTGGTTTTATCTTCTACACAAACGCAAGTTTAGAATTTAAAACTATTTTAAATTAAAAAGTCATATTATCGTCATTAAAAAAATATATGAATGTTCTAACATTTGCGGTTTCAGGTGTTTCAGATGTGTAAAGGAAAAAAAAAATCTTCCATGATTTTTAATATTAGTATAAGATTAGTGTATATCATTCATTTTGTTTTGATTGCTGTGTTATTGATCTTTATTTGGGTTATAAATTTATTCATCCGTATTCATCTTTATATTCAGGGATGAGATTTTTCTGACATTTTGCATACCAGTATAATTTTAGAAACAAAAATGTTTTTTTTTTTTTTTTTAATTTAATCGGAACGTTATGCGATTTAACAGAACAACATTCTCTCTAAGATTATACTGGTATATAAAAAGTCGGAGAAATCTCATCCCTGTATATTGGAGTGAGAATATTTATAATGAATAAACAGAGAGTTTGGGTACAGTCGCTTCCGATTTACTTTTTTCATTATGTACTTAATTTTTTTTTATCTGTATAATTCTATAATAAAAATATTTAAAGAAAGTATTATGATGTTTTATATTGGAAAAAGAATGTTACATGTATTTCAGATAATACAGAGATCTATACTATCTCTATTGGTTTAATGACACATAAGTTTACTAAAAAGAAACCTTCTACTTTATTACTGAATATACTGAATTAACGATGAATGTCCAATAATTAAATGTTTATCACTTTTTATGGGGAATAATATAATATTTCTGCTGATGTTTTTAATTTAATTACGTATATTTGGTGAAATCTATATTGAAATTAGTTTGTTAATGCTTCAAAGGATATCTAAACATGTATGATGAAAGCTATAATTTATTTAAACAAATATTTAAATAGTTATAGCGCTCATTACAATGTATACTCGTTTATATTTTTCAGGTATTATGTGTAAAAGCAACTCTTTTTTGAACTTTTGGAAATTGTATTAAATATTATAAACTTTTAAAATACACAGAAATATAGGCAATGTACGGAAGATAAAGGCAAAATAGAGCTCACAGCCAACGACACATACAGTCTTTTCGTGAACTTTTTAAATAATGATTCCAACTATTAAAGAAAAATCTTATTTAAATAAATATAGGGGAAGGTGGCCTAAAATTATCCAAAACGATCCACATATATTTTTTTCCAGACAGGTCGTGCTATCTACAGGGTAACATATAAACTAGATGTGATAAGTGAAGAAGAAGTAATGGTGGTATTCAAGCGATCGCAATATTACGTGTCTGATAAGATTTTTTTTGAAAAATTGGGTTTTATAACATCTGTCATAAGGTAAGCACTAACTTTCATATTTATTTAGATATACAATCTTTCATGTACATAAATATGACTTGGTTTATTTAATGGAGTATGTTTTTAGATGTGAATTACACTTATGTACTATCATAATTACTTTTATATCCTTTATTTTGCCGATAAAAAACAACTTACAATTTTAAATGATCATTTTGCCCCTTAGGTGAGGGTAAAATGATCCTTTGGACAGTTTTAAAAAAGTCAATTTTTTCATTATTCAATTTGGGTTTAAAAAATTATTAAAATATCTTTATAATGCAAAATATAGTGTAAAACATACCAGCAAAGGGACAAAGTTTTAATTAAACAGTTTTGTTATTTTGCGCAAGTTTTTTTCTTAAGGAGATCATTTTACGCCACCTTCCCCTAAACATGTGGTTTATGCAGTCGTAAAGCAAACAATATGTAGATGTATTTTGACCATAATATAAAAATTAAAAGATTAGTTATGGTTCAATACCAAAAAAAATGATTTTTTGAATTTCAATTATAAAACATCTAAGTTTAATTTAAAACTAAAAGTTTTAAAACCAAAATGAATATTCGCTGTATTTGTGCGTATAAAATTGTCGGGATAGTTTAAAATATTTTTAAAATATATATTTCAACATTTATATATTTTCAATAACTCAACAGAAAATCAATTGTAACTGGTAAATATAAATAAATATTTATGAATATGCCCCGATAAATCGATTTTCTAGTAACCAAATAACCGTAGTTTCTGCCGTAAGGTAAATGATAAGAGATAAAACAGATGCATAAGAGTGAATTATTTTCAGCGTTATTGTACAGTTGATATACACAATCTAGCAGTCATAAATTATCGAATTTCATTTTCTATTTTATCGAAAATATAAAGAAATAAATAAAACAATTTTCTGTAAGAGGTACTATCCTTCAATTGCCGTATTTACTCGAAAATTTGTACTCGCATTAGCCAACTTTATCGCATATACTCGCCTAATTTTTGTCACTTCTTTAGAGTAAAAATAAGGTAGTTATGAAAAATACTCGAATTTTTCAAAATATTCATCCATATACATGTTCTTTGGAACAAAACATATGTATAAAAAATAATTAAATAAATAAATAAAATGAATAAAATAAATAAATAGTAGTTTTAAGATTAATATAAAAATCTTAACAAGTTATTATATAATATTTAATAAAGTGCGTTACATTGTCAGAAGTTTTTTCACTTGTTAACCTGTGTTAAAATAACACAAGTTTTAGGAGTATTTTGAAACAGAAAATAAAAATTGTGTTAAGAAGAAATTATTCGTAGAAATTTTAAGGTTGGTTTGTTGGTTGATTTAAGACGACCGATTATCTAGACGAGGGATATAGGCCCTTAGGGGAAAGTGCCATCCGTGGGGTCCTTTCTAAAGGATCCTAAGCCGTATTTACGGCGAGGTTCGAATAAAATCACGGAAAACTTTCAACAGTTAGGTCGACGCGCGCGATAGGGGTTTGAACCCAGCACCTCCCGTCTACCAGCTTTGAGAGCAGAACCTCTGAGCCTAGAAATTGGGCCTAGAAATTTTAAGGAAATATAGAATATAATAAATAGGAATATTTAATGTACATAAAGTAATTGACATATGAAAGATCAGTTTTGGCGAAATTGCTTCTGGCTATCTAAAGTTTTGTTTAAGCAAATAAGAAAAATAGTTTCAATAACTATCCATAGATGGCGCTACAGTTTCAAAGCTCCCCATATATATATATACGAACGTATTTGATCACAGTTGATTTGATATCCACTAGATGTACTTTCAGAGAAAAATTTAAACAGAGAAGCCCCAAATTAAAGTAAAGCAGATGTTATATGAATCACACCGAAATAAATCGGTATAGAAACTGCAATTAATTTAAATAAAAACCAGTTAAAATGTTTTTAAAACGCATTTAAAGCACTTATTACATAATCAGTGAAAAACACCGCAGTTACACTGACCATAAACTAACTCACTCATTTTAAAAAGCGCCAAAAATGTAAACACTTCAATGAATACTTTAAGAGCCACATTTTTTGCTAATTATCTAATTAATGTTTTAATCAGATTTTAATATATTGTAACTAGTTGACTAAGAATTAATCCCAATCATAAATTTAATCTCTTTCATCGTAACTCTGTTTTATTTCTGCATGATTCAGACAAACTCTATTTTATATTGTGATTTCCACAAAATGTATGCAAAAAATTAAAACAAAAAGCCTTAAATAACCACAACAACAATAAAAAAGATATTTTAAACGATATTTTAAATGAGAAAAATAGCCTTATTTTTTTTGTTCAATTGTATGATTAAGTGTTTGATGCTTTTTTTAAGTGGCATTACAGGAATAGCGCGCCATCCATGGACAGTTAGGTAAAACTAACATTTTTATTTGCTTGAACAAAACTTTCAATCATAAGACGCATTTTCGTCTAAACGTTACCGTTTTACGTTAATTACTTGATTTGTTATTGAGTTTTAAAATGTACCAAGGACATTTGACTCGTCCTGTATTTCATATTCTCTTCTAAGTAATGGTGTTTATCAAGTTTGAAATGATTATGTACACTTTTATTATTATTACAACTAGTTGGTACCCGTCAAAACTTGACGACTTGAAAGGAAATACATGTACTATTACATAAAAAATAGAGAAATATTATTCTTTTTGAAAAATCACAGCTCAATGTTAAAGACACCGAATATATTGTACACTTTTATAATGCTCATCATCACTACTTATTGATCTGCAAGACAGGCAGGCACGTGATATAATACTAATAAAAATCTCGCTAATTTCCCATAAAAAATCAGTAAATTGAGAGAGAATTTTGAGACAAATTTCATTTGAAAGTACGATTGTCTCTTTATTCGACAGTGCAAAAATTGAAATTATGCGATGGTCAGAAGTTAATAAATTTGAAATAAAATGCAAAACAGATTGCCCAAGGCGTTGTCACCATCGATATAATTAACAAGTTAATACGCACAGGTTTTTGCTTTATAATATGGATTATTTTATTTATATATTTATTTTTTGATGAAAATTTTATTTCATCATGGAATATTAGCCGAAACAAAAACGCTGGGCTATTTATATTGCTTAAATTTCAAACGGCTTATTCTTCCATAATCGAGCTGCATGCGAAAGAGATGGATTAAAAGAAAACATGTTTAAAAATATATATTTTTAATGAATAAATATCTCTGTGTGGTTGGTGTCATATTGACGGTGGTAATATCTGACGAATAAATTTCGCATTTACTGCGTTTTTTTAAATCTTGTATACATCGCACAACTTAATTTGTTACACCGTCGATTAGAAAAAAAATCTTCAAATGCAATTTTATTGATTACCGTATCTCAGTTTATTGTTTTTTTAAGGTTTTTAAATTCATTTTTAAACAGGAATTCTTTTTAAAAAAAATCCATTTCTATCACGTGTAACCCGATTACGAAACATTAACACGCTTGCACTTAAAATAATATTAATAGTTTGTTTCCGGCTAATATTCCGTAGCGAAATTAAAACTCCATCAATAAATAAATAAAAAAAAATACAATACAAATTTTAAAAACATTTTAATCGAACTACCAGCATAAAACATTGAAACTATCAGAATCAAAAAGGCAGCTGTAAGTAGAAAATGTTTAGCGATAGTGACCATTTACGTGAATTAGCGTGATTTTATCGTATTTTACGGAAATATTGGTAAGTTTATTGAAATATCGTACCAATATCTTCATTAAGAATGAAAATTCTACTTCTCCTTCGAATGAGACACACTATATTTTTGATTAAATATGTGTTTTACAACTTTTTTTTTTCTTTTACAAAATTTGTTTTACTTGACGCGTTTTATCACACTGCAAATGCCTCATCATCACTTCAAATTAGTGCTCCCTCTTAAACGTTTATGGAAACACTTGCCGCAAAACACAAATAAACAGTAAAAATGGCATAAAATAAAGTGCAAAAATTTTTTAAATAGATGTACAAATGCCGAATACAGTTTATTGAAAGGGGGACAAAATTTACTATAATTTACTAAAAGATTGAAATCATATTACTTTTACTAATGTCAAAAAATCGGCACGAAATGCGAAAAAAATCTAAAAATCCCATAAAAAATTAACTAAAAAAATCAAATAAAAATATTTAAAAACTGACATAGAGGTGGGCAACTTCTGACATACAGGTACCTTCCGCAAAATCGTGTAGCTCTGTGCGCAGCGACCTTGTCAGAACACAGCACAGTCTCGCAAACATACACACACAAATTCTGTTTATTAATATAGGTATTTCAATCAAAATATATTTTTTATTCGTGTCTAAATAATATATATATTTTTTAACATTTTTATATCATAAATATCAACATTGCTTATTAATTCAAAATAGGAATTACTACAAATTTTACAATAAATTAATGTAAAATTTACAAATGCAATATCCTGTTTATCATGAAAATATCACCGGATACTAAAATATAAAATTTAGGAAAATTTCATAAATACATTTTATTAAAAGCTTCAAAGCGTATCAAAGTAACATTTAAAAATCCCATTTTGATGTATATTGAGAATATAACATTAAAATGTACTTATCTCTTTCAAAATATGTTTATTTAATGTATTAGATTTCATTTTCATAACGAATGTTGCCAATTTTTAAATATAAAAGCATTATCTATTTATGTATCATATTCATAGGATTAAATTCCATTCTACTTGGATAAATGATTGAACATTTAATAGATTTAAAAAATAATCTCGCTGAACTTTTAAAATTCCGAAAGGAATGGAATATTTAATTTCTATCAAATCTTTTTGAAATCCACCAAATTTATTCAGTAGTTAAATGCAGTTATTACAATTTGCTTATCATATATATGTTTTATAAATATTTAGTATAATCAGCAAAGAATGGCGTATTTAAAATGTTAGTTTAATATAATTACATACAGATAAGTATATTCATTTAATAAGGATTCTGTGAATGTTTGCTATATCTTTCAAAACAGTTTATTTACAAATTCTTAACATTGTTTACATGAAAATAAATACAAATTTATTATTTAAATTTCAGGCAACATCAAGATATACAAGAAGAATGAAAAATATCTTTAAAATTTTGATTTTTGATAAAATGTGAAAAAAATAAGGAATTGCATTTACATCTAAAAGCAACATATAAAATTTTCGTAAACAATGTAGATATTTAAACACAAAGGCATTTGTGAATTTGTAAGCAAAAATTGAAATCCCAGATTTATCGTTTGGCCTTGACTGTACTGTACTTTTGAAATGTTAAATAACAAGATATTAAACTGTTTGACTTTTTTCAGACAGGTTACTTGAAAAATTGCACGGATCGTACAACCAGGGCTAATAAGGATTTGAAGAAAAAGAATCAAAAACGAATTTCCAAACTGTTATGTATCATGTTGGAACGTACTTGGTAGGAATTCGACTTTCAGAAATAGTTAAAAAAAATATTAGTAGTAAAAATTTATGATTTGTTTTTCATGGGAAAACAACGAAACATGACTCTCTTTTTTATTTCAGATATTGAGTGCAGAGATGGTAAATAGAGTTATTTTTGGTTAATTGGTTACAGATTCTACAGTAGCACTGGTAATAGGTTGCAATAATTTATTATTTTTGTAACGTAAAACCAATCGTTAGGCATACTATTAGCGGAAATTGTAATTGAATAGCTTTTAAATAGAATGTTTGAAATAATTCTTGGAAGTATAGTTGTTGTTTTCTGTAAGCATGGATTCAAACATTCAAACAGTGAAATTGCAAGTGAACAAAGTCATTTGAGCGAAGACGGCGGTTTTAAACATCAAATATTTATTGAATAGTACTTTTGGGTAACGATTAAGGTAATATCAATATTTATCATAATACTTTAAAAACGTCATCCCTAGTTCTGTGTTTGAAATTTGATAGTGTGCTTTTCATAATTTTCATATATTTATTATTCCATAACACAAAAAAAATAAAAGTATAATTCTTTAAAATACGTAATATACTATATACATTTAAATTATACTTCTTATTATTACAGTTACTTATGGTAGGTTCTTTTGTTATTTTAACTAACGTATTCATAAGAAGTCCATTTGCAATATCTTAATTAACATATGAAACATGCTTTTCATTTTAAATAAAGATTCTCTATAAGTATTACGAGAAGGTTAATGTAAAATTTTAAAATGAAATAGTCATTATCATGACAATACATCTTAAAACAGAAATGTAAATTTTATGTTACAATTTTAAGAAAGGCTTTAAAGTGTTCTATACATATTGCTTGAAAATCTCATTTTAAAATTTCAAAAGTGTATTAAATGCACTTATCTCTTTTAATATGCATTTATTTAATGTATTAGACAGCTTGTTTAGGATTTATGTTGTCATTAGAAAATGAGGAAGCAATGTCTTAATTTATATTTCGTATTGCCAGGATTAGGGTTTGTCATACGAGCGTAAATGTTTCAACATGTCATAAATATTAAAATTAATTTCTTTCAATTGTCAAAAATGATAAAGA
Organism: Maratus michaelseni; assembly: GCA_963931845.1. NCBI lineage: Eukaryota > Metazoa > Arthropoda > Arachnida > Araneae > Salticidae > Maratus > Maratus michaelseni. The sequence goes on from OZ007587.1 coordinate 374,245,126, forward strand.
CAATGTATTTTGGAAGCTTAAATATAATCAAATATATTTTTAAAATAATTTTAATGCACCTTCGTTGATATAAACGTCTTTAGATATTTTGCGCCTTCTATAAATATTTATTTTACTCATTTTGATAATAATATTACATTCTATGAGATTCTTTTTTTATTCAAATTTCATATGATCCCTTGTTAGATTTTTTATTGCAGCTTCTACTCTACACAGCTGTAAAATTTGTATGCCGCATATTATTTTTTCTGCTGGTCTCATTAAATTAAATTTGTATCAAATAATTTAAAAATAAATATTTTAAAGGAATCTCAATTGAGTATAATTATGTAAATATCCTCAAGATAATATTCATAACAAATGTAGACCATATGTAGTTATGAAAATAATGCAGGTTATTTTCAAATTTTAATGGCTGTAAAAAAACTGCCGATATGTGAAACCTGAGGAACTGGCTGGTTCAAGTCATCGAAATGAAATTTGAGATGTAGTTAATCCTATGTATGCGCTCTAATATGTGATGAAGGCTGAACAACTGACCTTTCACGGTGATAAAATCTCGAAATTTTCAAATGACAACGGGGTTATGCTATTTTGTGCTTAGTTACATGATTTACACGGTTAAAAACAAAAAGTGCGTTACAAAAGAATCTATAACAGTAAAAATGGTGACTTTAGATCTAAGCACAAAGTATCAATATTAACAACAATTCAGTCTAGAGAAGCATAAAAAAGACACCTCGATTAAATTACAAATTTTAAGTGGCTACTTACACAGACGATGACACATTGCATTTGAGGTCGTGGAACAAAAATAAAATGTTGCATGAAGAATTTACAGAATTTGACATTTAATGGGATTTATAATGTAAGACATACTTAGTGGATTTAACATTTTTTAGATTTTCAAGATTCCTAGAGCCGAAAATTTATTGAAGTGTATTGGAATGACAATATAGACCACAGAAACGCGAAATCGCGGTAAATGGCAATGTCACAAAAACGCTAATTCAGCACACACGGCTCTTCTTTCCTTTTGTCTTTTAACGTTGACTTTTTTAGTACAGCAAACACCTTTTCAATGCCGTTTATGATTTTGCACCGTGTCTCACTGAGTATGAGTCGTTGTTCTCATTTTGTAAAGGAAAACAGTAGGTGTTGAAATTAGAATATTTAATATGTTGCTCGCATTTTCAAGAACATGTTTTCAAATACTTTTCTGAAAAAAATTTGTTTGTGATTCCGTGAATTCGTCAATCGCAAGGGCTGACACAATTGAGTTTAACTGATTAATAAACTAAAGTTTAAAACATCATGTAACTGAATTTATTTCCTACATTGGCGTGATTTGTTTTACCTCAGAATCTATTCGAAACAAAAGAATATGAAATTTGGCAGATTGGATTTCTTACATTTTACATACTTTTATACTCCTTACAAATAAAGAGATTAAAAAAGGATTTTTTTAGTATGAAAAGAGAATTTTTTTGCAAAAAGTATTTAAATATAATGGTATTAATATGCTAGTTTTCGCACACATTAAATGAAATTTTCGCATCGCTTTCGTTTGAGAAAGAATAGCAGTCGTACTAATCCTACACTCGGAAAGAAGTAGAAAAAACACTTATTAACTAAATATAATAATAATTGGTACCTTCAAGCATACAAATATAAATCATTATTACGCTTATTTAGAATACTGCTGTTATAATAATTTTAAAATACACACTATTGCTTCTAAAATTAGAAATTAGATGATGCGCTTCAATTTCTACATTTTTAAATAAAACACGTTATCTAGGCATGCTAATGTCAAAAAAATAGTTTCTTAACTATTATAATAGTTAATTTTAAAATATGAAAACATAATAGTCTATGTTTCACAAAGATATCACCTGTTGCTGAAATATGAATTATAAACTGAATGTTTCATAGTTTTCAGAAGAAAAATTTTGAAATCCTCCATTTAAAGTATTTCTGAAATTAATCTCAATTGACTCATATATTTTGAAATTTTTATTTCCGAATAACATTAGAGAGATTTATATATATATATATAACCATTAAATGAACGTTACAACCACCAATACAAACTGTTAAATTATGAATAAACGTATATATATATATATATATATATATATATATACCGGGTGATTATAATTAAAGTTACGATTTCAAAAATCGATAATTTTAAAACTACTGGTCAGAATGACTTGATATTTTATCAGATCAATCGTGAGGCAATGGAATTTTGTTTGGCAAAGGAAAAAATAGTTGCAAAATGTACCGATAGATGGCGTTGTCAGGGTAATGTCAGGGGAAAGAGGAATGTTGTTAGCCAAAAGAAAAAAATAGTATTCTGGGGTTTACTTAAAATTTAGTAGCGAAAATACAAGAATGATTACAGTGACAACAGCGATAATGAAAAAAAATGAAAAAAAATAGCATCATGAAACACCTTACTGATGATTAAGGCATAAGTTGTTCGATATGCACTCCGCCTTGTTCCGCTACTAATTAGAAGCGCAAAACGACATGCTCCACAGCAGATCGGAGAATATGTGTGCTGATGCAATGGGTGTGGTGTGTGATGCTTGCCTTCAAGTCGTCTAGATTCTGAATCCGCCCGCTGTAAACAACATTCTTCAGGTACCCCCAAAGCCAGAAATCACACGGGTTTAAGTCGTGAGAACGTGGCGGCCACGTTATTGGAAAAAGGCGGCTTATGATCCTATCATCTCCGAAATTAGCACTCTGTAGCTGCTTCACAGGAATAGCAATGTACGGAGGAGCGCCATCTTGCATGAATATTGTGCGATCCACACACTGACGCTGCTGAAGTGCCGGAAGGGCATGCGGTATCTTGTACGGATAACAGCTCAAGATGTCCCGTAGGACTTGCCGCACCGTGCTGCTCGGCATATCCAGCATTCGGCCAATTCCCCGTGCACTGCTGATTTCAGCATCACTGTTAGTCTGTTCTTGTAATGTTGTAGCCACATCATCCACTGCCGCAGTCGAAGCTGGTTTCCTTCCTCTACCCCGTTTAACGTCAAATAAACCGGTCTCTTTGAATTTAGCAATCATTTTTCGCAGACCATTTGTGGTTAGTGGACCCCTTTTTGTGGATTTTAATATCGAAAACTTCCTAATAGCTGTAAGTGCACAGTGAGTCATGATGAAGTATTCAGGCAAAGAGCTGCTGCTCTGCATTTTTATGGCAGCTATGTCTGCGGTGCGCATGTCACGTATTAGTAATTTGCGTATCTCCAGACAATGTGAACCTTGAAAACGCCATCTGTCGGCACATTTTGAAACTTTTTTTTTTCTTCGTCAAACAAAATTCCATTTCCTTACGAATGTTCTGCTAAAATATCAAGTCATTCAGATCAGTAGTTTTAAAATTATCGATTTTTGAAATCGTAACTTTAATTATCATCACCCGGTATATATATATATATATATTAAACCATTATAAGACAACACAGACACATCACACACAAATAAGGAAATAAAAATTTGATATACATATACACACATATATATATACACGGATGTTGTGAATTTTGAAATATACAGTATATCTATAAACTTATGCAGTGTATTCTTACAATTTCATTCTGCTTTATTGAGATATATTATTCAACAATTTAATAATTTCAAAAGTAATATCTTTGAGTTTTTAAATATCTGAAAATTTATCTCAAAAGCTGAAATGCTTTTAAATATGCTTTTAAAAGCCCCTAACTCATTTGCTAGATAAGAAAATATATAATTGTTAGTCTGTACTTTTCACAAAAATTTTGTTTAACCATAAATGAGTGACTTATTTATTATTTGAACTTGAATGGTCAGAAAAAAAACGTATAAATCATTTACTTGCTATCATTTTTTAAAAATAAAAAATACATACTTTGAACCAAAAATTTTATTTAATGATAGCAATCATTCAACAAACTACCGCATAGAAGCAAGACACATTTAATTAAATAACTTTTCTGTTCAAAATTTTTTTTCATTTTAATAACTGCATCAGGTTGGTAAATATGGATGTTTAACTATTATTTTTCGCATATTTCACTGACAATGCTAAACCATGGGAACTAACAGGGAATACAGCGTTGAGTTTATTTAGAATAAAATTCAGCTTATTGAAACGTGTTATCATAATTTCAGGGTATGTTTTTTTTTTGGTTTTTTTTTTTTGGTTTTTCTATTGTTTACGGATCTGCTTTTCCGTTATAGCTAATCTCAGATTTTTCATAGTGGTGTTGTACATCCGATGGTAATGCAGTGAAGGGTGTTTCGCACACAAGTAACCAGGTGATTCCCAAGCACTTGACGTACAATAGATTAAAGAAAGATTCCAAGCGACTTCTAACTGTTATCTTTATATGAGATCATATAAGCAATGTAGAAGGCATTAGAAAATAGATATTTTAAACTATATGTACATATATGAGATGCAAATTTCTAAATTTAAATCTTTTAAACGAAAGTTCATAAAATATATGCTTATAAATATATTTATTCCATAAACAAGGCGAAACATGCTAAATGTTTTTTTTTCATTCATTGCAAATTATACCTGCATTTTACAAGCAAGTGTTTTCAATTGTGAAAAGGAATATCACAATCAACGGAAGAGACAGACTCTTCTAGCCAACACGACTGTCTCGTGACCAATATAGGTTGTATTCCACAAATAATAACTATTTTTCACCTACATTGATAACATGTTATTCACGTTTCACAGATTGTTTCTCTCGTTATCTGCGTACATTAATATAGTATAGCAATTGCAAGTCTGATATCGTATATTCTTTTTAAAAAAATTAAATCATTTTAAGAGTCGTTTACTATTTGAAATTTATATTTATTTTTAAATTGCACTATGTAATAAAATGATAAAAGGACATTTTAATACTTTTGTATATAATTCTCTTAATGTTCTTAATTTAATTCTCTAGTAGTAGAATTTATCTCATAAAATCGATATATCTTTCTGTTATAAATGCTAATTTTTCCATGACAATTTGAATTAAACTTAATTTTCAATTGAGTTTGTGACTCGATGTTGGGAAACATACGATTGAAAAATTCATTAAGGGTTATTTTGATGGTAGCAGGAAGATTTTCATAGGATTTTTCAAGAAATAATTTGAACGAATCTCGATGCTTAAAGATAAATCACTACAATTATCCCAGTCATTTTCATTAAAATTTCGTGTTATATCTTGTCGAAGTTTACGTTTTTTCCATTAGCGTTTACTTCTCTATAAAATGTTATTTCATGATAGTAAAATTCACCATAAGCTTTTCCAATAATTGAATATAAATTTGTAAAATTCAATTTTCCATTTATAACGAAACTACACTTCTGATATTAAATTGTGAGTATTCTATAAATTCTTTTATAAAATTTTCAATGCATTACAAAATAAAGTTCTAGAATTCAATTAAAAAAATATTTTAACATACACTCATCTGTTTTAAAATATATCAAGATGAAGGTTGTCATTTTTTAAATGCGAAAACCTATTATCAATTCATATTTCGAATTCCAACGATTACATTTTGCCTCATTGAGATAAATGATTCAACATATAGATTTAAAAGTTTCCTTTTTGAATTTTTAAAATTGCGGAAAGTTTTAAGCATATCTGGGACATTGAGATGCAAGGAAGTATGTATTTAAAATCTTCAACATTTATATTGCATATAAGCATTATGTACATTGATTTAGTTATTATGAGCTTATCATAAATATTTATAAGAGCTTTTAAAAACTGGTAAATTTAACGTAGTGATTTGACAGAAAAGAATAGATTTCACTGCTCTACTATCTTTATGTATTCAGATAAAAATTCAGTATGATTGACGACAGCCTAATCTTCTGATATTAAATTGTGAGTATTCTATAAATTCTTTTATAAAAATTTCAATGCATTACAAAATAAATTTCTAGAATTCAATTAAAAAAAATATTTTAACATACACTCATCTGTTTTAAAATATATCAAGATGAAGGTTGTCAATTTTTAAATGCGAAAACCTATTATCAATTCATATTTCGAATTCCAACGATTACATTTTGCCTCATTGAGATAAATGATTCAACATATAGATTTAAAAGATTCCTCTTTGAATTTTTAAAATTGCGGAAAGTTTTAAGCATATCTGGGACATTGAGGTGCAAGGAAGTATGTATTTAAAATCTTCAACATTTATATTGCATATAAGCATTATGTACATTGATTTAGTTATTATGAGCTTTTCATAAATATTTATAAGAGCTTTTAAAAACTGGCAAATTTAACGTAGTGATTTGACAGAAAAAAATAGATTTCACTGCTCTACAATTTTTATGTATTCAGATAAAAATTCAGTATGATTAACGACAGACTTATCTTACAAATATTTTTCGAAAATATGAATAAAGTTTCCTAAATTGAAAATACAATTAATGTATTATTCAAGCCGAATCTTGGTGGATTTTACGTTATTTCTATATACTTATTATTCTATAATAATGAAATACTTACCGTACAGAAAATTTCGTGGATTGCAAGTTTTGTATTATTTGTCTTTAAACCTACAAGCTTGTGATATTATTCTTTTTATTATATTGATTTTTAAAATAACCATATATGTTTTATTTGGTGAGTTTTAAAAATTAAATAGCTCTTTAAAAAAATAACGAACATCAAAACAATATAGATTACAATAAGTAAAATTATAATATGAATAAAGGGTTAAAAATCCGTGTACTTTTACATTTTCTATTAAATGTATCATTTAAAAAATAACTAAAGCTCTACTTAAGTAGCTAAAAGACATTTGTAAGTTTTAAAATGCACAATATCTAGATATTCTGAAAATAGCTGTAAAAACGCGGAAAACCAATAAATACATATTACAAAATCAAAATTATATCAATAATTATAAAACGTATGTTTTTTGAGACAAATTGCATATGGTTAAAATCTTCGTCAAGACAATTCAGGCTAATATCACAAAATAATAATCACTTGATAGTCATTATGTGACAAATAAAAAAATCAACATTTTAATAAACTACCGCTAACTCGAAATCTGATGGAAAATTTTAAATTATTTTTTAACAAATATGAATTAATTATGATTAACTGATAAAAGTGCAGGTTTAAATATTTCGCAGAAAAATAGGCGAAATGTATTTATAATTCATAGTTTGAATTGGAAATTTATAATATGTGCACAATAAAATATTCCTCTGAACCCTATGATGTTGCAAGTTTAAGTGGGGCTGCAGATTTAATGTTATGAAGCTTCACTTTTATGTAAATAATCTATAACTATTATCAAAGATAATTTAACTTATGAGGAAAATTTTACTACATTTCATTAGCAGTATGAAGCATATTTATTTTATCTTATTACTTTTCCAGCCTTAACAGAAAAATGATATTTATTTTTCTCATATTAAAATGGCTGAATGATTTAAGATAATACTTATGATCGAAAAATAGTTTTGTAAAAAGTATTAACTTGCACATAAAAAATACATACATTTTTAAAGTGTTGTTATTTTGATCTGCGAACGTGACATCTAGAGTAACCACAAACTCCTGTTACCAATAGAAAACGTTATAACTCATTGAATGAGATAAATATTTGTATTTTAGGTAGCTTTCATTGCAAAAAGCTACCTATTGCAGCCGTTCGGAAGAAAGCAAATAAAAAAAAAATTGGTATATTTTCACCGATCATGACACCAAGACCGCCAAACCACCCTCCGTTCAAATGTTGATATATATATATATATATACCGGGTGGTTATAATATAAGTATCTCTATTTGGAGCTGTGTGTAGCTTGAAGGAATAACCCTAATTAAACCGAAATCGGTACACTTACTATTCGAGAAAGGGGGAGAAGAATGGAACAATAAAAAAAAAATAATTGCAATAATCACAGACAGACGGGAAATGTAATGTGCAATACAAGAACAAAGAATTAAGACATAAAACCGGATGGCATACCTAATTTATTGGAAAATGTCACAGTGAATGTGATTACGCTTTCGACTGGTGGTAATGATCGTGTTCAGGTTCCACATGGTCATTGTGATGTAACGACACAATCCAGGCGGTGCATCACCTGTTCAACTGCGGAATATAATGCATCAGGAGTGATGTGTTGTACATATTGTGATATTTGGTAAAGTCATTGAGGTTTGCGACATCTCCACGGTACTCAATATTACACATTAAATGTCATACTCAAAAGCGCCATCTGTCGGCAATTATTGCAATTTTTTTATTGTTCCATTCTTCTTCCCCCTTCTCGAATAGTAAATGTACCGATTTTGGTTTCATTCCGGCTATCCCTTCAAGCTACAGACAGCATCAAATAGAGATACTTATATTATAGCCACCCTGTATATATATATATATATATATATATCCATATATATGTATCCATATATATATGTCATGCTGTAACTCTCTTATTTATTAACTGACTTGGATCTGTAAATAAAACTTTATATTCAGTTAATCCCTAATATAAATTGGTGCTGATCAGTTTTTGGTAAAAATCGCCTCACAGGTGGCGCTGATATGCTGCATTTTATAAGATTTCCTTAATAGTTATATCTCAAGAACTAATAGAAGGTATTCCATCAAGCTTCAGATTCTGTTAGACCTTGACATTAGTTGTTGTTGATTATGTTTTGGTCTAAATCTCCCAACAGGTGGCGCTTATATTACATTTTTCAGGATTTACACGATTTTAGCAATAGTCATATCTCAAGAATTTATGCACGGAATTTAATAAAATTTTAGATTCAGTTAGACCTATAAGTTGGATATAAATTGTTGCTTATTCTCTTTAGTGTATGTGAAACATGTGTGAGATAGAAGAAAGTTTTGGGATTGCCGCATCCGACTACTTTTTCTAAGTGCTGATCAATATCTAAAGTTCCGTTTGCTTCTCTAGTTGCTGACATTAATATGTTAAAATAATGGTACGCAGGGTGTCCACAAAGTCCCGTTATCATTACAGAATGTAATGTAACGGGAATGTAATGTAATGTAACCCATGGAATATTAGAGTAAAAAACTCACTTAGAAAACAACAACAACAACAATAACAAAAACTATTCAGCAACACTGAAACTTTGTGGAACAGTACTGACAACACTTCGTGTGCGCTTTTGGTTTCCCGCCAAATATCTGTGCATTATTGTCTAATTAAATACATAATTGTATACCCTGTAAAATTAGCTTTATCTTCGTAATATCAACAACTGTGTATGCAAACAAAAATTGAGATACTAAAAACACTTAAAACCGTGGACATTTATCTCAAATATTTAATATCACATGAAATATATGAGTGATTTAAGTAAATATCAAATATTTAATAACACATGAAATATTTACCTGATTTGAGTATATATCAAATATTTAATAACACATGAAATATTTGAGATAAATGTTCATGATTTTTTTGTGTTTTTGTAGTGTTTTGTAATGGTAACGGGACTTCGCTTACAGTCTTATAATGAATGTGAATTGTGTTAGACCGTATGTTGATGTTTATGACCGTGTGTTAGACCGTTATGTTGTAAGTGTGGCCGTGACATTGATTAAAAATCATACACTTAATACTGCGTGATATGTATCTACAAAAAATAACTTTTCAAAAGTAAAAAAAACAGCCAAACTTAAAAAAAAAAAAAAACGAAAGTTGTGGCTAAAAAATGGTGTGATATCAAATTTCCAAGCTTTTATTATAGTAGTTATTTAACTTTTTTTCATTAAATAAGTTATCATATATATAAGTCGAGTGCTACGTATATGTTAAGAGAAACCGTTTTCTCCTGTACTAAATACATCCTAACGTGTTTCTGAAAATTCAATTTTTTTCAAATTATGCATGATGGGCTTGGCGGCCATCTTTCCATATTATACACAAAATTCTAAGCACCCCTATCCGTAGTTAAAATCCGAAGTTCAAAATTGTAACTTAAGCAAATATTTTAAGCGTTTCGTTTATGGACTTGTATGTTCTGAAAATTGTGTCTTAAAATAATGATGACTTATCTTAAGGATTCATCTTATGATTTATTTTTTAGAGTAATTAATCATTTCAAAGTAGTAAAAATCAATTTATCAAAATATCAGTCTTCTTCAATTTATCTGTGCGTAGTTAAAATCTGAAGTTCGACATTGTTATAAACCTATTACATTGCAAACATATTACGCTTTTACTTTAGAAATTTGGGTGCTTAGAAATATGGAAAGATGGCCGCCAAGCCCATCATGCATAATTTGAAAAAAATGAATTTTCAGAAACACGTTAGGATGTATATAGTACAGGAGAAAACGATTTTTATTAACATATACGTAGCACTCGACTTATATATATGATAACTTATTTAATGGAAAAAAGTTAAATAAGTACTATAACAAAAGCTTGGAAATTTGATATCACACCATTTTTTAGCCACAACTTTCGTTTTTTTTTTTTTTAAGCTTGGCTGTTTTTTTTACTTTTGAAAAGTTATTTTTTGTAGATATCATTTCTTTTTTTTAAATAGATTATACATAATATAAATAATCTGCTCTATGAAATTAACATGAGAATGTTATGTAAAATTACATTTTACTTTCAGTTATTGTTTAAAGGGTTAACTAGAAATACCAGTAGATTTTTCAATTAAACTAATTACACCCTTAAAAACAACATACTAAATGTGGCTTGTTATAATACTTGTTATCCTTCGTTAAAAAATATCACTGACTAATGAGAGATGAGTAAAAATGGAATATGTACATAGCGCGTCAGCGCTGCTTTTGAAATCAAACGTGATATCATGCTCTTTTATTATTAGCATTAAATCCCATTGATTGGCGAATCTTTATAAAACGTAGTTAATGGTGAAAAGTAGCAAAATATCTTAGCAATTTCTTAGATTTACATTATTTTATTCAATTAAACATTGTACTCTTACAATAAATTTAAATGGAAACTTAACTTCTAAAACAAAAACAATTTAACAACTGGATTCCATTAATTTATAGAAAAATGACGTCAAAGGATCTCAGCCTGCGAACGAAATGCTTGTCCTTTACCGTTGTTTTATAGAAATAAATTAATCATATTCAATTCCATTTCGAAAAGTTTGTTTACGTTTGGAAAGAAATTTTAAATGCCTATAACTGTTAATGTATACATTTCAGAAGGTACCCCTTCCCTCAAAATAATTTTTTTTTAAAGATCTTTCTAAAAATGTAAATTTTATATATATTAAAAGCATGAACACTACGTCTGATTACTTTATTTTACAATATTATAAGAACACACATTTTATCAGACAATTAAATGCACTAAACCAACATGAGTGAAAAATTGACCTGCGCCAGGACTCGAACCTGGGACCTTCAGCGCACAGTGCTAACGTTTAACCACTAAGCCACCCAGATTGATATTCTAACTCGGCAATTTCTCATTCTTATTCCTGTTGGAAACAGCCATCGGCCACAATTTGCAGTCACATTTAATTATCTGATAAAATGTGTGTTCTTATAATTAGGAAGTTTTATTTAAAAAAAAATATCTTCATAAAAAATGGCTGACTTGCAGATGAAATTTGGTACAAGAATTGAAAAATTTCTTCATTAGATTCTTTTAGTTTTCGTTTTTTTTTCTATGATGCTTGGTTCATTTGATATCTGATATTTTAATCTGGCATGTTTGGTCGATTTAACATTGCGAAGTTGATTGCTGTAAGTAAGCAGTAGCGGTCTAAAGTCCAGTTCTTGGCGTTGTTTGTTTGGTGCTTTTTTTTTAGCTTGGCTTGGCAGAGCGACCGCCCTGCTTGATCTATAACATTTCTATATCAAATCTGATATACACGGTGAAGTTGTGAAAGTAAAACCTTATAACAAAAGAACCGAATGACCTGAAATTTTACTAGTGTGCTCCCAAAGCAATGGGGATTTTGTGGATGTGGTTAAAAAAATTTAAAATCCCGCCGACAGATGGCGCTGTATATACAGCGAAATCGGGAGACGATCTTGTGCACGACACACATACAGTGGCAATAAAAGCGTGAAGCACGTACAACTCATGTTCATTATTCCACGGATATCTTCGCAATGACTGTGCCATTGACAGACCGTGCGTTGCTACTGAAACTGTATTATAAGAATAATGACAGTGCAGCCACTGCTCTTAGGAGATTTAGGAAACTTATGAATTTAGGAAATGCTCCAATGACGATAGAATATTTACGGAAGATGGTTTTGAAATTTGAACAGACTGCTTCACTTAGCCTAAAACTTGGTAGAGGAAGGAAACCAGTTGATGTTAACCTACAGCGCCATCTGTCGGTGCGATTTTAAGTTATTTTTTAACTACGCCTAAAAAATTCCCATTGCTTTGGGAGCATACTGGTGAAATTTCATGTCATTTGGATCAATGGTTCCTTTGTTATAGGGTTTTACTTTCACAACTTTTAAAAAAATCACCCTGTATTTCATGAATTATAACTATTTTCATAAGCAGTTACAGAAAAGGAAAGATAATATTGTCGATGGAGAAATAGTATTGTAAATTGATTTTGTATACAATTATTCATTTGTGATTCAGGAAGAAATTCAAGCAGCACTTTGTTCACATTCAAATAGATGTTGCAGTAGCTTCATTCCCTGCAAGTAACCTTCAATCCTATAGAGTTGTTTCATATAATTTGAAACATAGGAAATATGCTGTCTGATTATACAGTAAAGTTCTCATTTAACACCTTAATCAAAAGTACTGAAATAAAGAAAATCATTTGTTTTATGTTGGATGTGCTGCACAGGCACAATATATTTTCTTAAATATATAATAAAAGGTATATGATGTCCGTGCAACATTGTCTGTATTTTCCAAACCACATGTAATATAAAGTGTAGATGGATTAGAGGCGACATTGTACGTACTATTTTTCACTAATGCTGTTCGTAAAAAGTTAGAAAGAGCGAAAATCTGAGTTTGTTAAATGTGCGCTAAATCATCGCTAAAATGAAGAAATTTTACAAATTCCTAAAATCGAAATACAAGATTTTACTATTAAAATGCTTGATGAAAATTGGAATAAATTATAGCCAGTTCCAAGTATTCAAACAATTAGTTATGTTGTCAATTAAAGTAGAAATTGCTGAAGTAGCAAAATCAATCTAATAAAAAAATAATTCAAAAACTGGCTTAGAGGGGAAAAATTTATGACTTACAGGCACCTTCCTGCAAAATTGTGTAGCTCTGCGCGGAGCAATCTCGTCAAAACAGATCATACAGTCACACAGACGAACAGACGCGTACACAAGCTTCTCCCTGTATTATTTTAGGTATTTCAATCATAATATTTTTGTTTTGTGTCTAAATAATACTTTTTTCTATTTTACATTTTTTATATCATAAATATCAACCTTGTTTGAAAAAACAAAACAGGATTTACTAAGACTTTTACAATAAATGAATTTACGATTTACAAATACAATACCCTGTTTATCATGGAAATATCACCAAATATAAAAATATAAAATATCAAAAACTCATAAATACATTTTAATAAATGTTTCAAAACATTTCAATATCATATTTATAATTCCCATTTAGGAATATTTTGAGAATATATTAAAATTCAATTATCTCTTTCAAAATACGTTTATTTAATGTATTTAACGCATTTTGTGATCATAACGAATGTTGTAAATTTTAAAAACTAAAAGCATTATCTATTTATGTTTCACATTCACAGGATTACATTCCATTTTACTTGGATAAATGATTCAACATTTCATAAACTTCCAAAATAATCTTGCTGAATTTTTAAAATTCCGAAAGGAATGGAACAATTATATTCTATGAAATCATTTTAAATTCCACAAAATTTATTCAGTAGTTAAATGTACAATTTGCTTATCATGTGGATGTGTAATAAATACACTGCTCAAAACAATTAAAGGATATTGCAGTTTTAGGTGGATTTTGTATCTGGGAAACTTTTTAGCTGATTGATACATGGTCGACAGACATAGTAGGTTATATGAGAATAAATTACACATGTTTGGCAGAAAAAAATGCATTTTATTGCGCATTTGTGTACAAAAGGAAAAAAGCACAATTTGTGCATATGAGAAAAAAAGAATAAGAAAAGGTGTTTTCTTCAAAGAAAATCATTTTCAGTAGGGGGTATGGTTTCCACGGGCGGCCAGCAACGTTGAACACCTTTGAGGCATGGACTCAATGAGGCTATTAATGACGAGTTGGGGTATTCTGCCCCACTCTTCCAGAAGAGCTCTTTCCAGTTCTTGGAGAGTTTGTGGGGGTTGTTGGCGGCCAGAAACGCGTCTTCCTAGAGCGTCCCAAACGTGCTCGATTGGATTCATGTCTGGAGAACACGCTGGCCATTCCATTCGAACGATTCCTTCCTCGAAAAGGAAATCCTCCACCAGGTTTGCACGATGTGACCTGCAGTTATCGTCCATTAAAATGAAGTTATCTCCGATTGCTGCAGCGTAAGGGACTACAATAGGTCTGAGGGTCTCATCCCTATATCGGCGACCAGTCAGAGCTCCATCTCGAATGATGTAGAGGTCAGTGCGCCCGTCAATGGAGATGCCACCATACACCAACACTCCTCCACCGCCAAATCTGACACTTTCGTGCACGAACGCAGGATTATTCCTACTGCCACGGTCCCTCCAGATGAAAATACGCCTATTATCCGGATGCACAGAAAAACGGGACTCGTCAGAAAACAGAATATTGCTCCATTCATTTCTCCTCCAGTTGACATGCTCGGTTGCCCACTCCCTGCGGTCGCGACGATGCCTTGATGTTAATCTAACACATACCATCGGTCGGCGAGCATACAGACCTACAGCATGGAGCCGGTTTCGGACAGTCTGAGTTGAAATCGTGGTGCCTGTAGCCGAGCGAAGGTGTTGTTGGAGAAGAGTAGCGTTCATGTTTCGGTGTCTCCGAGCTGTTAACGCTAAATACCGATCTTCATTGGGCGTTGTTGCACGTCTACGACCTTTCCCTGGTCTTCGGCCTGCACATACACTCTCCAAAAAACGGTTCCAGATCCTGAAAATGACACTTTGTGACATTCCAATGGCTTGCGCTACTTCGGATTGAGTTTGGCCCCCTTCTAACCTACCAACAATTCTGCAAGCTTCTGAATCTGTCAAATGACTTCGCTGAGACATCGTACTCATCGAAACAAAGCAATCACTGAATGCCGATCATCCTTGTCTTCATTCTCTTTTATCCAGTTGAAAGTCAAATTTCATTCGCTGCCGCTGAAGCGATGTTTTTGACGTCGAACTCAAAATTTGCATACTCCACAGTTTGAAAACCAGAAAAATTTGCATTTGTGATTCTCTTCTTCTATTTTCGGCAAAAAAAAATTCGTTTATATCTTTATTTTCTATAAAACTTCAAATATCCTTTAATTGTTTTGAGCAGTGTATTTAGTATAATCAGCAAAGAATGGCCTATTCATAATGTGAGTTTGATAGATTGCAGTAAAAGTATATTCATTTAATGAAGATTCTCTAAATCTTTGCTTTAGCTTTCGCAACTATTTTTTACACAATGCTAACATTGTTTACTTGATAATAACTACAATTTTTTAAATTAAATGTCAGGCAACATCAAGATATACAGGAAGATTGAGAACTATCTTTACAATTTTGATATTTGATAATGAGGAAAGGCGTAACGTATCCGGTTAATTTTGCATTTACAGTAACATGAACACTAAACATTTTGTTTTGTAATCAAAGTGGATTTTTACACAGATAAACCTTTGTGAATATGTAATAATAATTTTTAAAGAAATCTATCCTGGATCTA
The DNA here is from genome assembly GCA_963931845.1 of Maratus michaelseni. Classification (NCBI taxonomy): domain Eukaryota; kingdom Metazoa; phylum Arthropoda; class Arachnida; order Araneae; family Salticidae; genus Maratus; species Maratus michaelseni. Next base: position 374,261,025 of record OZ007587.1, read on the forward strand.
TGGTTTGTTCTTGACTTTCCCGTACCTTGACCTCTTAATTCCCAAATACAAATATTAAGTTGTTTTACTTTTTTTTGCAAGGTCGAGGTACGTTTACATGACTTTCAAATGAAAAAAAAAATATTTTATATTACTGAATGTATATTTGTTGATTTTTATAGAAAAAAAAAGATAAAATTGATATTAGCAATATAAATGGAATTAGAAATAGAATTGTAGACTACTTTTTTTTAAAATTCTTTTAATACATAGATTAATTTTCTATCATTTTGGATTCGGGTTGTGGATTTTTTTTTTCTCTGGATTCAGGTCGAATTTTGAGTTGGCTTAAAGCAGAATTTTTGGGTTCTGGTTGGATACAACCTGATCCATGAAGGACTCTAACGGCAAATAGAGTTTGTTTTGAAAAATAGGTCACATCGTTCCAAAGTAGTAATGGCAATAGGTTCAATGTTTTTTTTCTTTTTGTAACGTACAACCAATCGTTCGGTACTCTGCCAACGGACGTTTTATTTGGCTGGCCTTTAAGCAGTATGTTTGAAATAATTTTTGCAAGTATATAAGTTGTTTTCAGTCACGATGAATTCAAACTATTAAAATGGCATGTGAGCTAAGTCAAATGAGTGTAAACGATTCATTTTAAATGCCGTATTTTATTTAATTAATAAGGATTTTTTAGAACGATTAATGAAGTATTAAGTTCCAGCAAGTTATCAGTATTATTTTTCATAGTACATTAAAATAGCTCGTCCCGAGTTGAGTGACGAAGTTGTAAATTTATTGATTGTGCACTTTTCACAATTCCCTTAAATTTCTAATTCCATACCACAAAAAATAGACAAGATGTTCACTATCAACGGTGTCCAATAGCTAATTTCTAAACCCTTAGTCATAGACATAGTTCCAATTGCAAAAATGTTCTAAATGAGGTAAAGAAGTATTTTAAAAACGATTTGGAAAAAAAAATCTGAAAAAGTTACGAAAGTTAATTTTCTATAAGGACCCGTCCGTAAGTGATATTTAGTAAAAATTTCCTCTTACACTAACAACTAAAACAAAAAAAGTTCCATTCTTCTACGATTAAAACTGACCGAGTAATAACTTTTTAAAATTGAAGGATTTTTTTTGCAGCGAAATAGGGGTCATTTAAAAATTTACTAGAAATAGAAATAATCGCCAGATAAAAAAATAATAATAACAGTTGGAAGTAAAATTAACATTACAGTATAAATTTTAAATCTATTTCATTTTGACATAATAAAGCAAACTATACAACAGAAAAAATAACAGAATTTTTGTCAAAAGAAATTATGAAAAGCAACAGTCACAATTCTTTACAAAAATAAACATACATTAAAATAAAATTATTCTAACCAATCTGAAACTTAATAAAAATTAACATTATCGTAATACTCGTATGATGTGACTACTTTCAGTTAAAGCGCAGATACACAAGAAATAAATTCTACTAATAGTTTAAGCACTTTGTGAACGATCTCTTGAAGCATAGCCCAACTCATCTGTTTCAGATGCACAAAATTGGTATAAGTCATCCAATTCCATGCTTCACAACTCTGTCAAGTTTAGTTTAATTTGATTGGCACTTTCGTTGCATTACTTGCTAGTGTAATAGGAACTTTTTACTTATAGGGCTGGAGGACCGTATAAAAATTTAAATTTCGTACCTTTTAAAGAAATGTTTTTATTGACCCAAATGGGTTTTAAAATACTTCTTTACATCATTTAAAACATTTTGGCGATTGGAACTATATGCCTATGACTAATGGATTAGAAGTTAGCCAGCGGATACCGTTGAGAGTGGACACCCTGTATAGCAGTATAATTCTTTATAGCACGTAATCTCCTATATGCATTTAATTTATATTTTTTAAATCATCCTAATTTACGTCATTTAAAAAAAAAATAATGTATTCATAGCAAAATGAATTAAAAATATCTGTATTAGCTTATATGAATCTTGCTTTCAATTTCAAATATAGATTTTCTGTAGGTATTAGGAGTGCTTATATGTAAAATTTCAAAATGAAATATTCTTTATCATTAAAATATTTCCCCATACAGAAATGCAAATTTTGTGTTACTATTGTAAGAAATGCTATAAAGTGTTCTAACGTAATATTTAAAAATCTCATTTTAAATGTTTTAATAGTGTATTAAGTGCACTTATCTCTTTTAATATATATTCATTTAATATTTTAGATAGCTTGATCAGGATTTATGTTGTCATTTGAAAATAGGAGAGCAATGTATCAATTTATATTTCGCTTTGCTAGGATTAGAGTCTTTCATGCAAGCGTAAATGATTCAACACTTTATATAGTTTAAAATTAATTCCTTTCATTTTTCAAAAATATGAAATACGATATCTATTGAACGCCCCGATGTAATGAAATATATTTTTAAAATGATTTAATTTTCTCCCTTTATGAACATCCATGCAGTTAGTTTGGTTATTATGTGCCTTTTATACATATTTATTTAAATCATTAATAATCTGACGCATTTATCATATTGATTTGACAATATTCCAAAAAAATACTTATCCATATAATGATAATTCTGTTTTATTCTTCTGATAATTCTGTAGACAATTTTCATAAATATTTCTGAATAAATTCTGAATATATTTATCTGATAAAACTATTACACATTTATTGAGATTACTTTTTTATTCAAATTTCATATCGTATCCTGCTATATTTTTCTGTTACAGTTTCTGCTTTATACGGCTTTTAAATTTATTTATCACATATAATTTTTTCTGGTCTGAGTTAATTAAAAATTTTATAAATAAATTTTAAATTATTATTTAAAATTAATGAGTTAATATTTATTTATTTCTGTTTTATTATATAAATATCCTCAATTTAATAACAGGGTTCCTACAGCTTAAGGGTATATACCAATTTTTCTTATAGAAAAATTCTATTTATGTAATCGCGCGCAGCGATTCCCAACCGTTACACTTTCACGTACCCCTTTGCTTATTCTCATTTAGCCCCCTTTTCTCATAAACACGCATCTACTCACCCGCATAACGCAAACATGCTTGTTATTTTTTAAATCACTAATATCTTAGAGAGTTAAACAATAAATCCACTCAAATTACATTGAAATTCCTAACCTATTATACTTTAACCTACATTTAAAAATTAATTTTCCTTTTTTATAATATTAGCTTAACATCTAAAGAAATCAATATAGCATTAAAAGAATTTTCAAATAACTTACTAGAAAATTTTATAACAATTTTGTATCTGATTCTCAAGTAATCAAACATGGCTTTTAATATTCTCAATGGGAATCCTTTAGCTTCATTCATGGAGCTGAGTTTTTTTAAATCAGGGTCAAGCGAAGTGCGATATAATATCAAGACAGGAACAGCATCTTATTGGATATTTGTTGTTAATGTTATATAAGACGGAAATGCTATTTCGATAAGCTCTGTATTATTGACAGACTACAAATATCTTGATGCTTTATCACTGAGTTCATGTTTCCTATTCAATTTTCGCGAAGATTGGCAAAAACATAAGTAATTATGCAATAAGATTAGAGGTGGGTGAAGCTAGTGACATTGAATTATCAATGAATTACTACAAATAGTAACACATGAGATTAACTTTGCAATTCAAAACCATCAACTTTTTTATGTGTTTTCAGCTGAACCATTTTCGTGGTTTCCGCCATCCGCTATCACCGATATTAGGTATAAAAGGTACACTTTGTGTGGTTATCAATACAAAAAAGCTAAAAACAACGTTGAAGCACACAAATTATAAAACTTTAAAACACATACGGCCGTTTCAAGGATACATCGATCCCCTTCATCAGTGTGAGGTGAAAAAAAAAATGTTAAAAGGGTTTAAAAGACCCACTCTCGGCTATAGCCCGAGTACTGGCTGTAATTTGACTAAAATGGCAAAGCAAGTGTAACCAGAAGAGCAGAAGTGACGCAGCTGACAGGAAATCACCAAAAACAGGCATCACCGCGCAGGCTCTCTCCAAACGGGAGAAAGAAAAGGGGTGCTAGACATGTCGTTCACCAATGAATCTGTATATTTATAAATATAATGTGCTTCGTAAAAATCAAGATCAAATATTGAATTGCAATTTTGAATAATTTTGGCTCCGGAAAAGTTAAATGTATGGTCAAAATTCCAACAATACTTCGCTATTGTAGATTTATCAAGTTCTTGCTTTTTGATATAATTTTCGTTTTCTTTTAATCTAAATTTAAGTGCTCGCCTCGTCTGATCAATATAAGAAAGACCACATTCACAATATATTCTGTAAATTCCCCAACTATTAGAATTCGCTGTTATCTTTTCCAAAAACTCTGATTTTTTATATTCAACGCATTGAAACAGAAAGAAAAATATATGCGTTAAAAAAGAAGCATTTTTAATAATAGTAGTTCTTAATCTAGAAGACCATAAATTTTATCATGTTACAAAAAAATTCTAGATGCATGTCACTACAAAATCAAACGCCATTTAACTAACTGACACATAACTTAAATAAGACGAAGGTTTGAAACTAACGATCATTGATATCCTAGCGATTGGTTGCAAGACCTTGAGATAGAAAAAAACTATTTAAAGGTGAAAATTAATACAAATTAAGGTATCTAAATCTTTACAGTGTTGGTTTATAGATTGTTTTATTCTACTGCATAAATAATTACATTGCGGGGACATACTTGACATACACATATACGCAACAAAAAAAATCATACCTCATCTGCAATTTAAAATAAACTCATACTATTTGAATAATTAAATAAAAATATATTTTTTCGAAAACGTTAAAACTTAATTGAATATTTCATTTTCTATTGCAAATGTAAAAAAAAATTAGCTAAATATTTACGTTTTTTTTTTCTTTTTTTTCTATTGATGGTATTTTTTTCTCTAAAATTACATGTTTGTATATAAAAAGATTGCATTACAAAAATGTTCAAAATAAACTTGTAGAAATTTTCTTTTTTAAATTGGAGGCTTTTTGTTAAAACCATTTTAATTAGGAAGTTTTATTTTTTTTTATATGTCATAAATAATACCATTATTGAACTATGTAAAAAATTTGGAAAGAAAGATGAATATATGTAAGTTATAAATTGGAATATATATACATATATATCAATATATCCCTAAATATTTCCAATATCCAAATAACCACAATATCCGCCTGAGGGCTACAATAAAGACTGAAGAGATAAAAATACATATACGAAATATTTGCGAAGGTTTCTACATAATTGAAACACGTTGCTTTGCAGACATTTATTATCAAGATGCATTTGGGGTGTCTGTTTTGGTAAATAAAGAGATAACGAGATATTGTTTATTTCTATATTATTGGTATTCAATTACACATAGATGGAAATTTGTTTGTGCCGTTTTTGTGCAATGTAATATCTGGTTGTTCTGTATCAGTTATCAAGGACCTAAAGTTACATATAACTGTGCGAAAGACTTATATTCAGCTAGCAGAACAATTTAATTAATTAAATTGATTATTATAAAGAAAAACTTTATGCCCATTTAATCTATACTGTGCCCTTTTTTATAATAACGGATTTTATCTTTCTTTCCTTAGAACTGCACATAAAAATACATGTCCTAAATTATAAATACTGTGTATTTTAATTTTTCAAAACAAAACCAAATCTCACTGTATGTTAAATGAAAGAAAAAAAGGACTTTAATTGAAAACTACTCTTTTTTACTTGTATAAAAATATATTTAAAAATATCTTTTAATAGTTTATACATGTTAAAAAAAACTTTTAAAAAATATATCTAGTTTATACAGAGTTTCCAAGAGTTAAAGATCAAATGTATATTTAAATAATCCTATATTAAAGTCATATCTTTCGATATTAAATGAAATAAACATAGCTTTCAGTTGAACTACTTAAAAGATAACGTAACGTTTTCCATCTCAGATTTAAAATGCTTATTATTTTAATAAGAATATTCTTATGCAGAATGTCTATGTCGCTATGCACAACTTGGATGCCGCTATGCAAAATGCTGATGTTGTTATGCAAAATGTCAATGACGCTATGAAAAATGTCGATTTCACTATGCAAAAGATGGCTGTGTTGACATTCGGAAGGTTATCATTGTAGCCATACTGTGATAGGTGAATTGTTGTTCTTTATCTCTTCTTGAACGCATACACAGATGTGCCTACATCCGAAATTTAATTTCGATTCCTAGAAATCGTCGGTTGCTAAGGCCTCACATATTGGTAGTTTTTTACAACAACCAACGGTATTTTAAATAATCAGCATTATATACAAAGCTATATATCATCTACTTTAATAGGGTTCCTACATCCCAGGGAATTTCCTGACCTTAGATCAAATATATATAAGTATTTATTTAGAGAACAATTAGCCTGATTCAATCGCGGCCAGCATCTCTCAACCTGGGGTACAGGTACCCCTGGGTATACGTGGCCAACCAGTTGAAGGTACGTGGAAATATAATAGCGGTTATCAATACGAAAAAGCTAAAAACAACGTTCAAGCACACAAATTATAAAACTTTAAAACACATACGGCCGTTTCAAGGATACATCGATCCCCTTCATCAGTGTAAGGTGAAAAAAAAAATGTTAAAAGTGTTTAAAGGACCCACGCTCGGCTATAGCCCCAAGTACTGGCTGTAATCTGACCAAAATGGCAAAGCAAGTGTAACCAGAAGAGCAGAAGTGACGCAGCTGACAGGAAATCACCAAAAACAGGCATCACCGCGCAGACTCTCTCCAAACGGGAGAAAGAAAAGGTGTGCTAGACATGTCGTTCACCAATGAATCTCTATATTTATAAATATAATGTGCTTCGTAAAAATCAAGATCAAATATTGAATTGCAATTTTTAATAATTTTGGCTCCTTAAAAAGTTAAATCTATGGTCAAAATTACAACAATGCTTCGCTATTGTAGATTTATCAAATTCTTGCTTTTGGATATAATTTTCGTGTTCTTTTAATCTAAATTTAAGTGCTCGCCTCGTATGACCAATATAAGAAAGACCACATTCACAATATATTATGTAAATTCCCCAACTATTATGACGTGGAATCGGATCTTTAAGATTGGAGAAAGTGACTTTATTGATTGGAGAAAAAACAACTTTAAAATGAAATTTATTTAGAATCCGTGAAATTTGAGAACTGACTTTTGGAAAATATGGTAGTACAATAACATTTTTAAAATCTTTGTTTCCAGATATAGGATTATCTATCTTAGGGGATTTAGACCCCCTAACGTTTTTATTATAACCAAAGCTGATAATGGAGGTCAAATTGTTGTTTTGAATAAAACTGATTACGTTCAAAATGTTTTGAAGTTGATTAATGAGGGGCCTTACATTTTTTTGAAAAAAGATCCATCCAGCTCCGAACTGAATCAAATCAAATCTGCGGTTAAGACTTCTCCCATTATATGTGATTCTATTAAACAGTCTCTTATTCCTTCAATTGCCAACTGTGCTCGTTTATGTGCCTTACCTAAAGCACATAAACTCGATGTTCCTTTTCGCCCGATTGTTTCTAATATTGGTACTGCATCGTATAAGTTAGCAAAATATTTAGTTTCCAGGTTTCCCACCCTAATGGTTAACAATATTCATATATAAAAAAACTCAGTTCAGTTTGCCAATAAAATACGTAACTTTAATCCAGCAGGATATACTATTGTTTCGTTTGACGTTAAGTCACTTTTTACAAATGTACAGGTACAGAGCGCTTTGGAATGTTTAAGAAATAGATTAAATGAATTTCATTTCTTTTAGTACGAGATTGATAACCTTATTTCTTTAACCAACAAATGCTTGTCTCAAACTACATTTGTTTTTCAAAATAAGTTTTACAGAATGTCTGATGGTTTGGCTATGGGACCCGTCTTAAGTTATATTTATATGCACTGTTTTGAGGTTAAGTCATTTAAACTAATACAGTTTCCATTTTATACTCGGTATGTGGATGACTCTTTTGCATTAATCGATTTGTCTCAATAAAATATTGATGCTGTTCTTAATTTATTAAATTCAATTGACTCCTACATCCTGTTTACTTATGAAATGGCAAGTCAGCAACGTCTGGCTTTTCTTAACGTTCTAGTAATTCGTAATGAACATGATTTTTCTACGACTATTTTTTGTAAACCATTTGCTGTTTGTTTGCCCCCTCATTTCAGATCCAATCATCCCCCTGCACACAAGTTTGCTTCTTTCAATACATTCATTTCCCGTGCTCGTAACGTGTGTTCTAAAACAGAGTCATTCAATAGTGAAATAAATTATATTAAAGCCACATTGCTATCGATCGTGGTTTTCTATTGGATACCATTGATCGTATTTTTTCTAAATCCCCTAAGATAGATAATCCTATATCTGGAAACAAAGATTTTAAAAATGTTATTTTACTACCATATATTCCGAAAGTCAGTTCTCAAATTTCACGTATTCTAAATAAATTTCATTTTAAAGTTGTTTTTACTCCAATAAATAAAGTCACTTTCTCTAATCTTAAAGATCCGATTCCAAGTCATAATAGTTGGGGAATTTACAGAATATATTGTGAATGTGGTCTTTCTTATATTGGTCAGACGAGGCGAGCACTTAAATTTAGATTAAAAGAACACGAAAATTATAACCAAAATCAAGAACTTGATAAATCTACAATAGCGAAGCATTGTTGGAATTTTGACCATAGATTTAACTTTTTCCGGAGCCAAAATTATTCAAAATTGCAATACAATATTTGATCTTGATTTTTACGAAGCACATTATATTTATAAATATACAGATTCATTGGTGAACGACATGTCTAGCACACCTTTTCTTTCTCCCGTTTGGAGAGAGTCTGCGCGGTGATGCCTGTTTTTGGTGATTTCCTGTCAGCTGCGTCATTTCTGCTCTTCTGGTTACACTTGCTTTGCCATTTTGGTCAGATTACAGACAGTACTCGGGTCTATAGCCGAGCGTGGGTCTTTTGAACCCTTTTAACATATTTTTTCACCCTACACTGATGAAGGGGATCGATGTATCCTTGAAACGGCCATATATGTTTTAAAGTTTTATAATTTGTGTGCTTGAACGTTGTTTTTAGCTTTTTCGTATTGATAACCGCTATTATGTTTCCACGTACCTTCAACAGGTACGCCACGTACTCCCAGGGGTACCTGTACCCCAGGTTGAGAGATGCTGGCCGCGATTGAATCAGGCTAATTGTTCTCTAAATAAATACTTATATATATTTGACCTAAGGTCAGGAAATTCCCTGGCATGTAGGAACCCTATTAAAGTAGATGATATATAGCTTTGTATAGAATGCTGATTATTTAAAATACCGTTGGTTGTTGTAAAAAACTACCAATATGCGAGGCCTTAGCAACCGACGATTTCAAGGAATTGAAATGAAATTTCGGATGTAGGTATATCTATGCATCCGTTCAAGAAGAGATAAAGAACAACAATTCACCTATCACAGTATGGCTACAATGATAACTTTCCGAATGTCAACACAGCCTTCTTTTGCATAGTGACATCGACATTTTTCATAACGTCATTGACATTTTGCATAACAACATCAGCATTTTGCATAGCGGCATCCAAGTTGTGCATAGCGACATAGACATTCTGCATAAGAATATTCTTATTAAAATCATAAGTATTTTAAATCTGAGATGGAAAACGTTACGATATCTTTTAAGTAGTTCTACTGAAAGCTATGTTTATTTCATTTAATATCGAAAGATATGACTTTAATATAGGAATATTTAAATAGACATTTGATCTTTATCTCTTGAAACTCTGTATAAACTAGATATATTTTTTTAAAGTTTTCTTTAACATGTATAAACTATTAAAAGATATTTTTAAATATATTTTTATACAAGTAAAAAAGAGTAGTTTTCAATTAATGTCCTCTTTTTCTTTCATTTAACATGCAGTAAGATTTTGTTTTGTTTTGAAAAATTAAAATACAAAATATTTATAATTTAGGACATGTATTTTTATGTGCAGTTCTATAGAAAGAAAGATAAAATAAGTTATTATAAAAAATGGCACAGTATAGATTAAATGTGCATAAAGTTTTTCTTTATAATAATCAATTCAATTAATTAAAATGTTCTGCAAGCTGAATATAAGTCTTTCGCACTGTTATCTGTAACTTTAGGTCCTTGATAACTGATACAGAACAACCAGATATTACATTGCACAAAAACGGCACAAACAAATTTCCATCTATGTGTAATTGAAGACCAATAATATAGAAATAAACAATATCTCGTTACCTCTTTATTTACCAAAAAAGACACCACAAATGCATCTTGATAATAAATGTCTGCAAGGCAACATGTTTCAATTATGTAGAAACCTTGGCAAATATTTCGTATATATGTTTTTATCTCTTCAGTCTTTATCGTAGCCGTCAGGCGGATAATGTGGTTATTTGGATATTGGAAATATTTAGGGATATATTGATATATATGTATATATATTACAATTTATAACTTACCTATATTCATCTTTCTTTTCCAAATTTTTTACATAGTTCCGTAATGGTATTATTTATTACATATAAAAAAATAATACTTCCTAATTAGAATGGTTTTAACAAAAAGCGTCTAATTTAAAAAAGAAAATTTCTACAAGTTTATTTTGAAAGTTTTTGTAATGCAATCTTTTTATATACAAACATGTAATTTTAGAGAAAAAAATACCATCAATAGCAAAACAAAGATAAAAAAACGTAAATATTTAGCTTTTTTTTTTACATTTGCAATAGAAAATGAAATATTCAATTAAGTTTTAACGTTTTCAAAAAAAAAAAAAATTATTTAATTATTCAAATAGTATGAGTTTATTTTAAATTGCAGATGAGGTATGATTTTTTTTTGTTGCGTATATGTGTATGTCAAGTATGTCCCCGCAATGTAATTATTTATGCAGTAGAATAAAACAATCTATAAACGAAAGCTGTAAAGATTTAGATACCTTAATTTGTATTAATTTTCACCTTTAAATAGTTTTTTGCTATTGCAAGGTCTTGCAATCTATCGCTAGGATATCAATGATCGTTAGTTTCAAACCTTCGTCTGATTTAAGTTATGTGTCAGTTAGTTAAATGTCGTTTGATTTTGTAGTGACATGCATCTAGAAATTTTTTGTAACATGATAAAATTTATGGTCCTCTAGATTAAGAACTACTATTATTAAAAATGCTTCCTTTTTTAATGCATATATTTTTCTTTCTGTTTCAATGCGTTGAATATAAAAAATCAGAGTTTTTAGAAAAGATAACAGCGAATTCGAAATACAAAGCATTAAATATGCAAAAATTAACAACGTTATACTGAAAAATATATCAAAAAATTTGTTTGAAAAATAAACCAAGTTAACATCAGAATTGCAGTTTTATCATTCTAGCTGTAATATTATAAAAATAACTTCAGAAACATAATGCAAAAATATTTATATCTTAGCATAAAAGGACAAAAGTGGAATCTTGCCAGGCTGCTTAATGACATAATAAACGATGTGAAAGATTGATTAATGATAATATTATTTTAAAATTTTTCGTCATCGGTCTTCTCAAGTAAAACATTAAATATTAATGATATCGCCGTTCTTTTTTGTTTCGGCTTTTATTTTTTTTTTTGTGTGTGTGTGCGTGTGGAAGTGAACGTTACATAGTTCGTTGATTTCGTTTCTATTATACAACATTTAAAAACGAACCTTTTTCCGAGATATGTTTCTATAAATTATGTAACCACAGTAGTAAAATATAAACTACTAAAATTAACCCATTCGCCCCCGCAATAATTTTTTATTAAAGTTTTTGTTTCATGCTAATATCTTATGATAAATAGTCTAATCTATTCATAAAATTGCAAAAACAATAATAGCTATATTAGTTAACGAATTATAAAACCGAAAAAAAAACAATACAAGCAGAAATTATTAGACAAAAAAATATAAAATAAACAAAAATGTAAAATAATTGGTAATTTATTTGCTAGAGAGACATCATATTTCATTACATACCCGTTCGTGCTCTTTCGCCGTTAAGTTTGTAAGGTGCAATACCTGTAATTGTAAACTATTTAAAAGTAAAATTCATTTTCTGTCTCAACACAAACCACATCCGATCATTCTTTTTTACTAAAAAAATATATTAATACATTATTTTTAGATGTATGAAAGGTGCTTACGCCTTAAGAATGCTTCAACGCTTAGAAGTTTTGATTCCAGTTTGGAAATTTAGATATCTGTCAGAGGATGACGATATAAACGACATCACTTTCGAAATGCGGATCTTAGACGAGTAATTCAGTTTGAATGAGCATGATATAGAAACTAATTTACCTGTAAATATTTCAGATCAAGAGACTAGTTTAGATATAGACAGGCCTTCGGCATAAAAATTTCCTGTATATTTACGCTTGAATACTATTCTCAAAACCGCATGCTACTCAAAATATATCTGTGGATAAAGTCATTTCGATTCCAATGTATACCTCATCCTGGACATTAGAATTTTACAAATTTACAGGTATGTCTATTAACTATTATAAGTGTTCATACCATTTCTATTATGTCTAAAGAATGCAATAATATGCTTTATTATTATTAATAAAGATGATGTAAAAACACCTTTGCTATATTGAAGGCAATATTTTCTAGACTAGGTTTTTGAATATACTGTTCATTTTACTAATAAACATTACATAGCAAAATCAGGAAAATCCACAAAGACTAATGCACGAGAATTATATTGAGATGTAAATCCTTTTCTCATATCGAATGTACTCGCAACAGAATGTAAATCCGGTGTCTGATATTATTTAACGAGATAGATTTTTGTTCTTTAGAAATGCTTTCCACGGTGTAAACATATATAAAACTGTAAAAAACTTAAATAAATTGTGGAAAATTCAACCCGTTATTAATACTTTTGAAAAGTATGCTTCATTTTACATGAGGTCATGGAACAAATTCGATAGATGAACAAATGATATCATTTATTGGTAGTTGTACGGTTAAACAATATGTAAAAAACAAGCCTAATCCTGTTGATCTCAAGAATTTTAATTCATTATGCGTCTTCAGGCTTAGTATTAGATTTCGAAATATGTGTATCAAGTGATTGATTGAACTTCGTTGATTAATCAAGAACTTGGATTTGGATCATCAGTTATACTAAGATTTATTCACTCTTCACCCCAATAACGCTTTGTTTTATTTTTATCAGCATTTTTCTACATTACCTTTGTTCACAGTTCTCTACCAATGATAGAGAAGCGTGTGGATACTATCCGTTTCATCATCTGTTGATTCGACTCAGACGTTGTTTCAATGCATTGACATTGTCATTTGGCGGTCTGACTGTCATCTTTTACAGCCTTTGTATATTGGTACCTTTATTTATCGTATGAAATTAAAATTGTGCGATGACAAAAACAGCGAACTATGACTGGTTCTCCATCATTTTCCAATCCCTTCAGTTGAGTAGCTATTGTCACTGCTCACTACCAACAACAATTCTGCACGGTAGACGTTAAGGTTTGACTGATATTTTTCGTGGTTTGTGCCATAACCCCGCATCACAATTCCATCTACATCACTACATTGTACAATTCCCAAACTTCCAGACACATTTATTTACTAGAGAGGCATAATATTTCATTAACTATCCGTGCGTTCGGCATTGTTTATAAGGTGCAATTATAAAAACATATATATTGGTGTGATTTATATGTAATAAAAACTCAGTTTCCATAATTTATGCCTCAATTCTAGTATATGGTTTGCATATACAACGAAAAAATACTGTAACATATAGAGAGAGCAGCGAAAAGATTGTACAAAATTTAAGGAGTGGTAGAGAACACATCAACAAACAATTTTTATATAGAAAGCAACAGTCAATATCAATTTATTCAGTCAATAATACAAGGTGCTCTACTCCAATCATAATTCCGATTTCTGTCCATAGCATCAACACTAATGGAGATATTTGAATGACATTTTGAAAAGTCTTACTTTTATTTAAGTAAAATGTAACATGATCACGAGAATTGACAGAAGTAGCCACCATTCCTACCTAAATAGCGCTGAAATAGACGTTGGATATCTGCAACTGCGCAGCTAACGAAGTAGACAGCCGTGATTATTTCACCTACTTGTCTTGGGTGTCACGGGATCAAGATAGTCTAATTTCCGACTGCCAATATCTAATTGTCAAGCGGAAGTTCAGCTGAGATGGGTGGAGTACCGCGATCTGTTTCTTTGACAGACTACCTTCTGAATTCAATTGGCAATACATAATGCTTCACATACCGGTATACTGTGCGCTTCATCATTTTTCGTGAAATCATTGTATTGTGCACAAAGTTGGGTAATTTTCTTTGAAATGTTGCTAAACTTTCTTCATTGTTGTTAATGTTATGCTCTAAAGTTCGAGTTCGAGCTTCATTGAGACACCATGTAGTTTTGACTGTATAAATAGATTGTTACCCTACTTTCCTAAACATAATGTTTTGTTGTAATGGGTTCAACCACACATTAAAAGTTGTCCCCTCTTTTTTTAATCACACAGTATAGTTTCTTGGAAATTTCTGCATTATATCACTTTATCTTGCATGCATCGTTAGGTATTTTTTATGGTAAAGCGAGTATGAATATTTATTATGTATACAACTTAAATGGCTTTCAAAACGGAAAGTATCATAACTGACAAAAGAAAATTAAAACAAAAGGTACAAAGTCGGGTTTTTAAAATATAAAAATATACATATTTTTTAAATGAGCAATTAACGTATACAAGCTTGCGTGAATAACAGTTTTATATGCTCTTGACTGTTTAAACTGCTCTGAGCAATTTAACGTTATATGATTCATAACGAGTAGTTTTTAAATATATAAAGGCGTTTTGGAGAAAGAACTTTATTATGAGAAATATTTTAAAACAAAAATACTCCTTTATTCCCTTTACTGATTCAGGCTTCCTTACAAATGCAAATAATTAAGAATATTTTGTTTTAATAGAAGTTAGTAACTTCCTAAAATTCTATAATTTAATAGTTTTATGAAATACTGAAACAAAAGTTTTCTTGTTATTATTCCAGCACGAGAACAAAAACGTGCTATTTCAGGTTTTTCATTTGTTTGTAAACAAGCTTATAGAATAATATAGACAATTTTCTCTGAATAGAATATTCAACTATAAGCTAAATTAAATGATGAATCTCCCTTATCAAGGCTATTATGTTTTTTTCTTTGAAATACTATATCTTATTTCTAAATAGTGACTAGAATTAAAACATAACAACTATTTTAATATTAAATAAAAATTATCAATATTAGTAGTTTTTGTCTGTTATATAATTTTTTTTCAAATAGGATTTATAAAATATAAGAATGAGTTTTAGATTTCATTTATTTTTTATTTTTATCTCTATACACAAGACAGTTTCCTATTCATTAATTAATTGTGAATATAACTCTGATGATTTAATGTTTAGGAATTTAGAATAACGGATTTGAGTTTTTAAATCGTACTAAAATTTTTCCGATACTTTAAAATAAAAACTATCAAAAATACTAAAAAAATGAAATGAACTGAAGTGATTTTTTCAATTTTACATAACATCAGACTAGTTAATCTTATTCACAAATACTTAATATCTAATAGTAATAAATGTAGATAAATGGGATTTCTATTTTTTTTAATAGAAGTAAATCAGTTTAATTTTTGTTTCAATGGACAATCTATATACTCGAGGATTAAAATTTTAAATCTACGAAGCACCAATTATCCGGCACAAATGTGTTCCGTTTCGCCGTTAAAAGGACATTGTACCTTGATTTCGATCTCGAGTTACTTTAATTCATTTTTTAACTGACCCTCAATGAAAGACAAAATCATGTGCAAAAATCGCAAACTTTGAAATTTAACAACTGTGTCAAGTTTTGTAGTACAGAAGTCAAACTTTTTTGGTTATAACTGTTATGATATGTGTAAACTTTTACAAAATATAACTACAGGGTTTGGGGGAGCGTATCAAAAGTTAGATTTCGTAATTTTTATAAAATTGATTTTTTACATTAAACAATGCCACAATATGAATATTTACCTCATTTGAAACGTTTTTGTAATTGGACTTCTATGTCTATCTCTACAACGGTTGAGAAATTAAATGTCGCCGATAGATAACATATCGCACCCTGTATACCCTGTCTCTAAAATTGGTGAAATGTGGATTTAGAATAATTCAAATATAGCCATCGTAATTTCATTTAATTCTAAAATTAACGTTTAACTAGTTAAATCGAACTAGAAATATCAAATAAAGTATATTTTTACAATCAAACAATTCGCCTTTCAATAAGTTTTTTTTTTTAATTTAAATTAAATTATATTTATTTTTAATGTGCTTTTTTATTTTCAGATATCGATCCAGATACCTTGCAATTCGAATAACGAGAGTTTTACTGTATATGCAGTTTTATACTCATAAAAATATTTTCAATGATGGAATTTGGAATTTTTGACAAGGATGATTTCTATAATACATTAACACACCAGAGGATTATTAGTCACGTGTTAATGATTTGGGGTTATAAAAAGTTTTATGGCAAATATTTATATTTTCTGGTGAACCATATTTCTTAATTATTACACAGTCAAAATTACAGTATATGCATATGGTATATATCGGGTGTCCCATAAATGTGTTGACACTTCAAAAATTCAAAAAAAGTGAAGGAAGTGGTTTACAAGGAAGCGGTTTGCGGAAAAAGATGTTATCACGTGGGGGGGGGGTAATTTTCTTTCCATTTTCTTTCTTTCTTTATTTATTTTGGTAAAGAAAAAAAATAGTGAAAATTTTGTCGTTTTAACATTTAAATCACAAAATTTCGTTGAAAAGTACGTTTATTTGCACGAAATTACGTCTTTACAAAGTTATAGCAATCAATAAATATTCTACGTCTCCTCCACCATAAGAAATTACACTTTGCAAACAAGTGAAAACACCGTTATGTGAGGCATGTAGCATATCCAGATGGATGCAAGATATTTCGTGGCGTATGACGTCCTCTAACTCTGCTAAGGAAAACGGGCTGCTGAGGTACAGTCTGGACTTTACAAAACCCCATAGCCAAAAATCAACTGGTGTCAAGTATGACGGACGAGGAGACCAAACATTTTTACCGTAACTACTGATTTGCCGTTCTTTTCGAAATGTGTATGTCAAATACTTCATCGCCAGAGATTTGATATGAGGAGGTCTTGCATGAAAGTTACTGTGCGTAAGTGGTTACATTCCAATAAGCTAGATATGATTCTTTTCCTTCAGCATTTTCAAGAAGCGATCTCCAATAACTGGGCATGTCTTTCATCTTGGTTTTTCACAGGTTTCCTCTTCAAAGAAAAATGCCCCCAAACAAATATACAGAGGGAAGCCACACCAAACAGTAACACGTGGTGAATGTAGAGGCTTCTCAGTATAGGCATGTGTACTGTCTTGTGACCAGATTCGACCGTTATGGGTATTAACTGTTCCATGCGATGAAAAATTAAGCTCATCTGTCCACAAGATATTCACTGTACATCACTTAACACTTTTGTCAAAATTCACTTTGCAAATTCCCTTCACTTAGCTGTGTCACTTAGTAAGAGCTGGTAAAGTGATTGCAAGTTCAGAGGGTACAAGTTTAACTCACCATGAAGGGTAAGGGATACCGATGTCTTTGCTACGACAATTATTCTCCATACTTCTTTTGAACTACTTACACCACTCGTGGAAAGTTCACTTAGGGTATCCATTTGCGAAGCTACAACAGAGGTAAGGGCTTCTGACAAACGTAGCGCACCACTGCGAGGTCGATCGCACAAACTCCCTGTTTATTCGAAACATTGAATGAGGCAAAACAGTCCTCGATGAATTATTAGACCTTATTTCTTCTTCATTATTTTCTGCGTCCGAAACAGTAGTAAAGCTTCGATCGGTGATTCCTGGCTAATGTAAAACAGTTTCACTAATAGTACATTATCCACCAATGTCAACATCACATTGAATAATGGTCATCTGGGCTAGTAACAAGAAAATTTGAAATAATCTTTTAAACGTGCACTTGGCAGTATATAGGAATCTAATCTGCATATTTCCCATAATTGGAATGCGTGAAAGCCCCTCTATTGACAAACATTTTAACTATTTTTTTACCGAACGAAATCCCCCCCCCCTCCCTCGTGAGAATAATTTTATGATTTTTTGAAATATTATCAAATATATGGGACACCCGTTAATTTTTTTTATCTCTGAAAACAAGCGATACACGTCATATAAGTAAACCATAGAAAGGAAATAATGTAATGTTTTATTAAAGTTTAATTAATTTTGAAAAAACAATCATCAATCATTCTGACATTTAAGTACTACAGAAGCATAGCGAAGAAGAAATTTACTATGCATGTTTTGGTTTCTAGTCAAAAGTTCCCTTGTTCATCAAAACTTTTGTTTAAGATTTCCGATTTATTTAAATGTATAAACTTTTTAAAATTAATAATTTAGACAAAAAAAAACTACAATTTTTTTCGTAAAAAAATATGTACGAATTTTAAATCTCTCTCTTTCTCTCTCTCTCTCTCTCTCTCTTTCTCTCATTTTTTCTCTCTCTCCTCCCCCCCCCCCCTCTCTCTCTCTGTATAAATAAATAAATAAATATATATATATATATATATATATAAATATATCGATCACCGTGCTAAAATTTTAAATAATATATGTAATTGTTTGAGTTTATAAAATCTCTTCTTTATAAAAATTATTTAAATAGTATATAATTAATTCCATCTATATCCTGAAATAACATTTCCTTAAAAAGTAATTTGTTAAAAGCGGATACGAGTATGCTTTGCTAGCTTTGTGTATACACTGTAAAAAATATCTGTTATTTTAACCGAAAAAATATTGTATTACTACAGATAAAAATGTTTTAAGGAAAACAGTTTTTTCCTGTAAAATAATGGGATTTTGTAATTTTTACAGAAAAAACTTATATTTTTTAAAGAAAAAAAACATTTTAATGAAAATATACAGATATTTTCTGTAAATTAAACTGCTTTCACTAGCGCCAAAACTAACAGTTTTTCTCTGTCAATTTGAGAGATTTTTTTGTAGTGTATCTATTAGTTTCACCGTCTATACATGCTATAACTTTTGTAAAGATACTTGCATTGGCATCTCATTAATATACCATATTGCGGTATGCTAAAGAACGTTGCCTATTTAAATTGGAAGGGGTAGCATTTATATCTCTTTTACAGGGCACACACAATAATTTTATTTCGTTATGCTGTATGGGGAAAAAACTTTAAGGCATATTTTAATGAATTTGCATTACTTCAAAAATGATGAAATTTATATGCGTTACTTTTATGCACTGCAATATGCTTTCAACCTAATATAAAATTGTTCGTTGAGTTGCAATGGCTCACAAGAGAATTCTGTTTCATTACTGATGGTGATTGTTAGAAATGCGTATATCGTTGGGGGTATCCATTTTTAGGAATAATTAACTGTTAGAATAGTACGTGATGTGAGTATAAGTTTTATCTTTAGATCATATACGGGGCTGCACAAAATAATTCGAAAACTTTAGATTCCATGGGCGAAAAGTATGTTTCTAACAGTTTGAGGCATTTTACAGATCAATTAAACTTTAGTAAAATAAAGAAAAAATGTTTTAGAATCAAAATTAATTCATATGCAGGTTTGCACACAAGTAGTTGGATGCATAGTCGTCTGTAGATGGTAATTATGGTGGTTAGTTGTGTTATGCGTATTCTAGCTAAATTTAATTTTACCATAATATGTGGTGTGCATAAAATTATGTAGAGCGTTTAATACGTAAAATTAACGTTTTATACAGCATACTGTGAAGAAAATTTCGAATACATTACCGTCTACGGGCGTCAATTTCTTAAATTGGGTAATCAACTGTGTTATGTTGGGTGCAACTATGTTATATAAATTCCTTTATTTAGATATCACTATTAACCGTATCAAAAATGAAGTTTAGTTACAATATTTTGCAAAGTTAGGAAAGCGATTTATAATCTATGTGTGGCGCATGATTTTTTCTATTTAATAATGCATATGCTCAAATGAATCCAAACTATAGACTTTGACAAATGTGAAAGATTCCAATCATCCAGTTATTTTAGTTATTCCATTTTTATCAAAGTGGCAGCTTATTGGAAAAATATTACTCTTCAATTTCATAAATAAATTTTATTCCAAATAGAAAATACATTCTCTTACGTAACATTTATATGCAATCTCTAACGCAAGTAAATTGTTCATACCGAAAGAAATTATTTTCCATTATGCATTTCTGAAATGTTTCAATAAACATTTAAATAACTCAATAAGCTGATTTCAATCACGAAATCAGTAAATGAAAGAAAACATGGAATTGAAAGGTTTATCCATTTAAAGTCACTTTACGCTGAAAACCGTTTGAAGTGCATTATATAAGAAATCACATTTCATAATGAATTCCATTATTTTCTAAATGTTTTTATTGAAAACAATTTTGAAATATTTTCTTTAAAATTCTTTGGAACAAATATTTTTAGAAATTAAAGTTTTTTTCCATAATAATGCATTTAGTAGGTTATTGTATTAAAAAAAAAAATCAGTTATGGAAAAGAAAAGTCTTTTTTTTTTTTTTTTTTGAAATTTTGTTGAATGTAATTTAGCAGAATAATTTTTTTATAAAAAAAACTTTTATTTTCTAGAAAACGCAGTACAGCAATCCCTCAACATTTGCGAGTTATTATTATTAGCGAATGTGAAAATGCAGAAAAACGTAACATTCGCGAGAATCTGACTTGATTATTGGCGATTTTATGTTATTAACTCTTTCTTTTTCAGAACTTATAGTGGTTAAAGCTTATTACCCTGGGTGTTTTTAGTATCTATTTACAAATGGATATTTAGTTGTCAACCGAAAAAGTAGCGAGTGTTGTAAACAAGCAAAATAAGAAAAGCAACAGAATACTCATCGTAATGGGATATTAGAAGTGGTACGGTAACGGCATCTTCAATCTATTAATTTAAAATGGGCCGGATCTTGTAGAGATGGATCTGAAACTGCTCTGAGATAGAAAATAAAAGCATATATGCAGCATTTAGCTACATTTAAATATCGTGTATTAATATCATATCACATAGTGACCCACCAATAAATTAACATCCTTTTGCCATAATAGAGAGAGTCGAAATTATTTTATATAAAAACCTATGCTTTTTTAGCTGTAATTATTTCTACAATCAGTTAATTTGAATGATCTTCAATAAATAAATCTCGTATTTATGAATATGTGTGTACATTCACCTTCTACATATATGTTATGCATAACGTATTGTTAATAATACATATGTTTCTTTGCTCTTTGAAATGATGTGCCAATCGAATTAAAATTTTATAGAACGTAACTCCTTTTTCAGTGCAGTTAGATAGACTCAACATTCGCGGATTTGACGTTCGCGAAGTTTACCTCGAATGTAACAATTGTTAAGGTCTTACTGTATTATAGTAATATATTTTCAAATAATAAATATATTATACTAGCTGACCCGCCCGGCGTTGCCCGGGGCCTGTGATACTAACGATAAACAAAACTAATGTTTATATAAGTTTATATCTTCGGAAATTCATTCAAATGAATCTAGTTTCGGAAGCCCTATTTGCCTTCAGCAGAGTAGAGTGTTTCAAATGAACTTAATGTACGGGTACCCAATGCCTTCGGCAGCGTCTAGTGTGTGTCACCCAAAAAAACTATTACCGAACAAACCTGTGAATTTGTCCCCCGCTGCCTAAGGCAGTGTATACCGGGAGTACTCGCACGCGCCGGAGATAATCCAAAATCAAGTTGAATGACGAAAACCCGTAGTATTTGGGCACATAGAACCGGAGATATGAATTCTTCCCTTGACGGTGGAAGGTGGAACAAAAATGGGTAAGGAAACCAAAAACTAAGTAGAATAAGCCAATACTAGTTGTAATCGGCCTATAGAACCCGAGATAAGAATGCACAACCTGGTGGTGGAGGATGGAACTAAAACAAGTAATCTAAGTTGAATGAACCAATTCCCGTTGAAATTGGTCCCATAGAATCCTAGAAAAGAATGCTTCCCTAAGCGGTGGAAGGTGCCTCCCCTGTAAATTTTATGAATTATCTACACTAAAGCGATATTTAATTCTCGGATGAAATCCCCCTCCCCCCATCCAAACTTAACATTCAACAGTAACGCGATATTTAATTTACTGCTGTAGTGAGTAAACGTAATTTGTTGCCGAAAAAGAAGATTACTATTAGAAAAAGTTTTAGCAGAGGAGGGGAGGGTCTAAGAAAAATTTTTAGTAGTTTATAAAGTAGCTGGAGGCCCTATAACTGTGTTAACGAGAATTGCACGAGAATCTGATAATTTTTAAAGACGCTGCACCAAGCGCCCCAAGAAGGAGAATAATATTTACAATTGGTGGCAGCTGAGACACGAGAAATATTTTTGTTGTTCATGTAGTTGCTGGAGGATCTAAGAAGCCATTAGAAAAAATAAGGCTATTGAATCGGACAATTTTTACAGGAGCTATAGTCGGGGGAGCAAAAGATGCAAATGATAGTTTTGAGTAGGACTCTAAGGAGGCCATATGAAAAGGTCCTAGTATTTAGCGCTTTAGATTTTCAATTAGTCGAAATTAAGCATAGCGTATGAATTAATCATTAGAATGAATAAAAAAAGATGCGTAAAAAAGAGCACTAAGGCCCCAATGAAAATGTATGGATGGTGGTTCGGGAAAGGGAGTCCAAGACTAAACTTTGAAGTTTTGCATTGAGAGGGTGACACAATTAGAGCAGTAAAAAGTGCAGGAAGCACAAAAAGTTCTAGGGGCCCCACACCGCACCGCAGGGGTCTTAACTAAAACATAGAAACGGGGCAATAACTAAATGAAGAAAATCCCCCGAAAATGAAGAAGATCGCATTAAAAGAGGACAAGTGATTAACAATTTAGAAAACATAAACTTCAACGGGCCTTGAACCGAGTCCCAGGGGGCCAACGACTTAACTGGAAAGTAGAAAAGGGGGAAAAGCTAAATGGAGAAAGGGCCCCGAAAACGAAAAAGATCGGATAGAAAAGAAGCAATTTATTAACAATTTAGGGCAAAAGTCTTAAAGTGGCCTCAGGGGTCGCGGGTCTTAAAAAATTAAGAATTTGAGCGTCAGGAATTATCGACCTGCCTTGGACTATTCTCACCCCTTTTCAACCTTCTACGTGCTGTAGATTTCGCTAGCCATCTCACACAGACAAACAACTTTCTTTTATCAGAATAGATACTGCTATAAAAATGAAATGGGCGTCAGTAATAACGATCTATTGTCTAATCCACGTTATCACGGTTCACGATCAAATTCCCTGCCAATTGATCGATAAGTTTAGGAGCTACTGTTTTTGCGCTATCTGTTTGAGAATCGATTCTAGAACATTGATACTCGAACTTGAGAATCGATTATTTTTTGATCGATGTTGTTTTATACGACATTGATGTTTATGGATTCTCGAATTTTCCAGAATCGCCCATTGCTACCCGAGTTTTCCACTACATAACTTGACAAAAAATTTTTAACATATCCACTTCTACAGTGATGCACCATATTGTCTACTTGCATTGGAGCACGTCCACTTACGTGTAGATGCTTAAACCTATTGCGAAATCTTTCGTAATAGGGGTAATTACTAACTATCTTATTTTAGCAAGGGTGATTCGTCTTTTGAATAGAATGGTTTTTGTTGCAGAAATGTTTAAGAGAACTAACTATACTTAAGAGATTATATATATCTTAAAATATTTCTTCAATTTAAAAATTGTCTGATTCAGCGTGTTTATCGAACATTTCCCTATAAAACATATTTTCATATTTCATCAGCTATAGTTTTCTGAATATTAGCCCAAGAAGACCTCAAAGCACAAAAAATGCATTGAAAGCGATTGCGGCCGCGGTGGTCTTTTTAGAGAAATATTCAAACTTGAAGCATACTTACAGCATGTTATAAAAAGAAACAAAAATTGCATGCAAGTCGAAATTTGTTTCCTAAAACATTTTATTATTTTATTAAAGAAAATTAGTGTTTTATGAGCAGTTACGTTAACGGAAGAACTGGGGAAAATAAAAAAACTCAAATGCAAAAGTTTATTAGTATCTTTATTGGATTATATCTTTCGAAATATGTTCCAAAATGGACAATTATTTTGTTTCTAAAATTAACGGAAGTATAGCTATGATATTTTCTATTAAAAACAGACGTTACCAACTGAACAAAATTACTAGTTTTAATTATTCCACCCGTTTAAATGAATAATTTAACATTTTATTTTTTTGCTTGTTTGCTATTGACGTTTTCGTTAAAAACGAACTCTGTATTTTAAACATTAACTACGATAAAAAAAAAATTGCATCTAAAACAAAAATACACTAAAAAGTTATTATTATTTTTTCACCATTTTAGCTTTTAGTTTTAATTTTAATAACTGTTTGTTTGTTGTTTACAAATAACCTAAAGGGCAATTTCATATGTTCGTTTTATTTAAAACAAGGATTTCTTCAGAAAAATTTAGTGCAGGTAAGTGCTTTCATATTTTGCATTCTTATCCTATTTGTACTCCATTATAGCATTTACAATCCACTTGTATCCCATTATATGAGTAATAAAACATAATGCATTGCAAGTATTGTTCTAGAAGATTTCTATTTATTATAGCAAATATTCTACTTTAATGAATGCATTATAAAATGTAGACGTTATTCAAAATATATTTCGATAGTATACATTCTATTTAAAGTTAAATATTTATATATATATTTCCAATTGAAGCAAATATTTAAAACTTATCATTTTTATACTTTCTTCATTTAAAGTGAAAATTTGTTCATACAAATAATTATGAAGAATTATATTGGATATGTACATTCACCGTATATGAACAAAAAATGAAATCTCTTAAATAATATGTACAATTAGACATTTTAAAGGAATTCAGGATTTAAAAAGCACAAAAAGAACGAAAATATTAAAAGGAATAATAAAATGTTTTACTTGGCGTAGTAAATATAAAATCATCGAAAACGCAAATCTTCTCCTCCCAAATCCTTCCAAATACATATCATAAATATCACTTTAATTATTTCGTAATAACTGTTGTTTGAATGAAAATTCACTGTTCATAATTTTCTATATTACTGTTTAGTTCTGTAGATGAACTGTTTAGGTACAATTTGTATTACGAACCTTTAAAATATTAGTTATTCAATTGATGACGTATGAGTTTTAACAATATTTGAATTTCCTCACATTGATCGTTTTTCCGTATTGCATTTATTTAACACGTTGACGGACACTTGCGGCTATAGCCGCCAAAGCGAAGTTCACAATGTGGCATGACGGCTATAGCCGCCCAAAACGAAACGGTCGTTTTTAGACACTACGGCTATAGCAGCACAAATGTGCATTTACCGGCGTACAAATAGAAGCCCAGTGTCATGTTTTGGAAACAATTTTTTAGGTTGAAGTTCCTTTTCCACCTGTTATACAAGTTTCAGCTTAAGTACGCACGTGCAGGGTGGCTAGTGGTCAGGGGAAAATACAGCAAAAAAGAAAAATTCAAATTGATTATTTGATCGAATAATCAACATAAGTTTTTCTATAAGAATATACTGGTGTCTATCACTTTTTTTACTGTATTTTTCTCTGACCATTAGCCACCCTGACGTGGTTGTGAAGAGAGTAGTGCCACCTAATTAAAGGTGCTGAATTAATCAATATTAAGTTTATTTAAGCAGAATTAGTAAAACTATACTTCTAATATTCTAAAAATTACAAAAACATATAGTGTCAATTTTCGAACTTCACTTGTTCCTACTGTCCGTCAATGTGTTAAAAAAGTATCCTTGTTCTATATTGAAATCATTATATTGTTATGAGGAAAAGAATCAAAAGTAAAAAAGAACAGTACCAATGACAAAAAGCGTACTTCTTGACTTGGACTTCCGGACTCTCAGTTTCGCATTATATTATATATTCAAACTAGGACAGACGATGCATTCCATGTCCAAGTTTCGTAAAAAACTTAGACCCGCGCGATTTAAGTAGCACGGTGCGTTTATATCGCAACATTGGTATATGTATTTCAAATTTAGTACTGAAACATTTACTTGAAAATATCCAATAATTTCAATTTTAATTGTAAATAATTAAAAAATTGATTTTCAAATATGTTAAATGTTGAACGTCTAATCACTTATTGTTGATTGACTTGAAAAATAAAAATAATATTGTAAAAAATTTTTGCAACACTTTCTGTAACCACAATTTGTTTCTAAACTGAGATCTATGAAGGAAAAGACATATTTAAAATCGAAGTTTTAGCTATATCGTCATATTCAGCATAAAGGTATTTTGAGTTGATATAATACAAGGTGCTCTAAAAGAAACTTTACTGATATGTGAATCCCTAGCGGCTGCGCAATCAATCGAATTGAAATGTGAGATATGGTTATTTGAAGATATGCGCTCGAGATTGTGGTGAATAGGGACAATGAAGCCTACACGCTTACGATTACGGTGAAAGAAAATCAAAATTGTCGAATGTTAACACCCAATTTTTCCCATCTGAAAATAATTACCGCATTGACAATAAATAGCATTGGAACGGTATACGTAGCACAAAATACGACGACTTAAGACAGATGCAAAGAACAGCTTTCTAACAATTTAGAATTTTTTTTTCATTGTAACCGTAATTGTTCAGGCACCATTGTTTTCCTACGCCACCATATTCTTTCAAATACCTATATCTTATATTTATTTTCGTTTATTGGAACAGAGCGGCCGTTAGAGATTCTTATATCAGCAAAATGTAGTTACGACCACCGTGTATATATATATATAACCGTTAAAACCAATTTTAGTAGTTTCAATTAGTTTTAACTCTATAAAACTAGTTTTAACTGCAACAATTTTTTAAAGCTAGTTTAATCTAACCCCCAGTTAACTATTTTTAACTAGATAAAACTTATGTTATCTAATGTTTTTCACATAAAAATTAATTAACAACGAATAATCAGGGGCTCTCAGTTACGTTTGGTAATCGATTTTTATCAATTAAAACTTGTTCGAAGTAAAAAATTATGTTTTATCGTCCTTTTAAACTTAAAAGCATCCGGTTGAGAGGAATGACTATAAAAATGATTTAAACTAGAGTAACATTTTTAATTTTCAATAAATGTTTTAAATTTTGTGGTATAAGTGCTGTGTAATCGCTGTATTATCGCCGTGTCATCATGACCTGGATCGGACAGGTGCATCTGGAAATTTCGTTCAAAATGTCAACTTTGACAGCAATTTCTGACACCATTTCCCTTTTTCAAAATTGGGAAAAAACATTTATTGATTTCTTTCGGTAATGTTTTAGTAAAATATACAATTAACTGAGTATTGTAAGACATTTTCAATTATTAAAGATCTTTAGCAGTTCTATTTAAAAAGCATGTTATAGTAAAAACCTCAAATAAGTAAAGACGTTTCAAATTATTTCAGATGGCGTTTTGAACCGAATTTCTAGACACTGTAGAAAGGTTGTCATCAGCCAGCAATTACTTATAACTCAATATGTAATATATTTATTGAAAAATGAAAAAAAATGGTATTTGATTACAAATATTTTCAATAGTCATGCCTGTCAATTACATGAACAAATTTTACCTTTAAAACGAGTCGGTGAATGTGTTAGAAGCTTTTGTAATGTTGTGCCGGATAAAGTATTGTTTGGAAAACTGATTAACTGATTTTGATTTGAAGGTAAAACGTTTTTTTATTGGACGCATTAATAACTACAAAAACTGTTTACAATTAAAACTATCCTATTGCATCTAGTTAATTTTAGTTTTACATAAGACATAACTGAAAGAAATCGAATAGCGTAAAACGAAAATAGCAAAGGGTATTTTAGAAATACCTCTTAAATTTCCAGCTGTAACAGCTCAAGAAAAATCATTATAAGGTAGTAATTACTTATAACTCAAAATGTAAATCATTTATCGAGGAATACAAAACTAGATTTGATTCTAAAACAACTCACTAGTCAGTTTCGCCAATTGGATGATTATAAGTCCCTGAATGTGTTGGATGTTATAACATTTCTCAGCAAGGAAAGTGGTTTTTAAGAATTGCTATGTTTTTACTGCTATGTATATACTGACTATGATTTTTTACAGTAACATGCCGTTCGTCAAATACAACTGCTAAAGATCATAATAATTGAAAATGTCTTATCATTCTTTGTTAATCTGAAACATTACTGAATGAAATCTAATAGTGTTTTTCATTTGTGATAAATGTAAATGGTGTTACAGAAAATGCTATCAAAGTTGGCCTTTTGAACCGATTGTCTGGACTCAACAGCTAAAGAAGAATCACCGTGAGATAACAATCATGCATACTCAAAATGTAACACATTTATTGATAAATTATAAAAAAAATATTCGATTACGAGTCCTTCATGTCTGCCAACAGGATGCTTTTGTGATTGCAAAGACGATTAAATATACAAGGTGACCATAATTAAAGTGACAATACTCAGCGTGCACTGTACCGCGATCTAATTGCGAGAATGGAGCCAAATTTTGTACTATGATTAAACAAAACGGAGACGAAGAATTCCGCAAAAAAAGTTTCAAAAGGTACCGGTAGGTGGCAATGTGGCGCTGTGTAATAGAAAAGAGAGTTTGAAACGTGCAAATTATTTAGCACATTTAACAATTAAAATCAACCTCAATATGGCAACAGTGGCTCAATAGGGATATTACACAACACCACAATTTCACCTAACGGTGACTTTTGATTATTTTAAACGTTTGAATCCTTCGTTACCCGTCTTCTTTAATTATAATACAAAATTCGGCTCCATTCGCGCAATTAGATCGCGCTACAGAGCACGCTGAGTATTGTCACTTTTATTATGGTCACCTTGTATTTTCAATTACATCAATAGTGGCTGAATATGGCTATTACACAACGCTACATTTCCACCTAACGGTGACATTTGGAACTAATTTTTATTCGCAGAATCCTTCGTCCCCCGTCCTGTTTAATTATAGTAGAAAAATTGGCTCCATTCTCGCAATTAGATCGCGCTACAGAGCATGCTGATTACTGTCACATTCATTATGGCCACTCTGTACTTTCAGTTCGATCAACAGTTAGTCAATATGGCTATTACACAATACCACATTTCCACCTACGATGACATTTGGAACAATTTTTTTTTCTTCGCGGGATCCTTCTTCCTTCGTCTTTTTGAATTCTAATACAAAATTTGGTTCCATTCTTGCAATTAGATCGCGATACAGAGCATGCTGATTACTTTTCACTTTCATTATGGCTGCTCTGTACTTACAGTTCGATCACCAGTGACTCAATATGGCTATTACTCAATGCCACAGTTCCACCTGGTGGTGACATTTGGAATTTTTTTTTTTTATTGCGGAATCCTTCATCTCTCGTCTTTTTGAATTATAATACAAAATTTGGCTCGATTCTCGCAATTAGTTCGCAGCACAGAGTACGTTGAATACCGTCACTTTAATTGTAGCCGCCCATTACTTTCAGTTAGATCAACAGTGGCTCAATATGGCTACTACACAACGCCACATTTTCACCGGACGGTGACATTTGGATCTATTTATTTTTTCGTGGAATCCTTCATCCCCCGTCTTGTTTAAATATAATACAAAAATTGGCTCCATTCTCGCAATTGGATAGCGGCATAGAGCACGCTTATTGCTATCACTTTCATTATAGCCGCCTTGTACTTTCAGTTAGGTCAACAATGACTCAATATCAATATGGCTATTACACAATGCTATATTTCCACCTAACGGTGACGTTTGGAACTATTTATTTATTCGCGAAAAAATCCTTCATTCCTCGTCGGATGGAATTATAATATAAAATTTTGTTCCATTATCGCAATTAGATCGTAACTAAGAGTACAGGGCACGCTGAATACTGTCACTTTAATGATGGCCACTCTGTACTTTCAGTTAGTTCAAGTTTTATTTGTTAAAACCGTTACGAATTGAAAGGGATCTGTCGTACTTATTCAATTTTAGTTTTAACTAAAACATAACTCAGACCATCTCATCATTCTATATTAATTTTCATTTCAACCGAAACATGTTAGATAATACCACTTTTTGCCTAATTAAAGGTAGTCTTCACCAAATGGGGATTAGTTAACACTCGTTTAGACTAAGCGTTTCAGTTAAAGCTAGTTTTGTCAAATTAAGACTGGTTTTGACTAATGGGTTTAGTTAAAACTATTTTAACTAGGCAAAATATTTTAGGAGTTGTTGTTACTGAGTAGTTATTATAAAATTTATTTCATGTTTTATTTCATTTTACATATACAGAAAATTTACAACGCGATATGTAGATTGAATAAATTTAAATTTATGTGGGCAGTTTTGCAAAATTTATACAAATGTCTATACAAATGTCGATTTATACAAATTGCTACAATGTAGTTTTCCACATAATAACAAACCAAATTTTAAAATCATATACTTCAAAATGGGAAACATAATATTTCGAATAAAAAAATATAAAAATACTGTACTGTTACGTTAACGAAATAGGACACATAATATATGAAACTAAAATATAACATCCGAAAATCTTTTATTCCATTGCGACTGGAAAATATAATAAAATTTTTTGCAGAATGTATTGTATTAGTAAGTATAAATAGAATTGAATATGTTCCCAACTATAAAATGTATATATACATATATATATATATATATATATATATATATATATATATATATATATTATATTATAAATGCAATAAAAAAATTCTAACTAATTAAAATTCCAAATGTAGAACGTTCTTATACAACATACTGTCATTTGAAATAGAAAAAAAATCTTTTCTGAAACTAGAATAAATGTTTTTGTGTATTTAATATGTAATTCTGTGGAAATATAAATACTATAAATAACAGTTAAATGTTACTAAAGTAATGAATACAGAAAAATGTTTATATTTATATAGTATTTATTTCACCAAACATAAAAGAACGAAATTTCAGACTAGATATTATTTTAGCTATATGTAAAATAATTTTATATCAATCTTATATTAAATAGGAATTGTAAAATTTTTTATGTACAGAATCTTGTTTAAATAAATATTTTACCTTCATTTACATTTTTAGTTTATGACTTGTGCATTTTAATTTAAAAATTGAATCGGTAAATATTTTCCCCCAAAACTCGAAAGATCTTTTAAAATAGAAAAGGAATACAGCGGCTTGTTGTTAATAAATTTTATAGAGTAATATGTCAACAAAGCAAAAGCAGATGTCTGAACAGCCAAACATTATTGAACCAAAATCCTCTTTTTCAATTACTATATAAAAATGTCTAGAAAAAAAACAGTACAATTGAAAGTAAATTCTGTGAAACTTTGCACTGAAAGTAATGCGACTGTAAAATATATTTTCAAATATATT
The DNA here is from genome assembly GCA_963931845.1 of Maratus michaelseni. Classification (NCBI taxonomy): domain Eukaryota; kingdom Metazoa; phylum Arthropoda; class Arachnida; order Araneae; family Salticidae; genus Maratus; species Maratus michaelseni. The sequence goes on from OZ007587.1 coordinate 374,292,713, forward strand.
TCATTGATATATTATCCAGTCCTTTAGGTGTCGTTATGCGAGACATATGTGTAAACTTATTAAAAAAACAAACAGTTCCGTGTTCCAAACACGGAAATTCAATGAAAACTATAGTTAAAAAGAAAAAGTTAGTAAGATTTTGATTATGGATATTTTTTAACAATAATGTTAAAGTGTATTTTTTTCTAATAAAGGTACGGTGTGCAAGATTAGATTTTTTAGAGGAATTCAGTCATTTTACCGTAAGAAAGTGTTATTTTTCAATGAGTCATAATAGAAGTAGCGATCAAAAATTAAGTTCCGGTAGCAATTTATACAACGATCCGTTTCGATCTAGTTTAGCTCCAATAGCTGGTTGAACTGCAAATATTAAAGCAGCAAATACACGTCAAATAGTGGAACCCTTAGGCATAACAAAAAGACCGGTATTAAAGACAATAACAGCGTAGATGAAGACTAGCAGTTAAAAAAATATATTACAGAAATCCAAAATATCCGTCTCACATAAAGAATAAGCACAGTGGTATACTTCCAACATTTTTTAATTTTTTTAAGTGGTTTGAAGGTTTTACCTAGGCGCAAAATAAGTCTGATTTAAAAAAACTAAAAATTTAGCTGATTGAAGTTTTCAATATTTACACTGCAAATAGAGGCGTTTGAAATCCAAACATTCAAGTCTCTGGAAAATCAAATCTCATACCTATGTGTGTGAATCTAAAACTTCAGACATCATAGATCTATGAATTTAATATACATAATTACTGAAGATGAAAAAATGAAAAACCTATTTAATTTTAAATACCTTAAATAGTCATGCCTGTCAAATAGATATTTTTACATTAAAAAGTAAGACACTTACGTGTCTTACTATGATCATGATATAAGCAAACAGATACAAATACCTGAATAATGGTGATATGTTTATGATTCCCCAACTAAGGACCCAAATATTAGGAGCCCTTAGCAAATGGACTTTGGGAAATTATTTTATATGTAAAAAAATATTTTAGGAATGTATTATATAGGGATTTTTTTTTCATTAATACCAAAAAGCGGATACATCTATTCAGCGAACGATATTTTAAACTGTAACACATACATCTTTGTATATTTTTACCTCTGAAACGCGAACACCTCCGAATAGCTTACAAATTCCATTGTCCAGAAGTGTCCGAAACAGAGATGTTTTATTGCACTTAGATAAATGTATTTTTTGTTTTTAATCTTATCTTACTCTAAATGTTCAAAATATCGATTATAATCAGAACAATGTGGAAAGTTTTATGATATCAGTTTTACGAAAATTGCACACCAAATTTGGCGAGCCAAGGCCACGGCTTAATGTGTCTGTACTTTATTCAGATACTGCATCTGAAAGAATCCCAACACTGATTTATGGTAAAATACCTTCCTATTAAGAAAATTCAATGTGATCAATCACGAGTACATATAATGCTTAAAAACTTATTGTCAAATTACGTGTCTTTTGCCGAAAATTAATCGGTCAAAATGGCAACAATTCAGACGCTTTAAGTGTCTGAAATAATGAAGTATTTCAGACGCAAAAAGACTTAAAAGTAAGGAATTTTAAAATGTCTTACAATTGAACCGCCCGTTTCAGACACATATGTTTCTGACTGTCAGATAATTCAATTTAGATTGTAAATCTTTTATGAGTACATACCAATTTTCGTTTAAATTATTCTCATGTTTTTGTTAAAATATGCCACATGACTTTATATTGGCATTCCTTCATTAAACCGTTTGTTAATAATGACTTCTTTCAATTCTTTTATGCTATACATTTATTTATACATCAATACTAATATCATATGTAGGTGACATGAGCTAAAGATTTACAAAGTTAAAACACACAAATTTCACTATCCCAACATAAACCCACATACGGCCGTTTCAAGGATAACTCAGATCCACTCCATGACTGTAAAACAAACAAACAAATAAATAAATAAATACAAAACAAATACAAAAGAAACGGGCTCTTAGATTTACATTAAAATAACGTGAAAATTATGTTAAAAAACGGGGGTTGGATAAATCTACAAAAGCAAAGCATTGTTGGAATTGCAAACCCCAGTTTAACGTTCCCGGGTTTAAAATTATTCAAAAATGCAATTCGATATTTGATCTTGACTTTTACGAGACTTATCAAATCCATAAATATACAAATTTCTACGTTAATGATATGGCTAGCACACTTTTTGCCTCCTTTGTGTGTAGAGATCCTGCCCAGTGATACCCCTTTTTTGGTGTTTTCCTATCAGGTCACTTCTGATTTTTCTGGTATATAAACTCTTGCCTTTACGATTTTTGGTCAGTTCATAAGCCAGTACTGGGGGCTACAGCCGAGCGAGTTCTTTGAACCTTTTTTAATCTTTTATTTTATTTTATTTTATTTTATTTTATTTATTTTTACTCCTGTTTTACACTGATAAAGGAGATCTTGTTTATCCTTGAAACGACCGTATGTGGTTTAATGGTGTGATAGTGGAATTTGTGTGTTTTGACGTCTTAAATCTTTAGCTCATGTCTCTGAACTCATACAAAGTGAACATTCTCTAGCTTTCATATGTAGGTGCTTAACTGATTTGAGTAGAGTTCAATACTAGATAACTAACAAGTTCTTGTAATACATTAGTAAAGTTAACTTCTCAATTGATATTAAAATCTTTAAATGTAGTTGATGTTATAACTTTTATTTAACATACTTCTCACTTTCTTGATCGAATTTTATATATGTAATAAATATAGAGTGAAACACTTCAGCTGTCATTGCGAAAAAACTGTTGTAATGAAAGAACATTAGCGTAAAGTTACATTACAAATGTACATTATAACAAAAGCAAGAAGAGGATTTCAAAGAATAAAGGCACTTAGTGTTTAAAACAAACCCTAATGTACTGAAAAAATACCTTCAGCAAAAGGTTTTTTATTAGTACATATCATCCCAAATTACATAACCGGAATTTTTATCACTAGATAAAATTAAAACAGGTTAGCTGTCATTGAGAAAAAACATGTTTCGTGAAAGAACATTATCGTAAAGTCATGTGGTACATCACAACAAAAGCGAGAAGATAATTTCAAAGAAAGTATTTAAAATTATCCCAAATGTACTGAAACACTCAATCAGCTAAAGTTCTTTTATTGATACATATCACCCCAAATTACGTAACCGGAATTTTTGTACCTAGATAAAGTTTTAGTGATGCGTATTGACATATTAACTGAAATATATGCTATGGTCTCTCGTTACATTCGAGCGGATTATTTGCGCGACCATTAGGATTATTTTGAAAACCTAATAATTAATATAATAATGTTTCCAATCAATGCAAATAACACGCGGAACATTTGGCAAGTAATCGCTTGTAAGTTTTAAAAAAAAATTGTGTAACGTGCAAGCACTGAGAGTGACTATTTTTAGAATGTTCTGGTTGCTCGAATTTGAATTTATATTTACTCTAGGAGATACAAATAGCGATAAGGTCTCCATTGAAGAATTTAGACGACATACACTATCGCACCAAATGGTTTTCGAACGTCTTCCTGAAAAAGCTGTTTGTGAGGAAATATCTGATGATACTTCTCATACTGCTGTGTTGTACGCGTGATAGCAGCTTAAGACTTTTAAGCCACGAAAGTTTGAAAACGATCGGAGTTTACAACTTTACTAACTCAGCGATAAAATTTTGAATACACACAATATGTCAGTAGCTAAAATGTCGTGTAAGAGATTTCGTCCTTTCTGATATTATTTTTTTCTCACCAGAAAGTTTTCCCTGTTGTTAAAAAATTACATAAAATCATTATACAGTTAAATTATCTGTTAGTACTTTCTTATCATCAAAAGCAGCAATGTTCTTCTGGAATACGAAATATGATGCGTCGTTATGCTGAATAATTCAACAGGATAGGTATTCAATGGTGTAACATTATCCAAGACCTGTAATTTAATGTGAAGTAAAAGGATTTGTTGCATTTAATTTTGTAGTCTTTTAATATAATTTTGTAGTCTCGTTGGCCAATGGAACTTACTTTCTTATATAAAATAATCATTATTGTTCATTAGTACATATCAGGGAATAATGTTTATCTTTCTTATTAACGAACTGTTTAAGTCTGTTTGCGTAGGAATGGTATTTCACACTAATTGGGGGTTATACATTTATGCTTAAATATAACATAAAGCTGATCTTCTCATAAATCCATCTATTTGTATACTATAATCATGTGAAAATAATACAAAATAGAGAATGTAAACAATTTCTTTAACAGGGCTTCGAAAAAGCAAGGATAGCTATTTTATTTGTTTTTCAGAAATATTTTGTCTCATTTTTCTCTCACTGACGAATACAGTTTAAAAGTGATTTATCCGTTTTTGTCTTCTACTTGCACGTTCTTTAAAGAAAGACAAAGTTTTCTATGAAACAACCACCTACTAAACATTGCCGTATCTGTCGTATGGTTTTACCGTTACAATTTTGGTTTTTCATTAAATGCTTGTGATGCCATACCTTACAAATTGAAAACTATTCTTTCTGTTTCTTTGAAGACTGTTCTAAATATATACATACATTCTTTCCTATATGCTGTTTATTTTTAAATCTTGCTCCCTTTTATTATATTTTAAGATCGATAAGCAACATATATATCCAAGTAAAGCAAAAAGACCCTCTTAAAATATGTTTTTTTCTTACAGTAAGGAAGCGATTTGTGTGAAATTAGATTATGTAATGCGATAATTTTAGGACGTAATTATATCATTCTAGTCATGCAGTATTTAAAAGCTGGAAATAATATGTAGCAAGACAAGATTTTCTGAATCTTGATAGAAAGAGTAGGGTTGGCACCTTTTCAGACGTATAACCCATAGGATTTATAAGCGGTACTTGGATCATAGACCAGGAATCAACATAGAGGTTAAAAGCCCTTAGTGAATAAAGTTATATATTTTTACATTTTTACGATTATATTGGCTCGATTTCAATACTAAAAAGTGTTGTTTAAACAAAAATCCAAACATATCCAAAACAATTCAAATCCAAATTTGGTTTAATTACAAATAATTATAAATTCATACAAATTAGGTTTTTCATGTAATTCCCCAACATTTGTTGCTTCCGTAAACAAAAGATATGTACATCTATTTTCATAAAGTACTGTTTCGCCTATGTGGGAGGGGAAATCTATCGCATGTAGAATTCTGCAAATTTGAATAAGGATACACAAAGACAGTTCCGAACGCACAAAATATTCATATTTTATTTTTTAAATAGTTTGCTGAAATGTTAATTAAAATACTCATCGAATGCTAAAGAACGAGCACTTTCCCTTAGTTCGAATGTGTTATATGGTGTCCACGCATTGTTTGGGGAAAGCGTAGTTTTCCAAGAGTGGAGGTAATGAAGACTTTGTTTTTTTGTGCATTTTAAAATCACAATCATCGGGGACCTAAGGGGGTTACAAAAAAAAAATAAATATATAAATAAATAATATGCGCGTTTTCGTGGTATCATTCAGGTAATGATGCTATTTTCTATTTAAGAAAATACTAATATTGATTATCTCTAAAAAATATTTTCTGAAGTTAGTATTCACAATTTACATGCATTTTCAGATCGCAATCCCCGGGTCTCATATGGATTTAAATAAATAAATAAATAAATAAAACGTACATTTATGTGATACTTCGTCGTTGTAACGGTATCTTTTGTTTAAAAAATAGGAAATATTTTCTATTTTGTAAAAAAAAATTGGTTGTTGTTTTCATATTTTCCAGTTTTTATAGTCTTAAATTGTCATCCCCGTACCCTGAATAGAAATACAAAAAAAAAAAAAAAATACCCACGAATACAATGTTCTTTTTGTTCCCAACGGTACTTTTTATTAAAAAAATATGAATATTTACTATTAACAAAAAAAATGTGGAAGTCGTTTTCCGGTTTTTATACAGTTTTACAATTGCCATCCCCTTGGCCCGGCTTAAGGAAAACAAAACAAAACTGAAAGAAGCGTTGCACGGGACACCGGGCGGGATGCCCGAGTACGCTCGGGACGCCAGGTGTGTTTGCTAGTATATAAATAAAGCATTAAAGGCTTTAAAGCAACCATGTTTTTCAATGTAATTATGCTACAAAATGCTTTTAAGTAATAATTTGTCATATAATAACATAAGAAGAAAAATCTTTACTTGCAAAAGCCTCTGTGAGTAATTTTTGATTACAGTTAAAGAATAGCGTCTATAATTAAAATCCGAAATTTTTAAACTGAAAAAAATATCTTTTCACGAGAACTATTACTGGATAAAATATCTCTTTCCCATTTAATTAAAATTAGTTCAATTAAGGTATTTAGGCAGCATTATTTCACATTATTGCATAATCACTTATGCAAGGTAACCATTAGATTTCTTTAATTAAACTCGTTTAACTATTTAATTACTCACGCTTTAAAAGTATTAAAAGTCGCATAAAATATAATAATATCATTTATATTTCATTGTTTTATTCGCAGAATAATATGTTTTATAAACTATTTTATTTCACCAATGAAGCATGAGCTGACTAAAAGAATCTAACAAAAGAAGAATAGGGATTTTTTAAGAAATAATCCATTAAAGAAGTAATGCATTAAAGAAAATATTAAAATAAATTAATGTTTTAAGGAAATAAACGCTTTAATTATAAATTACTTTATATAGTATTTCTTTGAAAAAAAAAATCCAAAATATAATTTTAGTTTTTAATTTTTAAGAAATATTTAACAGGATCCAAGTATGCTGATATTTGTGGAAAAGATTGCACTCTATTAAGGTAATAGCAGTACATCCTTGTTCACCTCACATTAATGTAAAATTTTTATTAACGGTTTAACTGCACTCTGTAATCGTATACAGATATTACATTTGTATATGTTAGTATGTATTCAAAATGAACCTTTAAGAGCACTTTATTATTCAGTTGCGATTTCTCTGTGCATTCAAAAGAAAAATGACAATGTTTGGAATTTAAAATGAATTATTATGCTTCTGTTGTTTTTATAAAACGTCACTCGGCTAGGTTAATAACAATGTAATTAGAAAATTTAAGAGGTATGCAAATTTAATAAGTGAGAAACAGAAGAAAGCATACAATGAGGAATGTACCTGCACTGCAAATAGTGGTGTCTTAAATTAAGACACATATGCGTCTGAAAAAGTAATTCAGACACTTAAGAGTCTGAATGTAAAATTTCAGACATAATAAATGTCTGAATTTAAGGCACACAAGTGTCTTAATATGAAAATGGTGCACACGAACTGAGAAAAATGTCTCAATATTCATGATCTATCCGAAAATAAGACATTTAGAAATTCAGACGCCTAAGTGTCTGAATTTGATGCAATTGGGTTTTACATGTGATGCCTATGTACGCCAGCACCTTCCAACAATGTTCTGTAATTGATGAAAGGAATTAAAATTATTTTCCATGTAGTAACTGGTATCACTTTATGGAAAGGTGACTTGATTAGACCGTAAGATATATGTCAAAATTTTACAAGGCTGCTTGTAAATCTGAAAAACAAGTTTTTCTGTGCATTAATTAAAAAATTATTTTACAAAAATATCCAAAAATTACGGATGTACGCGGGAGGGGGGGGTGCATGAAGGACGCCCTCCTCTAAATATTTGAACATAATAAGGTATATTTTGAAATTCAAAGAGACATGAGCGCCAGCAGAAATAAATGTGGGGAGGGACAAGATTTTTAAACAGATATGCCTGTGGTCCACAGTCTAGACCGATTTTTGAAAATGCAGATTATAATGTTTAAATAGGCTAAAATAGGCATATTTTGACAAACCGCATCGTTCAAAATAATTTTTAAACATATCAACTTAAAAAACAATACAAAAAATTTTAATTATGAATATTAAATATTGAAAAATAAGTTTCTAAGAACATTTTTGAAAATGCAGTTTTAAAAGTGCAATTTAACAGTTAAAAAAATCAGTGGATTCTGCTTACTCGTATTCCGCATTTAAGATAAATTTAACAACACGCATGGATGTTAAAACAAAATAAAAACAGAATTGAAAATTGTTTCCTACGAGGGGCTTTAAGGGCGGTTGTGAGGGGTGAGGTCTTCCCTGGAGAAAAATTTTTAGATCCTCTTATTTTAGCGTTTAATTATTCTATGATCAGTTGGAATTATAAATTTATCATATTTTTTTAAGAATCAGACATACATAATTTATTAAATTTCAAAATCTAGGGAGGAGCAATGGACCTCTACTGTCCCAGATCCTGCTGGCGTTTATACTAAAAGAATATACCAACTAGGCTTCCCCTCCCCCCTGCACACACACACGCGCCTAATAGTGGCGTAGCATGGATTTTGCGCACCCGAGGCAATTCAAAATTATGTGTCCCTTCCTTAGTAGCTACGATAATTTATGCTACATTTTTTTGGTTTCTTCCCCTGCTGATAAAACACTAATGATTCGAAGTCTCTAAAATACTGCAAACCGAGTCTGAGCAACACCGTCGAGTAGATGAATCATCATTTTGACGAATACGAAATGCTGACAGAGCATATTTTCTTTGTGAAGAAATGTGCGTCTATTGGCTCATTAATATTTTAAAGTTCTTTGTACGACTGCATTGAAGATGAATGCCTGATTTTCTTAGCTTAAACCTTTGTGAAATGTTAGACGGAAATACTCTTTATTGCAATAATGGAAACACCAACAAAATGCACTTGGATATGCATACGAGTACATGATGTTCTTCTTAAGGCAATGAAAGCAATGTTCTTCTTGTGGAATGGATTATCAATTATGATTTCTGTGCTTGTTTATGAAATGAAGAATATTACATTTTGAATTGAGAAATTAATACGAAGTACTTCGAAAACTCTGAAAACTTTGATGATGTTTTTTAATAATTGCCAATATTAACAGCATATTTAAAGTATCAAGGCTATAGTATAAAGGTTATACAAATGCATTGCCAGGAATATCTTGAATGTATATATATGTATATATAGATATTTAAATGGCGTTTTTATGGCTGCATTTTATAATACTTTTATTTCATGTTACCTACATTTTCTTCAAATTGGATTTACTACTTCCTCAAAGGTAAGATTAGGTTTGTGTGATAATGTAAGCTCAATTTCCTTCCGAACTGCTGCCGAAAAATATTAAACTTTATTACATATTCAATATTAAATATTTATTATTTAAGTTATCTTTATTAGAATAATTTGTATTTTACATAATTGCGTCTTATTTATATGCAATAAAGATGTTTAGTGTTAAAAAAATTGCGTGTTCATTTGTGTGTTTTCAATAAATAAATGCATATCATTTTAAATATTTTTATGATAATGGTTTTTATCTCTAATGAAACCGAAACATGTCGGTAGTTTGTTTGTTTATATATGTATTTTGTGACATCTTACTTAAATAAAGGAAAGTTTTTATGAGTTTATATGTTTATGAAAAGGTGATGTTCTCTTATAAAATTTAGGATTTAAAAAAACATTTTTAGTAAGTGAAAGAACGTTGTAGGTACGAATTTGAAAAAAACTATTTCCGTTGAATTCCAAAAAGCGCACGCATCCTGAAATATATGCTAAGGAAAAATTCCAATCGAAAATATATCTGAGCTTGCCATGCTCAATAATTCATAATATATAACTGATAAATTTAAAATGTATAATTTAATGTATTCTGTTTCACTACATTCAAAAGTTGACGTATAATGTTCACCTATCTGTTTTTCCATGTCAAAGTTAAACAAGAAAAATATTAGCTTAGAAACAATATTACTAAATATGTAAGGTATTGACTACTCGCATCACGTGAGTGGGCAATGTGTGAATGAGACCGTTTTTGTCCATTAACCGACTATGTGCGTACAAGTTATAAAGGCTCTCTATCTTTCTTTAACTTTCGAAGGACAGCTGAATCCCTGAAATTGTGAGTCGCCGTGTAATTTCGATTATGCAAATTTTCTGGAGCTGGTCGATCGACACGGAAGTATATAAGCAGCGAATTTTGACTTGAGTGCAGAGCTCAGAGGAGCTGGTGAGCGCTCAGCAGAGAAGTGGCCTGGGAAGTTGAATATTGCGACTGAGATTTAGGTTTAGCCTTGAGACCTCGCATCGAGTCTCGTGATTAAAAATCAGTCTTAGTATTCTTATACTGGAATTTTATACATTGATAAAGCTGACTTGAACCTGCATCAGTGCTTATGTAATTTGAAGGATAAGAGTATTGGATCGTGATTATATATTTAAAAAGGTTAAGGTTTAATTATATTGTTTCGTTTTTGTTTAAGCTACAAGTGTTAGCAAGAACTCTTTAGTTAATTTAATTTTTTAGGAAAATTTCGTGGAGCTCGCTCAAACTCCCTACTGATTGTGTTAATAAACCAGTTTTTGGTTTTAAAACAGTTGTACTTCTTTCCTCGTGCTCTACCACACAGCGGACATTTTAAGATGGCCGCTACAAATACTTTTCCAAAAACATTAATTTCTACATCTTCATATATATTACTTTATTTATTTTTATTTATACACAGTGCTTCACTATCCATGTTAGGTGCAAAATCAATATCCTCATGGCCAGCTTCCAACATCCCTTCTGTTTTGAATTAGTAATCACTGAGAAAGAATGCAATATGTGGAAGTGCTTTTTAATAATTTATTTTTATGCTATTTTGACTGAAGTAGAATTTTTATTATCTATTTTATTCCAATATTTCAAAACAAAACGCAAAGCCTTAAACATTCTTGAGTATTATGACTTCTGCTTTTCATGTACATTTTATTTTTTGACGGACGCATTTTTAAATGTAAAATGCGTTTTAATGCATCGTTTCTTTTATTATATAGTGAAGTGGAACTGGAAATAAATATTTTAATGGAAAACTATCTTAAAATTTACTAACATATTTATGGAAAATAACACAATACGAATATTTATCAGATAAACATAAGTTAGGATACATAAAACATGTAAATATTCATAATTATAATTGAAAATATCCCGTAAAACATGAAAAATAGTTTTATTCATTAAAAATATATAACTTTTTATAGTATTTGGTGATATTTCACTAAAATATGATATAGCATACTTACTGCAATATCACAGTACATTACTCTATTTTAAAAAAGTATAAATTGTATGCTTACTTTCACATGTCTGAGTTTCCTAAAAAATATTTCTTTGGTAGTTTAAATACTCAGCTGACAACATTTATGACATTTTGTCACCAGTTTTTCTAAATACTAGTGTCCAACTATTTAATCAGCAATTTATGCAGTTAAATAAAGCGAATAATACCATTTGATAAAACTTGTGACCAACAATTGTTGCAGTTGGCAGCTATTTATGCTGTACAGTTTTTAAAATTGCATTTTGAATTTGAAAATATAAACGAAGTTTTGAAAATATCAACTTTTGACTAAATAAATGATAACGAAAAAAAAACATTATATATTATGATTTAGTAAAATAAATGCATAGATGCATCCTATGAGATAGCCCTGGAAATTGGCTCTATTGAATAAATATCTCGTGGATCTGGACATATACATAGCCTATGATATATAGAAATACACTGCTCAAAACAATTAAAGGATATTGCGGTTTTAGGTGGATTTTGTATCTGGGAAAATTTTTAGCTGATTGATACATGGTCGACAGACATAGTAGGTTATATGAGAATAAATTACACATGTTTGGCAAAAAAAAAAGCATTTTATTGCGCATTTGTGTACAAAAGGAAAAAAACACAATTTGCGCATATGAGAAAAAAAGAATAAGAAAAGGTGTTTTCTTCAAAGAAAATCATTTTCAGTAGGGGGTATGGTTTCCACGGGCGGCCAGCAACGTTGAACACCTTTGAGGCATGGACTCAAGGAGGCTATTAATGACGAGTTGGGGTATTCTGCCCCATTCTTCCAGAAGAGCTCTTTCCAGTTCTTGGAGAGTTTGTGGGGGTTGTTGGCGGCCAGAAACTCGTCTTCCTAGAGCGTCCCAAATGTGCTCGATTGGATTCATGTCTGGAGAACACGCTGGCCATTCCATTCGAACGATTCCTTCCTCGAAAAGGAAATCCTCCACCAGGTTTGCACGATGTGGCCTGCAGTTATCGTCCATTAAAATGAAGTTATCTCCGATTGCTGCAGCGTAAGGGACTACAATAGGTCTGAGGATCTCATCCCTATATCGGCGACCAGTCAGAGCTCCATCTCGAATGATGTAGAGGTCAGTGCGCCTGTCAATGGAGATGCCACCATACACCAACACTCCTCCACCGCCAAATCTGACACTTTCGTGCACGAACGCAGGATTATTCCTACTGCCACGGTCCCTCCAGATGAAAATACGCCTATTATCCGGATGCACAGAAAAACGGGACTCGTCAGAAAACAGAATATTGCTCCATTCATTTTTCCTTCAGTTGATATGCTCGGTTGCCCACTCCCTGCGGTCGCGACGATGCCTTGATGTTAATCTAATACATACCATCGGTCGGCGAGCATACAGACCTACAGCATGGAGCCGGTTTCGGACAGTCTGAGTTGAAATCATGGTGCCTGTAGCCGAGCGAAGGTGTTGTTGGAGAAGAGTAGCGTTCATGTTTCGGTGTCTCCGAGCTGCTAACGCTAAATACCGATCTTCATTGGGCGTTGTTGCCCGTCTACGACCTTGCCCTGGTCTTCGGCCTGCACATCCACTCTCCAAAAAACGGTTCCAGATCCTGGAAATGACACTTTGCGACACTCCAATGGCTTGCGGTACTTCGGCTTGAGTTTGGCCCCCTTCTAACCTACCAACAATTCTCCAAGCTTCTGAATCTGTCAAATGACTTCGCTGAGACATCGTACTCATCGAAACAAAGCAATCACTGAATGCCGATCATCCTTGTCTTCATTCTCTTTTATCCAGTTGAAAGTCAAATTTCATTCGCTGCCGCTGAAGCGACGTTTTTGACGTCGAACTCAAAATGTGCATACTCCACAGTTTGAAAACCAGAAAAATTTGCATTTGTGATTCTCTTCTTCTATTTTCGGCAAAAAAAACTTCGTTTATATCTTTATTTTATATAAAACTTCAAATATCCTTTAATTGTTTTGAGCAGTGTAGTTTTATTCAGTTTACATTATATACATTTTATAATACATATCATTATAATCTTATAATATATAACATTATATATATTTACATTGTATATTACATGATATGTAATTGTATATGATAATTGTATATATAATATGTGACTGATTTTAAAATTCAATTACTTCCAAACGGTGACAAATATTTAAAAAAAAATCTTGCAGGAGAGTAATGTAAGATGTCAGGAGTTATTTTTACTACGATTCCTGATTTTAGTTCGAATTACCAGCAATAGATGGCGCTGTGAGCGATGACCAATCGAGGCAAAAACTAAATTCAACTAGTCTTGCTGCGAATGGAGGAGGTTTAATACATGGAGTGGGTGTCACTCGCTAATGCAATATTTTTCTTAGGGCCTGATTCTGATTAAGATTTAATTGGTGAATGACACCCACTCCATGTATTGAACCTATTTCCTTAACATCAATACTAGTTGATTTCTGCTTTTGTCTCGATTGGATGTATTTTGTTCGCAACGCCTAATAATTCGCTATTACTAATAATTCGAACTAAAATTTGAAATTGCAGTAAAAAAACTCCTGACATCATACATTACTCCCCTGCAAGAATTTGTTTAATATCTGTCACCGTTTGGAAGTTATTTAATTTAAAAATCATTCAGTCCATTTTAGGAGACCTGGTATATATATATACACTAGCTGTTACCCGTGACTTCGTTCACGTATCATTAAAAGAAGCATAAATGCATTAATTAAGCAAAATATTTCATTCCCGATGATTAGAAACGTAAATAATTAAACTAACTCTTTATCACATTCCATAGGAGACAGTACAGTATTTCTATCTTATAGAGGCCAAGAAAAACTAAGTTTTAAAAAAGTGAAATTTTGTGACAAATAATCACGAGAAGGAAACTGCAACCAATGAAAAAAGGCGGGCCAAATAAAATCGTGGTAATAATCGAATTGTGTAAAAACATATGTCAAGTTTACCTGGTAAACCATTTTACTTTTAACGCCTTTGTGAAATGTTTTAATAGTCATCCTTCAAAGATAATGTGGAAATAGTATATTCTTTTCATTAAATTCAATTCTTTTGAATCGGGAGGAATAATTGTAGACCTAAATTCAAGAAGCTTAAATTTGCCTCCTTGATTTAATCTATAACTGACATTACATCTTTATTTCTAAATGAAAATATGTTGACAGACGATTTTTGTTCTCCAGAATAAATTAATTCATGAAGTTTAAATATGTGAAAATACGATTTTATTTTTCAAAAATTTTACTGTAATAAGATTTTTTTTCTTTCACCATCTATTCAAATTGAAAATAAATTCTTTTTTTTCAGTTTTAATGAGAAAAAATATATTAATCCATTTTATTTCTTCTTTTTTATCCACAAAAATGGAATAATTTAGTTGCCATTTTTAGAGAAACTAATTTACAAAAAATAAATAAACAAATAAATAACATCTTGGAATTTAAATCATTCTTTTGAATTCTGAGAGTTTATGACATCCTCGATACAAATTTTCAGCCGCATAAGTTAATTTATACATGAAAGAATAAAGAAATAATCTTAATTTTAATGTTATTGTTAAAGCTTTTAATTTTGCATGTTTGTCTGTTAAACATTTTTTTTAGCATGAAAATGTTTTCTTCAGATTTGATAGCATTCGAAAAACAGGTATTCCAGGCTGAGGACACTAATTAATACAGTATATAGTGCCCTTCGGAAACGTTTCTGAAAAATTCGGGCAGCTAAAAATAATTTGTTTTTATAAGTTATTCTTTAAATTTTGAAAATGTATTCGTTTCTGGGGATTCAAAAGACAATGTAACATTCTATTTGAAATTTCGGATAACTCAGAAGATTATATTATATTTTCGTTCGTGGTTATAGAATATTTTCGTAAAATAAGAAACATTGGTCATTTTTTACAGCGTACTATATGTCCTATATATTACAATATCCTATATCTTATAACATTTTTGCTCCTTGAAAATTAATAAATAACATTTAAATTATCATAAATATAAGAATAAGAATTCATTAATATAAAATTTGAAGAGCTAATCTCATTTTCTTAAGTACATTGAATATTTTTGCAAAAAGGGCAAAGATTTTACTCGTATATATCTTTGGACATATGTTGCACATGCCGGTACCTGGTACACTCGGAAAACCTTTGCAAAGAAACTTTCCAATCTAACCTTGACTCGCTTATTTCTTAATGTGGATAAAATATGCATACAATAACTTGTAAGCGTATACAACAAACGTATTGAACGATAACAAAGTGTGTAACATTTAATGTTTTATGATAGTGTAATGATGCATACAATTTAAGCATTGTATTTTTCTCCATGCATGCTTTTTGCTATATTTGTATTTAAAGCACTTGTTTGCATTTACTTAATGTGGTTCATCAGTTTACAGTACCTCAAATTGCAAGATATTTTTTAACTTTATTTAATGTATCATAAGTTTCTTCAGATTTATTCGATTTAAACCTTTTCTGTGTTTCGATTTAAACTTACTTATCCAAAATATATGCTGAACACAATTTAGAGATTTATCTTTGCAGTCTGCTTATTGTATTACATGATCTATTTTTATATTAATGAATGCAAATTTTATTTATGAGACAAAACATAATCACCTTTTATTAAAAAGTAAATTTTAATACAATTGTTGTGCGGAACAATATAGGCAAAAGTAAATTTTAGTTTAAGTTTTATAAATTACGTTAGATATAAACCAAAAGACCTATTGTTTTGTAAAATATGTAATGTAAATTTTATTTGTTGTTGTTGGAATATATTTTTGAATGTGATTTTTTTTCCGTAATATAATTATGTATATTCTACTCCACTTATTTACATATTTAACTTTTAGGTCTATGTCTATGTATAATGTATTTACATTAATAAAAACTCAAAATTGAAACTAATAATTAGATTTTGGAGCTTTAAGGCTGCGCGTAACAATTATATTGATTGATTTTTTAAATAAATGATGAATGTTTCTCGTGTCATAAACTTTTTGTTCATGTATATATTAAAACGGTTCTTGGAACATATATAATAACTAGACTGTAAGGAATAATTTCGGAAGAGTTGGTTTAAATCGAATATATCTGAAGGAAACTATGATACATGAAGAGAGGTTTTAAAAATAATGCAATTAAAGGTACATTAATTTCCTTAAATTATTCATTTCCTTAAATGTTGAAAATCCATATGTTTGACCCTACATCATCATTGCATGCAACGCTTTGTAATGGTTTGCGACAGTTCCATTTCATGAAACAACCTCAATAATTTTTATATTCATAGAAATAAATATCAAAGAATGAAAATTGTAAATTGTAACTTCTCAAATATAATGAGATGAACTGAAAAACATCTTCCGCTCAATGGATGTTCAGATTCCTGAACTAAAGATACACTCATTTTAATACATAGTATTTCTTTGTATAAAAAAATAATTAAATAAAATCAATATCTTATTATAATAGATATTTCGAAACTTCTGTCATTTATATTCTAATTTTTAAAAAAAATTAAGAATAAGGAACATAGTCGATTAGTAAGCAGGTACACAGGATTTTCAATATTAATGAATTTTCTTGAGCCAATAATCAATTTCTTGTTCATTTTTCTAATGAGATTAGAGTACTTTTTTCTGAAAACGTTTTAAACAATGCTGAGTCATTTCGTTATTTTTGTCTCTGAAAAAAAGCTATGCAGATATAAGTATAGAAAACCAAATTGTGATTTTTTTCATACTTTTTTTTGCCGTTATTGTGCTTAACCACCCCTTAAAGTTAAGAGGCTACTTCACTTAGAAGAAAACACCCGCTCGCTTATGTCAATCCTATGGAGGAAATATTTTAAGATATCTTGTTCGCATTTCAATATTTTTAAATGATTTTTTTTTGCATTGGATAGCTGAGGTCAATCTCTATGCACGCTTCTTTGTACTTTTTCGATTTTGATTACAAGTTTTTTTTATTAAGATACTTTCAATTTCGGAACTGGTTTTGAAAGTGAAAGTATCCTCAATAGAAAAAACTGCAACGAAAATCGAAAAAGTACAAAGGAGCGCGCATAGAGATGGACCTCAGCTATCCGATGCAAAAAAAAAAATCATTTAAAAATATTGAAATGCGAACGAGATGTCTTAAAATATTTCCGCCATAGGATTAATATTAGTGAGCGGGTGTTTTCGTCTGAGTGAAGTAGCCTCTTAATAACAAATATTGTAAAATGTCAACAAATAAATCAAAATTACTATAAGAATAAAATAACAGCCATGATTTGTAAATGAATAATTTATGAAGAGTTACAGATTGCTGATATTTTTAATGAATATTCCAAACCGCTTATTTCAAGCGTCGTATTTCTTCATAAATGGTTACAACATAATTGGTTTCGGAAATGAAACAGAACACATAACATCGATAAATTCAAAGTTGTGTTAATTCAAAAATATCATAAGTGTCTCTAATATTCGTAATATTTATAGCATTAACAAAGGTATATTATATAAAATATCCACTTTAATGTCATATTTGGTATCGGTATCAACTTTAGATGCTGCAAGAATGTAATTTATTAAAAACATGGGAAGCGGTAAATAAAGCATTTAATTATCACTTGAGTATTGATCATTTATTCAATCCTTTGTTTGAAAACTGTTGAAACATATCTTTGGTTTCTTCCTTTTTCCATACTCTAAAAAAGGGGTAGTATTTCATGCACTGTAAAAAAGGGGGAGTATTATTACGCTTAATTTGGGTTTATGAAATGCCAAATAAGGTATAAATATGCACTAATTTTGGTGTCAACACTGAATTAAGTGTTATCATGCGCTTAAAATAGTTTATCTTTACACTTTCAAAAAGAATCGGTGATATCATACACCAAGAATGACGCTTTCAAATTAATTCGGGAAACCAAAACTCCAATATACATTGGTGGCCAAAAGTGTGGACATTTTTTGAAAGTTTCATGTTTTTCAACTTTGTGTGCTTGTAGAATATATTAATTTTCACTTAAATACAAACGTTTATATATCAAATTGAAGGTAATTTAATGTAAAATTTAACAATAAAAACAATATTACAATATCTGTATTACAAAAAAAGCTATGCAACTAATAGTAAGATCTATCTTAGATTTGCATTTTTTTAAAGTGATACTTACACAATCAATACATAGTTGGATAGCCCTTATTTTTTAAGACAGTTTCGCAGCGTCTTTTCATCGAGTGAACGAGAGTTTGGAGTTCATCTTTCGTCATCACATGGTGCAAAGAATCAATTATAGCTTCAATAAGTTGTCTTTTATTGGATGGACGTTTTTTTCGTACAAGAATTTCAACAAATTTTCAATTGGATTGAGATCAGGGCTGTTTCCTGGCCATGGTAATATATCTATGCCTTTATTTTGAAACCATGCTTTGCATAATTTTGCTGTGTGGCATGGAGCTGAATCCTGCTGAAAAATAAATGGTGCGATGTTGGGGAAGAGATCCCTGATGGAAGGTATCAACTTTGGTTCCAGGACAGTTTTGATGTATTTTTTGGCATTCAGGATGCCATCAATCACTTGAATTCGGCCCACACCATCTGCAGACATACATTCCCAAATCATGACATTTGTTGGTTTTTTTTGTAGTGGCCACAGGGGTCTTGCCTTGGGCCAGTTCTCTGGCTAATTATTGCAAATGTCATCCTTTTAGAACTAGAAAGATTAGGCTTCATTCTATATGCATTTGCAGACGACTTCAGTTTTGTATTCTCGGGCCGTAGGCGTTTGGACCTGGAAAACTCGGCAGCTCGAGCTCTCCCGGTCTTTTGTCAACTCCTGGAACGTCTCCACCTCCATCTCTCTACAGACAAAACACAATCCCTAACATTCGCAAAACCCAAGAAGCTTAAGCGCAAACCCATAATGAGAATTTATGGGAAAAGCGTTTCACATGTCACACACCTTAAATTACTAGGAATTGTCATAGACGAACACAGGAGCTGGACGGAACACATCAACAACCTCAAGACAAAACTAGCTAAGTATCAACACAATGCACGCAGATTAACTTCTAAGTCTTGGGGAATTAAACCTGCAATGTTAAAAATCTGGTACCACGCAATCATAGAACGGTTCCTCTTTTACTGTGTGGACGTCTGGGGAGGAAATCTCACCAAGGCAGTCAAGGAAAAGTTGGTTTCGATCCAAAGGATGTTCTTGCTGCAAATGGTGAGAGGGTATAGGACAATCTCAACGGACGCACTCACAGTACTAACGGGGATCCCTCCAATCCTAATATCACTAGAATACGAGCACCAGAAAAACAGAATCCAACACCTAGAACATGAACCAACTACTATGCTACACTTCCCAAAAACAATAATACAGAGAAAAGTTCCAAGTTGGCACCTGCACCCCGCGGAGGAGACATCACAATTACAGGTATGCATCGCCAAGAACAGTCACAGACCCTCGCAGCATCCAACCATCTACACTGATGGGTCGCGCACAGAAACTGGCGTGGCCGCAGCCTTCTGCGCCATGGTAAATGGAGTGCCGACCTATGAGTGGGCCTCCAGAATTGGAGACGATAACTCAGTATATCAAGCTGAAATGTTTGCAATTCTGAAGGCTTTGGAATGGATTGCTGCCTCCCCCACGCAGGAAAATTTTAAAATTTTCAGTGATAGTCTGTCTGGACTTCAAGCAATTTTTGCCCTACGTACAAAACACCCTCTCATACTGGAAATTAAAATCAAACTTCACCAACTGTACAAAAAAGTTACCCTTGGCCACGTCACTGCACACATTGGTATCGCAGGCAATGAGCTGGCGGACAGCCTTGCAAAAGAAGCCACCAAACGCCAATCAATAGACTTCTCTCTTCCGGTACCCCCAGCTTCTATTCGTAGAAAACTCAAATCTAAAGTACTCCCCAACTGGCAAATCTACTGGGACTCCTCCACAAAAGGTAGACACACTTACAACCTAATTCCAAAAGTTTCCAGAGAGCTACTTAACCTCACTCCTTATACAAGTGCCTTCTTATCCGGGCATGGCCCGTTTAAAAATTACCTCTTCCAATATAAATTTCACGAACCGATGTGTGCGAGTGCGGCGATAGTGGTACCCCCATGCATTATTACTTCTCCTGCCCACTGACTGTTGCTTGGCACCTTAGGCCTGCTCCTTCTACCTCACCTCCTTCTTGGCTGCTGAACATAATTACGCGTCCCATCTTAACTCATAAACTTTCAGAAATTTACAAATTACTAACACACCTATCTAACATAACCTAATCATTCAAAGCAGTTTTCTTTCTCCATAAATTAATAATAATAACTCGCTTATTTTAGTCATTAACGTAATCATTCCGTCATTTTTTATCTGCTTAGCTTTCTCCATTTAGCTATTTTGCAGCTTAATAGTTTCTCTCATCCGCAAGTATTGTTCTCTTCCTAGCAGGGGCTGAGTCCCCATTAATTAATTTATTCTTATCGGGAACCGCAAGTTTGGTCAGCAAGTAACGTATCGTCACCTCTAACACGAAGTGCATCCAGCCTCCATCCAGTGTGAGGGTTCCAGCGCAATTGTGTGGCGCTCCTTGTCGCGTGGGAATCTCACACTGGCACCTCCACATCTCAAGTGCCGTCATTTACGAACTGTACAATTGGTACAGTCTTATCTAAGAACTGCACCCTTCTACTAAATTAGCGGACTGTACAACTGGTGCAGGCGCACCTGTGGACCTCGTTCACCCTGTCTGTCGCTCCTTGTCGCGTAGGAACGCTGGTTCCAGCGACAGACCCTGTAATTTTTTTTTGTATGTCTTTAGTTCCTGCCACCTGTCACGTGGGGCTTTGCCCGGCAGTACCAGCCATTGGCGAAGCTTGTACTGCCACGTTTAATCCCTGCGTGCCAGGGAGCTAGCCGGGGAAGACATTAAACGCTCAACGGCTGGGTTCGCCCTCAGCCGAGTGGTCTTCCTCAGGCATTAAAATAAAAATACAATTAGGATGAAGTGCTTCTCCTACTCTACGTCTCACGTATTTTCTACCATACCAAAGAGCGATATTTTACTCTCATCGCTCCAGATTACTTGCTTCCATTGATTTTCGGACCATTTAATGTGTTCTTTTACCCACTTAACTCGTTTTTCGCGTTGCTTTTGATTTAAATATGGTTTTTTCCTTGGAATTCTAGCTTGTAGTCCAAATCCTGATAACCTTCATCTTATTGTTCTCGAACATACTGCAATACCCGCTGCATTCATTTCACATCTAATGGTATCTGAAAAAATTTTCAATCATGAAGGCATAGCCGTTTAATTTTTCTATCGGCAGTAGCACTTGTGCATTTTTTTTGGCCTGATTTGGCCTGATTTTGTTTTTTCATAACGTAAACAGAACTTTCGTACACCAGAACAAGTCACTGAACCACCAACTTGTCTTGCAATTTCAGCATAAGAGAGGCCATTTTCTCTCAATATGACAATTCGGGCTCTTTTTGTAGATGTCCAATTAGTTCTTCTTGTTGATGACATTGTTTAAAATTAGATTAATTAAAAAAAAGGACTTTAAATATTCAAAAACAGCAATACTCTATTTAATTGTACTAGTATGCATCATTCTGCAAAATATTTCCACAACAATAACTCTTTTACCATCCAAATAACCTAAACTATAGTTACAGACATTTGATTTGTCCTCAGAACAGTGTTTGTGATTGGCAAGAACGCTTTTATTACAAAACACGTCCTTATTCCAAACGATTTATGTTTGTTTGTTCTACTAAAATGAGCATAACTTTTTTTGTGATACACATATTGTAATACTGTTTTTAGTATTAAATTCTACATTAAATTACCTTCAATTTGATATGTAAACGTTTGTATTTAAGTGAAAATTAATATATTCTACAAGCACACAAAGTTGAAACACATGAAACTTTCAAAAACTGTCCAAACTTTTGGCCACCACTGTAGGTGTATAATTTAACTCGCTATCCAGCGTTTGATTTTCGGATACACGATGATGTCAGAATTTTGCGTCAGCAGACGACAAAAGAGAACCAGAACGGAACAATTGCCATTTTGCTTTTATTTTAAAACTTGTTTGTAAACGCAAGGTAAGCAAAGTAATTATTCCTTATTTATTTAAGAATACTAAATAGCAGTGACGCTAACTTATATGGGCCACTGGGGCCCGAGCCCACCCAATTTCCATTGTTCGGTTATTTATTTACCTCTGAAACGAAATTTCATTATCTTGACGTTCTCAAAATTGATTTGTTTGAAAAACAGTAAGATAGACAGGGGGACTATAAGTAAAAGACAGACGTATAGTTTGATTTAATTTAAAATTATTTTTCCTGTATATTTTACCTGTGAGTATAAGTCAATGTTCACTTATATTAATGCTCTGACTCACAACCATAAAGCACTTAGATAACTGCATTTATTTTCTGGATGTTCAGCTTTTTACACATTTTATTTGTAATCATATCCATTGTATGGTAATTGTGATAAATACTACTTTCTTTATAAGGAAGAGCTGTTGACAGTATAATTTAATAAAATTACTATTTTTATACAATAAACAAATGCTATTTTCCCCTTTTTGTTTGCAGATCACAAACATATCTAAGCCGAAATTTCTTTTGAATTTGGTAGGAAGTTGAAAATAATATAACGCCATCTTCAGCTGGGAAGTTGGGGGGGGGGAGCAGTTTACTTGATCAGTACCCTATAGTAGCAATGTTAGTTTTTATCACACGCAAGATATAAAATTGTATAAAAATGCTGCCACATGTGTAAAGAAAATTTGAAAAGCAATAAACATTTGTTATTATCAACATTTACTATGATTTTCTAAACAGAAGGTTTGTGAATTAGTGAATTATTTATAAAAGTAAATGAAAAATAAAAAAGAGTGGATTATCTATTGTTAGGAAAATAGCTGAAGAAGAACCAATTTTTTCAAAATTTTTACTCTTTATAACAGATAGTGATAAAGTATTTTTTTCTTAGAAGATTATGTGGGAGGGGGTGGGGTGTGCTTTTAATGATCATTTTGGTGTATATAAAATTAAAAAATTGTCGAATAAGGACCATTCAAGAATTTTTTTGGTGGATGCAAGTCTCTTGCAATTTAGATATACATTTTTCAGCTACTATACAAATGGAAATTGGTACATTGTTTTAAAGCATATTTTGGTAACATTAAATGATGATTCATACATGGAATGCTATACTTAAAATTTTTTTGTTACATATAAAAATTATAATATTGTGTAATATTTCTTAGCCGGGCATTTTTAAGAGTACAAGTCCGAAATTACAATTTTAAAAGAAAGTGAAAATTTTATGTAAGCTTGCTTTATGTTTAACTGGATATAGGGTATTTTGGTTAATATCAATGTATTTAACCATGAAATGTGTTTTGATAATGTTAAGCAATGATTATATGCTGTTTGGTTTGGTGCACTGCAATATGCAAACTTTTTTATTATTATTATTATTATTATTATTTTGCAATTATAGTTAATTAAAACAGTTGTTTATTTTTAACCTTGACTTATGCTTATAAAAATCACTTTTTTATTGTGAAATTGCACATATACTCATTAAACCAAAGACTTATTGTCAGGGCCACCTAGCTAAGAGATGAGTATGTAAATGTCTTCAGAGAAAATTCTATAATTTTTATGCTAACTTTATCTGAGAAAAGCATATGTCTACCCACTGGTCTACAAGCCGTTAAGAATTTTTATAAGCATTGCTTTTTTTATTAATTCATTCAAATTTCTTTGAGATATTTTGAATTTAACTTTTTTTTTCTTCACAGTATTTCATTATTTCTTACTTAGATATTACATTCTCTGATTATTAAATGATTATTTTCATATAATACTTTTAGTATTGACAAATGTGTATTATACTTTCCAATTTAGTATTAGTTAAATAAATATCATAAAAGTTATCTTTTTTCTTAATTCTTGCTATTAAATTTTCGAATAAATTCTGCATACATGGTTACCTGATTATTCTATTGACCAAGTAAGTTATAACCGGAAATATAAGGTGTGTTAAGGTGAAATAGTTAAATATCATTAACAAGTAATACTGTGATTAAATTCTGTGCATTTAAGTCTCTTAAGAATGATATTTGAAAATTTATTTTTATTTAAAGTGAGTAACATTTTCCTCGGGGTATTTTTGAGAAAAAAATGTGAAATTAAGCCAAAACACACAAGATTCATTACTGGGATAATAAAAATTTTTTTCGTGTAAATAAGAGTGTGTGATGGCTAAAACTTGTACAATGCTATATTGAATGTCGTTTAAACCTTTTAACTACAAACAATAACTGCAAATAGTTCCACGTGGCTCCATTGTTAAATATGTAAGTATTTTAATATGAAAAAATACAAAGTCTAACAGACTTTCCTGACTAAGTTTATTTTAACATTTATGTAATCATAACATTTATATTGTTAAATTTCTGTGGAATTCTTTTTTAATTATACCTGTAATTGAATAAGGCTTTATTAATGGTGGCAACAAAGTTGCTATCATAATTGTTGTAATTAAACACCAGATAAATCTTACAGCACCAAATTATTTTTTAAAGCTCTCTTCAAGTCTTTGACTGGAAATCTGTCGTCCCAAATTATCTTAAGAGAAAAAGTGATTGGCAGGTAATGGACATTTACGTAAAACTACAGGCATTTTTACTGTATTTTTCCCTTCTTAATTAAAATAACATATGTTGAAACATTAATAAACTTTTATAATTGAAATTTTAAAAAAAATAGCGAGGATTTCAATTACAGATTTGCGAACTGATGTTTAACTATCATTTTCTGAATCAAAGTGAAAGTCTAATTTTTATGTAAATGTATAACAGTGCAAACAATTTTCTCCCTCAGGATAACAGGGACAGTTAATTTATTGAGCAGATTTGGAACACCAAATTTGGTGTGATGCTGCATCTATGTGGCATATTTTAAATTAGCTAGTAGAACACCCAATTTGGTGTTAAAGCACACCAACTGGTGTTTCTTTACACTAATTAATTTTTGGTGTTTCATAACACCAATTTACAAGTGGTGTTTCTTTACACTATTTTTGGTGTAAAGTAACACGAATATTTTTATTGTGTATTATTTTTAAAAAAATTCTATTATTTTGTAAAAGTCTAAGGTAATTTTACGCTATAACTGTTAAAATATCAAAGGAATAGTTCCTAATATCAAAGGAACAAATTTGAAAATTCACTGTAACTTCACAGTTACTCTAGATTTTAGAAAATATAAACACATTCAGAAGAAGAACCAGTCACCAGGTTTCCGAAAAAAACCCATTGTTTTGCTGAATCCTTCGTAAGGGCGAGATTACAGTTAATTTTTGTAAGCGTTTTTTCCTATATAAGGGAAGCCTATATGCAATTTTTGAGGGTTTTCAGTCGGTAGTCAGATGTCTTATTCTCCGCTGTGGAAATTCTTTAACGTCAGGAAAACTTAGGATGATTCATTAAACTACATTACTTGGAGGCAAGACTGATACGTGCGAATTTTAAGAGTGATATAAAAGAGCATAAAAAATATTGTCCTGTAAAAATGGATTTTCGTAAAAATATTCTTAAATTAATAATTATTTTTTGTCTCGGCAGTGACATTAATGGTTTTCTTCCGTCTATTCAACTTTTTAAATGTTTGTTTGACATAACAACTTATTGGTCATTCCATATATTTAACTTAAGCATCTGCTACACTCCCAATAGTCTTGAAATTGGGTATGAAGTTACTAAATTCATGTGCACCGCATTTTGCTTTCCAATTGGATTTTCTTAAAAGGGGATGATGACAGACGATATAAATTGCCATTCATTATAATAAAGACGTTGAACGATAGGTAATCTTGATGGAAATTGTGATTAATTTTGGCCAACATTAGAACATTTATATAGCAGTGAAAATCTATAAAAGCTGGTAATTGCATAAGAGTTCACTGTAAACAATTTACAGGAAAGTATCCGGTCATTCGACCATTTTTAAGGGAAACGGTTACATAATTGAAATTTAACAGTATTCTGACCATACTATGAGCAATACTATGGTCAGAATAGCGTTAAATTACGGTTATAAATTACGGTTAAATACGGTTATATAACCGTTTTTATAATAACGGTCGAATGACCGGATATTTCGCTGCAAATATTTTACAGTGTAGAGATTTTTTTATTAAAATCTTCAATAGAATGCGGACAATTTTTCACTCTTATTACTAACCTTTTTTCATTGGTACCCAAATTAGAAATATTGATAAACTACACCCGTAATTTGACATGAATTGTAAAGGATTGTATCATTTGTAAATCTAAAACATTGGTGCAAAGTGTATTTAGAAAAGATCAAGCCTAGGCCATGTTGCTCACCTTGTTTATGCTGTTCATTAGATTCAGAGGAAAATATTTCTCTATGTCTAAAATTTTATTCAACAAAATGAAGATGAAATATTTTAAAATATCCCTTTAAAATTTACACATTTAGCATGAATCTTAATATAGTTTTGCGTAAGTGTCCAATCTAAACCTATCCATCTTTAACTTTTAATGATGCTTCGTTAATGTTAATATTAAATGTTCGCAAGACATCATTAAAGAAATTGTGTTTAATGTTAAAGCTTGTTTAAATGCCGAAACTTTAATTTTTTCCTCTTCTCGTAATCCTGGTAAAGAAATTAATGTAGACAATTACATTTAGATATAGATATTACGTATGATTCTTCAATAGTTTGATAAATTATTAAATCTTAATTTACACAGCTTTTATGTATATATATATACAAAACAATTTTTCATTGATGAAGATATTCTGGGAAAACTGATTACACTCATTTGCCACTCAATTTCCTTTATCCGTAAGAAGCGAAACACATTTTAGTTAATAGATTGAAAAAATGTATAATACTTTAACAAAATAATCCCTTTTAGATAAAAAGTAAAACAATTTTCAACATAAATAATCATTTGTTAAATCATAATTCCTTCCACACAACTCATTCATTGGCTCAGAAAATAATTGAACCTCTTCCTCATTATATATAAAAATGAG
The DNA here is from genome assembly GCA_963931845.1 of Maratus michaelseni. Taxonomy (NCBI): domain Eukaryota; kingdom Metazoa; phylum Arthropoda; class Arachnida; order Araneae; family Salticidae; genus Maratus; species Maratus michaelseni. The sequence continues at coordinate 374,320,028 of OZ007587.1, forward strand.
TTTCTGAAGAATTGCGTTATTATCATCAATGCTTTTTCCAAGAGATTAATTATAATCTTAAAAAAATATTTCATTTTCAATCTTTTATACTTAAAGTGATTCATTAATAAACTACCTAAATTTATAATTAATACATTATTTTAATTTCATTAAAAGATATTTTGAATGATTTTTGTTGAAAGAGTAATTTTTGAAATGTTTTATTGTATACATCTGGTAATGGCTATAATTTTTAAATTTTTCATGAATGAAACATCATCATTTCAAGATATGCTTGTAAATAATCCTATTAATTTCGATATATTCTAAATTTTCTTTCTTAATAGCGGGTATTTTGTTTTTTTGGCTAAGAATAGTTACCTTGTTGAAATTTTGTTTTAAACCTTGTACCGCTGTAGAAGTTTCACATTTTTGTATAATGATGAGTCTTTAGCTTTTTGCTGGTACTATTTATGTCATCTGGGTTATTGAAACCAGATACCAGGTTTTGAAGGCATAGGGCTATGGGGTGCCTCTTACATTTTACGAAGCATTAAAAGCGGGATTCTAACATGGATCCAATGTTTCCCATCATTGTTGACCATTAACTGAAGGAAAGAAATTTCCAGTTTCTGTATCCTTCCACATCTACTGACTTCCTAGCAACAAGACATTGCAAACGAAGCATTTTACGTTCCAGTTCATGGCATCGGTACGAGTACACTAAAATCTCTTTCCAAAGTACTGACCATGTCTTATGCTACTTGAACTTTAGTTTTCGGATAGAAACTGGTGCTGTACCACAACGTACATCGTTTGGGCCACATAGCGTTCTTAATTATTCCTTATAAAACTTATTTTAAAAAAACTGCATTATATTGTACATGTGGTTAAAAATATGCGAAAAAAACTATTTGAAAATTGTTTATCTAGTTCTGTAAAACATTCACGCAATTTAATATAAATCTTCGATTTATACCTTTATTTCAAGTGACTCTATTGCACTATTTTCTTTTTTCTTTTGTACATAGAAGTGTAGCCGCTGACGACTTTTTTTTATTTTCTTTACCACTTTTTTTCAAACAATAACTTTCATGATTCATTTGGCGAAAGGAAGCACTTCATAAAGATTCTTGTTTGGAAATAGTGGTAGACGTAATAACAATAAAAAGTAATTCCTTGTGGCAAACTTTGCCTAGTATTTTATTATCCTATATAGATATGCAACCCCCAGGTAAATCTCTTTTATTCAAAATAATATTTTTCGTACGTTATAAGATCTCGCCAGTTCGATCGCCGTTAGTCCGAAATTTTGGATAATCCATACCGAAAACATTTTTAATAAAAAAACTCGTACCATTAAAAATCTACAAATTTCATTAAGAATATTAACAAGATTCAGTAAATTAATATAAAACGTACACAATTATATAGCTACGTATATATGAAATACAGAACTAGTACAATCAATTTCTTACCCATATATATATATATATATATTTATTCACTTTTGATTGAATGACTTTTTGTTATCGTAAAAATGTAATTCTAGACAATGATTTAATTTTAAATCTGCGACTCATAAACCTGACGTCCGTGGACGTTGCAACTCGATGCTATTCTACATATTGAAATGCTACATCCAGCGCTTTTGCTCCTTCAGAAATGCGTTGTTCTGTTTCATCAGCAATATCAAATGTATCAAATTCTTCATCAGAATCTTGCGTGAATCGAGAAACAATGTTTTGGTCTGAGTGTTGTTGATCACCTTCTCTGTCAGGTGACAACCACTTGTCTGCAACCACTTCATGTATTTCTTCACAGCTTGGATTATCTTTCAAGGTATGTAAAATTTCACATTTCTCATCTTTATGATCTGGACTTTCGATGGCAAAAAGTTTAGGCCATAATTGTTTACACGACATTTGTAGTATTTGCTTTGTGTCATTAAGCCACCCCTTAGCTACTCAGTAAATCATTTCTTTGATTGTCACTTTTTTTATAACTTCAAGTATTTAGAGTGAAGAGTCTTCGTTTTGAATTAAATTTCGTAGATTTTTTTTTATTTTGTAGGAGCATTTCATCGTTTGAATTACCTTCTAATTCATTGGTTGTAATAATTGAATTACATTTGAAGGTAAAACTATAGCTTTTATTTCCTTATTTAATTATCTTCTAATTCATTGGTTGTAACAATTGAATTACATTTGAAGGTAAAACTATAGCTTTTATTTCCCCGCAAACAAGTTCGACATCTGAAGGATATGCGAGGGAATATTATCAACCACAAGTAATGCCAAGGGAGATAAAACGTTTTTTAAAATTGAATTTTTTTGCAGAACCCACAAATTGTTTTTCAAACATTCTTTGAACAGACTGCCGCTCATCCATCACAGCAAGCAAGTTCGGATTAAACTTTTTAAAGGCTCAATTTGGCTTTGTTGATTTGCCTATTACCATATAAGGAAATTTATGTGTTCTGGCTGCCTTAATGCATGCGATCACTGTCAGATGTTCTTTAGACATCGTGAAATCAGGTGCGCAATATTCTTCTTTCGTGACGATGCTTTTGTTTGGCAGCATCGTACAATTTAACCCCGTCTCGTCGCAACTGTATGTCGCCTGCGGGGAGTCGCTTTCAGAAGACATTAAGCCAGCAAATTTAGATATGTATTCTTGCGCAGAGGGACTATTGATAGATAACGATTCTCCAGTTTGCATTAACTGACCAATCTCGTGTCTCATGTTCTAGCGAACTAGCCAGCCCTTAGAAACCCCATTAGATTAAAAATCTTTTCTTTAAAATCTTTTTTTTTGTCGCGATTAAAGTTTTAATGTAAAATAAAATGTTTGGAGTAAAAATAATATTTTATACGATGCTATTCCATGTGCAAGCAGTAATTACTGGTTATCTTATCCTTTTAATTTGTATTTAGTGTTATTGTTGTAAGAGTAATTATCAACATACTTCCATTTATGATGAATAAAGTTTTGACGTATGAACAATTTTTCACACAAAATTGATTAGGTACAGCTTTTGTTTAGATTATTTACAATGACAAATTATAATTAATACCTCTAAACTATCACTATACATATAAAAAGAATAATAAGATATACCCTCTAAATTTATAATTTGTTTCACATCAAGGTGATTAATTTCCGTGTATCATAATCAAATAACAAATTTGATACAATACATTGTCTTAGTATTATTCTCTAAAATGATTAAAATAATAAATTACTGTTACGTTTTATTTTCTTATGGATATTAATTTTTAATTCAGCAAATGATATTAGAAAAACATTCATGAGCTCAATTTTCTGGAAGAGTAAACATTTTAAAACTTTAATTACACTTTATTATTCTTAGAAAATGATTATAAAAATATACTTCTCTGAATTATTATCTTATTGGGGATTATTGTAAATAAGCTAAAAATAATGTTTTAATGTATAATGAAAGCAATACCAACTGATGTTTTGTAAAGCTTCATCCTATTTATTTTAACTTTGGAATGAAAGTATAACAAAGAATAACTAAATATTCATTTGTTTCTGTAGAGATAAATATTTTCTTTCATGAAAAAATATGATATAATGATATATTTATATGATATATTTATATGATATATTTATATGATTTTTCATATAAAATTAACTTGCAATTTGCAAAAATATATACTTGTTTTAATTAATCAAACTCTTTCAAAAGATATGAAAAGCAATTTACGATTATTTATAATCCCTGAAAATGTATATATTTCAAAAACAGTAAGAACTTATCGGAACACAAAATTGAAATTGAAATTTATGCCAGAGAATTTTAAACATAACTGTGTTTCAATTTTACAATTTTTTAAAAGAATAGATAAAACAACTGTTTCTCTACGATTAATTATTAATTGTCTTCATTGCTTGCTAATTATGATTAATTACCACTATTTACCAAATAAGTTTCATTCGTTATCCTCCTTAATTATTTTCTTAATTATCTGACTAATTAGTCATGATTAATCAATGTAAATAATTAATTCTTAATTGATTATAAAAATTCTTATAAATTTCCTAATTATTTTTCAAATGTCTACTAATTTGTGTCATAGGAATTTTTAAAAAGAATTATAACACGTTTTAGATTATATCCCATCTTGCTTTTAACCTCAAACGATATTAAACCTTACGGAGTGTTGTAACTGAAACTAATCTCACAATTCTAAATTTTACTCCAATAGATGAAATTGCTCTTTCAAATGCAATTTGTTTGAAAATTGTATCTCAATTTACTGATTTTTTACAGTTTTAAGATAATGTTCGCGCGTGACTTTTTTAATCTATCCCTATCGTGTGCAGTCCAATTACGAAAGATAAACCTGTTTGCACTTAAAACAATAAAAATATTTCATCATTTGTTTTTGGTTTAATATTCTATAACGGAATTAAAACTTCGTCAATATATATATATAAAATAATAAAATAATATAAATAAAACACAAATTAGACAGACATACACTGGAATTACGCACTTAAACCACTGAAGTTATCAAAATAAAAAAAGTATACTGCAACTTGTGAAACCTTTGGCAATATCTTCGACTATTAACTCCTGGAATGTAGCTTGAACGAAAGCATAGCTTTTAATACATTTCAAAACTTTATTTGAACATATTATTGATATTTTCAATGTAAATTTGCTTTAAGATGTTGATTGTGGGCAATCTAAAATAAAATCTATTAGAGTTTAGAATTTAAAAAATGGTTGTCACATATACAAATCGAGTAAAATCCCCTAGTGTGTTTATTCAAAATAAAATATATTTTTTATCTGATCTTCTGTTTTTATAACTTATATCTAAAAAAATGTTGTCTTGAATGTTCGAGGAACATTTGAGAAATTCCTCTTTTCACGATGAAAAGGATTATAGTTATGATATTTTAAAAATCATGAATTTACAATATTTTCTGGCATTAAAAAAGAAAAGTAAAAAAAGCATTTTTATACTTATTTTAATTGCTAAAAGGCTTAAAATAAAAACTTTATGAACAGTAAAATAACTTATTAGACTGTTTATTGACATGTTTCGGCTACATCTGATCCATTGTGAAAACAAATAAGCATATTCTACAGTTTCACGGTCTAAGAAGTTATTATTTTTAATGCCAGCATTTAATTTCTGACGCACTTTTTCAAATTATGCACGTTATTTTTTATTTTAACTTATAACTATGGAGTAACTCGAGCTACAATTTTGATAAGTTAAATTATGTTGCATCGTTGCATACTATATTTTTACATGTTACAATCTCTATGGCTTTAAAAAGGATGGATAGCATAGATTGGACGGAAAAATTATCTTACTTTCATTTAATTTTATTTGGATGGTTTCTTCTTGAAATAATATTGCCGAGGTTGTAGATTTTCCATTATACTTAATATCAACTGTATGATCCTTTTTTCTATATCTAAATTCCGTCTTGTCATGCCAATATAGTAATTCTTTGATCCGTCTTCTTTAATAAGTGGTATTTGAGATGCTCCTGAAATAGTTCTCAAACTTAATTGAGCCAATTTTAGTGCAAATAATATTCTTTACTTTTTGATGTTATTTGGCTATTAAGGCTAATTATTAAAATGTTTTTAGTTCTAGAAAACACTAAAAATTCATAAAATCTGTATCATAAATTGGCAAGCATTTGTGAAAATTATTTGGAGCTAGATCCTTGGTAGTGTGCACTAATTTTTCGTAAGGTTTTCTTCAGTTATATGGTATTTAGTACTTTATATCATTTTGAATTTTTACTATTTAAACCATTAGATTTTACAACATAAAATGTAATAAAATAGAAAAATTCTGTTTGCATATCAATTTTAATCTACGGTAATTACGTCGTAAACTGTTATGAGTTAATAAACGAATTTTTGCTTTAATTTATAGTGACAAGCATTATTGGGTTGACGAATAAGTCCTCAGAGTATTGTTTTAATTGAATAATTAGCGCAAAAATCAAATGCATCGGTAAAATGTTTTTATTTTATTTTAAAGAGTCCAAAGTTTTACTCTACAAGTTAGTCATACATTAATTTTACTGATTTGTGTGTATTTTCAAATCATTGAAATGGACTGTTAAGTTGACAAAAATAAGAATTTTTGACATCATTTGGTCGTTATTTATTCGATGTGCTCAGGCCTCTTAAGGTGCTTGTAAGATTTATACTGTACAGGGAAAAGAAACAAAGCCTGAAAATACTGCCTGCTGTTGCATTTAGCGCTTAAAAATTTAGAATGGTGACCTCAAGTACGGATCACGTACTGGTCGACCAATTGAGGTCAATGAAGATCTATTTAATACTTTCTCATAAAAATTAACGACAATCGAGCAGAACAGATAACAAAAACTTTTGTGAATCATCTTCGCACATTGGATAAAGTTTTGAGTATGAGAAAAACGCACCTGTATTTTTTCTCAACCCATTAAATTCTACTTATTCTCTTCTAAAAACATTTGATGTGGACTTTAAGATGCTGACTAAAGTGAATTTGGTAAATAGTATGCAATTTCAATCTGTTAATTTTTTTTTCATACATGAATTTGGAAACTTATAAATTAACGGAGTAACTTTTTTAATCTTATGTGTCTATACATAAATGGAGATTGAATAGAATACTGTTTTTAATTCAGTTAGAGTGAGATTAATACACAAATTAGCCTCCTTTAAATAGTTAAAAATTTTGTGAGTGTATATTTTTTTATAATTCTGTGGAACAATAAACAAATTTAGCGAATCTCATAATTTTATATTTGTAATTGTATATGGAAACTTTAATTGTACATAAACCTTTTTTTTTTATCTATTACTATATAATTATTTTCATGTATACGAAATGTATATATATATATATATATATATATATGATTAAATATTATGGTTAAAAAACTTGCTTGTTTGAAACTTCTTATGCCTTAACCCCTTGGGGACGAGCGACACGTATACGTGATGCATAAGATGTTCAGAATCCACGATTATTCCCACCAGTTATTTTTTATTGTAAGATTTGCCTCATTAAATCTTAGTATTTCTGCGATTCAATTAGGCGAAATTTTCTGTTTTAAAAAACCTGTGGTAAAAGATTAAAAATTCTGTATAGGTTGCTTGTCGCGAAGGGGTTAAATTAGCTATAACACTTATTCAAAGTACGTATTTCCGAAATGAGTTCTTATTATAGCATAGACCAGAAAGACAGTTTATCCAAAAGTATTTATAATAAACGACAAAAGTTTAATAAATTAATTCTCGTAGCTTTATAGAGTTTAAAATAAAACGAAATTTGCATAGTTTATTTCAAATTGATTTATCCTGTATCACCTCATGCTTAAAATCCTAACATAAATTTTTGAAAAGAACATACAAATTATAAATAGACGTCATTGAAGTTCATTGTTATTCAAGTGACATATGCACACCAATAGGTAAGGAATAGGTACATGAATCTATTGGCTAACTTCAGGTATCTGAAAAAAAGTATACACTGAAAAGAATCATATTTTATGGTAAAAAAAGGCAGAAGAACCGAAACATGATTCACTTGATTTTTTCAAACGTCTGATTATGATTTTTTTATGTAATTCTGGAACGTTTAGCTCATTTTTGCAAATTATAGCTGTACCACGTTAAGTTAAAAATTGTTAACTCTATATTATTCAACATTTTACCAGAGCTCGTTTTAACATTATTCAGATTTATAGTTCAACATGTTGTCGCCGACATGTTTCGTCATTTTACCAATTCATGGTTTTCCCTATTGAGGTTTATGCAGTGTTGAATTCAGACACTTTTCTCCGGGAGAGATGTCTGTGGCTCCGGGTGTGTGTGTGGGGGGGAAATTGCACTTTTTAACCATTAAAAGCATAAAATCTCAAATCTTCCGGGGGGACATTTCATTGCTCCGGGGGGGAGGGAATGTCCCCCCGGGCCACCCATTGAATTGAACACTGGGTTTTATGGTTAATTATTTTGAAAAATGTGTTTCATCCTATTCAATTTTATGCTTCATACTATTGAAGTTTATGCTTCATACTATTGAAGTTTATGCTTCATACTATTGAAGTTTATGCTTCAAACTATTGAAGTTTATGCTTCAAACTATTGAAGTTTATGCTTCATACTACTAAAGTTTATGCTTCATACTATTGAAGTTTATGCTTCATACTATTGAAGTTTATGGTTCATCCTATAAAAATTTGGAGATCAACAGGAGCACAAAACGTTGAAACAAGGTTTCGCTCCATTATGGCAACAATAACTTTGCAAAATGGTCAACCGAAATGGTGAACTAAATATTTAACAATATAATTTATTATGTAAATTTAAGACAATTTGAAACTTTTTTGAAAATTACTTTCTGCCCTTACCTAAAAACATTGTTTTCTCGTGTCTGAGACTTAAACTAATTTTATGGGGGAAAAAATCATTATTGAAAGTAACTATTCCTCTTAAAAGTTTCATCTAATATTATACCGTACTTTTCAATCCATTTGAAATATAAACTTTATATATAAAACATTAGTAAAATATCCCTTTATGCATTTAAAATAGTGAATAAAAATTTTCCTTTTGCTGAAACATTTTGATAGAAAGTAATTTAAAGTGTTTACGATACTAGTAAGCTTTCATCTATAACTGAAGGCCAAAATATAAGCTCTTCAATTCTTTCCCACTTTCAAAAATTTGAAAAAAAAAAAATCACACATTTGATTTTTCGACTTTTTTACAGAAAGAATAATTGTTAAATTATAGTAAATTATCAATAAAAAAAAATGATTATGAGTTCATGTTTTCGGAAATAAATATCGGTTCTTTTTAATTTTAGTGATAGAAAATGTATACAATTAAGGTAAATAAACTTTGGACTGAGAATATATAAAATATATCTTACAAAATTATTGCTTATGTTTTCAAACAAACTGACACCTTAATTTTTTTTTTTTTAATTAACATACGTAACAATCCTTTTTGCTAATGATTAACAATTTCACAAGAATACAATCTCGTTTATGTTTATGTTGTATGCATAAAACCTTAATATTATTTTATCTTTTATCAATTTAACAGAGAAATTTAAGAAACATAAAGGTTAAGTACATAGTTTTGGGGATCCTTTATGCAAGGAGCTCTAGGTTAAGATTTAGCTCAAACACATAGTCATAGTTTACAGGAAAACCAGCTTAATTTCACCAGACAAGTTCATTCTGCATAAACAAAATATTTCCCATAGCTTTAAATCCACATAAATAATTAATAATGCAAAAATTTCACATATCAATTAGTATAGTTACTCGTGTATGACGCGACCTGGAGTAATACGTGCACCTCCTCTTTTAAAACCTAATTTGGAAATATATATTTCTTATAAAAATATAAGAAAATATTTCTAAAAGAATTTTTTTCCTTTGAATTTCACAAGTGTGTATACTATTGCACAATAAATGCAGTGTGTTATTTCATAACTTCGTGTATAGCAATAGAAAAATGTCCGCCAACAATCTTATATACAGAGGCCAATAATGATCAAATAGGGTGGTGAGATCCCGAGATAAACCTGATGATCAATGTTACCGACTGTTAGAAAAGAAACATACAAAGTATATTTATAAAAATTAATATTATGTTATGTAATTAAACCAATTTTCTGCGTTGCTGTCGCTCTATTCTACGACGGTTTTCAAATATTAAATCAACCCCCCCCCCCCCAATTTTTAAATAATTCTTTTGGTATAAAAACCACGTGTAATATAGGAGTAAATACGAGTAAATATATTTATTTTGAATTTAACAATTGTATTTAGTGTTGTTTAAAGAATACGAAAACAAATTGAATTATATTGCTTATCTATCTAGTTTAATACTTTTTATAGAGAAGTTCATAAATATCGTGCAAGGTATATTTTCCCAAAAGACATATAGTTGTAAATCACACTTTTATTACTACTAGTCTAACTCATCACACATTCAGTGAGACAGGCTTTTTTATTCACTTACGTGATTGTTTCCATACGATTATTTTATTTTCGCATTCAGAATAATACATGGTTTCATGATTCTACTGCATGAGATATATCATAAAACATTCATATATCAATCATAAAATATTCTTTGAATAGCAAAGAAATTCTTTGTTTAGTATCCAATAGCATGCGGGCTGCATATTTTTGAAACTGTTATAATATTTAAAATATATTATATTATATTAAGATTATAAAACGTATCATATAAGTAAAAGGAATTTTTATTCACATTTAGATTTCATTAAAAAATTTTAAAGTAGACATATAACACTAAAATGCATTATCATTATGTAAGCTAAGATTGGTTTACCATAGTTTGCTTAATGTGTCGATTTACCAATATGTAATATGTAGCGGTTGTAAGATTTGATGTCATTATATTTCAAAACAATTCGGTTGAGGCTTATAATTTTAGAGAGAAAATATATAAATTAGTAGGAAAATATATCCTATAGTTTTGAAATCTTATAATTATGAAGTTTTGCGTAAATCAAATTATGCTGACATAAGAAAAAATTGTGTTATTATATTAGTCGTATTTAATATTTGTAAGGCATTATTATCGCTTCAAAGAATTCACAACTTAAATAGGATTTTTTTCCTATGTTTCTTAAATGACACCATTCTTCATGTCCGTAAAAGTTAATTGTTCGATTTAAAGGTGGCGATATTTTTTCTAAGAGATAATTTCCCTTAGCTAAATTTCCCCTTCCTCATTAATTATATTTTAGGCATAGTGAGCCATTTACCTCTCAGCATGTATAAAAAATCTCTCCGACATTACAGATTTACAGCATAGGTAACGGTCCGTGAAAGATTAGAAGGGCATATTTAGGATATTTTCCAACGGAAATGGATTCCTCTCCCAAACGGATTCCATTCTTTAAATAAAGAAATGAGAAAAAGATATGAAATGTTAATTCCCTGAGTTCATTCGGATAGGGAAAAAAATATAGAAATTAAATAAATAGCTTAAAGTATGTGAAAAATTCTTCCAATGCATGCAGTTCCTAATCTAATTCATTCCATTCATTGAATACTTATTTGTAAAATAATTTTCTTACAACGCTTTAAATGGTTGCTATTTAATACTCCCTTATTGAAATTAATAACAGTCAAAGTTCTCCATATTCAATGGAAATTTTTATCGATAATTACATCCTGAGTACAAAGAATCTGCTTAATTCTATGTTTGCATTAAGTTTTTACGTGAAATATTTTATGATTTCACAGTAAGCACTGTTTCGATGCAATTTAGATTATCTTTATTTTTATCTTGGGTTGGCAACATTAGGTATTTGTAAAAATAATAAAGGTTTATTATACAATTTTGTACCATATGTAAAATGTTTCATACTTTTAATATTTTGACTTCTTTATAAGAATAACCAATTATGAAAAAAAATTACATTTTTGTAATTGAATGAAATACAATGTGAATATATTGAAGATCTATGTCACCCTTAGTTGCATTAATGAATAACATGATTTAACCTACAACTTTGCTCTACATCATTTCTTCTTTTTTATTGTTATTTAATCTTTGTTTTTTGTTCCTTTTTTACACATTCTAGAATTTCTTTGTTAAGGACTTTGAAGGACAAAGATATTATGGATGATATTTTTGCAACAGCTGTCTTCTTGAAATATGTCAATATTTGCAAGGTAGAAATAATTTATAAATACAGTAACCTTTTTTAAAATCAAGCCTTATTATACTGTTTATTTTGATATATACTTCCAAAAAAACTTTCACTATAACTGCATTTTATAAGTACAGATAGTGCTTAAAATGTATAGTATTCTCTTTTTTTGCCCGAGTGTACCTTTAAGTATGTATCAAATACAGTGAGTATTATACTCTAACTTTAGTGTCTTTAGAATATTTTTGGAGACAAATATAAAATATTAATTGTACGTAATTTTCTATTTTTAACAACCTTAGGTTATTTCTTCTTTTTGGATTTATCACGTTTATTTTCTTGACTCCCGGCAAGCGCCATATAAAGATGGGCTACAGTACAAGCTGATGTCCTAAAAAATTAACAGTGATAAGTACATAATTATTTCCTATCTTAAGCTATACTCCATTTATTTCATTTATTAGGTGCATCAAAAGTACTTTCGCTTTTTGAATGTGTTTATACCAAAGCCTGTATCTGGCACTTTATCACCCCTATTGTTGAACTTAAAATGTTATTTAAGATAATACATGTTTCTCTATGTTCTATAATTATACAGGTTTCTTTATTTCATTTTTAGTAAAGAGTGATGCAAATGTTCAGATTTATGCAACTTAAGACATGTTTTAAACAAGGCCATAAAACCAATGAAGCTGTCCTTAAAATTCGTGTAGTACGAGGCCACGACAAAAATATTGTCCAGACAGTTAAAAACAAATCCAAACATTTTTAAGGAATGGTATCTCAGCTTTGAAATCAAAATCAGAAATGAGAGGTGAATATTGACAAGTGTAACAGAAAAAAGAGAAGAATCCATTCTTCGCAATAAATTTTGATGCTAAAAATTAACAAAACAACACGTTCAAACATTAATAATTGTTAAATGTGTAGTTTAGTTAATTTTTAGCATCATAAATTATTGCGCAGAATAGATTTGACTCTTTTTTCTCTTAAACTGGTAAAAATTCACTTGTCACTTCTGGTTTTCATTTCAAGGCTTAGATCCCCTTCCTTAAAACGTTTGGATTTGTTTGTAACTGTCCAGACACTACTCTTGTGCTGGCCTGCAATTGCACGAGTTTTGAGGACAGCTTCATTGGTTTTAAGGCCTAGTTTAAAATCATGTCTTAAGATGCATAAAATCTCAACATTTATATCACTCTTTACGTAACCTAAAAATGAAAGAAAAAAGCCTGTATGATTATAAAATATAGAGCGACATGCATTGTCTTAAATAACATTTAAGTTCAACGATAGGGGTGATAAAGTACCGGATACAGGTGTGGTGAACTATTCCTTTATCATCCAACAGATGTCAGTGAATATTATGAAATTTCTGCCTTCCAGGTAATGCCGAAAGTGTCTGACAGATAAATAGATAGCGAGAAGCTATGTATCATATGTGCTGTATTTAATTTCTGTTGCACTCAGTTTACGGGAGAAAATTGCTAGTGGTTTTGTGTCACTTTGAGTTAAGCACTAAAACCTACCCCAAATTCTGCACATGACAAGCCAGCTGTTTTTGTCCATCCGTACCTCAAAATATGCACTCATGTGTTTGTAAGGCATGATGCTGTAAAAAAATCACTTCAAAGGTCTTATGATGGCCCATTCAGTGTAATGCAAAGAGGCGAAAAGCCTTTCACTATCAACAGGAATGGCAGACAAACTGTTATCAGTATTGATAGACTGAATCCCGCCTTCTTAGAAGCTTCTGATTTCTTCACCACCACAACTACCCAGCAATTACCCATACCACAACAGTGTACCGAGCAACCATCACAGTCTAATGCCTCAACTTCCCGACATGACCCAGTGAAGACAGATCCACTTCAAAAGACTCTTGCGACAACTCGTTCTGGTCGTCGTGTCCGATTCAACACACGGTACCTCTGACCTCAGTGCCTCAGGCACTTGGGGGGGGGGGGGAATACTGTGGTGAACTATTCCTTTATCATCCACCAGATGTCAGTGAAAAATTAATATTTGTGTTTGTGGCAACAATGTGGTGGCTATAACTTTTATCTTCACGTTTGTGGCAACAGTTATGAGTTGTTGACACTGCAGATTTCTCCGGGCTTCGCTTGCAGCATGTATCACTTTCCAATCTGACACAAGAATGTAGCTTGTTTTTGCTTAACAATTTATATATTAATTATTTGTGTATTTGTTTTGTACCGTGAAAAAATTAAATAATCTTTAATTATTAAAAATACCATGTTAGTTTAAGTTTAGGATAACATATAAAAACCTAACACAGGCTTTGACATAAAAACAATCAAAAACCGGAAATACTTTTAATACAGCCTAATATTTAAATTATTTTCTATTTCAAACGCTTATTTAATAATTTTTTCCTTCAACATATTGAAAAAAGCGCTTCCCGTAATTATTTTCTTCAAAAAAACATTTTTATTTCTCAATTCTTAAAAAGCCAAATTTATTCTATTTAAAATTACCATTTTTATCATATACTTTTCTTTTTTTTTTATTCTAAGCTAAATTTAGACCGTTTCTCGCAAGGACTTCGAACGTCAATTTTCTGCAGCCATCAGAATATAGTTCGTACCTGTTTCAAAATCGTGATTGGCCGTTCTGTATCCTTGCGCGCTAGGATATTTAACATGAAACATTAGATGCGGAGAGTAGATTTCTGTGACATTGTTTGGCTAAAAAAAAATTCTGTTGCTGGCCGGAGGAAGTCATTTGAATATTTCGAAATGTGATGTGGAAATTAATATCGCGCACTGTTAAAAAACTGTGTGCTAGGTTGAACCATCTTTTGGTGCTGCTGTAGCTGCAACCATAAGATGGGGAAATCTTGCACCAACATTTGGAGCTACGGTTCATCAGGAGCTCCAAATGTTGGTGCGAGATTTCACCATCTTATAGTTGCAGCTTCTGCAGCACCAGAAGATGGTTCAACCTGGCACACAATTTTAACAGTATATGTACCAAGTTAAAATGCATCAGATGGCGGTTAAGTTATATCGGTGAAAGTATTCATCGATATGAGAGAAAGGTGGCGAATGTTTTATTCTGTTTTATTTAATATATCTATAAGAAAATATTAATGAACTTTCTTCTGTTTTTCGAAGTTACGTTACCTTATTTATGTAGGAAATCATTAAGGTATTTCAACCAAAGCCAGATGAAATCATAATGGCGACTGCATGGGCTTTATTACGCTAATGATCTAAAAAAAAATCTTCCAGAAGGAGTTTCACCAACGTAAACATCATAACAGATTTTTAAAAAAAGTTCAAAAGGATTTTTCATGTTGTAAAATATATGTATATTTGAAAAGAAATCACATGTGTGAAAAACGAAGAAAGATATATTATAAAAAGCAATGGAAAGGATTCTGCAAGTCTTAAAATCAATAAAAGGAAAAATAAAGAATGAAATACTATGGAACGTGTAAATTATGAATATATATAATGTCTTTATTGTAATTTTGTACTTCATGAAAGTCAGGAAAATCCAGCGGATTTTATTTTCAATTCGTAAATGATATGCATATTTTAAAAACTTTAAATGTGATATTTCCATCCTCAGTATAAGATGATTAATAGCTAAATGAAAAAAAAAAATCTAAGATAATTTTAACACATGGACTATTTCAAGTTCCTGAATAAATTATATGACAGTTATTTAATTATGTTAATACATTATTAATTAGTACATAATTACTGTATTACTGTTATTAATCCGGCCATAGTTAGTCGCATCAGACCCTTTGCGAAAGGGCACAACCCAGAATTCCAATATTCTATGGAAAATTTCTGAACGAAACATTTATTAAGAGTCTAATTTAGTCACGTGAAAACATTCGCAAGCTAATGTTAAATCACTGTAGTTAATCTTTATAAATTTTTTGTTTGTATTCTAATATTTTTAAATGATCCCTTTTTTTAATAGGATATGTCTAGGAAATTAATGTCCCTCATGACAGTTTTGTACTTTTTCGATTCAGGTTGCTGTTTAATTTAGAATAGCCAAACAACCATTTTGATTACGAAATTGAAAGTGTGCTCTCCCTCTGATATGTATTATTGCACTAAACGAAGAACTAGAAAATATTTAATTTTTAAATCATAATTTTATACTTACATTTATCGTATTACATAATTTTAAAAATAAATTATTCTTGAATTAAAAGCACCGTATTTTTCACAATTTTAAAGAATTGTATCTTTTAAAAATAATTTTCAAAATGTCCGGTAATATTTTAAAATATATAACTGGAGTAAAAGCATAGCATGTTTCCTTTTAAATACTTAAAGCTTTTCCAAAGACATTCTGTCTCAACGAATTAACCTCAAAATTTTTCGTTGCAATTTTAAAGAAAAACACACACACACACACACACACACACACACACACACACACATATATATATATATATATATATATATATATATATATATATATATATATATATATATATATATATATATATATATATTCTTTTAATGCACCTTTTAAGTTTTTAGCTACAATTTTATCTATTTTATAAACTATTTCTTTTTACTTTACATCTAGTAAAATCAATAAGCTGATGGCCGAAGTCCATATTTTCTGTAACTTTGAAAAACGATTTTTTTAAAGGAAAGACAGTAAATGTAAATTCTCATTTTATACATTTTTTATCCTATTTCGACTGTATAACAGCATCTGTATTCTTTGTAATTCACATTATTTGAGTAATAAAATATAAAGAATACCAAGGTCTTAAAATTTTTAAGTTATGTGTTTTAATGTAGATTTTCTCTTTAATGGATGTATTACAACATACAAAAGATATTTAAAAACTGCTGTTTCTGTCATTTACATCATTTTAAAAGCTGAAAGTTTTATAAATGTACATCGATTAAAAAGAATAATGGAAATGCGAATATAACAGATAAAAGAACAATGTTCACATTCTTATAAAGAATACAAATAGGTTTCTGTAATTCAGAATCTTGTTTGTAGTAAAAAAGACAATCGTAAAATTAGTGTAATAACTATTTCAACCAAAAAATGGGAATAAATATAGCAGATATTTTTTATGACAGTAACTTTCAAATATATATAATCTTTAATACCAGTCATTAATTTGTATATTTATTTTACTTTTAGGATAAATTCTGGAATTATGTAAAAACTTGTATTCTAGAACAAACATGCCACTTTATTCGCTTATTTTGTCGTTATCACACTAATTTTAACAAAAATATTGAAAAAAATAAATTTATTCTGCAGAAGAATTCTTATTAAAAAATATATGAATAAAAATACATTATATTTATAAGCAAGCTAAATTATAAAAGAAAATTCATAAAAAAGAAAATATGAAGTTAAACGATATTTTTAAATAATCAGAATTCCCATTTACGCGTATAATGAATGTAAATATATTTTCAACTCTAATTTACATTTTTGTGTTTGGTAACTTTTGTAAAGTATTATTAGCAAACATTTTCAGCCTATCCCAACAAACTACTATTTTATCGTATTTATTTTTCAGTAGCTCACTGTACATGAAGTTTTTGCATGCACGTTCAAGGTCAATATTATAATGTTCAAGATTGATATTTTAACCAGTATGCCAAATATGCATTCAAACTAATAGAATTTAGATTCACACCACGAACTCTGTTTGCAATATAATATTCATAGCAACAAATTTTATTAAAAGTAATAAATTTGAAGATAAATTTATCTGAATGTTAAACTAGCATTTCATTCGTAAATTCAAGTACAATATAGCTTTTAATTTTGTATATGTTAGGAAAAAATATTTAAACGAAAACCCAGTAAAATAATAAACTTTAACTAAAATGAATTAGAATTTATTTTAGCTTTGTTTTTGGGAAAAATGTGTCATTTATTGATTGAATAATGCATGCAGCGTGAGCATAATTTGAAGCTAAATATCAACTCTTTGTTTTCTATAAAATTTATTAATGTAGAGTAATTTCGGGTGAGCTGCCGCATATATATATATATATATATATATATTGTATATGTGTATAAAATCCCATGGTGCACATAAAATAAAAAAATCATGCTGGGCTATTTAATGTTAAATATACAACATGTGTAATGCTATAAAAAATTAAAATAAAAAATTAATATTTTGTAACAATTTTTTTTTTTCTAAAACATTACGCTGAGGCGCTTCACCCGTACATTCATGGTGAGACAACGCACTTGTGCGGGAGTTACGTCGCGCTTGTCTAATTTTAACAAAAATATTGAAAAAAAGAAATTTATTCTGCAGAAGAATTCTTATTAAAAAATATATGAATAAAAATACATTATATTTATAAACAAGCTAAATTATAAAAGAAAATTCATAAAAAAGAAAATATGAAGTTAAACGATATTTTTAATTCTTGAACAGAATGAAATTATAAGTAATAAATATAAAAAAAATTATGCATATCTGTACTATCATTAACTATGTAATAACAAAAAAACTAAATGAGTGAATTGAAATGTACTAGTAGGTCCAAGTGAATGTGTGTGCCTATTTTGTTCACTACTAAAATTATCTTACTTCTTTTTAAAGCTTGTATTTTAATTGTTATTTCAGCAACAACGTAACATCAGTGTATTAAAGAGGGAACAGAGAAAGTAAAATAGTGTTTACATTGTTTTATTTTTTAAATAGACCTGTTTTTTAGGCCGTAATCTACACAAAAAGTGTCAAAAATAGTACAGTCTTCATGTAACCACATTTGACGCAATATGCAACGAAGCCAGTCACACTTCCTCTTAGCAGTAGTTTTCCTTTTGTAGTAGTTTTCTGAACATTCCTTGCAAAGAACGTCTGTATCACCTGTGCAATCCAACTTTTCATTATTATCATCTTGACTTGCATCTTTCTTCGTCTTCTTACTTTGTATTTTTCACTTTTTCTCCTTTCGTGTAGTAAACTTGATACTGTTAAAACATTCATCAATGTCTGATGAACTGTCGTGAGATCCTCCATCTGAATCAAAATTAATTTTTTAATTGGTAGTTTTGTCATCTTTATTGTTTTTTTTTTTTTGTACATTTTTGGAATATTTTCTCTAAATTTGCTTTAAGCACTTTCTTATTGCGAATAGTGGTTAAGATTACTGCCGTTTTCTTAATTCTGTTCTTTGCTGTCATCTGGCTATATCTCGGAATAGAAGAGATTTTATGTAGGTGTTTGATAAGTTAATCATGGTTTTACACTTCTAGTTCCAGGTACTGCAGGCTCTAAATTGATTTGAGATGTGTTGATTAGCACTTTACTTGATGGATAAGCTTCCTCTTTTGTCAAATTTTCTAGTACTGAAATGTACTAATGTAGAAAACAAATGATCTGGGAGAGCGTTGATGTTAAACAGGAATATCCCAGTGATCTTAGAGCACTAGTAGCGTTGCCAACAGTTGCCGACTTCTTCCAAGCATCGCAGATTAAAGACAATAAAATTACAATTACAATTAAAGACTAATAACATGTCTAACTTGATTAGTCTGTGCAAAAAGAAAAGGAAAATTGATAACACTTAATCAAATCCAGAAAATATACTTCAGTAACACAAAAAAATAAGACACGGATAGATAAATTTAAATTTTATTAGTCGCGGCATCCCGTACAAAAGAAACTACGACATGTATACCAGGTCACAGTGCGGCATCTATCCCATTTTGTACGGTACAGTCACCGCACATCACAGTTGACTGTCTTCGCAAAACAAAAGGATGTAACCATACACACAGTACTCTATACATATGCTACACCTAGTTTTGACTTCGAAATCAAGCATGCATTTAATAAGTAGTGTATAAAAATATTTAAGCTTAACGTGATTAAAAATTTGGATAGTAAAATCATGCGTTTACCTCAAAATAAGGATTGTACACTGTACAATCCTTATTTTGAGATAAACGTTATTGTACAGCTAGAAGTGAAAATCGAAATAATATTCACGCACACTGTTTAACATAATCTCATTGCGCACCTATTCTGCGCGTCTGACTGCCATCTATCGATAATTACAAGAAAGACAAGGGGTGCGGCATCTATCCCGGATTCTGCGACCCTCCCGGAGTTACTCTATTAAAATATAGAATTATTTTACTAACACTAAAATACTTTTGACATGTAGTCTTTTCCAGGCGTTGCTTGTACCAAATATCTGAAAGCTTATTCTATTTCTTTAACAAACTTCAATAGATATTTCGAAGATACTGATTTAAATAGAATACATGTACATATTTTTTACTTTTAAAAATCGTTTTTTTAATTTTTTTTTGTTTTATGTAAAGTTTAGTGCATTTTGTTACAAGTATACATAACAATTTCAATTTTCTCTTGCATTTTTAGCGCATAAGGTACCAAAATATTGTAAAATTACATCATAATATATTTTAATTTATAACGTTTCAACAGTGAGAATAGAATTTCTTAAAATTAAAACTAGTGTCTAAAATCTCAGATTTTGTTTTTTAACTCTTTAAATCCCAAGCTTTAAAAAACTGAATGACCTTAGAATCCCAACAAAATTGCCCAAAATGAGGGTTTTTGCGATCCCCCTTTTTTCACTAGGTAAGTAGTGGAAACGACCCTACTGCCTTCCTCCTTTATAAAAATTTTGACAGGTGTTACAACCCTCTGTTTATTATTGCTCCAGTTACTGGAAAAAAAAACTTGTTTTTCTTTCTGTACTGTCCAGAAATGCCAACACATTACCCCGTCCATCACTGAGGAAGACACCCCCTTGACAGCACCCCGACCCATTTAAGGGGAAAGAAAATTCTTTCAGCTATCCTGGGCTATTGTGGGATTCACAGCATTGGAATGATTTCTGCTATTGCAGGATTCAAAAGGTTAAAAATGAGTATTCAGACTATAAATGCTAAAACTTATTTAGCAGATTTTCTTAATATATATAGGTAAAAAAACGTAATGCATTTCGTGTTATAAATCCATTATTTAGACAGACAATTTGCTTTGGCAAACTGAGAAATTAAGAAATAAAAGTAAAAGTAATCAAAACTCATGAATATCTGAACGTTTATGTGTAACAAATATGCATTTTTTTCAATTGAAACGTTTCTCTGATATGCAGTTTAAGAAATAATGCAAGCGGTGAGTTTACAGTATATATTAACTTACATGTGCAGATTCTTAATAGTTAAGTTAAGAAACTGAATTTCTGATACATTTTAGTCAAATGGAGATTGACTTTAAAAAAGAAAAACAAAAATTAAACAAATCCACAGTTATTCACTTAAACATTTTCATCTGAAACATCATCTTAAACGCAGATGTCCTTCAAAATATGTCACCAGATCAAAGCAGTACATTGTCGTAATTGCCAATTCCACAAAATTGGATACTTCTTTAAAGTCATAATTATAACTGTAAATTTATTTTGCAAACTTTACCCCTTAAAATATGGATGCGTTTTCTGGAGCAAAGAGAACTAGCTACATTAGTAATCTTGCGCATCTGTTGTTCTCTAAGGAAACATTTGCAAAGAAGGTTTTCTTTCAACTCCATTAATCCTGACTACAAAAGTTACTTCTTCTTTAATATTGTCCCAGAATCTCTCAAACAAACTGGGAGTTGAAGCGGAGCAAACGGATTGTGTTAAAACTTGTTAGAAACTTTTAACACTTCTCAAAGCATTTCGTGTAATAAAACTTAATTTAGCTTTAAATATTTTTCTACGCACTCTAACCTAGCACATTTAAAATAAAAGGACAAAATGTATCTTACCTTCACAAAGAATGATCTTTGAGAAAATTTATTGTGAATATGAAAAACTCTACTTCTGAAGTTATTATGTAAAATGAAATTTTAGGATAACATTAAGGTATCGTACTTTCTCTAGTCTTTCAGTTTTATCCAAGTACATTTCAACATACAGATAATTTTGAATGAAAAATTTAAGCTAATTAAAATATGATTTAAAAAAAACGTATTATCATATACACTCTACGTAATATTGTATATTTATATAAGGAATGATTATATTCACATCTTTAAAACACAAGCATGATTTAAGAACATATAAATAGGATTAAAATTAAATTAAATACCTCGGAAGGTTTATAAAAGCTTGAACGATACTACAAATTCTTCTATGTACAGTTGTGAAAAAGAAAGCCCGTCCCTATTAACTATAAATCATCATATAAAAATGTGACTGGTACTAATTTATTAATATTAATATCTACATTTTTAAAATATTAACAGAATATTTTGATACGACGATCAAAAACCAAAATGACGATATGGGGCAAGTTGGCCCATTGGGCCAATATGCTCTTCAGCCTAAGAGTTTGTTTTCTACATTATATAAAAGTTTATAAAAGTCAATAAAAAATTGCTTAACTAATATTCAAATAAGACAAATGTTCAGGCTCGTAAATCGGAGGAGCCGGCTTTATAAACAGAAAATATTAATAATAAAAGTAATATTAAAATTCCATGAAAATCTAATTTTTATATAATCTAAAATTTATAACTAATCTGAATTAACAAAATAATTTTTCTTTTATTGCGTAAATAGTCAACGAAAAAGCGGCATAATGTAAAAGAGACTCGAGGACTAGTTGTTTCTTGAAAGCTAGGAAGTTTCCGAAAGTTTATTTAGAGAAAATTTATTATAAAATTATTGTATTAGTTTATTGCATTCTCTATTATTAATAAAAAATGTAAGTGAAATTATTTAAGATTTCTTTAAAAAATAATTTGCATTTATATGGGTACCAATTTAGATTTTGTCTATGGCATACTAGAGTTATGCGATATTTTTCTAGATGTCAAGATGATTCATAATTGTGTTAAAATATCAGACAGAGGAAAGGTTCCAGAAGAGACAATGAAAGTGGCTGTTTTTGAAGTGAAATTGATAAAAGAAATTAAATTTTTAATGAAATAAAAGAAATAAAAAATTTTGAAGAAAAAATGGGCCAATAACAAGCCCTGGTTTCCCCTATAAAACGAATTTAAATTAAAATATCTAATCGTTATATTCTCAATATATTATAGGGGTTATATCTGCAATATATTTATGTTTTGGAACAGCTCTCGCATCGGTGTTGGCGCGATTTTTGTTTTGCGCCATTTTGGCGACAAAACAACGTTCGAAAAACAATGTTGTTTATGGAAAAACTAAACAGGCGATCTGCCAGAGTAGATAGACCGTTTATTCGTGATCTATTTAGTAGAGAAAGCAAATCGCTAGCGCCGCCTTCGATATCATCCTTAATCGTGCTGGAAATCAATGACTTATAGTATTGGCGAAAATTCCTATTACGGAAGATTTATTATCAACAGAAATGTTTTTGAAGTTGAAACCTAGTTAGATCATAGTCACGTATTCGAATAAGGCTTATTTTATGAAAATCATCTGAACTCTTTTGAATTTATACCATAATTTTAAGTATTGACTTTCTGTTAACCATACAAAACAAATTTTCCCGAATTAGAGACCTAGCTATATAGCTTTCTGGTGCCCGAATTAGTAAAGGGATTCAGCCATTTACGATATCATCCGTAATTGGAAAAATTGCTTTCTCGTTTATTATACAGCGCACGGTGGACGATTTGCTGATTCTAGCTGGCCAAAATTATTTTTCAACTTCTATTTGATGAAATCTAATTTTGTTTATATAAACGATATATTAAGCTGATTTAAAGAAAATATATGAAATTTTAAACGGTAGTTTAATAATAAATCATTATATTTAATTAAAAATTATTAATGTAGTACATTAGATGTGCAGGGTGGCTAGTGGTCAGTGAAAAATACGGTCAAAAAAAGTTATAAACACCAATATATTTTTATGGAAAAATTCATGTTAATTATTTGATCGAATAATCGACATGAATTTTTCTATGAGAATATACTGGTGTTTATCACTTTTTTTGACTGTATTTTACCCTGACCATTAGCCACCCTGATGTGATTTTTTTTATTATATTACTATGATGTACCATTCAGTTAAATATTTAAATTATTTAAAGCTTTAAAACATGTAATGAATGAGTTAATCTTTTACTTGATAACTAAAAAGGACAATATTTATGAACTTTTATAATATTATTAAGATTTAAGCGTTATATTTTCAGATTAGGAAATTTATTATATGATACCAAATTATAAAAGTAATTTTTTATAATAATCTACTAGAAATTTGGATACAAAATAAATATTAAAGAGTAATACATATTATTACATATACAAAGGAATAAGAAAATTGCGTAGAAATTTTCTGACAATTCGCCATCTAATAGTTCTTCATTCTGGCTTTCCTCAGTAAGTTACGAGTACTCATTGAACGAGGTATTTCAAAACTGCTTTGCAGCCAAGTTTCATATTTTTTCAGAAATTTCTCATGTGCTCTATGTACAGCAGTCCACTTTTGTCTAAACTGGGTCTTCTGTATAATCATTTCCTGCTTGAAAACTTTCATTTGTACTTCGTTATAATTTTCATTTGTCAACAAAACATTTTCAGCCAATTCAATTTTTTCGTTAAATGTGGAAGTTTGTTGCTGCTGTATAATATTATAAAAGCTTATTCGTGTGATTGGATTACATTCTGATGACCCTGGTAAAAAGAAAAGTGTTCTTAGAATAAAAAATATAATAATAACTTTAGACTTCGTATGATAAAAATAACTTTAAAATGTACGGAAGCAGATAGAAGCAGACAAGTAAACGTTTATCCAATATCTAAGACTCTAAACTATTTACTAAAATTAAAAGTTGTTAGTGTGTTTGGATTACATTCTGATGACCCTGGTAAAAAGAAAAGTGTTCTTAGAATAAAAAATATAATAATAACTTTAGAATTCGTATGATAAAAATAACTTTAAAATGTACGGAAGCAGATAGAAGCAGACAAGTAAACGTTTATCCAATATCTAAGACTCTAAACTATTTACTAAAATTAAAAGTTGAGATTTATCTAGTTTTATCATATAACTTTTTGAATTTTCAAAATGAAATTTATTAAAAATACATAAAGTCATTAAAAACATTAAATGTGAAATAACTATTGACAAAAGAAAAAATTATGCTTATAAATTAAAAAAAATAAAGTACATGCCTTGTTCTAAAGCACTCATAATGTACTCCTCTAATAAACGCCAACTTCATACTCACCTACTGGCAGTACGGTTGCATTTATATCAAAAACATCTGCAGTGTCCACCACCTGCACATATAAGGTACATGTGGTAAAAAAAAAAATCCAGTTGGATAAACTTTGAAAAATCGACTTTTGGCCAGCTAGAATCAGCAAATCGTCCACCGTGCAGCGTGTCCGAGAAAGGTCTTTCCCATTCTAAACATTAATAACAAAAACAGTAACAGGTGAAATAATGAAATGCAGTTTGTTGCAAAAGAAAGAAAAAATCCAAGAGTTTTTTTTTTCCAATACCTTCAATGTAGCTGCACGTGAGCTCTATTAGCAGCACGAAGAATGTCGAGCCTGCACTCGATTTCCCTCCAATTGTTTTTTAACATTTGCAGTGTAACAGTGGGGATTGCGAATTGTATCCTTTAAAACGGATATATCAAAAACAGGTGTTTGATAAACCCTGCCTTTAACGTAACCCTTCAAAACGAAAGCAGTGGAGTTATGTCGGGCGATCGCGGAGATCAAGGTATGGGTCATCCATGGCAACTAGCGCCATCTACCTCAGGCAATTGATACCAGAAAAACTCTTAGATTTCTTCATTCTTTTGCAGAAAACTGCGCTCCATTTCAACTGTCAGTATTTTTGTTATTAATGTTTAGAATGATAAAGACCTTTTCTCAGGCACTCTGTATATGATTTGTGATATAATTTTATTTAAATGAGTAGGTCCAGGCTCTCCTTTCTGAATAGATTATTTTAACAGTGCACTCTGAAATTAATATTTCATATATTTAAAATAACAATTCTACGACAAAATTATACCATATAATGCATGTTGCAAAAAAATGAAATTTTATACACTAATATTATTTTTTTAGCTATGTTTAATATTTCTGTAAAGAAAATAAAATTATTTATAACCTCGCACATCTGCTGTTCGGAAAACCTCCTGTTCTCTAGGGAAACATTTGCAAAATGATTCCTTTATACTCCATTAATTCCGACTACAAAACTATCTTGCTTGATAATGTTGTTAAAGCATAGCATACAATAGTGTAATAAAGAAATAAAACAAACGAGTGTCCTTAAAACTGTGTCAGAAACTTTTATGATTTTCTGCTGAAAGTGCGAAATACAAAAATGTAACTTAGCTATGTTTATATTGAAGAACATTTTAATTTAGAAAATTGGTATGTTTTCTGAATTAGTACCACTGACATCGAGCCTTAGGAGAGCGTACCCGAAAGGTGAAAAAAGTCAATCGCGCAAACGAGCCTAACTTTTTTAAAGGGTTAACAACAATATTTTCCCCAACGTATTGCGGTGTTTAAAAGGTAAAATTACGATATTTAAGAAGATGGCTTCCTTTTTTTCGTATCGCGAATGGTTCAGACGATGAACTGTTAAGGTAGATGTCCAAAATTAAATAGCATTTGATTATTCTCCTCTACGCGCTTGAACGTACGCAAGAACTTAGCATGCGTGCCGTGCCTTCCGATTTGCCACAAAAGATCGCGTTTTGTTGAGTTTTTAATTAATATCGCGGCTAATTATGCAACAAAAATTATAAATTCGAGCCTTAGGCGCATCAGGACCTATCCTCATACACATTTTCAGACCTTTACGCACAGAAGATTTACCCAGTGATCACCAACAGACATACACACACTCACATAGAGTGAAACTTTCTTTTATTAATATATTTTACCTATATATAGAGGCTTAAAATATGCAAAAAAAGTATTTAATACTTTTTACCACTTTCCAACATAACTGAAAAGCGTTTATGAATTCGGTTTGTTTGTCTGTTTGGCTGTCTGTCCCTGCTCTAACTCGCGATAATATACTCGGATTGAAATGTAATTTTTATACGTTAATGAGGTTGACTATACAATGTTCGCTATTGAAAATGAAGTAAGTATCCCTTCTCATTCGTTTACAGGGATACACTAAATACTTGCATTACATTATGGATTATGGAAAAATATCGTTTTCGGTTTATTTTATTAAAATTTTATATTTTAATAATTCATCTCATTGTATGAAAATTTGAAATTTCTTAATATAATTCAGGTAGTGACGGAAATTGCTTCATAATCCTTTCCTTGTGCATGATTTTTCGTTTTTGTTGTCTTCTGTTTGAGAAACACGGTAAAAGAACAATACATCCAAATGAATGAAATAAGGAGGCTGTATATAACGAGGGGATTCCACATAATGATAACATAAAACAAATTTAACTTAATTTTTACAAATTATAAGCTGATTTTTGTTGGATAACAATGATTAACGGTTATGTATGTGTATGGTTTTAGATAAAAAGGCAGAGATGCAATTAAATTTTATTTTTAATTCAACTACAGATAAAACTTGCAGAAAAAAATAGCTAAATTTTCGTCGCCCACATATAATGGCATTAAACAATTTAAAACTTCGATTGTAAAAATACTTTTAAAAATGCGCATAAGTCACATTTTCTATTTAGTTCTTTTTAACTTTTCTGAACAACCTGATCAAGTAAATTCATTTTATTTACTTTATCTACATATCGTAGTTTTTCAAAGAGAAAATACACTAAATGGCAGAAAAAATTAGTTATATATTAAAGATTTACAAGAATTTATTAGTAAAATATACTATCCCAATACACATATGAATTGTTTCAATTCTTGTTATGTTTGAATATTTATCTTTTTAATAATATGAGTTTCTGATAATATTTTAACACCAGAACTTCCGAAAAGGCTCAGTGTCCATAAGCCGTGTTTTTGGCCCATGAAAGAAGACTAAAATTCGATTGTGTTATACTGACTTAATTATTTCATTTTTTAATAATAGAAGTTTTATCCTGTACGATTTCAAAAATAGTTTTTGCATTTTGTTCGGATTTATATGACTTACACAAGCTCAAAGTTCGTATTATTCGTAATTTTTGAAGAAAAATGCGCAATTTCTCCTAATCTTACCTCAATTATTTATATGAGCGCAATCGTGCAACACTTTCTTCTTTACATATATTACAAAATACATCAAAATGTACAATATATGTAAAAATAAAGTTGTTGCAAAGCTGCGCTCATAGTAAAATATTAAAAACTAGCAAAACCCGCGGCTTTGCTCGCGTAATTCTTGAAAAATGCCAAGTGAATTTCGTTGGCCTATTTTCATTACAGGAAATTTTACTACCACAGATAATTCCGAAATTACTAATTAAGCCACACTAATGTCGAAAAACATCGAAATTTTCGAACATTTTTCGATCCTGCACCCCATTGATGTCAGTGGCACCGACATAAAATATGTCCTATGTTGGAGTAGGGATTGTCCCCATCAATTTGCCACCATTACTTTTGAAATCGGTTCTGTAGTTCCAGAGATTTCATAGAAATTGTAATTTAGAATGTTTTTAGAACGCTTTTCGCTCATCTCACAGTTTTAAATTTCGAATTTTTTTAGAATTTGTTCTTAGAGCGCATTTACATCTTATAAGTAACTACCATGCCAAATTTGATGTTTCTAGCTCCTTCAGTATGAAAAAAACCCGAAATTTTAGATCGTTTTCGCTCCTGCACCCCTCCTGTGGTAGTGGCACAAAACATAAAATATAGCCTATGTTACACCAGGGATTGTTACCATCAATTTGCCACCATCACTTTTGAAAATGGTTCTGTAGTTCCAGAGATTCCATAGAAATTGTAATTTAGAATGTTTTTAGAACGCTTTTCGCTCACCTCACCCTTTTAAATTTCGAATATTT
The DNA here is from genome assembly GCA_963931845.1 of Maratus michaelseni. NCBI lineage: Eukaryota > Metazoa > Arthropoda > Arachnida > Araneae > Salticidae > Maratus > Maratus michaelseni. Next base: position 374,348,636 of record OZ007587.1, read on the forward strand.
TTATAATTTGTTCTTAGAGAGCATTTACATCTTATAAGTAACTACCATGTCAAATTTGATGTTTCTAACACCTTCAGTATAAAAAAAATCGAAATTTTAGAACGTTTTTCGCTCTTGCACCTCCCTTGAGGATAGTGGCACCAACATAAAATATAGCCTATGTTGGAGCAGGGATTGTCACCATCAATTTGCCACCATCACTTTTTGAAATCGCTTCAGTAGTTTCAGAGATTACCCCCTACAAACAAACAATCTTTACTCCTTTATAATATTAGTATAGATAGAGAGTTAAGTAACTGCATTCCCTCACGTCACTAAGAGACTTTGGGCTGCAGCAACGCGTTTAAACGTGCTAAAATGAACGCAACTATTGCTAATGTGAAGGAATGCAGTTATTATTAACTATAATACTTCAACCATTGATTACCTTAAGGATGTTCTCAAATCCAAATTGGCTACTTTATAACATATTTATGAATTCATTTTTAATTACAAAAGTATGAAATTGGCAGGTGCATCCAGAAACTATGTAATAGAAATGTTTTTTTAAGTTATTATTTAAATTTAGAGGACTTTTCAGAAAATGTTATCAAATTTTGCGTTTTGAACCAACGTATGAACGTTACTGCGTGGGACAGAGAAAAAGTACCATCTTGAGACAATAATTGCTTATAACTCAAAATGTAATTTGCTTATCAAAGAATGAAGGAACTGTTTGATTACAAATCACTTCAATAATCATGCATGCAAGTATCATGCTTTAAGTTTGAGCTTTTACGTTTTTCTTTTTTATGAGAACGTAAATGCATCCGAAAATTTCGTGTTGTTGAGAAGATGTATATTGAAAAATCGCTTATTTTTTATTTTCTCCCGTTTGAAATTTTAATATAAATTAAAATATTTGTAGTAGAAATAATATGTTGCATGAAGCTATCTCATGTGCAAGCAGTAATTACTTGTTGTCTCATTTCTTTCAATGTGTGTTTGGTGTCATTGTTGTAACAATAATTATCAACTTACTTTCGTTTATGTTGAATGAAATTCTGAAATACCTTTGAGCAATTTTTCATACAAATTTGATTAGACCTCGCTTTTGTTCAGGTTGTTTACGATGACAAATTGTAATTCATACCTCTAAAATGCATCCCCAGACGTATAAAACTAACCAAAAGAAATACCATCAAAATTAATAAATGGTTTTAAATGAGAGTGATTAATTGCAGTGTATCATGATTAAATGACAAATTTGTAAAAATACACTGTGTTAGTAATTAAAGGATTAAAATAATAAATCACTTTACATATCATTCTCTTATGGATATGGATATTAATTTTAAATTCAGGAAATAATACAAGAAAAACATTCATGAGTTCAATTTGCGAGAATAATAAACTTTTTTAAACTTTAATTACACTTTATTATCTTTAGAAAATGAGAATAAAAGAAAATACTTATGAATTATTATCTTATTGAAATATAATAAAAACAGACTACGAATATTGTCTTTATGTATAGTGAAAGCAATAATAACTGTTGTTTTCAAAAGCTTCATCCTAATTATTTTAACTTTGAAGGGAAAGTATGCCATAGAATATATTAATATTCATTTGTTTGTGTAGAGATAAATCTTTTCATTATGAAAAAATACGATATTTTTTATCTAAAATTAATATTTAATTTCAATGATATATACATGTTTTAATAGATATTAATAGCAAGGTGCATTTATTTATATTCCCGGAAAATGTATACATTTCAAAAGCTTAAACTGAAATTTTTAACATAATCGTGTTTAATTTTTACAATTTGTTAAAATAATGGAAAAAATGATGATTCTTCTGCAATTAATTATTAATTGTCATGACAACATGCTTATTAATTATGATTAATTACCAGTATTTACGAAGTAATTTTCATCAGTTATCATGATTAATTATCTGCTTAATCATCTGATTAATTAGTCATGATTAATGAATGGAAATATTTAATTATTTATTGATTATAAAAATTTTTATAAGCTTCCCTATTTCTTTGATAGATTTCGCAAGAAATACTACCTATTACATTTTCCCCTATGTTGAAATTTCTGAAATGTTTTTGCAGGTCTTCGTCAATCATGACTTTTAAAACCCAAAACCACCCCCAGTTCAAAACTTTATCTATCTATCTATATCACTTTTTTATGGATACGATAACTTCTATAATTATGCACAAATCTCTTCCAAACTGATACATAAATTTAAGGGGCATAAAATCTCTGTCAAGTTCGTTAATGGGCAAAATCGGACCAGGGGTGGGGAATGGGGGGGGGGCTTTTTGTGAAAACAGAAAATAACCCATGACTTCTTAATTATGATACATATCGAATCCGTTAAAGTTAATATTACTTCTAGGGAAATCCCACTTCTATTCTCAAAGCATTAATATTAATATTAATATTATATTGCTACTCTTCCATGCATAAGTTTAATTACGGAGCTGAAAATGTACATTTTTATAACCATTTCGATAAATTTCAAGCTTCTATTGGTTTATGAAGTTTTTAAATATAAAATAACGCCTTTGGGAATCGTGGGTAATTCGAAAGAGGTTATATTATATTTTAACTCATGGTTGCAGTATTATATTATCGTAGATTAAGAAACATTTGTCTTTTTTGACACTTTAGTTGCTCTTTATATTCCTCGCACTCGCGTAACACGAGCATCGCCAGTTATAATATCTTACTTGGGAAGATATATATATACAGTTTTCTTAGGTAGTACATGGTAGCTTATGTGTGGAAATTTACATTATGTGATATGCAATGAATTATGCAATGAATTATGCAATGATTTTTATTTCAGGTGCTGACAATCGGAAAAATTGTAAATTGAAAAATGATAACGAATTCTGAACAAGTTGTAAATTGTAAGTCAAACGTGACAAATGAGGTGCGTTCGTACTATAGCTAGTTATAAACATATTCAGATCTTGATGATTTTCAATTCTGTGAAATGAATTATATAGTCTGCAGATTAATTTCTGTAATAAAATAAGTATCTCGGTCACTTGACGATTAAACCTCGGAAGCTCCTAATAATTCAAAATTCTTAATAAATATTTTTATTAATATCTCCAAAAGTTTTGATTCGATTTTCATAAAATTTTAAATGACTCGACAAAATTCTGCAAAGATAATATCTTAAATTTCAAACCATTCACTTGGGTAATTTTTGTGTTGTTATATATGGACGGACGGACAGACAGACAGACGGACGGGCGGACAGACAGACGGACGGACCAGACGACGACAATAGGTGCTACGTATTTATATAATTACGAACGCACCTAAAAATAACAAACTATGTGGTGGTATGCAGAATTGGATTCCCAGTATGGAGCACCTTCACACTGGCATTTGGGTGTTCGAAGCACATTGACTGCCGAATTCCCACAAAGATGGATTGGCAGAGGTGGTCCAATTACCTGGCCATCCTCCTTAGACATCCTCCGTGTCACTCGTGGGGCACATGTAGAAATGGTGTGATTGCACAAACAATACTTCATAACTATGTGTATCAATTATTGTTTGTCAATCTTCTTAATGCAACAATTACATGTTGTTCAAATTGGAGCGTTTCCTCTCGGATACCCTACATATCTTATATGAGAAAATATTTCCAACAGATTTTAATCGATTAAAATTCAACTACTTAATATTGCACAATATTTTCAAAATATTATTGCATGATTTCGTATATGGAATTAGAAAAACGTCCTCCAACCATCATTTATACAGATGCCATTGATGACGAAATAAGGTAATAAGCTACATGGATAAACATAAGTATAAAAAAAAAATCGAAATTTTAGAACGGTTTTCGCTCCTGCACCTCCCTGGGGGTAGTGGCACCGACATAAAATATAGCCTATGTAGGAGCAGGGATTGTCACCATCAATTTGCCAATTACCTGGCCATCCTCCTTAGACATCCTCCGTGCCACTCGTGGGGCACATGTAGAAATGGTGTGATTGCACAAACAATACTTCATAACTATGTGTATCAATTATTGTTTGTCAATCTCCTTAATGCAACAATTACATGTTGTTCAAATTGGAGCGTTTCCTCTCGGATACCCTACATATCTTATATGAGAAAATATTTCCAACAGATTTTAATCGATTAAAATTCAACTACTTAATACTGCACAATATTTTCAAAATATTATTGCATGATTTCGTATATGGAATTAGAAAAACGTCCTCCAACCATCATTTATACAGATGCCATTGATGACGAAATAAGGTACTAAGCTACATGGATAAACATAAGTATAAAAAAAAATCGAAATTTTAGAACGGTTTTCGCTCCTGCAACCCCCTGGGGGTAGTGGCACCGACATAAAATATAGCCTATGTGGGAGCAGGGATTGTCACCATCAATTTGCCAATTACCTGGCCATCCTCCTTAGACATCCTCCGTGCCACTCGTGGGGCACATGTAGAAATGGTGTGATTGCACAAACAATACTTCATAACTATGTGTATCAATTATTGTTTGTCAATCTTCTTAATGCAACAATTACATGTTGTTCAAATTGGAGCGTTTCCTCTCGGATACCCTACATATCTTATATAAATATGAGAAAATATTTCAAACAGATATTAATCGATTAAAATTCTACTATTTAAAATTGCACAATATTTTCAAAATATTATTGCATGATTTCGTATATGGAATTAGAAAAACGTCCTCCAACCATCATTTATACAGATGCCATTGATGACGAAATAAGGTAGTTAGCTACATGGATTATAAGGAGTATACATAAGTATAAAAAAAAATCGAAATTTTAGAACGGTTTTCGCTCCTGCATCCCCCTGGGGTAGTGGCACCGACATAAAAGATAGCCTATGTGGGAGCAGGGATTGTCACCATAAATTTGCCAATTACCTGGCCATCCTCCTTAGACATCCTCCGTGCTACTCGTGGAGCACCTGTGGAAATGGTGTGATTGCACAAACAATGCTTCATAAGTATGTGTATCAATTATTGTTTCTCAATCTTCTTAATGCAACAATTACATGTTGTTCAAATTAGAGCGTTTCCTCTCGGATACCCTACATATCTTATATAAATATGAGAAAATATTTCAAACAGATTTTAATCGATTAAAATTCAACTATTTAATATTGCACAATATTTTCAAAATATTATTGCATGATTTCGTATATGGATTTAGAGAAACGTCTTCCAACGATCATATATACAGATGCAATGGATGACGAAATAAGGTAGTAAGCTACATGGATAAACATAAGTTCAACATTACCGACTATTAGAAAACAAACACACAAATGATATTTCTGAAATTTAAATATATATATTATGTACTTACATTAATTTTCACAGTTGCTGTCGCTCTATCCTGCAGTGGTTTTCAAGTACTAAATTCTTGAGCATCATGCATACCCCTTTCCTTAGGATTTTTAAATATTTTTTTTTTTATAAGAACCACTAGTGTATATGTGCATACACTGTAACTTTTTTTATGTTACAATTAAATTGATTGTTGCTTAAAAAATACGTATTATAAAACTGAATTATGTGGGATGTTTATCAAGTTACTTTTTGAAGAGAAGTCCATAAATATCGTGCAATATACGATATTTTTCCAAAATACATAAAGTTATAAATCATACTTTTATTACTCTTAGTAGTGCTCATTTCTCATTCAGTCAGACTGATTTTTTTTTTTACTTACGTGCTTGCTTCTATGCGATTATTTCATTTTGCCAGACAAAGTAATCCATGATTTCAGGATTCCAATGTATGGGTAGACAGACAAATATCATTCCTAAACTATTTTTTGAAATAGAAAAAAAATGTATTGTTTAGTATGCAATAGCATGCGGGTTAAATATTTTTGAAACTGCTAATATTTAAAATACAATAGATTATATAAAGATTATAAAAAAAAAAATATCATATAAGTAAAAGGAATTTATATTCCCATTCAGAATTATTTTATGAAAAATAAGAGCAGACATATAACAGTAAAATGAATTATCATTCTGCAAGCCAAGTTTGATTTACTATAATCTGCTTAATGTGTCGTTTTACCAATATGTCCGGTTATAAGATTTGATGTCTTTACATATAAAAAAAACTCCGGTTGAGGTGACTTGTGCTCGTCATTTTATAGAGAAAATATATAAATTTGTAGGAAAATATATCCAATTAGTTTTGAAATCCTAAAATTACGACTTTTTCGTAAAGTAAAAGCCATGTCATGTCTTATGCTGACGTTAAAAGGAAAAAGAAACTGCGTTGATTTTAGTGGTCGTTATATAAAACTGTGCTATAATTGGCATTCGTAATACATTACTAACGCTACAAAGCATTCACAACATGAAAAGGAATTTTTTAGGGATTTGGGATCAGGAATATGTAACATTAAAATTAATTATAATTCTTTCAGCCATGTTTATTATGATTGCTTTAATCTAAATTTCTTAATGTTTCGATTTGCCAATAAATAATGTACAGCAGTTGATGTCTTTAAAGAAGATAACAGTTTGATTGACCTGAATTGTGTTTAACCTTTTATAAAGAAAATAAACCTATAATATATAAATTTTAAAGGCTGTGTATATGCACCTTAGACAAATCTACAATTTTTGACAGATTTGCACAAAACTTTATGAAGATAAGTTTTAGAACCCGAGTTTCGCAAAATTAATGGCAAATTTACAAGTTTGTCAAACCACTTTTTACCACTTTTTGCAATCACCTGCCATATTTTATCTGTATGGAAATCTATTTCCAAATGCATTTTTTTCCTTTTGCCACAAAGGGAAACCGCGTATTCCGTCAGAGAGAAGATACGACTGTCAAATTTCAGAACCACTTAATGTATTTTCACAAGCGAAATTGACCTCATTCTGAGCAGATTCTGCACATTTTGCGTACGCAAAATTCAACATGTTTGCTAGAAGGGAAATAAAAGAACATAGTTATTTAATTTAAATGTATTCGAAACATCGATTATAACACAGACATTTCGATTGGAGAAAAGCAAATCAGGAAAAAAAATAATCTCCTAAATATGACGTCACTTTCCTTGGAAGAATTATAATGCGTATTCAAATTAGGATTCGCACTAACTAGAAAAAATAAAACATAAATGCTGTCATTTTCATGTAATCATTGTAAGTGCAATTTTTATTAATAAAAATATAAATTTCCATTTAAAAATGATTGTTTTTCATCAGCACAGGCATCTTGCTCTTTTGAAATTAACGTCCAACATTTATAAAGTAAACGCTTTATTTTCAAATAACACGGAATAATTAATAATACATAGTTCGCAATTTCGATGCATTTATTGCATTATTTTCTATATTGTCAAAAGAATCGAATATTTTTCTCGTACATGCACCAAAGAAACCGTGGATTTTTATTTATAAAAGTGACTGATTTTATATAGTGATTGAGTGAAAGCAACGTAATTTTTTTCTTATTGTTGTTGTAACGATTTTATTGGTGCGAATGCACAAAACTTCGTTATTGTGATCGCCGTATTTTTAAGATATTAAATTTTTGCTTATTTTACTCTCAAGGACCCCATGGTTATCACGGGGAGCGCCAGGTTGGTCTTCTAGAAAGATAATAAAAATCATAATAAATAAGTGTATAAATATATCTGATTAGTTGTACAAAACCATATATTAATTATTAATAAAAGACCATACATCATGTTAGCTTGGAAAGAAAACAAAACCTGCTGATTTAATGTTGTTCATACCGGAATGTGGTGTACTCGATATTCGTAACACATTATTTACGCCACAAAGAATTCACAACTTAAACTGGAATTTTTTCCTGTGTTCATTTTAAATAACACGCTTCTCCATGTCCTTAAAAGTTAATTGTTCGATTTAAAAGTGGCGACACTTTTTATAAGAGATACTTCCCTTTGCTAAGTTTCCCCTTCCTCATTAATTATATTTCAGGCATAGCGAGTCATTTACCTCGCAGCAAGTATAAAAAATCTCTCCCACATTACAATTTTACAGCATAGGTAACGGTCCGTGAAAGATTGGAGAAGCATAGTTGGGATATTTTGCAGCGGAAATTACAGTCATTCTTTTAATAAAGCAAAGATAAGAAGATATGAAATGTTAATTCAACGTGTTCATTCGGTCAAAGAAAAAATGTAGAAATGAAATAAACAGCTGAAAATATGCGAAAAATTCTTGCAATGCGTGCAGTTTGTAATCTAATTCATTCAATTCATTAAATATTTTTTGTAACACAGTTTTCTGACAAAGCTTTAAAATGTTACCATTTAATAGATCCGTATTGAATTTAACCGTAAAAGCTCTCCACGTGCAATGGAAATCTTTATTGGTAATTATCTGCTGAGTACAAAGAATCTGCGTAATTCCATGTTTGCATTAAATTTTTGTGTGAAATATTTCTTTTAATTGCTCTGTAAGCACTGTTTAGACAATCTCCGAAGTATTTTTCATTTTATCATGGATGACTACATTTGGTATTTGCAAAAAGAAATATTTTGTTTATATAATTTTGTACAGGACGGAAAATGTTTCATACTTTTAATATTCCGACTTCTTTATGAAAATAACCAAATATAAAAGAATGCCCATTTTTGGAAATTAATGAAATAGAATTTAAACACTGTTTAGACTAATTTCAAAGTATTTTACATTTTATCAGGTACTAGCAAGCTACGCCCGCTACGCTGGTCAATTTCTTTTAACGAACCTTTAATCCAACAAAATATTGACATTTCATAAATAACTTTTATATTTTAACAGAATAATAAGGCTACTATAATTTGTGACTCGTGCTATAGCCAATATACACGTCAGGACACGTCGCCCTTATCATTATCTTTTTACGCATGAAGGTTTCGCTATGGTACTCCATTGGAAAATTTGGTAATTTTTGAAATTCAATATTTGAAAAACGGCATAATCATTAGATTTGAAATTTATATCAAGAAAAATACAATTTTTTACCTTTCAAACGCAGTTTGTCTAACAATTTTCTGACAAATACTTTTTGAGCTATCATTTTTTTCAGTAACTTCAAATGTTTCATTTTCCGAGATAAATCTGGTGCAACAATTAGCGAAAAACCCAGTCGTCAGCAACGCATAGTTTTTTATTAAAGAGGCTGTTGGAGCAGGGATTGTCACCACCAATTTACCACCATCACTTTTGAAATCGGTTCCGTGGTTCCAGAGATTCCATAGAAATTCCAATCTAGAATGACTTCAGAACACTTTTCGCTCATTTCTCCCATTTAAATTTCGATTTTTTTTTAAATTTATTCTTAGAGAGCATTTACATCTTATAAGTAACTACAATGCTAAATTTCAAATTTCTTGCCCCTTCAGTATAAAAAAGTCCAAATTTTCGAACATTTTTCGATCCTGCACCCCATTGATGTTAGTGGCACCGACATAAAATATGGCCTATGTTGGAGTAGGGATTGTCCCCATCAATTTGCCACCATTACTTTTGAAATCGGTTCTGTAGTTCCAGAGATTACATAGAAATTGTGATTTAGACTGTTTTTAGAACGCTTTTCCTCATTTCACCCTTTTAAATTTCAATTTCTTTTTTATTTTGTTCTTAGAGAGCATTTACATCTTATAAGTAACTACAATGACAAATTTCAAATTTCTAGCTCCTTCAGTATAAAAAATAAAAATAAAACTGCCCAGTTAAACTGAGGGCGTTGAGTTCACAGGCTATTCACACCAATTGTATATTATACTCTTATTTCAAAGAATTTGAAATAAGCCCATCGAAAAATAAAGAAATAAATAATATATTAAGGGGAGGGGGGGTCATCCCCCTGTTACCCCCCCCCCCCATAGTTAACTAATGAACCCCTTAAACTAATCAGGTAAATCTCTAATTACAATGATTATATATGCAAAATTTGAAGAAAATCGGATAATTCTGCATGAAAAACCCATTTATATAAATTAAGGCGGGATTAGCCCTCTCCGTCCCCCCCCTTTATACTTAACCATTCAATCCCGAAAACTAATCAGGGAAGTGTCTTAACCCAATGAACCTATAAACAAATTTTGAAGCAAATGGGATAATTCTGCATGAAAAACCCATTTATATAAATTAAGGAGGGGATTAGCCCCCTGTTCCGCCCTTTATACTTAACCAATCAATCCCGAAAAACTAATCAGGGAAGCGCCTTAACACAGTGAACCTATAAACAAAATTTGAAGGAAAACGGAATAATTCTGCATGAAAAATCCATTTATATAAAATAAGGGGGTATTAGCCCTCCGTTCCCCCTTTATACTTAACCAATCAATCCCGAAAACTAATCAGGGATGCGCCTTAACACAGTGAACCTATAAACAAATTTTGAAGCAAATAGAATAATTCTGCATGAAAAACCCATTTATATAAATTAAGGGGGGGATTAGCCCCCGTTCCCCCCCTTTATACTTAACCAATCAATCCCGAAAACTAATCAGGGAAGCGCCTTAACACAGTGAACCTATAAACAAACTTTGAAGGAAAACGGAATAATTCTGCATGAAAAACACATTTATATAAAACTAGCTTACCCGCCCGGCGTTGCCCGTGCCAACAACCTTAAATGTACCTGAAATCAGTGTTGAACAATTTTTTATTTTTAAACAAATCTAATGTTGGAGGCCCCACTATCTTAGATAGCAAACACTGGGCGTACCATGCACACTCCCATACATTACCGTAAGTTGAATGGAAAGAGCCATACACTTCATGATCCAGCCCATAGAACCAGAGATAGAAAAGCGCCCCTGGTGGTGAAAATCGATAAGCTCTATCTATGTCGAGTTGAATGAGCCATACCCTATCGTGATACAGCCCACAGAACCAGATATAGGAAAGCACCCCTAATGGTGAAAATCCGAACTAAAATCAGTCAGCTCTATCGATGTCAAGTGGAAAGAGCCATACCCCATTGTGATCCAGCCCATAGAAACAGAGATAGGAAAGCGCCCCTTGGTGGTGAAGCTCAGAACTAAAATAGGTAAGCTCTATTGATGTTGTGTTGAGTGATCCAAACCATGTCGTGATGTGACCCATAGAACCCGAGTTAGCTGCAAAATCCTTTAGTTACACCTTCCACCACCAGCGGGCCCAATATGTTCTATACGAACATAACTGAAATAATTAAGGTTATCGATGTCGAGTCGAATGAGACATACCCCGTCGTAATCCAGCCCATAGAACCAGAGATATGAAAGCAACCCCTGTGGTGAAAATTCGAACTAAAATCGGTAATCTCTATTGATGTCGAGTGGAAAGAGCCATACACCGTCGTGATCCAGCCCATAGAAACAGATATCAAAGCACCCCCTAGTGGTGAGAGGATGTTGATGTAGAATAAATACGATATTAAATAAAAAGTCGTTCCTCCCCCCCCTTTATCTATTCCCTATCTAACTATTCTAATCCGCTTTTCCCTATCATAGGAGAAAAAAGCATATTTTATCAAAGAATCGCTGGCAAACGCGAATTTCGTCAAAGGTTCGCAAGAAAAACACGAATTTCATCAAATTATCGCTGAAAAAACACGAATTTTGTAAAAGGATCGCTAAAAAAACATGAATCTAATCAAAAGGCTGCAGAGAAAACACGAATATTGTAAAAGGATCATTATAAAAGCAAATTTCGTCAAAGGATCACGGAAAAATGCGAATTTCATCAAAGGATTGCGGGGAAAACGCAAATTTCGCCAAAGGATCACGGAAAAATGCAAATTTCATCAAAGGATCGCGGGGAAAACGCAAATTTCGCCAAAGGATCAAATATTTATTTTATGTTTTAGCCATAAACCAAAAGCCTATCTTTTAGGCATTATAAAAAAATTGCCTGCGCTAACTACATGTATCATTCCATATATTGTGAAATTTATTGTTTTTATTAATTTAAGTTTCCGTAAGTTAGTTTATTTACTTCCTGTTCAGTGAAGTGTAAGATGAAATAGGCCTAAACCTAGTGACAGAACTATCTTCGTGTGTCTGCAACTCACAATTGAAATAATATTTCAAAAATAGTTTGAAATATGCAATATATATCATATTAAGTTCCCATTAGTTAGTTCTGTCACTGGGGTTTAGGCCTATTTCATCTTACACTTCACTGAACAGAAAATATATCTTCATGTATCTGCAGCGCTAATAATATTTCAAAAATGGTCTGAAATACGCAATATATATATCATATAAATCTATTATTGCTACAGTTGTAGTGCTAATTAATTATGACATCAGTAATTACGTGCTACATGGAACCCGTTGTTTATTTACTTTTTTGTAAATAACATTAAATACTCAAAATTTTCGCTTAATTGAAATAGGACTAAACCCCTGTGACAGAACTATCTTCATGTGTCTGCAATGCTAATAACGTGTATCAATATTTATTTATATCAAACTATCATTTACTTATTTTTATTTCCTTTTTAAAAGTAATAGAAGCTATTTCATTTTGTATGTTATTTTATTTTGATAAAAACATAAATCCTCCACAAAATTTTTGAGTATTTATTCATTGTCATTTACAATCTGTCTTCCTATTACTGTTTTTGACTGTATTTTTAGACAGTTTGTTTCATTTTTAGTCACCCAAGAATCAAATGATTTTCTTGAAATTTACTTTCTATAAAAGGAAAACATTCAATTATATAAACATTCATAATAATTTGAGTTCTTGGGCGATTAGGAGTCCATTGTGATTTATTTTTTACCTCATACTTACAAATTAAATAGTTTTGTTTTGATGAAAACATACGTCTTACATTAAATTTTTGAGTATTTATTTATTGGCAAGGGGGGAAAAATAGCCGGATTTTCTTCATGTTGTTTATTTACTTTTTTGTAAATTACAATAAATACTCAAAAATTTCGCTTAATTGAAATAGGCCTAAACCCCTGTGATAGAACTCTGCAAATTGTCTCGGTTATAAATCGCAAAATTTGTCAGTTGAGGAAAAATCACAAAATTCATGAAATGACCACAAAAAAAAAAAAAAAAAAAAAAAAAAAAAAAAAAAAAAAAATATTGTCAAGGAATCATGGAAATACATAGCAGAATTTGTCAATCAATCTCGAAAAATATAGCGAAATTCGCAAAATTATTACACAATTTTTTTTTTTTTTTTTTTTTTTTTTTTTTTGTCAAATTGTCGTAAAAAAAAAAAAAAAAAAAAAAAAAAAAAATTGAGAAATCCGTCATATAGTCTCAGAAAAAAATATCAAAATTCATCAAATAATCACGTGAGAAAAATTGCAAAATTCATCTAATAATTGCAGAACAGAATTGCAAAATTCGTCGAACGATAGTGGAAATAAAGTGCGCAATTCGAACGTCAGCGGAAAGAGCGTGTGCGATTTGTTGAACGTTCATGGAAAAAAAAGGCTTGAAATTCGTTAATAAAGAGTCGATAAATAACAAAAATCATCAATCGATAGCGGAAAAATAAAAAAAATTCATCAACTGATAACGGAAAAATCAAAATTCATCAACCGATAGTGGAAAAATCACAAAATTCATCAACCGATAGTGGAAAAATCACAAAATTCATCAACTGATAGCAGAAAAATCGCAAAATTCATCAACTGATAGCAGAAAAATCACAAAATTCATCAATTGATAGCAGAAAAATAACAAAAATCATCAATCGATAGTTGAAAATTGCAAAATTCATCAAATGGTATCAGGGGAAAAAAAAGCAAATGGTTTCGAAAAAAAAAATCACAATTTGTCAAATATTTGTTGTTGCTTTTTTTTGAGGGGGGGGGGGGGATGTGAAACTTACCAAATGGTTTTGATATACATCAAAAGATAGCAGGGGAAAAAAATTGGCGAGTGTGACTAATAAGATTGCCAGTGGTGACAAAACAGTCAATCGACAAATTTTCAGTATTATTCGCCGATTGGCGAGTGCTAATTTTGTCCTATATGTTAGTTTTATCAAAAAGTAAGACATTAAGTAAATATTGTTTCTATCTATGAAGTCATAAACATCACTCAAAAACGCCCCAACAAAAAAATAATGAATACATAGAAACAGCTCAGCAAATCTGTTTCATTAAAGAATATTATCAGTCGCCCAAGAATCGACTGCTTTTCTTAAACTTTACTTCCAAAAAAATGAAAACATTCAGCAAATAATTTCCGTTCTCAGGTGATTAAGAGTCCATTCATGTGTGATTTTTATAAAACTCATGTCACAAAATGCAAATCATAAATATTTCACGCATTTGGAATTTCCAATCAGTTCATCAAAACAATTTAATAATTATTTACTGAATGTTTTCATTTTATTCTAAGTAAAGTTTAAGAAAAACATTAGATTCTTGGGCGACTAAAAAAGTTCTTAAATGAAACTGCTTAAATGGAGTTAAAAATGGTTCTTAAATGGAGTTCAATAACAAATCTTAATGAGAACATGCATCTTAACAATTTATCGCATGTTATGAATTCACCATTTTCGGGAACTAAAAATGTAGTCCAAAACAATTACAGGAAAAAAATTGTAAACAATAAATAAATACTCAAAAATTTAATGTAAATTGTTTGTTTCCATCAAAAATATTTAATTTGTAAGTATGAGGTAAAAAATAAATCACAATGGATTCCTAACCGCCCAAGAACTCAAATTATTTACGGAATATTTTCATACTAAAAATGTTAAAAAATGAAACAAACTAACTAAAAATACAGTCAAAAACAGTTTTTTTTTTATATATTTTAAGCATTGCACAAATTATTTACTGAATATTTTCATACTAAAAATGTTAAAAAAGGAAACAAACTAACTAAAAATACAGTCAAGAATAGTTTTTTTTTAAATATTATAAGCGTTGCAGATACATGAAGATATACTTTCTGTTCAGTGAAGCGTAAGATGAAATAGGCCTAAACCCCAGTGACAGAACTAACTATCGGGAACTTAATATGATATATATTGCATATTTCAAACTATTTTTGAAATATTATTAGCGTTGCAGACAAATGAAAATAGTTCGTCACTGGGTTTAGGCCTATTTCATCTTACACTTCACTGAACAGAAAGTAAATAAACTATAACTTACGGAAACTTAAAATAAATATATAAAAAGGAACAGAAACTAAAGAAACTAACTTACGGGAATTTAAATTAGTAAAAAATATGTTTTACAATACTAAAATGTTTAAAAATGGAAAACTATAGCTCAACAGTAAAAACTGTTGTTTGATCTTGTTAGCCAAGCTAAAAGCTCCGAGTAGTGAATGTTTGGGGCTGTGGACAGACATTTCGCCTGATCTCATTGGCGGATAAGCTCCGAGCAGTGAATGTTTGAGGCTATGGACAGACCTTTCGCCTGGTCGCATTGGCGGATTGTAAATAGCCTCAAACCAGAATGTCATATGCACGTTTGCTGTCGCTTCACTGGGAGAGCTTGAAATAGCCTCGAACCCAAAATTCCATATACACGTTTTAATTTTTAAAAAAAATCTAAATTAAAATTTAAAAATCCGGCCCCGAGGTATACTGTCCGGTGACAACATCTACACATGACAAAAATTTTAGAGTCCTAGGTGTTATAATTACGGAGAAATCCGCGGGCAGGCAGACAGACACTTACTCTTTTATAGAGATAGAGATAATGGGGGATATGCCCCCCTTTCCCTCCTTTATACTTAACCAATCAATCGCGAAAACTAATCAGGAAAAAGGAATTAACATAGTGAACCTATAAACAAAATTTGAAGGAAATGGGATAATTCTGGATGAAAAACCCATTTATATAAATTAAGGGGGGATTAGCCCCCCCGTTCCCCCCCCTTTATACTTAACCAATCAATCCCGAAAACTAATTAGGGAAGCGTCTTAACACAGTGAACATTTAACCAAAATTTGAAGGAAATGGGATAATTCTGCATGAAAAACCCATTTATATAAATTAAGGGGGGGATTATCCCCCCGTTCCCCCCCTTTATACTTAACCAATCAATCCCGAAAACTAATTAGGGAAACGTCTTAACACAGTGAACCTATACACAAAATTTGAAGGAAATGGGATAATTCTGCATGAAAAACCCAGTTATATAAATTAAGGGGGGTGGGATTATCCCCCCGTACCCCCCACCTTTATACTTAACCAATCAATCCCGAAAACTAATTAGGGAAGCGCCTTAACATAGTGAACCTATAAACAAAATTTGAAGGAAAACGGAATAATTCTGCTTGAAAAACCCATTTATATAAATTAAGGAGGGATTAGCCCCCCGTTCCCCCCTTTATATTTAATCAATCAATCCCGAAAAGTAATCGGGGAGGCGTCTAAACCCAATGAACCTATAAACAAAATTTGAAGGAAAACGGAATAATTCTGCATGAAAAACCCATTTATAAAAATTAAGGGGGGGATTAGCCCCCCGATCCCCCCTTTATACTTAACTAATCAATCCCGAAAAATAATTAGGGAAGCGCCTTAGCTCAGTGAACCTATAAACAAAATTTGAAGGAAATGGGATAATTCTGCATGAAAAACCCATTTATATAAATTAAGGGGGGGATTATCCCCCCGTTCGCCCCTTTATACTTAACCAATCAATCCCGAAAACTAATTAGGGAAGCGTCTTAACACAGTGAACCTTTAACCAAAATTTGAAGGAAATGGGATAATTCTGCATAAAAAACCCATTTATATAAATTAAGGGGGGGATTAGCCCTCCCCCCGTTACCCCCTTTATACTTAACCAATCAATCACGAAAAACTAATCAGGGAAGCGCCTTAACACAGTGAACCTATAAACAAAATTTGAAGGAAAACGGAATAATTCTGCTTGAAAAACCCATTTATATAAATTAAGGAGGGATTAGCCCCCCGTTGCCCCCTTTATACTTAACCAATCAATCCCGAAAAGTAATCAGGGAAGCGTCTTAACCCAATGAACCTATAAACAAAATTTGAAGGAAAACGGAATAATTCTGCATGAAAACCCCATTTATATAAATTAAGGGGGGGATTAGCCCCCCGATCCCTCCCCCTTTATACTTAACTAATCAATCCCGAAAACTAATCAGGGAAGCGCCTTAACTCAGTGAACCTATAAACAAAATTTGAAGGAAAACGGAATAATTCTGCATGAAAAACCCATTTATATAAATTAAGGGGGGGGAATTAGCCCCTTGTTTCCCCCCTTTATACTCAACCAATCAATCCCGAAAACTAATCAGGGAAGCGCCTTAACACAGTGAACCTATAAACAAAATTTGAAGGAAAACGGATATTTCTATGTAGAGTTATCGCATTACGTACGTACATACATACATACAGAACCGGCTGGCAAGCTATCAGGGCTTGATAGCCAGTTTGATAGCTAAAAAATCGCAATTTTAGAACGTTTTTTGCCCCTGCACCCCCTGGGGTTAGTGGCACCGACATAAAATATAGCCTATGTTGGAGCAGGGGTTGTCACCATCAATTTGCCAACATCACTTTTGAAATCGGTTCGGTAGTTCCAGAGATTACCCCCTACAAACAAACAAACAAACAATCTTTATTCCTTTATAATATTAGTATAGATGACAACATTTCGTATTTGCAAACAGAAATGTTTTTTTTTTTTTCTATATAATTTTCTAACGAATGTAAAATGTTTCATAGTTTTAATATTCGGATTTCTTTATGAAAATAAACAATTATAAAAGAAAAGCACATTTTTAGAAATGAATGAAATATAATTTGAAATTTTCAATATTTAGTTGTTTTAATGGATTAGGTGATTTAAGCTGGAATTTTTTTGCACATCTTTCTTTTTTTCTTTATTTTTCGTGTTACTTAATCTTTGTTTATTTCTCTTTTTGACATTCTAGAATATCTTTGTTATGGAGTTGGAAGGGTCAAGATTTTATAGATGTATGTTCTGCATACATATTTTATATATGTATATATTTTTAAATATTTGTGCTTTTGAAATACGCACGTACTTATAAGGTACTGGCAAGTTATTAATACAGTAACCTCCTGTGAATTAACGAATCATTATACTGTTTTTTTCTGATGCATCAATGTTATCTCATTTTTTTTAAAACAAAACCCTATTAAAACTACATTTTGTAAATATAGTTGGTCAAAACAAAAAAAAAAAGAACACAACATACATTTTAATTTTTTAACTGTCACCGGAAAAAAACGGATATAATCCTTGAAAGAGAAAAAGCTTAGCAAAGGGTGGTGGACGTCTTCATACTAAATTTGAACCAAACTCTGAATTCGCCAATACAAGCATCTGATTTTGACTTCATATTTGGCTTTTTCAATAAATTTTACCATCGGATCGGACCAAAAATTACCATCGGATAACGAGAAATCATTCGGTCAAGTAGTTTAGTTGTTTGGTTGGTTGATTTTATGACGGCCGATTATCAACACGAGGGATAGATGCCCTAAGTGGCGTGCCCACCGTGGGTGTCTTTCTAAGGGATCATAACTCGTATTTATGGCAAGGTCCGAAGAAAACCATGGAAAACTCCGAACGGTTAGGTCAACGAGTGCGACAGGGGTTTGAACACAGCACCTCCCGTCTACCAGCTTTGAGAACAGAACCTCTCAGCCACTGGTGGGGCGTCAAGTAGTTTAGAAAATATAAAAGTTTCAATTTTCGAGTTCATAATGTTAAAAACATTTATGGTTGTTGCAAAATAGAATGCAATGATTGTTATTTTTAAAACATAACTCAAAAACTACTTGGCGACTGGGACTACTTTTGGAATCAACCAACCAATTTCGTTCCAAAAGAGAAAGTGTGCTCTGATGTGTGTTATTCGAATAAACAAAAAACTAAAAAGTTTTTTGTTTGAATGTGTGTTATGAATAAAAAAATTTTTTTATTCATAACATTGTGCATATTTAATAGTATTTTATCTTTTAAAAAACCTTTTCGTTATGGACTACTTATTTATTTTTAATCAAAATATAGTTGAATGAAGAACACAGAATTTTTACAGTTTTGTCGTAATCTATCTTTTAAAAATACTTTTTGATATTTGAAAAATATATACTTGAAAGAAAAATTTTTGTATTTTTCATTTTTAAAATTCAAAACCTTTCAACAGAAATTCTCCCTGCCTTTTAAAAATTAATTTTAAAACTTTTTTTTTTATTATTATTTCTTCCTTTCAAAAATACTTTTAAAAATCTAACTTTGCATAGTTAAGAATTAATACCAATAATTCCTGCTCAAATTTTAAAGGAAAATTATAGAATTTCTTTTTAAAATTCACTTTTTAAGTTTTTAGCTGCGATTTTATCATACTTTAAAAACTATATATTTTTACATTACATCTGGTAAAATCAATAATCTGATGGCCCAAACTCACATTTTCTTTAGCTTAGAATAACGATTTCATATAAAGAAAGTCAGTAAATATATATACTTATTTTATACTTTATTTTATCCTATTTAGATTCTATTACAGCAGCTATAATATTTTTACTGCACATTATATGAGTAATATATCGTAAAGCATGCCAAGTTCTTAAATTTCTAAAACTTTCGTGTTTTAATGTTTTCTCTTTAATGGATGGTTTACCAAATAAAAAAGATATTTAAAAACAACTGTTTTTGTTATATGACTCATTGTAAAAGTTGAAAGCTATATAAATGTATATCCATTAAAAGGAATAATGAAAATGCCCATGTAACAGATAAAAGAAAAATATTCGTATTCTTGCAAAGATTATAAATAAGTGTTTTGTAATTGAGAATCTTGTATGTAGTTAAAAAGACAATCACAAAATGAATGTAAAATCTATTTCATCAAGAAAAATGCGAATAAATTTAGTATAAATTTTTCATCAAAATCAACAGAATCTTCAATAATATTTCGCCCAAAACTTATATATTTATTTTACTTTTGGGATAAATTCTGGTATTTTGGGTGCATTCAAAAAATGGCATTTAACTTTTTC
Source organism: Maratus michaelseni (assembly GCA_963931845.1). Taxonomy (NCBI): domain Eukaryota; kingdom Metazoa; phylum Arthropoda; class Arachnida; order Araneae; family Salticidae; genus Maratus; species Maratus michaelseni. Next base: position 374,368,643 of record OZ007587.1, read on the forward strand.
ACTTACCTAATCACTTATCACTTATCACTCTAACTCTCATAAAAACATTGTAAAAGGCAATTTACTTCGCGTAAGAATTTGTACTAAAAAACAAACAATATAAGCATGCTTCTGAAATAATAAATGAAAAAAAAATGTTGTTAAGTGGAAATTATAAATACAGTAAACAGAAAACATATTTAAGCATATAATGAATGTAAATATATTTTTAAGTCTCATTTTACTTTTTATGTTTAGTAATTTTTGTAAAGTATTATTAGCAAATATTTCTAAGGGTATCCCAAACAATGAACGTCATGTTTTTATACTATGTTTATACATACCTTTCTGTACAATGAGTTTTCTGCATATACGTTAAAAGTAAACTTGATATTTTAATTCCACTATGCCAGGTATGTAGTGGAACAGGTATAACTTAGATTCCACACTATGAATTCTGTTTACACTATACACATAACATTTTTTAAAGCAAAAAAAGAAACATAGAAATAAATGTCTGCGAACATGCTACTTGCATTTACTTAGAAAATTCAAGTGCAAAGTATTTTGAAATCTGTACACGTAGGAAAAGAAATGTGAAAGAAACCCCGGTAAATCTTTTTTAAAAAATCTGTACTTTAGCAAAAGTGAATTAGAGTTTATTTTAGTTCTGTATTTTGTGGGAAATTTATTAAAAGAATTAAACAAGAAGCATGAGCAATTTGAATGAATGCAGACACCATTTCTACTTTTTCTATAATATTTATTAAAATATTATAAGTTTCTTTTATTAATACTAAGGAAACATTTGAGATGTAGACTTCGCCAGATAGTGCTTGTAGCAAGTATCTGAAAGTCGATTCTAATTCTTTAACAAATTTAAATAAATATTTGGAAGATAAAATCTGATTCAAACACAATAAACATATATATTAGAGTGTATCGAAATAATTTTCGTTTTTGACGTTTCTTGCAAGACTGAAACTTTTTTGAGCATAAATAAACTTTGTCATATGGTGTGATTGGTGTGTCCCAGTTCCTCCGACAGTTTTCGGATGGTAGTGGTTCGATTCTCCTCTACTTTACTCCATAACTAGTCAAAAATCACAATTGGGGGCCTCTCACTTCTGGGTTGGATTTCAAGAACTTAACCTTTTGAATCCCGCAATAGCAGAAATCATCCCAATGCTGTGAAACCTTCAATAATCCAGGATAGCTGAAAGGATTTTCTTTCCCCTTAAATGGGTCTGGGTTCTGTCAAGGAGGTGGTCTCTCAGTGATGGATGGGGTAATGTGTTGGCATTTCTGGAGAGTACAGCAAGAAAAACAAAGTTTTTTTCAGTAACTGGATCGTAGATAAACAGAGGGGGTGTAACACCTGTCGAAATTTGAATAAAAGGAGAAGGCATTAGGGTCATTTCCACTACTTACCTAGTGAAAAAGGGGGTTCGACAAAACCAGCATTTTGGGCTATTTTGTTGGGATTCTAAAGTCATTGACTTTTTTAAAGCTTGGGATTTAAAGAGTTAAAACGTTTGGATTTTTTTTTAACTATTCCGACACTACTCTTGTCTTGGCCTCCAACTGATTGAGTTTTGTGGACAACTTTGTCCCTTTTAACGCCTAGTTTAAAATAATGCCTTAAGATGCATGAAATCTCAACATTTGTATTACTCTTTATGTGACCTAAAAATGAAAGAAAGAAGCCTGTATGATTATAAAATATATAGGGACATATATCCTCTTAAATAACATTTTATGTTCAACAATAGGGGTGAGATAGTGCCAGCTACAAGCTTTGGTGTAAAAGTATTTAAAAAAATGAAAATTCTTTTGATACAGGCTAGAATTTTTTTTACTTTTAAAAATCTATTTTTGTTTATGTTTCATATAGAGTCTAGCGCATTTTGTTACAATTATAGATAACAACTTCAGTTTTCACTTGTATTTTTAGCCCCTAAGGTGCCTATATATCATAATATTACTTCACAACATGTTTTCAGCTATAACGTTTTGACAGTGAAAAGCGATTTGTAACAGTAATTAAAATGCCACGTCTAAGATCCCAGATTTTGTTTATCAAAATTGGGTATTCAGACTATTAAATGCTAAAACGTATTTAGCAGATTTTCTTAATATAAAAACAAAATTTAATACCTCTCGTATTAAAATTCTATTTTTTAAAGACAAGAAATGTTTTGGAAAGCTGCAAAACTTTAAAAAGTATAACAAGTTGGAAATTGTACGTCAAACGTGACAAATGAGGTGCGTTCGTACTGTTATTATTTCAGTGAAAGGAATTATATCGTCTGTTATTTTGACATGATAAATTTCTGTAATAAAATAAGTATATGTGAAGTTGGCAACATTTTATCTTTTGTTGACATTTACTGAAAATTCCAATCGGAAACCTAAGCTTAACTTTTAAAATTTCAGAAGATGAAATCCATATTTAAACTCTTTTTCCATTTAATATCTATTTCTCCGGAAAAATCTATCCAAAAAACTGTTGGCAGATTATATGATTACTATAAATAAACTTTAGTATACAAATTCAGTTTTTTAATTCAGTAAATAAGGAAATAAAACATCCACTGATAAATTCCCAGTCTGATACACAGATGGCGTTGCAATCGCCGAACCGATGCTTTTTTAGTAAATACTAACCTTTAAAAGGTAGCAGAAAAAATGTCATGACGATTCGCCGTGTGGATAAAACATTACAGTGGTTTTAGTTGAACGACTTTGTTGATAAACAAAAAAATGGATAAACAAGAATTTCAAGAATTGTTCTTTGATGGGAAAAAACGCCGTTCAAACAAAACCTTGACTTGATAAGCATTATCCGGACACTGCACCAGAGAAATCAACCATTTTTGATTTGTTTGCTGAATTTAAACGTGGTCGTATGGACACGAGTGATGCACCACGCAAAAGAGGTGGTTACTCCGTAAAACATAAAAAATGTCCACAAAATCGTTTTGAGGAACATTAAAGTGAAGTTCCAGCAGATAGCGCAGACTCTGAAGATATCCAAGGAACGTGTTGGTTTTATTTTGAATAAACATTTGTCTATGAAAAAGCTGTTGTCAAAGTGTTGACTTTTGACCAAAAACAACAACGAGTTCTGAGCACTGTTTGAAGCTTTTTCGTTATAAAATTATTATTATTAATCATTTATTAAATTATTATTATCAAATTATTATTATTAAATTATTTTAAAATTATTATTATTAAATTATTATTATAAAATTATTATTTTTAAATTATTATTATTATTTTTAAATTATTATTATTTATTATTAAAGTTATGTTATTTATTAAAGTTATAAAGTCATAAAGTTATAAAGCTTTGTTAAAAAGTTGTGTTTTCTTTATTAGACCGGGAACTTATCAGCCCATGTGTTAAACAAAAAGTTTCATAACAAAATGAAAACATCGATTTACTCAAATTGGAAAGGGCTGTTGTCAAAGTGGGTGCCGCGCGTGTTGACTTTTGACTAAAAACAACAACGAATCGATGATTCTGAGCATTGTTTGGAGCTTTTTCGCTATAAAATTATGTTACTTATTATAAAATTAGTATTATTATTTATTTATTAAAATATTTTTATTAAATCATTATTATTATTATTATTATTATTAAATTATTATTATTTATTATTAAAGTTATGTTATTTATTAAAGTTATAATGTTATAAAGCTATAAAGTTATAAAGTTATGTTAAAAAGTTGTGTTTTCTTTATTAGACCGGGAACTTATCAGCCCATGTGTTAATACGGCTCTATCTTAGAAAAGACGTAAACACCGTGGAAACTTAGAATCATTACTTATCATGGGATATCAGTGATTTAATTACTTATGATTGGACATATTAGATTGAATAATATCAATATAACTTGGTAATAGAATTTATAAAATGTCATATACGTCATATATAACTAAATAACACATGTCAGATAACATGGAGATGCATCTCGGTCGCTGGACGAATAATCACCGGAAGCTGCTATAACATGAACGTACTAAATTAAAAAAAAATCAAATTACTTAATAAATATTTTTATTAATATCTTTTTAAGTTTTGATTCGATTTTCATAAAATTTTAAATGACTCGACAAAATTCTGCAACGAATATATTTATTAAACTTCAAACCATTCGGTCGGGTAGTTTTTGTGCTTTTATATACGGACGGACAGAGGGACAGACCAAACGACGGCTATAGGTGCTACGATTTATATAATTACGAACGCACATAAAAATAATAAAAATCCATGACAATCTGAAAATTCATAAGCTGACAATTATGCTTTTTTTTAACGAGACATTTTTCCGCAATACAGTTTAAGAAATGATTTAAATTGTATGTTTAAAGTATATCTTAACTTTCATGTGCCAAATCTTATTGGTTAAGTTTAAAAGCTTCATTTCTGATACAATTTAGTTAAATGAAAATCGTCTTTAAAAACAAACAACAACAAATAACAATGAAATGAACAGATTTCATGCAAACATTTTGACTCGGACGTTTTTCAAAATATATCACTATATCAAAGCAGTACATTATCATAATAGTTCTATTTCACACATTACATTCTTCGATAAAGTCATAATTATTACTTTAAATTTATTTTTCAAACTTTACTGCACAAAATATGAATACATTTTCTGCAGCAAAGAGAGCAGCTACACATGTAATCATGCACATCTGTTGTATACGGCGATCTCTCATTCTCTAGAGGAACATTTGCAAAGAAAATTTTCTTTCAACTCCATTAATCCTGACTACAAAAGTTACTTCTTCTTTAATATTGTCTCAGAATCTCTACAACAAACTGGGAGTTGAAGCGGAGCAAACGGATTTTGTTGAAACTTGTTAGAAACTTTTAACACTTCTCACAGAATTTTGTGGAATAAAACTTAATTTAGCTTTAAATATTTCTATACGCGTTCTGTGCTTACTCATTTAAAATAAAAGGATGAAATATATCTTACCTTCACAATGAAAAGTGTGATCCTTGAGTAAATTTATTGTGAATATGAAAAACAATCTACTTCCAAATTTGTTAAGTAAAATGAAATTTTAATATAATATTAATGTAATAAAACGTACTTTTTCTTGTTTTCAATTTTATGCAGGTGTATGACAAATTACTAATAAATTTTAATACAAATTTTAGCTGATTAAAATAGGTATTTTTTTTTGTATTTTTCCCTATTATCATACGTACTCTCCACGTAGCATTGTATATTTGAATACTGAATGATACGGAATGATATTCGCAGCTTTAAAATTCAAACATGAATTAAAAACATATGAAAAAGAATGAAATTAAAAGAAACTTACCTCAAAAGACTTGAGCGAGAATATAAATTGTTCTATGTACAGTTGTAGAAAAGAATGTATACACCTAATAACTCTACTTCACATGATGGTATGAAAATGTAACTGGTAGCATTTGATTAGTAATAACGTCTACTAACTAACGTTGTACTTTAATTTTGCTTATAAGATTGTCTACATATATAAATTGTTACAAACTAAAAAAGATCAATGCTATCGCCGAATTTTGACATAATTTATAGATTCGTCGGTAAATTTTAACTTTGGACATACATTTCAAATAATGTGTATTTTGAAATTTCTATTAAAAGACATATAAATTGTAACATATGCATTTTTTTACAGAATCCGATTTCTAGAAGTCTCAAAAATCTTAATTCAAAATTACAGCTCACCCCGTGAAGTAGTTTTTCAGTTATGTATAAAAAACTACCTACATTGCAATTTGTTTTTAAACGATTGAAAATTTATTTAATATTAGTTTCAAACTTTAAAACTGCATATTGTCTAAACTAATCGACTGAATTCCTTACCCTTCGGTATCCATAGGTAACATTTCCAAAGAATCCAAATATGATGTAAAACAAAGTGTTAGTATTGAAAATGTCGACATTTGCTACAATTGCTCTATATAGACGATCCCCTAAGCCAAATATAAGTGTAACATTAATTAGTAGACGTTATTACTAATCCTGTTTGTAACAGACACATTTTTCTATGATATTTTGCGCGTGAGTTATTATAGGGTATTTTTTTTTCCTACGACTGTACAGTTAAACTTGATTAATCCAATATTGTTTTACTATACAACGTTAAACAATACATTCATAATATATCTAATACAAGCTGGGTAGATAAATCAGTCATATACTTTAAAATCCCCTCAAAAATTTCAAAAAATATATTACATTTCTTTTTGATTTATTAGGATAGATTTTATGTTTTCTTTAATTTTTTAACGAATTTATTTTATCTTTATAAATACATCTGTAGCAGTTCTTCTTCTAAGTAATCTTAGAGAAAATGCTCTTAGAATTGCATTGGGATTCATTTAGGATTCAATTTCAGTAATGGAAAAAAAAGTTTCTATTAAAATAAGAGGCTTTATAATGCCACCATTTTACTATATCAGTGGCACAATGATTATTTTCGTTAAAAAGCTACTATATAGTAGAATACTAGAATACAACTTATGTAGTGTTTAAAAAAAGTTAGCAACAGGCGAAATACTTATTTTCAGACTGTGCATATAGTTATGGTTCTCTAAATGTACTATTCTCTAGTTAAGACTCGAAATATAAAATTATAATATATTTTAAAACTTAATAAGAAATTTGACTTTTTACTTTCTTCTATCTTTACAAGAAAAAAGTATTGGATCATGAAAATTTTCGACTTCCTCTTTTCGACGGATTTATACGTTTTAGAAAGTCCTGAACACGATTTGACAGTTTTTAGAAAATGTCTGTTTGTCAGTCTGTGACTCTGTCTGTCTGTCTGTATGTGACAAAAATTTTGTGGGCACTCTATCTCAAGAACTAATGCACCAAAGCGTCATATACCGTTAGTCCCTGATATAAATTGGAGTTGATTAGGTTTTGGAGAAAATCGCCTAACAGGTGGCGCTTCTATGCTGCATTTTTCGGAATTTCCGCAATAGCTCTATGTCAAGAACAATTGCACTTATTTTCATCAAACTACAGATTCAGTTAGAACTTGACATAAATAGAAACTGATTACGTTTTTGTGTAGCTATTCCAAAAGGTGGCGCTGCTATACCACTTTTTTCTTTATTTTTATAATAGGTATATCTCAAGAATTAATGCATGGATTTTTCATCAAACTTTAGATTCAGTTAGACATTGACATAAGTTGTTGTTTATTAGGTTTTGGTCTAAATCTCCCAACATATAGCGCTGCTATTCTGCATTTTGCAGGATTTACACGATTTTGGCAATAGTCATATCTCAAGAACTGATGCACGGAATTTAATAAAACTTTAGATTCAGTAAGACCTTGATATAAATTGGTACTGATTCTTTTTAGTGTATGCGAAACCTGTTTGAAATAGAAGAAAGTTTTGAGATTGGCACATCCGATTAGTTAAATTGTAAAATCAATACCAAAAGTGTTCTTTCATTCTTGTTTGTTTACTGTGTGAATAACTAAACTGTAGGAATAACTAAAATTATAGTCATAATTTAAAGTAGTTGATTGTGCAATCCCAAAATTTTCTTCTATATCATACAGGTTAATACTTCAAACTTCGCTATCGCAGTGCCAATAAAATTAATATTTTTTGCTGTTCTGTTGTACGTCAGCTACTTGCGAAGCGACGAGCTACCTTCGCTGAACGAGGAGCCTAATTAAAACAGACATATGACAATCGAGAAAATCGCACAAAAATCGCTGTCACAGAGCCTATTTCCGTCGGAAAAGCCCCAAATTCAATTGGAACCTCTAGTCAATAATCGAAAACATACTTATAAAATTTTGTTCAAATCTATGCATAACTTTATGTACTTTTTGATAAGAAAAGGAACAAAAATCGCTACTACAGCACCCCCTTCTGGCGGAATATCTCCAAATTCAAGATGCACTTCCTGGCCATAGTCGCAAACCTATAAAAACAATTTGGTTGAATTCTATACAGAACTTTATACGCTTTTCGATCAGGACTGACACACGGACAGACGGACATTTTCTAAAAAAAAAAAATTTTCGGGATCTCTGACCCCTAAAATATGTAAATCCTTCGAAAACCGGAAATCAAAAAATATTTCTAGTTCAATACTTTCTTCTATTATAGATAGAAGAATGTAAAAAATTATGTCCGATGTGTCAGAATGCATAAAATGTCAATGTAACTGGATTAAAACTGGCGCAAATAATGTTCGTTCTAGTAGTCCATAAAAACGCATTTGACACTTTCCAATATGTGCATGAGATTTCCGCTAAATTTGATTGTTTTACTCCTTTTCCGACAGCTGTCTTTAATTAATATATAAAACAAAAAGGAAACAACCCTTTCCAAAACAAAACTTACGGGAAAGCTTTTTTTTCCCTCTAATAAATATTTTTGGAGAAATACATTGATTTTCTGTTGCGCAATTAAATATGCTATACATGATTACTCTAAATGGACCATAACTCGTTTTTTCCTCAGATGTATTATTTTAAAGTGACAAAATGATGTATTCACTAAAAATATATATTTAATGTTAATAAATGAAAACTATTTATTCCATAACTTATTTTAAAGTTTTAATAATGTCAAAAAATAATTTTATCTAATCAGTTTTACTTTAAAATGAAGCATCACAAAAATGTTAAATTATGTATATATATACTTTAACATAAAAACTCATTTTGAAACTTCTATTTCAGAAAATTCTTACATACATATGTATTATTTCAACTGATTCATTATTATTTAAACAACTTCATTATCCCTCGTATTCTGTGCCAAATCAGTCTCCGTATGGCCAAATTCCAACATTCCTTTAATTTTAAATTAGGAAACCTTGGAGAAAAATTCAATATGTGTAAGTGCATTTTAATAATTTATTTTTAGTCTTTCAAGACTACGGCATATCATTAATAATGAATTTAATTGCTATCATTTCAGAACTAAACGTAAAGCATTGAGAGGTAAAATGGATTCTACAGTTTCCTGCATGTTTGTTTCTTTAATGTAAAATGTTGAATGGAATTTAAAGCAACATTTCTCTTATTATACAGTTTTTTAAAACTTTTAAATACGTATAAATTAATTTTGTCAGAAAATATTCACAGTGAAATTTAATAATATATTTCATAATGAACTTTATATTAACCAGGGTTCACTGATATATATCACAGGTTATTTATCTTGATAAATGTTAGCGGATATATGTCAATGAATATATAACTTGATATATATCATGATATCTAACCGAAATGTATTTTCAAAATATCTGGATGCTCAAAGCTTTTGATATTTTCATATATTTTATATTTATTTTAAGAATATCATGGTGCGTGAATTTTTTTATATCTTGAGTTAAAACTAGTAAAAATCAATTTTTCAACTGTTATTGACGTAGATAAAGAACGTTTGATTTGGCAGTAAATATTTTAGCCAAAAAATTTTTTTTCCAAGCTTTACAGTTAAAGCTAATTTTTTTAATCTAGAACCAATAATTATGTGAAACAATATATACTCACAACAACCATTGAAAGATAAACTATCTAATTTAAATAAGAAGTTAATTACAGCTGCATTAGAAAGACTCTCCTCTGGTATTGTTATAGTTCAGTTTAAACTGCACAACATGTTAGGGAATGAAGGAGTAGACATGCTTACAATTATATTCAGATTTTTGAATAAAAACAAACTATTATGAATTTAAAATTTTGTTACTGAAAAAAATAATACCTGATACATAATATTAAAACCTATTGATTGCTTTTTGTGAGTGTAAAATATAAATTGTGTCTGTTTTCAATTAATTGATCTACAAATTTGTTACGTAAGTGAAAATAACTAGTCGGATGTGCCAATCCCAAAACTTTCTTCTAACTCAGTCATGTTAATACTTCAAAATTCGCTATCACATCGCCAATAAAATCAATATTTTTCGTCATCCTGTTGTACGTCAGCTTCTTGCGAATCGTCGGGTTACCGGGATGCGATCAACTGCTGTATATACTAAACTACAAAAAGTCCATCTGGCCTGTACCGACAGGAACAGATTCCCTATTCCTTGGTTTTACGATTTTAGCTAATTTTACTGGAAAACACGAAGCTAAAATGCGTGGAACCCAATTAAAGAAGATTTAGTCCCAGTTCTTGTCAACATTGAATTTGAATGAGAATACCGCCAAATTAGTCCTCTACAGCCAAGTTGGCTTCGTTTGTGGCAACCTATTTTTGTCGCCAAATTTGGCGATATTTCGCCAACTGTCACCAAGCTTGGCGAATATAAATATATAGTGTTAAGCATATAAGAATAGGAACAATGGTTACAACAATGAAAGAGAATTTGCCGAAACCATGTTAACTAAAACTCATAAATTAAACCCGTTTATGGATGAATTCTGCGGTCTTGTTTGAAAATGTCAGCTACCCTAAAATTTCAAACCGCTATATCTCAGCCATTTTTTAAGATAGAGGCAAAACAAAAATTGCCCCGGATTCTCCGGATCAAGGCCAAACATTTAACAAAAAAAAACTTTTAAGATTTCTAATTTTTTGTACATTTTTTTAAATTTGAAATCTTTAAATGGCTATCACAGCGACCCCTTCTGGCGGAATATCACGAAATTCAAGTAGGACCTGCTGGCCATAGCCAAAAACATAGAAAAAATGTTTTAATTATCTGCATAACATCATACACTTTTCGATGATAAAATAGTGAAAATTGAAAAAAATCTCAATCGCAGCGACCCCTTTCGTCGAAATATCCCCAAATTCAATTTGTACCGGCAGTCTATAGTCAAAAACATAGAAAAAAAATTGTTCAATTATCTACATAATTTCATACACTTTTCAATGATACAATAGTGAAAATCGCACAAAAATAGCGATAGCAGCGCCCCCTTTCATCGAAATATCCACAAATTCATGTAGGACATGCTTGCTATAGCCAAAAATATAGAAAAAAAATGTTGTTCAATTTGAAGCATAACTTCATACACTTTTCGATGATGCAATGAGGACGGACAGACAGACATTTTGTAAAAACATGTTTTTTGGAATCTCTGACACATAAAACGTTTAAATCCGTCGAAAACCGGAAGTGAAAAAAAATTTCGATTACAATACTTTCTTCTATTATAGATAGAAGAAAGTAAAAATGAAAAATACATTTAGAACATTACTTTTTTAAGTGTTCATGCTAAGTGCAACATGTTTTATTTCCTAATTTTTATTAAGAGTGAAAATATTTATAATTATCAAAATAATGACTATTTTGGATACCTATATAAAATATCGGATAAATAAAAAAATATCGGATATATATTAAAATATACGATATTTTTAGGTTTTTCGAAAATATGACATTTATGAAACCTGATAATAGTTATATTTTTCTCAGAAAGCGCATTCCTATTTTAAAATACACTGCAAATAGATTTTAACTATAAAAGTGCAATTGCAAGTAAATGATATTTGCATTAAAAAACATGTAAATGTTTTTGGTCCAGAAAAAGAAACCCAGAAAAAGAAACTGATTAAAACTACAAAACATATTTTTTGAGTACAATTTGTTGTTTTAGCAAACTTGGAGTAAAATTGAACCATTTTATTTCAATTAACAAAACATTTTTGCTGACGATACAATTTTTTTTTGGAATTGCAAAAAAAAAAAAAAAAAAAATTGTTGATTCAAACAAAATTTTTATTGACCCATATTTAAACAAAAATTTTGTTTAAATATAGGTCAATGGAAATTTTGTTTGAATCAACAAAAAAAAAAAAAATTGTTAAAAACCACTTTTTTTTTGCAATTCCAAAAAAACATTTTGTATCGTCAGCAAAAATGTTTTGTTAATTGAAGTAAAATGGTTCAATTTTACTCCAATTTTGCTAAAACAACTAAAATGTACTCAACAAAAATGTTTTGTAGTTTTAATCAATTCCTTTTTCTGAGTGTAAATTTTTATGATTCAACATATTTTAAACTTGCTAATTTAACGTTTCAGAAATTTTAACGTAGTGTTGTGTCATTTTGGTAAAAATATTCTTTGATATATTGTAAATAATTTCTGTTTAACATTTAACTATTTGATGGTGCAAAAATGCAGAAGCTCCAAAAGATGGTTCAGTTGAATTTTCAAAACTTCCGGTTATTATGGATTTTTAACAATTATTCAACTTTTTACTTGTAACAGCCACTTATAACAAACTGTTCTCTTCAATCTCAATTACTACTTCATTGTACGGGGATATCAGTTTGTTGCATAGTGGTTAGAACACTCGTAAAATATCAAGTGTTACCAAGTTTGACATTGCTTCACCAAAGGATAAATGTAGCCAATTAATTGGTCAAACATTTGACTAGCTGATATGATTACAACAGAACACCAAATGTCTTCGTGAAATGTTGAACAAAATTTTTAATAGTATAAATTAAAAAAAATTAATAATTGTATATTTAATAATTGTAACTTGTATTGTAATCATTTACTTGCGCTATAATCATTACAATACATGCGTACTACGGGAATCTATAGACATACTAACCAGGGAAAAGGAAACACGTAATGATATGTTATCTGCTACATACCACATATTTGGTAAAATCTACTTGGTGTTAATGGCATATTTCGTTTTCAATAGCCCACCTCGCTCAATAGACTCACTACCTACTTTTTCAAAGTGTGGTTTTGCATTCCGATATTTAACAAGTGTGCATTCTAGAATTTACTGAATTTTTCTCATTCATCCCATTGATGATGGATAGGATCTGGTTGAAAACGCTTGGGAACTCCGGTGAACTTTTTAAAATCTATGAAATAGTTTTAATGTTTTAAAACCTTATATATTGTTTTACACTTCCTTTAGTAATTAATAAATTATAAATCATTTTAAATGTTTTCCTTTTTTGATTAGTATACTAAGGTTAATTTGACGTTCCAACTGTACATATAGAATTTTTTCTATATATTTAATACACTGTAGCTATTTTCCCAATTTTTGCGAAATTATTTTATGGTAGTGATAAAGACACCTTTCTGAATCTCATAATTTCTGTAATATATGCGTCCACTTTAGATTTATTTGACTCATTCAACAAAATGGTATTTAGTTTTATTTCCTTTACATATCCCCATGACACATTAAAGTTTCCGCAAAAGGCATTATGGGACATTCATGTAACGTTTTGTTGAGTCGGTGAACAATATTTCATAATATTTTCATAATTGTTGCATTTGCAATTCAAAAAGATTAGTAAGTATTCGTAACGTACTTTGGGGTGTATTATTTCTTAGAAAAAAATAACTGTTGAAACTTGTAGAAAAAATGGATCATTATAGTATAACCAGGCTCATCAATCTGAAATCACAATTTCATAAAGTCCCGAAAAGTTGTGTATAAACTTTAAGAGGTGACAGATCACACTGCAAAAATATTGTAAAAAAATAAAAATTAAAAAACTCTCAAAACAGTTATTCCGTCATAAATACATGTTGTCTCAATCCAAACCAAATCCGTATTTTCAATCATAACTTTAACACTAACAAAGATACTGTAACTACATTTTTAACAAAATTACATTTCGTTCGAGGAAATCTCTTAAATTACTCAGAGCTTCTGGAAATGGCTATGATATCCGTCCAAACACTAATCTAGACTCTCCGTAATTAAGAATGCATTCGAGTACACTGTTACAAATTTTGTGCGGGATCGAACCAAATTTTGGTGCTGAAGTAGCTGCAACCATAGAGTGGTATAATCTTATTACAACTTTTGAAGCTATGGTTCAGTTGGATCTCCAAAGGATGGATTGAAATTTCATCATATTATGGTTGCAACTACTGCAGAATCAAAAGTTGTTTCAACCCTGTGCAAAATTTTTAACAGTATATCATATCATAATACTATATGGTATCGCACAGTAATATCGCACATCACTGAACTAATTCCAACACACTTTGTATGATATCAAATAATTTTACACAAAATAAATTTATTCTGTTGAATATATTGATAAATTACCTTCATCGGTTTAATTTCATGAATGAAGATCAGCTTGCAGTGAAATATCTTGTATTTATGACACAACAAGTCGATTACGACCCTTAGTTTACTATATAAAAAATAATTGTTTGAATGTGCTCTATAACATTTTAACCTGTGTATACGACCTTTTAAGAAATACTATGTTCTAATTAACAAATCTTATATAAATCCTAAATAAAACAATTTATATTTCGACTAAGTTAAAATTTAAATGAAATTACATTTACTAATTTTCTCTCTTGTGCTCTGTAAGTGTTGCTCTAAAGAAAACCAAATGCTCTGTAACTCTGCACATTTGTTATTCCGAAAGTCTCCTGTTCTCTAGGGACACATTTGCAAAGTAACTACTACTTTCTACTTCATTAATCTCTACTGCAAATGTCATTTCTTTTAATGTGGTTAAATATCCTCTTACAAAAAGGTATAACTAAAATAAAGTGAACGAATTTTGTTAAAACTATATCTGAAATATTTAACGTTTTCTGAGGTATAAAACATCACTTAGATATGTAAATTTCTTACCACACTTGCAATTAGAATATTGTGTTTGTCTCTTTTTATATAGAAAATATCATTCATTTGGATTTATATGATTTCCGCTCATAAAGGTACTGTTATCTTAAATTGGGGGTACGTTGTTAAAAATAGATACTTAAAAATAAGCAAAATGAACCTTTTTTTAGAAGTTTCTTAGCTTATAATAGCTGCCACAATTTAAATATTAATTATGGGAAACTCATACACTCATTTGTATACCACAGAGGAGGTAAATGGAACGATACATAACACATCTTCTCTCAAAAGACTTTCATTATTGTCGTCTCTTAAATACATGGAATAAACCTAAACAGACCTAGATCTTCATATAAAGTGATATACAGAATATTAAGATAATCCAAGTCTCTGAAGGTGTTCGAAACAATATCATGTTGTGTTATACTCAGCGACATACCGATTTGATAAATCCCACACAGGTTCGATATTCGGGAATATATTTATATTAATCGACAATACTATCTGAAACTATGTATTAATATTTATATCTAAGTTTCATACACTCGTCTGTGAAATAATTTTATTTCCAGGAGTATGATTAGGTGCAGATTCTCATTTTTGAGTAGATTTCTTTAATAGTGCATTTTGAAATTAATGTTTCATATATTTCAAGTAAAAAATCTAGTACAAAATTATAATATATAATTTATGTTCTAACAAAATAAATTTTCATGTACTAATACTTCTCTGTTTAGTATTTCTGTAAAGAAAACCAAATTCATTTATATCCTTGCACATCTGCTGTTTAGAAAGTCTCCTGTTCTCTAGGGAAACATTTGCAAAATAACTTTCCTTTTTACTCCATTAATTCCGACTACAAAAGTATCTTCCTTGTTAATGTGGTTAAAACATTGCATGCAACAGAGTTGAAAAGGAATAAGGCAAACGAATTTCCTTAAAACTTTGTCAGAAACGTTTAATGCTTTCTGCCTAACCTATGACATATAAAATGTAACTTAGCTATGTCTAAATTGAAGATCATTTGAAATTGGGAAATTGCATTTTTCCTTTTAAAATCGAAAATAGCATTCACTAGCGTCATTTGATATTTTAGTTGGAGGACGAAAAATTTTTATTTGTACATAATAAATCCAGATTTTGTATTGACTTTAAGAAAGCTATATTTTTAGTCTTATATTTGTGCATATTTAAAAGAAATATTTTCACTATTATAATTTATTAACATATCGGTAAAAAAACGATAAAATTAAAATTAAAATAAGGAAAGAATAAATAAAAGTACATAATGATTTTTTTAAGATACAGAAGGGAAATTTCCCTCCCTAAATGCCGCCTCTGATGGCATCTCGCAAGGGTTTCAAGTTTTCGGCTCACAAAAGTGTCATTATAATAATATGCTGACACACTACAAAAAAAGGATACATAAAATAAGCAAAATGTACACATTACAAGCTTAAAATAATTCCGATTATTTAAGTCTCACTTGAAAAGACAGGTGCACTCTTTTTCAGAGTACCAGAAAGGTGTAAACAATATGACACACGTCGTCACATACGTTTAGTTTGATACATTTCTGACATATTCTGAACACGATGGCTAAATAAACCAGGCCTTCAAAGATCAACTCAACCCGTTACGGATATATTATATAAGGTTAAAACGTGATTTAAGAAAGCATTTTTTGTCTTTTAGTCAACGAGATAATCATTAGACCTCAGGGATTAAATACAGGTTTTTTTTTTAACCGACACTATTCAGAGCCGCCGGTAGCTCGTTCTAATAACTGGATTGACACAAAATTTTATAAATGGAATAAGCAAACCATGAAAAAAAGATTCCAACAATAAAAAAATTAGTTCCAATCACCGCCGATAGGGGGAAATTTGGCACTGTACATTGACAGAAAACATCAGAAACAGGCCAAATTAATAATTTGTATAAAATGCAATGTTTTATTCATATACATTTCCCGACGAGGATTTCGACTACATTCAATGGGACCACCGTTCTCTTGCACCACACCTTGTATTCTTTGTACAACATTTTCAACGGCCGAGCGTAAAATGTCACATGGATTAGCCCTTACTGCATGTTTTAGGTTGTCTTTTAAGATACTCAGATTTGTTACTCCCCCAAGATAAACTTTCGATTTCAAATAACCCCAGAGCCAGAAATCGCAAGGAGTGAAAACCGCAGACCGGAGCGGCCAGACATATTGAAAGCAACGACTGATAACTCTTTGGTCAATGAAGTAATGGCGCAACAGCTGCTTTACTTTTACACCAATATGTGGTGGTGCACCATCCTTCATAAAAATTATCTGATCCAGACATTGTCTCTGTTGAAGTTGTGGAACGACAAAACTAGTCAGTATATTATGATATCTTTCTGCGTTAACGGTACACGTCACTGGTCCTGTCGCAGTAATGTTCTCAAAAAAGAATGGTCCTAGGATGAATTCAGCTGTAAAGCCACACCAAACAGTCATATTTGGTGGATGTAACGGCGTTTCAACAACTGTATGAGGTTGTTCAGTGTACCAAATTCTACAGTTATGAGTATTAACAGACTCATTCAATTGAAAATGGGCTTCATCTCCCCATAAAATTCTCCACGGGAAAGCATCATCGACTTCCATTCTTGAAAGAAATGTCAGAGCAAATGTCAGTCGTTTATCTTAATCATTAGGTTGAAGTTGTTGCAAAGAGCTGATCTGGTATGGATAGTAGTGGAGAATTCGCCCGTAGTAGCGGAGAATGTAGTAGTGGAGATAGTAGTGGAGAATGTTTATCCGTAATTGCAGCTCATTTAACCAAACAATGTTTGAGTTATGTTAAAAAAAAGCATTGCAATTTGTCTTACAAAGATTGAATATGAATTAACATTATGAGT
The DNA here is from genome assembly GCA_963931845.1 of Maratus michaelseni. Lineage (NCBI taxonomy): Eukaryota > Metazoa > Arthropoda > Arachnida > Araneae > Salticidae > Maratus > Maratus michaelseni. The sequence goes on from OZ007587.1 coordinate 374,386,105, forward strand.
TGCAAACTTTAAATTTTTAAAATTCTAAAACCTGCTTTCCGAATGACATCCATTTGGTATACTAAGATATAACTAACTGAAAGATCAAAAATGATTTCAAAATTGGAAATTAGTTCTATGAAAATTTAAAAGTGGGACCCCACGGTGAACGCCTGTTTTACCTTTCCCATTTTTTCTCTCAAGATCTTCCTTGAAATTTATTCGCAACGTGTTTTACAGTTTTCTGAAATTCCAATGCCTTCCGTGATAGAGACTAGTATTTGAGTGTTTTGACTATATATATAACTATGTATATAGGAAAATTTCAAAAATGTTCATGTATTACATTCATCATGAGCATGAAAGTACAAATATATACCCATTTCGTTAAAAATATATTTAGTAAAATATCAAAACTTTCTGAATTTCCCTTTTTCCTTATTACTCGTGAAATTTTTAGTGCAATAAAATAAAAATATGTCCAATTTCATGCATAAATATTATCTATTGAACTAAAGAAAATTAAATGCATTTCTAACCTCGCACACCAGATGTTCAGTTCATCTCATGAAATTCTCTTATGGTATAGGAAAACATTTACAAAGACATTTTTCTTTTTACTCCATTAATTCTCCCGACCGAAATCACTTATTTCCTATTGTAGTTGCAACATCGCTGATAACAATGTCGGAAGAAATTAAATCGAAAGAATTTCGTTAAAAGTGTATTAAAGATATAATATTTAACGCTTTCTGGCAATGTTATGAGATATAAAACTTAAACTTAACTGTGTCTAATTTCTACCGCATATGAAATTAGAATATAAGATTTTTCTTTCCTAAATATCAAAAATTTCATTATTCATGATCATCTGACATGATAGTCACCCACAAAAAGTTTTATTTTCACAGAGTTAAAAAATGGGTACACAGACGAAAAAAGTACTCATTTTTTAATTTTAATTTTTTTAAGCATCATTTAACATCTTTACATCCTTTTTTGTATGAAATACAAGCATCTTAGGTAAGAAAATTTTATTTATCCTAGGTTCACAAACATAATATATTTTTACTTTTATATCTCATTTTTTTGTGATGTATGCGCCTCTTCCCCCACATTCCCTAAAAATAGAATATAATAAAAATTTCCAGACAGTAACTAACTTAAGATTATTAACGTATTAACATAACAATTGTAACGTCAATTTTATCAACACATTATCATATCCATGACAGAAATTTAAGAAAAGAAAAAAAGCATAAAGTGTAATGCCGTAAAATTGTTTTATTTTTGTCAGATACTTCAAAATATTTTAAAATCTAGTCACTTTCTTACTACATACTTACACACGCGTATCAGTGAAATTTACCATCTCTTTTTTTTTCGGAAGAAGACGCACAGGGGTAAAATTCCCAAAACGCTACATTCTTAAAAATTTGCAGCAAACTGTCAAGTCATTCGATCGATTTTATAGAAAAAGGTTAGAAAATCGTTATTTAACTATATTCTGACCATAATATGGGTAATAATATGGTCAGAATAGAGCTAAATTACGGTTATGTAACCGTTTTTCCTAAAAACGTTCATCAAATTTTTAACAGTGTTGCAAAAACCCGAAAAGTAAGAAACTTACTAGATTTCTATAAATTATTCCATGACAAAAACCCTAAATTGGAAGTTACACACTTTCAACACACAACTTTGCATATTTGTATATCAGTGCCCTAAAAATATACATTTAGCTCACCTTTATGACGTAAAATAAGACATTATAGTTTATTTTAACGCAAACCGTCGTGATTTTAGAATTTTGAAATTAACGAAACAAGTAAGAAAAAAGAAAAAAAATTAGTCAATTCCTACTTAGGTCAACAAAGAAAATTTTATTTTAGATACTTTTTATTAAATAATTACAATTAATATAAATATGTATATACATATGACAGAATCACACTGTTAAGTGGCGAAATTTTTTTCTCCCATATGAAATTAAAATTAATTAATTAAACTTAATTAATGAATTAATATTTGAAAAAAACTGAACATCAAGTGTCATCCACTACAAGTTTAAAAAAATGTATTTGAACTTGAGTGATTGAATAAAAAGTATCTTATTAACGATTGGAAATTTGAAAAAGATATATAGATACATGTAGGGAGAGTGTGAACTAATAGTAGAATTTGAAAAATTGTTCAAAACGATACACTAAAAAACTAGTATTACGTATTATGAAGGAATGTGTATATTAGGAATGTATTTCATACAATATGTATCACTAGGTTTTGGTAGTAAAAATTCACGAATTTTTGAGAAAGCCTTTACAGAATGAACCATTTTTTATTTACTTACATATTTTTATTTAAAAAGAATATATATATATTAATCTCACCAAATCCAGTCGTACTGAGAAAAACATTTTTTAATTTAACCTTTGAAACTTGACTAATTTTAGTTGCTACTTTTTGCTTCTTTGAGAGAAGATTCAGTTTTATTACTTGAATATTTTACTCGGCAAATGCACGTAATGGCCTTGCATTTAGCTCTGAGATTCATAAAATTACACTATACGGTATCCGCGAACTACAAATTTTATAAAATACAAATATCCCAGTTATTTAATAACGCAAAAATATTTGGGTACTTACGTATTATCCATGCCCTGAAGATTTAATTGCTCCAACAATGGCGCCGATAATACTATCTACAGTAACCCTTATTTTTTGACATCGGTATAATTTATTTTTTATAATTTAATTATTTATTGTTTATTTATTTTATTATAGTTTGTATTTGTTATAGTCCATAGTTTAATTTTTTATCATATTTTATCGTTTATAGTTTTTTGTTCTTTATTTATTATAGTATATTTATTTTATTGGGTTGTCCGGAAAGTTCGTGCCGTTAGGGAAAATCAATTTGTACCGGAAAATTTTGCCCGTTAATTATTATACGAGGGGCAGTCGGGAAATAAGTTTCCCCCTGGCGACTGTGGACAGTTGCAGCCAATAGCGCCATCTACCCAGGCACTGCAACAGCGTCATCTGCTTGATCGCGGTCAACCTCTACCCAATGGTATCGGTGTCTTGCACGTTTGCGTTCACCTGCTTTGTCGTCTTTCGCCCATAGCCGTTCAACGCTTTTTCCGTATGCAAAGACCTGCTTTTTTCCTGGAGGGCTTTTTGAAGCTTATAAAGCGGTATGACAAATGTCTCAATGTACTTGGTATTTATGTGTGAAAATAAAGTTATGTTTTATCTTTAATGTCTCATTACATTTTTTGTCTTTCATTCACACCTCTGTCCACAGTCGCGAGGGGAAACTTATTTTCCGACTGCCCCTCGTACATTAGATATCGGAGTCAATGTCTAATAACTAAATGATAGAATTTTCCGCTACGAATTGACTATCCCAACCGGCACGAAATTTCCTGACAACCCAATATTTTACTTTTACATTATTTGCCATTTTTAACAATGTTATGTATTAATAATATAAAATTACTGATTTGAATGTGATTGAAAACTATAAACAAGGTGTGCAATTCACAATCATTTTTGGCAATCTTTTTTCAGATCACGGGCAATAAGTAAATACCGATATTTGAGTTTTGAAAAATATTTCAGTGAAATTCCACACAGGTGAGACGAAATGCGTTAAATAAGTCCACGTGAAACAAATCATCAGTTAATAGGAATAAAAAAACAATTCCAAGCTTCAAACAAAAAGTGTCCAAACTAACTTTCATGTTGCAATATATAAAATCAGCGGATCCGTGAGACCATTTCGTACTTTAACAATATCCGCAAACAGTATTAGTCAATCAAGAATATTATCTTATTTATTCCATCAAAGCTACAGTAAAAATTCATCGAAATTAGAAAAAGGTACACGCGAGAAAAAAATAGTCGTATTTTATGAGTATTAGAGGATGACGTCCTCCGCTTCTGGAAAAACATGGGACAAAGAAAAATAAGTTAAATATATATAACATACAATTTAATTTTATATAAGAAAGCCTACATTTTAGGCTACACTGAAATAACACTGCTTGTCTTTTTCTTTAAAAATATTTGAATTAATTTATAATATTGAAATATTTGAATAAAATAAACACCTGCGGATACAACACACTTTATCTTTTTGTACTATTTTTTTATATATATAATCATCGTTGATCACGATATGATGCGGTATTTTGGTTTTAAGGCTACACCGATTTAAGAAACACCTTTCATTTCATTTTTAAAAACAATGCTTATTTAATTTTTATTTAACTGCAATTTTTTTATTAAAAAACATGTTTTAGAGGAATGCGAGTTGTTGAGGAATGGGAGGAGTGTTGTTGTTTTTTCATATCCTCCATGTCCAGAGACAGCTAGACTTGTTCCATGAGGTTATATAGTTGCAAGAAGTCCAGAAACAATAGAGGATCTCTATTTATGTCATCGTGGGTGAAATGGAGGCAGTCCAAAATGTGGTCAGGAGAAGCATGCGATTGTACTATGCAGAAGCTGGTTCAAAACCCTTTCGATTGATACCTCATTTATTGTTGTGCGTTTTGTAAATGTATAGAAAAATGGATGTTGACAACAAAAATAATATATAAATTTCCAATTAAATTTTCAGCAGGACTGAAACTGCGCGTAAATTTAATAACACTGACAAAGGATGTGAATTAATTTTCAGTTTGCTAAACAACGCATAATCAACAGTGAAAATGTGTCCAGAACGGGGATCGAACCCAGATATCCTGGTACAGCGCACCAACTGCTTTACCATTTAAGCTTCTGGACGACATCCCGTCTGGCATTTTCACTTATACGTTGACAAGGCTGCAACTTCGCAGCGCAAGATGGAATGTCAAACATGAGCACACTACCCAGTGACGTACATAAGACGAATAATTTCCCAGCATAGGATAGTATCTGAGTTTCCAATTAAATTTTTCAGCAGGACTAAAACTGCGCGTAAATTTAGTAACACTGATAAAGATGTGAATTAATTTTCACTTTGCTAAACAACGCATAACCAACAGAGTGAAAAATGTGTCCAGACCGGGGATCGAACCCAGATATCCTGGTATAGCGCACCAAGTGCTTTCACATATAAGACATCTGGACGATATCCAGTCTGGTATTTTTGACTCTGTTGGTTATGCGTTGTTTAGAAAAGTTAAAATTACTTCACATCCATTGTCAGTGTTATTAAGTTTACACGCAGTCTCAGTCCTGCTGAAAATTTAATTGGAAATTTAGATATTATCCGATGCTGGGAACTTATTCAACTCATGTACGCCACTGGGTAGTGTGCTTATGTTTGACATTCCATCTTGCGCTGCGAAGATTCAGCCTTGTCAACGTATAAGTGAAAAATGCCAGACTGGATATGGTCCATATGGCTTAAACGCTAAAGCACTTGGTGCGCTATACCAGGGTATCTGGGTTCGATATCCGGACACATTTTTCACTCTGTTGGTTATACGTTGTTTAGCAAAATGAAAATTAATTCACATCCTTTGTCAGAAATATTATATATTATAAACAAGATTAATGTACCAATTTTATTTATTGTACTATATTTAGTTCTTCTGGAAAGAAAACGAAATGTATTTATAACCTTGCAGATCTGTTGTGCATGAAAGTATCTCGATCTCTGGGGAAACATTTGCAAAGAGACTCTCTTTTTTAGTTCATTAATCCTAACTACAAAAGTTGCCTCTTTCTTAATTTTGTTAAAGCATCGCTAACAACACGTTCAAAAGGGAGCAAAGCAAACGAATGTTGTTAAAACTATTACAGAAACTTTTAACCCTCTATGTCTATGTGTTATGACTCATAAAACGTAACTTAGCTTTGTCTAATTTGCAGCACATTTCGGAATTAGAAGGGTGGATTGTTCTTTTAGAAAACTGCGTTTTCTCTTGAGTTTTAAAATTTCCGCTAACAAAAATCATTATAAAATTTCAGGAAAATAATAAAATAACTAAAAGGGAGTTACGAGTTTATCCAATTAAAATATACTTCATTAAATTGTTTTTAAAAAATTATCATTGTTTCCTTTAATATGAAATTCTGAACTATCATATTTTGGCACATTTCCTGATTTTCCTTAAAATAAAACATAATGTTATTAAACTAAAATTAAAATTTATCGCAAAAAAAGTTTTTGTGAGAAATATATATTATAAATCCAGATTAATGTACTATTTTTATTTCTTGAACTATTTTTAGTTCTTCTGTAAAGAAAACTAAATGTATTTATAACCTTGCAGATATGCTGGGCATGAAAGTATCTCGATCTCTGGGGAAACATTTGCAAAGTGACTCTCTTTTCTAGTTCATTAATCCTAACTACAAAAGTTGACTCTTTCTTAATTTTGTTAAAGCATCGCTTACAGCACGTTCAAAAGGGAGTAAAGCTAACGAATTTTGTTAAAACCATTACAGAAACTTTAACCCTCTATGTCTGTATTATGAATCATAAAACGTAACTAAGCATTGTCTAATTTGCAGCCCATTTCGGAATTAGAAGATTGGATTGTTTCGTTTTATAAAGCTGTTTTCTTCTTGAATTTTAAGATTTCCGCTAACAAAAATCATTATAAAATTTCAGGAAAATAATTAAATAACTAAACTGGAGTTACGAGGTCATCCAATTAAAATATATTTCATTAAATTGTTTTTAAAAAATTATCATTGTTTCCTTTAATATGAATTTCCCAGCTATCATATTTTGCCACATTTCTTAACTATCCTTAAAATAAAATAAAAGGTAAGTAAACTAGAATTAAACTCTAATATTTTGTAAAAATAAAACTCACTTTTACTGTATGGTGTATAAACATTTATGTATAAATTAAATTGTAACAATAGAATTAATACCAACATTAAAGTTTTTAATGTTTGAACAACTTGAAATAAACCTTTATTTTGATATGCCTGATATATCTCAAAATGCATAATACCCCTTTTCTGGAAAAATAAATTTAAATAAGACTAGATGGTACCCGTCAAAACTTGACGGAAAAAATTACAATAGCAATATTAGTAAAATAAGCTTCTTTATTACATAAGTAGGGGTGCTTATGAAACAATCTTTCAAATATTTTATTTAAAAAAAAGTTCCCCCAGTGAATTACGTTATTATTTCCGATGCAAACTCCAAACAAACAATCCGTAAACAAAATGGAAATCAGATTGACATTACCGCCCTATTCCCCACGGCAAGAAAGAAAATTTCCTGAACCTATGAAGTATCATACAAATAGCATATCACTACGTTCATCTCATATTCAGTCAATAAAAGAACATATTAAATAAGGCACACATTCCCCCCCCCCCCTGTGATAATGCAACCGAATGAGCTCCTATGCGCATGTGCATTGCTTCTCCCCAAACGCACCGTCGAAATTCGACGTTAAAAAAAAGTTTTAAAATGTTTTGATCAAAATTTTTAAAATGTCTTCTTTAATCATTGTTCGTTTTAAATCCATATCTTCTGAAACGCATCTATTGTTTTAAGTTGATCAATATTTATATAAAGATGAAGAATTTTTTTTTACAATAATAAATCAACTTACAGAAAAAGGAGATTTTTAATGTTTTCAAGTGTAATTTATTTGTATGGTTTCTTCATTCCTTTACATAATCAGGATGATTATTCCTTTTCCATAATTAAGAGAAATAATGTAAATAAATAAATATCCAAGATTATTTTTGATTCTGTTTTCATTAATATATTGTAAATTTTATTGTTAAAAGTTACTGATAAATGATACTTTAATAAATGGAGCTTTTCTTAATTATTATTATTATTATTATTATTATTATTCTTTTTTTGAGATTTAATGGCAACATTCTTCCGTTTGTTTATTGGGCGCTACAGTTTGGCGAATTATTTGAGGTACTTTTCGGTTAGCAGGGCGCCAATGAAGTATATATATATATATACATACTTGTTATTATGTGTATATATATATATATATATATATATATATATATATATATATATATATATATATATATATATATACTTTATTGGCGCCGGCTAACCGAAAAGTACCTAATTTGCATATAGTTTTTTTTCTTAATCGGACGACGGGATAATGCACGGAATTTCGACGGGATAATGAGTATTTTTTATGGTACCAGAATATTTTTCTGTATTTTATAGTTAAATTAAGAAATACATATTTTTATGATTTGCTGAATCACTTAGTTGTTTACTTTTTCATGCATTATATTATTGAAGGTTGTTAGTTCTCTTATTCGTTTAAATATACCCTACTTATATAAAAATAGCGTGTGTTCTCTGAGGTGTTTCGCATAAACGTTGTAAAATTCAGGTTATTAGATTTTATCCAACTTTGCGGTCATAACAGCTGATGAAGCAGCCATTTTCGGCGATTTTTTTGTTACCTGTAAAATGTTTGTTTTTGGTATAGCCCGAACTAAGAAAAAATTGATTACTTTTCCATTATACGGACACCATTGTCGCCAAGCATATATTTACATGTATGGCATGGTGTCGGTATAACGGAAAAGAACCAAAATTTGCGATCGGTCAAATAATTGAATTTCGTTAAACATTAAATTTTCTGGTACTTTTCTATTATCCGGTCGATCACTTTTCATAACAAAAAATTATCGCCAAACTGTAAAATTAAACGCCAAAAATACAGTCCGATTTACTTGATGTCAGAAGCATTATACGTGTTTGTTACGTCATCAAGTGGTTTTTAATTCGAGATTTGCGTCTATTTTTCATTATATTTTGCTGATTTATTAGTTATTTCATTAATTAAAATAACAATTGTGTCCTTAAATTCATGTATTTTATTTATTTATTTATTTTGATATTCCAATGGCAACGTTCTCCCGTTTATTTGGCGTTACAGTTTGGCGATAGTTTTTTGTTATGAAAAGTGGTCGACGGGATAATAGAGAAGTACCAATTTCCTTATTTTTAATCTGAGAAAGAAACAATAATCATGGATTTAATTAATTTTGCAATATGCGGTGCAACCAAAATAATTTTGATTAAATCAGTACAGATATCGCAGACGCACCTGGGTTATTTTTTGGCACCTAAATGACGATTTTTGCTTTGTATGGCAACCTGGTGTTTTATAATAAATTTGAATATGTGTGTAAATAAATAAAATAAAATAGGTACTTTTATGTTAGCCGGGCGTCAAGGATAACTCTCCAAATCTTGTTTCAATTGGAATCATTTAAATTGCAACATTTTACGTGAGATTTGTTATTCATATTGATATGTTTACGTTTAGATATTTCATTATGATTATATTCTAGCTAATTAAGTTTTTTTTTTTTTTAAGATTTTATACTACAATGTTAAAATATTACCTAGTTGATATTAGTTAATGTCAAAAGATTGGCGAACCACAGGGTTCAGGGAAAAAACTCTATGCCATCAAAAGTGGGAGTTGTCAACTTTATGACGTCATAAGCAGAAGTAAATGTTTAATTGAAAATTACAGCTAATTAATTAAATTTTCGAACAAACGAATGCACGATAACAAATCTGTGTCCCAATATCTTTCATTTAAAAAAATAATGGTGTAATTTGATGCAGTAGTTTGTTCTAACGGATTGTCGAAAGAAATCGCTTAGCGTTTTAAATATATAGATTATAGGATATGTGATATAATGTGCGATAGGGAAACGTTTATGTCGTTTTTTGCAACTTTTTAGAGATACGTATAGTAATGCATAAAGTGTGTGAATACCCCTGCTCTTTGCAAGCTGACTATCCTTCTTCTATTCTCCCTGTTAAACGCCATTTTCAAAATGTGTCAAATGCCTTCAGGATGACATGTTCGACACTCTCACGCGTACATTTTATTGAATTTCCATATTTCTGTGTATAGAAAGGGATTACTATTGGACTAAGTGGTAACGTTGGCCTTGAGTTACCAATTTATTACATATGTCATTATACTTCAGTTAAAAGAATTAACATAAAGTACTTTTTCATAGTTGTTCGTTTAATTCTTCCTGTTAGTGTATTATGAAAGAAATATTCGATAAAAATATGTATTGTAACATATAAAAAGTGTAACACTAATCAATTTTAAGAAGCTTTAACTATAGGACTCAGTAATCATGGCTCATCTCGCCAAATAATATTTGATTTACGCTTAAAGAATACTTAAAATTTATGGTAAGATACTCTGATGAATACAAAATTAACGTCAAAATTGGGAGTTTATTATGAAAATTTCAAATCTTGCAATTTCCATATGGAGATGGCCCCATAAGCTTATTTTTGTTAGCTTAAAATAAATAGACATAATTCTGTCTCAAATGTCTATTTTTGCTTTCTCTGCGACAATTTTATTACTAGTTTGTATGAGGAGTTAATTTTCTTTTCGCTTTGGTCGATTGCATACTTTATTTTTAAGTTTTTTTTTTTTTTTTTTTTTTTTTTTTTTAACTCTGCGAAATCTTATGCGGTTACTTAATTAATTAATTGTTATCTTCACTTTGTTCAAAAACCTAATCTAAAATCTGAAAAAACACAAAGAAGTTTTTCTTTTAACTATATCTCAAAAAACACTTTTGTAGTAAAACACTAGTGTAGAAAAAAATGAAATAAGAAAAATGACACTTTTTTTGCATTTGCAATATATGTTGCCAAAAATTTGGCATTTAATTAGTTTTATTTTGAAATCATACCGAGTCTCACAGTTTTAGAATGCCACGTTTGACAACTCTCTTCCTGTTTAAATTCAAAGAAATCCTCACATCTGAATTCTCAGGAGATGGGCATTTCCTTAAAACATTCCACAAAAGTAATTACATAGATATTTACGAAAAAATACGATATTTTTATGTGGTTAAAACGAACGAAATTATTCTCCGAACAGTAATTTCCGAAAATACTTTCAGATTTAGGCAAGCATTTACGCTAATGGAAATGTTAAGAAATTCTGTGTTATGAGGCGAGCTAATGTTATAATATGATCACGTTGCTTTTGTAAACTGCAGAAGAATGTACTTTCATGAAAGTGTTAATATGTAACATAATACGGCTATAATTCTGGTATTTAATAATTTCTTTTAATTAATAATACATTTTTATGTATATGTGACTATCAATTAAATGTATTTATTCAAGAAAGCAAATTCAGAATAGCAAATGAGCAAATGAGATTTAAAATTTTAATGGTAAAAAATTCAGTCAGTACATTGAGAAAAATGACACTTTCAAATCTGAGTAAATCGATGTTTTCATTTTGCTATGAAAATTTCATTTCAAATATGATGACCTATTAGTTTCAATTCTGAAATGCCAGAAATACTCAGAATATTGAAACATGGACATACTCAAAACTGAGCACACAGAGATATGTTAAACTCATTTTTGAAACATGGACATACTCAATAATGATTAGAATCAGTTCAAATTCATTTTTGAAAAATGGAAATATTCAAAAAGGAGTACATAGAAGTCAGTTCATACTCATTTTTGAAAAATGGACATACTCAAATATGAGCACAGGATGTTTTATTCTTGAGTGTGTGCATGTTTTCATAAATAAGTATATACATGTTTCAAACATGAGTAATTTTGATTCGGAGCCATTTTGACTGTGTGACATACTCTGATTTGAGTATTTTTAGCTTAGTTTTGAAAATGACATTTTTTGAGGGTATTTTTGCATTTTTTCTCTCTTTAACTGAGAAATTTTTTTAATATATTCAGAGAACTTTAATCAGAAAATATTTTAATTTATCTATATAACGCCTCATAAAATAATAGCTATGCTGAGTATCATTATATACAGGGTGATTCTGAAGTCATGGAAAAAACTTTAAGGAATGATATAACACGCCTAAAACAGTAGAAAATACAATACAGTGCCTGGTTGTAACTCAAGCAGTGAAGCACTACAAGACCCTTTCTGATTGTAGAGATACTACTATTTACTAAACAATTAAGGCTTCCAGGCTATTCCCATCCGCAGCACTATGTCCGCCTTTTTAGGTAGATTTTATAAGAAATACTACCAATTACATTCTCCCCTATGTTGGAATTTCTGAAAAACTTTTGCAGATCTACGCCGATCATGACTCCCAGAACCCAAAACCATCTCCAGTTCAAAACTTTATCTATCTATCTATCTATCTATATCACTTTTTTATGGACACGATTTTTATGGTCACTCCTAGTTTCTACATCTTTAGTTAATTATTATTTTGTGACTTGGCAATTACGCAGCACAGGGAAGTTATTACACCTTACTATGTTATGGGATGGGATGGGATAATTTAATTAAGGCAAATTATATACGCACAGGGAAGTTATTACACCTTAATATGTTATAGTATCATTTGATTAAGACTAACTATATACATCACATTCTCGTGCTACTTAATTGCCAAGTCACAAAATAATAATTAACTTAAGATGTAGAGACTAGGAGTGATTTGTGAATGAAATTTTCAGAGTTAATAAGATAGTTAAACTTGGCTTTATACGATCTCAGTACTTTTTACGGTAAATGAGTTACGAGACTTGGCTGCATTTTTTACAGGTGACTTTTTGATGAGATAATTATCTTCTGAAAGAGCAAATATATAATCTTCAAGCCAATCGCTTCTTTCGCGTGACATTTCAGTAGGAGACTTTATTTTTTCATAGCAGCAAATATTTGAATTATTGCGTTATCACATGTTGCCAGATTTTTTTCTCTGCTGTTTCTCGTTGTGTATTTTAATTTAACATCAAAATCGTTCGCAATATCTGTAAACACCCTCTGTAGTAAAAACAGTCTTTTGCAATCCACGGTAGCAATGTCGATGTGTGTTAAAAACTAACGCTTTATGTGTTTAATGACTGCGTTATCTAGTTATTCTCCGCTTGCGATACATACATGCATTGTCTGGCAAAAATAGCTTGTTTAGATGTGTTCTATCACCCCTAAAAGTTTTGTCTATAAGTTCTGATACACCTTCAACTTTTCTATTAGAAATTGTGTCCAGTTTAAGATACCAACCCCATTTGAGTTAAATTGTTCGTCAAATAAAGCTACTTTGCGACTTCTTGATATATTCTTCTAATTTTCATCCATAATATCATTCTAGATAGTGACACAATTCCGCATAATTAAAGTCAGCAATAATTTATTAGATATTGTGTAGAAAACAGGCTTCTCTCCCCTATCAGAATGCGCCTTCACTCTACAAACGACGTTTTCTAAACTGAGTAAAACATACTCAAATCTTAGTATGTCGCATAGTCAAAATGGCTCCGAATCAAAATTACTCAAGTTTAAAACATGTATATATTCGTTTCTGAAAACATGCACACACTTAAGAATAGAACATCATGTGCTCCTATTTGAGTATGTCCATGTTTCAAAAATGAGTATGAACTGACTTCTATGTGCTCAGTTTTGAGTATGTCCATGTTTCAATATTCTGGGTATTTCTGGTATTTCAGAATTGAAAGCATTGGATTGTCCTATTTGAAACAAAAAAGTTTCATAACAAAATGAAAACATCGATTTACTCAGATTTTAAAGTGTTATTTTTCTCAGTGCTGTATCTCTTCACAGCTTCACTTACAACCATGCATTGTATTGTGTTTTAAGCTTGTCTAGGTATGTTCCATCGCTCTTTAAAATCGTGCCCACGCGTTTAGAATCACTCTGTGCATTGTTATTTGAATACCTTACATCTATTTATTTGATTTATGCAATAGTAAAAAATAAAAGTTTTTGAAATTCTGCTGCAGCAGCCTTTTAATTCGCAAATTACATGACGGAAAATTACAGGTTAAGCGCTTATAAGATATTAATCGTGTTAGTTTACAAATTAATTACACTAAAAATACTATAATAACAAATTTAATGTTCATGGAATGTTTTTTTATTACTTTCCGATCATATAGGAGTGTTCAAGGAGAGTTTTGTTTATCATGATACATGTGTGTGTGTGTGTTTATGTGTCTCATTTAGTGAAGATGTTATGGACCACTGTCACAATAACTGTATAATTTTCGTAACAATCGGCCGACGGATTAGATATTTCAACAATGTTTAAAATATTTTTAAACCATTTTGCGACAGATTCTACAAGGGAAAACACCAAGAAAATGTGACAAAATATAAGAGATAAGTATTGTGTTGATGTTATCAAGCGTTAGGTTCGCAGAGGTAACGTCCCCAGTTTAAAAACGGGGAGGTCCTACCTTCAAATCCAGTCAATTTTTTTACGTCGGAAATTCATAAAATTCCTTTATGAATCTTTTATTTTTACATTTTAAACACGTTCTACGGTGTTTGGATAATCGAGTGAAGTTACCTGAGATTTTTTTCATTTCAATAACATACTTTGTATGAGTAGAAATTCATAGATTTTAAAAATATCTTAATTTTATATCCTATAACTTATTTATGATGAGAACTACATATTACTCGTCAAAAATCATGGTTTCCTAAAGAAAAAGGTTTGATTTTTATATAGTTGTTTTTTAAATCAATTAAATTTTGAAAACTAACTAAATTGCTATGTTTTATTGCTTATAATATAATACAATAGATTTAAGACGTTAGATGGCACTATCAGTAATTGCATCAATTAATGATATGAAAAAATTTAAATTTGTAATAAAAAACCTATATTATCCTTGCGTTTGAGCAGGAGTTTAACTAAAAATATTTATTGTGTAACGCATTTATTTTATTTACTATAGTCTGTCTATTATTTTAATAGCAAAATTATTTTTTGGTACATTATTCAAATTACGTGAACCTCTTTTTGAATATTAAAAAAAACGGCAATTTTTCATCCTGAAATACAATATATTTGATAGCTGGATTTTCTAATCACGAATTTTCAATTTTTTGTTTATGTCTATAAATTTCAAAATTATGCGAGATTTTATAATCATTTGAAATTCGACCCCTGTAAATAAAATATTTTTAAGATAGTTTTTTTTTATGGATTTCAATTTATTTTCTTTATAGGTTTATATATATATATATCTATATATAAGATGTACATGCGAGATTTCATTTAAACAGTGCACATCAGTTACGTTTTAGCAGAAGTTGTTTGATTTCGGTGAAATGTCATGAAAACTATTATACAGCCAATGAATTAAGGATGGTACACTCGAACCGATCACATATTCAATCACGTTCAGGAGGATAATAATATTAATTTGCAGTCATAATGGTGTACATTGCATAACTAAAATCAGAAGCTTGCAGTCAATTACTCGTAAATAAGCGACCACAATTAGGAACTCTGCAGTCATACCAGCGTATAACTGACCGAATCAAAAACAGTAGTGTCAATTGTTGAAAATCTTTCATGTTTTTCCCGAGAAAGAATCAAACACTTTGAGTCCAACTTCTTTATTAACATACCAATTAGGCAAAAATGGAACACTATCGAATCAATCAACGCGGCATTTAATGAAATATATTTTGACGGCGATATTCTAAAAAAATTGAAGTCAGTCTTTTGATGCCGTGATCACTTTTAAGGTATCCGAATACCTTCGGAGGGCCTTTTTTTAAATTATTTAAAAATATGACTTTTTTTTGCATTGTATATCATGATGTGATTAAAAAAGATAAATAAAACAGAAAAAGTCAAACATTTCAAATTATTTTTTTATATTTTGGGAGAAAAATAAGCAAAAAACAGCGAAAATAATCACTTCCGCAAAACATCATAACTCAACTTTAAATCAAGATATTTTTATTTTGTAAGCATTATTATAATTATTAAACCTTTTTCTGGGGAATGAACTACTCTCATATTTGTGAGTAAAATATTTAAAACTATATAGAAAGTTAATCAGTGATAAAGCAAAAATTACTAAAAATTTATTGCAAATTGGAAACTTTATCAATAATTTAAAAAAAACTAATGCACTTACTGTTACGAGTGTAGTTCATTCCCTGTATTGCACTTTGCAAAGTATACAAAAAAAATTTGAAAGAGATTCATTCATAATTTTTTCCTTTATGATGTTTTGCGTAAACATAAAATGTTAAAAAATTGATTTTCAGAAAACGCAAAAACAAAATTTAATTCAAAACATACCTTTATTTTGAAGAGCAAACCTTAATATGTTACTCAATTTATACGCTATATTATCTATTTTGTTTAAAACAATTGCTGTTTTTCTTTTTCAAATTCTTTTAAAATTTTCTCTACTTCTTTACTTTTGGGTTTACATAGCATTGAAAAACGTGCTGACTTCCGGTGAGCAGAACGATACTTCCGGTTTCAAAATACTGATACTTAGTAATTATAAAAAGGCAATAACTTGACTTCTAAATAAGATATAAACAAAATTCAAACAGATTTGTAAAGATAAAGAGTCCGGCTATTATATTATACCAAAATCTAAAAATCGATATTTTGGCCGAAAATCGGCTTTTAAAGGTGTTCGGATACCTTAACAGAGGGTATCGCTGAAAAATTTCTGTTCGGAAGTCGTACAACTAAACCTTTAAAACCTTTTCACTGGAGACCACAAATGTGAACTACAATTGTTTTTTATCCAATCATAGCTTCGAATTTCCGTAATGACTGCGGAGTAAACAAAGTTGAACAATTTGGTTCCCGAAAAAAACGGGAAAAAAGTTTCTAGTAACTTCTACAAGAATAAAATTGTTTGGAATTCAAAATACATCGAAAAAGAAAATTTACTGCCCCAATACCAAAATGAAAATATAAAACTGACGCGCAGAAAACATAGATTTATTGAAATGAAAAAAAAAAATTAAATGCCGCGTTGACTGATTCGAGAGTGTTCCATTTTTGCCTAATTGGTATGTTAATAAAGAAGTTGGACTCAAAGTGTTTGATTCTTACTCGGGAAAAACATGAAAGATTTTCAACAATTGACACTACTGTTTTTGATTTTAGCATTTTTAAAAACGAGAAATCTATACTAATAAAATAAAGTTTCGCTCAATGTGTGTGTGTGTGTTTATCTGTCTGCAATGGGTAGGAAAATCTAGTCTACCTAAAAGCCTGAAAATTTTGATTTAGCTAGTCCAAACCCTCTCCGGGTGCACCTGAGCTTCAGAATTTTAATATTTTGATAATTACTCAAGATATTAATTAGAATGTCATTAAACTTCGCATCGAAAATGCCATCTTTTAAATCAAAATGGCTAAAGAAAGGAACTGCTGTTTAGGATTTGCAAGTGGAAATGAACGAATTCGAATTTATTTTACTAATTAGATAATTTTAAGAAAACTAATTAAGATATCTATTTGAAAATTTCTGACCATAAATAATATAATATAATCACTTGTTAACTTTAAATTAAAGTCCCATAATGCTTAAAGTGATAAAAATAACACAGAATATTTAAAATACCTGTTTTTTAATGTAGATTACATATGTTTCATTCACAACTATCGGTGACATCTTCAGATCTTAATGATAAATACAAAATTTCTCGCATATTTGAAAATAGTAAAACATATACCACGAGATCGCATGTCCAAAGTTAGAAGGTGCTTAATTTGGCTAAAACTGGGAAACGTGCAGTATAGTAAGGAGCAGTTGCAAATAGATTTCAATAATAGTAAAATAATTTTTCAATCAAGAGCTTATTTCCCATCCATTATCCGTGAATCTATAGAAATATATTTGCGAAAAGATTGCATTTGTAACGAAACCGTTTCCTTTGCATTTGCTAAAATTTGGCACGAGATGATTGATAAATGGAAAAGCAATAAAAATAAAAATAAATAATAATTTGTGCACGTTTCCCAGTTTTAGCGAAATTAAGCACCTTCTAACTTTGGACATGCGATCTCGTGGTATATGTTTTACTATTTTCAAATATGCGAGAAATTTTGTATTTATCATTAAGATCTGAAGATGCCACCGATAGTTGTGAATGAAACATATGTAATCTACATTAAAAAAACAGGTATTTTAAATATTCTGTGTTATTTTTATCACTTTAAGCATTATGGGACTTTAATTTAAAATTTCTGACCATATGTAAAAAAAAAAATTCTGCATCCGACTGTGCAATTTTTGAAAAATACGACCGGTACTTTTTATTAATTTATGCAAAAAACTGCCAAAAATCCTCCGGCGCCAGTTAAAAAAGTCCGAGAAATTTTCAGACAGGGATCTGCTTTCATTAAAAACTGAACTACAAAGAGATCTGTCCCTCTGGCCGATCCCTCCATTTAGTTTGCGAAAATGAAAGAAAATAATTGCCAATTTTTACTAACGAACAAAAATTAAAATAACTAATTAAGATATAGTTTTGAATTTGAGGGTGGGAAGGTATGTCATCTGGCAGTCATTTTAGCGTAGCTTCTTCGTTATGTTCTAATTATAAAAAAAATAATTTCTATTTTAATGATCGCGTTAATATAGGGGAAGGCGGTTTTCTAGAACAAATTATTCATTATATTTGCGAGTATAAGGAGGGATTGGGTTAACGCCTTGCACCGATTTACACAAAACAAATTCAATTGAAGAAATTTAACATTTTTAGCTTCTCCCGTAGCGTTTTATAAATGTTATATATAGAGAATAACGGAAATTTCAAATGACGACTTTCGTAAAAATTAAATGTATGTTCCTTATAAAAATACACAACTCGTATTTACTTGATGGAAACCAACAATCAAAGTAAATGATTTGTTGTTGAGCACTTGCATTCTTATATCGGGTTTTATGGGCCCGATCAAAACTGAGTTTGAATGATTCGACTTGGTTTTCGATCGCGTTGCAGATTTTAGTTCCACCTTCCACCGCGAGGGGGCGCATCATTTTCTCAAGTTCTGTGGCCCCGATTTCGACGGGAATTAGTTCATTCAACTCCCTTGATTCAATGGGTACCCATGTTAAATGTTCGAATAGAACAAATTACGCCCCCTAGCGGTAGAAAGTGGAACTAAAGGATTTTGCAGCGCGTGCGCAGCACGCCTGCTATACGGTGCCGAAGGCAGCGGGAAGAGGTGTCGGATATTCGTTTGGAAGGTGGTTTGTTTAGAACCGAGTGTGCCCCCTGGCAGCGGATGGTAAAACTAAAATACTACTATACGCCTACTATACGGTGCCACAGTCAGCGGGAACACGTGTCGTAGGATCTTTTATATCAGAATGCACCGCTATCGGCTGAAATAATTTCCTACTAAATCGGTTAAAGATGTAAAATCCTATAAAATTTGGGTTTGTTTAATTTTGTCACGGGCTCGGGCATCGCCGGGCGGGTCAACTACTAGTAAAATAAAAAGAAGCATATATACTATCAGTCAAAATACTAAACTCTTAAAATCTTATAACAATAAGTAGATGCTTTAAACAAAGCAAGTATTTATAAGAATTCTTTTTTACAAAACGGTTTACCTTTTTAGAACGATTTGATGATAAATAAATATTTTTCACAGTATAATAAACGTTATA
Source organism: Maratus michaelseni (assembly GCA_963931845.1). Taxonomy (NCBI): domain Eukaryota; kingdom Metazoa; phylum Arthropoda; class Arachnida; order Araneae; family Salticidae; genus Maratus; species Maratus michaelseni. The sequence goes on from OZ007587.1 coordinate 374,405,522, forward strand.
ATAACAATAATAATAATAATAATTTTAAACAATAATAACTTTGTATAACGGCTTACCACATTAGAATTGTTCGATGGTAAAAAGAAAATTTGCTCATGAATGTTTTAAAAACATATGAATTCAACATGAAAACTTCTTAGCAGCCATAGACATGACACATAAACTTTGGTCACTTCTTGAAATTTAAGCCTCAAAAATCTGGTTTAACTTCTTTCGAATGTGTGCTGATTTTACAGAATTTCTGTACGACATCAGAAGGAGATAGGAGATCTAAAGTTCAAATGATGTTGATTTCACATGTAATGCTCCGATCCTTCTCGGCTTGTCTAACATGCATATGACGAGATTTCCATTTAAGCAGTGTACAGCAACTACGTGATTGCAAAAGTTCTTTGATCTCTGTGGAAAGTAATGAAACATAATATACAACCAATGAATTAAGGATGGTACACTCGAAAAGATCACATATTCAATGACATTGGAGAGGAAAAATACTAACTTTTCAGTCACACCACCGTGCACTGCATAATTTAAAAACAAGAGAGTGTAATCAATGAAATGAGCTACCACAGTTAGTATTTTTCAGCCGTACCAGTGTGGAATTGAGTGAATCAGAAACAGCAATGTTTCCCCAAGAAAGAATCAAACAGTTTAAATACAACTTCTTTATTGATATATTCGTCGCACAAAAATTGAACACTCTAAAAATAATCACGGCATCAGAGGAATGACTTCTGATCTGTTTAGAATTTTGCCATTTACCTTTTTATTACGGGCAGTACTGTCGACAATTTTGCTATTCATTAGTACCATAATTTTCAAAAAAAGTCTTTGTGGTAGATATCTCTTGAAAGTATCCTAGTACACTATCTACCAATAAGTATTTGGACACCTATGAAAAAGCCAATATTTGCGGTACTGATACACGTCACGCTTTTCATCGTTAAATATGCTGTCGGAAAGAACATTGGCATCAGTCGCATGCAAGATGCCACGAAGTACAGAGTTATCTGATTTCGAGAAAGGTGTAATCATAGGGTACTACAGAAATGTCCGATCTTTCAATGGCACATATACGCCAAGAGTTTCAACAGGCATCCGGGTGTGTTTTTCGATGAATACCATCCGTGAGGAAGCTGATCTGTTTGATTTTCATGGTCGTGCTGCCGTCCATAAGCCTTTGATCACCAAGTCCAACCGCGCTGCTCGTATAAGGGGGTGTAAAGGACTTCGACAATGGACCGTACAGCAGTGGAAACGGGTTCTCTGGAGTGATGAATCAAGGTTCACCCTCTACCGTTCGAATGGTAGAGTCTGGGTCTGGCGTCTGCCTGGAGAACGTCTCCCGCCAGAATGCATTGTGCCCACAGTTGAGTTCGGCGGAGTGTGAATTGTGGTCTTGGGATGTTTTTCCTGGTTTGGTCTGGACCCTTGGTCCCAATTTATGGTAAACTCAACACCGACGCCAACCGCACTATTTTGGATAATAGTGTGCTTCCCACTTTGTGGCAGTTCTATGGGTTGGACTCATGTTACTTCCGGGATGACAACTATACCTGTCATGTTGCGAGGTCCACCATGGATTGGTATGGTGACAATGAGGTTTATCGACTGTACTGACCTACCCAGATCCCAGACACGAATCCATTCGAAACCCTCTGGGACGAGTTGGATGTTCGAATTAAAGGGTGCGGCAACCGCCCAAATTCAGAGAAGGGACTTATCTTTCTTCTCCAAGCTGAATGGAATAAAAAACCACTTGCTGTTATACAAGGACTTCTAGAACGCATGCCCAAAAGGGTTGCGGCTGTAATTGCTTCTCGTGGAGGCTCTACTAACAATTGAATGTGAATAAATGTTGTTTTTCTTTTCAATCACAGGTGTCCAAATACTTATTGGTAGATAGTGTGTAAGTGTATGGCAGTGACTTTGTTTCAAAAAGAGGTACGAATAGAATTGGGATATACGGTATCCCAGCCCCGTAATCAAAAGTTTAACATCATTTTTATCAAATGTCGTGTTGATTAATTTGAGAGTGCTCCCTTTTTGGGTGACGAATATGTCAAAAACAGGCTCAAATTATTTGATTCCTTCTCGGGGAAACGTCCAGGAATTTTCGACGTTATCCAATGTTGTTTTGAATTACCAGATTCCACGCTAGTGTAACTGCAAATTACTATCTGTGGTCGCTCATTTAATTGACTGCACGTCTCCATTTTCAAGTTATGCAGTGCTCGCTCGTATGATTGCGATGTTAGTATTTTTCCTTTACAAAGTCATTGAATATATGATAACTTGGATTGTACCATCATTAATTCATTGGCTGTATAATATTTTCCATGGCTGTTCACCGAAATCAAAGGACGTCTAAAATCACGTATTTGCTGTACAATGCGTAAATGGGTATATCGCCATATACATCTTATACACACATATATTGTACAATATATACAGTTTCTTTAAAAGCAATTTAAAAAAATTGAGAAACTCATTAAAATGTATTTTGATGAATTCGCATTTTAACTCTTTGATTATGGGCTAGGACTGATGACTAGTTTTATATTCACTCATACCGCATTTTACAAAATAAATTCTTGGTGTTAGCTTTCTTTTGAAAGTATCATAGTATAAGTCTATGACAGAGCTTATATTTGAGAGCGTGGTGCGAATCGAATAAAAAATAGTCGCTGGGACGACATATGCTCCAACCACGTAATCAAAGGGCTAATAAATAATAACCTTATTATATTTTGTATATTAATAATTTTAATAACTTAAGACTTATTCCATTAAAAAAAATGTTTTCTTTTCTTTAAACATAAAGATGGCAACAAATTCAAGATTGTGTTAGAACATAAATATCGAAAATTCTTTCAACTATATTCCACTTAATTAAGAGTCTTCTTTCAAACAAGAAATATAATTCACTGATAAGTCGCTTTAAGTACAAGATATTCAGAATTAATGAGTTTTTCTTGAGCCAATAATCAATTTCTTGTTCAGTGTTTTAATGAGGATACAACAATTTTTCTGAAAACTTTTAAACAATGCGGAGGAAGTTTTTCATTTATTCCCTGTCTCGAAAAATAAGCTGTCATGATAGAATTATGCAAAAACAAATTAATAATGTGTTCCCGCTTAATTTTTTCCGCCGTTAGCATAGTAAACCTGATTAATTTTTACTTTATTTTCAACCATGACAAATTTTTGTAACTAGCAAACAAATACTGGAAAATTATCATCAGAATAAGATAATAATGATGATGTAAAAATAAATAATTTATGAGTTTTTTCATAATGCCGACATTTTTTATGAACACTTAAAAATGCTTCTTTCAATGGCATATTTTTAACACACAATTTAAAAAGCAAACATGATTATTTGTTTCAAATAAAAGAAAACTCATTATACTAAAACCTCTTAAATATCTGTAAATTACCAACATTATAAAAATATTGCTAATGCTCGTAATCTGTATAGAAATTAAAAATAAGTATTTTGAACAAATAAAATAATAAAATCATGTGTGTTAAACTAAAGATGTAATTAATGCTTAAAGTATAAAAATATTACACAAAAAGGCTTAAAAATACCTTTTAATATAAAGATGATATGTTTCGTATACTCAAACGGCGACTTCTTCAAAATCAAAAATGATAAATAAACTATTTTCACTAAGTTTTTGAAAATGATAAATACAAAACACGAGACCATTCAAATACCTACTTTTATTATACATGTGGTCTCGTTTTTTGAGTTTTTTCAAAAACTTAACGGAAATAGTTTATTTATCATTTTCGATCTTCAAGAAGTCGCCGTTTGAGTGTACGAAACATCTCATCTTTATATTAAAAGGTATTTTAAGCCTTTTTGTGTAATGTTTTTATCACTTTAAGCATGAATTACATTTTTAGTTTAAAGTGTTTTTAAGTTGAGCAAATTGTTTAACAGTGTTTAAATACTCCCATTAAATTAAAATTTAAAAGAAATTTAAAGAGTATATTTGAAATAAAACTAATGACACTTCAAAATGTGCATCGAGTAATCGAATATTCAATATAGAAAGAAAATGTTTAAATTTTACTTAATCACAATGTATATGCAGTACATAAATCAACATAATAAAAAGTGCATTATTAATTGTGTGCATTTTTTTATATTATCTGTATAATTTTTAAGTGAAAAATAAACAAATTAGGTATTTTGCAATTTTCTTGAATTTCTGTTTGCTAACAGATTTAATCTTTTTTTTTTTATCTTAAATTGATGTGCAAAATAGATCCGCCAAGTTTTCAATTTTTAGAAACTTTTCTTTTCATTAAAAGTTTTTAAGTTTACAATATTTTAGTTTTTAAATGAATATGTATTTTGTTTGATATAAGTATTTAAAATGTACAGAAGGAAATTGTTAATTATATTTTAATAGAACAAACGTGAGTACAATAACAGATCTCAATTGGTTTAAAGAAATATCCACTGGTTTAAAAGAATATCCATGGGTAAAAATATAACCACTGGTTTAAATAGATATCTAATGGTTAAAAGGGATGCTCACTAAATTAAATAAATTGGTTTAAGCATATCTCTATTGGTTTAATCATTGAGTATTATCCTGTTGAAATTCCTAATAAACAAGACAAATATCACTTTTCAGAAATTTATTTCTCTCAAGTCATCGTCAATTTTTTAGAGTCCATTCGATTAAAGAATTAATTTCGGATAATTTTTCTACAACAAGTAAATTTCCCTCATGCAAGGACAAATAATTCTTCGGTAAAAAAAAAAAAAAAAAAATATGCAAACCGATAGTTAACGTACAAATAATGTTGGTCTGAATTCTAAACAAATTAATGTGAAAACATTAAATTAAGTGCCTCATTCTATACGACATATATCAATAAAGCAAGATAAAAAGGAAAGTAAGAGCCTTTTTAATATACACAGTAAATCAAAAATGGTCGAAACATCACCCATCGCACCCCAAAATAAGCCGACTACTATCGTATAATAGTGTAGCCATCCGGCAAAGCTATACTGGTCGTACCGCTGGCTTTCTAACTATTAATGTGGTTGATGGTGGACAGCTGCTGGCAACAGATCCCACTAATATAAAAAGATGTATTTTAAGTCATGTTGGGGGAGGGGCCTTCGAAGGTGTTTGACGTCGATCAACGCCTCTTCCTGGAGCATTTTATAGATTATCAATATTATTAAGGTTCGGAGACATTGCGCAGAAATGCATACGACAATTATCCTTTCCTCAAGAAAATCAGTGAATATGATTATAGGGCTCACATTATCGTCCTACCGGGAGCACCCGAAAAAATATCATAAGAAGTTCAAGGAAATCAACTTAAATCCTTTTGCTATCACAGTGAACATATTTTTTTTTTTGTTTTGAAAACGTTTATGTAGCTGTGTTATTTATAGAGCAGGGGTTTAATATGGGATATATGAAACTTTGATGTAAATATAAATATTATATTTTGCATATTACATATATCAAGAGCAATTAGTCCTTACTAAATAATAATGTACACACGGAAAACTTTTTTCAGGAATTATTCGAAGGTTAACAGTTGTGTACTTGAAACTTAACGAATTATACCTTACGGCGGATTTATCAAACCTGTATGTGAGTCTATGTATTATTTTTCTTTTCTTATGATGTAACGAATCCTCACAAGAATTTTCAAATAATTATGTTTGTAAAAAATGTTAACGGGATACTGAAAATATGTACGCATATGTTTTCAAAATACTAACAGCAATTATAAGCCCACAAAATACTTAAAAATGATTACATTATGCTTCTTCTAAAAACAAAAATCCATTTTTAACAGTATTATAGGGCCTATATATACTTTTAACAGTATATAATTAAACAATGCATTGGAAAACACTATTGCATAAGTGAAAATATGTTCACAATATTGATAACTCTCATTTATTCACTTTCTTTCTTTATTCTACAAAAAGAAATAAATGTTCGTTAACTAATTGCCGAAACTTGTAATACTTTAAAATTACAAAATAATTTGCTTTTGAGAAGAATAATCTACAACATCAAATATTAATTTATTTAAATTCCTTTCATATAACTTATTCACTGGGTCAGAAAGTAATTTAAATGCATAAATTATAAAAAAAAAAAGTTTTTAAAAGAATTTTCGTTGTTATCAGTAGGCTTTTCACAACAGATTGATTTTTAGATAAATAACAACTAATTAATTTTCAGTTTTTTAAACCTTAAGTGATTCATTGATGAATTTATTCTTGAAAGATTATAAGCGTTTTACTATTTTTTTTTTAATTTGAACGCTATTGCAAAATGAAACTATTTCTAACATTATATAAGTTTTTTAATCGCTATGATGTTTAATTGTTTAATAGATAAAAATGACTCCATTATGCTTCAATAAAAACTAAAAGCCATTTTCAAGAGTATTCTAATGCATTTTATCTGTCTTATATAAAATTTAAAAGAAATTGCATTTGAAAATATATAAGTGACAATACGTTCACAATACTGATTACTCTCATTTATTCACTTCCTTTCTTTATTCTAGAAAGAGAAATAATTGTTTCTTAACTAATTGCCAAAACTTGTAATATTTTAAAATTACAAAATAATCTCCTTTTGAGAAAAATAATCTACAACATAAAATATTAATTTATTTAAATTCCTTCTATATAACTTATTCACTGGTTCAGAAAATAATTGTAATACATAACTTATAAAAGAAAAGTTTTCAAAAGAATTTTCGTTGTTATCATTAAATCTTTTCACAAGAGATTGATTATTAGCTAAAGAAAAACTAATTAATTTTCAATCTTCTGTACCTTAAGTGATTCATTGACGAATTAAGTAAATTTATTCTTTAATGATTACGAACGTTTTATTAAAACAAAATTGAACACTGTCACAAAGAGAAACTATTTATATCTTTATATAATATATTTTTTAACTGCTATAATGTTTAATTTTTTTCATAGTTTACTTAATGCCACTAAAAGATAAACCTTTAAGAATTTGCAATTTTCTGTTATTTTTTTTTTCCTAAAAGATATTTTTATAACAGTTTTATTTGTCAGTTTATTTAAACTAAACACTCTGAAAACTTCAAATCTGAATTGACTGTTTAGAACTTATATAGAAAAAATATTATGAAAAATCAAACTCGTATATTGTTAATCGAATTCCCTTACAAGCAAAATCAGAGTACAGTATTGTGTGGAATAATTATGATAAGAATTATTTAGAATCTATATAGAAAAATATTAAGAAAAATCAAACTCGTATATTGTTAATCGAATTCCTATAAAAACAAAATCAGAGTATAGTATTGTATGGAATAATTATGATAAAGGATATACTTAAGAACATTTTTCAGGCAAAATTGTTAAAAACATTTTACAGTACAGGTAGATTAATGAATAAAAGACACAAGTTAGTTGAGGTAACTTCATGTGTAATACAGATCATTAAGAAGACTGTAAGTGTGATATAGATCACATTATGAAGACTTTAGGTGTAATATAAATATCAATTTTACGAATGACAATGATGACTATTTTGCTATAATTTTGTTGCTAACAACTTATTGATTCAACAGATGGAAGGGCAATTTACCGTAAAATCGGATGATCACTCGGATGATTATCGGAATATTTCAACAAACTTTCTCCTAAATGAATCAGGCTCTTTTATGGCATAAAGTGATATGGATTTTGATTGGTCTATACAGAGTTTTTGGTTATTTTTGAATGAAGTGCATTTTTCAACAAAACAAGATCGTCATGTTTATTTGCAAATTTCCTTTCACCTGGCTGAAAGCACACAATTGACTTTACCAATGTCACGTTAACTGCGGTTATATAGATATAAAATATCAATAGGTTTCAAGAATATTTCAATACCGTTTGCTCGTCGTCCAATACGCCGTCTTTTTCGAATAGTATATATCCTCAGAGGCGTAGCTTCTGCCACTCGTGGATAATGTACTTGTGCATTAAATACAGAAAGTCGTTCGAATTTTAGGAAAACGATTTTCGCAATTAATTTCTAAATATAAATCAACTGGCAAAAGTACACAATGGACTTTACCAAAGTCACATTAACTGCGGTTATATCGATATAAAATATGAATAGGTTTGAAGAATATTTCAATACCGCTTTCTCGTCGTCCAATAGACAGTATTTTTCGAAGAGTATACCCGAAGAGGCGTAATTGTTGCCACTCGTGGATAATGTACTTGTACATTAAATACACAAAGTTGCTCGAATTTTATAGAAACGATTTTCACAATTACTTTCTAAATATAAATCACCAGGCCGAAAGTACACAATAGACTTTACCAATTTCACGTTAACTGATGTTATATTTAGACATAAAATATCAATAGGTTTGAAGAATATTTCAATACCGCTTGCTCGTCGTCCAATAGACAGTATTTTTCAAAGAGTATATACCCGCAGAGGCGTAGCTGTTGCTACTCGTGGATAATGTACTTGTACATTAAATACATAATATCGCTCGAATTTTATGGAAATGATTTTCACAATTAATTTCTAACTATCAATACCGTATTATTTGTGTCCATCTGGTTATATTGGATAGTCATGTCTCTTGAGGATTCCTTTGGATCAAAATTTCCACAATAAAATACTAACAGCAATAATAAGCCGATAAATTACTTAAAAGTGACTATGTTATGCTTAAAAAGTTATTTCTAACAGTATTGTAATGCATTTCGTATGTCTTATGTAAAAGAAAAAAGAATTAAACACTGCACTGAAAAGTACTATTACATAAGTGAAAATGTATTCACAATACTGATTACTCACATTGTTTCACTTCCTCTACAACGAGAAATAAATGTTCGTTAACAAATTGCAGAAATTTGTGATACTTTAAAATTACAAAATATTCTCCTTTTGAGAAAAAATATACTACAACATTAAGTATTAATGTATTTAAATTCCTTCTATATAAATTATTCACTGGTTGAGAAAATAATTGAAAAGCATAAAGTATAAAAAAAAAGTTTTCAAAAGAATTTTCGTTGTTATCATTAAAGCTTTTCTCAAGAGATTGATTATTAGCTAAAGAAAAAATTATTTATTTATTTATTTTTAAAACTTTAGTGATTCATTGACGAATTAAGTAAATTTATTCTTAAAAGATTATGAGTGCTTAAAAAAAATGACGCCATCACAAAGGGAATCTAGTTCTAACTATATATAACATAATTTTTTAAATTACTATAATGTTTAATTTTTTAGTATATTTAGAAGGACTACATTATGCTTTTTAAAAACTAACAGTATTGTAACGCATTTTATCTTTCGTATGTAACAATTAAAAAAATTAACCATTGCATTGGAAAATACATAAATGAAAATATGTTCACAATAATGACAACCTTCATTTATTCACTTCCATTCTTTATTCTACAAAGAGAAATAAATGTTCGTTAACTAATTGCCGAAATTTGTAATACTTTAAAATTACAAAATAATCTCCTTTTGAGAAGAATAATCTACAACATAAAATATCAATTTATTTAAATTCCTTCCATATAACGTATTCACTGGTTCAGGAAGTAATTGAAATGCATAAATTATAAAAAAAAGGTTTTCAAAAGAATTTCCGTTGTTATCATTAAAGCTTTTCACAAGAGATTGATTATTAGCTAAAGAAAAACTAATTAATTTTCAATCTTTTGAACTCTAAGTGATTCATTGACGAATTAAGTAAATTTATTCTTAAAACATTATGATAGTTTTATTGAAAAAAAAATATTTGTACGCAATCACAAAGAGAAAATGTTTCTAAGTTTATATAATATATTTTTTTAATTGCTGTAATGTTTAATTTTTTCATAAATTACCAAAATGCCACTGAAAGATAAACCTCTAAAAATTTGTATTTTTCTGTTATTTTTTTCAGTCTATCATGAAAGGTATTTGTGTTATTTTTATAAGAGTTTTATGTGTCAATTTTTTTTAATCTATACACTGTACAAAATTCAAATATTAATTTACTGTTTACCTTGTTTTGTGGAAAAGCATTAAAAAATCAAATTAGTTTATTGTTAATTCCCAATTCCTATAAGGACAAAATAAAAGTATTTTTTTGTATAAAAGAAATATGATAAAGGATCTAGTTAATAACATTTTTCAGACAAAATTGTTACATAATTTATACATTACAGGTAGATCAATGGATAAAAGGAAGACGTAAGTTGGAGTAACTTAAAGTATAATGCAAATTATTAAGGAAACTTCAGGTGAAATATAAATCTCGTTCTTACGAAGTACATGATGGCTTTCTTGGGATAATTTAGTTGCCAACCACTTATTTTGCAATAATCAAGCGATCGAATCCACATTTTCCCGTAAAATTTGATAAATTGAAACAATGTTTCTCCTAAATGAATCAAACTCTTTTGTTGAATAAAATTGTATGGATTTTGATTGTTCTATTCAGATTTAGGATTATTTTTCAAATGAAGCGCAATTTTTAACAACAAAAAAATTTGCGTGTTTATTTGCGAACTTATTTTTCAATACGGCTTGCCTGTCATCCAAAGGACAGTCTTTTTTGAAGAGTGGGGACGTGGTAACGGCCTCTCGTGGTTCGTGGATAATGTCCATTAAATACCGAAAGCCCAAACACCTTATGAAAATGATTTTCAGCAGTGACATAGCCAATGTGAGGGTCCAGATGCTCTGGATACCACTAAATTTGTAAAGGTTTCTTCGCCTTCTCTAAACGGAGAACATTATGCGATAATCATGTAGAAGACAACTTTACAATATTACTGGTATCCAGAGCCTTTGGACCCCTTCGCAATATACCGCCACTGAATTTCACTGTTAATTTCTAAACACAAATGCCGTATTTACAATATGATTCTATTCCATAGCCATGATGCTTGAGTATAGCTTTGGCTCATAATGTCTATGACAGTAGAATTTTTACTTGTTGCTGTCAATCCAAATTTTCTAGACACCTATTCGATGGTTTTCCGGTACTTTTCAGTTTCTCGTGCATAACGTCTAACTCTTGCTTTAACAAGAAGAATGCAGAAAAGTTCATGAGGAAAACGTCAGAGATTTTATAGATCTATCTTCATATTGGACGCAAGTTATTTCTTTTTGCTTAATCCTCTTTCGCTACATATGCGGCAGTCGACTTGGAAGTATGATTGGTGCATTGTTCTTATAAATCATGAATTTAGTGATGACTTTCCCATATAAAACTGAAGTTTCTTCTGTGAAAATAGGGTCTAAAATATTTTTCTGGTGAAACAGTGCATGTACTTTTGCTTTACTTGATACTTTTTGAGCTTTAATTTACATTCATAACAAAATCTAGCAGCAATCATGAATCCCTTTGGTAATTTTATTACTGTAAATGTTAATTCAGACCACAATTTTGAAAAAAAAATGTCAAAGTAAGGAATTGCAATTTTACAGCTTTTAAAACTTTGTTCAAAAGTTCTGGTACAAATCTTGATTAAAATAAGGTGGTATAAAATATATTCCATTCCCCTTCAAAGGATATAGAAAAATGCACTTTTTTGTTAAAGCTACTCAAATAGAACAAGGCTTCATTCAACAATACCACAAATTTCCGTTTATCACCGCCCCACAAGAAGCCGAGAGGTTCTGCTCACAACCTGGTAGACAGGAGGTGCTGGGTTCGAACCTGATCGTGACCATCGGCCTAGTCGTGTGGAGTTTTACATGTTTTTTTTCTTCGAAACTTCTAAAACCTTTCGTAAATACGGGTTAGGTTCCCTTAAAAAGACCTCATGGTGGGCACTTCCTCCCTAGGGTATATATAGTATATATCGAGTAGATAATAAGCAGTCATAAATCACACCATTTATCATCAGCGAGGTGTTTTAAAACAGCTGTTTGGAAGACTCCATACACAGGCATTGAAAAGACTTTGGAAAACTGCCCCAGAAGTATGGGAGCAAATTGGAATGACTGAAATAAGATAAATTCTAATATCATGGAATTTTTGACCGAATGTTATAGCCAAGACTATTCAAAAGAGTCAAAATGTCATAAACATTACACGATTTATGCATAAACATTAACTGCGAAAATCTTTTCTATAAAATGGGAACGACATTCTGTAACAATATTTGGTGCTCATCTTTTCCACTGACGTCATTACGTTGAATTATGAAAAATACGAAAACTTCCAAAGAAATTGCAGTATGGTTTCCTGATGACCTGTATTCTACTCTTGTTTCATTCAAGCTGTATTTTTTTCGATTGTTAAATAGCATTTAATTTATTTTTCTAGTCTAATTAATGAAATAGGCTGGTTGATAAATTATAAATTTATTCATAAACTTAACAAGAAACGTTTTGTAAAACAGAATTTAAAAATTATTCTAAAGGAAATTTATGATAGTCTCAGCATTAATTTTTACTAATTTATTGCAATTTTGCATCATTATAAGAACAATTTGATTGCAAAAATACACATTGTTTACGAAAAATTTAGCAAAAAGCGGCAAAATATTCTATACCCAGAATAAAATAAAAACAAAGAGGAAGATTATTTTTGTTTCTTTCAAATCTTTCTCAGATTCTTATATGAGGCGAAAATGCAAATTTTCCCACGATTTTATCGTTTATGAATATGCAATTTGGCCAAGTTGTCACGGCATCTGATAAAGGCAATTTTCAGATTTACAGGACGGTTCTCTTTTTAATGTTTTTCTTTTTAAATATCTGAAAAAATAAATATAAAAGGAAAAAAAAAGTTTTTTAAAACATTATTTTATAAGCGTTCAACATTTATATTGAAAATCACGCCTATTTTCATGACTGCAATTTCTGATTTTTCCAAACAAATTCCAATACAGTGCGTGAATATGATGTGGGAACCAAATTCAAAAATTCCCAGATTAGATTTACGCTTGCTAGAAAGTTCGAGCTAGTGAATTTACTTTAAAAATATATGATTTTTACTCTGTTTATTTTTTAAGATATGTCTAACGAAAAAGAAAATCAAACATTATTTAAACTATAGTTTTAGGATTTCTAAGTTGATTTCTCAACGCATAATCTTAATTTAATTAGTAGAAAACTATTAATTTATAAAAGCGTATTTGTATTTATTTATTACACGTAACGTTTTTATTTATATTTTATTTCTACTTTTTAGTGTTTAAAATTGAATCATTGCGTTTTAACAACCATTTTTTTTTCTATTTTGGAGAGCGTGGTTTCGTGAATAATTACATTAATTTTTGTTTTAACTAGTATATAATTGTAATCCTAAAGAGTATTTGGCGATTTAACACCTGTGGCAGGCTTAAGATAAAATGCCTTAAAATTAATATATTAGTTTTTAGTTAAGTTCAAATAATATTAAAATGTCATATTGTCATCGGAAACACATAATCGGTACATTAACATGAAAACAATTTCGTGGGGTTGACTTATAACTATTATTATATTATTAAAGAGTCACGCATACAGGCAGATAAATATGCCGTTTTTTAATACATAATCGGTACATTAACATGAAAACAATTTCGTGGGGTTGACTTATAACTATTATTATATTATTAAAGAGTCACGCATACAGGCAGATAAATATGCCGTTTTTTTATACATAATCGGTACATTAACATGAAAACAATTTCGTGGGGTTGACTTATAACTATTATTATATTATTAAAGAGTCACGCATACAGGCAGATAAATATGCCGTTTTTTTATACATAATCGGTACATTAACATGAAAACAATTTCGTGGGGTTGACTTATAACTATTATTATATTATTAAAGAGTCACGCATACAGGCAGATAAATATGCCGTTTTTTATCCTAATTAAATTTATAGGAGATCACCAAGAGAATGAGCGTTTGCCATAAAATAAAAAGATTATCAAAATATTTTTAAGCCATCTTGAACTTTAAAAAATAAATAAATTATAAAATACTAATATTCTAACACTTCTAAACTTAAAAACTTTGCAGTGGTCAAATTCTTCTAAAATTGTCGTCAGGAATTTTCTTGTTATGCGTTGCAACTCTATAGCATCGAACCAGGGATATAATTCCACAAACAACAGCTTCTAGCTTCAGTTAATTATTACTAAAATAATTATTGACGTAAATTATATTTCAAGATAATTTTTTATGTGTCTCTGTAATAAGGTATACAGAGTGCATACGGTAAACAAGCAAATAATTAGAAAATATAAATTTTTAGCCCCTTCTATGAACATACGCGATGTGCATCTTATGACTTCAGCAACTATCTTGTGAACTGCTGCACCCAAATTATTTAATTCTCTTCCTATGGACGTACACATTTTTCTTGTAATTACAAAATAATATTTGTTGTTAATTTTTTGTTTGAAAATTATAATTTGAATTCCTCTGCATTAAACGGAAAAGAGCCACGATTACTGAAAATAGACACAAAGACCCTATTACAAAATGAGAGTGAATAGCAAATTCAAGGATGTTATGAATTGGCATATTTTAAATATTTCTTATCTGTACATTTTATTTAAATATCAATGACGACAAAAAAAATCTTATACAGTATTGCCAAATACCTCATTAATATTTTGTTCAAAATGTTTTCCACCGGCGCTTTATTTACTGATGGATTGTATGTGATTAAAAAAGCGAAGATCACTTTTCTGAAAGAGTGGCAGATATTTTGAATTTAAAAAATATTCACCAACACTGCCTTAAATTTGAAATTAAAATGTATTTTATAATATTAACCCACTAAGGCTCACAAAAAAATTAAAATATTTGTAAAGCAGATTTATTTATTCTTTCATGACATCTGCTCTTTGAAATTTTTTATATCATGTCAAGATTTCTACTAGCTGTAAAAAGATTGAACTACAAAACTTGAATGAATAAATTATAATTTAGTTTCTCATGCGAACTCCAAATTGGTGACGGATATAACTTAGGTAGTATGTTTTATATTGACATCATTTAGCGTCGACTGATGGAAGTGATATAGTCATTAGATAAACGTTAACTTTGTATAATTAAACAATTATATAATATTGTTCAACTCTATAATCTTTCACAACGTTTGAATATTAAAAACATTAAAAGTACTGACTTGAATTTTAGATGGATATTTTAACATAAATTAAAACAATTAAAGAGTTTCTGCTGTTACATTTTTTCATTTCTGGATAATTTTTTAAACGTTTCTACACGCTATTAAAAGATTTTATGTTTTTCTTAGTAACTTCTCTAATTGATAAAATAAAGCATATTCCTCTATAGTAATATTTATAATATACAATGTAGTTTTTAATTGCATTAAAAGTAGCAGTTACTAATATGTAATACGTAACTGAATAAAAGTATCCCCCCAAAAAAATATTTTACACAATATGGAATTATATTTTTATTGATTACGTAATTAACAGTTAAATATACATTAAAATAATGTTATGACTTTTTCTAAATTTCTCATCGTGAATACAGTAAAAAAGCTGAACAGTGTAACTATTAAAGAAAGGAAAGATCATTTTAACGTAAATATCTTGTTATTTAATAGCTATTTAATGTTGCTAAAATCATGCGGGTATTATTTTCGTCAAATCAGTTACTCTGAAAAAGAATTTTTATAGAAAGTACTACAATATTACTGATTTTCTGTTACTTTATTTACAATTTTCAAAACTAAAATTTTAGTTAATTCCACGATGGTTTTTTTTTTATTTTATAAATATATACGTTTCAAGATGTTATAAATATTTCAATGCATTTTAAACAAGTTCCGTTTAGCCAAATGCAATTATTTAGAGAAATGTATGCAATATATTTAAGTTAATACGTATAGAACAATTTAGATTAGAGAAAGAATTAATTTTTAAAATATATTAATATTTTTCACCAAACGTTTTCATATAGGATAATCCATTATAACACTTCTATTAAATGAATTTTTCACTTTTACTATTTACGTAATTCCAAAATAAATTCTAATACGTTATTTAATTAATTTTGGAGCGATATAACAATATTTTTTTGCATATAAAAGCTGAAAAGGTTGGATTCGTCATTTAAATTAGAATATCACAAACAACAGAAATTCATCCCGAATCGAGAAATGAACGTAGGACTTTAATGTACAACAGCCTGCGCCCTTACTAGTAAACAAGCAGAAACAGGAGCATACCGAACCAAGATCCCTAAGCAAAATCTTACTCCCTAAGTGATTATCTTATTTGGGAGAAATTATCACTGTAAAAGCCTGTCAAGTCAATAATTTTTCGAGATTTAAATAAGCATTTCCAAAAACAGAATTTATTTTGCTTCCACTGATTTTTGGAAATTTTTTTTGAATAATTATTATAGTGTTAATAATAGTCTTTTATTCAGTTTCTTCAAATCAGAATATCGGTTTTATGGCATGAAATTTCAACTGAATCATTTCGCAATCAATTCTCAAATAAACATTTTCATGTTCAACAAGCGTGGTTTACAGAAAAACAAGATAAATTAACATCGTTAATATTAACATAAAAATTAACATAATTTTCTTACTGTTGCATGTATAAATTACGTTACGCAGGTGGAAATGATTAATTGATGATTGATAGCATCCAAAAATCGATAATCATGATTGGAAAAACTTATTAATGTAATATAAAAACTTTTCCGAAAATCTGTGGCAGCAAAATAAACTTTCTTTTTTTAAAACTTTGTCTTATTTAACTATGTTTTTAACATAAACTTTGTATTTTTAAACTTTGTCTTATATTAGTTTTTAGGTTTCTATAGATAAAGCACGTTTCTCGGAATCGTGACGAACTCGGAAGAGGTTATTTTATATTTTCGTCCATGGCAATTTCGTAGGCTAATATCTATTTATCTTTTATTACATTACGCATGCTTAAAATATATAATTTAAATTCAGAAACATTTACCAAAATATTAACCTATGAAGTATTTCACTTACATTTTTCAAACATAAAACAATTTTTTCCTTAAAAAATGGTTATTGGAGTAGTTCAAATACGGATGAGAAAATGTAATAATAGTCTTTTATTTTACAGCGGCCGATAAAACACACAGCACCGTTTAGCTAGATTTTCATGGCGTATAATAGTATCAAACAATTTAAAACTTTCGTCGTAAAAAAAGTCTTAGAAAACTGCACGCAAGTCACGTTTTCTATTTAGTTTTTTTTTATCTCTTTGAACAACGTGATCAAGAAAATTCATTTCATTTGATCGATTTTTCTAGAAAAATGAACAAAGTGAAAGAAAGAATTTTTAAATTAACCACTACTAAATATCATAAAATGATAAAACAAAGTACAAATATACATTTTTTTAAACATTCTTTTTTAGGCATGCGATGTGTATCTAAAAAAATCACACCAAATACAAAAACTGCAGTCCATGTAGTTCCAAAAAATTCCCGTTAAAATACGTTAGATTGGGGTAGCCTTGTCTACTGAAAATTCTCCCCCTGATTTATGCTTGATACAAAGCACGAACTCGTGAGTTATTTAAAATAATATAATTTTTGCTCTGTTTCTTTTTAAGCAATGACAGCAATAACGAACAAAAAAAAAAGATTATTTAAATTATCTATTCAGGATATCTAAATAATTTTCTCAATGTATAAAAATAGTTAAATTATTAATAAATAAGCAAATGCTAATAGAGTACATTTTAAAAATATTATTACGCTCTTAATTTAATGTATTTATATTTTCTAAACTTTACTATTTAAAATATTTCGTTGTCACAGTTCGACAGTCAATTGGCATATTTTGGAAAGCGTGGTTTGGCGCACAATTAACTGTATTTATGTTTCAACAATTAAACAGTTATAACCATAAAGAATATTTGGAGATTTATCACGTACGACCGGCTAACGTGAAAATGCGTTAAAATTAATTTATAATTTTATAAATACTCTCTAAAACTAATAAAATGTTGTATTGTCATCAAAAACACCCTTGTGTACATAATTTTTATAATTATATCGTACCAGAAAGTTATTGAACAATGGATTACAAAATTCGATCTTTATCCACACAGACAAACTTAAGTTAAATGAAAGAAGGTAATAATAGTAATATCAAAATAAGACACAAATACAGTAAATGTGGTATGTGTGAAATCGCTAAACATTTTTCATATTTTATGCCTTAAATTTATTATAATTAAATACTAAATGTGGCAACATTTAGTAAACACATGCAGTAATGTAAAAAAATAACATTGTTATCAATTATCATTAGCGTCTGTTTAAGAGGTCTGGTGTTTTATTTCAAAAATATCTATTGTGACTCCCTTTACCGTTCGAACACTTCCGCTCGTATCCAAAAAGTTAAAAACTAGTCGGATGTTCCAATGTCAATTCTTTATTCTATCTCATACTGGTTTTACATAAAACAAATATGAATCAGCTCCAACTTATGTGAAGGTCTAACTGAATCTAAAGATTGATGAAATTCTGTGCAATAGTTTTTGAGATATCACTATCGGTATAATCATGTAAATCCTGAAAAATGCAGCATATCAGTGCCACCTGTTGAATGATTTACACCAAAATATAATCAGCAACAACTTATGTCAACGTTTACCGGAATCAAAAGTTTGATAAAAATCAGTACATTAGTTCTGGAGATAGAGCTATTTCGGAAGTCTTGATTAAAGTCGCATGCCAAGACCACCTTTTTGAAGATTGGCACCAAAGCGAATCAACATCAACTTATGTCAACGTTTAACTGAATCTAAAGTTTGATAAATATACGTACATTTGTTCTTGAGATACAGCTATCGTTAAAATCATGCAAAAAGTAGCATAGCAGGTCCACCTGTTAGACTATTTACACCAAAACGTAATCAGCATCTATTTATATCAAGGTCTAACAGAATCTGAAGTTGTATGAAATTCGGTGCACAGTTCTTGAGATATAGCTATCGTGAAAATCGAGAAAAATGTAGCATAGAAGCGCCACCTCTTGAACAATTTACACCAAAAAATAATCAGCACCAATTTATATTACGATTTAACTGAATCTAAGTTCAAATGTTATTATATTTAAAATAAAGTGGTAATTCAAAATACGTCAAATACGTGCCATCTACAGCATATAATGATGCGATGTCATTTAATATTCCAAAGATTTGGGTTGAGTGGTTGAATAATAGTGCGATGCGGTCTGCAGATGGATCTAAGAGTGATGTTAAAATTATAAGTATAGAGGGAGTTGTACCTTCTTTCACATAGTGTTCAGATTCTCTGGTTTTTAATTAATTTAATCTCTCGTTTTTATGTACATTGTATTTGTGGTTTGTGTATATTTTGATGACGATTTGATGAACAAATCGAAACATGTACATTTTAAATTTTAACATCTTTAATGTTTATGTTGACGTCTTTTAAGCAAAATAAAAAGTGTTTTAGTGTATATTTAAAAGTGAATCTAAGTTTTGATAAATTCTGTTCATTAGTTCTTGAGATAGAGTGCCCAAAAAATGTTTGTCACATACAGGCAGACAGACATTTTCTAAAAACACTCCTTCTAAAACGTATTAATCTGTCGAAAACTGGAAGTTTAAATTTTTCAAACGGAAAGATTGATTCCAATTGTAAAGATAGAAGAAAGTAAAAATGGATTTTTTTATTAATTTCCTATACAATAGAATCGGGTGTACTCGGCTGTTTTGAAATTGGACATGTTACTTCAAAGAGTATATTAGCGCAATATTTATCATTTATGTCACATGTCCGTGCCCATTTTTTCTGTAGAATTGTTCAGGAAACAGTTTAAAATTGGATTAAATGCCTAATACATCGGGTTTTTTTTTACGAAAATCTATACACTTCTTGCGACAGTGGTGTGTAACATATTAGCCAAATGGGAGATGTTACTTCAAGGACACTTACGCTTGATTACATTAGCGCTGTATTTATCATTTATGTCACACGTCCTTGGTGATTTTTTCTATATTATCTGTCACGAAACGGTTTAAAATTGGATTAAATACCTAATCCATCGATTATTTTGACGAAAATCTATACAGTGCTTGCGACAGTGGTCTGTAACATATTTTCCAAATAGGATATGTTGCTTCAAAGACACTTAGGCTTGCTCATATTAGCGCAATAATTATGATTTATGTCACATGTCCTCGCCAATTTTCTCTGCAGAATCAGTCGCGAAATGGTTTTAAAATGTATTAAATACCTAAACTATCGGATTTTTTGACGAAAATCTATACACTTCTTGCAACAGTAGTCTGTAATATATTAGCCAAATGTGAGATGTTACTTCAAAGACACTCAGGGTTGATTACAATAGCGCAATATTTATCATTTATGTCACATGTCCTTGGTGATTTCCTCTATATTTTCTGTCGCGAAACAATTTCAAAATGGATTAATTATGTAATCCATCGGTTGTTTTGACGAAAATCTATACAGTTCTCTTGACAGCATCTTTAACATATTAGCCAGTTGGGAGCGCAATCTTAAGTGCCGTTTGGGAGATATCGTTTTCACTCTGTCTCTCTCTCTCTCACACACGCACATACAAATCATGTTTACAAAACTTTCTATAGACAATGTGCTCCAAAAGCTGAAATATTAGAATTTCTTTTATAATTGTTTTTCTTTCTCCTAGCAACCTACGAAGTTTTTTTTTTTTTTGAAAAGTCAAAAAGTAAAATTTATATCAAAATAGTTTATATCATGAAAACTGGTATGAATCTGTTGTAAAAACATTTGGTGGGGACCATGGTTTGGACAACTCTTGTTCTTTCCACATCAACTATAATGTAGATCATAATTAATAAATGCAAATTAAAATGAATTTATTAATCATTTTTACAATTAAAAACGTATCTTTGGATAAAAATGCCTGGAACATGTTTTGTCTATTCGTTGTATTTCATTGAATTCTTAATCGAACATATTTTACTCTTAACCATTTATAAAGGTTCATTAACGGGCCCCACTAGGACAAGGTACGTGATAAAAATGCCATCTGATATATTGTCACAAAATCTGTCAA
Organism: Maratus michaelseni; assembly: GCA_963931845.1. Lineage (NCBI taxonomy): Eukaryota > Metazoa > Arthropoda > Arachnida > Araneae > Salticidae > Maratus > Maratus michaelseni. The sequence goes on from OZ007587.1 coordinate 374,426,592, forward strand.
CGGAAAAAAACTGTACATTAATATTTAATTTCACGTATATTAAAAATGCATTTTTAGCGTTTCAAATTTTAATGAAAGGAATTAACTTCATACTTTTGTAACAAATGCATGAAACTTAAAGAAATTATATATTTTTTTAATATTGTTATTATATTCATAATTTTATAAAACTATTATGATGCTATTGTTCAATACAATCTTAGAAAATGTAAGGATTTGTGTTGCCAACAGTGTAACTACAAAGTAATTTAGATAATTGTATGGGTAAAAAATAACACATGATTAAAAAAACAAACTGGCATAGAATCTGTAAAACATATAAAAAGTATCAGATTCGATGAAAATTAGAATTTCTTGCAACAATTTCGTCGAGAAAAAATCAATTACTTTTTCCATATTTTCTTCACAGTTGTTTTAATAATTCGTAATGAAAACGTCTAAAAATTCAAGTAAAAATCAAATAACAAATTACAATAAAAGTTGTTAAATTGTTCTATGCCTTGGTGATTATTTGCAAAGCGATGTAATTAAACAACAAATTCTTAAAGATACATCATTTCAATTTTGGGTTTTGAAGTGATTAAAAAACAAATTTACGGCATCATGTTATTTTGATATGGATATGGATATTAATTTTTAATTCTATAAAAAGATTTTGTGAAAACATTCAAAGACTTAATTAACTGGAAGTGTAAGCATTTTAAAACTTTAATTAATCTTTATTATTTCAAGAAAATAAAAGTACTTCAAGAAATATTTTTGAAATACGATCTTATTGAAGATTAATGAAAACAAGCTTAAGATATTATCTTTATGTATTACTTGAACATATATAATGAATATGCTTTTGGAACGCTTCAACTTGTTAACTATAACTTTGTTGTACATGTCGCAAAATCATATATTAATATTCGTTCACTTCTTAGGTGTATAGATGTTTTCTTTGAAGTAAAACGTGACATTTTCTAACATAAAATTAATGTAAAGTTTTTAATTAAAGATGGTTGTTTTAATTAATTACACTCTTTCAACTTATAAAAGAAAAATATGCTGCAAATTTGTTTTCAAAGCAGAAATAATAAAGTTTTGTTTCTAACTCATTTAATTTCTATTCATAACATGAAATTCTAAGAATTATTCTGAATTATGCATTCTATTACCAGTTATTTAATAATTATATATTTTCGTTAATTTCCGATTTAAAAAGAATATGCATTAAAATTTCAGATTCTCAAATGATGTTACATTAACTTTTCTACCAAACTATATCTTTTTTCACTAACATACAATTTAATGGAATCAACTGGCAATCAGTTTAAAATAATACAGTAAAATCAAAGAATAAAGCCAAATAAATCGTTTTTTGCGATTTGAAATTAGAAACATAAATGTTTTAAATCAAAACTTAATTCCTGGAATGTATTGGAAAACTTAAAATATTATAATATGAGTGCACCTGATGCACAAAATTAAGTTTTTACGTAGATTGTTACTTGAAACAGTAGTAGAAAATTAAAAATAACCATTATGAGATTTCTTCTCTATCTAGAAGAGCTATTCTTCAATAGAGGGTTAACTTTAAGGAAATCGCTGAAATTACAAAGTCTGTTATATCTGCGTATAATACCTTATAATTTCCATGACCCCAACACAACCTATTGCATGAAGACAGGATTTCAGAATTTTAGAGACCGTAGTAATATTTTAAATAAAGCTCAAATAATATATTAGGTTGTGCTTCAAATCTAATGTGAAAACGTAAATTTCAAAATATCAGAATTGTTTAAAATATGGCATTCATTGTGACACTTTTCGTCACTGGTAAGTAATAATAAAATTTCGATTTTGACAAATATATTAATTTCAAATCATTGCATATTTTAAAATGTTACACCGTCGATTACGAAAAAACAAATGCACTTTCAAATGCAATTTGTTTGACAATCGCATCTCAATTTTCTTATATTTTATAGGTTATAAAATAATTTTCAAGCATGATTTTTTTAAAAATCCATATCTCTCACGTGCAACCTGCTTACGGAAAATTGACACGTTTGCACTTAAAACAACCAAAACAGTATTTGTTTCCGTCTAATAATCCATAACGAAATTAAAGGTTCGTCAATAAATATACGTAAAAGAATAATATAAATAAAACACAAATTTAACAGATATGTAATAAAATTACGTGTTTAAACACTGAAATAATCAGAATCAAGAAGGTTTTTTTAAATAGTGCAATAATTTGCAATTCATAAAGCTAATGGATTTTACTATGATTATGTCAAAGTAATGGAATTATTTCTGATTTTCTTTTTAACGATCCGTGTGCGCGAATGCACTGAGCTGTGTTATTTTGATTGAAGTTTTTTGAAAATATTGCATTTTCATTTATTTTACCCTGAAGACCACCATAGTTAACACGGTTTGTTATGAAAATGGCTCGATTTTAAACGAAAACATTATCTTGAAAAATGAATTATAAAACAGATTATAGCGATACCTTTAAACAAACCACACAAATTTAATTAAAAATTAAATATTTCGTTTGCCAACTTTGAATCGTAGTTTTTGACAGCCAAAAATGTCAAAATGTTAATGCTCATTTCAAAATTAGAAGTTATCAATGTCTGCTTTACGATATCAAGTAAATGTTTTTTCGCTCAGTGCAATTTTGTGCAGGTCCCGCTTACGCTGTCCTAGTTTTTGCTCATGGGAATGCAAATATCGATGACATTTACAAGAAATAAGTAAAGTGAGAAGTAAAAGGTTTCTTTGTCCAACTACAAAAGAATATGAGAGAATATTAGTCTTTGAAATCTTGAACCATGGTCAGTTAAGAGAAATTGTCATAAAAATATGTCAAACCTTAAGAATGATTTTTCGGAAATAAAGTAATGGGGAAATTCCAGTTACAGCGAACCCGCTTAAAACTCTCACAGTTAATACGCGTTCCCGCTTAGCACGGGGATTTTTTCGGACCCTTGAATATCGCGCATAAGACTAATGCAAAAATATCACGTTTAATACCCTACCAAATTTTGATCCCTTGAGGTAAAAAATATCGCTTAATACGCGAATTTATAGAGCAAGATGCGAGTTACTTTTCTCTTCTCCAGTGTTGACAATTTAGCGAGATTTTTTTATTCAGATATCTACCACAATTTACGAATAGTATTATTTGCCTTATATAATGACAGATTAAAATGGATATTACTAATCAGAAATAGTAGTAGATATCTCAGATAAAAAATTCCGTTAAATTAGCAAAACTGCAAAACTTCTTTGATCACACGTCCTAATATTCTTTGGCTCCCTATTCGTAAGCATAGACCGTAAACGTATAAACTAAAGCTCTAGTCCACTTAGACCATTAGAAGTGTAAATCACTCAGTTCCAGCAACATTATGCAAATCACGTTTAATACGCGAGTCCGCTTAATACGCGACTTTGATCAGTCCCTTGAAACGCGTCTTAACGGATTTCGACTGTATTTGTAAAACGCTTCTGCGTTGATTTTCACCTGCGTTGATTGCCACACTTGATTTCCACCTGCTTGACGGATAGTGATGAAATAATAGAACGGGGGAGGGAAGGGGGGTGTTTCGGCAAGCGAACACCTTCCAGTCACGTGTTTTTGAATCCGCTTATTTTGTAAAACCGTATTTTTTGCTTGTAACGCAAGTTTGTTTATAGTTTTTACCTTGTATTTCGTTCTTTCCTTTATTTAATTTGTGGATACAGTGCTTCTCACTATTTATATAAGTTTAATACAAATTCATTATCATCCTAATAGTGTGTAGAAGAGGACTAACGCACAATGCAACCGTAAAATTGATGCAAGGGCTGTCGGATTCCGATTCTGGGTCGGAAACGGATAATAATCTTATAGAAAAAAGAGCCAGCGGTTCTGATACATCCAGCGGTTCTGAATTTATTGTCACAGGTGGTCAAGCAGTTTCATCATCCAGCTCACGTAAAAGTGAAAACGTAATAGCTAATACAATTTCCAGTTCTGGTGTATCTAAGAACACCAAAATAGGACGTAGTGGAGGCTCAGATAGTTTCTTCACACCACTGAAACTTGCAAATAGCCTCAGAACAAACGAATTGAGCTATGTTGGAACAATAAATCGTTTAAAAACGGAAATTCCCTTTCGTTTCAAAAGCGTGCAATATGAACGTTTTTCTTCTGATGTGATAAAACACGGCATCATAACTCTGACATCATATCAGGGCAAAATAATGTAATTTTGGCTGATCACACTCCATTCATCAAGTAAATTTGAATCAAATGGAAAGAAAACTCTAGATGTAATTCAGTTTTACAGTTCAACAAAATTTGGAGTAGATGTGTTGAATCAGATAGCGAGGAAATACTCCGTAAAAGCACCATCACGTCAATGGGCAGTGCATAATTTTTACAATATTTTAGACTTATCTGGAATAAATACATGGATCCTGTTCAAGGAAATGACAAAACAAAACATCAGCAGAGGCGATTTCTTATTGCGCTTGGCAGACGAACTACCAGAAGAATATATTTCTGGTAAAAACAAGCTTTTAGTTCCTCCACATAGTTGTATGCAACAAATTGATTCTGCAGAATCAAAGAAACACAAGAAGTGCTAAATAAAGAAATGTAAAGGAAATAAAACTGTTAATATTTGCAACAGCTATAATAAAACTGTATGTGGATACTGTAGACGGAAAATAAGAAAGATAAACTTGTGTGTTATTTGCAGTGCAGAATAATGATCCAATAAATAACATATTTATTTGTTCAGTGTAAAAAAAATTACTAAAACGTTTGTATTAATTAGCTTTCAACAGTTATTTTACCTCTTAAATTTATGTAAACTTTCATAATTTTTATAATATTTATTTCTGAGATGTAATTGAATTGAAACAAGATTTTTTAAAAATACAACTAGCTAATTATTTGTTATATATAACCACATATAAGGCATAAAATACTATATACTTTAAAATAAATTGTAATTAATACAATTTAGTTCATTTTAAGTTTATTTTTACAAGCATATAATGTTACATAATGAAATAGGCAGGTTTTTGTTTATATAGGGGTCAAAATGATCCCCGCCGTAATTCTAAGTATACGAAGAACGCCGTAATTCTAGTGTTAAAGCTTTTAATTATTTTTTACATTTTCTCTTGTTTTATTTTTCAATTTAGATTTTTCTATTCCAGTAGCATTCCATAAAAATAATTGTAGTAATTTTCTAGAATTTATTAAACAAATTTGTAAACGCAATTAAAAAGTAGCCTTTAGTTCTTCACCGCTTGACTTCGGATCATGCGTGGTATGGTGATTTACATTTGCTTGGTGATGTTTTATCAAACCCCTAAAGTTTATACCACTTGTTTTATATATCCAGCATAAATTAATTAATTGATAAATCACTATATTTAAAAGTAGATACAGGGTGTTTCACAAAGGACCCCTAACTTTAAAAATCAATAACCCGGAAACGGTGATAGATAGAAACATGAAACCAGTTATATGTTTATTAAACAAATCGTAAGATTCTTATACGTAAATCTAAAAATTTAGTTAAAAATAGCACCGATAGATGGCGCTGAGAGCGTTAAGAATCCTTCTAAAGACAGTTCAGAAGCATAGAAAGACTAGTCGTCGAAGATTTCGTCATTGAAATCTGACCGCTATTAGCGTATAGTGAAAATAATTTCGAAAGTGGTGTATACCGTGGAGGAACGTGTGTTTATAGTGTTGGAGTACCACCGATTAAATCAGAGTTGTACTGCCACAAGGAGAAGTTTTCAAACACGATTTTAAGTCGCAAAAGGGCCAGATGGGAAAACAATTCGTGAGCTTTTCAAAAAAATTCAACAGACAGGTGATGTGGCCGATGCGAATTATTTTCACTATACGAAAATAGCGGTCAGATTTCAGTGGTAAAATCTTCGACGGCTAGTCTTTCTATGCTTCTGAACTCTCTTTAGAAGGATTCTTAACGCTCTCAGCGCCATCTATCGGTGCTATTTTTAACTAAATTTTGAGATTTACGTATAAGATTCTTACGATTTTTTTAATAAACATACCACTAGTTTCATGTTTCTATCTATCACCGTTTCCGGGTTATTGATTTTTAAAGTTAGGGGTCCTTTGTGAAACATCCTGTATGAATGAATATTTCTGTATTGCTGTTTCTATTTTTTATATATTCTAACTCGAAAAAAAAAAATAAAGGCGTATACGGTACGCCTTTAGGTAAATTTATAAATGAAAAAGTGTAAAGACATTTGCTATTCTTCAGATCTAAAACAACTTCTTTCATAAATATATATGATATAATTTTGTTTTTCTCTTCCCTTCTTCATAGCGCATCCCCAAATGATTTACTAATTTAAAATTACTTAGTGCAAAGGCATTTTATGAAGTTATCTTGAAATGATATATATTAGCTTATATTTCCTGAAATTTTATTTTACGCATTTCTTTCATTTTCATAGGAAATTTTGTAGAAATGCAATGATTTTCTTTTCTATTCCAAGACACATTTTTATTTCGATGATATGTATATACAATTTTTATTTTTGTATGTTTTATTACAAAACATCTTATCATAGGCAGGACTCTAGAAAGCTTTTAAGTAAACAATATTAGTATTTTTTTTTTCTCTTTCTTATTTCAGTGGGAATTTAAATGTTAATATTTTAACAAAATTATTTTTTCAAACTTTATCTGGCGAATCATTAATAAAATAATTATCTTTGAAAACATAGTTGATTACATTTTCAGGATATTTTCAAAATGTACTTTTCTTAATTTACTTTTTTGCTACTTCCATTAGAAAGAAGAATTAATTATTGAAAAGCTTTCAATATATTTGCAAATTCGTGCTTTTTGTTTTAAATGCCAGAAATGTTTGTACGGTGTTGTGAATAATATTAAGAAGAATGATTTGCATAAACATACCAAACATATATTGAAAATATTTTTCATAAATTTTGTAGTAGCATTACTAAAGGAATACATAATTAAAATTGATGTAAATTGTAGTATGCCCAGAAATGAAATAAATATGGGCGAAATGTTCAAAATACGCAAGACAAACTGTTGTTTAAGTCAAAGTTGCAGTCTGGTTTTAGTCGTAGTAGTGGTAGTTGTTTTTTTGATGCAAGAACATTCATAAAGTTGAAGTAGGAGTAGTTTTCACGGAACATTAGAGTTGAAGTTGTATTTGATGGAATACTGAGTGTTTATATTTAATTTCAATTTGTCATTATTTAGAATGATTTTACAACACGTTGAATGATATATTTTTGAGTATATGTATTTAGAGATTCCAGCTCCCTATCCATTCGGCATTTTCATTAATTAATTCAAAGTGTTTCACCATTGTCCTATGGACAGGATATTGAGATTTATCGAACTGTTTATTTCTGTTTTCCTGCAGATTTTCAAATCTTTAAAACTGTTCATTAAAAAGAATAATCTGCAACATTCGTTGCTTACTACTAATAATAAAAAAATAATCTAAATTACTCCCTTACCTTTCAAATTTACGCTTATCCTCTCCTTTTACGATCTTAATACATCATATACATTTATTACATGTAAATCGCAATTTTTAATATATTTCCCGATCTGACTGCTTGGCTTTTGTAATTTTCATCGAAAAGAATATTATTATAATAAATCTTCAGTAACAAAACAGTATCGGGCCAATATTATTTATAATATCGTCAAATAGTGTTAATATATGGATGATACATTGATACTACGGCGTAAAATATTTCCCCATCATTGAAGTGCTAATACTGCACTGGAGATTTTGCTAATATTGCACTGAAGATTTTGATAATACAGAACTGAAAATTTTGCTAATACTGCACACTATTGTCAAGAACTATTTCAACATTTCCCGTGTAATATAAAAATTTCTTCGATATTGGAATTACATTACAAGTATTCCCAATGTCAAAAAAATATTATTAATGATGACCCAATATCACTCAATATAACCAATATACATAATACTGGATTGCTACTGCACTTTGAAAAATACAAATGTTTTTCTATGTAGGAAAGTTGATTGGCAGCTTCAGCCAAGAGATCCCAGGTTCGAATCCTGGTCAGGACATTTTTCGTCCAGTTGGAAAGTTACAACTCATATGATATCTTTACCAATTTGAAAAATTGTGTTAAAATTAATGTAGTGTAATCAGGTATCCAGCGTTTACTAGAGTTCCATTACCTGCGATTTATTCCGTTGAGCTGATTCAGATAACAAACCAGATGCCATGATCAATAAGGTTAATTGGATGATGTATGTCCTCCAGATTAGATCAGGATGGCTCAGTTCGTAGATCATAGGCAGCTTCAACCAAGAGATCCCTGGTTCGAATCCTGGAGCGGGGATTTTTCGTCCAGTTGGAAAACTACAACTCATACCAATAATGATTTATATACAGATAGATAGATTGTATCCAATTTGGAGCAATAGAACACACTCCAGAGCTGGAAATTTATTTTTTGCTTTATGTAAGCATATAAGTATAAAAAAAGTACGCATGTATAGAGATAATATATTTATATAATGATAATTTATATAATTAGGTAATGTATGTATATCAGGTTTTGTTCAAATTGATCAAAACTTGTAGTTATATATAAGGAACAAAAATTCCAACAATAATTTATATATAGATAGATTACTCAGTTTTTTTCAAAACGGAATATAGCTATTTTGGATGCTATCAGTTCTCAAATGACAATTTTAATGATCAATAAACATGTTTCACAGACAAAAATGATAAATTAACTGCCATTAACATGAACATCAAAATTGCTATTATTTTGCTACTCTTGCATGTACAAATTCAGTTATGCAGCTGAAAATGTTTAAGTCAGAATAAAGGACATCCTAAAAACAGATAGTCTGGTTTGAGAAAAGTGATTAATACGTTATAAAAATGATTCGGAAACGTTTCTGAAAATGCTTTTGTAAATGCTTCTTTTGTTTCGGAGGTTTCAAAAGATAAATAATAATTTTTGTAATCGTGGGTAACTATGAAGATGCAATGGTATATTTTCTTTCATGGTTGTATTATATTTTCGTAGATTAAGAAACATTTGTATTTTTTTACGGTGCTGGGAGTTAATAACAATAATAACAATTAACACATTTTCATTTAGGACTAAAGCTAGAACAAAAGCAGTAAATGTAATATTTCAAAACAAAACGAACTTCTTTGTGCAACTTACTTCAGATACGCTCTATGTGCCGCCTAAGGTAAATTTGTCTTTGTATACGAGAAAAGAATTTCTTTTCGAAATAACAACTTCTGTGCGTAATTAGCAAAAAAAGAAAGATTTATCTCGGCAAAAAGCTAAAGTCTCGAATGGATTGGTTCATGACCCCTTCCACTTTCGTTTGATTAATTCTTGCGATTAATGGAGGTAGAAAAAACTGCCAAGAGAAGCAAAAGAATGATTTTTAGTAAATACTTAAATAAAGATTATACGTTAGAGGTGAAAATCTCGGACAAAAAAGGTGCTGGATAACATCGTTTTTTCCCGGGAATGCTATTTAGTTTCAAAATTTAAATAAATCATTTAGACGGCAAGATTTATTGCTTAATCATTGTAACGGAAATAGTATATTTCTCTTGAGATTAAATTACTAAATGTGTTTTTTAAGAAACTATTATTTTACCAGCAGTTTTGCGGTTTTTAAAGTTTTTAATAGGAGTACAGTTTCAACTTATACAATGGCGTTTAAAAAATGTATACGCAATTCATCTGTGATTAACTGACATGTTCTACTGGGGTGTTCTTTTTTTCTGTGAGATTTGTCTCACTTGAAATGGTTGGTCGGGAGTAGCATGCTACAAGTAGCAGAACTACAGTAGTCGCTATTCTTTCGGTAGTTTATAGGGTAGCGCGCTACATTTTGAAAAATGCAATGTGCCGAGAAGCGCGACGTAAAAAGTCAGTTGTTTGTAGCGAACACTGACGCTATTTTTATCGCTACTTGAGGAGAAACATGTGCTATTCTTCTAGTCACGTGATTGTTACTTGGGTTTTTTTTTTTGTGTGTAAAGTGTGCAGCAATATGCAAATGTCAGCAACTCAACTGCAGCGTTTAACAATTCATCGTATGACGTCATGCATTCTTAAATTGTCACTTGCTGGTAATTTAAAGCGCCGAAATCCAAAAACAAAGAAATAATTTTCTTACTGGAAACACATGCTTACTTACTCATTATTATATCTTCACGGATTAATCCCACATTTCTTGTTTTAGAATTACTTTGTTTACATATTTATTATTATTTGATATTGTGAAAGAGAAAATTAATATTGAATCGCCCTGGTCCGTATATAATTAGTAATATTTCCTAAAACTAACATTCTAGGGAATAATACAAAATATTTTCTTGCATGTTATCTTTCTTAATTTTTAATGACCTTTGTTTTATCGTGTTTGTTTGATTTTATCCTTGCAAATGAGATATAATAATGGGCCATTGATTTACTAAATTCGTATCCTAAATTTCAAGTGTGAGTTGAATCCTTTGATAAAATCTGAAAATTGCGAAATAGCCACAACTTTTGAAAAATATCTTGCAGCGTGACTTTTTAAAAATAAATAGTTATAGTTGTAATTAACTACATTTTCGCTAATGTAGTTGTATTTGTAGATAACTACATTTTCGATAAAGTTGCTGCAGTTGTAGTTAACTACATATTTGATAAAGTGTTTGTAGTTCAATTCAACAATATTTTCAATTAAGTAGTTGCAGTTGTAGCTCGCTACAAAAATAAATTAGTTTTTCGAACCATTGCTTGAAATAATGGTTGAAATAATGGCAAACACCAGATTAGGTTTTGAGCAAAGATAATTTGTTCTAAAATGTTTCTGGAAGTTCGGAAACACTGCTGACGTGCAAAGACTGCTTGAAAATACACCCCTTTATGCAACTTACAATCCTACAAGTAGAGCTATGTATGAGGCAGGTGGAACTATTCAATAAGTTTGCAAGAAACATTTGGGAAGACCGCTGCGGTCATAAAAAAAAGCATGAAATTGAAAAGAAGCTGGCGAATTGGTTCGGCATGTGGCTGCTATGGTATGACTTGCAAAAATCCTTTTAAAGCACCCACGCTTTAATATAAGATAAATGTTGCTTAATCTTAGTAAATAAAAGAGAACCAGGAATGAAAATATACAATAACTTGTTCGGAGTTGCCCAAGTTTACAAAACGTTGTCTTTATCATTACAAATCTAAGAAATCAGTATTTTCGAGATTAAAAGTGTGATTTATAAAAACAAATTTTCTTTTGCTGCCACCGATTTTCGGAAACGTTTCTGAGTACTTTTGTAGCGTATTTTGAGTATTTTGATTAGCGTATTATCAGTTTTTTTCAAACGAAAATAAAGGTTTTTAGAATGGAAATAAATCTTAATTTAAAATTTTCAGATGCGTAATTGAATTTATACATATAAGAATAACAAAATAATATTAATTTTAATGTTAATATCAATGCTGTTAATTTATTATGTTAGTCGGTAAAACATGCTTGTTGAACATGAAAATCTTTACTTCATATTTGAGAGCATCCAAAAAACGTATATTCCGGTTTAAGAAAACGGATTAATACACAGTAAAATCTACTTGAAAACGTTTCCGAAAATTAGTGGGTGCAAAAAACTACCTTTTTTATAAATATTTTGTTAAATATCGAAAATATATCCATTTCCACGGTACATAAATATAAAGAACACTTTTTCAAATCGTTAGTAACTCGTAAGAGGTTGTTGCATATTTTCGTTTGTGTTTGCATCATATATACCAAGATAATGAAACATCTGACATTTTTTTTACAGTGTGCATTGGAAAAATAAACTTTCCTGGATTAGTCCATGATCTGAATGAAGAGTTATAATCATTTAATTGTGAATAATTTTCTTGAAAGACGTTGTACTTAAGTTGAGCGACATTATGTTTACTAAAGTGGAATCCTTAAGTTAACTGCAAAAGTTCGAATCATGAATATAATGATTCGAAACAAGATGATATTTTTGTGTAAAGTATTTAAAATAAAACTCTATTACTTATGCAAATATTTTTTTTTTGTGTTAAAGACTTTATGTAGAGGGTGCGTCAGAAAAACGTATGCGCACCTTGAATGGTTATAACTCCAGTTTTTATTCACATATAATTAACATTTAAATTGCAAAACATAAAATGCATGTATTTTCCTCCTACAGAAGATGCTCAAAATTATTAACATTCTGGTCAATACGCTGCTGATAACTGTGGGATATCGATTCACAAACTTCAACAAACATTTCATTTGGTATTGTGGCGCATTTTTGCTCAAGTGCGGTTCCGGAACTTTGTCTATGACCACCCATTCGTTTCAAACTTATCTTTTATCTAATGAATTGTAAGTCGCATAGGTGGATGTTCCTGAAACTTCCTGCGATATCATTTTTGTACTTCTACTACATTTTCATACTTACAATAACATTTTAAAATAAATTTTCTTTTTTGAAAAGTAAATCTTGGTCCACTCATTATTTCCAATTAATTACAAGACAGAAAAATAGAAAGTTATGATCCGTTAAAAAGTGTATATATACATTTTTCTGATACACCCTGTATATTTTAGATAAAATGTTTTCTTCAACAATTTCTGAAATCACAAGTTCCTTGCATAATTAGCAAAAAGGGAAAGATTTATCTTAGCAAGAAGCTAAAGTCTCAAATGGATTGGTTTATGGTCCCTTCCACTTTCGTTTGACTAATTCTTGCAATTAATAGAGTTGAGAGAAAGTGTCAAGAGGACAAAAAAGTGTTATTTTTGCTAAAGGCTTAAATAAAGATTTTACGTTAAACGTGCGTTAAAGATGACACTTTCGGACATAAATGCTCTTTAGTTTCAACATTTAAATAAATACTTTATACAATAAATTTTATTATTTTATTTTTTTCATCGAAATAGTATATTTGTTGTTAGATAAAAATGGTAAATTTGCTCTTAAAATGGAAAATTATTCTTTCAGTAACACTTCTGTGGTGGTTTAAGTTTTAAATATAAGTGCAGTTTCAACTTATATTTAAGTTAAAAAGTAAATATGATGTTTTGAAAGAAAATGAAATTTTATTAAAGCTATTTTGAATAAAATTATGTTATTTGAGTAAATACATTTTCTATACTAAACATTTTATGCATGTACAAAAGAAAAGACTTTTTCAGAAATGATAACTTCGCATGTAATTACTAAAAAGAGGAAATATTTATTTTTACAAGAAGTTAGGGTTTCGAGTGGATTGTTCATGATGCACTTCACATTCATTTGACTAAATCTTGGTATTAATAGAGTTGAAGTAAGTTTTTAGAGAAAAACAAATGCTTTTAGAAAAAGCTTAGAAAAGTATATCATGTTCGAAATGAATATCTTGGATATAAGTTGCGGTAATATCATTGTTTTATCTGAGATTGCTGTTTGATTCCTACATTTCAATAAATGTTTAATGATTATTCATCGAATCTAATTTATGAACCCATTTTTGTCTTAAATGCTCAAATTAGGAAAACTAACCGTATTCGTCTAACTTTTTCCTGGATAGTTGCAATATATTTAACATTTTTGTTTGTACGTTTTCATCCAATTATTTACTTTGATGAAGGTAGTCATTCACGTGGTCAACTCCTTCCACGCTACTCCATTGCATTGCAGAGCATTGAAAATAATATGAAGTGTTCACATGACTAAAATTGTAGTACACCACTTCCTTCCACCGTCAGCCACAATCGTATCACGTTTCCATTTCCAAGCAACTGTAGGTACTGTCGTTTGAAAAGGATCATTTATTTGATCAACATTTCGTTCCTCCATTGTCTTCAACTTATTTGTATTTTATACGATGGTTTAAACCGGTCCACAAGCTTCAAGTCACTTTCACTTCCAAGCCACTTCGAGCAACAGCAGATAATGTTATTTGAATGAGACCGTTTACGAAATCATCATTTTGTTGCACCACTCTTTTCCAAGTCGCAAGCCGCTTTTACTTGCAAAATACTTTAATCAACAGCAGATAATGAATGATACCATTTAACATTTTGTTTCACCACTCTCTTCCACCGATGTCAACACTAACCGGTCTACATGCTGCAAGTCACTTTTACTTCCAAGCCACTTCGATCAACAATAGATAACATAATTTTAATAATAACGTTTACACGCACAACATTTTGTTGCTCCATTCTCTTCCATCTGTATCAACATTACCAGATCAACAAGCTTCAAGTCACTTTCAATTCCAAGCCACTTCGATCAACAGCAGATAATGTAATTTGAATGTTACCGTTCACACGATCAACATTTTTTGTGACATTCTCTTCCAACCACCGGTCCACATGCATCAAGTTGCTTTCACTTCCAAGCCGCTTCCAACAAGACAGGTAATTCACTTTGAATGAAACCATTTACACAATCAACATTTTTTGACCAAGTGAGCGGCAGAATGAGTTTCGTTGACTCGGAGAAAATTAATACGTTAGCTATCGACCGCTGGTTGTCAAATTTTATTCAGATCAAACAAACATATTTTGAACCAGAGTTTGTTTAGTAATTCAAATGTATACCTTATACATGTATCAAACCTATCAAATGTATAAGTACAAGTTTTTGGTTCAGACATGTATATCCTATTTTAAATGTAAATAATGCATCCCACGCTTGAAACAAATAATTCACCATTAGTGCCAAGTGATTTAAAGAAGAAAATGTATTTTGTTTTATTATTAAATGCTCAAACATAAATGAAGGGATACGAAGACATGTATAGATACACACCATCATTACTAATATATGCATACTATACGCATATAATAACGAAAATAACTGTTCAGACAAAATAATAGTCATTGTAATTACATGTACTATTATTAGAACAATAGATCTAAACAGAATAAGCATTCCTGAATATAATATACAGGGGTTTTTCCCTTTTTCCCTGCCCAATTGTTATTTCCAAAAACTTTAGTTTTACAGGTTACTGTCAATTGCGAAAATGTTTTAAGTTCTGTTCTCCATAACATTACATTTCCCTTACGTCAAAATAGTTATTTTTTTAAATGTTACTAAATTTACGATTTTATACGCTCGATGGTTTTATTCAGAAAAGCATACTCCATGCTTTGTTGTTGGTGTTGTTGTCGTGTCAGAGAAAGTTCCATGGCACTTCTATGAAAGAAGGGGTGCCAGAGCCTCAAGAGAGGTTGGACTTCTAGAGATTCTCGTAATTTTGAACCAATTCCAGATGAGAGACTTTCACCTGGATTGGCACCACCAGAGGTATCGTTTTCAAACTTGGAGGACATTGGAGCCACGAACAGATTTTGCGTGCACCATATCCCATTACCGTACACGGTTCCACAGCAGCCGCAGTCGAGAGAAATTGTCACCCTCCCAAGCATTCACCATGGTCGATGCTGCTTCACTTTCGGTGATATTGACAGGAACCGTGCTTAATTGTCTGCGCCACTGCTGCCTCCATGCTTTAAAAAGTATATGTAAACAAACTTATTTTTGTAGGGTAAAAACTTAGCGGGTGTTGGTAATTCGAATCTTCAGCGTATTCCTGCACTAAAAACTCATCTATCAAAGTGTCGTGCATAGTTTATGTCATAAAATAATGATATTTTCTTTGTTTTTCTTGTATACATGGAGTTATCCTAGTTACTCGTGTAATAGGTACTTAAAACCACATAAAAATCTAAATTTGTTCTTCTTGTTTTTTTTTTTTTTTCAAAAACAATTACTTTTACTAAAAGGGCTTAAAGAAATCATAAAATCAAGGCACATTTTGAATCATTTGAAACATTTTTGGGATTGGATACTGCTACAACTAACGGTTTAAGAATTAGCTAACTGTAAGCTAACTTCAATGATAGACGACCCCCCCCCTATACTGGATTTCCTATATTATTTTGAATTATGCGATTTACATCGTAATGATGTGTATAGGAAAAACGCTGAATTTATTTTATGTTTACTTAATCATTTGAATACTTCAATAAAAGCTTTCGAAGAAGTAAAAATATGCAGGAAGAATTTGAAGAATTTATAACCTCTTTGATAATACTGTAATAAATTGTTTTACACTTTTTTCACTTTGATGAGACAACATTTTTGATAAAATTATAATAAATTGCCTTCCACTTTTTTCACTAGGAGGACTTAACCTCTTTGATAAAACTCTAATACATTTTTTTTTCATTTTTTTTCACTGTGATGAATTAACATCTTTGATAAAATTATAATAAATTGATTTGCATTTTTTTCCAATGTAATGAGACAACCTCTTAGATAAAATTATAATAAATTGTATTGCATTTTTGTACTTTGATGCGACAACTTTTTTGATAAAATTATAATAAATTGTTTTGAATTTTTTTTTTTTTTTTTTTACTCAGAGGAGTCAATATCTTTGATAAAATTATTATAAATTGTTTTGCATATTTTTTTAATTGTGATGAGTCAACTTCTTTTATAAAATTATAATAAGTTGTTTTATATATTTTTTTCACTGTGATGAGTCATTAATCCCTTTGTTAAAATTATAATAAATTATTTTGCTTTTTTTCAATGTGATACGTGGATCTCTTCGATAAAAATATATAAAATTGTTTAGCATTTTTTTTTTCATTGTGATGAGAGAACTCCTTTGATAAATTTATAGTGAATTATTTTGCATTTTTTAAACTGTGGTGAGTCAATCTC
This sequence comes from Maratus michaelseni, assembly GCA_963931845.1. Taxonomy (NCBI): domain Eukaryota; kingdom Metazoa; phylum Arthropoda; class Arachnida; order Araneae; family Salticidae; genus Maratus; species Maratus michaelseni. Next base: position 374,443,380 of record OZ007587.1, read on the forward strand.
TAACAAATTGCTTTGCACTTGTTTCATTGTGATGAGTCAACCTCTTTGATAAAATTATAATACATTCTTTTGCATTTTGTTCACTGTAATGAGTCATTTTGTTGTTGTTGATAAATAAATTAAAATGCATTTGTTTTTCTTATGTTTTTTTAATCACCAAAATATATGCATGCTTCGGAACTTTAACCGTTTGCAAAATGTGACACAGAAATTTAACTACTATTTTCAGTGTGCCGTTAAGATAAAAACGGTTGAAAAATATCGACTTAGATTGCAATTTTACCTTCAATTGCTTTTAATAATAGTTTTACCTTTTTTATTTATCTATATTAAAAAGAAAAGTTTAAATTTAAATGCACTCACCTTTACACATTTCATCATAATAAGAGAGTAAATAAAATAAATATTTAAAGGAATGACATTCTTAATTAATTTATACCAGAATAACTTCATGATCCTGTTTGATTAATTTAAAAATTAATGCCAAAATAAACGTCAAACACAGCAGTAATTTGTCATTGGAATCCCACAAGCACAAACTAAGTTTATTAGTCTACATCCTTAAAAATCAATTATCTCATTATTATGGTTTGTCATTAATTATTCATGCATAATACATTTTATATTTCTCCTGAAAGAGTTGTTTTTTCTGCCCGTAAGAACAAACTATGATTAATAATTAGTAAGGGATTTATAAATAATTGTTTATGTAAAGTAAAAGAAGTATAACTAATTAATAAAATATCTCAAACAAGATATGATTTTTATTTTAGTTATTTTCTTGACGAAAAAATATTTTTCAGAAGAAGGATTTATACAGTCACTCAAATGTTTAAAATGCATAAAATCTTTAAAACTTAATCAGCTTGAATTGATACTTTTAAAAACATAAACGGGGAATAATTAAATATTATTTTATGATCAGCTTTATATTTAAAAAAATACAACTTCTCGTTTACTTTAAATTCTAATATTGTTTTTGAATATTTTTTTTAATTAGTAAATTTATCGGTTAATGTATTCTATCTTTTTTTTCGGTTTTGATATAGAAAGTTTTTTTTTTCGTTTTTTTAACAAGCGCATCAAGGTATACAATATTTTGCTAAAATTATTTTTAAATTTTATTCTTTAACAATTATTTTGACAAAATACTAGGTATGGTACATAATTATCCTTCAAAATTTCTTCTATTATTAAGACTGATATTAAATAGTTATAAAACAATATTGGTTATAATGGGACTCAGTATTGCGTCAGTATATATCATTAATAAGTTTAGTTTTAATCAAATATTGTATTTGTTAAATTTTGCTAGAAAAATAGAAGAATTTACTATGAAATTGTGAACAACTCTTTCAGTATAAGTGACGCATACATTACGACTTGGACATTCGTTGCTCTTCTGCGAAAGTTTCCATTTCAGAGCAAATGTCTAGTTTTCGTATTTTACTCTGTGTATGAATGAAAGATGTTACCCTGTCGAACCTCTAAATTTCTGATTTTTGAGCTATCTGGAAGAATTAGGATTTTTTTGCAATTTACGTATGATTATGCGATAAAGTCCGTGGTTGTTTCGATGGTATAAAATGGCGAGTTTCAACTATGATAGTGAGGAGTTTGGAGCGAACCTATACCAAATGATGTGTGTCTCTCATGTAGTGAGATTTAGATCTCCATTACGTGTAACATGGTTTGCTTTGGGATAATTTGTAGTTAAAGACATCTGGCATAAAGTTTATGTGTTGTTTTTTAGACTTTATTGAAAGTATTTAAATTGCGTTTATGCCATCGTGAGACTGGAATAGTGCTGTCTAATTATAAATTAATTAAGTGTTAATTTAAGGCAAGTTATTTTGAAGTGATAAGCTTATATGATAGTGTTATTTAAAAGTAAATATTTAAAGTCTACAGTTTATCCAATGCCTTTGTTCTTTAAATCGATCAATCCCTTTTTGAAACAAAAAAACCTCTCCTGTTATTTTCAACCAAAATCTAAGTTATTAGTTTGATTCACAACCTTGAACGGTATTTAAGGGGATGCTGTAATGCTTACACCTCTATATTGAGGTGACATTTCTAGCTATTATTGCAACTACTTTACAAAATACAGACAATAAACTGAAACTTTAATTGATTGGGGAATAATAGATTGTTATATATGAAGCAATATAAATAATTAGAAGTAATAACTAAATTATAATGATTTAGAAAAAAACTTTTTTAAAAGCATACCACAATAGCTTGATTAATTTCATGTTCTGAAAAATGCAGATATATTTTTCCAAGACTGTAACATTTTTTTTTAAATTCTTATTTAAGGCGACGCAGTGTGCGCTAGACATCAAGCATTCAACTCTCACCCAGATGATACAAAAGCACAATGAAAAAAGTCTCTGAGAATGTTTGTAAATTTTATTATTCTGAATGTACCTCTGTCAACATAAATAGATTCTTGTTGTATCAATTATCTCTCCATAGGATTAAGATTTTGTCTTTATTCTAGAGATTCGCGTTTGAAATAAAAAGTTCCATGAATCCAACTACTGAATTCATAATATATAGATTTGTGAAATTTGTTTTATTTGTTTCCAAGAATAGCAGATTTTTATTTCAATTTAAAGCACTTTGTGGGATATTTTGAACAGAATTATGAAATTGCATATCATAAGAATATTAAAAATGGAATATGAAAACAGTACAATTTAATTACTTCAACTTTTGAATACAATGAATGTGAAAAATAGTTTATCATAGAGAGCTTTTTCACTTGAACTATAAATATCTAGACAGCTAAGTAACGGGATATCAAAAAAACCTTGACACATTTTTAAAATGTATAAAACAAAATATATACAAGATAGAAACAAGAAATTCCCGTCTGTGTTACCTGACATAATAAAGTTTTTTTTAATATAGTCAATAAATTTTAATATGTGCACCTTTCGTGGCACGGATTACATCTAGTCGATAATCTATATCGACCCATGTGCGTTCCAACATCGATTGCGTGATACATGAAATTGCAGCAGTTATGCGTATTTTCAGTTCTTCAATACTGTTCACTTTTGTTGAATAAATTTTGACTTTGACAAATTCCCTCCAAAACGTCTAGATGTGTAATTTCTGGAGACCTAGGAGGCCATCAGATGGCACTATCTCGTACCATCCACCTATTTGGAAATTCGTTATTTAAAAAAGTCTTGTACAGTCTTGCCCCAATGAGTCTGTGCGCCGTCTTGTTTCCAAATGATTGTGGGAAGCAAATGAGAATTTTGTGGGACAGCAAAATTTTGAATCATGTCAATTTCTTTTGTCACCGTTTGTTTCTGGAAGAAGAAAGGTCCAATCACATGATCTGCCATTAATACACACCACACATTCACTTTAGGACTGTCTCTCATATGTTCGATGACATGATGCGGGTTTTCAGATCCCCAAATTCTGACATTATGGCAATTTACTTTGCCGGAAACATGGAATGTTACTTCCAATGTGAAAATGATTTTTTTTTAAATCGCTATCTTCTTCGAAATAATTGAGAATTTGCATAGCGAAGTCAAAACGACGAGGTTTGTGATTTCTTTGTAAATTTTGTAGTAGCTGCTATGTATACGCATGGAGGCGAAGTTTATTATGAAGCATGCGATGCACTGGCGGAAATGGAATTGATAAATGCCTCACGGCGGTGCGCACCGATTCCTGCGGGCTACGACAAATGCCTGGCATATTCTTTCGACGTCGTCTTCCAACGTGCTCGGTTTCCCACATGTTTGGCGATTATCAAGTACACTTCCCATTTCCAAAAAAATTTTATGTCAAGATAAGATACTGTTACGACTTGGAGGATCTTTTTGAAATTTCGTGCGAAAGTTTCGTTACAATTGCGTAACAGATTCGGTTTTGAAATAACAACCAACACAGACTGTTTTCTCTGGTGGAATAACCATTCTGTAAATATTGCTATCACGGAACAACTTGCGTCATCTGTTATTTATTTGACACAGAAAAATGTCCAATATCTAAAGTTCTATCTTGCATAATAGAACAAGAATTTCTAGTTTCTATCTTGCATATTTTTTATATAATTTTTTTAAATGTGTCAAGGTTTTTTTATACACCCTGTACCATGTATGACTATATACGTACTATATATCTACCATTTGATCTATACCTGTAGTTCTATCTATAAAAAAATCATTATAACAGTTGCGTACGAATTTATTTCGAGCAACGGCATGCTGAAACAAGACGATTGTAGTGAAAATAAAAATAAGAACTAATAAACAGGATACATTTATTTATTAATGGCTATTGTTATTATCAAGTTATAAAACAATAATTCCTATGAAATTATTATTTTTTTTTGTTTGTAGTAGAAACTGTGTTTATGTTTCTGTGTATTTAATATGTAAAAGGTATTATAGTATTATGTATGATTTTCTAATGGTCGAAGAAGAAGACCTTTGATTTGACATGATAAGAATTTTGGATACAATATATGACATTAAAATCAATAAGCAATGATTAAAATTGTGAACAGATTTTTGACGTTTTCAATCATCACAGATGTAAAAAAAACAGTAGTCTTGGCTCATCAGAGCATCGCGGCACTTCGCATTGTCTATGATGCTAAAGCAATCAGAGAATTACAGAACCAGGGCGCATAAAACATATGATACAGACATGTGTGTACGTGGGTCTAGTCTGAATCGGCAAAACTGAGAACGAAACATCATGCAACAGGCATATATTATAAAACACTTTCCAACTGTAACAGAATATTAGTGAGAAATTTGATTTTTTCTTACAATGAAATCATACATCAAAATAAGCAATTAAAAAAACTCATAACTCAGTAAACATGCATTTACAATAATTGTTGTAGTTAATCCGGTAATTTGTGCGAATTCTTTAGCATACAACATTATATACTAAAATTTATATGTTTAAAAATTCATAACATATAGGAAAACGAATTTCAAACAGTATTAAGCCATAGACAGTCCTGTAACAGAAAACTTTTGTGCGTCTCTGTAAATGAACGATAAATATTATACACTCCATAATCTATAGTGCACCACCATGATCCTATTTTATTTCATTATATTTAAAATATCTTTATATTGGTAAAATGCACAGCAAACGATTTTTCTCAATAGATCATAATGCAATGGAATTATTTTGTTCGCCTTTGTGAACGAACTATATATGCTACTTCTAAACTCCTGAGAAAGCATTTTTTTTATCTTTCATTGCGATATTTATCATTCTAATAATGTTTAAAATATCATGATATCAATAAAATGCACAGTCTAAAGACAACATTTTCAAAATTGGGCAAAAAGCACTCAAATCTGAGTAAATCGCATAGTCAAAATGGCTCCGAATCAAAATTACTCAAATTTGAAACATGTATATACTCATTTCTAAAAACATACACACATTCAAGGTTGAAACATCATGTGCTCATATTTGAGTATGTCCGTGTTTCAAAAATGAGTATGAACTGACTTCCGTGTGCTCATTTTTGAGTTTGTCCATGCTTCAAAAGTGAGGACGAACTTACTCAAATCTATTTCGAGTATGTCCATGTTTCAAAAAATGAGTATGAACTGAAACATATGTGCTCAGTTTTGAGTATGTCCATGTTACAATATTATCAGTATTTCTGGTATTTAAGAATTGAAAGCATTGAGTCGTCATATTTGAAACAAAAGATTTCATAACAAAATGACAATATAGATTTACTCAGTTTTGAAAGTGTCATTTTTCCCAGTGCACTGTAAAAGATTTTCCCCATACGCCATAATATAACAGGATTCTTTAGAATGTCTCGAACAATAAATGCTACACACTTCATTTTCAATAGCGAACATTCTATTGCTAGATTGATGTTTCAAAAGATAATAAAAGAGTATCCTCCGATATCAAGAATACTTTGCGTTAGAATGTGATTATTTGTTCCAATGTAAAATAATTCAGGTTATAGGAATATGTAGAGAGATATATAACGTTATCAACATTTTGGTAATTTTGGACCCCTCCTTTCTTTACGATATCTTACGTTATCATTCCTCGACAAGGATACAAGACAAGATACCCTCGACAAGAAATATTTGCGTTAGAATGTGATTATTTGGTCCAATGTAAACTAATTCAGGTTATAGGAATATGTAGAGAGATATATAACGTTATCAACATTTTGGTAATTTTGGACCCCTCCTTACCTTACAATATCTTACGTTATCATTCCTCAACAAGGAAAGCAAGAATTCTTCGCGTTAGAATGTGATTATTTGTTCCAATGTAAAATAATTCAGGTTATAGGAATATGTAGAGAGATATATAACGTTATCAACATTTTGGTAATTTTGGACTCCTCTTTCCCTTACGATATCTTACGTTATCATTCCTCGACAGCCCCCCCCCTCTCCAATTAATGACATTGTTAGCAGTGTCTAAACATTTCATACTTTACGGATTCAAATGAAGAGAAGAAGTGAATCAAATATCGCCCTTCTACTTTATAAAAAATAACATATAAAATAGACAATTACTATTTAAGAATATATAATAATAGCATGTTGTTACATAATCCATTCAACATTGATTATAATTGTCTTCTTATACACTTGTTTCCTTGCACGGTGAAGGCGAAACAATGTTTTGTTATGCAATGTATTGTTTGTACTAATGATGCCTTGCGTGTCGATTGGCGAAACGTTTAATAATTGTATTTCTAATTGTTTTTAAGTATATTTTTTATAAATTTAATTTTTTAACTGTGCTCAAGCCTGTCTTAATTTATTTTATTTGGTGATTTAACACAGTTAAAAACACATATGTCAGAAGAACAGGAATGACGAACATTGAAGTATTCCATATTTTGGAAAAAAATGATTTTGAAATCATTTGATGACTTTAATAATAATTTTATATTTTCATAAAAATAGAAAAATACTAAATAAAGGATAACAGACTATTTTGATGTAAAGAAAAAGTTACAAAAAAAATTGTTTCGATCAAATATCGAGATATCTTTTAATATCAAGTGCCAGATCCCCCTCCTCCCTAAAATTATAATTTTATATATGTACAGCCCATAGGAGTAGCTAGCACGGCTTGGTTCTATTTTTATGTGGTATCCAAAATGCTAAACCTCTTCGTTTTCAATCTTACAGAGGGTCAATGTCTAGAGAAATTCTGGTACAATATTTTTATTTGCATGACTGTGTGATAATAATTTTTATATTTTATTTTCGCGTAATTAGTTTCGCACCTACGTAGGAATTAGATGCGAGCGTTGTCAATGTTTTGCTGCTTACCCATTTTTTTACAATTGATGTCAATAATTAAACTGATTAGACTGTATAAAATTGTAATTTAAGTATAAGGAAGTAATGGATGGGAAGTAATATAGGTAATGTAAGAATAAGTGTAAAATGTACTTCTGAGGATTATTTTAATACTTATTAACTAAATAATTAAACAAAATTTTCAATATCTTCGCGCAAACCATAGGAATTCGTTTAAAACGAATTTTGTTTCTTAGAAAAATATTCAGTAACTATATTTAAAAATGGCAAATTATAGAAATGTTATAATGAGACGCTTTCAATGAGTTAATGGTGTTATAAAAATAACTCATCATTACAGAATATATAAATTAAGGGAACTTGAACAACAAACTACGAGTCACTTTTTTTATTTTATTTTCAGTTACGATAGAAGCTGATGTATTTCCCGTACATTGTGAATCTTCTTCATATTTTAATTCAATGCAGGGCAAAGTCTGCTTGTCATCGGAATTCAGGTCTTATTCAAATGATACATACAAAGGCACACAGCAACAATTCTGCGAGTATGTTTGTAAATTTTTAGCATTCTGAATATATCGCAGTCAATATAAAGATATGTCTTGTTTATCATTTCTCTTTTCATAGAGTGATTTTTTTTTCTCTGACTTAGAGATTCGTGTTTGGAATAAAATTTTCGATGAATGCAACTACTGAATTCACAGCACATAGATTTGGAATTTTGTATTTATTTTCTTCTCTGGGTTACAATTAAGTGCTTTAAGCTTAGACACATTAAGTGAGCTTCTGAACAGAAATGTGAAATCACATTTCAAACAAATATTTAAAAGGTGATTTTAAATAGAAATTGAGCAATTAAATACATGATATTGACTCGCAATGACTCGCAATGACTTGTTCAAGAAGTTTAATTTGCGTTTGGGAGGAATCTGCATCAATAGTTTTAAAATTCTTTGTCTGTGATCTTCGACGAGACTCCACGTCGATACCGATCACAAACATCGCAGATTACAGTTTTAACCCCCCTCAAACAAAACTCATATATGTTTTTCGATACTTTGTTTTGTCCTAAAACAGAACATATCAATACACAAACTTTTTTTTTCCTTTGGCGAAATTCGTAAAGAATGTAGTTTCAAAAAAATATGTCTAGGTTAGCGTTTTCCTTTCGGAAACATTGCCGAACGTTTGATTTCGTCACCAAAGTTTGCTTCGTATGTTTTCGTATTGATCTGGTCAATATATACTATATTGATCACTATACTGATAACTAACATTGAAGATTACAGTTTTAAATTACCTCAAACATTACTCACATTTGTTTTTCGTTACTCTGTTTTCTCCCAAAACAGAGCATATCTATACACAAACTTCTGAAAGCTTTATTCTTTGACGAAGTTAGTAACGAATGCAGTTGCAAAAAAGTGATCTTTAGTTTAGCAGCTTCCTTTCGAAAACATTACCGAACGTTTGAGTACACCACCAACGTTTGCTTCGTATGTTTTCGTATTAATCTGGTCAATATATACTATATTGATCACTATACTGATCACTAACATCGAAGATTACAGTTTTAAATCACCTCAAACAATACTCACATATGTTTTTCATTACTCTGTTTTCTCCCGAAACAGAGAATATCAATACACAAACTTCTGAAAACTTTATTCTTTGACGAAGTTCGTAACGAATGTTGTTGCAAAAAATGATCTTTAATTTAGCAGCTTCCTTTCGAAAACACTGCCGAACGTTTGAATACACCACCAACGTTTGTTTCGTATTTTTCCCCTAGACTTGCAACGATTATATCACAAATCACAAACACCTACGTAGGTGTTTCAAATGTAAATTAATAGTGTAGAATACAAAATAAATAAATAAATAAATAAAACTTGTAATGAAACCTTTTTTGGTGAAGTTCGCACTTAGCATTGAGACCTCGTATATTTCATAGCCCTATATGTCAAAGTTAGAGAACCGATAAAATTTGTCCTCAAGAATTGTTTTATATATTTTTTATATATATTTATTTATTAAGTAATGAATTTTTTATGGCTCATTTTAAGCCAAAGTGAGTTAAGTCGCCAAATATGGTACTACGAATCCTTAACACTACTCATACAGCAGACGACTATGACTTTCGGACAGGGTTGCTGGGAAAAATTTCCCTGTGTCAAAAAAGTAAACTTCCCGCCACCAAAAAAAGAATTACAGTAGAATCTCGTTACAACGAACCTCGTTTTAACGAATTTTTCAATTTAACGAATATAATTTTGACTGTAAAAAAAGTCATATTATTCTATTTCAGTATAAAAATATTTTCACTTTAACGAATATTTCATTATAGCGAATTTAATCAGTGATCTCCAGAGATTCGTTGTAACGAGATTTTACTGTATAATGTTGTATTTCTTGAAAATGGAATTCCTCGTTTCTTGAAGAAATTTAACTAAAAACTTTTTTCAATATTCTTATTATTAACTATTTTGTATTTTAAAGTACTTTTTACAACAAAACCTTTTATCTTACGAGTCCGTACTACTCAAAAATTGCATTTTCTGAAAGTTATGATACTGTAAAATCAATAAATACGACTTTTTCAGAAGAATTTTATCGGTTATCTAACTTTGGCCTATAGGACAATAAATTACACCAGGTCTTAATGCTAGGTACGAGCTTCACCAAAAGTACACAATATATATTTATTGTATTGTTTTTCATTTGAGTATTAGTTTAATCTTTAGGCAGCTGATTTCTATTCTTGCTATATACATGCATATGCATGTATTTGTATATTTATACCTGCTTATTTATTTATGTTTATCTATATAAATAAAATCCTTTATGTGCACATATATAACCTTTAACTTCGTATAAGTTAATGAAGCTGAGCTACCATACCTTAATGCAAGTATATTTAATATTTTCACTTCATATTAAGAGAACCATGCATGCATATAAACATATGTCCATTTATGAGATTTATGTAATTTATTTCTGTATTAGTCCCATGATCTAACGAGTCAGATAATTTATCTGAAATCTAACGAATATGGTAATTTAGCCATAGTATATCTGATAAATTTGGCACATCTCTTGATAGATTGATATAGCTGTTGGGCTGCTTCATGAAGTTTTTACTCGAAGTAAATCCTTTATCTTATATTTTCTTGTACATTTAGAAGAAAATTGGAATTTAAATATCGGAGAAACATAAAAATAAAAATCAGAACAGTATGTATTTTTCCAAAATGCTTACGGTCATGTTTTATATCTAAGAACATCTAATTTTTTTATTCCACATGTCATCCATTATGGTGTTTAAGAAATTATGAGAATTATTCGGCTTGAAAAATAAGTAAATAAGTATATTTTATAAAGGTGTTTGTACGTCTATGAATGATATAGAAACATGTAGGTTTTGTTTCCATAAAAAACACATATTTTAAACTTTTAAAAACCTAACTTTTGTTATTTTTTATGATATATATACATAAATATGATATATATACATAGTCTAAAATAGACTTGCTTTATTTCGAGGTTTCGAAATGTGCAGCGGTGTCAATTAATTTTCTGAGTTCTAGAATCATCTGAAAAATATGAAACAAAAAGCCAATATGAAATAAATATTAAAATTATATATATGTATATTTTAAAAAATGATGGATTATAAAACTAAATATATCAGTTTTCAACAAAAAATCTCATTTCGTTGCGTTAAAAAAAAAAAAAAAAAAAAAAAAAAAAAAAAAAAAAAAAACATGGGCCAAAGTTTAGGGGAAAATATAAGCTTTCATAACATATAAATTAAAATTAAAAATAAAATGAATTTAAAAAAAAGGTCCACCAGAAAACTTTTATGAAACGGCAGATATTCAGTAAATCCAAAGAAAAAAAACATTTTTTTAAAGCGTCTGTCTATCCTATGCTCCGAATATCTATAACATTAAACATGTCTTAACTCAGAGAGATTTTATTGTAGAAGAATGGAATATTTACTTTTTTGATTGCCAGAGCATAGCGGAACATTTTCTAAATATAAGATACAGGACTCAAGGAGCGTATAAAAATGTCAAATATGTAACTTTTCGACTTCGTCGAAATATTTCTTTAACATATTTTTAATTACTACCTCATTTTAAACACTTTTGCAATTTGCATTACCTATATATCTCCGACAGTTAAAAAAAATACGTTTAAAATTTTTTGGGGCATCTTGTATTGATAAATGGGATTAAAAATTGCGATCAGATTGGATTTTTTTTAGACAAGTTAGAAAACGCAATATTTTCAAGCGGGCAATTTAACGGGAACCTACTATATCTGGATTACTTCCTGCAAGAACAATAGATGCATAAAAAAACAATGCATAAAACAGTTGAATTTCATCATTTTTATCTAAAGTTTGAATACGTATTGTGCACTAAATAGTTAGGAGAGAGCTTTTATAAATCACTATATGCACAAAGGATAAATAATGTTAAACTTAAAGGGAAAGCCATTAAATTTGTCTTGAAACACGAATGTTGATTGACAATGGTAACAATAACGACAATGAAATAACGACAATTGCCGATGGCAAAGCCAATCAAACTCAGTTTGTATTCGTGTTCAATTCGATAGTATATCAACGTTTATAGCTTTTATTTTTCTTATACAGGAATGTTTTTGTCCTGGCATTGGATTATGTTGCAGCAACTTTGTACTTTTAGATTTTTTACAATTATCTTTTAGTAGAACGTTGTGGTATATACTATTAGAGCATGACAAAATCAATAATTTCAAGTAAAAGGAGACTTTTTAAATTCATCACTGACAAGTGAACAGCTAGTTTTAATCGTAAAAACTACAAAAAATGCTATTATAGCGCAACTATTTGCAGCAACACGACCACAAAATTTTCAAAATTCTGTCAATGGAAAATTAGAAACACACATCGAGGAATAAAAGCGTATATTTTAACTACTAACAATTTTCTTTCGTAAAACATTCTTCAGTAGTTCCAGGGAATATCTTATCAAAGTACAACAATATGAAGGTAAACCACGAAAATCATATGAGGCTATTACTACACTGTAAAAAATGACCAATGTTTCTTATTTTATGAAAATATACTATAAACACGAGCGGAAATATAATATAATCTTCTGAGTTATCAGAAATTCCAAAAAGCGTGTTCCATTATCTTTTGAATCCAAAGAAACCAATACACTTCCAAAAGTTAAAGAATTATTTATAAAAACATAGTATTTTTTGCTGCCCATATTTTTCAGAAACATTTCCAAATATTTTTTATAGTGTATTAATTAGTTTCATCAGCCTGGAATACCTGCTTTTTGAATGTCATCCATTCTCAAGTAAACGTTTTCAGCTGAATAAGTTAATTTATACATGAAAGAGTGAAGAAATAATCTTAATTTTAATGTTAATGTTACGCTGTTAATTTTGCATGTTTGTCTGTCTGTTAAACATATTTGTTGAACATTAAAATGTTTATTTGAGAATTGATAGCATCGGAAATAACTATATTCTGGGCTTAGAAAACTGATTAACTTACTTTACAAGCTACTCGTATATGTTTCGAAAATTACGGGCAGCAAGAGGAATTTTGTTTTTGTAAATGATTCTTTAAATCACGAAATGCTATTGATGTCTGAGGTTTCTAAAGATAAAGAAACACTTTTCAGAAACATGGTTAACAAGGATGAGTTTATATTATAAATGTATTTGTGAATATATTATATTTTCGTAGATTAAGAATCATTGGCCATTTTTTACAGTGTAATATTTCAATAATTAATGCATTATTTAGATAAAACTCTAACGCTTCAGTATATAGATAAGATCTAAATCAACTTATTAGACTCTTTTCCATTTACTATCTAGTTCTTCTGAGTCATCTATCCAAAAAACTGTCGATAGATTATATGTTTGCTATAATTAAAAAAATTTAGCATACAAATTCATTTTTTAAATTCAGTATAACGAAAATAACAGGACTCCATCTTGTATAAGACATAATCGCGATTTCAGGGATATCATTGAAACTAATTACGTATGATAGGCTTTAATAGAATGAAGAAAAATGTATTAATATATGTTTAAGTTTTCGTTCAATTTTCAAAAAAAATAAAGTACTCGAAAAACGTCTACATCGATTACATATATTAAATTTCAAATCATTCGGTTGGGAAGTTTTTGCGCTGTGACATGCGGACAGACGAACAGACGGATGGACCGGACGACGACTGTAGATGCTACGTATTTATATAACTGAGTGATTATATAAATATAATTATTCAAATATAATTATTCAATATATCATATTGTTGCAAAATGCACCTAAAAATCACACGTCCACAAGTCTGGCAATCGCGACTTTGGTCACTGTCCACCCGGCAGTAAGTAGCGCATGAATACAAACAAGAGGCCTCTGAAATTGTTTGGTTGTATGTGGTTTAATGGCATAAGGTTCCATTAGGGACAAGCTGCGCCAAAGTAAGGGTTTAAAGAAAATATTAAAAAAATCATGAAAGATAATGCTAAAACATTGTTATTAAAACCTATCTAATTTGAAAATCAGATAGAAAACAAAGCTTAATGATAAATGGATCTGGATGGGAATATACTGGATGGTAATATACTGGATGGGAATATACTGGATGGAATATACTGGATATGAATGAATATGGATGGGAATATACTTTCTAGGGAATATGCTATCTGGATAGTCATACAAGTGTATTAAACTAATATTGTTACATCTTAAAATAGTAAAGCATAAAAATAGTTCAGTAAGAAGTACTATCTGGAAGGGGCTATATATGCAGTGACCCCTGAGACGTGTCATAGACATGTGGCTGGTGAGGGGCGTTACTTTCCCCTGTATCACATTCCGCCGTGCAAGTTTCCTTGCCATAATGTCAAGATTCCGAAATTGAGAGCCTACGCTAATAACTCGAAGAAACTTGCGGTTATAAGTTAATCTTAAACCTACAGCAGCATTATTTTAAAATATCTTACTTGCGTTTCAATGTTTTATTTATTTATTTTCTTTTTCATAGCTGATCCAAGTTTCCAAAATTGGAAGTGTCCCGAGAAACAAAAAAAAAATGCAACTAAAATCACAAAATTACGAAAATACATGGATTACGAAGACACCTCGTTAAACATTGACCTCAGATATTCTATACAGAAGAAAAAATCATTGAAATACAAACCAGAAATTTCAAATATTGTTGCCATTGGCTTCGAGTGTTTTGATGTTACTAGCGTAGTCTCTTAACTATGATTCTTTTTATCCCCTCTTTCATATTCCATATCCCGGGGCAACGTTTTCGTTGCCCACACTGTTATTGTAACCAACTACAATAATACTTACTACGCATTATCTTAGATAAAATTTCTTTTAGAACCAAATAGATGTAAAAATCTATTTAAATGTTTTTGAGTATTAAAAGAGATAAAAAATGTTAAATTTTGTAAGAACATTCTTTTATTCTTAGAATTCTAACGTTAATTACTACTTAAAACTTACTTTTTACTTAAAACTTTTCTTTTTCCATTTATTTTTCAAAATCCCCATTGACATTTAAATGTTTTAAGGTCGTATTCTTAAGAAAAAGAACTAAAAGTTTGTTTTTAAGTTATAATAGTTCTTCGACTGAAATTATTCTTTCGTTCTTATTTTCTGTACTTCCATTTTGATCTTTTTTTAATAAGTGAAATGGTAAAAGATTTTTATTTTTGCCTTTGCAATGCATTTACATTCTAAGTATAAGTATTTCAATATTTTTAAATCTCAATATTCTAAATAAATGATGCAGTTTTATTATTTTTATGTTGTATTATAATTTATTTAAAATAATGAGATTAATGAAAAATGAAACATTTTTATTTTTTTTCTTGCATGGAAATATGAATATGTTTTTATTTGTCTGATGTTTATCTGAAAAATTACAAATAATTTATTTTAAAATATTGATCGACTTTCATTACACAATTTGCATTAACTATAATCATTTAAATATTAAATGTATGAACTGTACTGCTAGTTAATAAAAGTAAACCAGTTTCAATTCGACTACTTTAATAAGTACAACATTATTCTTCCAAAATTCTGATTACACAATAATTATTTTGTGATCTAAATATATGCGTTTCAAATGCAAATCTTTTTTTCACGTACTGTAAGACTTTTTGCACGTGAGAAAATTCTCTCAAGTTGAATTTCAAAATGATTGATACAGTTTATATCGAAGAAAACTATGTTTTTTATTTGAAAAACACATTTTTTGTCTTTTTAAGAGTTGACACTCGTGACATCACACTCTGTAAAAGTTGAAGCTTTAACGCCCAGCTCGAAAGGCAAAAACAGGTCTTTCAGCAATGTAATGGGGAAAAAAAAGAAAAGAGTTGAACTCCGAAGCCAGAATTTTCTCTTAATTTGTTGGTTTTAGATGATAAAACTTATATTTTAGCAAGAAAGGTAGCATGGCATGTGAGATGAGATGATATATATTTGAAACGGACTATAAGGTAAAGCCAGGAGAGATGGCGCTGTCGCAGAGACTGCGCACATCGAGGTTCGGCGGGAAGGAGTAGAGTGAGAGCGCAGGGACTCCAGGTAGTTGTACAACAGCAGTAGTGGAGTGTCTACTTGAAAGTGCACGTTGATTGCTTTGAGCGTCTAAGATAAAGAATTGCTATTTTGTTTTGTTTTCCCAAAGTAAGAGCTTGAATTTTCATAGCTATTCATCAGAATTTCTATACAATGTCAATAGTACCAAATATTTCTAACTTAAACGATTTCTCATAAGCGACTAATGTAGACTAACAATGTGAACATGAACGGTTCGTTTTAGTAGCGGCCAAGTTTAAATAAAAGTCCGCGCAATCTCTCCTACCGATATTGGAGAGTTTGCGCATCTGCTACTTAGGAGAGATTGCGCATTGTTCCCATTAGTATCCATGCTAGGAGAGATTACGCAGCTTATTGGTAAATTTGCATAAAAATGAAAAATGAAACTGGACTAATTTTAAGTTAAACGTGTTATTAAGTTACATAATTATATTTTGTAATCTTATCTGGACTTGCTTTTTCTGATTCTTTAATTTTTTTTCCTTTTATTAATTTTTTTAATCGTTTTTAAAATTAGTCCTGATTCTTTAAGCATTAGGTTGAAATATTCACTCCCCATACAATAAAATTTATTCTCTAAAACCTTACAGCAATGTCATTAAGTGTAATTATTGTTGTTAACAATTTAATTGTAGTTATTTTTAGTAACGATCTCTCCTACCCATGTGCGCAATCACACCATCCCTGTAAGGAGAGATTGCGCAAAATAACTTTCTTTGTTTTATTACAACTGTTCTATTAAATTGCAACATAACAACAAAATAGCAATGGAAATGCATAGAAAACAAATGAAGTAAAAATTATTCATGGATAGTTTAGCAAAAAAATATTATTTAGATTTTTTATTGCTATTCTTTATAATTGTGCGCAGACTATCCTAGCTTTACCTTATCAGCTCTACAGGACACCATGACATATCTCCTCTCAACTCTCCCACGCCGTATTTCACATGTATAAGTATGCATGGTAGTTAGATGGTCAGAACTAAAACTGAAACTAACTACTTAAGAGTAGGAGTTTTATCCTCTACAGCAGCGATTCCCAAACTGCGGGTCTCGACTTACGGGTGGGTTTACGAAATGATAATTCATTTTTCAAAAATATATTATCGAAATTATTTTCTATAAAATTATAAGGATTGTAACTTGTTACAAATTTAAAGGAAGTAATATAGATAAGTAATTTCGCTAAAAGATTGAGTTTTGCGTAAAGGTCGGACTGAGGCTAAAATTATCAACTTTCAATTTTCATATATAGTCTCTCGTTTGTGCAGAATAATGTCATAAATAGTCTGAACTTTTAAACTGAATTTTTTATAAACACTTTCATTATTAAACATAGTTTTTTTTTACGTATTAAAAGAAAGCTTTGTTTTATAAATATTTCATTAGGTATTAAAATTACTTATTGCTATAGTCGCGTGTGTACTTTAGACAAAAGTTCGACGAAACATTTTCGAACTTTAACGTTGGTTGCCATAAGAATAAAGTTTGGGAACCACTGAATGGCCTACTGCAGTCCTCAACCATTAAGTTATATGACTGAGGCACGTAGGTTTTTATTTCATACATCATGGCAGTGTGCTTTACGTTTGGAAGAAGGGGAAAATGGACTGAGATGCTGGGACAATGGGCCTTGCCAAATCATTCATCTGGGTCTCTACGATGGTTAAAGACCGCCCTTGATCTTATAACACCATAAATTAAATTATTCTTAATTATCTGTATTCTATTTTGACTTAAATAACATTTTCTATTTTTACAATATTTTACATTTTTGTAAAATGTATATCATATATATAAATTATGTTGATCTTTGAAATTTATCTCCCAAGCGAATTATGTCATTTTGCATTTAAATAGATCATTTAAAAAAAAAAAAAAAAAACATTTACACATAGAAATTATTATACATAAATTTACGTCATTATTACTTATGTTAAAGCTACGTAAAGACAGTTTTTTTTTTTAAATATGAAAATTAATTAGTTTATATTGGAAATTTAAATCATAACTATAATTCTAATCCTTTGAGAATAAAAGCAAGAATGTATTATATTTTAATAATAATGTATCTTTAACATTTCATATATAACAGTCATACTGAATTATGTATCATATGTCTCGCAGGAATTTGAAATTAAATTATATTGTAACATATTTTAATAACATTTCCCTGGGCAAATAAACTAACATCGTACTAAAACTCCACTGTTATTTTTTAAAGTGAACTGACAGTAGTTAAAAAAAATATTTTGGCATTACTTTATTGGTGAATTAGAAAATAATTTTAAAAAATCAAGTTATGAAGTATGATATTGATTTTGATTTCAATTTTGTTTTAGTTTGTATTAATGAGAAAATTTTGTTTGTTTATTTAGATTTTTAAATTTACATTTTAAATATATTTTTTATTTAAAAAATTTCAGGTATTTAAAATAACAGAAGAAATCATGTAAAAAAATTAATATTAGTGAATTAAGGGTGCTGTGTATGTCTGTTTAAAAACATTAAATATGTTGTCATATAAATACCCTTTGGCAAGATTATGGAAGAAGTATAATAGTACTGAAGTTTGATGCGTTTATTGCTCTTGCTACCTGTGATACGAAAATGACAGTATTTAAATGTTGCCGTCTTAGAAAAAAAAAACAGACAACATATTAACTGATCAGTATGACATTGCTCTACAGCCTGAATGTAATACTACGTTCAGATCAGATAGTTAAGATATCTTAGACCGCCGAACTCACTGAGGGAGTTCCAAAAACTCACTTGGTGAGTTCGAACTTTCTATTGCTAGATACAGCCAGTACCACTCACTCCGATTGGCTGTTGAGGTTAGCTTTAACATAAGCGCATGCGCACATTCTATGTTTGTTCAGATCTCAGACACCGTGATGTTCAGTGAGTTATCTTACATGAGTTTTGTGGTGTGGACAGGTATTGAATTCCGGGAGGGTACCACCTCAAAAATGGCGGTCTAAGATATCTTAAATGTCTGATGTGAACAGGGTATTAGTCATGATCTTACATAATATCGATGAAAAAAATTACGATTGTAGGTCTGAGGGATTGTACGATGAACCTACTGCTCCTTCGTAATACCAAAGTTTCGCTATCGGAGCGTGTCTTAATCGCCGGCCCATTTTGTCTCAAACTTGCTGAATTTGAAAGTGATATGTTAATCACTTTATACGGAAGTGCCCTGCCAGTGCGTATCACGAAGCATACAGTTTGTTCCATTCGTTAGTGTTCTAAAAAAGCAATTGTGCATGCCGCACAATTGTTTTGATAATCTGCATTCATGGGGGCGTTTGTGACTCTTTTCCACATAAATTAGCTTTGTACTTAAATAAAATAACTTTTAGAATGAATTATTATGTTATATTTACCCATCATATATCTATGGTATTATATCAGCATACATTATCTGAAACATCAGCTAGATACCTAAACAAGAAAGAAAATTCATGCGTCAAGCATACATTATGAAACTCGTTCCAAAACTTCCAGAATAGCGGAACAGAAGTTCACAGTTTAAAAAGATGAAATAAGATACCGGTTGTTTCACGAAATACCCCTAACTTTGAAAATAAATTACTCGGAAACGGTGATAGATAGAATCCTGAAACCAGTAGTGTATGTTTACTAAAAAACCCATAAAAAATCTGATAAGAAAACTAAAACTTTTAGTAACAAATTGCGCCGATAGATAGCGATGAAGGTGACATAACCCTAAGTAGACTGTATCACATCAAAAGCGATGCAAAATGTATACCTTTCATTCAACACACATGTCGCAAACGAATAAGGAAATTGTCAGTGATTTCCTGAAGTATATCACTGGAAAACAACACACAAGCTTTACAAATAGCCTCCTCCAGCTTGTTAAGTTTTAAAGGATTTTTGCGGTAAACAAATTCCTTTTTAATGTCACTTGCGAAAGTTATCTCACTATACAACAATAGATAGCGTTTCAACAGATAAATTTGTGACGACCGAGGTTTCTTGAGGTCTGAGGTCTCTTTATAGGGAACCGTAATGCTGCCTGCAGCGTCATCTATCGGTGCTATTTTTAACTAAAACTTTGGGGTTTCTGTATCAGATTCTTACAGATTTTTTAATAAACATACTACTGGCTTCATGCTTCTCTCTATCGCCGTTTCCGAGTTATTTATTTTCGAAATCGCCGGTCCTTCGTGAAACACCCGGTATCTATGTAAACAACTTAGAAAACGCATGATACATTTGAGAATCACATATAATCAGTTACCGTTGATAATTGGAAAAGTATCCGAATTATTTTGTGCATCCATGTACATGATTTATATATTTATATATAGACTACATAGTGTTAAAAAAAATTAGCATGGTTTCAAAATTCATAATACATGGTTTGCTAATAATTAGCTTATTTAAAAAACTCATAAAACTCTCGGAAATTCCCCTTCAGCAGTTCCCACATAGAGACAAAACCGCACTCGGATAATTTTGTATTGCCCTGTATATTATCTACATATTTCTATCAACGCCTGGTATTAAACTACAATTTAATTCAGTAACAAATGCAAAAGAAAACTGAAAATGTACTATCAGAAAATAACCATCCGTAGATAACAATGTTTTCAGTTTTTTCGTAGTCCTGCATATGAAGTTATTTATATTCTACAAACATCAAATAGTAAAACAAATTTGGTTCAGGTAAAAAATGCATAACTCTATTAAGAAACACCTTTAAGCAATTCACATTCATGCATATTAAAGCTTACGAATTATTTTGTGCAGCCCTGTATATGATGTAATAAATTTATAGTATGCAAAAGTTTAGTTAAATTTAAAAACGCATATCTCAACTGAAAACGCCCTCCGATCATTTAACGCACATCGACAGTACTGTAACCGAAATCGTTTGTGTGCTCCTGTAATTGAACAATAACATTTGAGCAACATCATACTGTACATTACGCATACTGTAGTGCACCTCAGAAATATACATAATTCTCACTATTTTTGAAATAGTGTAACATCATTAAATTATGCTGCAAATACTTCTATCCGTGCAGACCATTATGTAACTGAGTTCTTTTGTGTAACACTGTAAATGAATGATAAATGTTTTGGACTTCATATTCTACAGAAATAATTTTTGTTGTGCCCCTCAGAAATTGATTTCAAATTCATTATGTTCATAGCAACATTATTTACCGCAAATACAACCGCAGACGATTTTAATTAATTAACCATATTATAAAAGGAATCTTTTGAGTGTCCAGTAAACAAACTATAAACTAAAAATACTACACACTCCATTTTCAATAGAGATCAGGCCATAGTAAACCTCAATAACATATATTAATTACTTAGTAATTTCAGTATATTTTTGAGAGATAGAATACGGTGAAACCGAAGTTATGAACACTTTTCAACTATGTTGGAAAGTGTAACAACGAGAATTTTCATGTGTTACGGATGTTACTTGGATGTCACACCGGCAATAGAAACTAAATATATTTTTTAAGTGAAGTATTTCCGTAGCAGTTCGTCCTATACTCTGTCCAAACAATACAGTTGCTCTAATCAGTATGTAGCGCTTAAAATCTAAAACGAAAGCAATATTAAATCATAAGTTCAGAAAAATAGTGTTTCAAAATTAATAAGAAAACGTAAAATAATGCATTGTCCTTATTCTCTCCTCTTTTTATATTCCTCTTTTAAGGTCGCAGGTGGTGATTTTTTTCGATCCAATATCGCAAATTAGTCGCTCTCAGGAGCAAATGTTGACAGAGTTGTAACCGGCACTGCTGCACTCAATTCAAATAAAGTTTTCTGGAAAGAGGGAGAATCAAAAGTTGTAATAGACGTAAAACATTTAGAATGGATTTTGCCTGATACATGATTAAAGAAATATAGAATAATTTGTGGTGATGGAATATGGTGTGGAAGTGGTGCTGGTAAAATATAGAGTATTGCGAGTTCTACTTATATAGTCTAGTATACATATATACTAGATGGAACCCGTCAAAATTTGACGGCAAAAAACTTGATAGTACCATAAAAATAAAATTCATAGCTGCTTTAAAATGTTTGAAACTTTTGCAGAATAATTCAAATAAATAAAAAACCCACTTTGAATTAAAGCTAGGTTGAAGAACAGCAATTGGCTAAGTTTCACTGGCACATGTACTCGCGGAATTTCTTTCATCTGACACATTTAGCGCTGTTGTGCAAGTAAATGGTAAGTGCCCCCTTGGGGAGGGGGAAATGGCGGGATGGACCAAGGAGATGCATAACATGAATAAGCAGTCAAAGACCTTTCAAACGATATGTAACATGAGGGGTGTGTGCAAAATTTTAAAAAGTAACCCCTTGGGGGGGGGGGGGGTAAAGTAGGGGATGGACACGGAACATGCATAATATGATTAAGTGGTCACAGACCTTTCCAACGATATATAACATGAGGGTTGTGTGCAAAATTTAGAAAAGTACCTCTTTGGGGGGGGGGGCAAAGCGGGGAGATGGACATCAGAGATATGCATATGATTAAGCAGTCACAGACCTTTCCAACGATATATGACATGAGGGTTGTCTGCAAAATTTAGAAAAGTACCCCCTTGGGGGAGGGGGGGGCAAAGTGGGGAAATGGACATTGGAGATATGCATATGATTAAGCAGTCACAGACCTTTCCAACGATATATGACATGAGGGTTGTCTGCAAAATTTAGAAAAGTACCCCCTTGGGGGAGGGGGGGGGGGCAAAGTGGGGAGATGGACATTGGAGATGCATAATATCATTAAGCGGTCACAGACCTTTCCAACAATATATGACATGAGGGGTGTCAACAAAATTTAGAAAATTTCCCCCCTTAAAGGGGGGGGGGGAAGTGGCGGGATGGACCCCGGAGATGCATAACATGAATAAGCAGTCAAAGACCTTTCCAACAATACGTAACATGAAGGGATTGTGCAAAATTTACAAAAGTACCCCCTTGGGGGGGGGGGCAAAGTGGGGGGATGGACACCGGAGATGCATAATATGATTAAGCGGTCACAGACCTTTTTAACGATATGATATATAACATGAGTGGTATGTGCAAAATTTAGAAAAGTGCCCCAATTGGCGGGGGGGGGGGGGATGGACCACACAGATGTATAACATGAAAAGGCAGTCACAGGCCTTTCGAACGATATATCATATGAGTGGTGTCAACAAAGAAAAGTCTCCGCCCCGTGTAGGCAAAACATACTCCTCCCCGCCTCCATAATTATTGATGCGGATTCATTTTTTAAATTCGTTCGCACCCCTCTTCTCCCGCAAAATGTTGTGAATTTTAAAAACTCCACTTACGAATTTTTTTATACCAAAAGCACTTATGTCCGTCGTCTGCATGCAGAGTTTTGTGCTTACAGACGCCAGACACAACAACACACACACAGACAGACGTTTACCGACATTAATAGTATAGATGATACTCGGTGCCTACACATTTCACCCTTTATAATTCAGCCAATGAGTTGACGGTTGTTCATTTCCAGAAACGAAATAATAATTCTTTAGGATGAATTTTGTTTGTTTGATACACCGTGGCAGAATGCGTGCAATGCAGTGACAGGCGTCACAAACTTTTTAGGGCACCTGCAGACTAAAAACATATAATCAATCTTCACGGGAAAAAAATCCTAGATTTCGTCAAATGATCACGGGAAAAACACTAATTTCATCAAAGGATCATGTAAAACGTGAATTTTGTTAAAAGGCCACAGAAAAACGCGATTTACACAAAAGATGAGCAAATTTTGTCAAAGAATCGCAAAACAGGAAATTTCACCCAAAGATAGCGCTTTCTTGCCAAACTTCGTCTAAAAATTGCGGAATAAAATGTATTTTATCAAAAAATCGCTGAAAAACGCACATTTCGTTAAAGTATCGCGAGAAAAATGCGAATTTCTTCAAAGATTGCTGAAAAAACGCAAATTTCATCGAAGGATTGCTGAAAATTCATGAATCTTATCAAAAGGTAGCAGAGAAAATGTGATTATTATCAAAGCATTGCGAAAAAAGAAAATTTCGTCTAAGGATCACAGAAAAACACAAATTTCATAAAAGAATCGTGGAAAATAACGCAAATTTTGTGGAAAAAAAAAATCGCAGAAAAAACACAAATTTCGTCAAATTATCGCTGAAAAAAAAACACGAATTACGTCATAGGATAGCTGAAAAAATTATGAATCTCGACAAAAAAAAGATACAGAAAAAAATGTGAATTTCATTAAAGAATCATGAAAAAAAAATGCGAATTTTGTTAAAGGATTGCGCAAAGAATGAGAATTTTTTGAAAGGTTCGTGTGAAAAATGAAACTGTCTGTATTAAAAACAGCACACACACAAACATCTATACAAACCTCAATACACACAAACATATTATAGGCAGGGCTTGAAATTCAATTTTTCCAAAGACGGGAGTCTCCCTACCAACATTTTTAAATGGAGGGGAGTTGTAATGTTTGGGAGGGAGAAAAAAAATCTTTAAACCCCACTATTCTTTTACGTGCTATTTAAAGAATTACATTAATGCAGACATGACAAAATACCATTGAAAAAATTAAGTCAACTGAGAATGATTATGTAAAATGTTTATTTTTATTATAAAAAAGGGAAGAAAGTTAAGTTTTATATATGCAGTGTATTTTTCAAGTTCCATTAAATGTGTTAGGGACCCTTAACAATTAGGTTGTTAAATAAATTTCTGACTTTAGATTTTACTTGATTGAGATTCACCGATCGATCGTGGAAAAGACGCAAAGTTCATCAATCTGTCGCGGAAAAAACGCTAAGTTCGTCGATCTGTCACCAAAAAACACAAAGTTCGTTGATCAGTCATGGGAAAAAAGCAAATTTCGTCGATCGATTGCAGAATAAACACAAAGTTCGTCGATCTGTCCCCAAAAAACACAAGGTTCGTCGATCAGTCGCTTAAAAAACACAATGTTCGTCGATCTGTCGCAGAAAAAACTCAAAGTTTGTTGATCTGTCACGGAAAAAACCACAAAGTTCCTCGATCAGTAGCGGAAAAAACACAAAGTCCGTCAATCGGTTGCGGGGGGAAAAAAAAATCGAGAAATTTATCGTTCGGTTGCAGGTAAATTAAATAATGCAAATTTCTCCAAAAATGCTGAAATTTTTTGGGCGGGAGGCTCCCGCTCATGATCTTTTTTGGGCAGGATTTCAAAATTTTCCGCGCGAATCCCGCCCTGAAATTCAAGCCCTGATAGGTATAGTTTTAATCTGAAATAATATACTGAACTTGAACTAACTTTTGAAAAATCGGGTTAACCCAAATCCAACTTGCAGAAATCTACACTCAGTCTGAAATCGACTCGAACCATAAAGACAGTTAACACAACTTGCAACAAAAATAATTATTTTCTGTGGATTTTCTGATTTTTTCTTTTCTCAGAAATGCTGTAGTCATTTTGTCCCCCAATTTTGCCCTTTACAATTCAGCCAATGAGTGGAGGGGGCCAAAGGAGCGTTCCTTATCACAAACGAAAGATGAGATACGTTCGTCTGATGTCGTTGTTGAAAATTTATGGATTTCTATTATTAAAGTAATTTTTTCATTTTACCGTATTTATTTTCTTTTTGTGTTGCATGTATTTTGCTACTTTGAATTTTTTTAAACTAACCCTTTTTTTTTTTTGGAGAGTGAGAGAGAGAGATTTAGTAATTTGGTGACACGAAGTTTAGCAAATTCTTAAAATCCACAAATCGTTTCCAATGTAAACAATGAAATTTACAATTAAGTTGCAAGTGCAAAATTTCAGTTTTTTAAAATTTTCATGTCATTCTGTACACATTTTAATATGTCATTCTGATCATTATACATATTTAGTTATGCATTATTAATTATTTACTTGACCTTTACTTTTAATATTTTAAATATTTCAAACTTACAGCTGAATATAATTATTAAAACATTTGAAATACTGCATTCGAAAAATGAAATTTCAGCTTAGAAACTCGACAATTAAAAAATTTAAAGTAGAAAAGTACTTATGATATAAAAAGAAGAAAAAAAAATACACCAGAATTTATCTGTATTACGAAAGTGGGAGAAATGATTTTCTGTGCTATACGAAAAGATATCCAAATAACTCAAACATGAACATAGAAATAGGTATCGGTTTTTATGTTCAGGTGCACTCAATCCAAACTTGAAACTTTTAAAACGGTCATTGAATGAATGAAATTCATCTCCGCCTTTCACATCCAGAAAACTTGCTGTGTCGCCAATTATGTTTATATTTTATATATATATATATAAAAAAATAATAATTCAGGCACTTTTCCGTTATACGGACACCATTGTCGCCATACATACATACATACATACATTTTGGCATAGTATCCGTATAACAGAAAAGCACTAAAGTTCATGGTTTAAAATCACAATAAAATATCATGAAATTTATTGATTAGTTGTGGGAAAATATCGGGGAAATAATGTGTTTTTCGTGAATTTTTTGTTTTGTTAACAATGTGGTTAGAGAGACAGGGAGAAATCCAGAAAACTTGCTGTGTCGCCAATTATGTTTATATATATATATATAAATAATAATTCAGGCACTTTTTCCGTTATACGTACACCATTGTCGCCAAACATACATACATACATACATTTACATACATACATACATTTTGGCATAGTGTCCATATAACAGAAAAGTACTAAAGTTCATGGTTTAAAATCGCAATAAAATATCATGAAATTTATTGATTAGTTGTGGGAAAATATCGGGGAAATAATGTGTTTTTGTGAAATTTTTTGTTTTGTGTTGTTGTGTTTAATTGTAAGCATTCATTATAATTTTCAGTGCATTATTAAATTGAAATTTTTGTTTAAAATATGTAAACAAAACAGTGACCAGAAACCTGCACAATTTCTAATATAGATAGATAGATAGATAGATGCATGCATGTAGTACTTTTAATTATTTGGTAAAAATACTGTGATCCTCACTGAGAAAACCTGAATTTAACCTAAAAGTAATTGTCGAGTGTTTAAGCTGAAATTTCATTTTACGAATACAGTATTTCAAATGTTTTAATAATTACATTCAGCTGTAAGTTTGAAATATTAAAAGTAAAGGCCAAGTAAATAATTAATAATGCATAACTAAAAGCAATTGTCGAGTGTTTAAGCTAATTTCATTTTACGAATACAGTATTTCAAATGTTTTAATAGTTACATTCAGCTGTAAGTTTGAAATATTAAAAGTAAAGGCCAAGTAAATAATTAATAATGCATAACTAAAAGTAATTGTCGAGTGTTTAAACTAATTTCATTTTACGAATACAGTATTTCAAATGTTTTAATAGTTACATTCAGCTGTAAGTTTGAAATATTAAAAGTAAAGGCCAAGTAAATAATTAATAATGCATAAGTAAAAGTAATTGTTGAGTGTTTAAGCTGAAATTTCATTTTACGAATACAGTATTTCAAATGTTTTAATAGTTACATTCAGCTGTAAGTTTGAAATATTAAAAGTAAAGGCCAAGTAAATAATTAATAATGCATAAGTAAAAGTAATTGTCGAGTGTTTAAGCTGAAATTTCATTTTACAAATACAGTATTTCAAATGTTTTAATAGTTACATTCAGCTGTAAGTTTGAAATATTAAAAGTAAAGGCCAAGTAAATAATTAATAATGCATAACTAAATATGTATAATGATGAGATTTTTTTTTTCTTGAATTATTCAGTGAAACTCGTCTTATAAATGTACGCAAATAATTCACATCAAAATCTTAAAATAACAAAGTTTTCTTTCGTGTTTAGCTATGCTTAATAACCAAAAAAGCTTGATTAATACAAAAATTATTTGGTAAAAATACTGTGATCGTCGTTGAGAAAACCTGAATTTAATCATATCACACAGAATTACATATTAAAAGTTTAAAATTAGTTTGTTTACATCGGAAATGATTCGCGGAATTTCGTGCCACGAAATCTCTCTCTCTCTCAAAAAAAGGGTTAGTTATAAAAAATTCAAAGTATTAAAATACATACGACTTAAAAAGAAAATAAATACGGTAAAATGAAAAAATACCTTAATAAAAGAAATCTATAAAGTTTCAACAACCGAACAACCAAATGGAACACATAGGCTTCTAGAGAGAAGAGAGAGGAAAAAGCCTTCACCTCATTGGCTGGAACATCGCGTCTGAAGATAGTAAAAGCCTCTAGCTGATTAGCTGAATGCTCGCGCATGCGTATAAATAGCATTTTTGCACGAAAAACTAAAAAGCAGGTTAGCTTTAAGTATATGGATGTTTCAACACAAATACGCTAGATATCGTGCACATTCTTTAAAAATTTGGCATAAAATATTTTATGTTTGTAATAAATATTCGAAAATTTCAATATCTAATAAGAATCTTTTATTATTATTTTTTTGTTTTGATAAAATAGCTGCACATGTAAGTATTTTTCTTTAATTGGAAAGATTTATTTATTTGTGTACAAACTAAATTTACACATAAAGGACAAAAAAAGAAATAATTAACTCCGGATTTCAGAGAGTTATTTGTTCCAATAAAAAGCTTGTTTAAAAAAAACGAAAATAAAAAAAAAGTATGGAGGCCCGACGATTCAATCGTTGAACGTGACTTTCGTTTGTAAAATAAAATGTGCGTTTTCATTTATAAAAATGAAATATTTTACTACGGTTGCATCAAAATATCACTAATTTCACTGACCTCTTATTGTGTTTGTACGAAGATTAAAGACCACAGAGCTGAAATTTTCTGACACATTTTCCGTCTTATATTTAATCATAAAAACATGATACTTGTAGGATTGATTATTAAAGTGTTTCGTAATCAAGCAGTTTGTTGTCACGATAAATGAATTACATCTTGAAATTTAAGCGGTTATTGTCTCAGGATTGTTGCTTTTTTTCTTTCGTGGACTGTCGCGTCCGAAAATTTGTTTCAAATCGTCTACTTTGATAACTTTTATGAAAAAGCTTCGGCATTTTCTGAAAAATCTTCTGCATTTACCAAAAAACAAAAAAAATGATTACATAGTTTCTGAATAAGAGAACTTGCCGATTTGATACGTAGGGGAAGGACGGATAGTATCGGACAGCGTGTTATATCGAACAAGTAATGTTTCAAACATTGATCAATGGTAGTAGTATCTGTCACGCTACTGTCGTGTTTATTAAGTCAGAAGAAAGCCACTTTCGCCATTTTGGACCACTTGGTCTGGGCGTTTGCAAGTGATAGTAAGTTATTCGTTTTCCGTAAGTGTTTTAGTTCGGGAACATAACTTTTAAACTACGTAACTTGTGTGAAAGTATGTACAACAATGTTTTTAGTATTTTGTCAGATGCATGGGTTACTATGCTTTACATTGTAGGTTGTAAATATGTCTGCACCTTGCAGTACACGTGATAGGTAGTCAAAGCGTCGCATCGTAGTGTAGAGTTCGGGTTGTAGCAGACAAACGATTAGAGAGTTGTATTTGACAAACGGTTATAGGGTTCTATATAGGACAAAACGTTACAGGTTTAAAATTTTAAATTCATACGTTTTTCTCTGTTTTATTCTAGGATGGAGAAAATACGTCATAAGTGGCATACAAATCACATGAAGGCGGCGATAGAATAATTCCGGCTTTATGAAATGGCAATTAGGGAAGCTAGTGAAAGATACTCTGAAACTGAAACCACCTTAGGTGATAGAGTCAAAGAAGTTGAAACTGAAAAAGACAAATCAAAGTCCACAGCAAATAAACAACAGAAGATGAGTGTTAGACCTAATTCTAAAACTGATGAAAAACCTCTCGAAGCAAAAGCTAGAAAATATTTTAACTTTGACAAAGAATAGCGGCTAGAGTTTGAATTGTCTCAGTGTATGATTTGCAATGAAAATTTTTTAAGAAGACTAGATCCAGTGCAATATTTATAAAGGATGGACCCAAGAAAACTGTTCGCATCATGAGCTTAACAGGCTTTGTTTACGAGTTACGAATGTGATATTTGTTTTATAAAAACATCATGTGTCATAATTCAAATACTAAAATGCCTTTTCTTCTTTCAGAATTTTGATAAGTAATGCTTATGTATTTTTTTAGATATTTTTATAAGAATGCATACATGAACTAATAATACGTTGTTTCTAAATTCAAAAATGACGTTTTTATCAAGCACAACACCATGTACATTACAACCCTCCAGAGATTAAAAAGATCAAAATGTAAGGTTTATAAAAAGTCAAAGAAAACCCAATAAAGATGATTCTAAGGGAAATGTGCTTTTTAGAGTATTGAAATAATATGTTAAAATTTTTATTAGAGTAAAAAAAAATATTCAAATTTAACCATAATGTATTTTTTTTTAAATCGAAATAGCTTAAGGGTCCGATATTACACGTCATTTTCCTTTACGAACAAAAATGAATTAAAAATATGCCAAATTAACCCATTTGAATTTAAGAACATCTTTAAAGTTATAATTTAATATAGTATGGAAATACAAGAAACAGAAAATTAACTCTTTGCTATACTCAAGAGAGTCCCGATACTTTCCTAAATATCTGCTAGTTTTGATAAAATATATGTAATAAAAATAGAACCTGGGGTAAAATGCTGTGTTTCTCTTCTTTATTTTCCTCCAAGGGTCGCAGATGCAGTTTTTTCTCGTCCCATTTATCTCGCAAATTAGTCGTTCTCTAGTGAAAAGGTTGACAGAGCTGTAACCGACACAGCTGCATGCAGTTGCAGTAAAATCTTTCGGAAAGAGGAAGAATAAATCATTTTTACTTTGAAGTGGAAAAAGACGTAACAACCCTGAAAACAGCATGGCTGATAGATAGTTAGATAAATCTAGAATAAATGTACCGTGAAGTGTTGCGATTTCACCTATACAAATCTTGTATTGATATATTCTTCCATATAAGAATGGCATAAAAAATTCATTGTTTGAAATAAATATTACAACACAGTTAAATCTAATTGGAAAATTTTATTGTTTCTTTTTTTAATGTATATTAATGACTGCAAAGAACCCCTGTATAAATAATTACCTACTTATCGTAAACAATGTGTGAAGACATAGTAACAAACAAAAATTCTGTAAGAAAGTGAATAATTTTAAATAAACCTCGATCATAATTTCAGATAATGTATCAGTCGAAATGGTCTAGATTTTCTAGAAATACACTGCTGTCAATAAAAGGGTAGGCATTAATGCAAATTTGAAATTTACATTAATGTTTTTTTTCATTGTTCATATAACTACAAACTAGTTCATGATCATTAATAATGTTTCTGTTTAAAAAAAAGTATTTAGGAAATTAAAACTATCTTTAAAGTAATTGCTTATTTTTAATAATAAAAAAAAATTACCTTATTTTATTTACCGAAAAGAGATAAAAGACAATAATATTTAGAGTTATAGTGGAAGGAAACAAAGGACAATTCCTTATCAAAATAGATTTAGTGTTATAAATGTTATAGTTTTTGAAGTTTCTTTTAGACTATAACTGATATACTACTTGTGTAACTAACAATAAATCATATCAAGATTTACAGAAATATACTTTTGAACGTTTATAATTTTTGTATTTTTAGAATTCATGGCATTCGGCTAAAAATGTTTTTTTTTTGTTATTATTCAAAAGATAATAATTTTAATACCGGGTCATCGAAAATGGTTGGGCAATTTTTAAATATCATAACTCTAAAAGAAATTCAGTAAACGCAATTATTTTTTCGCTAGTACTCCACAATTATCCAACATTTGTTAGATGTAACTGTTTTAAAGTTGTGACATTCAGACGGTGTGCAGAATCGATTATCTGAAAATACATATCGCACCACATATTCGCAAGTTTCACTTTTTGCTTAGGCTGTTCATCTACATAGTGGATTTCCTACTAAATCGACGATGCTGAATAACTTTCTAATTGTCATATTTCCCATACCTCCAATACTTTCAGACTTATACGTATTCCACTGAAAATTTCGAATGTGCGGTGGAATTTGCATTTTCAGATCATCGATTCTGTGCATCGTCTGAATGTCACGACTTTAAAACAGCTACAATTCACAAATCTTGGTTAATTGCCGAGTACTTTGGAAAGAAAGTAATTGCATTTACTCAAATACTTTTAGAGTTAGGATTCTGTCAAATCTGTCCAATCTTTTTCAATGACCCGGGGTAATGGTTCCGTTTGTAGTAATTTAAGGTCACACAAAATCTTTTAAGGTCACGTAAACATTTAATTCTAAAAGTCATATTGAAATTAGCTTCACATACATGGACTACTAATAAATAGTCCTTGACTATGTCAGTTAGACAAACCTTTAAAAACATGTATTTCAGCAGTATTTTTCTACAAACTCATACTAAGTACATTTTCGAGTATCTCTTGCGACAATCTCATTTTTAAAACATACACTTATGTGATATAGTGTTTTCTTTTTATGTATATATTTTTAATGCAAATTATATGCCGGGGCTACATTCCACTGGGACACCCTGTATTATTGAATATGTTAGATACGTGATGCTATATAGATCTTTTCTATGGGCCTGTTGGTACGGCCAACTATCTGCACCAGAGATATAGGCGAAGGGTAGGATTGTCTCCGTACAGTCTTTCTGAGAAAACCTAACACGTATTTACCCAACGTTTACACAGATTCGTTGGAAAACACAGAAAACTTGGAGAAGTCGGTGAACGAAACACTGGTTCAAACTAGAGTCCTTCATTGCATCGGGTAACTTGATTTTATATAAACCCGACCCAACTCCGGTTCAGGCGTGTAGGATTGACATTAATTTTATTTTATTGCGGGTCGAGTTCGGGTCGTATTGATATAAATATTTTATGTTTGGATTGATTTGGAGTGTGGGTTGATTTCGGGTTGAGTTTTTATTCACAAATTTGTGATTATGTTTGAGGTATACTAAAGAGATAACGTAATAGGCAGTACAAAAACAAATGACGACTCAAAACTATGGAACATGGACTTCCAAATAGTGGCAAAATTAGTTTTGTAAGGTTAATTTGTCGTACATAATAAAAACATTTGTTATTGTTTTTGTACAATTTATAAATATTGTTTCAGTTCTATAAAACATAAAATAAATAAATGCAAAAAAGAGGTAACAGTTTAAATTAATTACAGGGTTCCTAATCCACGATCAATCTTCAGTTAATTTACGTCATTTATACTTTTCTGGCCCCTTTAAGATACGTGAGTGTTATCCTGCACGCACTGGAACATTTATTATGTATGACTTCAAGTTGATTTAAGAATCTAATATTTAAAAGTGTTTTAAAATTATTTATGACTTGAAAATTAAAAATTTCCCTTTAAAATTTCGTACAAATGAATCTAATAGTTTAAATTAACAATGTTTAAACATTCATTGAAACATTGATTCACATTTTAAAGCTATTTTTGTCTCCTTACATTCAACTACATCAGAAAGTATAATTTACTTGCAATAGCAATTTTTATCATTTTCTTTCAAGCAGATTCTTTAGTTAACTTATGTTAAAATTGAATGAAAAAACAGCATCTAAGCACCGAGTCATTTGGATAATAAACACTGTAGCAATAATGAAGAACTAAAAAGATTGATAAATATAGGAATATTTATTAGAATATGAATTACTTGAGAATTGGTTGTTTAAATCTCAATGGCTTCGATTGTTGGACGTCATGTCTTTCCTATGTGCGTTCAGCTGTACTATGGACGACCGGGCTAGTTTTTACTTTTCCAATTTTGGTTGCATTTTTTTTTTAATGTGGCTACTAACTAAAAGTAGCTTCACTAAAAAAAAAAAAAAAAAAAAAAAAAAAAAGTAAAAATTAGCCCGGTTAAAGATTGATATTAGCTATCCTATACGAAAAAATCATTTAAAATATTAAAATGCAAGCGAGAAATTTGAAAATATCGATCTCATAGGTTTAATACTAGCATTTTTATCAGTTTCTTTGCGGGACTAGTGTAGGTTCTTTGGAATGTAAAAAGCGCAACTGTCAAGTATTTGATACATACAGCACGATCCCTGCCCCCCCTCCCCTCCCACACACACCACTGCCCAAACCGGAAGGACGTTCTAGAAAATTCTGACTTTTGAAATTTAACATTTGTTAGTTATTTTAATTAAAAATTTTTACGCAGAAAAGTACGAGTCTATTTTTTTCTGGTATTTTATTTAAAAGTATGCCCGAAACCGGTCTCCGGTAATCTGTCCTAATCTACCCCCGTCTGGTTAGGCATGACGACTAGTAATGCATTAATCTTGTTTATAATTTTATTTTTAAATAATTTAGAATGCCTGGTTTTTAGATTAATAATAAGATTAATGCAATGCATTAGATAAGCTATCGATATTTCAAATTTCTAAAACATTATATCATCTTGCAATGAATTCGATATCAAACTATACACTGTATATTTGGAGTTTATTTATGTTCAAAATATATTATACTGTTATGCATAACAGTATAGTAGATGCTTGAAATTTTCCCTCCAATACATTTTTCATTTTTATTTAAGCTGATATCAAAGGTTCAGCTGCGACCTAAACTAATACCATTTTCTCAGATATGGTAAAATGAACTATAAGCTTGAATTATTATTCTTATCCATTACTCCCTCTGTCTTTATTACGGAATCTTTTATCTCATATTTTCAAAATAAACCATTTTTGTTTGCTCAAGTATAAAATTAAAGTAATTTATCACATTTTATTTTTCGCTAGAGAAAAAAAAAATACAACTTAAAAAAAATGAAAAAATGAAGTAGATAAATGCAGTAGTATTATTTTGAAAATGGTTTAGGATTCAATTTAGGACCATTAAATAAGAATTTAAGAAGCTGGTATAAATGAGCTACAATTAGTTATGACAGATGATTAAAGTATAAGAGGTTGCATCACGTAACTTTGTTTCAAAACTAGACGTATATTAAATTAACCCTCTGGTATGAAAAACAGCATTTTTTTTAATTTTTGCAAACTAAAACTACAATTGCTTTATTGAAAGTGTAATAGTTAACTACAACTACAAATTACTTGTTTTAAAAATTAGCGACTACAAACTACATTTCAAAAGTAGCCACTACTTCGCTACTTTCATATTTTGTCAATATCAGCTGAAACTGCAAACTGTCTTTTATCTACTGCTGCCATCTATTATGAAAAAGGAAAAGCTGCGATTACAAAGAGCTTTTTCGTAATATATATGTGTATATACATACATACATACATACACATATATATATATATATATATATATATATATATATATATATATATTAAGTATGTGCGTGTGTGTGTCCCTCTGTATACAGTATCAACCAGGAGTCAGAATTTTCATCCATTATCTCCGAAATGCACCAGAGTTTTAGAAAACAGTAAAATACGTGTCAAATCAATTCGAAAAGGTTAATTCAACTTTTGGTTGAAAAAAAAAGATTTTTAACGTCTGCTTAAAAAAATAATGTTTTCAAAAATCCCAAATCATTTTCAATATAACAGGGATAGGCTCTATTTTTTTGCGATCATGTATATAAATAGTCAAATATAATATAAGATAATTGGCCTCTTTAATTTCAGAAAATATTTTTTTCACTTTTGATTTTTATTCTTAATTATGAAAACTTGAGACACACCCACTTTTGAAGGTACCAGCTATATAACCAGTGAAGTTAATTCAGTCACTTTCCTATTTTTAAAATTTTATTTCTATTTGCCAACAATGTATCGATTGTAAATAAAATAATTCCCAAAAATTAAATTAACAATTTGAAATTTGAAAAAAAATTAAATCACCTCTTGCACTCCCAATAGAAGTGACGTAAAAAATGTTTGTTCAAAGTTCGCAATATTGGCATACTAAAATCGTAACTTCGAAATGGTCGTTTTTCTCTTCAGCTAGGTTTCTGAAAGTTCTTGTGATTTATGAACGAACCATACATAATTTGTAAAACGTCATCAAATATCAAATAACAAGCAATGTCAAGCCAAATAGATTCAACAGTGTATTACATATTTTTAGTTCAGTTACTATACGAAAAGAAGGTAATCTTACAAGCTAATCTTACAACCTATCTGGAACCCAGGAAAATGCATATTAGCATTTCTACAAGAAAATGTATTGAACAAATGTCGCTCACACGTTGCTGTCGCTTTGACTAGCTTCCTTTTTGAGGTAATAGCGCCATTTGTTGGTCCATTTTGAACTAACCCAGAAAATTTCAAGTGCCCATAACAGCAGCACTGTCCTCATTCGCCTTAGTTATCATATGTATAATTTTAAAATATTTGTATATAATAATTCTTAAAGAATTAAAGGAATTTATGTTTAAATAAAAAAAATTATCTTCTTGAAATTAAATTTGATAAGCAAATATTGTGAGACACTAAACAACTGCTTAATTTGTTTATTTGTTTGTTTTTTTTTTAATTTTAAAAACGGTAATTAATTATAAAGATACAAAAATATTTTTTCTTGTTAATTTTATCTTTAGATATAATTCAGATTTAAATTTATTAAAACCTGTAAACAATGCATCTTTTCAAACATAAGAATAAATAACAAATATCTCACCATTTTATTTAAATTTGTTTACTTAAATATATACAGATATTTTCTCCAGTTTTTTTTTTTTTATTTTATTTATTCCGTATACTTTTGTTTTCAAAATTCTTACATTTCCCATGCGTAAGACGAAAAGCCTTTTCGAAAAATAGACACTCTCGTGTGTATTTAGCGAAACATTTACGGATAAATTTCTACGAGAAGAAGGGGATTTAATCGTGGTAAATAGGTAAGACAGAGGAAGGATCTGCATTTGATCCCTTCACTTCAGTTTGACTAATTCTTGAGATTAGAGAAAATGGACGATAGTGCCATCTGTGGCATAGAGAATAAGAAGAATTTCGCTAAAGCTTAAAAGGAGACCTTTCATTTGGAGAGAACAAATCTCTGAGCACCAGATGCATGTTCTTAATCCTTTCATCCAGCCAGTGAAGCTTTGGATTTCATCATCTTGAAGAATTATTTACGAACATTCAAAGGATAAAATGTTTGAATGCAGTTTTATCAGACGCATTTGCATTCAGGGGATTTAAATTATTTAAACTATGTTTCCTATTTTCAGTTAAATGTAATATGAAATCTTATTGGGAATAATTAATGTCTTCATTTATCATTTCACGTTATACATGTATTATGATTATGTTATAAGAATATTTTTGAGGGTATATGGTATAATTTTTAAGAATAATTAAATGTGTGTAAAGATCTCAGAACCGTTATAGAGTATGTAAATCCATCAAATGTTTTATATCGCTGTATTTGTGAGTTGACAATTTTTTTAAAGATTAAAGCTTTTAATACGAAAAAGCTAAAAACAACGTTGAAGCACACAAATTACGAAACTTTAAAACACATACGGTCGTTTCAAGGACACAAAGATCCCCTTCATCAGTGTATGGTGGGGAAAAAATAAAAATAAAAAGTGTTAAAAGGGTTTAAAAGAACCACGCTGGGCTATAGCCCCGAGTACTGACTGTAATCTGACCAAAATAGCAAAGCAAGTGTAACCAGAAGAGCAGAAGTGACGCAACTGACAGGAAATCACTGAAAACAAGCATCACCGCGCAGGCACTCTCCAAACGGGAGAAAGAAAAGGGGTGCTGGACATGTCATTCACCAATGAATCTGTATATTTATAAATATAATGTGCTTCCTAAAAGTCAAGATCAAATATTGAATTGCAATTTTGAATAATTTTGGCTCCGGAAAAGTCTTATTACATTGTGAATTTTTTGTTTTTTCCCACCTTACACTGATGAAGGGGATCTTTGTATCCTTGAAACGGCTGTATGTGTTTTAAAGTTTCGTAATTTGTGTGCTTCAACGTTGTTTTTAGCTTTTTCGTATTAATAACCACACAAAATGTACCTTTTATACCTAATTAAAGCTTTTGTTTTGTTTACCACCTTCTATAAATTAAATTTGTAATTTTCTATGTATATTCCTCTAATTAACAACACAAAATTATCTTTCAATGCGTAAAAGTATTTTATTTTACAAAAAATACAAAATAAGTTCTTTTATTACAATAAAAAATAAAATGCAATTGATTTAGGTATCCGTAGCGTTATACAAATATAATGCCACCCATGATTCATTTCTGCGCATATGAGGACACAGCCGTATCATATATATATAGCTTCAAATTTAGCTCTCTCTAAGCAATTCTTAAAAATCTCATGATAAGCAAAATCCAAGATTTCGGCGATCATGAATAATTAATAGATGCTCGATGCATGAATAATTAATTTCAGAAAACATTCAATAATTACAAATTTTATCGTTTCACAGTTATAAAAGTTCCATATATCTGAACCGTTGACGATTTAAAATCAAGTAACATAGAATTAAGAGTCTGAATTCCGATTACATCACTCTGACGGTAGGTTTAAAATGTGTCGTCAGCCCCTTGAAAGAAATGGATGGAGTGTGCCAAGTTGTAACTGCATATGGGATAATTAGAATTATGTTATCTTAGCGATGCTTTGGACATTTGATACTTTCACAAATCACCGTCAATACGTCTAAGTAAGCAGATAATAAACTGGGACATCATTTACAATCCTACATATTTGTCTGCCTCCCGGATGGAAATGGACTGTACCATTTAGAAAGTATTTTTAAAAACGCCATAATTCCCCCTCATTTTTCGCTTTTGCCCCACCTACAAAAAAAAACCCTAAAAATTTCCGGAAAATCCCCAAAAGCCCTTGAAAAAGCCCCTTTCTTTCAATTTTAGGGGGGGCGGGCCCCTCTCGCCCTTGGTTGGCAATGTCCATGATCAAAATTACTAGATATTTATAAGTTATTACTAGCTATAATGTAAATTTATTTAATTGCAGACATATAATAAAAAATGAAAAATTTAGAAAAAACGGAAAATTGGAATTTTTGCCATTTTTAACAAAATACTGACCGCCCCTGCGGCGGTAATAGAAATGATTTCACCGTAATGAAATGTTACTGGAACATTACTAACATCTTGGTGTAGCTGTTGCATTCTATTAGAAATTGTATTGGAATAATATGTATGGTTGGATAATTTAATTTTTTTTTTGAAAAAAAAAAAAAAAAAATTTTGCGATTTTTCGAAACTTTGCCCCCCCCCTGCGGCGGTAAAAGATCTTAACCATTTGGTGTAATATTTTGCGAATTTATTGCTTATTACCAATGGCAACTTTTTCGCGCTATTACGTTTCGATTATATAAATTTCGTTTTTTTCGACCCACCCTAATTGTGAAGTCGATTTTTCATAAATCCTGGCAGAAGTCTATCATTTCAACATTTTAGCAATTGAAGTACTTTGCAACTGAAAAGATTAAACAAGGGAATATTTGTAAACCAATTTTCAAATGCTGTCGTTTCCAAAGATAAAATTTCTTAATTGAAAAGTTTAAATGTTTACACAATAATCTCCGTTATACCGCCGTCTTGTTATATATGCTATTTGGATATATCATTTTTATGTGCCCCGCCTGCATACGGTTCTATCTTAACCGCACATATTTCATTAACTTTATGAATGTGTCTCAGTTTGAGTAAGTATATTTTCCTATCGTTAATTGCCGTTAATTTATCGTTCTTAATTCCGTTTTTTTTTTTTTTTTTAATTTAGCCTAATCTAATACATTCAACGTTAAAGAATTAAGTAATACCAGTGGATTAGTGCAAAGATTTCGCACTGGAGTATAATATTTTTTAGCAATATCTACTACTTTTTAGATACAGGTTTAAACTTCTAAAGATAAAATAAGAGTAAAAAAACAACTGCAAGAATCATTAGTCAAGACAGAATATCATCTCATTTATTCCATCAAAGTTACAGTAGAAACGGACAAAAGATAGCAAACGAAAAAAAAATCGTATTTTAACTGCATTAGAGGGTGACATCATCTGTTTCGAAAGAAAACCATGAGAAAAAAATTAAATTGAGTAGTTGAATTTTAATTTTGCTTATTAATCATAAATATAAAACTATTCGTTGGGGGCCACCGTAATACTTACCCATCATGGATATGAAAATAAAACATGTGTAAACTACTTTTAAAATCATTGCAATTCGAATAAAATCGTGGCTTGATGACGTCATAAACTTGAAATAATCTTTTACTGAATTGCGTAAAAGAAACATCCTTATAACTCCAAAAATGATAATCATATTAACTAACGGTTTATTGCATCGGATTAAGCGTCTCATTTCCAATTAGAATAATTGTAGAATTGAAATTTGGATGAAATACAGGGTCATGAAAAATAGAAGAGTGGGGAAAATAGGATTACAAATATCTCAGCAACTCATTATCCGATCGACTTCATTCTTCATGCAAAATATATGTTTTTTTAATGTATTTTATATTCACTCCTTAAAATGAACTATTTCGAAATTTTTATATATCTTTTATCAGAACGAATATTTCGAGAGTCCGAAAAAAATAGTTTCGGATAATCGAGGTTACTTAAATTCAATAGGTTTCTTTTAATTACTACATACTAAACCATATGTACATACCAAATTTCAAGTCTCTATCTCAATATTTTCAGGACATACAGCGTTTACAGACACACAGACAGACGGACGGCAATTTTTGTTTTCTAAAAATATGTTTTTCGGAATCTCCAGTGTCTGAAACGTGAAAATCCGTCTTTTTTTTCGATTTTTAAAACAATTACAAGACTTACCCTATACTACATATGGTGGGTAAGTAATAAACTCGTACTGCAACTATGTTCCACTTTATCTTTATTGAAATCTTTTTTAATAATTATTTTTGAACTTTTTTTTGTGGCAACACTAATTTGAGACAAACCTTTCATTTCATTTATGAAAACAACGCCGATTTAATTTTTAATTACTAATTGCAATTTTTAATCAAAATAAGATCCTCCTTACCATATTTTAATTTTTTCATTATTCTCGGTAAAATCGTGCTTTTTCATGCTCTGTCTTCATTCCAGCACTCTTGAACAAGTAGCCACTATAGTGAAAAGTAATAATTTTTTTTTGTTCGCAAAACAACTAATCACTATATTAAAAATCTGGTATCAATTCCCCAATTAAATGTAATAGTAATTACTTATTTTAATAATGTTCCGACAGACGATTTTGCGTAATTGATAATTATTTCTTAAAGTGATTTAGCGATTGATGATTCTAATTGAAAGCGTTTTAAAAACGTTTAAAACAATTATTGGACTTACCACACTTTCATATTGAAAAATATATTTTTATGGTCATAAATGTGTAAACTTATGCAGGTTTTTAATCAGGTATAACATTTATTAATTCTTCATGATCTCTTTTCTTACATATCCCTTTTTTGCAATAAAGACACGTTCGGCTACTTTGTAACACAGTTTCTTTTTAAAGAATGTGATGAAATGCAATGAATTTTCTTGATCACGTGGTTTAGTAGAGATATAAAACTAAATAGAAAACGTGACTTGAGTACGTTTTTCAACAAACTTCTTACGTTGTTAGTTTTAAATTGCTTTATATTATCTTTCGGTAATACAATTTTAGATATAGCGGCTGCTGTATATACCCACAGTTAGAAAACAAATTATTATTATTTCTAAAATTACCTTTATATTATTTTTACCTATTGATTTTCTTTTTTCCATGTTTGTTGTATATAAAGAACAAAAGTATGTTTAACCTCTTTGGGTTGAACTTTTTTTCAGGAGGGGGGGGGGGGGGTTGATTTAATATTATAAATGTTAAAAGCGGCTATAAAATATAAAGAAAATAAAAAATAATTTTTACTGAAATTTATCGACTAGTACATTTATTGAAATCTAACATATAAGTAATTTTGCGTACTAATACAGGGTGTTTCACGAAGGACCCCCTAACTATGAAAACAAATAACTCGGAAACGGTGATAGATAGAAGCACGAAACCAGTGGTATGTTTATTAAAACATCGTAAGAATCTGACACCGAAAGCGGATATTTTCTCAACTATTTACATAGGTGTACCCTTTTTCTTATTCAAAAATTCAATCTGAATAATTTGCAACTAAAAAAATTGTTTATGTGCAGGTAGGATCCCATCACATTTGTTCACATTGTTTTAATAACGAGTGAATAAAAATTGCAAGATTTCCGTGACAGCATTTTTTAACTAATCTAAATACTAATGTCTAATTAATCTAATGTTGATTCATCTATTTTGATTATAAATTTTATATTTAATTATTTTCCCATTACTTAATTCATTAAAAATATATCGTGTTGTTCTATTAAATTTTCACCAGCTGGGAATACTGAGCTATGCTCGGTTATAGTTAGCTTTGTTTTCAACTCGACATAAAAATAAATTTTCTGTTCAACGTTATGTTATAAACAACGATATATTAATACGTTCTATGTATCCTGATCGGTTCAATTCTGTTTTCGAAAACGTTCTATGGACTCTGATTAGTTGAATCATGTATATCGGCTCCTATTGGAAAATTCTAGGAAATTCCATCAGATTCTGAAAGCCATTTCTTCCCCAAATGACGCCCAAATGTAGCGAAAAGTCGCAAACTTGGCGGCATTCGGGGTGATTTGGCACTGGTAATATTGAAAATCGATTTTTATCCAAATCTCGCCAACGTTAAGCTAAATTTAGCGAAGCGTTGCCAATTTAGCGATTTCGTTTACTGCCAACTGTTCAACAATTTAATAACTGTTTCATCCTCCATTCCCATTGAAATGCTTTGACCCGTAGTGACCCCAAAATGACACACAACTCGAATTTTCTCGAACATGTGACCTTGCCCAATGGGTCTCTGATCATGTCGTACCCCAAAACGGTTGGATACAAAATTTAGTAAAAATCGTTAGAGACGTTTTGTAGATAAAATCAGCTTGATCCGCAGTGACCCCAAAATGACAAACTAATCAAATTTCTGGAACATGGTACCTATCCAAATGGTCTTCTCGTACCACGAAACGGTAGAATACAAAATTTTGTCAAAATCGTTTAAGCCGTTTTTAGGTGCGTTCGTAATTATGTAAATACATAAGCACCTATAATCGTAGTCTGGTCCGTCCGTCTGTCCGTATATAACATCGCGAAAACTACCCAACCGAGTGGTTTCAAATCTATACTTATAAAAGAGTAACTTAATTTCCTCATAATCAACGCCGAGCCTCAACCGTTTGTCCTAGAACAATAAAATTTGCAAGACGTGTTCTTTACGCAATGTAGGCACCCACTAAGAAAAGATTTTGAAAATTCACACC
The DNA here is from genome assembly GCA_963931845.1 of Maratus michaelseni. Taxonomy (NCBI): domain Eukaryota; kingdom Metazoa; phylum Arthropoda; class Arachnida; order Araneae; family Salticidae; genus Maratus; species Maratus michaelseni. The sequence continues at coordinate 374,486,702 of OZ007587.1, forward strand.
CTAAGGAGGTTAAATGAGGGGTCGAATGTTTTAGATAATTTCGTCTTTTCGGCATATCTCAGCAGTAGTTTTAAGTAGGAACGTGAAATTCGAGATAACAATTCTACTAAAGAACAGTTAAACATGTATTTCAGGCGATTATAGAAATTCAACCACTAAGTGGGTTAAATGGGGTGTTGAAAATTTTCGGTGATTTCACATTTTCACCATATATCATCAGCAGTTTTAGGTAAGAGCGTGAAATTCGAGATAACAAATTTACTAAAAAAATAATTAAACACGTATTTCAGCGATTTTAGAAATCCAATGATAAAGGGGGTTAAATGAGGTTTTTAAGTTTTACGTTATTTTGCCCTTTCGCCCTATCTCAACAACAGTTTCAGTTTCAAGCACGAAATTTAGGATAACAAATGTACTAATAGTTAGTTAAACACATATTTCAGCGATTTTAAAAATTCAACCACTAAGAGGGTTTTAAATGGGGGATCGAAAGTTTTTAGTCATTTCGCGTTTTTGCCATATCTCAGCAGCCATTTTAGGTAGGAACGTGAAATTCAGGATAACAAATCTACTAAAAAAGTAATTAAACACATATTTCAGCGATATTAGAAATTCATTCATTAAGGGGGTTAAATGGGGGTCAAAAGATTTAGGTCATTTTGCCTGCTCGCCATATCTGAGCAGCATTTTTAGTTAGAAGCTCGGAATTCGGGATAACAAATCTACAAAAAACATGTATTTCAGTAGATGAACATGTATTTCAGTAATTTTAGACATTCTGCAACTAGGAGGTCAAATATTTTAGATCATTTAGCCATATCTCAGTAGAAATTATAGGTAGAATCATGAAACTCGGGATAACAAATCTACTAAAAAAATAGTTAAACATGTATTTCAGCTATTTTAGAAATTCAGACACTAAGAGAATTTTAAGGAGGTCGAATGTTTTACGCCATTTTGCCATATCTCAGTAGAAATTATTGTTAGGAGTGGGAAATTCGGGATAACAAATCTACTAAAGAATAGTTAAACATGCATTTCAGGCGATTTTAGAAATTCAGCTACAAAGAAAATTAAATGAAGG